>OX387410.1:2452564-4905129 GCA_947563765.1 Anarsia innoxiella | reverse complement strand
CCGGCGCCGGGAAACGCGAGCGCGGGCGCGGGCCGCGGCTCCTTCAGCTCTGGCGGCAGCACGCAGCTGTCGTCGGCGTCGGACGAGTGACCCGCCCCGCCCGGGCCCGCGTCGCTGCGGGTCCGCTTTGCCCCGCGCCCCACCGCTCTACTCATCTGTGATACTAGGATAAGCCGCTCCGCGCTCGGCGCGACCGTTAGACTGATTTAGCATTAAGTTAATTTATTGTGTCCACGTACCTTTCCGCTGAGCGGACAAATTTTATTACCTGATGTATTTGATGTATCGAAGTATTAAGTAAAATTCGTAAAGTGAAATGTTTATGTTGGTTTCATTAATCTGACCCGGTGACCCAGTTAGTTTCTAACCGCAGTCGTCTGCTACATAACGACATCAAACACAAATGTCTAGTGAAGGTGGCTTAAATAGAACAATGCTCATTATTACGAAAACCACATCATTATTAGTCACAAGTAGCGCTCTCTAAGCATACTTCACATAAAAATCACATAATTATTTAAAAAATTTGGTATTCCTCGTAATATCAAGAACATTTTATTAGTTTAGGTACATATTTTTTAGATTAGGTACAATTAATTTTTATAATAGGGCCACGTTGTTATGACGTAAGTTTAATGATAACCCACTGAACATAATACATATTATATAATAAAATAAAACGTAGTACGATTTCCTATGAACTTCAACTAGTTACATACAACAATGAAAACAATAACAGAAGATAAACTTACAAATAAACAAAACAAATTAGTGAACAAGTGAAGATGCCTGCTCATCGACTTTAACTGAAAAAGGCGTAAGTAAGTATGTATCAAGAAGTAAGTATCCATTGAAATTACTTTGGAAAACTTTAATAATCGAAGGTAAAAATAAAAACAGATCACTTTTGTCTTAGAACTTGTAATAAGTGGTTGGATCGAGAAGAAAGTTATAAAAAATAATTACAAATTTTAAACACAATTAGGAAGCTTGCCATGTTGTAGTTCGTGGGTTCGAATCCCTCTACAGACAAAAACTGCTGGCGATAAAGACAAAAATTGCTGGAGATAGCGACAAAGTAATGTCTAGTAAAGTTCCTTTCATAGTTCCTAACTATTTATGGAGAGCAGTTACAGACACCAACAGACACCTACAGTAGGTGTGTGAGGAGGTATGTCAATAAAAGAAAGGAAATGTTTCCGTATGAATATACATACATAAGTACATAGATATAATATGTAGTGATCACATGAATATGCACGTTATTAAAGATTACCATGTACCTATTTATTTAAGATCGCAATGTTAATTGGATTAATTAGCCCACATTAAATTCGACATTATGGAAATTGGTTTATTTCCATTACCGCACGATGACAAGTGATTCCCAACACTCGATCAGCTGTAGACCTCATGATTTGACACAGTAAACAGTAACAGCACAACTCACTTTCATGTATTATGTAAACAGAGGAGTGTAAGAACAATGAGCATTGTTTTAGTTACCGTGCACTTGTATCTTTACTGTGGAAATTTTGGATGGACAAGCATTGAACATAAACTGATATATCGCGATTGTTTTACTGGTAAACTATAGGTAAGTACCTGCCTGTAGCAATCTAAGTTTAAAGACTATATGGTGGATATGCACTTAACATTAATTATCGTGGTTTGTTGTATCGTTAACAAATGGAAACTATAGCAATCAAATTTTAAGGACTAAATGGCTTTTAAGCTAAAGCGACAGTGGGGCATTATCTGCATGAAAGCCACTGACTGGATCTCTCAACGATTGCCACTTGTGTAGTTTGGGAAGCGGCTTGTATTCGCCGGGAATCTGCAACCTCTTTCTGTTACATTTTATGTTTGCTCGTGAGTATTG
Organism: Anarsia innoxiella; assembly: GCA_947563765.1. NCBI lineage: Eukaryota > Metazoa > Arthropoda > Insecta > Lepidoptera > Gelechiidae > Anarsia > Anarsia innoxiella. The sequence goes on along the minus strand of OX387410.1, from coordinate 4,903,247 downwards.
CTTGCTAGGGCCGCTGTTGTTACGAAGCAGCAAAAAATACCGATCAGAACCACAGAATTCGATAAACTCTAATAAATTATTCATAGCCGAACATATTTATTTATCTATATTAAACAATTACACAAATAAACCTAGGAAAATATTATACCATTCGAGTGAATGGAATGTACATTGTACAGTAGCTATATGAAGTAAGCAGGTAGGTACGTTTTTTTAAAACCTTAAGCAAATAAGCCCCCAAATATCTGACAGCTATGCTAATTACAATTATCATAACAAAAAAACTCCGAAACACGTGTTTCAATAATATTTAGCTATAGTTCATGAGAAGTCATTTACAAGGGTAATTGTTAAGCTTTTTCATACCAGAGTCGAAAGAAAAAAGGATCTAAGAACCTATTCTTTATTCTTTCTGTTGATTATGCAACAATGCATTGTTATACTTGGGTCGAGTGTTACCTTTTGACTTAAAAGATGTTTTGGAACTCGTACTTTTATGTTCCAGAAAAGATTTTCACAAGGAAATTTTCTTTTTTCCTCTTCCTTTCAACGAAAATGAGCTGTCAAACTAATCACGTAATCACATTCGGTCTATTATCGCGAGTGGACGCTTTCTGAGAAATAATCTAACAATTGTTACTTATAAAGAGATAATACAGTTAGTGACCATTTATATTTAGAACCTTCGTTGGAAACTCATTGTGGTTCTTTTAAGTAGGAGAGTAGTTACTTCAATAAGTAGATATATATTTATATGTATCTGATATCTCGCGATTATAAGTTTAACCTGTCGCATGTGAAATTTTATAACAGAAGAAAATAAAAAAAAACATTTTCTTAATCCATTTCGATTTTCGACAGAAGTCCATAGATAGGTATTTTACATATGGCAGATCAGAAACGCCACAGAAAACATGCAAATAGGTACCTTCAATGAGGAAGGAATATAAGGAGTGACCCCATTTTTTTCACATACAAATGAGTTTATGACAGCGTGCCAAGTTGCGCCAAGTTTTTCATAGTTTTCTTGGTAGATGACCTGTCAAACGATAAAAAATACCATACAAAAAGGTAGCCATTTTGCGCCAGACCAGGCACGCAGATCCAGATGGTATGGCTCCTCCTTATATATTCTATACTCAAAGGGTACCTTAAAATCACACTTTAAACCCGTCAAGTATGTGTTTTGAGGTTATCTATAGCCGGTACTATGCAATTCAGCTAAATACCGCGGTGTAGGTACCAGTGACTCAGCGCCGACGTTGAAACCACCTTGAGGCAAAGGTACGACTCTACATTATACAGCACACTCAGTTGCGAAAGGCCCTTTATATTCTTAACTGTTTGTTTATCATCGCAGGGTCATACTGATCTGTTAATAGATGTAAACTGTTGCAGAAACGACCTTTAAATATAAATATTATCACAAATCCTGCCATCTAGGTTTAGTGTTTCATTTCATCTTTGAAGATTTTTTAGACTTAGTTAGACTCATCATCATTGTTATGTCAGCTTATGAACGTCCACTGCTGGACCAAAGCCTCCCCACAATGACCGGTCATGCCATGTCATATTCAACGGCTTCCCGCGACTAACTTTAGACTATATTTAACAAAATAATATGATAATAAACAAGTAGAAACTTAATGTAAGGCAAGATAATTATAAAATTACAGGAAACCTGAATATGTACTTATACAATAGGTAAATAAATTACTACTCGTAAGTAGGATAATATAATCATGTAACTAATACATAGTTATGTATGAAGATAGTTTGAGAAGTTACTTAAGCATTTTTTAACAACATTAAGGTACAATAAAAAGTAGGTTTTAACATCAAATAGTAAAATATCTAGTTTTTATTGCTGAAGCTAAGATATAGAGAGATAAGAATCCCAGCGTGGAATTTGCGTTCAATTACAAACCGCAATAACATTTTAAATGCTAGTACGTAAGGCACTGTCTCCACGAGCGAGAGAATCGAGGCGATATTTTCATCGTACCACATATTTCTATACACTCTCTGTGGAGCCGTCTCCACACGGCATTATTATCCGCCGCGATGCGACGTATAAAATACGTGGCACGACGATAATATCGCCGCTATTCTCTCGCTCGTGGGGACAGCGCCTAAAAGCCGTAAGAATCTATATTATATTGATAAAAGGAAATTGCTTTTAGTCCCTTGGTAACATCTAGAAAAAACTTCCATATTTGTCTGTCTAGGGAGGCAAATACAATTTATGAAAGGTTATGTCAGAATGATGTAATAGAATATTACAAAGGGACTTCCCTATTTGTCATTTTACCTGAGGCTGTGTTGGCTTGTCTTGGCTAATATACAATGATATGAGGTGGTTTGAGTATTGATAATGGAACTCTCTAGGGTCTAGAAACGACCGATTGATTTATCATCGATCGATATGGACCTATAGTAAAATACCTATATTAAACGACGTCAATTTATTGTTTCTACAACACAAAAGGCAATGATCGACAGTGCATCAACGATCAATCGATTGACTTAAAATGAAATGGTTCCGCCGGATACAGATTGGTTTTCTTTCGGACATGGTATACGGAGGTGACACTATCCCCCTTATTACAAAACGAGGTTTTAAGATAGTCCGAGGTTAGTTCGTTTAGTTTGACGTTTTGTCCATAGCCGAAACTGAACGAACTAACCTCGGACTATCTTTATACCTCGTTTTGTAATAAGGGGGATTGAGTTTTAGCCGTGTTCTTAAGAAAACAAATGACACTTAATCATGAATCTAATTCTTATATAGCATGGCTTTGGATACCACGACGATTGATTATAATAGTACTATTAAAGTACCTATAGGCAGTATAGGTCTTTCAAATAAAAAAACATGTTTGCAAAATAAACTAGCAGAGTTTATCCAACAATGTAGAGCAGTTTTACCTCAATAGTTTACATTCTGTGGTTGGTAATTGGTTTGGGAAACCCAGAGTGATTGCGGCGTCTAAAGATAAGATATAAGTAAGGCCAGCTGTTTGGAAAGCGCGAGTAACTTGTGAGTTGTGAAGTTCATTCAATAATTCAAAGGTATGGGTGTGCTATAAGTATTAGGAAACGTAGATATGATTCCTACTTAGTTTACTGCTTATTAACGCGTTAAAGTGGGAAAGAAATGGCTAAATACGAATGTGATAAAGCAATCATTTGTCTTTGAAGGTGATGACGAAGTTTAATTCAATCTTATCGTTAGTCAAATGTTATAAATACCAAAGATAAAAATTAAGCTATATCATCCACTGCATAATACTTATCTCTAAGTTTATACGTACATCCTATTTTTGTAAACGTTTTAAGAAAACTCAGTGGGTTGTTTGTTTAGCAATCAAACACTTGTTATTTAATGTGTACTCGTATGTATGATCACTAATAAGAAATTACTATAGTATTTTATTATATTAGTTATGAAAATTATGATCGATTGATGTCAATCCTCGCACAATACCTGTCGAAACATGCAGTTTTCATATGTAAATAATGAAGTTTCCCCACATACGGTTACCGTACGTCGGATATAGCCACCTTGACCTGTTCTCGCCACAATTTACAGTTAAAAGACGGCTCACAATATATTGGTTCTGGAAGATTCCGCGTTCAAACCCACTCTTCTGTCTTGAGATTATTTGTGATCATTTATTTAGGTCGTATAGATTATCAATACGCTTTGTACTCGAAATTATGATATTTTTTTTAAGTCACGGTCGTTAGAAAATAAATAGGACATTGACCTCTGTCCTTGTTTAATTTTAAAATTAATGCTTAATTAATTCAGGAACGTTTATTTTTGTAATCATCATCATCATTAAACTTAAGAGCTTCGCTCTTGTCGGTGGAGTCTACGCCACTCTGTTCTATTTTCTGCCGTCCTTTTGAGCACCTGGTACGACACAACTTCTATCCCCTCTTTCATTTGATCTATGTAAGTTCTTTATTCTCTTTCTTTTTTATTTCTTTTTCTTTCTTTATTTTTGTAATGGTTATTCAATTTTCTTTTGTATTTAGAACAATGAGATTTCGATTTGCATTACTTTGATTTTAATTACCTTTTTTGTAGCAAAATGAAAACAATATTTATTTTTACAATTAAAAAACATTATGTTTTTGACATAAATAGGTAATTTGTTTTATTTTTTACATGAGATACCTACTGAAAAAAATACAGATCACGAAAGTCACGTAAAAGTAATAATATCTATTGTAACATAAAAATATTCACATTTCTTTATTTACTTCAACCGTGTCGTCGTTCTTTAAAAGTATGTTCGTCTCTAATAAAATAACACAGTTATCATATCATAAATATTTATCTTTGAGAACAAAAATAATTATTCGATCAACAAGTAACAAGGCTGAGTAAATGTTTTCTTAACCGATTCAGTGGTTTGTGCTGCGGTTCTGTGACTCAGTTACTGCAGTATTGGCTCTTTCAGATGTATCAAACGGATGCAAATATACATTGTTACATTCGCATTATTTACAAGACTGTTAAGTTTCTTCATCTTATTCTTTTGGCTATAATAAATGAGTGTTACAACAAATTACAAATTTTGCATAATAATAGGAAAATTCCAAGAAACAATCACATATCGTTCATAATATCACACCAATAAATAAATAATGAGTAAATAAATAGCATCTGATACTTGTCATATTTACATGTGACAAGTGACAAGCCGAGCAACAACATCGCACGACTTTATTTACAATCAAAACGCAAACAAACGTGTTTTGGTTGCGTTTGCGGCATTACGCAGTTTTTTGTAATAACGGCGTATTATTGCAATAAACTTGGTCAATTGTTTGTTAATTTTATGATTTAATAAATTGAAATGATTATTTAATTTATTTAAAAAGTTTTGATATTTGAAAATGCAAATATAGATCTCGTTTATGTCTTCTACTTAATTTAAAATATCGAGAAAGAAAAAGACATCAACGGGGTCTCCAATTTATATTTTATGTACCTATCGTAAAAACGTGTTTTATTGAAATCAAATCTATTTTGTGCTGATATCTAAGAAAATGTTATATTACTCAAATGATTACTCATAAACATATCAGATATACTTAATATACAAACTGAAACATATCAATGGTGACGCGACGAGACAATAAAAACCTAATACATTTCAAAGACTCACAATCAGCTGTCCGCATTTTATCAAAAATCCGCGTATTTCCCACACATGACTTCCAATTTCAAAATAAGTGATGAATGAATACCAACGCATTCCCTGACCGTTCGGGGGCGCGGCAGATACCGCGTCATTCATTGACGCCCGTCTGATAACAAGTATTGTCAACAATGTAGTACTGATAACAACACGCTGTCACACTAGTGATAACAGCTACGACACGGGTGTGTTATTCTTACGCGAGAGGTTTACGATTGTGAGCTATTTTTGGTATGGCTAGTGGGGTGCTGGGGTGCTATAGTTTTAGATACGTAGTAAATTAATTAATATATGATGATGGCGTTTTAGATAAGTATAATTATAGAACATAAGTTATGCTTAAAACTTAAACCCCCTATTACAAAACGCGTATTAAAAATAGTTCTAGGACTAATGTAATTTTTTGACGTTTTTTCTATAGCCAAAACATCATTTATCTGATTTTATTCTGGGACTATAAACTTCTTGTAGATTTCTGCTCTCTATTTTAGATGTTCTAAGATAAAAACTTTCCACGATTCAGACAATTCTATTATCAAAAAAAATGACAAATAGAATAGATAAGATTCTAAGAACTCCAGTTTTATAAATCCGTTGGGAATTCCGTTTAGTTTACAGCCTATTAATAAAATATTGTCTCGTGTGATTCACGTGGTTTTTATCTATTCTATATTTCTTATTATTTATCTCTAAAAAATAAACTTCGTGTTAATAAATGTGTCACATATTATGGAGCTTTAGTGTCACTGTCATGGTTAAAAACCAGAAGAACACGTCGTTAAATGGTTGAACAACTTTAATGGGTTTCTCAGCAACAAGGGTTAATTACTGTGAAAAAGGAACAAGAAGGGTAAGCAGAGATTATCTAATACATAATATTACTTATTGATATCGTAAATACCTATATTACCTTTTATTTTTGTTTTTAATTGGTTCTACAAACAGCTCAACGAAAACGCAGGTCCATATTCGATTCATAAGAGCAGCCCAAGTTTCAATAATCATCGTGGAATATTTTAGCGTCGCACGCGCAGCCCCTACTCTACTAACCGCTGATTTAAAGATGATAAACAGTAATACAGTCCGACAAGTGCGGACACGCGACTTGACAACTATAATTTGATTACACAATTACCTACTAGAGATGAGATCGGGTTAGTTTTACAAAGATACAGATGGTAATATCCGGGAGTTGAGAATCACTACAAAGTTTACTTTAAAGAGGTTTACACATTAGCGGTTAAATCACTTCCACGGTTTAAGGGCACGTGCGTGGGTACCCTATGCACCTACAGAGCTGGTTTAATGCCTGTTATTGGAAATGCAAACGCGGCGGGAGAGTGACGCACGGATTATTCTTAGTTCCTTACTAAACGTCAAATAACAACGGATGAAAGCAATGTTAATAAATTAGAAACCAATATTAGGTATTAATATTACGTATTAAGTCGGGAACTTGCTCAAGAAAGGCCAAGTATGTAGTACCCTAAACCGACGGGTATGTAGGTATGAGGCAACTGAGAGTGAGACGACTGATGAGTGTGGATGAAGCGAAAGAGGTGTGTTTGGATCGTAGCAAGTGGAAGGAAGTGGTCTCTGCCTACCCCAATGGGAGAGAGGCGTGTCGGATATATATGTACTATGTGTGTTAAGTACGAAAAAAATATTCAAAGAATACACAAATATCCGAATAACTCGTCACATAATCCGACATCACTAATCAAAACATACATTGATACATACTGCTTGTGTCACCGTGACTGTTAACTTGAGACCTAAATTATAACTAAGTATGTGTTATTTGTTGACTCTACATAATGCGGTCTCATCTGGAGGTTTCCATAACACACTATACTTATAAAATACTTACATGCTAAAGAAGCCTAATTTATGATGAATGCAGTTAAATGTAACATCATTAAGGCAGCTATTTATTACTTCAAGGGGCATAGTAGGTATTTTTTATCAAATTTTGACAACTTACACACAGTTTATGCAATAGCATGTTACAATAGTGAACAATAATAGAGTATTGGAAAAACAATATCTCTGACTAAAGTTCTCCCCCTTCGTTCTCCCTCCATTCAGTTCTATTGCTTGCTAGGATTTTCTAGTTTTTATCGAATATGCCTATATGCCGTGGTATCTTTTCCCGTTACTGAGAATTCAAATTAAGAAGGCTCGTTACAATAACAAAATAAACTTAAAATACATTTAAAAAAGATAAAAAAAAGTAAATGTCAAAGAAATACACCGAAAGAGACCGCATCAGTTTTGCGGTTGGGTATTAATGCATGACGTTTGTTGTTGGGGTTAGGATAATGTTTACGAGTTTGTATCAGGTATTGGAACGATACTGTTGGTCAGCGGAAAGTTTTTAGGGTATTAGTGGGTCGATTCCTCTCGGATAAAACCATTGGTCTCGAATAAACATACTCAACTGTTTTACCCGACTTGTTGAGTAAACGTTTGACAACGTCAAACCCCTTATTACAAAACGAGTTTTAAAGATAGTTCTGGGACTAATGTCATTTTTTGACGTTTTATCCATGTCCATTGTCCATAGTCAATGTAATGAGGGGTTATATGTTCTTACTATCGGCATTGATTTGTATTTTGTCGGGTTATAACTACAGATGAGTGGTAACGACAGTGATTTTTAAAGAAATCCTTTTTTTGAAATTTCTAGGCTTGACACGTGCCTTATCCGAAATGATTAGGATGAATTCCTATATTTTTAATATGAAAGTTAGTCTAAGTGCTCACCATCACAGTTCACCATCTAAGTACAGATAAAATTTAACTGACAGATAAACCTATGTCTATTTCATAAAACATGACGTTTTAGACAGAGACAGGTATAAAATATCTGTTAGATATTTTTTATCTGTAGATGGGGAGACAGCCCCTTAATCCGATAAACGCTTTTGTTATGATTTTATTGAAATTTTGAATTTAGAACATAATTATTTTACCAGTCTTTATATTATTTCAAGGAATTTTAACTATAAGCGAGTACCTAAGAACTGATTAGAACAAAAATCCTTCACTAGAAATAATCTTGATTTCTACAGAAATGAATCCAGTTATTAAGTTTTCTAGTTTGATTTACAAGGTGATTAAATATCTTGTTTCTGCGTAGGAAGGACTTATGTAAAGAAAACCGACAGTAATTGAATCTAGAAGAGTTGTAACCGCACTATGAAGATATCTAGTGGTTTAATAGCACTACTTAGCTACTGACAACTGGATGTAAAGTATTAGTTTGTAAGATTTGAAATTGAAAAAATGTAGAGAAGGTTTGAAAGGGCCTAAGTCTGCTAAAAGATGCCTCAGTTGTGTGTCGGCAGAGTGTCAGTGTCATTTTTTGAGACATTTGGTATACTGCTAAACAATTGCTTTGATTGTGACCAAATGTATCAAAAAATATTTAAAAACTCGAACTTTTCATAAAAGTGCCGACTAGCTTATCGATAATAGAACCTAAGAGAAAATTATTTTTTCCGTTTTAGACCCATGTTTCACAGGGGAAATGTTCATTTTCATAGGCAAAAATATGTTTCTTAATTTTCTATATAAAGGCAAAAAACACTTTGTTTAAATTTGTAATAAAGAAGGTAAAATTAACAATTTCATAAAGAATTCTTGAAAATATCAGGAGCCAAACACGAGCATTTCACTTATTTAGGTACATTCTTTAGTCTCAAAATAGTCAACATTGTGACAATTTTGTTACTCCCTCTAAAAGAATTTAATTAAAATTCTAGCACCTTTAGACAAGACTAAATAAAGAATTCTAACAATTTCGTTTTATAACGTGAAAGTCGGGTTATTAAATACTAAATGTATTTACCTATACCGATTTCTAGATCTAGAAAAGTTATTAAGTATTCCGGGAAGAAGATTAAAACCTGCTTAGCTAGCACAGTTCTCAAGGTGACATTTGCTTAGCAAAAAGAAGGTACTTCATTAAAGATTAACGGACGTATAATCAATGAACGGAATAAAATGGGATCAGTTTTTTTTTAGATTATAACACTTTTAACACACCCAGTTATTACAAAACGAATTGTATATCTAGTTCTAGAACTAACTAGTTTGGGCTATAAACAAAACGTAAAAAATTACATTAGAACTAGAGCTATTTTAAAACTCGTTTTGTAAGAACGGTGTTAAGATTTTGACGCATAATGCTAGGCAGTTTGGCAGAGTTTTTAATTAACGTCAGACTGCTGAGCCTGCTGCGTAAAAGCCCAAAACGGTAAGTATATGAATAAAGTAAGTTAGAAACATAGTAAAGATGAAGAACGACATAATAACTAGACCACCAAGAAGTATCCACCTATCTAAGTACCCGTAATAACGAGTACTGTCATTCACTTAAATTGAAACGTCATGCAGTTGTCAGTTATTCATTTACACAACCGCAATTATACATAACAAGGAGCTACTGTGTCTCAATTGACAAGAGTTCAGGAGGAAATCATTAGGAGTAATACGTTACAATACTGTAGTTGGGCAAGATTTATCAAATCTGGAAACTTTGAGATGTAATCTACGTCAGTTGTCTAATAGGGCTGTAAATTGTTGACTTCCGTTAGTTTTATGTAATTGTATAAGTATGTTTCTTTCTATGTAGAGGTATAGTGCCAGGGATCCAAGTGTGGTTATTTAAAATAGCTTCTGTTGTGTGCCGGCAGAGCGTCAATAGCATTTGGTATTCTGCTAAATAATGGCTTACATTGATTGCGAAAATGTGTCAAAATTGACATTGACACTCTGCCGACACACAACTGAGTTTACTGAGTATATTGTAAATTAGTAGACTTGGGCCCAGGTCTAAAAATCCATGTCTTGGTATTTAATAAAGCCTGAATTGAAGAACAGGCTAATTAGTAATTTAAATCCTCGTAAATATTTAGTTTATAAATAACTTATCACATAAGTACATTTGTATAATGGTAAAAGGTTTTTTGTTTCTTGCATCTCATTGCCATTTTTATCTTTCATTCAATAAAGAATTCCAGTATTTATTAAAACAAGTCTACTTGTATCTCCAAAATTAAGGAAAAATATATAAGTAAATAGCTACAAATATCTAAGAAAACACACTTGCTAAACGGAAAAAAATAAATGGTACATATTCAGTTCCCACGAAATGGCACGAAAATGGCAAATGGTTTTGAACGATTTGGGTATGGTTTCTTACATCATCGCTATTTTAACACAAACTGCTTCAACTATATAATTTCGCGTTAACTTAGAATTAGTATCTTTACCACAGGATATTGCGGTAACAAACGACAATATGGACACGTGTAAAAATACTCATCATCATCATTTAACTTAAGAGTTAGACTCTTGTCGGTGGAGCATTCGCCATTTAGGCCTATTCTCTGCCAGTGCTTTGACCTCTTGATACGACATGACGTTAACTTTCTCTTTTCTTTTTCTTTCATTTTTTCTCTTTTTTTTAAATACTAGAAAACTTAAAAGACTCTCCCTAAAATTTTGTCACTGTTATTCACTAAACTTTATGTATAACCACGGATTACTAAATAGTTACTAACTTTAGTATAACCCGACTAAATATAAATCAATGTCGGTATTATGAGCATTATGAGGATGACAAAAGTTCATTTAAAAAGTTGGGTTTTACAGTTAAATTATTATGTCAGTGATTTGTTTGTCATAAACGTTGATTAGATATTGAGTTAGTGATTATGCTTCATTTTGAACAAGTAAATTATAAGCTGCTGTACCTAGTTGTAGTTAACTAAGCAATCTTTGGTAGCGCTAAACTTTGATTGAATTGCAAGAGACATAAATCTATACGTCAATACGAGTACTAGATCAGTCTAGGTATGCTAATAAATGTTATTATGTTATTATTATGCCATCAGTCAGATAAGTATCGTTATTTCATTGGAAAATTTTCATGCAGCCAGACGTTGCAATGAGAAATTGATAATATAGTGACGCTCTTGTATTTCAATTTCATTAAATAAGGATTTACTATATGAATTGATTACTGCTGTTTTGATTGAAATTATCAATCATGTTTACTATAACCATTGACCTACCAGTAGCTAAGGACAAGAAAGGTGAAAGATGAATTTTGACCATGGGTACTCCTTATTACCATGATGTCTAGATTATTATTAGGTATCCAATAATAATCTAGACAGATAAAAAAAACCCAAGCATTACTTTTAATATCACAGAAAGCATGTAGGGACATCAGCTCTAGTATTTAACTAAACATCTATTTTTTTTTCTCTTTTTTTACAAATAACCTTTGTTTTCGGTTATCTAAGTACCAGGACATCATAAATCCAAAGATTCCACAAGAAGGCCATTGCACGGCGGCGTATACCGCACCGCGATGCAATTACTTCAAGGTCGTTTTTGCTGTACCCACTGCACTGCTTCGGTCACATAATGAATATCTGTGTGCAGATACGACATAATAGGACTTTGTTTGATAAGTACCCAATTACTTATTGGAGATAAAATGTAGTGATTAAAGAGTAATTAGAGCAGATGGGACATATCTTTTTAACAAATATTTGCAAAAGAGGTCATCAAAGGTCGTTAATTATCTATAGATGACACTGTCATTAATATCTAAAATCTGAAGACGATATGACCATGTTTTATGTATAGTTTACTTTTTTATCAGGTAGGTACTTAGAACATCATAAAAAAATCCTTTTCATACCTATATTAGGTAGCGACCTCATAATCATAGCTATCATTTTTGAGGAATTCGCACTTTTGTCCTTCATTAAGTTAACAAGGAAGCCATTGCCTAAAGAAAGATGACACCTCATCAAAATGTCATGATAAGTAACATCATGTAAACCTCGATTTGTATGTCCATCAATCATACATAAGCTGTGATCATGAAGTAAGTAAATTAAGGATAAATATAGATATATTTAATCATTATTTGTTTAAATATGATTTATGAGATCTTCCTGATTATTCTAATTATTTTTCTACGATAAGTTGTTCTACAGAAGCTATAATTACTACATTTAAACGTCAACATGCGGTAATAATCAATATAAAGATACATAGGTACATATCTGTCTTCTTTCCCATCGGGGTGAGCAGTGACCACTTCCTCCACTTGTTACTGCAATTCATTCGTATTAACCTTTCAAATTGTTTGTGAACAACTGGACTGTTGAAATGTTGATTCCTATGGGTCCTACGATACCTAAAAAACTTGTTCCTAAAATGTTATTTGAATCTTTGATACTGACTCAAGTAATAATTAACTCATTTGACTTCATACAAAAATGAGTTACCGTTTGTGTCTATCGGAAAATACCTACTCTCTGTTCCTTGTCCATATTACCTTTGACTTTTGATACCCCCGTCATTACGAGGTCATGAGAGGGACCTAATGTTTCTTGCGATGATTTGTCATTACATAAACGAAACCGCGGCGCAATTACAAGAAGGAGGCCAACGAATGACGGAATAGACGCTTGGAGTAAAGTTAGTAATACAGGCTGAATTTACTTAATAATTAGTAAGCTTAGTGTCCGAGTTTTTTAAAGACCGTTGTGATTTTTTGAAAACAGGTATTGTGTGCTAATGATTAGTACGGGAAAGAAGGTCCATAAAATGAGACTATTGCTTCTTTGTTCATGACTTTTCTTGGACCAAAGGCAAAATGATAGAGACTACGTTAAGTTTCGGTCTTAACATATTTTTTGCAGTTTAATTTGGTAATTGATAAAGTTTCGTAATTATAAATTACTATGCAATATTTTTTCTCTCATCTTATCTCGTTTTGCACGAAAACCATTTACAAATCATGCTTGTCCTAAATTAGGAATAATAATGTTAATAACTTAAATAATCAATAATTTGAGAAATAATTACAAATTACAAAAAAATATAAAGATGTTGAAAAATACAAATAATGTTTATGATTTATTTCACCTAGAACTCGATTTCTGTAAGGACTTCTTGCAACTGACTTGTTTTTAAAAAAAATCGATATATTTCTTATAAAATTAATACGAACGATTATTTTTAAATCGTAAAATATTCACAGTTTTTTATCATAATATACACATTAACCACTGTCAACTGTTTTCAGCTGCCAAGTATTTAGTAGGCAGAAAGCGGCAGAGATAAAACTTGTCAGTTCTGCATTAGCTAATCAGGGTCAGGTAATGGCGTGCCCGGTGGGTGATTCATACACCGGGCATCAACCTCAAACAACACCCAATGACGGACCATTTGGAAAGTTTCGCCAGTTTGGACTCTTTTCGTCTTTGACTGCATTAACGTCAATAACTGGAGGCACGGGGACGGATATTGGTCATTGATCAAGCTTCGCGCCGTTTATGGATAGCGCAGGTTACGTATGTAGCTAAAAAAAGCTGCCTTTTGATCATTACCTGTCTGTGATGACGGAAGAAATCCATAAAAGGGCTTTAAAACTTTGTAGGCACAGTGAGTGAGTTCCATTGTTTTTTTTTGTTGTAGCATGGAATTGTGTACCTACCTACTAACTCCAAAAATGTATTTTAGATCTAACCCACCCAATATTCATGAAGACTCATTCATGAAGACTCATTCATGAAGACTCATATGACATGAAGACATTCTCGTACGGTGTATACTGGTATTTGAGACGCATAAGCAATAAGACGTTTGTTTGGCATAATTGGCCAAAATACCTATTTGATCACGGCCGTAGTCCGAGTTCAATATATAATGTTACTTTCATTTTAGTTGGCTCTAAGCTTTTGGCGCGTTAAGCGCTCTAATTCAGATTACTGGATAATTTTCACCCAAAAGAACACTAATTGACTGAGCGAATACTACAGGATGCTTTTTATCCCATGAAATTCCTGTGAGATGATTCAGACCACATTTTTTTCGGACTTCAATCTTATAGTTCGCTGGCAGCGAACTTATTTGATTATTATACTGTTCCTTAGCTCGCGGCTGTATTCTCAAATAGCTTATTTAATCGAAGAATTTATAAGAAGTGTCCGTGAGCTTGTTTTTACTCGTTGCCATGGTAACCAGTAGGGAATCCCGTAGATTGGATATTATGTTTATTTAATGCAATTGCATATTTGCAGTTGCATGGTAAGGGACGATTAGACGGACCAACACTCGAGTGTTTTATGAGGATGGAATTTTTAAAAATGTTGATCTATATTTTATCCTGACAACATAATTTAATTTAAAACAATGACTTTTCTCTGTAATGTTTTTGAAAGAAAAAGAAGTAAACGTTTATTATAATGTTTGTATTTCATTTTGAATGGATATTTAAAGGGAGTACACACATTGAATAAATTGATAAAATTACCTACTAATACAATTAAGAACTAATAATATAATCATATCATCAATTTAGTTTATGTTAAAAACTAAAATAAATTCGAAGGCCTGGCATGTTTATTTTAAATTTTAATTTACGACGATACAAAAACCAGTTTGTAATTAATTAAATCTTAAATAAACAGTAAATAACAATCACACGTGTTTGATGAAACCGCTAGAGGAGGGGAATGGTTTAAAGAGATATAAAAAATCTTGCTGAGTAAAAAGCTAGTTCTTTTTCATATTTCGACCCATATTTCTCGAGGAAAATGTTTTAAGTCCTTGATATTCGTCAGGGAGTGCATAAAACTCTGTAGATAGGTATAATTCATATTATAAAGATACCTATACGTAATAACATGAATATTTTACCAATCTACATAAAGAGAAAATTAACGTCGTGTCGTTTTAAGAAGTCAAATTACTGACAGAAGAAAGGCAAAGATGGCCTTTACTCCACCGACAAGAGCCTGGCTCTTAAATATGTGAATGAGAACATTCATATCCAGTAGGAACTTTCCTTCGCCAGTTGAATCTATCGATATTAATAACATCAAGAATTCATTTAATCACTTTTACGATTTGCAGCCCATCACGCCTGAGATACGTCGATTTTATGTTCATCTCAATAAAAATCTTCCATGGATGGTGTTTTCTACTGTATGTGCCCTACATAGGCTACATATGAGAGAAAGCCTACAATGTTCACGAAACAACTAATTTCATGTGTACGATCTTTCCCTTTGTTTCATCCCCTTTCGTAGTGGATTTTCCATGGTTTTTCTTTCGTGAGCTCCAGTGGCAGAATTTTTCGTTTAAAGCTGTATTTACAATTGTCGGATGACGGCGCTCTAATTAAAAAATGTCGTCAGATAAAATACCGGACCGACGCAAGACAAGTGTGAATAGTTTCATACAAAATATTCTCCTACTGGAGTTCGCGGTGAAATCCGTAATTTTAAACTCAATTAAACATCGTGCCTATTTCTTTTGATTTTTGCAATAATATTGTGCAAAAGCGTTTGATTTAACAACCTTGTCTGAAAATATTAATGCGATAAGTAGTGTGCAAGGTTCTAGACTGAAACTTAAACGAACAGCTGCAGCGAAGTATTATTAGACACACAAATTATTCATAATTGCAAATTGACTTTGTAAACAACAAAGTTCTGCGAAGGAACAAACGTAAATAAATAAAAATTATAAGTTCTAGAAAATTCTAAGACGACAAAATTAAATCTTTGGCTTATGGTAAGCGAATGGTAAACTTATAACAACATAGCTATTTTTATTCACCATTTACGGGGTTCGTGGCCACCAGCCCCGGTATCGGTTCAAATTTGCAACCGATACCGAACGATTGTTGTAACAGATACCGGGGCTGGTTGCCACTCGAAAAATGAAATTGAATTCGTTACAACTGATACCGGTATACGTTGCATCGAGCAAAATGTTCAGAAAATTGTGGCAACCGATCCCGGTACAGGGTGCAAGTAATTTGATAGTGATACATCATACTTCTCTTACATTAGGTAGGCATGTTGTTAAAAATTTCGCTTGAGATAATAAGCAAACTTCTTTGTTGTTTACCGCCTCGCCTCGCTCACAGCACACTTCGGACACTGCCTACTAAAATGTACGAAAAAAAGGCGTGGCTTCGCGCACAGTCTTAGCTCGTGTAATTACACGCGTACCGTGTTTGGTTGCCTTCATTTATTCGTAGAATGACAATGTGAGTGACTTTAGTCATCGCATTACGAGCTGAGGACTGCCGTCTATTATTTTCATATGTCTGTCTCGCTCGCGCTTGTGGATCTTATATTTGACGTATCTTCTCTTTTGGCATTGCAGTTACTCAGTTGGTAATGTTGGTACCTTTTAATAAATAAATTGTGTGCATATGATCAAAGGTTAGCACTGTAGTAAAAAATATTTGTAAAAATATAAATCTGTAGGTATATTTACATCGAACCTCCCAATTGAGTTGAGTAATCTTCGTTGTGGCGTCCTTTCTAACTGGTAACTGTGAGGTAACCGAGCGCGTGGCGGCCGCACTTTTGGGGGGAGGCAGTGAGTGTCCATACTGTATGTAGTACTCTTTATTATACTGTGCTCACAGGGTGCAAAACAATAGGAACAGGTTATATTTTTACAAATATTTTTTACTACAGTGCTAACCTTTGATCATATGCACACAATTTATGTATTAAAAGGTACCAATATTACCAACTGAGTAACTGCAATGCGAAAAGAGAAGATACGTCAAATATAAGATCCACAAGCGCGAGCGAGACAGACATATGAAAATAATAGACGGCAGTCCTCAGCTCGTAATGCGATGACTAAAGTCACTCACATTGTCATTCTACGAATAAATGAAGGCAACCAAACACGGTACGCGTGTAATTACACGAGCTAAGACTGTGCGCGAAGGCACGCCTTTTTTTCGTACATTTTAGCAGGCAGTGTCCGAGGTGTGCTGTGAGCGAGGCGAGGCGGTAAACAACAAAGAAGTTTGCTTATCTATTATCTCAAGCGAAATTTTTAACAACATGCCTACCTAATGTAAGAGAAGTATGATGTATCACTATCAAATTACTTGCAACCTGTACCGGGATCGGTTGCCACAATTTTCTGAACATTTTGCTCGATGCAACGTATACCGGTATCAGTTGTAACGAATTCAATTTCATTTTTCGAGTGGCAACCAGCCCCGGTATCCGTTACAACAATCGTTCGGTATCGGTTGCAAATTTGAACCGATACCGGGGCTGTTGGCCACGAACCCCATTTACGAAGTAATTATTATAATAATGTTGACTCTGTCTCAAAGTTTTTAAGTTTTCAAAGAATCATGTAAATGTTAGAAAGAAAAATATTTGACGTTATTTTTATTTATATTAGCTTTTCATTAAACTTATTTAGTTGATGAAAGTAATTATAATGGTTCTAGGTAAAAAAAAAAACGACAAGAAAAAACTAGATGCTTTTCTTTTCTTATCCTCTTACCTTCTAATTCGTTGGGGGTACTGCAACCCTAATAGAACATTAATAAACTTTAATGTCAAATCTTGAAAAAATGGCATTTCAATCTGGCTGGCTAATGCTTCTTAATTAATCATTCAACTATTGTTAAACTATTGAAACTGTTCAAAAAATTCCTCAAAGATCGCATAGTTACGAAACTCATGAAATAAAAAGACATCTAAAAAGATTTCATACTTCTTTGCATTTCAATTGTTATTTCCCGGACTAACCACAAATCTAGCTTTATCGGTCAATATTACGACGACAGTTGTTAACGATTTGGTCACTTTAGTCGACCCGCATTACGTGTTTTTCCATCAATTTCAGGATCTTATTGAATATTGACGCAAATCACGAATATTTCACTGGTTTTCCTCTCAATTTAGCTGCTAATTAAACCTTATCTCTCTACGAAGTTTGGTTCCCATCTTAAATCGGTTTGGTGAAAAACAGAGAGCTTAAAACACTTTATTTTACCAAAAACATAACAATTTCTATCTGCTAGTTAAAATTGCCATACAACGGGAATATAAGTTACATAAACCCGAAAAAGGCTTCCTTTTAATTAATGAGGCTTTATGTGGGTCATGAAATATGAATGCGATTCATTTGATATGATAAAATATTGTTGATATTATTCTCCATTTAATTTATTCTTGATTCCATTTAACAATCGCCTGGTTTGACCTTTTGCTGGTGTTGCTAGGTCAGTTTTATGAAATAATAAAGAGCCGACAGCATTTCAGCCTTGTTTAGATAGAATTAATTACTACATATTTATTATTGATACATAGTACAGGTCTCATCTTATAATGGCAGTAAATGTATACCTACATTGCAGATGAAAATATTTTCATAAAACAAGCCGCCATTGCCATGTCAACTAAACTTGTTTTCAGGTAAAGTTGTTAAGATTTTTCATAAAATATATTATAGATATAATATATTATGAAACTTAACATTGAGTTTTAATAGGTATGCATGTCGTTTACTTAAGCGAAACAATTGTGTCTGGATCGTAGCAAGTGGAGAGGTCTCTTTCCATCCCGATGGAAAAGAGGCGTGACAGATATGTTGTATGCATGTGTTACGTATGGTAGATTACTTTTTATCTTAGTTTATGTATCCTAGTCTTCGTGGATTCGTGGATCCACGTGGATTAAATTGCGGAAGTCAATTTACAAATAATGTTCGATTCCATTAGCATAATACGGAAGCGGTATCAGGATGTAAGCACACAATAGGTCATTATTGTAGAGTAGGTATAAGAGGTGTCTAGACACAATTAGATTGCGACACATTTTTGTAAAGGATGTCCTACACTGGACTTGGTCGATTTATATATTTTTATTATTTACACAATATTTACACCCTATTCTATATCTTAGAGGTCTTAAAACTAAACTCTCCCTTTGGTTGGCCACAAATTGCGCGTGCAATAGTAATTTTATTTTTAAATAATATAATTAGATATTTAATAGAATTTCCTTCAACTTCTATTGGGTAAAGAGTTCTGTTTCATAGATAGTGTTTTGCTTATGGTTATATAAATCATCCAATGTCTATTTTACTAAACAAATGAATCGATCTGTGATCGACGGTATAAGTCGATAGTATAATATAACGTAAATAGTTACTATCATATATACGCACGTATAAACAAACATACGGAATAGACGATCGATCAAAAGGTGTGGTAAACACGCTTATTTGTAATTCCTACATTAGCTAAGTGTACTACCTACCTTTTTAACCTATTTAAAGATAACCGGTAAATAATTAGGTAGAGGTACTATAGATAGTTCTCTTTTGTTATTTCCTTATACTCTTCCGAGATACAGCCTACTTAGCTTCGTAATTAATAAACAAACACGTTGCAACCCGGTTTTTATACGATCCAAGGATAAATAGTAGCAAAACAAACTCGTTTGTGTGAAAAAATGAAAATATCGGTCGATACAGCTAAAAATACCTTCATTTATGTATGTTATTTTTATTATGTACGTCACTAACAAGATGGTAAAACCATTCCAAAAGGAGATATTAGAAATAGGTAAGGTACTTATGTTGTTTATTTCTATGTAAATGAGGTAAATATTTAAAAATATTATTAATAGAAACGTAAACAAAGGGACATGCGTCCTATAACATCGTTGAAATATTGAATTTCTAGTTTCGGAAGGTTCTCAAATTCCTATTCGATTTATTAATTAAATCGTGATTTACACAATCAATTCTAATATTACACGTACAAGGACATTATACGATTTTCCGCTGAAAATGCATTGTTTTGAAATTGGGATTTAAAAGTCACGTTTATCTGTACGGTGCAGTTGGGATTTGACATCTGCCGAGCGTGTTTATAGTTCAGGAGCCTACTTTAAATAAATCATACATTTTGTAGCGTTTACTATGAACTAACAGTATGCCAAGTGACTTCGGTGACACGTGCCGTTCCCCGTGATTCTGTACTATAAATAATGATTATTATGGATAAGAGAAGGTCTCAAAATAGTTTTATTAAACTGTATTTTAAGGAAAACAATAAAGCTTTCCACGACTTAATCTTTCACATCCCAGAAAAAAAAGAACAATAGAAAATCTATTGTGTCTGGGTTTATAATGGGTCAGTGGGATGTGAGAGGTTAATAAGTACATTTAAATAATAAAATCCTAAAATCTGAATTATATTTCATAATATGACTACAAAGTTACCTAAGTATCCTTAATGAAATCCTCTCAAAATAAATAGTAGTTATTTTTATTTTGTTTACGGATTATTGGATTTTACGACAACAACATTTCAATAGAAATACTTTGGTCAATGTCAAGTTTTATCACTGAAAGTAAATAATTTATGACGAAACACGTAGGAAACTTTCTTGAGCACGTGGCTTGTACTACTTTATTACCTAACCTACTTTCTTTGAAGTGTCTTGATTATTAAGGATGATTTATCGCATCTCCTGACCTATATAAAAAGCTAAAATGGGACATCTACGCTGCCAGGTAAATGTTATTGTAACCTGAAATTAGCTTTCTAAATAAATTTTAGTAACACTTCAAGATCATTTCTATTCTCTTAAAAATACAAGGTATTCTGTGATGTATGTAGCTTATTTTATATTAAACAAAATAATTACGATTTTAATTACATTTTTGTGGCTTTACTAATAATAAGATAATTAATCATAGAACTGCCTGATAAAAAAAACACAATTCAGAAGTGATATTGCTATTTAAATTTGTTCCTTTTGAAAAAAAAAACAGCCTCGTTTAGCAAGTCAATTTCATTTTTTTACATTAATAAATGAATAATAAAATCATTTCACTTTGACGAAATGGCTTTCAGAGATAAAAGACGGGTTATGTGAATAATTCGACGGAGTCCCGCGCAATTTTGTATCTAAACTTGACCTGTTTTGAAACGGAGAATTTGGGTCAAGCTCCTGGCCTATTTCGTGTCTCGGGTAAAAAGTAAATGAGTTAGTATATTGGTGAAACGTGACGGTTTTGGTACATTGTCACCGTATCACGTGTAGTTTCACATTACTTTCTCGCATTACCTTTTTTAAATACCTATTTGTACTTAATTTTTATGCAAAGAATCATAAAAAAATATAACGGAAGAGAATTGCGTTATATTTACCCGAATCAGGTTTCATTTATTTCTGTTCAAGGATAAGATTAAAAGCAAAGCAGTTAAAATATGTCCTTGATGGATGATTTTAAATTTAGATAAATTTAGGCCAAGTTAAAACTCTTCTGTTGGTTTAAACCCGTGGTTTAAATGGTGTATAAGAAGGCCTAACTATTTTGAGGAATGAATCCTAAAAATTCATAATAATTAAAATTTCTAAGATAGCGCATGCCAGAAGACTTATGGGCAAAAACAGCTACCCAATGGCTACCAACTGCCAAACGGCGGCGTCGCGGCAGACCGCGGAAAAGGTGGCGGGACGAGCTGGATACCTTCTTGGGTACCTGGGCGGAGGAAGCTCGAGACAGAAAGTCTTGGCGTATGAGGAGAGAGGCCTTTGCCCAGCAGTGGGACACGAGTGGCTAAATAAGATAAGATAAGATAGCGCCGCGCCGGTCAACGAATGGATGTGTGCATGTGTAACTATTTCACACAAAAACTACTGAATAGATTTTAATGAAACTGTTATAGCTTATACATCTGAATAACTTAAAGGCTTCATTATAGGTACCTATATGACAATAAATGCATACAAAGTCGCGGGCAGCCCCTAGTAATTAAACTACTTACTATCCGTCCCATACTAATTGGTAGAGCGTGGACTCTGTAGGGTCGGGTTCGACTCTTCGAATTAATTGCAATAAAACAAAGCAGTTAATTGCAAATTTAAAATCAATTAAACCAAATTATTAAATTCTTAAACCGCGTGGTGTAGCATTATATTATACCCATCTCGTTCACCAAATGCATGTACCATCGCATGTCAAAACACGTGATAATTATCGATATTTATCACTGGCGCCATCGCTTAGCAATGTATCGAATATCGCCGATACTTTGCTCTGAATTAGGAAAAATATACTTGTAATCTTTTTTTTTCACTGCACGTGGTAAGTCGGTCGGGTCGGTCGTTGCTTCGATCGTTTATTACGCATGGTAATACACGTTTACATACATAGTATGAAATTAATGAGTTTTATACAGGTAGTTATAACAGCTAAATTCTATTGAGGTAACTAGGTACTTACCCGATATTTTTCTACAAGTAGTCTTAACTACAGCTAAAAACAAAAATGACTTAATTTACATGTTAGTTATCGTCGTTGACTCTCTATTTGAGAACAAGGGCAACGAAGATCAATTTCTTTTTTCAGACATATAATGTCAAGCTTACCTTGTCCTTCGCTTTATTTGGTCATGTAACAAAAATATTATAAGTACCTACCTATTTACTTTAGCAGATATTTGGGTAACAATTGTCACTGTACTTTTTTTAAATAGCCTTTTGTGTCCCACTGCCGCGAAAAGGCCTCCCCCGCATTTTTCCATGTTTCCCTATCTTCGGCAACTGTACTTAAACAAAAAAAATATAAAAACTTGAATTTCACAATTCAATGTGAAATAATGAAATGGAACAGTAAATTAATGTGCGTTATCTCATTTCCAAACCAGTAGTTAAGTAGGTTCCCATCTTGTAAAATTAAAGTTGATATAACTTTTTCAGTTGTCAGAACTTTTCGGTTTCTGTGAAAACTTTTTCAGTTAATTTTAGTCCTACGCTGTCCTCTTTCTGTGACATTTTATTTAGTTTTAAAAACCTCTCATTTCTTACATTTTTGTCCTTAAAAGTTACTTTTCATCTTATTCCTGTTTATATTATTATTTAAGTTAAGAAAGTACCTACCTGTACTGTTAAAATTTATATTAAGAAAGTAGCAAAATCGTCTCAAACTGTAAGTACTTTAGTAGCTAAAAGTATTATAATACATACTTATTTACTGGACTTTTTAGCCATGTGGTATAAATAAATAAAATACCTAACATTTTAAGGATAGCATCGTAGAATTAAAACTAAAAATGACATTACATATAAAATTCCTTTTTCTCACGATACCAGTGAACATTTTGCGAAATCAATTAATTAAATGCTCCAATTAAAAATTATTGGTCAATTGAACACTGCCTAGTGTCGTGATAAAAATAGAATTGCTTACATAATACCTGAATTTTGCTCGTCAAATCAATTTTGACAAAATCTTCTAAATAAGCAATAAGAAAAAGTGCACTCTAAAGCCCGGTTTACATGGACAATTAATTCACAGATAATGGAAGTTAATTTTCTTAAATAAAGTTTATTTGTCAACTGCACCTAGTATTGGCTCATACACTCCGTTATGTAAGTACTCAAAAAAAGTACTAAAGAGTGTAACAGCACATTTATTAACTGAGTTTATAAATAATCGTTGTATAATGAAATGATTTATTTCTTTGCCTCTAAAATTCTTTAAGATGTTTAACGAGAGTAAACATACAGGCAAATAAAAAAAAACAGTTTTAAGTACATCTGTTGGAAAAAATCCTATAGGACCTTTTCTATCCAGCAAGTCAACGAGACTCGCAAAAAAAAAGAGCTGCTATTCTTAGTGGAAGCTAGGCAAAGTTTTTCGTAACTCAATTGACTCTAGGAATAAAATTCTCATTTCTACTTTATTTTTTTTCTATTTTCATCAGTGTAATCAAACTTTAACCGCAACTAGGTTAAGTAGCAACTCCTAGTTAATGTGAACCGAACCTAACACACGTCATCGTAACGCGTGTAACATAGATTCTTAGATTTAAACATTCGCTGATTCCAATCGTTATCTAATTTAAAGTATAATACTTGTGTAATTCGATTAACTTAGCAACCTGCGTTTTGCTGATTTTACCAGACTTGTGTATTGTCTCAACTTGGTTTCCTGGCTGACTCATTGGTTTTGGTTTTGCGTTTAATAAAATAGCAGGTTGATTTTATAAGTTTTATGATTGGTTACTTTTGGGATGTAGTTAAGTTTATAGGTCATGAAACATCTTATTTATGCTCAAACGATGGCTGTTTGAATTTGAATAACGTGACACCTTAAGAGACATTTTATCGCTATTTGGAAAATGAATATTTGTCGATCAGCTGCCCGACATCACAGTGCGAAGATGGAAGTTTTTTTTGTTCAATTGAGATCCGTTTATTTTTTTAGTAGTTTATTCAAAAAAGTTTTTACAAACAAAAAGGGAAGTATTACAAAACTTACAGCATATTTCTAAGATACATTTCATCCTACAGAAACATGAGCATTGTCGCTTGATTATCGACATAATGTGAAACAAGATATTACATTGATGTAAGTTTAGGTAAGTATTTCATTGATACCATCAGTGATCTTCAAAAAATTAAGAAAACGATCTATCTAATCCCTTAAGCAGCTATTGGAGCAACTAGGTATTTGTTAAATACTACGTATACATACTACTGATAGCTTCTTTGTATTTCAGCCTACTGTAATCCTGCACTAATTTTACCGCGAAACAATATGATAATAACAACATAAATGCCATATCGTATGACAGTTATTACATGCGTGCACGCATCATGTCGTTCGTCCAACATTGCCGCATTGTCCAGCTTCTTGGTACTTGGCAACGTAAATACTTAGGAATTATGAATTTGCTGTTAAACGATGTCGCTGAGTACACATTTAGCTAGTTTTTTAAGGAAAGGTTGTTAAAAATAACGGTCCGTTAACCCTATAGATAACATTATCGTAGTCAAAAACAGGAAAAAATCGTGTTTCTAACTGGTAGTCCAATACAAGTTTTAATGTTTTCGAATTGCTAATTGTATCTAGCATTAAATACGTACTTGCCTACCTACAAATCTACCTATATATTCAAACATCCTGCATAAAATTGCTTTTAATTGACGTAAATATCCAGTAAAAAGTGGTTTTACTATTTAACTTCCTACGAGGAAAGGAATCATATATGAAATAGAGGTCACACACTGATTTTTATGCGCAATCGAAAAGATCGAAGTTGTTATGACACTAGTAAAATAAAATATCTAACGTAATCTAGCTGTTTTTATTTGACAACTGGGCAATGCAGGTCTTTCTGTTCAATTGCCATAATTTTTATTTATTACTTAAATAGCGACCCTTGCATCTCCACTCCTTTAAAATCTTTGTTGTAAGGGTTGTTGGGCGTTTCGGCCTACAAGATGTTCGGCCCACGGGCCGAAAAGCCCAAGGTCTGTTTTTGAATGGGTCCTTTCGGCCCATGGGCCGAATAGCTCATGATCATTTTTGAATGGGTCGATTCGCCCTGCAGTGGAAATGATAATATTATCACACAATCTCTCATGTACAGTCAGACAAAAAACAACAGGAAACCTGGAAGGCACTCTTCATACCTAATCAAAGTACTTACAAAGTCTTCATTCTTAGGTAGTAATTTAATGTATTGATCTATCTATAAGCTAAGTCAAAAATAGTTTTAAACTTTAATACTAAAATATCTTACATGGATGCACAAGTGTCGGCCGATATACGCGTAAGTACATACATTCTAAGAATCTCAGGTAAAGATTCTTATTAACAAGCGTTACCGGTTAAACAATAGGTCAACCCTGGTGCAAGGGGTGCTCCTGATTGGTAGATGCTCCTGTAGTGTTATTTTGCATGAAATGAAGTTAGCGAATAATTCACATTATCTTTTTTTACTTTGAGTGAGAGTGGTGTGAACTCAGATTTTTATTTTATTTTGAATTACCACTTTTCTACTCAACTGTACAAATAAATAATTGGAAATTAAAGTTTTTGATATAAGACGTTTTAACTCTTGGGCCGAATCGACCCATTCCATAAGACCATTGAGCGTTTCGCCCGCTCCAAACATCTTGGGCCGAAAGGACCCATTCAAAAACAGACCTTGGGCTTTTCGGCCCGTGGGCCGAACATCTTGTAGGCCGAAACGCCCAAAAACTCTAACTATATAATAAATAAAATAAATAATACAATTGTATAATTTTGACAGTTGAGAGTTTGGTCTGCGGTTCATCTTAACACAATTTTTTTCAGGGATGTGGCTTGACTTTAAGTTGCAATTTATATTTTTTTTATAATAATCATCTCTTCCACTTTTATTTTTAGTGTGACTAGTGCAAGCAAACTCATTGACCGTAGTACTGATGTAATTGCATCAAAGGTCAAGAATCATTAGATAAGCCAATTTATCAGCTGCTCTCATAATGTTCTTTGTCAGCAACAAATATAAAGCCTAGGTCATAGAATAATATAATACTAATCTAGGCCTTGAGTTAAGGGCACGTCTATCCCAGATATTATATTTTACACGTGATTTTATTCTGAAATAACCTTCTGGGTGGGAAAGGCTTAAAGTAGAAAAAAAAAGACAAAATATTTGTTTGTATTGTGCGGATAAAAATGGATGTTTATAGGAAATTGAAAAGGAATTTCTAATCTACATTAAGTGAGTAAATTAATGTTTGTAATAAAACATTATTCACGTGGAAGTAATATCAATTTACAGTTTATCTACAATTCAATCTCGATAACAGTTTCTTTCAGTAGCCTGTTTTGTCCCAAATATATATTGTGCTAGGCAAAGCCCTCCCCCGCCTTCTTTCATGCTTCCCTATCTCCAGTAACTTCTGGCCAATTTGCCAAATATGCATCCAGATCGTGGCGACATCTTCCTCCTCTAGGATGACCTCTACCTCTGTGCCGTCGAATTGAATATATACTTTTTTTTAACTTTTATTTGTCTTTTATTTACTCGTAAGTACCTAATTTTACTCAGAATTTTACATGTATCTATCGTCAATCAGAATCAGGCGTGTTAGATCTTCTAATGGAAAAGTTTAATGTAAAACATACTAACATACCGCCATGTTATGTTAACATGGCACGATTGACAAAAGAATATGTATTCCTATGTGAATTTAACTCTATAAAATAAACGTGCCTCTAATTAGCCTAGCCTTACTATTGCACGTATTATATTCATATTTACATAACAACTGATTCACTACACGCTTGTCAATGGAGCGCAAACTTTTTGATGAGATAATATTTACGTACTTACGCATTGTTTTGTTACGAGAGCAATGGCCTGGTTTTATCATTTTATAAGCGATAACTTCGCAAATTGGGGTTTTTATTAATAAGTATATTTTACGGTAAGTACATAACACGTACAGAAATCACCCTACCCTACTGTGACTTACGCCCGTTATTAATAACCTATCCTGATCCGTTTTTTACCAAATCGAGATTGAAAAAACAAAACACAATTGTGTTCTTGACATGTTTTTGGTACAAAAAACACATTATGTGACAATTGTGTTTTGTTTTTTCAATCTCGATTTGGTAAAAACGGATCAAGATAGGTTATTAATAACGGGCGTCAGTCAATACTTTTATAATACTGTCAAATTCAGTTAACCGTATAACTTGACTAAATAAATATCTATTCTAGTGCATAAAAAATATTACGTTTTATTCGTTCATTTTACAAGTTGGGTGTTACAATTGATTGAGTACTTAATTACAACAATCTTTAAATCCGCTAATTTTTTACGGGCCGAAAGAGAAGATGTGTTCAGAATTGAATGAAATAAAGTGCTTTTATACGTAATTATACAAATATTTGGAGAGCCAATATATTTCTGGTAAAAAGTAAAAAGTTAGGAAAGAAAAACAAATAATTTTAAAAAGTCATACTCAAAGAATTTGATCCCTAAATAAAAATTTAAGACACATCTCATGAATCGAGGCGTTATTAACTATGCCAAAGACTTTTATAGTGATTATTTACCATAACAAAAATTGCGGATAAAAAGCAAGTTCGTTATAAGTCCTTGCAGTGGATGTAAGTTCCATGGTCGCATTGTCAATATTTTCAATGAAGGCGATCTGAACTTTCTATTCAAAGTGATCGGGCCATAATACATCGAAAGACTTATTGCAATGTTTATCATTTACACCTTTGTGTATCCAAAAATTGTATAAGTAAAAGTTCCTTTGTATATTATTAATTCGATCGGCACTTATGTTGCTTGGGTAAAGTTTTTCTGTTTTAAATGAAATTCGATCATCAATATGATTTCCAGTCTTCGGATTTAGAACAGTCTCAAGTAAAAACATCAAAAAGATGTTGCTAGTTACCTACAATAACAATTACTTTCAATGAAACACGTTTTACCGAACACAGTTTAAAAAAAAGTACATAAACACAGCAACAGGATCATTAAACGCTCCGTTACGAACCTCACTGTCAGGTCATGAAAATTACACCTCAAATTAAACATCGAACCAAAACATTAAAGATACAGTGCAAAAAGAGTGAAAGACAAGTAATTAAACCTGAAAAACACGACTTGAACCAGTCAACACCATTATTTTTTATTGGGATGAAACTAAAAGGTAAATCAGACCTGTTTTAATACCGCTTCAGAAAAAGGAAGGACTTCCGTTAGTAGTCTATATTACTTTGGTTTTTTAAGAGCACACCGTTGTTACAACGGAATCAAAATGGCACGTGCGGGGATTTTGTTTATTAACTTTTCAAAATAAAGCGTTCAATTTTTACCGCTATTCGATCTGAAAACGACGTCTTATTTTTAATACTTCTATTTGGGAGTGAAAACTATTTGGAAAGGATGTATATCTCGTGGGCTCGTGTCCTTGTAGTGGGGAGGTTGAAAGGGCTAAAATAGGGAGAAAACTAATTTTATATCAAAGATTTTATATAGCATTTCGGTGTGAATATGAACATGGGCCCGACCTCGGTGTGTCTTGAACACATCAGCATCCGCCCTCGCAGCAGGGAGCCTGACCTGACACCAAGGCGACTGTCGGCGACGACAACGGCACCCTTCGACCCTCGCACTATCACAACACTGACATACCTAAGTGTTTTGTATAAAGTGAATCAAGAACAAAGTGCTGTCTAAAGCAGGAAGTGTTTTCGGTTCAAGTTAGACGCGTATTATTATTATTATATAGGTATAGGTATTTGTATGTTTATTTAAATGTCTTTCAGAATTTATTTCAGTTAAGAAATAGGTTAAAGACCGCGCTAAAAGGAATAAAGGACGAAATAAGCTTTTAAGAAGTATGTTTGTATTATTTAATCTACCACGAGGACAATTCAAGTGCATTATCGTTTGCTTTGGGGTACGATCATTAATTGGAAAAGAGTTCCTTCTCAGTGATTGAAACATTAAAAACTTTATAGAGTTATATCATAAGTACTATGGTCTGATCAAGTGTGGGCGAAACGTAGGCGTAAGTATCTAGTTTTTTAATTATTCTAAGTTTACTCAGATAGTGACACACAGACTTAAAATATTGCAGAATTATAGATTACAATGAAAATCTCACTCTGGCCTGTAAACCGGACACCTGCCCCCACAAACCTAATTATTTTTATTCCACAAATCAAAATGCGAATATAATAGAGATTATCTTTGAAATGATTTATCCAAAAGCCACGTGGTGTTTACTACACGTGATACAGGTTAACGAACAAATGGAGGGGTCGGTCACATACAGTGCAACCACCTATTTTAGTTGTTCTTATAACTAATCCGTCTTTAAAATTAACGTGACTTTGGTATGCGGTTTTGTTTATTTATCTATGTATTTTATTGTTTCTGGCAATTAGTTCTTGTTTATATAACTTACAGAATTAAAACTTCACATTTTGTCATATAAAAAGCTCTGTTTGATTGACTCTACATTTTTGGCTAGAGGTTTGTATGTTTAAGGAATAAATAGAATTTGCTTTGTCGCAAAATAAAGAGAAGACTATATCATAAAGAATACCTTGTGTTCTGAGTTCTTCATGCTATCAGATAAAAATCTTTACTGCAGCTATATCGTTTTAAGACAACTTTTATAAGTTTAAATCGTAAATAAAAAAAATATAGCGTCTTTAAATGTGAATAAAACGTTAAAATCACTTTCATTGCTACTTTAAGATGAACCCATCGTGTTGTTAACTCAGCAATGAACGCAAATGATAGCCTGTTAGGTCTTTGAACCATCAGCTTAATATACCATACACGTGATTTAGAGTAAATTCTACCTTTTCGTGTTTATTACCCGTTATTATTTCTATTGCCATTGTTACGCTACAATAGGGTTATTAGCATCCTTTAAACAATTGATTTAATATAATAGATTTGTTTATCGCAAACAAATAATCGATTGGGAGGATTCGATTCTCAACATTAGGAAGTTTTCAATTATATCGAATCGATTATTTTACTATTGTAGAATTCTACGGATTGGTACAATTATTTGTTTTCTATTATATTGAGAACTTTATTTTGAATACGGTATTGAAATAGAAACAAATATATACGTAATGTCGTGTTTGTTATAGTTTAGAATACAATCAAAGAACTTAGCTACTTATTTATGATTGATCGTGGAAAATTTGAAAGGTTTTAGAAGAATTCTAGGTATTGGAATTGAGATTTGAAATATTTAATAAGTTTAGTCGCAATAGGCAAAGAAATTAATAAACATCATGGCAACTGTTGGGTTATCAAAAAACTAGGTTCTTGGCACTACAAATTTTGAGGTGGTGGTGCTCGTCGTTTGTCGTGTCATTTGTCGTGATCCAATTATTAAACCAAAGTTCAGGTAGACATTGTATAAATTATACGAAAAGCCAGTTACAAAACACACGGAACGACTAAAAGGTATTCAAGGCTATAAATGAAGCAGGTAGATTTACAAAGGTAAAGTAGGCCTCTAATGTTTTCATAATTCTCTCCAAACAAATAAATTGTGACTAATCTAAAAAACAGAGCTTAGGCACAATGTGTAGTAATGCGGGAACGACCTAAATAAAACGATTAGATAATAAAAGTAGGGAAAGGTCGACGACTTGTCACGGGAGCTTACTTTGTTGTCGCAATTACTTGCTTATCTCTAGTTTAACACGGCTTTTTTATATTTTATTTATTTTTACATAAAATTGACCAAGTTTGTCGGATTAGGAAATGAAAGCGTAAATGATGGACATATTTCTTTTTTCTTCTTTTTTTATTTCTTATTTTAGAAACAAAGAAAATTTGGAAACTTTTAAACAATACTTATAACTATTATCCGTTTGACAATTCATTTCGTTTTGAATCTCTATCATAATCACACAACTGTATATTTTTTAATATACCTACGTACACCTGTAAACATTTATGCATTGACTACCTGCCTGAATTTATTGATTTACTTACACAGTTGTCTTGAGTTTTGACAGTTAATTAACCCGCTGCGGGAAAGACATAACCCAAATTATAATGAAGAAGTTTTCAGAAGTTAACATAAATGAGAATTTCCACAATTAATTTAAAGAAACTAGTTATTTCATATTGTTACCAGAAAATCCGTATGCAAATGAATTCCTGAAACTGAACTGACCTGAAAAGTGTGAACTTGTTTCAGTTATTAATTGTTCCACGTAATAGTGACTCTGGCATAGCGTAATAGGATTTATATTTTAACATATAAAGTGGATGACTTTTTCAGGTTATGCTAATTTCTTTGAATTAATTAATTGTGACTGACCTGACTAGTGGTAAAGGTACAACACACAAACAAAATTATTTATTCCATTTCTTAATTATTGATAAAATAATGTTGTAGAGTGTGTGTCTATTATTTAAGCACATATATGTAGAAAGAAGTTATAAATCTTTGCCTGTTTTTTTACGCAATCAGTGTCATATCATAACCTTTTATTATTTCAATAAAATGTTTCACATAAATTCTCACTCTTCTTCTCCCTCTCTCTAAGTCTTTAAAAAGCTCTGTTGTAACAACATTAATAATCAACATTAATTCAACAAAACTCCCATTTTCACAATCATAAAATGCGTGTTGAAGATTATTTCATCTTTAACATTGTTACAATAGGCATAAAGTAATATGAGGTCAAGTTACATTTTATTTATAGCTGTTGAAACCACCAGCAGCGAGTTATAACAAAAACAAACAGATAATGCCAATGCAAGGTACTATTATTTAACTATCTTTTGACCTAAGTTCACTTTTAAGTGGTAATTTAGTTGATTGCCGACGTACTCAATGAATATTGATTTATTTCGGAAATGTTTCCTCGTACAAAGCTAGAGACTGATAAGTAATTTAATTATAATTTAGAGGAGGATTCGGTTTATCATTCGTTTTAGACAAAGTTCTTTGGAAAATTTCGTCCTTGCGTTGATGACTCTATCTCTTATCAAGTAAATTGACTCTTTCCTTTCCGAAAGTATGAGCCTTTAAAAATTCCATCAATTTTTTAATACTAATGAAGGATTGACTTACACTTGCCACACCCACCCCTCAAATCAACCAGTACCGTAGATTGACAGTTAAAACCCGAAACCACCCGAACTGTCAGTTTCTACTCGTAACTCATTCATTCTTTTAAAAGCACTTCGGGTCCCGATCGTCTATCCCATCACGAACGACGGCACATGACCGAAATACCAGGACAACAGCAACGCGTAGGATACTAAAATAAACTAGCTACGTTTCATTATCGCCTTTAAATTCAAGACGCTAAGATTCATTGCAGCGAGAGCATGACGAATGAGATAGTTTTAATGGATTCACCACCGGTGGTTTTATTTTTAAAGGGAATTAAGCCGTAGGGAACAGAAATAAGGTTACGTTTTAAATGTGGTAATCTTACGCCGCACCCGAGGGGAATAATGGATGTAAAATGTAAATGTACGAGCGTTTATTCCTTAAAGTTCCTAGATTGTATGAAGTCTTGGTACGGAATGGTGGGAGACGAACGGGATTCGGGATAGGTGCTCGTATTTACGGGACAATATTAAGTTATAGGAGACACAAAATCTAGGAAGGACCGATGGCTGCCGGGACCAGTAAGTAATAATACTTAAAAAACTATTAATAAATTGGAAAACGGTGATTTATTAAAATCATATTCCTATGATTTTGTTTAGATATGCGCATTAAAAAAATGTTTGGGATCAATAGAGAATATGAGATAAAAGAAAATCATCTTGATTCAAGATAGCGTCTTGGTAGGTTTCGCCCAGGGGCCGCGCAAGTGTCCCGAGTAAGTCGGTTGTTAATTCCTGTTGGACATTTAGCTATAAATAAATGAATTCTATTTACAAATTACGCGCTCAGAACACAATATTTTTGTTTAAACGTTCTCATCACTTACCCTCGTACAATATGTGTCGTAGATAAGCAAAATATTCCTCTGACCGGGAAACCCTGGGGTTATCGACAGGCCTTGCGCGTGACGCATCCCACGGGCAAAGGTCTCAAAGAGTGTTTGTTTAATTAAAGCTATTATGCGTGTAATAACCTTGCAAATCTATTTATTTATTAAGGAATGTTTGTTTACCTTGGTCAAGTGGATTCAAATTGTCTAATGGTATCTACACACCAATACCGCCGGCCTTTTTGACAGCTGCCATTCGTATGACGTAAAGCCGCCGGCTTAGCCCGGCGGCATGCCGGCGGCTTTGGTGTGTAGATAGCATAATTGGACTAGTGCTTTTAGGGATCGGTGTGCACTAACAGCTAGCACAGGTTTTGGTGCCAGCAGGTTCAGAGTTGCTATGCTGATTATAAATTATTGTTTTTTTTCCTTAAATATTTATCAAGGCCCTAGACAAATGCGAAATATAGAGCGAAAAGGCAAGAGATTACTGACAGGGCACAAGGAGCATTAGACAAGACTAGAGAATGTATACAATGATTAGAATACCAGCTCTTGTCTAGTTCTGTGTACTCATTTTAAGAAGTGCTGTCATCTGAACGTCTGGTATATGAAAGATAATCCTTTCATTAAGATGGGAATGTTAATAGGTAGTCGCGTTTACCGTCGTCTACTGAACTCAATGAGAATGGCAGACTTCGCTGACAGAATCGGATGAACAATAGGAACATTTATTATTACACTATCAAACTATTTTTGTCGGTTACTTTAAATCAAAATTGTACTTTGTGTTTGCCAGATCTTGTAAAAACTTTAAAATGATTGAATGCATCCCTCATAGAAAACGATGGTATTCTCCGAGTCACTAAACAAATAACATAAAAACATTTCCTTCACACTATTTGTATATAAAAAGGTTTCCGATACAAAAAACGACCCTTATAATTAAGAATTTTGCTTAAAATAATCTTTTGTTCTAAATATAGGACCAAGGGCACATAATAAGACCTTTAGGTAGATATTTTTAGAATTTCCGTGGAATGCTGGGACACTGAATGTAAAAAAAAAAATACTCATCATTTTTTTGTAGACTAGTAGACGTAGTTAACGTCTGGAATTTCAATAAAGATTGCGCTAAAATATTTAGGTATTTTATTTAGTAAATGCCTAAAATTCCAGACTTTTCTTTTCTTACATCAAATTACTTCAAAAGCTAAAAATTATTTAATTTGAACCCAATTAATTCGTAACAGTAAACTTTATTACGCAAGTTAAATATACATATTGCAATTACTTAAATATACTCTTTGATTAAACAAGCTATAAGAATATTGTCACAAAGTTGTCGTTATAAATTAATAAGTGAATATTTGATACTGGTATAAAATTAAACAAACTTAATATTTTAGCAACATAAATAGAACTCGCTCGGTTTACTTGTAAAATATTTTTATAAAAGTAAATATTAAGTATCAAAAAGTTGTGTTAGAATTAGAAGAAATTATTCTGAAACAAACTTTGAAAAATTAAGTAAGCGTAATCATAAATTATAATCTCAAAATTAAGTAAGTAACCATGTGTTAAAAAATCTATTTTTTAAACTAACCTCAATAAAAACAATGAATTTTACGACCGTGACAGGACTCGAACCTGCAATCTTCGGATCCGAAGTCCGACGCCTTATCCATTAGGCCACACGGTCGCTGCGAGATCGGGCGAAATAGGTCATTGAATCCTGCGTTGTAAGCCTCCGCGGGTGACGTCAGCTATTACGTCACAAGGTCGGTCATTGCCCCTCCTATACAAGACTCTATGATGCTACAGGTTGCCCGTTTGTACGGAAATTTGTTACAAAATAGGAGAAAAGTATTAGGATTTGGGTAAACAATGAAATTAGTGTCGTTGGTATCGTGTTATATTCTGATTGATCAATAATTAAGTGTTACCTAGTGTAGAGCTTATTTGATTGATTATAATGTATAGTGTCATTGTATGTAAATTAGATGATTGATATACGAAAGCAAGAGACCATTATAATTATAAACAACTAAATAAATAAATATAATTCATTTGGAAAGTGAAAAGTTCAAATAACAAGAACTAGTTATACATATGTAGGTATATCTTATTATATTTATCCTTACTTACTAGTAATCCTATGTACCTAAGTACATGTATCCCTACTAGTAGATACTTAATTGTTATAATTGTAACCGCATTAAAGGCATAAACTTCTAACTACAATTAAGCAGTTATGTCTATTACGTCGTTACTTAGGTACCTACTTATAAAGAAAAACTAAACTTGACACTTGGTTAAAATCCCCCTTCATAATCATCGAATGCCAAATAAACTTATGACGAGCTATATCTAATGGTACAAACAATGTCAAAGCACTTTAAAAAAAACAGATCGCGTAAGAGGAATTTCAGGAAAAGGATTTAGGGCACAGAATAACAACACCCCTTTTCGGGCTCTCGAACTTTCTAATTTTAATCGCAAATCGCGAT
Source organism: Anarsia innoxiella (assembly GCA_947563765.1). NCBI lineage: Eukaryota > Metazoa > Arthropoda > Insecta > Lepidoptera > Gelechiidae > Anarsia > Anarsia innoxiella. Next base: position 4,867,380 of record OX387410.1, on the reverse strand, counting down.
CTAAGTAAAGGTAAAGTTAAACATTGTAGGAAAGGTATGATATCGCTTCAATATTTGAGTTTTTAAACTTTTTGATCTTCAGTTTTGAAGTAATTTAGAAGTTTTACCTACCTGCTTGCTTTGAATAAGCCTTCTTTATTGTAAACTTACGTTCTTAGTCAGGTGAGTTGGTATGTAGGTACCTTGGTCATGAAACACCTAAATGTTTCTATCACTGCCATTTCAGAAAGTTTTGAGAATTTCTATCTAATAGCAGAAGAGGTCATGATGCTGAATTAATAGCTGCATGAGTCTTGTTTGAAAACATTTGACGGCTTGTTTCAGGAGTTTATAGACTGGTATTGTAAAAGGCGCTATATTAAAAAAAAATTAAACAATAAAATAAATATTTTAGTTAGGTCAAGCGAGGAAGACGTGCAATGGAATCGTTATAAAAATCATACATGTTTGTATTTTCAACTTTTTAATAGTTTAAGCAATGTTCACTTCGGCCATTTGCCCGAGAAGGATCTGCTTCGGCGGACACCGCCGACAGGGTTCGCGGACGTATGCGGAAGCTTTCCCGTGTCCCTGTCACTTGGCGAAAAGAAGAAACACCATGGGGTTTTAGTCGGTGCGAGTCCGACATAACCCTTCGTCTTTCTCCGAGGCTTTGTCTATCAGTAAGATAGGGATTAAACTTAAATTCAAACGTACTTAAGAGAAAGTATGCATTATTCTTTTGTGAATTTAACTAAAATTAATGTCGACGTACTCAAGTAAATCCCTAAATTGACAACCCGACTCTTTCACAACACTCTCGCACATGAATTAAGCACGTGCCCAAGGTACCATCATTACGCCGCCGTCTATCAAACCCGCTCTAAATGCATACAAATTGCTTTAATTAATGCGAACCCTTTCTTCGTTTACTTTAATTTTATCGGCACTTCAATATTTGTTCGCAAGGGTCACTGCTCTTAATGTGTTGGTTTATGCATAGTCTTTCCTATTTGACAGACTTTGATTAATATCTTTAGATTGAAACTCGATAATTTTGAAATCCTGTATTCTGCGTCGTTTTAGATGACAAAAATGTGTAGGATGTGAGCAAAGCAATAAAACAAATAGGTTATTCAGACAAATAGACCCTTTTTTTTTCTTTTTTTTTACGTGGGGAAATCCATTATGGATACCCTTCGTCTCGGAGAAAGACGAAGGGTTATGCCGGACTCCCACCGGCTAAAACCCCACGGTGTTCCTACTGGCCGCTTCTAGACGGGAGCGCGGGAAAACTTTCACATACTTCCGCGGACAGACAAATAGACCCTAGGTCGATCGATCGGTAGTTAGCAGTTCTTTATAAGTACAAAAGCTTTTAAAAATCACATAGACACCTCCTCATGTCTGGTACTAAGGTAGGTAACAACAGCCTAAAATAGCAGATGAAAGAAAAAATAGACTTTGATCTTTATGATTTCTAATATCTAAATTGAAATCGAAAAAAACCACTAAGTAGACAGACGCTGTTTAATAAGCAGAAAAAAAGGATCGTCAAAAAATAACTTTCTCATTCAGATACTGTTACCGTGATATTAGATTTTTTATATTAAGAAGTACGTATAGATAAACAAAGTTTTTTTTAAGAAATGGGTCACGAGGCTCAAGGTCCTAGGATAGGCAATATTTCAACCAAAGTGCTTTCATTGTAAGCGAGAAAAAGGCTGTAGCAACCCGCTTTCATTTGATACTTGAGGACTACGTGCGCTTGAACGAATCTGGACTCAAATTAACTCTTGTGAGAGCAAATTCATGCCCTTATTTCACAAACCCCCAGTTCTGCAACTAGCTGAAAGACTCTGACTCTGATCCTCGAAGTACATAAAAAGTAAATTTAAAGATCAGATATTGCGAAGTTTTGTCCTGACTGGCTTTAAACTAATGCCCGTGTTCCAGATTTCTGGTGTTTGCCTACCTTTTGGTAAGCCCTTACAAATCATAATGTCCAGGAATTTCTGGGTTGGTTTGAACATTAGTGTTTTCTTATCATTGCGTAAAAAGTATATACCTATAGAGTTACGTTTCATAAGCACTTGGTTTAAGTGCCAACCTAGTTTAGTTAGGCTGTGTAATGATGGTAACTGCTGGTTGCAACTAAGATCATAAAAGCCAGCTATCATTTAATCTGGTTCTGACAACATTGTCACCAGGAATTGTATTACAAAAGCATCATTCAACTAGTGGTATTAGATTAGACGACTGGCTTAGTGTAATTCTAGTCAACTCCTTGTTTAAGCTCTGTCAAGTCTGGTTTGACCCTAAAATCTAATACATCAAAACATAACATCAAATGACTCATCACAGAAAGGAAAAGTAGGTAGGTATGTCACAAATCATCCGATCCTTACTTTTCTAAGAAGTGAAATTAAAAATCGAAAGCCATTGTAACCCTGTAGCATTTTATTTCATTTAATGACAATCAAATTTCAACCCTATTGTGATACTTTAGAATATAATTTTGATTTGTTGATGTACACGGTTGATGACCGAGTGAACTAATCCAATGTTTAGCATTGAATTCAAGCAAAACCCACGCGGATTTTTTATACGAACTTTTTGTTTTGATAATGATGTGGTACCACGAAGTACAAAAGTGACTCAAGCTTTTATTAACACTATCCTTATAAGTGTAAAAAAAAAAAAAAGCGGTGGTAGCCCAGTTGGTAGAACGCTTGCCTTGAACTCCGAGGGCGCGGGTTCGAATCCTGGTGCGGGCACGTACCTCTGAGTTTATTTCTCATGTACGGATCAATTTATTCGATTACCACTAGCTAACGGTGAAGGAAAACATCGTGAGGAAACCTGCATACACCAGAGAAGAAATTCGAAGGTGTATGTGAAATCCACCAACCCGCACTTGGCCAGCGTGGTGGATTACGGCCTAATCACTCTCTGTATGAGAGTAGGCTCGTACCCCTCGGTGGGGACATATATGGGCTGATATAAGTGTACGTTTAATGTAAAATATTATTCGAAGTTTATCATCAGTGACAGAAATGGCTTCATCAACTTTACAGCGCCTTATTTTGATAATGACTTTTTCTAATGTTAGTTATAGGTATAATGGAGCGTTATTTTAATTGATCTTTTATGCATCTGGCTGTTGTTTGCAAATAACATTTAAAAAAATACAACCATTTTACTTGATAAGCAATCGAGTCACCAAAAGCCGACCGCATATAAGTAAAATTCTTCGATAAAACTGCTAAAAACATTATATTCTATAAATAGGTACTCATAGAACGAAATTAGCAACTGATTGTTTGTTTTTCGTGGAACCCGTGCAATGCTAAACGCTGCTTAATCCTAATTAAGTCCTTCTCAATAATGCAGAGACGAGAGATTTATGTATCTGCGCTAAATCCGTACAGCTTTGTACATAACCCTTTCAAAATGGTGTTAGAATAACAAGTGAACAATCATAGATTATGTGCTCGTTTCACCACTTCTGAATCCTGTCACTGTCTTAAACGTCATGTTTTATGAAATAGACAGTGTTTTATCTGTCACTTAAGTAAATAGTAAATAGTTTTTGTAAGTGGTGTATTTTCAAATGCTGCACAATTAGGCACGTGCTTACGACAATGGGCATGATGACTTAACATTTGTTTTTAGTCCATCACATAGATTATTTTAAAATATTCGACACGTATTTTTTCTTTTTTCTCTTAAACTAAAAATGACAAAGATACACTGGGTTGAAGTTGTTTGTGACGAGTACGATTTATGAAAAAAGAAAAAGAACCTGTAGGTACTAGCAGTGACTAGCCCCAGACGATTCTAGAAACTCATTTCCAATAATTCACCTCATACGATCATTTAACCTTCACAAACCCGCCTACCTAGATTATGAGAAAAACAATTAATGGAAAAAGTTGTCCACACACGTTCGGCCTTCACGTCGGAGCAGGAAGCCAATTGATGGGCCTAACTAGATATCTAATATAGTAAGTGGATATTTTGATGTATCCACTTTCCTACGACACGATACTATCACACGACACGTCATAGATACGTTAAATGAAATTGAGCAGATAAAAAAAAGGTTTAGGAATTGCAAATCATCATAAAGCGATTGTTTTTATCAAATACATACAATAAAATCTGAATCGTAAATACCTATACTACTGAACTGAAAATATAAGTTGACAAATGCCGTTATAGCAGCGGTACGTTTTAATTGTTAACATTGTGACATTGGTTTAGAAAATATAAGAAAAAAAGCAACAAAATTATCTGGTTACAAAAACATGTTATAACGGATTGCAATAATAGAATAGACTTTTTATAAATAGTTTTAATAAAGCCAAACCTATATTTAATACTAATAAAAAGACGTTGATGTTTGATCAACAGCGGGTAATATGGAAACAAATCGATATGTGGGAATTTCTGCGAAAAAAGTAAATTGATTGCTATCCAGTTTATTGTATTAGCGCATTAGTTGTTCATTGAGTTGGTTTAACGCGCCCTCTTTCAAGGAAAATTCGTGTTTTTCTTGCAAGCTGTTTTCTAGCTTGAAAATTAGATTAGGGTGTGTAATTATTTACAAACTATTTGCGACTTTTATAACGCAAGTAAGTTAGAATTTTTCAGAATTTGTCTACATATAAAGGAATGTATTAGGTAATGGCTCGCTTCTTTCTTTTAGGTTTAAATCAGACACAACTTCAAGAAAGCACTAATTACGATATCTTTTCAAATAGGTATAATAAAATCTTCAAAGCAATTCTGCTTTGGAAACAACGTTCGAATTTAAATTTCAACTGGAAAGTAAAATAATAACTCAATTTCTGCCTCGAAACTAAATAAAGGTCAACGACTCAACAATTAGGTAGAAATTTACTTATCACGATCATTTATCAAAGTGATTTAAATGTGTAACAATTAACAAACAAATTGTAACCCATTTCCTTGGCAGAATAATAAAACTAAGTTACACGAGCGTTATTACATACCTACTTGATGGGTACAAGTACATAGGCCTAGTAACCTAAAATACCAACTTTATGGTTAAGGCTCTCACTTATTTTTACTACCTAGCCGTTTAATATTCGTTACTGCTATGTAAAAATATTTACATTTACGATATAGGGTCTCTTTGATGAGCTTCTTCTTGATTTATGTAGGTTTATGAAGGATTTTCAGCTCAATTCATAAAATTAAGCAAACGCTGACACAATTTTTATAATAGTAGTATGTGCTCGGTGAGTATGCTACTCATCGGTAAGTGGCATCGCAGCACGATATCAAATATACCAGATAATTAAGTATCCTCTCACAAGAAGAGTCCAGTACAGTACCTCTGCTGGATCTAGTACATCTTTCTTTAAGATTTCCTATTGCATCGGACGTTGTTTGCATCCGCCGAGAAACTGCAGCTTATAGTCATCAGTCTCTCCTACTTTTTATTCTACAAAGAGCTCTTCTCTTACGTCTGTGGAGTCTTCGTCACTTTTTCTTCCGTTTTTTTTCACCTGGGGCTCAAGTCTGCTAATTTAAAATAGCCTCAGTTGTGTCGGCAGGTCGGCAGAATGTCAATGGCATTTTTTGACACATTTGGTATTTTGCTAAACAATGGCTTACACTGCGACCAAACGTGTCAATAAATGTGTCAAAAATGCCATTGACACTCTGCCGACACACAACTGAGAATATTGTAAATTAGCAGACTAACGCCCGTTATTAATAACCTATCCTGATCCGTTTTTTACCAAATCGAGATTGAAAAAACAAAACACAATAGGCTATTTGATAACATTTGGAAAATAATTTTAAATTAATGTTTATATGATAATAATTACCCTACATTGATATTTCCGAAATATTTAATGTTTTAATGATGAAAAATCAATGTTGAAATTCAAATTTAATAAAACCCGCGAATAACACTGTTTCTGTAATGGCGCTGGTCACATGTCACGCGTGACGTCACATGCAAGTAAACAAACACGAAAGACACTAACGAAGCGCACTATTATGACAGCTGTTTACTCGCGTGTGACGTCACCAGAATGTCAACAAATAACAGGCCGTTCGTGTTCCAGATAAAAATTTAAAAAATATTACAATTTGTTTATTTTATTTTGTTAAAAACAAACATGTTTTACATCAAAATAAAGTGAAATATATTTCTTTATAATATAATCTTTTAGGATGGCCACATTTTGTTGTATATTTTGAATATAGTCAAATACCCTATTGTGTTCTTGACATGTTTTTGGTACACAAGTGACAATTGTGTTTTGTTTTTTCAATCTCAATTTGGTAAAAACGGATCAGGATAGGTTATTAATAACGGCGTTAGTCCCCTGATATGACACAACTTCTATTCTCTCTAACGATACAATATAAAATTATTTTCACCTACTACGGAGATTGGCAATCTCCAAACTACCACGTGGTAAAATTACCTACATTCAGAGCGATCTTACGCCACTATAATGATTCTCAAGAGAAATGGCGGCAATCTAATCAGAAACTTTATTTCCTGACCCACTTGTAGATTCCAACTTGTATTAAGTTGCTTATCTCATTCGGTTACGGTTTAGGAAGTCAGTTAGTTTGTATTAAGTAATTTATTACAGTAATACTTACCCAATTTCTTTACTTATCACTTGTTAATTGATAAGGCTTAGTCATAATTGTCTGACGAACTTTTAGTGGCTGTATTTTATCTGTAGTAGTTTTTTATGGCTAATGTTAACCTCAAACGAGAACACCTAGCTACATGTATATTGTCACTTTTTAAACACTAAATTTAGAGCGCTGCTGGCTAATGTGCTATGCACTGTCAGTCTTTACACGGCATTTATTTAGCACACAATCCAGTTCATTAGGTTTTTTGTGTAATATAATGCCTAAACATTTCATTATGAAACTTTCTATTACCTATCCTCCGTAGTTATTTTTTTATTACAATTATCTATCTATATATATAAAAATGAAACCCGTTTTCCGTTGTCACGGCATCACGCCTGAACGGCTGGACCGATTTCGCTATTTTTTTTTTAAAATGTTCATTGAAGTCCAAGGATGGTTCTTACGGTGAGAAAAATTCGAATAATTGCCGGGAAAGCTCTAAAACAGACCTATTCTTTTTCCCATACAAATGTTTTCTTACTAAAATGTAGAGTCAATTTGAACTTTATTCCTACACAATAAAGTTCATTCTAAGGCGGGACGAAGTTCGCCGGGACAGCTAGTGTAAAATAAATAAACAGATAGAATAAAAGACAGTTGTAGAAAAGTACATTAAGTATTCATACCGATAGTAAAGTCATTTATTGTCGAAAAATGTGAAGACGACGATCTTTAGCAAATTAACTAAAACAGTCTTTTCTACCCTGGTGAAAAGACCGAGAAAATTGCAGACAAACAATACAAGTTCCAAGCTAACATAGACTGAAGCTCGCCAACGACCTAGTTTCTTTTTAATCTCAACAAAACAAAGAAAAGGCTTCACTGTGCTTCATTGCAATAAAGAATCCGGATCGGGTCGGTGTACTTTTGAGAGAAGGTTTTATTACTCCACCGTTTACATTGGCTAGTTTGTCTGGATTGTCCGGACAACCTAGTTCCGACAGGTAGTATACTAAGTAGGAGGTTTATGAATGGTATTTGTATACTAGTCTTTGGTTAACAAACGAGGATTTAATATAATATGTGTTTTTTAAACTTTACTTGTCACACAAAGCGTTGCGTTGCAAAGTGTGGTTCTAATCGTAATATTTCCAGTTTTTACATCCGTTGCGTATCTAGGACCAGATCGTCTCTACCTTTAATAAATAGCTTCATTTTGTATGAGGCTATTCACACACGTTGGGTGACGGCACTTATAAAAAAATGTCGTCCCATAAAAAAAGGACCGACAAAAGGCAAATGGCCTAACAATACTTACCCAGTTGTCACGTGTCGCATCTATCGACACAGAGTTGAGATCTCCATCCCTATGCGCATACCTACTTCTGAACAATGTACTCTAATAAATAAGTTGTAAAATAATGTGGGCGGGCATTTATTAATAGAAGAAAAGGCCAAGGGAAAAATAGCACTTAAAGCTGGATTTCTCGTACAAACATGAGTAAGTATTATCTAAAGCTTTCTCGATTAAGAAAATCACTCGTTGAAAGACAATTATTCCCGCTAACTAGGTACTTAATATCGTGAAAGAACAAAAGTCTTTAATAGAGTTTCAGTTTAATACTTTAGAGTTAGCTACGTCCTTGGATACAGTAGATTCCATTATGTTCTCGACACAAACTTAATCAAACAGGCTTAAAGCGTACTTTGTCGAACAAACTGTGTCACTTCACAATTCCTAGATTATCATACTTAGTGCTCCATCTCGTCTAATCTATAGCTGAACCCCTCATTGTCAAGTAAAAGAAAGAGACGATATTTAAAGAAGCATTATTTTTAATTGCCTTTTCTGCAGCTCGGAGTCAAACGATCAAGTACCTATTTAAGTTCTTAGTAATAATGTTACTTGAGATTCTTTATCGCCCTTGACTCGAAGCTAGCAATTCTTTGAAAAGATTATAGAGTTTATTTATAGAATTGATTAACTACTGGACTTGGAACTAAGGGTGTTTCTGTTAAAAAAAAATCAATACTTAATACGTTATTTGTCATTTTTGAAGAATATCAATCCTATAACTTTAACGTTAGGTACATTTTGAGGTTCAACCGGTATAAAGTGAATTCATTGTATTTAATTTTTTTATTCTATTTAGGTTTACCTAATTTATTTTATATTTTTTCATTCCCTACGTAGACATTATTATTCCCAGTTATTCGGTTCTAATTGAGAGATGTAGAGCTAAGTAAAAGTAATATTAAACGAAATAGGTTGACACAGTTACGTAGAACCCCTAGAGCACAGCGTGGGAGTGAAAAGTAATTCGCTCTATGAACCTTTCTTCTTACGGCAGACCGACAAGCGTTTACTTTGCGTAAACTGCCCAATTCAACTAAACCTAAGTGTCGGAAAATTGGGTTATTTCAACATTGTTTATATTAACGTTTATAGTTTTACTTGCCTTTCTTTTGGGTTAAACAGAACCTTTAGTGTGACTGGTAGTCAACATTAACATTATTCCATTAAGTGGAGCATAAAATAAAATAATAAAATGTTGTCATATTGCCGAAACTTACATAACTACCTAATTCCACTTACTCGTTAAAAGAATGAAACTTTGCATGTCCATTTTTTAAAGTTCATGAAAGTTACCACTTGGCTGTAAGAAAAAAACAACTAAATATCCATAAACGCAAATAAAATCAAACAATAAAAAAGAGGAAAAAAAACACTCCCACTATTCAACAAGATCGCGGAAAGTACTAGGATCGCAGAACCCAAGAGAAAATGTACTGAAACGAGACAGACTGAGTGGAAATGTGAATGTTCCCGATAGCTACCCAATGGTTTCCCGATCATTCTATCGTTGTATGCAGCATCGACGCGCCCATCTCTTGTGGGTGTTGCCCATGTTAGGGTTGGAAAACCAGGGAAAGCTTTGATCGAGGTTTTTTTAATTTTTCATAGATGTCATAAAATTAGCTCTGCTTAGAAGGTTAACCGCATAGGATCCGATTTGGAAACAATCTAGTTACTTTTAATTTTGGCCTCTCATAATCGATTACCTATTGCTAGCTTGTATTTTGGAAGTGGAGTAAGTAATCAACATTATTCAATAAATTCGTGAAAATTTTTCCTTGAGCTGCTAAAACATAGTTGTTCAGTAAAATAAAAATGTAAGTAAACACACGCCTTCAATAACTAGCACCGAAACAACCCTAATTCATCACAAAACGGAGGGTTCGTTTACCCTCCCCATTCTACCCCTGTCCAGAGGGCAGCCACCCCACTGCAGCCTGTTGCTTTTCTCCTTATAAAGTATGCGAGCCTGGTACTCGAGGTCGCGGCGCGGGGAGATTTTTCCGCGAAACGCAGTTTTTTCTCGCGACAGGAGATGAACTGTTATTTTAATTTGTGTTTACAGTACCATAGTATGTATGGTTTACGATACGGTTGCTTATATCATGAATTTGAAACGGGAGGTGCCCTTAGGCCCCCAGACCCAGATTACATTTGTTAAATGTTTAGAGTCGGATTTAACAATTTTCTACGAGGTGTAGCGTTTCGTAGCACGAAGTGTCTACATGATATGTTTGTATTTGAATTGAACGATTCGGTACGATTGTACGCTCGTCCGTTATTAGGATTTCGTTCGTTATAAAAGTTTGAAACTTTTTAATAGCTTTAATGGTTTCGCTGAGTTTTAGGTTAAGTACTTTTAAAGGGGATGAATAGACCTAAATATATACTCGTAAGTACGTGGTTATTAGGTTCGTAGTATACTGATGGCAATTTCACGAGAATTGTACGTTTAACTTTTAAAAAATATTTTGATAGTAATGATGATTATTATTATAAATAAATCTGTAAGTAGGTACCTCTACGGCTAGGTAACACACACATTCAATCTTTATTTATTAACGTAAGTTGTAATAGAAAAATAATGCAGTTATTTTTTATTAATTATTAGTTATTCACAATATATCAATCTCAAACCTATATCAATCTGAAGGCGTTAAGTAAGTGAAGCAAATACGGTTTTCTATCTTTAAAGTATTGCCAGAAAGAAATACCTACACGAATCCAAAAAAAGATATTTCGTAAATGTGTCAGGTATTAGATATCATTGCGGTTAATCTATTTCTGGTATTTCTTATATCAATGTTTTACGAGTCAATAAATCACTATACCTACATTACACAGATACTCATACATAGGAATAAATTAATAATTGTTATTCTAAATACCTGCTTATCCAAGGATTCTTTAAAATTAATAGAATGGAAACAATTAAATTAGACTAGCGATACGAGAAAGTAATTTTTTTTAAATCGATTGTCCTAAATTCCTTGTCTAGTGTTTCTTTTTTTCTATCGATACCCGAATTTATTTCAAGCCCATCGACGGATAAAATAACTTATAAATAATGAATGTTCAATATTAAATAGAGCGAAAACTTCGAGAACGATGTTTTTCAAGCGAAAGCCTAAATCACAAACAAGACAAATCAATTACCTACGCGATTTACTGTGGCAATACATTGTTTTATTCGAAACTAGTCTAGGGAGTGTCCTAGACATAATTTGATAGAATATTGTTTTTTGCGACATTAATTTGAAATCATACTGACTATAACAATAGAAAATACCTACGTACCTGTGCTTTTATCAGTAGGTAAGTCAGATTAATAAAGAAAGAAAGAAAGAAAGAAAGAAAGAAAGAAAGAAAGAAAGAAAGAAAGAAAGAAAGAAAGAAAGAAAGAAAGAAAGAAAGAAAGAAAGAAAGAAAGAAAGAAAGAAAGAAAGAAAGAAAGAAAGAAAGAAAGAAAGAAAGAAAGAAAGAAAGAAAGAAAGAAAGAAAGAAAGAAAGAAAGAAAGAAAGAAAGAAAGAAAGAAAGAAAGAAAGAAAGAAAGAAAGAAAGAAAGAAAGAAAGAAAGAAAGAAAGAAAGAAAGAAAGAAAGAAAGAAAGAAAGAAAGAAAGAAAGAAAGAAAGAAAGAAAGAAAGAAAGAAAGAAAGAAAGAAAGAAAGAAAGAAAGAAAGAAAGAAAGAAAGAAAGAAAGAAAAGAAAGAAAGAAAGAAAGAAAGAAAGAAAGAAAGAAAGAAAGAAAGAAAGAAAGAAAGAAAGAAAGAAAGAAAGAAAGAAAGAAAGAAAGAAAGAAAGAAAGAAAGAAAGAAAGAAAGAAAGAAAGAAAGAAAGAAAGAAAGAAAGAAAGAAAGAAAGAAAGAAAGAAAGAAAGAAAGAAAGAAAGAAAGAAAGAAAGAAAGAAAGAAAGAAAGAAAGAAAGAAAGAAAGAAAGAAAGAAAGAAAGAAAGAAAGAAAGAAAGAAAGAAAGAAAGAAAGAAAGAAAGAAAGAAAGAAAGAAAGAAAGAAAGAAAGAAAGAAAGAAAGAAAGAAAGAAAGAAAGAAAGAAAATATGTTTATTCAATCTGCTCTGACAACAAAATACACACTTAAGATTAATCAAAAATCTCTATTTAGTTTCAAAAGAACTTTTTTCCAGTCCTAGAATACTGATGTCAGTTAATAAGCTGAGCAGAGGCGGCATAGGATAGAGAATAGTGGAGAAAGAGGAGAACGGCCTTTGCCCACCACAGGACACATCACGGTCTGTAGGATAAGATAGGATAGTTGGGCACGATACACTTTCAACGGCTAGTTTCAATCCGTGAAGTTGTGGAGTCCCGGACCGACTCAAATCAATTGCTCTACCTACAGAACTTTTTCAATCAGAAAAACGGTAAAAAGACGATTTCAGATAAGTGGGTTTAATGTAGCATAGTAATTTTAGGCTATCGACACGTTTTTCTGAGAATACAAACGTGTTCTAAGAATAGAAATCGTTGTAACCATCCTCACAATGTAGAATCGAGGTTTTCTATCAAAAATCGCCTTCACAGCAAGTTCATCGAACTGTGAGAATTTTGTGCCATTTCATGCGAGTTAGGGATGTAGATTAATTCGAATGAGAATTGAGGATCTATTTCACGATGCCCATTTTGTAGGTGTCCATTTTGAGGCCTTTGTTAGAAAATCCTACTTCCTAGTTCTTTTGTGGCTATTCTTATGTTGATGATAGCATTTTTGGCTGTCCGAATTGGACTAAATTAGATCGTTGAATGTTATTTCCTGAAAAAAGGCTTTAGCGTTCATTATATTTAGATACCCCCTAGATTTACAGCCATTGTATTGCTATTTTGGCAGTGAGATCCTTTTGCTATTATAAAAAGTAACAAACCATCTAATAAATGTAATTTCCATTGTCTCTACTTTCACTTAGAAGTTATAATTTACATAAAAAGTTGAAAACAATACAAGAAGTATTGCAACTCAATCTAACTTTCAAGCACTGATCGAACTTGTTTCAGCTTCAGTAACTTAATAAAAGAAATAATGCTTAAACATATTTACTACCTACGTGTCTAGCTTGAAAATGGATAGGAAAAGGTCATTGTACGTTTAAAAAAATGAATCGCCTGTCAGGTAGAGTTCTCACTCTTTAAATCTCAATTTAGACATGTCTTTTCGATTTCAAATGCATTTCACTGATTTGAAGCAATAAATAAGAATTTGAGAATTGACACAACAAATTCTGAAACGTGAAACAAATATCTTATACATATATATTTATTTATGAGGTTCCCTTGTATGGAATTTTAAAGGTTGTTGAGTGTATGAGAGAGGCTTTCAGTTGTGTCGTTATTTAAGTAATAAGAGTGAAATTTCTCAAAACCATAAAATAAGAAAAGTTCAAAAGTAAATATTAACTTTTCGATACTTATCAAAAACTTTAGTAAGTATTTTATTTCATTATCGCGAAGAATTTTCAAATAAGATGCTCTTATAAGTATAAACTTATTCAATTAGACCAATTAGACTTCAAAAAACTTTTCGTAGTCTGTGGTTTACTAATTTAATAAAAAAGTTACGAAGAGCTTAACAATAGTTACAAAATAATAACCTACCTTTTACGTTAACTCCATGACTCGACTGGGTTTACTCTGTACCTAGTTGAGTACCCGGTACCCGGTACCGAGCGATGCACAGTTATCTATACCTATGAAAGTTACGTTTCAGCTGTGAAAAAACTCGCCCTATCATTACACCTGTGTGCGTGGGGCGTGCACTGTGTTATCGGAAGCTATCGATCGGTTCGGAAGCGCTCCTCGCGTATTCTGATCTCCTGGTACTTTCCGATCGGCTCTCCATTATCGAGTATTGCCGATATCAGACCGATTAATTGATTGATTCGACAGAGTTGGTTGAGAGAGCTCGAGAGCGGTTTGGCTACGAGTTGGCTCGACTCGATTGCGGTATAAGCCGATTGTTGTACCAGGGCTTTAGAAGTGTACAGGAGGAACTTATCGGTCATTCGAACTCGACGTAGCTGTAAATACCGGTTTTCACAATAAACTCAGAATAGGTTGTACGAATATCTACTCTACTAGGAGTATCTTTAGGATTTTTTATATATCTTATTTATTTATTATTTATTTTATTTATCTAGGAGTACCTAATTATGCCAAGTTTACAAAAAAATTATTGCAAGCAATAAAAAAAAACTGTTTAATACTTGTACTCGTTATAAAAAGAAGGTATTAATAAATTTGTGGCATAGGCATAGAAGCTTTAATTGCAACTACATTCGATTTGTAGTAAGTATTACGAGTACTTAGTTAGATGTTATAGCAGATTAGCTATCAAACCTAAACGAGTAATGAGCCATGACTACGGAATGCCACGACCTACAGTCAATAAAAAAATGAAAGGATCCACATAATTACTTAGGTAGTTAGGTACTTTTTTCCTACACGTGTAATGTTACACTTAAACGACAACGACAATATCCGTCTTATATTCAATCATACGTAACGAGGATATAGCCTGTTACACGTCGCACCCCGATGTTTGATAAAAATCCCCATTCTTCTTTCCCGCTTTCTAGGCAAATAGGTCTCCAATAAATCGTAACAAATTTATCTGCGTAGTGTAACCGCGTTAGTGGCTCCTACAGATTTATGATGACACCTTCTTTGCTTGTTTTATATTCGACGACTGATCTAAGTATTGCTGAAATCATCTTAGATATGCAACAATATGATACTTGTTCTTCTCTGATAGTAAATAGTTTATTAAAATAAATAATACAAACATAGAATTAAATATTTACAGGAAAAATATATCTTTCAACGCGTCCCCACGAGGCAAAGTACCCAACAAGCTGGCAGCATTACCTCTTTGGATAGCAATGCTTATTTGCTTTCAATACTGTTGAATTTACAATCAAAACTTTAAAACAAAAGCTTATTACGCGTCGAAGAAAACGGGTCTTGAATAAGATTAGTTGTTTTGCATCACAACCTTGCTCCTCGCTCGAAGAGACACAAGTGGGTAAGTGCCTAACTAAATACTTATACAACTGAAAACTTGGCAATGTCTATGTAAATATTTGGCCAACCGATAACAAACTCTGCGCAACTAAATGTGCTTGTAATTATTGTCTGTTTTCCAATGTTGAAGTTGGCTTGGTTTTAGTAATTTCCGAGTAAAGTTCCTTGAATGTTTCGAGGAAGGAAGTATGTTTTGAGTAAATAGAACAAGTACTGTTTGAAGATTTCTTGTCTTGACTAGTTTATAAAGAGTCTACTACAGAAAACTCAAAGTTATTTAAAACAATGAAAACAAAAAATACAATATCTACCAGTATGTCGCAAGTTTTGTTAATAAAAAGTCTGCAGGAGTCAATTTTATTCAACCAGTCCAAAAAGATACCGATAGCTCTATCTGTCTTATAGTTTAAATTCTCTTTAAATATAACAACAAAACCTTTCACATTTTCAATCACTTTCATCATGTCTCATGGACATCCACTGCTTGATAAAAACATTTTAATTGTAAAGTTTAATAAAGTCGTAGAGTATAAAAACCTCACGCTTACCTCACCACGTGTTCACAGTTCCCGAAGTCTCTACACTTTTGCAACGTCTTACATGTGATTTATACCACCAACTATATTAAGGATGCTCCAAATACATGGAAAAACTTTACTTTCATTACTTAAACGGACGTAATATCGTGTCGGCCTAGCTTAGGGTTTATTGTAAGCCTTTTGGGTCTGATCTGAACAAAGATATATTAAAGCTGTTAAAGGATTTAGGATTTTATTGAAGTTATGGTTGTCTCGCAATGAGTCTGGTTAAAGTTGATAACCTTATTTAAAAAGATCAAAAGTTCTCTTTTAAGTTAATAAACACTAACTTAATTAAAATCATAATTATGAAAGTTTGGAATAGTTAAGTATAGGACAAAAGAACAAAGTGTTTTAGATTTTTTTTTCTCGCAAACTAAAGAAAAACTAAATTGTTAAATCATTATATTGATCCCGATTACTAAAAGTGTTCCAATCTTAGTCCTATTTATTAAAGAACCCAGAGTAATTTCTAGTTCATGTCATCGTACAATTATTTTCTAGAAAACAGAGTCCAATAGAATATTGCATAACAAGCAATTAGCTGATTCGTTGGTCGACATTTTACTTTATACCTATCGAATGTTCTAGACGTTTTAAGGAAATTGGCTTCGACTGAAATGAAATTGGCATTTAATGAAGTGCCCTTTCATTAGAGAAAACAAGTGACTGAAACAAGGTTTCTGAAATGTTTTCAAGTTATTGAAATTTTGTTTTAATTGTTAAAGGAATCGTTTAATAGTGGACGTATTTTTTATTAATTTAAACTGTTAGGTAAATGTATCTTGTATAGATCCAGTTGAGGTTTTTGGATCTAATAAGTAAATAGCTGCCGAAATCCCAAATGGGCCCTAATACGTTCTTATTCTTAATATTCAGTGCGCACTATTATTTAATATTTTTAAGTAATATTGGTCTACCTACAGTTACCTGCAGCACATTTTAACTTCAAATTGATTCCATCTTAATGAATAAATTAGTACTTATAAGAGTTATTAAACTTATTCTTTTCCGACAGTTTCTGACCCTACAACCTCTTGGATATCATTCAATATCTGTGAGATTTAAGTAGGTCGGTTGGACTAATCAAACTTTACAGACTAATTTCACAGTAGGTACTTTTACTTTTTACTGAACTTATTTGCTAATTTTTAAATTAAGTTGCTTATTTTAACGTGGGTGGTGGGTATAAATCTTTTCTGCCAAGATTAAAGCAGTGTTTCTACAGAGACTAAACTTAATTATAAAGGCAATGTAGCGAAGTAACCCCAAGATGCTCCACAAAATTACTGTTCCGTGCATAGTGTAAGAAGGTTAAGGCCCTAGCAAATAGAGTTTAAATGAACCCTAGGGTTAAAGGAAATCAAATAATCTAATTGCTAAAGTACACAATGATATTAGCTCTTAAGTTCAAAATTTCGTACACTGAGATGGAATTTTCTACACGCCTAGAGAAAGTGAGAGTGAAAGAACCTTCTTGCTTTGCGTCAGAGCTCCCAACGTTCCCGAGTACTAGGAGCGCAGAAATGCGAAAGGGCTTCGCATTCCAACGGTACGAACCGAGGTACGAACGCCCTTCCCGGATGCGCTCCAGCCGGGCGACGACCTCTACCGAAAGAGACAAACAAGGGACGCCTGTAGTGCTCTCATTCCCACATTCACTACGTTCTGTTGGAATACAGAGCTTTATTTTGTAGAGATACGGCTTAAAGTTTAGTAAACACACAGATAAAGCGCAGGTAAATTTTACAAGAAACATCAGCTTATTTTCAATTGTCGATAGTAACATCTTAAAGCATTGAAACTGCACATAAATTCCGACTCTAACATTAACAGTGTAGAGTCGATTAATATTCCCTAAACTTATTTTTGGTTTTGTTAAAAATGTGCTAGGAGCGTGAGAAATTCGGGAAGAAACTTCTTCGGTAGTACCAGGCAGGTAGGAGTAGCGAGGAGGCTTGTTTTCCCACGTGTTGCTCCTCCGTAGTTCTCACGGTTCATTATGTTCATGTATGGAGGTGCTTCCACTTGTGTGGTTCTACCACATTTTTTATAATGAACATTTTAAAAATGGAATGTTCTGTATTAATTCAACATTTAGCTTTAATGAGTTGCCTACGTCTTTATTATTGGATAGTATAGCTGACAGTTTTAAAATAAGATAATGAATTTTTTTTATAATAATGAACTTTAATATAAGTAGGTACGTAGGTTATCTACTGTCAAAAGTTAATTAGGTAAACATCTAAATTCAAAATGTTTCCAAACGAACGATTTAATTCCAGGACAATTTTGTATCCAATATTTAAAGAGAATTTTCCACCTTCGGTGTATCGATAAGCCAATTGCTCGAGCAAATTGGACGATGCCATCAAATAATAGCCGGGGACTATCGAAGCTATCGAGTATTGGCAATTGCCGATAATGGACAACCGTTCGGAAAGTACTAGGAGTGCATAGTGCCGGTGGAAGTGTACCGAACGGATCAATACGCCGCCGATACCCCAATATCTATACCGATATCGGTACTCCAGGACTAAAGGACGTAACTGCCACTTGAAGTCGTGGTTCATAAGCCGTTTTGGAGATATGGTAGCGATATAGGCCGATACCCACACATGCTCGGTCGTAGGGTGGGATTCACAGGTGTCTGTTCAGTACCTACAGACTACAGATTTTGTTGTAGTATGTGTGTGAGTGCATGGATGGATGGTAAATAGTGATTGGGTATGTGTAGGTTTAAGTTTTAAAAGTTTGTTTCTTATTTGTTTCCTGTTCAATTCAAGTGAGAACAATAAAGTTTAATTTTATTATAGATTCCTTTTATTGACAAATAAAAAGTATTTTTTTGTCGTTATTGTAATTAGGGAGATCTTCAAGCATGTAGAACAGAATCCTGTGTTGCCAGTAAAAAAATCTATCGGTTGTGATGGATAATTAGATTAAGTAAGTACGTCTACCTACGAGTACAATGAAAGAAGGGAAATAACAATACATATTTCAGAAGAAGAGTGGAAGGCAAATCTGGAATAATCGCACTTTACTTTTGTTTTGTCGGTCAGGCAAACTATTCCACGACGTTCGATCTGGTTGTATAATGCCAACTGTTCCCGTTATAACCCATTTCAATATGTAATGTGGGGTTTTCGACCGAATAATGTTCGCATTTTATATCCCACTGAGGTTTTCTTTTGAAATATGCCCATGTTGGGAGAAATGTCTTCGTATGCGTATCTGGGTCTGATTGCCTTGGATTTACATCTACAAACTTTTGCGCAGCTAGTTTACATAAATGTATAAAATGTTAGGCAACCTATATATAAAAAAGTTATTTTGTTTCTTTTTATAAGTTCAGTACGTATTCAGTCATGCATATTATCTGTAGGTAAATAAATAATGAAACTGAACATTACACCGTGTTGTACAAAAGATACCTAATTAAAACAAACACTGTTAAGGTAAAAGTAACACTTTGTTTGGGGATAAAAAGTTTTGAGAGCAGCTAAGTGTTTGTTAAGTATTTTAAGTAAGCTCGTGAAACCGGATTTCCTTTATTAAATCAAACGTGATCTAATTTTAACTGGAATAAAAATAGGAGTTTAATGTTATAAAACAACCCTCTAGGTGTTAAAACAGTTAATGCAGTTAGCCGCGGATAAACCTCGTAGCTGTTAGTAGATAAATAAAGGTACTTCCTATAACTTGATTAAGCTAGGTCAGTTTCAGACTTTTCTACTAAACTATTAACCTAAATGTGAATGTTCTACTGTCCCACAATGATCTAATTGTTCCTAATTCTCTTACCTATTACCTAATGAACAACAAAACAAATTACTTACAAATTCGTGTCAGCTGGATTCTTGGATTGGCGAACGAAGACCCCAATTCTGTTTAGGTTCAAACGGACACAGCACGAATCCAAATCAGTTTAAGTAGGTAAAACAACAAGTAGATTTTCTTTGAGGTCTGCTGTTTGGGAATTTTAAAGTAGGGATTTATAATTTTGGGAAAAACATATCGACCCTTTGAGTAACAAATGTCGTAAAAGCCATTTTTGCAAAATTCACTTTTTAACGGATCTATAGTCAGTTTTTCGCGCTCTATCGATCTGTATATTTAAAATGTTTAAATTCGCAAAAAAATGGCTTTTACACGTGAGTTCAAAACCATTTTTTTTGTTCTGAATATGTCGTAATGACCAATTTTCACCATGAATTTTCAAAATTCATGTAGTTAAAGACACATGTGTACTATGATCGGCTGATACAACAAAATTTCATAGATACAGCCTGTACCTTTTTGAAACAACTTTTGTCATAAAAACACAATACATTCAGATTATGGTTTTTACAACATTTTTTAAAAAAATAGCTTTCTTAGTTTTAGAGATAGCATGGCTTTTACTACAGAAAATAATTGGTTAATTGGCTTTTACAACATTTTTTTTACTATTTTCTACTCTTTTTTTTGTGATAAAATGATGCTAAATTTGTATTAAAAGACAGATTTAGATCTAAAGTTAGTATATTTATTGTAGTAAATGCGGTACAAAAGTTTATAAATTAACGTTTTTTTAAAATAATTATCATTTTTATCCCAAATTTCAGTTCTTTTTTACAAGATTCTATGAGAGAACAAATCGTCGTTATCATAAACTCAGAAAAATGAATTGATATCGAAAGAAATCAAAGTTAATTCAACTTCTCCTATAAATGGCATATAAGAAAAAGTTATTTTATGAAAAAAATATTTTACCAAGAACAAAAACCGACCAAGTGTAAGTCGGACTCGCGCGCGAAGGTTTCCGTACCGGGTTACATATCAAAATCTATAAAGTGGTTAGATCTACGGATGAAAGGCCTAAATTTAAAAAGACCTATAAACAGAAGGCCTTATTTTAAAATGACTAATGGTCGTTGGGTCTAACTGTTGTTAGATCTAAGTTTACAATGCATATAAGGCTTAAAACGATGAAATCATTAGGGCTATTGAAAAACTGGAATCCTGACGCGGATAGGTTAGGTTCAGGTTTTTTTTTATGGCAATCCAGTAAATAGGTCCATGACATGAGCCAATAACCACAATTAACAAAATATTCATATAAAATAATTTGTTTCATTGAAAGCATTGAAAATACATTTTCAAAATGCCTAAAAAAACGGGCACCTATTACATATTTTAAAATTATACTGTTTGTCAATTAGGTTACCTACTTAAACTTAGGTATTGCAAACTTAGATCTAACAATGTTTGGATCCAAAGACTATTAGTTATTTCAAATGTAGGCCTTTCGTCCATAGGCGTTATATCCGTAGGTCTAACCACTACTTATAGAGATTGTGATACGTAACCCCGTACCGTTTACTAGGTTAATTAAAATGTCTCCCAGTAGATATTATTGATAACAAATAAAGGCAAAAAAGTCACGTTTGTTGTATGAGCGCTCCCTTCATTGTGATAATCATTCTATTTTTAGTATTTGTTGTTATAAAAATAAAATAAAATACAGTTATTTCAGACTTACGCCCAATCACAATACGTATAATTATAGCGGCAACGGTAAAACATCATTTGTGAAAATTTCAAATCCCCGGTTCATGAGATACAGCCTGGAGTCAGACGGACAGACTGACAGACAGCCGAGTCTCAGTAATAGGGTCGGTCCCTTTTTCAATTTTTGGGTACGGAACCCTAAAAACAATAACAGACGTATAAACGATCAGTCTTCGATAATATAAACAAAAAACCGACCAAGTGCGAATCGGAGGGTTCCGTACCATTCGCTGGGCTAACAGTAGCTTTATGATACTTACTGGATTTTCTCAAAAAGTTAGGAGCACTAGGCATAGGAAATTATTTGCCAGAAATCGTTTTGCATTTGCAGGTATATTATTTTAAACATGAAACTTTCAGTTATATTCAACTTGAGCAATCACTAACATTTTCTTCATAGACCCTATTTTTTTAGTTTATATTACCGAAGTCCTATCGTTTATATATCTGTTACTGGTTTTGTTCTTGGTTAGGGTCAACTAACTTTTTCTTATTTGCCATTTATATGAGAAGTTGAATTAACTTTGATTTCTTTCGAAATCATTTCTTTTTTCAGAGTTTATGATAACGACGATTTGTTCTCTCATAGAATCATGTAAAAAAAAACTGAAATATTGAGAGAAAAATGATAATTACTTTAAGAAAAAATGTTAATTTATACACTTTTCTACCGCATTTACTACAGTAAATATACCTGCTTTAGATTTAAAACTGTCTTTTAATACAAAATTAGCATCATTTAAATTTTTTTTAAAGGTTTTTACTACATTTTATCACGAAGAAAAGAGTAGAAAATAGTAAAAAAAATGTTGTAAAAGCCAGTTAACTAATTATTTTCTGTAGTAAAAGCCATGCTATCTCTAAAACTATCAAAGCTACTTTAATTAGACTTCGGGAGTATTAAACAACTCAAAAATCTAAGACTAATGATCTATAGCGGGTTATTATAGCTTCAATATTTCCAAAGATATTGATATAGAAAACTTTACAATTTCGGTTTTTTGGCCCTCCTGTAAAAAGTGGGTTTTGGCTTTTACGACATTTGTTACTCAAAGGGTCGATATTTTTTGGAACACTTATGTGTAACTGTCAGAGTAAGAACTAAACCGTGGTTGGCTTGAATCATAATCGCAATTCACAATTATGGAATTAGTAATCTGTTTTATTTGGTAGGTATATGCATTTTCCTGTTCTAAACATTTACTTTAATCCCATTACTATATTAACTTTGCTCTGCATTCAAGCGTGTTGGTTTTTGCGTCATATTTTGCCAATTCATTTCAGAAGATATTGTGTCACATACAAACTGGTAGGTACTTCCCTGTCCTCCAAGACTAAAATAATACAGAACAGAGTACCTCGCGCCTGATTGACACGGATATGATATTTATTGCATCGTAAAACCATCAGGCGTTTTTGGAGCGCCGCCGCCCGATCATTGAGAAAGATTGAATAATAAGATATTTAGGTTGATAAACAATTATTTAGGACGAACCAATCTTTTGTTACTCGGGAAATTGGTAGTAAAACTACTAACCGTAATTATAGTCAATTTGTGACACACTCTAACAATGGTGGCTAATAAAATCTGCTATAAGGGGAATCAGATGATGTGGATATTACGAGAGCTGATCAGTTTTGGATTAATTCGCAATAGAGTGTCATAAATGAGCTTAGTTTTACACATTTGTCCACGTAAGTAATATAGGGAAATATCTAAAGTAGATAATTTAAAAGACAGATGACTTAATCCATGGCACTATAAGGGTTTATGCATAAATACAAATATTTGAACGTAGGTGAGTATCCCAGGTGCCAAGGTAATAAAATTCCTCAAATAGAGTTCAAAACAATCCTTGAGACCACAAGCAAAGCGCGGAAGCTCCATCAAAAGAACATAAGACATGTTTTTATAACCGTGGCTGATTGAAGACTGGTTGACGACCTGTGATCTTGCAGATTATTGTGTAATGGTTCTTATTGGTATTTCCGTAGCTACGAAATATTAGTTGAAATTAAAATGGTAGATTAAAAGTATGTTTAAGTAGGTACCTAAGGGCAAAGCGTATAAATAGGGCAAAGCGTAAAATAAACCTCCCAAGGAAAATTCATATTCTGAATACCTGTAGAACAACAAAACTTAATTAAAAATTCCTCAATTTATCACCAAAACAAACGCCACACCGCACCGTGACAACATCTATCAACTTCCGTTTAAAATTTAAAATGCCGGTCGCGAACCTATTTCCAGCCGCCGTTGGAAGATTTTATGTGAAATGAGACAGAGTGGCGACTGGCGATGCGATGTGGCGGCCATCATGTGACATTGCTCTTTGGAACACTTCCGTAAACATCTTCAATTCGATACGCCACTTTGGGAGATGCAAGTTTGTGACAAACTACACATTTCACTATGAAAACTTTTCTAGATGATTCAGTAAGGTTATGCAGATAGATGGAAGTTGCAAGGTCCTAAAATAAATATGATAAAACTACTTTTTTACTTTCAAGATAGATACATTAGAGTTTCATACCTACTCTCTAACTAAATAATATATTCTTGAGACGACAATGTTCAACTATTTTCATCGCTGAAATTCAGAGCGCTTCGAAGCGAGGAGAATAAATGTAGGTATTTAAAAAGTGTAAGTAGATTAATTTTACCTACATATTATTTTGAATAAAGGTTATAATTATAAATTAGTTTCTAGAGTACCTACTTACAATTGGCTGCTGCTGACTTCGTGGTCATCGTTGATTCCTATAAGAACAAAAGATAGTATAATAAAGATAATGCCATAAATTCGTCACGATATGTGGAATCGAACAAAACATCGACAGATGGTTAAGCACAGTATAAGGCTGAATAGGAAAGTTAAGTTATATATACTTAAGTTATATAAAAGTTTGGCCTGTTAATACAAAACGAGTTTAAAATAAAGGTACTTATTTCTAGGGGCTCATATTGTAATTTTTTGACGTTGTCTACAGCCGAAACGTTATCTAAGTTAGTTCTAGAACTATAAATAAAACTCGTTTTGTAAATAACGGGTAATGCTTTAGTAAAACAATACACTTACCTTTTATTTCACGTTCTTGTAATCTTTTAAAACAACTAACACTGACACACACTTCGAAATTAATACGTAGGTGAAGGAAACTAGGAATATTCCCAGAAAACTAGTAAACTACAATTAATTTGTTATTGTTGGCATTAAGGGGAGATCGTTGTGGTAGCTTACAGCTTACAGTGGATCTGTCAGTCACGGGGCTGACTTCTATAATTAGATACATCTATTTAACAACGTTAAAGAAACGGTCACGCGCGTAAAAACATTTCTTGTCAGGTTCAAGAGTGAGTTAATTAAAAAAAACGTTAATACGTACCAAAGACAATCATTTCTTTTGCGAGCTTTATGTTCTTCAGTTGGAGAATCAGAATTAATCGATAGTTACCGTATTTATTTGCAGCTATACTTATATAAGCTAGATAAATAATTCATAATCTTATGTATTCTACTTCCCTATTCCTATTCAGTTATCCATCAGTTATTATTATTTTCGTATCACAGGCTCATTACAACGTTCAAGAGTAAATTTATAACTACCTGCAATTTTATAGCTCATCCGTAATCTTGGACTATAAACCCAGAGGTATATTTATGTATTATAAATATTATAATATAAATTAAACCACAGAATAATGTCGAGTAAAGTATATTTCTGACAAAGAACATGAAAAAATATAAATCTATCAAAACACTGTAAAAACATCTTGAAGTTTCGCTTGTTATCTTGCACATCCTGGAACAAATAAAATATTATTAAATGGAGATTATTTTTGTCTAATCGGCAAAGATAGGAACTAGTAATTACAGACTGTATAAACAAGATACCCATGGGTAAAATTACTATTAAAAAACCTTTTTAGGTAGGATCTTGAACGCAAAATCTCAAAATTAATGTTTTTTTCTTCGTTGGAAGATAGGCATAACGAGAGAACAAATTTTTATTTTGACAATATACGTAAGTGATAATCACAAAAATATTTTAAAAAATCCTAAGAATATGGTATAATACTTGCTCACAGTTTCTTTCTCAAAACGAGACCTTATTTAAAGTGTCTGTCTGGACTTCCCGAGGAACATCAATAAGATTGCTATCAAATAAAATCAAATAGTCGTTCAATTTCCCATGTGGTCTCGAAACGAGGTGTCGTTGGAGGACTAGTAACTTCATTAGGCTTTGTTTGCCTGTGTCTGCCTTTTGACACACCCTCGTTCATCGACCTCTAGACAAGGTCGAATAACTATCAATTTGAAATCACTCCACAACAACTACAAAACGCTTTTAATATAATTTATGAGATGACTGAAAATGCTCCCTAATGCAAAAGAAATGCTGTTTTCAAAGAGAAAATTACTTGACAACTTATATAAATTTGATTTATGTTGTAAGGTTACTTCAATTGCATATGATTTAATATGTTGTTGCGTTTAACAGTTCTTTTGTATGTTATCGTTTTCGCAAAGATTTTTTATCGAAATTGGTTTTGAATTTAGATTGTGTAAAAAGTTACCGATGATGAACTTTCTACTGTCGAAAGATAAAATTGAATGGGATAAGCTTATTAAGGGATGCTAATGGTCTTTTCATAATTTCAGACATATTCGCACAACTATTTATAGGATCTATCTATTTATAGCTAATTTAAACAAAGCTAAAACATTTGTCCTGTAACCATCATTTATCCGCTTGGTTAATTCCAAAGCGGTCACATATCCTAATTTCGCTTAAACTGAATCCATCCATTTGTAAAGTTTGTCAACCCATTTGTCGGCTTTAGTCCCGTATAATAGCTACACAGCATTTACATTTTAATCCACAGATCGGTCATCCCGGGTCGTGGGCCTATTTTAACTAGGTTCTACCTCACTCAAGAAATTCAAAGATTTCTGCGAATATTTCAGAGTTTTGATGAATGAGTATTCTGCGTTAAAATCGAGTTCCGGAAAGGCGAGGATGCGCAAATGATTAGGGGAAAGTTTGATGATTGTAAATTAATATCTAGATGAGATTTATGATTGGAGAAGTTTGCATAGATTATGCTGAAGAGTTATTAACTGTGTAGCGAATAGTTAGGCTCCCAATGTTATATGGTAGATAGATACCATACATTCTAATAAAAGGCCACAATGTCACTGCTTTTTAGTAGATGGGTACGCTTTCAAATTGCTATTTATGAGAAAACCATAAAATAAGTAATCTAAAATATATAGATCCCAAAATCGACATGGTAACAAGATATGATTTAAGATAGAAAACACGTCACGTAATAAAAAATAATAAAACGTGAGTAAAAAAGTAAAATATCAAGGTAAGTACTCTGCCATGTTGCTAGGTAAAATCTTCAAAGGTAAATATATAAATCCCTAACGTCAAATTCAAGTATGTATCCATCATTCAAAGAGAGCATCATCGTATCGCGAATATTGCTCAATAGGAATTCTTTTCGAGCGTAAATGTGAAGGAGGATAAGTATTCACAGCGAGCATTTGATAAATCTTTTAATGCCATTGTTAAGATAAAGTCGGCTTCGATAATTTACAGGTGTCTGAGACTGTGTTTTATACTGACTACTATACGAAGTGATTTGAAATTAGCAGATAGGTACCTTAACGAAAAAAAGTTTTAATCTTGAATTAGGTACCACCAATAAGTTAATTTGGAACTTTATTAATCGAATTTAGAAAATTTTTAATCATGTTTCAAGTGAGCACTGCATGACCTTTAGTTTTCCGGAATTCACGTAAGCATCTACTGAGCAATGACTTAAGTTATCCGTTTACGTAATGTGACAAAACTACAACCAATCCAACAAACTTCAATGAAATGGTATTAGATATGGGACTCTAGGGGATTTACTACTGTATCATCTGGCTGTTATTTTCAATGCCACAATTCTTTATTTAGTAGATTACGACCCATAGAAACGTACTTATGCTACTAAATATTTATCATCTATTAGGTTTCTTGTCGGTATAATGATCGCAAATTAATTAACCACGTTAATTAATCAAATTGTTTGCTCAATCACAACAAATTTTGTCCCAAAAAATCGGCTATAAACCGAGATAAAAGTAAACGGGACACCTTTTAACACGACCGATGCAAATGAGGGTGTTGCCTTCATTCTATTTGAAAAGGACGCTTTAACTCAGAGGTTCCCAATCTTCATTCGCGTCACACAAAGTCTAACATTAACGATTCTTTCCAGTGATTTACAGTCTTTATAGATTAGCCACTCTTGCGTGGAGCAAATTAGACTAGAATTTATGATTTACAAAAGAATACGTGCTACCAACCAGATTCTAAATGGAATACTCTGATGGTCTTTAAAATAATGGGTGGGTTTGTGACAAAGATAAGAAATAGTGAGAAAGAGATACCGCCGTGACAGAGAACGCCAATTTAAAAGCATCAACCTTCATTCGCATAGATTGAGAACCAGTATTGTAGCCCTTTACGTGGCGAAACGTGCCGAAACATGGCAAAGGTTGGGAAGTAGGGCGTAAACATCTGCAGCTGAGCGGGGCGAGTTCAACGCCACTTTAACGCACCTATAAAACTTACCTTTGTTTTTGTTTTTGGGAATGGGGACGAATTCCTACATGTCATAGATAAATGCCATCATATGTCATACGATTACTCGTTTTGTTAGGAAAACTGGCAGCGATATGAAGTTCCTCGTTGTCACTGAGGAATTTCAGCTCCAGCTCTGTCACTACGGATAGTTAGTTATGCTATAATATGTAAGATGTAGGTACATTTTACATAAGAATTACTATAAATTAGCTTCTTTAAACAAAAGAGCAATTTGAACAATATCAACAAAACAAAAACTTTAAACAAAAAACAAGACCAAATATGGCACCTCGATTCTATTGTAGAAGTAGGTATATTTGAAAGTATGGAAGAAACTGCATCACAAAATATTGTCTAGTTTTTTGTATGACTCTTTAAGAAAAAATAGCAATTTGCTAAAACTAAGATTAGATCAAAAACAAGAAAATAGATTAGATTAGTGCTTATGTACTAGTACGATCCCTAAATCAACATTAACATTCTTAATTCCCGTAATGATTAGGTGATTGCATCCTTGGAGGCGAGGTCTTCTGGTTCCCAAGTGGAAATTTAGGAGCGTATCCTTCAAAAGTCAATTGTATCTCTCTAAAGGCCATTGATGAGGGTTGAGTTAACTAGACAGGTAATTAGATAGATGTACTGCTTTGTATTTACATGAAATTGTAGTTCGGGTCGGCAGAGTGAGTCTTTACAGAAAACAGATGGATCAATCTATGAAATGGCTTTACCTAAGAAAATGTTCTACCAAACGAAAAAAGAAAGAGGCATTTTTTATTACTTTCTAACTTGATATGATTTAAGGCTGAGGTCTTAAGTAATTAAACAAAAAGCAAACGAAATCAGAAAGACAAAGTACCTAGGTACCTAATGAAGTTTCAGAAGTTCCAAACAAAAGATATTCGTGGTAGCACATCATGAGGTTATTTTGACATAATAGGTAAAAGTGTCTCGATCCCAGATATTTGCCATTTCTCGGTAAATCCTGAGGACATTCACTCGTAAGTGGATATTAATAGATTCCTTCAGCAAACTTTGTGTTTCCATAGTGACTCTGGTGCTAGTAATCCATTTAATCACTTTGATCGTTTCAAGTAAAACAATTTAAGTCGATAGTATGAAATAAAGGAATCTAATAGGATCTATTTCGACACGTGTCTATAAAAGTCTATAGAAATATTCTGTTTCATCGGGTAATTGTGTCATGATACCTATTTTAATACCATACAAAGCTCCATGTTTCAAGAAAAAAAAATATATCATCGAGAACAAAATCAGTAGTGGACTAATTAGTAATTTTGAATTGTAGGGAAATACATAGATAAGAAAAAATACTTCTTAATTAGGTAATTACCAATAAAAAGATCTATAAAAACAAACAAAAATTCTTAACCCTTTTCGCTACAAAGTTAAGAAAGATTAACCAGGTGATCGCCCTGCGGTCGACTCTAATTAAGAGTGCTTACAGTTGACTGAGCTTCATTTCACTTTATTATGATAAATCTACACGAGCGAGCAGTGCATTTTAAATTACTGCTTTATTGTGGAGTTGGAAGGCAAAAGGGTAAGGCTCGCACTAAGGTATCGCACACACTGATCACCGAGATCATGTATGATGACGATTTGTGTTTCGTAGCAGAGTCCCCAGACGACCTGCAACAGCTGATGTCCATATTCCACCAAGCATGCTGCAAGTTCGGCCTGAAGATCAGCGTCAATAAGACAGAGGTGATGTCCCTAGACATTCACGGTCACGAGACGCTGACCATAAAGCTTGGTGAGGATATGCTGAAGCAGGTGGATAAATTTCGTTATCTGGGGAATACTATAACATCCAAGTGTGACCTTGATGCCAAGATCAATAGCAGGATCGGTGCTGCAGCTGCAGCATTTGGCAAGATATGTTCCAAGGTTTTCTGCTTGCATGACCTTAAGTTGGCCACTAAGGTTTCTGTATACATGGCCATTGTGTTGCCAAACCTTCTGTACTCTTCTGAGACGTGGTGTGTGTGGCGAGAGTGGCGAAGCGCATCTTTTATTCTGAACTGGAGGAGGGCAAGCGAAAGCAAGGCGGTCAACTCCTCCGGTACAAAGATGTTCTAACGTTCGTTATTAATAACCTATCCTGATCCGTTTTTACCAAATCGAGATTGAAAAAACAAAACACAATTGTCACTTGTGTACCAAAAACATGTCAAGAACACAATTGTGTTTTGTTTTTTCAATCTCGATTTGGTAAAAAACGGATCAGGATAGGTTATTAATAACGGGCGTAAAGCGACACATGAAGAGGTGTAACATAGAACCCTCTCACCACCTGCTGCCATCATATACAATTATGACAACGGCGTTCTTACCTGCCCTTAATGTGCACGGAACTTTGTCTCAAAGATAGGCTACACAAGCCACATGAGAGCGCACAAGCGCCAAACTGACCTATAGGAGTCGAAGTGGTCGCCATGGCCGGAATCGGCCGGATAGATAGATAGATAGATTGTGGAGTTTAGCGTTATGCAGAGGGCGAGGGGTCATTATAGGGAATTAAGGAAACCTAAGTATAGGTACATTAATGACCTATAAACAAATATCAGTAAATAGAATATAAATTTTTAACATGTTCCATTATGTTATTTAAAATGTTATGCTATGTTTTACAGAGACAAAACTTTGAAGGCGTAGTTAGGTATTACTATTTGCCTCTATGATGCTAGTTTAATCTAGGCACAAAAGCCGTAAGCGTTTCGTGTCGCCGGTGAACGCGGCCCTTATCCACTTAACCATTTAAATCAAAGTCGTGTTATCTCAATTAGAAATATCACCCACAGGTTGACACGCTGTGATCTCGGGCTTATCATTCAAATTATGTTTTACTAACATCTCAAATTAAAGGGTTATGACCGAAAGCTTTTAAGGTTTTACAAGTCAATCTTTTACAGTCAACAAGGACGGTAACTTTTCTATGAGATTTGTATTCAAATCATATTTTTGTATATACTCACCACACTGCCTCTTAAACTTATAGTTTTTGAGAAAAATTATGTGATTCTACTAATTTTATATTTAAGAAAAGTTGTGGGTAACTAAAAATGGTGGGTTTAGGTAGGTACTACGTGCTAAGTTAGGTAGGATTACGTTATACAAATCATTGAGTTTTACTGAGGGTGTAATATGGTATTTCAGTAAAGAAAATAAATACTTCTAAAGGAATACAGGTCAAAAATTAATTATCTTACTTATTAAAAAAGTACACTACCAATTCAACATAAAACCAAGTCATGGAGCCCCTAGTAACAATTGACCTTCGAAGCTCTTTTCAGAAATATTGAACCAAAAAATGTTATAACAGTTAAATAAAATTTTGTTTGAAGCTTTCATAAGGCAAATCGAGTGATACCTTATGGCGACGTCAATACTACTGGGGCTTCAACAAGTCTTTGCTATTGTTACAGAGAAATAATAACGAAATTACTTACAAGCAAGTGAACATTCTCGAAGCAATGGAGTCTCCGAACGTTCCAGATCGAAGTGATGTGTTTACCGGGCTGAGAGAGCCGTCTGCATAGAAATCACTGAGTCCATCCAGCTGTGAAGTGTTTGCAGTCGCCTCAAACCCTACCTATAACGCGATACACATTGCATTAATTATTGTAATCAGACTGGGTGTAAACAAACTGAATATATATGTAGAAATTCTTTATTTATTCGATTAACTTAGGTAAAAACCTTGCTTAGTACTTTGCCATCAAAGTACCAGAAGTCTGAAAAGTGTATTAGGTAATATAAGCAGAGTGAAGAGTAATTTCACCACCAATTTGATTTTACGAATTCTTTCACTATAAAACATAATCCCCCATAATACAAAACGAGTTTTAAAGAGATAGTTCTAAGAATAATGTAATTTTTTGACGTTTTTTCCATAGCCGAAACATGAAAAAATTACATAGTCTTAAAACTATCTTTAAAACTCGTTTTGTAATAAGGGGGAATGTATCAAAAACCAAAATTGATTCTTCTTCATGGTGCAAACGGCTATTATATCTTGTCTTTACATTTTGATCGTTATGTTAAGTCTTTAGCGTAGGTATGCAAATATGTATCAAAGTCTATTCGAGCCTACAATAAATAACAATGGAATTTCTTAACACATAACTTTAATTACGTAAATGAAAATAAATATTAATTATATATAGCATTTTTTTCTACGGGTCTTCGGTAATTAGAAGGAGTCTACGTACCTGCAAGCAAGTAGAACAACTACTTAGCTTTTGCTTTAATTTTTTTTTTTAATTTAAAATACACACACTATACTCCTACATCCATGGATCAACTTTACTGTGGAATCAACTCATTTGTAACGACTATTTCAACTTAGTCGAAGTTTGGTCATAGGTAGTACTGTACTTACCTACCTAGGTACAATTTTAAGGAGGTAAGTAAACATATTATGGAATGATGAGTGATTTATTCTAATACCTAGCTCAAAATTAATCTAAATGATTGGGTAATTCGAAACAAAACTAGAAGCTCAAGATTATAATAATTTATTCTTATAATATCAAAAAAATACGTACAGATTATCTAAAATGATTATTATTACAAATACAAAATAAAACCAGTTATCAACTTTTATATAATTCCATAAATTAATCTGATCGATGTTAATATTTTTAAATAATCTAGATTTTATCTAGGTATATATTTTTTGTGTTTACATTACCAACTTTAGCTTATTCTAAACATTTACGTTTTCAACTTCTAAATACATGAAGCGTCTAGATAATGACTTCTACAATCTCAATTCATAATACACTATAAGTATAGGTAGATTAACTAAAATGATAATTTCAAAATACCAACATTATTTTTTTTCAAGAATATTATATAGCCATAATTGAAGCTTACATCTATTCGAGAGTGACTGCGTCTTACAAAAACATGTAAAAATCTACAATAGTAACGTTACGACCAATTTTAACAAAAACAAAATGGCGTTTGGCGCCTGATGGAATTGTCATAATAGTAAAACTTTAAAAACTTGGCGCGAAGTGTCCCTAAAAAAAAAACTATAGGCGAAGGCTTTGCCCGCCATTAAGCCAAGATAAAATAGTCCACGTATTGTTCATTCAAACCAAACCTCGACTCTCGTACAGCTAATGTAAATAATGTATCTAATATGCGTGGTTGGCTACAAAGAGACCAGCTTCAGCGCCCGCACCTGTTACGGAGCCCGCGACGTATTTGCCCTGGGATGCCAGGCCGTTAGCCTGAAAAAGAAAATAAAATAGGTTAATTTTGCATCTACATGAACAGCGCTTATTATTTAAATGGTAGCCAGTTGCAAATAAGATCAAAAAGTTAACGCTCTGTCAACTGCCAGTGTAGTAATGGGTAGGTACGTACATTTGTCATCAAAACATTGAAGACAATTTCATATGGCTAAAAGCTAATTCAAAGACGGGTCAATTAAGCTAATGCTCCATAAAGGTCTCTCTAAACACATACGACGCGTGTGAACGAATCCATAGAAAATGTATGGATTGATATTTTTTCCCGGACACGGCCCGGATGTGTGTAGATAGTCCTTTACAACTATGGCTGTCACTTTCAAAAATAAGAATAAGAACTACAAGATGTTTTAATGGATTATTAACTTAATCGACTTCTTAATGCAACTGGGTGTAACTAACATATCCAATTTCACCAACTTGGATAAAATAAATTTCGTTATAGCGCCATCTTGCTTAATCGAATAGAATTACCTTCTCTTGACCTACCGTAAAAGGAATTTGAAATGCCACGAAACAGACTAGCGTGGAGTAAGGGTTTTCTCAGAGCTATAGTTATTATATTAAGCCAAGTTATATTTGCGTACTTTTATAAAATTTATTATTAATTAGCAATTGGTTTACCAAATCTAATAGACAATGCTGAAAAGCTATCTAATAAATATATACAAGAATGTATTATATTATATTCACAACAACTGCAGACGAGTTTTCCAGTAAAGATAAGTCTTATGTAGTTCTTAACGGTGGTCATATGAATGTCAAAAGAAACTGCTACTGGAGCAATTCAGTCCACACTTCCTGCGACAGGGGTCTGGTTGCTCTCTTGCTAACTAAAAGCCGCTATTACAAACGTTATCGTGGGTTTGTGCTAGCCCTACAGATTTATTTCCTAAAGTTTATTATTTACAGTTTATTACCTACAGATTTATTTCCTGAAGTTTATTATTATAATATTTAAGGCTTCTATTACCGACTTACTTTTTTGACGCGCTACTGGGATAAAATGGCTAGTTATAGAACGAATGTGAAAGTAGGTAGGTAGGTGAAATAGGTAGGTAGGTACCTATATGATAACAATCAATTTCGTTATTCTACAAGTAACAAAAGCGGATCAATATATAATTCAACAATAACACTATCTCCATAATATTCCTACACTACAATAATTATGTTACATCTACAGCTATCTACTAGGGATAATGAAGTTCAAGGTCAAGTGAAAGACAACACAGAGGTAAATACATTTTATTAAAACAATAAGCCAATTTGTTAGTAGCAAAAACAATCTACAGTCACTTAGTAAGTGCAAGCTACAAATGGTAACTAAAATATAGCACAATGAGACAAAAACTTAAAAAGGTTGGTTAGTCTTCTCCCTCCTTTGTATATTTTTGTCTCATTCAAGCATTTATCAAGGCCAGAATATACCAATGTAAAGCTAAAAAAAAATAAGTAATATTTTAAAGTTACATAAGGTTTATTTTCGCCTTAACAGTCAAAAACAAAGATACAACTCGTGTAAACTTTGGATTATTGCCAGCTTCTATCTATCACGAGTCACGCGCATGATAAGTGCTTATATCCTGTCACGTAAATTGTGCAATGCAATTAATTGGCAACCCCAATTTATATATAGCAACATTATGGAGTTGTCAATAACTAATTGCGTGTAGATTTATCGTGGCTGGATATTTCATGGCTTACTTGAAATTTTAGCTGCCCATTTTTGAGGGTTGTGCCACGTGGTATGGCGTCAAATATTGACTTTTTTATTGACAATATGATAAATAGACAGACAACTTATGAATTATGATTAGTAGGTTTCTAATAACAATAAATATCATGCAACTAACTACAAGTGCTTATACTACTAACAAACAGACAACACAAATGAGTATAACAATGAAAATTGAGCTCTGACATCATTCGAGACACTTAACATTACGTATAATAATATATCTGATTTGTAATAAAAAATATATACTTTTCAGTGAACGTTAAAAGCGATGTACTTATAGAAATATTGTTCATTTTTATTTCGCTTTTAAATATAGATTTTTTTTTTAAATATTTTGACTAAGCAATTGACTCATATACGCTTAAAACGTTCAGGATTTTCAGTCGATTTGGAATGCAAAGTAATACAGAATTTTAATTAGTAAGCGTGAGATTTGACGAAGTTGGACTTGCTGGCAGCGAGGGACGGAATTGATCCAGCCGTATATTTGCCTTGGCATGCCAAACCGTTAGCCTGATTTTGAAATGAAAAAAAAAAACCATTTTGAGGTTAGGTTTTTTGAGGTTACGTCAGAGCATCAATTTTAGTTATGGCAACACATAAGGTTAAAACAATCACAAATAGTGCAGGGTAACAAAGTGCAGTGCAGGCGTCGGAGTAGATTGTGCGATGCGTGCGAGTGCGACAGCGTGGTGCAAGTAAGAAAGAACGATGGAAAAGAAAAAACAATTAGTTAATAATTTTGTTAATACACTAGCTACAGGAACTATTAAAACTAAAGTGCTATAAAATAATACTTATCAGTCTACTCAAAAACATCCATCAAGATCTTAATCTCAGTAAATACTCACCATTCTCGAAGCCTTGAAGCAATTTACAAGTATATATTTATCGTAATATAAACCTATTCAAATATTTATGTTATATAATTGGATCCCAGAGTTCATTGCTAAGCGTCAACGCCAACGCCCGCTTCACGCCTGCTTCGTTGACGGCGTGATTGTACTTACCTATTTCATTAACTGACTTAAGCCCCGTTGGTGGACTAAATCAGGAGCAGAGATGCATGAAAATGCAGCACAGCAGCTAGAACTAAGCATCAACGCTCACTTCACGTCCACAGCTTCTATAATACCACTATCAACTAACCTTAGCTCTCTTGATGAGCTCCATCTGTCCGGCAAGGATGTTCTCAGGCTTGCCGGCCCAGGCGCGGAGCACGGAGGCCTGGAGAGCGCGACCGTAGCTGAAGGTCAGCGTCCATGGCCGCTTCATGTCCACGGAGTTGATGGCGTTCAAGTTGACGGACGCCTCTTCCTCGGACTGACCGCCCGACAGGAATGTGATTCCTGGAAATTGGATGGTAAATATTTGTTTAGCTTGTGTGTAAATGAATATTAAAGCTTGGATATTGCTTTTACTAATAATAAGGTGCACATGTGGGCAATGTTAAAAGTAAAAAAATATGATATTTTTGAAATTCTCAAGTGTCTTTCGTCCAGCAGTGGAATTCGCAAGACGTATAGAATACGTTGATGTCATGGAATCGCCGTAACCTACATAATATATTATTATATTATAGGTATGTCGTACCGGGAACAGCAGCAGGCACGGTCCTGAGCAAAGCGGTGACGGTGGCGCGGCCGATGTCCATCGGAGTGTAAGTTTTCTTGCACGACTGGCCGGCGGTGACCTGGGGACAACACATTTTCATTTGATTAACAATAGGCGACGAGATATCATAGAAATTCTTCAAAAGAGACTCATATCTCGATCGTTTGCGGTTTCTGTTTTGACAAGTAAGTAGTTCTTAATTCGGCTACAGGTCTACATCGCGTGGTGTAAAATCATTCTTTTTGTAACTATTGCTCTTTAAACCTTTTTTTAAATCATATTTTAATAATATAATCATTTTTTAATCTTTATGTCAATTGTAAAAAACTCTGTATAATCTGAAGGGTATACTAACCATGTTGGGCTTGAGGAGAGTGCCCTCCAAGAAGACGTGGTGGTCGCTGAGTGCCTTGTACACGGCAGCCAGGACTACCTCGGTCACCTTTTGAGCGCGGTCCAGGTCGTGTTCACCTGGAATATAAATAACATGTCGTTTAGTTTAAATACGGGTGAATAATTATTGCACTTTAGATAAGTGTGGGTGATTTTTAATTACAAACAAAAGTGAATACTCAAAAAGTTAAGCGAAACAGACTGCTTAGGTTTTTGAAAAAAGTAGATTAATCCTGTGATTAATCACAATTATTTTTTATCAAATTCACTCATCTTGCAAAAATGGAAAGACTGTCACTGTTACACTTATTATTTAAGAAGTACTTTGAATCTTCACGTAGAGGGACTAGTGAACCAGCAATAACTGGGCATAGTTCCATAAAATTTCATGCCATGCAGAACAAATAATAATAATAACTAATATGTAATGTAAAACTCACCATCAGGCAGAACCTCAGGCTCAACAATGGGCACGATGCGCTGGCTCTGGCAGATGGAAGCGTAACGCGCGAGCACGTTAGCGTTCTCCATGATAGCCTGGTACGAGGGCGTGAAGCGGCCAATCTTCAGCACGCAGCGCCACTTGGCGAAGTGGCAGCCGTCCTTCTTGTACTGGGCGCAGCGCTGGGCGAGGTCGTCCAGGCCTGAGGGAAAACATTACGTCAAGTTGGACAGTTGTTCTACAATCGTTGTGTAAAAAGTCTGGTCCATGTATCAGATCGATCGAAACGACAGGTCGTAAGATTGATAATTCCGCGTGAGGTATAAAGGCCTATATACAGTACATATGATCCGTAGTTTCAGGCGGATCGATAGTGTATGTCAAGATCGTTAGCGATTTCGCCTTAAGGCACAATAGACAGGCACAAATGCGGCACAATAATAGGCATATTTTGAACATACTTCAGTGACTTAAACTTCTAAAATACTTATGTTTCTTTTATTTTAGTAATAAAATATAATTGCAAGAATAGAAAGACAAAACAAGGGTTTTAATAATGGTAGATAGCAATCAAAAATATAAACCTTTACTGGCATTGAAAATAATAATCTTCCTAGTCTTTTAAATGCAACAAGGCAAACGAATGTCTTGTAAAGGAACTTTCATTACCAAATGTCGTCATAAATAATAATTTTAAAAGAACAAACAATATAATTTCAAGAGTCAGCCTCCAAATTGATATTACCACTTGAACAAGTGAAACAAGTTTTGATCAGTTTTGTCGTGATTTTAATAATTTTATTACAAATTTTTAGTTATATTTAATTATAATACAAAATGTTTTATTATTCTGTTTATAAAAATGATGTAATTTTGTATTAGTTTAATATTTTCAGTTTTGTATTTGATTTAAAAAGAATTTAAAACGGTTTCCGTTTCCGCCTTAGTGATTTTAGAATTGTAAGAGGGGATATTGTAAAACAAGAGCCGGGGAGGGGAGTCTACTTTGGAACGTGCTAGTGTTAAGACCTGTAAATGTGATTGTGCGTATAAGTGAAGTGAATAAATAAGTATTATTCTGAAGGATTGTCTTATTTACTACATTTCAGAAGCGGGATAAAAAGGTATGTAATTTTTCATTTGGTTGTATTAGACCATTAATATTTGTTATTATGAAGGTACCTTAAAAAAAATATATATTGAAATAATTCGAGGAAAAGCATATTTATTGGTAAAAAAAAAACCGTTAGTTGGATTAGTACAGGGCCATGGCTGCCCTTATGGTTGCACACATCTAATTAAAAGGTACCTACATAAAATTCAGTACCAGTGCTGGGGCACATCTGCCTGGCCAGAGCTACTCTCTGGTGGTATGATTTGCTTAGATGCATTTGTATTGTTCTGGGAATGTATCTGTACGTGGCCAGAGCTACCCTTTGGTCGTACGGATGTATTTCTTTATGTACCAGGTTCACGCTTATAAATGTACTCGGACACGTGGTCGGGGCTACTCTCCGACCGTGCCTGATATGTTTAGGAGTGCTGGAACGAAGCTTAAAAATTTGTGGTGACATTTAATAGCGCACAATTATGGTACCGTCGTCATAATGATAAATGAAAAGTATATGGCTTTATATAGGCAAGTGTAAGTGAAAAACTGAACTATGTTTATTCAGATTTGGCTAAATGTGCCAGACATACATCTCATTCGAGAAATCTGAATTAAGTGTGTTCGGATTTGGCTAAGTGTGCCGAGTATGTCTCTCACGTGAGAAATTGGACTATGGTTGTCCAGATTGGCTAAGTGTGCCGATTAAAGCTCTCACGTGAGAAAATCTGAGGTTAGTGTTAATTTGGCTAAGTATGCCAAAATATTGATTGGGTATGATAAGATTAGGCTAAGTAGGCCCAATTTATGTATTAATACAGTATGAACTTAATTATAACTGTTTGCATGGATCGGGATTCGTTTCATATACTATCGAATATGTACCTATTACAGTTCGTAGGTAGTTCAATGAAGTATTTAAAATACTTATGTGTGTATACATATTTCTGATACGTTATTGTATTATTGACTGTTTATGTAAGATTAAAGATTATTCTTATTTTTCCTGAGGTGATGAGTTCCGATGAAGATGAGACCACCCCATGCCGCCGAGGTCGAATGCGAGCTCGCAAGAAATGTAAGTCGAGATCTGAATGGGTAGTTGAGGACCTGCGTTCTACAAAGACGAATAAACCTTCGAAACGCCACATTGAGACATCTGCTAGTTCTGACGCCTCTCCTAGCCCGGACAGGAAGAAAAAGAAGCAAACGACGCCCGGTGAGCTTATGAAACTTTTATTGTCGCTAAGTAAAAAGGGTGAAAGTTCGCATAGCTTAAGCAATAGTCACTTAAATAACGTTATTCCCGAGTTCGACCCCGCTAGCACTACGCAAAGTATAGATTGCTGGCTTAGGAAGGTTAATGAGTGCGCCGGAATTTACGAATGGAACGAGAAGCAGACCATACATTTCGCTCTCCAGAAGTTGATTGGCTTAGCAAAAAAATGGTTTGAGGCTCTACCATCCGTAGTGTTTAGCTGGGACGAGTGGCAATCAAAACTTCAAAAGGCCTTCCCTACTGAGCGAAATTATGGTCGGCTTCTCGAAGAGATGCTGGCGCGCACGTCTCGTTATAACGAAAACTTACGGGAATACTTTTATGATAAATTGACTCTTTTGAATAGATGCGATATAGTTGGGAAAAAAGCCGTTGACTGCATTATACATGGTTTAACAGATAAATCGATTAGGAACGGCGCACAAGCTTTAAATTGCGACGAGCCAGAAGACCTTCTTAGTTTTTTGAATTCTCAACGCCCTAACGAAAATTTACCTTTTGTTAAAAAACGAGCCGATGCAAATAATAGTCGTAGTAACATCAGCGCGACGGACAATAATACAACTACCATGAACGTTCACAGTTCTGTTATTTGTTATAATTGTCGCGAAAAGGGACATCCGTTCTTTAAATGTCCAAAGCCACTCACTAGGTGCCAAAAATGTCAAAGAATAGGCCACGATTCTGATACTTGTAAGCTCCCGCCCATTTCACGTACTGAAACTAAAAATGTCAGCAGCGTAGAGCGTAAAACTATGGCGATAGCTACTCGCGACGATGCAAATGACAAGTTCTTTAAAAAGGCTGAAATTGAGAACCTACATTTTGTAGCGTACGTAGATTTTGGAAGTGATAGTAGTATCATGAGAGAGTCTGATGCCTGTCATTTGTCATCATCGCGTTGTTATTCTGGTTTGCCTTTGGTGAGGGGGTTCGGAAATTCGTCTGTTGCGCCACTTTACAAGACAATGATAAATTTGAAAGTAGACGAGATCGAAGCTCAAATAGAAGTTCTTGTGGTTGACGACGAGTTTTTGACGACGCCCTTACTATTGGGGCAAAATTTTACGGAATTGCCATACGTAACTGTTTTAAAAGACAGCAATAAATTATTTTTCTACAAAAATCCTCATGTCAATTGTTACGATCGAGAAAGCATACAGAAACTAACGGTTAAAGAAAATGTAGAAATTGACAAGGTGGGACTCGTTGCTGTATCCTCGCCTGGACATGATTTCTGTGGTGATTTATACATCGAAGGTTATACTTGCGCGGAACCAGAAAATGAGTATCGCTTGCATCAGGGCGTTTATCATATAGAGCATGGCGCGGGCCATGTAGTGATTACAAATTTGATGTCAAAACCAATTTTGTTAAAACCGGGTGCACTAATCGCAAGAGCTATTCCTTTTGTTGAAAAAGACGATCGATTTGTCAATAGAATAGTTCAGGATACAGCAACGTTACCTCCGATCGAAAAGTCTGACATTCTTGTTGGTCCTTCAATTGACGATGAGGTTTTGAATAGACTCCATTTGCTACTACAAACATACCGCGACTGTTTTGCTCTGAGTTTAGCAGAAATTGGTTGTTTTAAAAGCGCAGAAATGAACATTGATTTAGTTGATGGAAAACCAGTTGTTTATCGGCCGTACCGCCTGTCGTACTCTGAGAGAGAGCAGGTTCGGGATATCGTAGATGACCTTTTAAAGAATGATATAATTCAAGAATCCAACTCTAACTACTCGAGCCCTATTTTATTAGTAAGAAAAAAATCAGGAGAGCAAAGACTTTGCGTTGATTTCCGCGCTTTAAACAACAAAACGAGGAAGGACTGTTTTCCACTACCCTTAATTGAGGATCAATTAACGAATCTCAGCGGTAATACGTTTTTTACTACGCTGGACCTTGCTTCCGGCTACTACCAGATTCCGATGGCGCGAGAGAGTCAACATCTTACTGCTTTCGTAACACCCGATGGTCACTTTGAGTTCAAACGAATGCCTTTTGGCCTCGCAAACGCCCCTGCAACGTTTCAAAGAGTGATAAATAATATGCTGGGATCGCGACGTTTTGAGTTCGCGTTGGCGTATCTCGACGACATTCTCGTGCCATCGGAAGATCTGGATAAAGGGTTTAAGCGTCTTGAAGAAATTTTGCAAGTATTAAGGGAAAACGGTCTTACTCTAAAGTTGTCAAAATGTCGTTTTTTCGAAAAGACTATAAATTATCTAGGTCATGAAATTTCTATTGAAGGAATTAGACCCGATGGAAATAAGATTTTGGCCGTGAAACAGTTTCCCATACCTAGGAATATTCATGAAATTCGTCAATTTCTGGGGCTAGCGGGTTATTTTAGAAAGTTCGTACGGGGTTTTGGGGAGATTGCTAGGCCGCTTACAAGTTTGCTAAAAAAAGACTCTACCTTCAAATGGACTGACACAGAATCAACGGCTTTTGAAACTTTAAAAAATAAATTAATAGAACGACCTATCTTGGCACTTTACGACCCGAAATTAGACACGGAATTACACACTGATGCCAGTGCGCTTGGTGTTGGTGGAATTTTAATGCAGTGGCAAAACAATCCCCGCGTTTTGAAACCTGTTGCCTACTTTAGTAGGCAGACCACGCCCGAGGAGCGCCATCTTCACTCATATGAACTTGAAACTCTGGCTATTGTTTGCTCTTTAAAAAAGTTCCGTGTCTACTTATTGGGGCTGAAGTTCAAGGTTGTCACTGATTGTCATGCTCTACGAACAACTCTGACCAAGCGAGATCTCGTGCCTCGTATAGCACGTTGGTGGCTGCAAATTAGTGAGTTTAGCTTTGATATTGAGTATAGGCCGGGATCTCGTATGGCTCATGTAGATGCTTTGAGTCGCAATACTAATCTGGAGTCCAATGAGGTAGATGACACAAATGTAACGGTGTATCACATAGAGAGTGCAGATTGGCTTTTGACATTGCAATTAGCGGACCCTGATATTTTACGCATAGTTAGAATTCTCAAACCAGAAACCGATGAAGACGTTAAAGATATTAAAAATAATTTTGTTTTCAAAAATAACAAACTTTACCGAAAGGTTAACGATAAAATATGTCTTGTAGTTCCTCGTAGCGCTAGATTACAAGTCTGCAAATCCAATCATGATGAAATTGGTCATCCGGGTGAAAATAAAACATTAGAAAAAATTCAAGATCAATTCTGGTTCCCAAAGCTCCGCCGATTTGTAAAAAAATATATTCGCAACTGTATCGCATGCGCCTTTAACAAAGACAGTACTAAGACCAAGAAAACTGGACTTCTACATCCTATAGAGAAGGTAAGCATTCCTTTTCACACGATACACATCGACCATCTCGGTCCTTTTACAAAGAGTAGGAAAGGGAATGCTTACATTCTTACAATTGTCGACGG
Source organism: Anarsia innoxiella (assembly GCA_947563765.1). Classification (NCBI taxonomy): domain Eukaryota; kingdom Metazoa; phylum Arthropoda; class Insecta; order Lepidoptera; family Gelechiidae; genus Anarsia; species Anarsia innoxiella. The sequence continues at coordinate 4,824,316 of OX387410.1, read as the reverse complement.
GTATACTAAATATGTTTTTGCTAAAGCAGTTAAAGACACTAAGACGAAAAGTACATTAAAAATTCTAGAAGCCATTTTTCATGATTTTGGTTTACCTTCACGAATTGTCTCTGATCGTGGGACATCATTTACATCCGCCGACTTTAAAAAATTTTGTGATCAATACGGCATTAAACATATACTGAACGCAGTCGCATGTCCCAGGGCAAATGGTCAAGCAGAAAGATTTAATCAGACAATCTTGAACGGATTGACAAAGTGCATGAGTGGTAAAGATGAGCGTGACTGGGACATGTGGCTGTGCAAAGTACAGTGGGGCATAAATAATACTGTAAATGCCACTACAAAAAAGACGGCAGCAGAGGTTCTTTTTGGCGTCAGGATGCGTGATGCATTAATAAACAAATTAGATATCGGTTCTCAGCCTAAATCATACAATTTGAGTGAAATAAGGGATGAAGTTTCGTCTAATATTAGTGAAATGCAGGCAAAACAAAAACAAAATTATGATGCGGGAAGGACTTCTGCTCCTGTTTTTAATGTAGGCGATTTGGTGAAAATAACCAGAAATAATTATTATAATAATGGAAATAGTACTAAGTTATTGTCAAAATTTATAGGACCTTATAAAATTGTACAATCTCTCGGAAACGATCGATATAAGATTACTAATATACCAGGAATTGGCACAAATAAACGATCATTTGAAAGCGTTGTTGCAGCAGAGAGATTGCGACCATGGATACACATTGGTTCCTTAGAAAAAAATAATGATGAAAAGGAAGTTGAAAACAGTAGCTCTTCTGATACTGATTCTGACCCTGATGATACCTTACCTTTATCTGTGCTGCAAAAACGTAAATTAAAATAAAATAGGTAGGTAATTAATCGAATGTCGTGATTATTGTATAATTTGTAATGTATTGTTAATTAAAAATAGATTAGCAACTCTCTAAACTTAGATGACTGTAATAACTGTAATTGTAAATAATAATAAAAAAAAAAACAAAAGGAAGTAAATTTATAATATCAATGTAATACATAAAGGAGTACCCATTTAAATATATATATTTTTTTGTTTGTTTAACATAGAATTATGTGTATAAATTGTTTGATTATTAAGATGTAGATAAGTATTGTGTGCCAGGAGGCTACACAAGGCCGGATGGCCGAATGTCGTGATTTTAATAATTTTATTACAAATTTTTAGTTATATTTAATTATAATACAAAATGTTTTATTATTCTGTTTATAAAAATGATGTAATTTTGTATTAGTTTAATATTTTCAGTTTTGTATTTGATTTAAAAAGAATTTAAAACGGTTTCCGTTTCCGCCTTAGTGATTTTAGAATTGTAAGAGGGGATATTGTAAAACAAGAGCCGGGGAGGGGAGTCTACTTTGGAACGTGCTAGTGTTAAGACCTGTAAATGTGATTGTGCGTATAAGTGAAGTGAATAAATAAGTATTATTCTGAAGGATTGTCTTATTTACTACATTTTAATTTCGACTCTCCAATTGGAGACAATTATTTTAGACAATTCAGTCAATAAACATTAACAATAGAAATAACAGTGTACCTATTACTTATTTATTATATTATTATTTATTTATTTATATACCTATTTTACTTCAATGAATTCTCAAAATTCTCTCATCGACCTACATAATATTATGATATACAAGGCTTTACTTTATCTTAGCTTTTTATGACTGCTAATGCTCTAGTTAAGTAGTAATTATTTAGTAGGTAATCTATGGCTCTTGCTACAAAGACGTCTTCGCCAAATGTCTTTATGTCATGCATGATCTTGAAAGTAGGTACGTAAAACGTCACGTCAACTAGCATGTGGTAATTAGTAATTAATAGGTACTAGCCGATAGCATAACTAGAGATAATGATTTAATGAGGAAAGTCTTGGTTTTATTGAGTGAATTTTAGATTCAACATTTTAGATTTCTGTAGTTTGTTATCACGACCACAATTATCAATGTTATACATTTCTAATAGTTAAATACCATTAACTATCTAAATAACTATTTATAAAACAAATATCATTTAAAATGCATTTTAAAATAGCAGATTTATTACAAATAAACTACTTTGTGGAATATTTTTATCATTGGTTTGCAAGATTACAAACTTAATTATTTACAATGATGTACAAAACATGTTTATTCAGACTTTGACATTCATTATCAAAATGATAATGAGCCAAGCCCCCGAACGGGTCAAACATCTAAAGGGGCTCGTTAACTCATGAATTTTAGATTTTTAGGATTGCGTAACGTTTTGATATAATTTTGGATAGCAATAGGTAGCATATAGTACCGTACCAAATAGCAAATACCTTGTAACCTTGTAGGTAATACTTTTTCGTAATAGGTACCTTATTTATTTAAACCTAACGTTAGCGAAGTATCTACTCAACTTAAGAGAAGACAGACATTGATTTGAATGGAAATAAAGTACCTAACAGAATTGTGTTACATCAGATCTATTTATTTGATATTCGTTGCCTACCTTTTTATTTTTAATTAAATATCTACGCTTTCAGATATCGAATAGACTCTCTCAAGAGCAAGTACTTACATACCTCTATCCATTTTTATAAACAAGTTAAATGTAGATAACCTCGATAAGACTGGTACAATAACTTCAGCTTTAAATGGTAAACACTCGAGCAAAAGGATAAATATTTCATTACTTCTTATCAACAAAACAACATGAAAATCTATCCGGTTGGCATTTAAATAAAATAGTATCAAAATAAGATAGTTATGCTTCGTGATAATTTATCAGAAGTTTTAAAAAGCCATTCAATTCATGACTATACTAAATAAAACACTTTTCAACCTTGATACCGGGGAAAATGCCGTGTTTCAGGTACCAAGAAACAAGGACTCTAATTCTGATCGATTACCTACTCACTCCAGAGCTACCTACGAGCGTCAAACGAGTATTCTTTCTAGTCCCTGTACAAGAGAGCTCTCAATCAACTATCATAAGTAATCAGAATTATTTCCCAGCCCTTAGGTATAATGCCACGTCGCTCCAAGATTCATGACAGCGAGAGTCACAAGCTACCAAAGTATCAGGACCTCATAACTCACCCTGGGTGGTGCACTCGTCCTCAGAGCCGAAGAGCGGTACGACACCCTTGTCGACCTTGATGCCGGGGATGATGCCACGCTTCTCCAGGAGAGCCACCAACGGGGTGCCGTCGTCGGCCTTCTGGTAAAGGGTCTCGTGGAAGAGGATCACACCTGAGATGTTCTCGGAGATGGCCTATGGGAACACATTATAAGAATAAGCATCTAAGATCCTGTGAAAGTGATAAAATAGATAAAAGCAGAAAAAAAACTTCTAAACATCAAAATAAAATTTCCTAGGATAACCTATTTTATTTTCTAGATCATAATGTGACTCAGTCGTGTAAAAAAGGTATCTGAATTTATTAGTATTCAAGTAAATATTGAATTTCTCACCGAGTCAGAGCTGAACAAAAGCTGGCGGTATTTGCGACGGTTGTCCTCGGTGTTCTCAACGCCGATATCCTGCAGACGCTTGCCCATGGTACCTGGTTAGAGGAAAATATATTGACCAGTTAACATAGGTTGTTCTTAGAAATGTCTAAATGTACCTAAATGTCTATCATCGACTTGTCCTAAGAGACATATTATTAAAATGAAATTAAAGTAAAGAAAAAAATGTAATACGTACAAGAATTTTGAGCTTTTTGTCATTTTATAATTTTGAAAGGATCAGAAAGAAAAATAATGAAAAATATTTACATAGATAAAGTAAGCTTATTATTGAAAAGCTGATAGTAACTCAGACACTATCTAATCTTTGTATTTGAATAGAAAAACTATTTCAGTAATAACACAGCTATTTGCCAGATAATATGCTAAAAGAAATGCTTCATGCTGCTCATCATCAGCGATGTAGACCTACCAGTGGACTCATCAGCAGCGAGGATGCCCTTGCCGGGCGCGCAGATGGCGGCGGCGATCTTGCGGAGCTCCTCCTGCAGCTCAGGGGTCGGGTACTGGTAGTAGGTGCTCATTGTTGCTGCAACAATATTGCGTAATGTTAGATTTCGCAGTTTACCTGCCAACTATACAAATGTACTGGACTTTGGCTATATTGGTTATATTTAGTGGAAGAATAAGAATAACAAAACATTTTGTTTGGTACAGCTTTAACAAAGGTTTTCAGAAAACAAATATAATGTAAATCATTATACCTCAGTAAAAATAAGTAGGTACAGGTCAAAAATAAACTATATTACATAAATAATAGTGTGTGTATCACATCTAAGTATTGTTATGTGATGCTAGTGTCTTCATAGAATGCTAGCTGGCCCTAACTATGGATAATATGTATTGTTGACACAAGGAATTAAGCAATAGAATCGATTCCTTAGTTACCTATATCTAATCTGAATCGAATTCAAAATTATTGACATAATACCTCTTAACTCATATTTATTATTAGATCTACTTTATCTGTTTATCACACTAGTTTTATAATACCTATTGATAGATAATAATGATATAAAACCCCTTCACACTGGTTTAAAGCAAATAAATCTAACACTAATATGTTTCATTTTTTACAACTGTAACTGCTGTGTGTTAAATTTTGATTTTTTAATAAATGATTATGTTTAGCAAAGACTTTAGTGTAACACAGAATCAAATAAGATGATCCGGTCAATGCAAAACAGAGATGAGCATTATTGGGTCATACAGATACCTACAGAAAACAAATGTTTTCTGCGCTAGACAGTTAAGGACATTGGAAGCATATATGTATATCTTTTTCTGTGTTCCTATGAGTTGATTATATTTACGTATGTTATGTTATAAATCTGGACCTTCATAAAACTATTCTAAACTTTTAAGAAATATTTTATCCTACTACTTATATCATTGAATGTACTCACACTGTCTCATTTCACCTTTATTAACCCCATTAAAATCTTCCTTAAAGATTACATTTATATTTAGATCTCCGTTGTCCATGTAATATAGAAGTATTTAGGTTTCTTGAAAAAGTTTTACAGAATGAAAATAATGGCTAACCTACAGTCAGCTACGTACAGCTTGTAAGAAAATCTATACGGTCACGAGTTCACGACAAGGCTGAACAAAACACAAACCCTTGGTCCCCATCCCAGGCCACCATCCTGACTCTGGAGGTCCCTTCTTCTTCTTCCCTTTTTTTCCACCCATTTTTGATTTTTTTTACAAAAGAAATATAACTTCACTTATAAAATAAATAACATTTTACTCGACATTCTTATTTTCTATAAAAAAATGATCTTATCAAAAAACTCACCAAGTGATAAACAAACAAGCCTTCCTGTCTAAAATTTCTTTTTATTTTTGAAAAGAAGGAATTCCTTTTTCAAAATTGATTGATTTGTTTGACATTGACGTATTTGACATTTAGTAGGATAAGGGTTGGGGTGCCGATATATTTTTATTATCGACATTTTAAAAATGTCAATCGAAAACTAAAATTATTTCATTTTATGTGCCAAAATAAAAATGTAATAAAAATTATGTGAGCCAAACTAAGCTATCTGAAAACAAAACATGAAATAGCTAACAAATAATGTTTATTCAACCACACAAAACAAATTATATGAGATTAATTCTTAAAAAAATCAAAGAATAATACACCAAAAGTCTTCTTTTCATTGAATTTCAATCACATTTCAAGTATTTTTGGTTATTTTATTATGTTTGTAACAACTTACTTATTGTCACAGTTTTATGCAAGATACTTGAACCCACCTTAAATATCTAAAACAGGATAGGTACCCAAGTAAAGGACAAATAAGTTCACTTTCAGTGGAGGTGACCTTGAAAGGTCATTGCAAATACGCCAGAAACGTGTGATGAAATAAATATAGCCACAGTTATTTGATATTAGATTTAACTTGGAAGTGTATCAAATATTAGAAAAATGTGTTTATTGACCGATACAAGCATTTAAATACAGTATTTTCAGCAGAAGCATTTGCAAACGATTTTTAAAACACTACAAACATTGTTTTATTTTTGACATTAGTTCAAAAAATAAAGGAAAATAATCATGGAAATAAAAACAGGTTATAGTTAGCGTTAAAAAATAATATTCATAATGAATAGCAGCGCCAAATGTATATCGGTAATATCGTCATCGATTATGAAACAGGAAAATGTGGAAAAAACAGATCAAATCATCTTGAAAAGATGCTCACACGACCATTTTTGAGCCCCTGACTGTTAAGAACATAATACATAATTAAAACTTTTTGCAATTAGTACAAAAAAAAATTATAAACATTTATAACCTAGCAAATGTAAAACGAACCAAATAATCGAAAATTCAATATTCTTGATGCTTTTGTTAGAAGCAGGCTAATTTTATTTCCTTTTTTGAAAATATAATATAAAGTATCACTTACTTTTTTAATTATTTTGACTTTGTAAGACACAGACACTCCCGACTCACGACTTGGTACTGTCAAAAGTAAAGAAGCGGACGCAAGCAAAGGTCATTTGAAGGACTGTTCTGCTGATAACGTAGTTCTGTCAAATTTGGCAAACACTCTAACGCCATCTAGTTAAAGATAATGTTATCACTGCAGATATTAACTCGATTCGAAACGCAATGTGCGACATGGTGGGTGACTAGATTTCGCGGCGGCGAACTTATTTTGAAGGTTTATAATAAAATTGATAGATGGCGCCAGTGTGAAAAAGATAAAATAGGTAATATTAAAAATAAACCCAACAACTGTCACCATTATGAAATCAATCGATTTATTACGCCAAGATATGTTATGAACATCACTAGTAGGTACAATTCAAAAAGAGTTTTTATAGTAGCCAAAAAGGTCTTTTAATAAGCCCAATTATTTTTTTAAATAAATTATCTAGGTAGGTAATTTATTGGGTAATTCTCTTATGAATGAAAATAAAATATTACCAACCTATTTAAATTTTGGTTTAAGAGGCTGGTACCTATTCTTTTTAATGAAAACTTTTAACTAGGTGTATTATAGGTACCTAAGTTATTTAGGTAGGTAGGTTCTAAAGGTAAAAAAACAGGTACCTACACTTACCTATTGCGTAAATATTTTGTTGTAAGTACCTACTTAAGTATATCATACGTAAGTAGATAGGTACCTACTAGAGGTGGGCCGAGTACTCGGTTAATACTCGGTACTCGGCGTACTCGGCACTTTTTTCACTACTCGTAATCCGAATAACTCGGTTAAAATGCCGAGTACTCGGTACAAATAAATCTACCTTGCGCATTGGATCTGCTTGGTAGATCATAGTCACATTAATTCTAATGGTACATATTTAGGCCTTTGCCCAGCTATAGCAATGTTATAAGCTGCTAAAACCATAACTATTTAGGAAAAAATTTCATGAACAATGTTTTATCAAATTTTTTCCTCTCTTGACCTTGCGGTTTATTGGTTTCATTCGAATAATTAGCGAGGTGCGGAGGGAGGGTCGTAACACCGTTTGAACCCGAATTTGTTAGCGCCCAATTCTAACTACTTCAAGTATACCGAGTAACTCGGCCGAGTACTCGGCTCGGTAAACTTTAAACCGAGTAATACTCGGTACTCGGTTACTCGGTAAAACTGGTACTCGGCCCATCACTAGTACCTGTGCTAGTACCTACACAAAAATCTAAGCTACTTAAAGGTAACAGACGTGTAGGTAAGCAGCATACTTATTACTATAACTAGCCCACTTTATTTCAATGCATTAAGAGCAAAATTGGAATAACTGTGTAAAGCATGATAACACTTGAACTGTAAGTTATATATAAGATAGGTAGGTACTATAATTAAACTTATTTATGAATATTATTTACTTTGTCATGTTAAATAACGTAGGTACCTATAGGATGTCAGAAAATATGAGCTTAATTAGGTAGGTACCTACCTACCTATACCTATTTTAATTTCATGTAATAAATAAGTACCTACCTAGTAGGTACCTAGTTATACCTACTTAGGTACCACTCACTAGGGATGTTATGGATATGAAATTTCGGATACGGATTGGATACGGATTTAGGAATGATTATTATACTGGCTACGGTTACGGATACGAATAATAAATTATTTCGGATTATCCGTAAGTTTCGGTTACGGATATTAATTTTTTTAAGGAATTTCAAAAGTAAAATACAAATAACGTGTCTGAATTAGGCTCCGCCCCTATCAGATACTATGCGATACTTTTATTTCGGATTCGGTTACGGTTACGGATGGTTTTTTATATCGGATATCCGATAGTTTCGGTTACGGTTACGGAGCTCCCTAACATCCTTGCCACACACCTATATGCTATTTTTAAACTTAGATTTTACACTCGCACTAGAAAATGACCTACCTACCTCTCTAAACTAAAGCAATGAAAATGAAAATTTATATAAGTAATTTTGTACGAGTTTGACATCCATCACATAAGACGGGTCATTTTTAAAGTTAATGCTAGATTCGCAAGAGCAGTTTTCCCCAGAGAAGAATCTAGCAAGAAACTCTTTAAATGCAATGGTACTATAAGCTAAGTAGCCTGTTTTTCAAGAATTTTGGTAAGAACTTAAAATAAAGACACGTAGATATTATCATAAGACTACATAATCGTAATCCATGCTGTATAATAAATACCTAAAGCGTATCTGCTTTATCTTTATACAACTAAAACTGCTCAGAGCAGTTGTTTGATTATTTCGCAGTTATCTTGACGTTGAAGAGAAGCTGTAATTACTGGTAGGTAAGTAGAAATATTATTTATTAGGAATCTACCAAAATATGGCGTCCCGGTTACATAATATGTTACTATAGGTATTCTAGGTAGGCACATAAGTACCTAGGTATATCTCTTCTAGTTGTGAATTAAATAGGTAAATATTCTATTTTTTGATCAAATAAGTAGGCTCATCATAATAAGTAGGTATTTACCTACAAAAAGTTTTTAAGATTCCCGATGTATCATGTAATAAAAGGTATCATTTTTGTAACAGTAGGTACGGTACGTCCACGAGGTCTGAGCAATGGATCTGAGTTTCAAACTTCCCATATAAGTTTGTCAAACTCTCAGATCTAACTTTTATTATTTACAGCCGACTAAAGAATAAAACAATGTTTTTGACAGCCGATCCCCTTAAACTTTATTTATTTGTTTTCAATTTATTAGAAGTGTATTCCATTTTATAATAAGGTACCAAGCCATTTTGTCTTAAAAAATATTTTGTAATGCCTTTTACAGAAAAAAAGTGTTTTTTTTTTCTTTAAAAGGCAATTTGAAGTTATTTTTTCTGACAATAATGGCCATTGTGTTTCCAAAAAGTTAATTAATAATGTAACCAAACTTTTTGCTCATTAATTTTAATTGATTTCAAAAAATGAGTTTTTAAAGCAACCTCCGTTTTAAAAACTCATTTATGGAACAAACTCTTTGAAAACTTTTTAATTAATATTATAAAGGTTATTTTATCATATTATTAGGAGGTTTTTATTAATTTTAAGTTATAAATTACACGAAGATTTTGCACTTAATTTAAATATTTTGTCCTTTTGATTTTCAGAATAATGCTGACCAACTTTTCTTACCCACCCAAAGAACTGCAAGAGGAACTTAAAAAAACCGCGGAAGCCATCGTAGCACCTGGGAAAGGCATTTTAGCTGTCGATGAAACTAATGGTAAGTAAGTAGGTACCTACCTAAATAAATATCTACTCTTTAAAAATTAGTATAGATACCTACTTAAAAATGAAGGAAGGATGGTCGAAAATTAGATGTCTATTTAGAGAAATAAAACATTTACTTAGGCACGTGATAAGATTTCTATCAATCAATAGGTACCTACAAAAGAAATCATACAATAGTAGATACGTATTTTCTGAGTTTAGTGATGTGATGAGTATGGCTATCAATTTATAATTATTGTATCGATAAATTCCAGATGGAATTGGCAAACTGTTGGCTGCGGTTGGACAAGGCAATACTGAAAACAACAGGCGTAGATATCGTCAGCTTCTCTTCACTACTCCGGTAAGAAATTATTAATAAGTAGGTAGATACTTCGCTGGTCCAATTAATCATAATGTAATTAGGTATTTTTTTAATTTGCCAAAATATCTTACATCTACCTAATTCAGCTGATCGGCAAGATGTTTGCCAACAAGGATTGCGGGAGACGCGTGAAAACCTTTAGATTCTTAATATCTGCTCTCTGTTTGAATCTTTTTTAAATTAAAACCACTTAAACTACTTGTAAATTTCTCGCGATTGTATTTGTCTATCAGCATTCAGCATTGATTTGTAAGAACCTATTTAGTCGGATATACACTTTAAATCTTTTGGCACTGATTTTAGGCAGCAGTTTCTGGACAATAAACCTAGTACCTACATACAAATATCCGAAAACAGCTTCATACCTCGACCCATGTTACATACGTGTTCTGTTTACACTTTCAATTTACCTGAAAAAGGTGCCTTTTGTAAATGGACCTTCGCAAATTCAGCCCGAGTACCCCTTGGAGAAATACCTTTTTCTAGACGTAAACGCAAATTACCCGCGAAAATATTCCTTTAGGCCTAGTGACGGTGTTATTTGCTTATCACACGATATCTTTGCCTCATATTTTGGTTGCTCAGCAGTTTTTTTACTGTAGTAGGCTTTTCTAGTAACTAAGTAGTAATCAGATTTTGCTTGGATGTGAATGTAATGATGGTTTTTTATTTGTTTTCTTTTCACTGAACAGATTTTAATGAGACTTTACATAATATTGTAGCTTACACTTAAAACACACAGGCTATAATTACCTATTTAAGGATGATAAGTAAGTACCTACTTAAGTTTTCTAAGATAAGGACCACGCGTTGGAAGTCGCGGGTGAAAATCAAATAGGTTGGTAACTAATCGATATCAATAAAGCATGTTTATTAAAGTACCTACTTACCCAGTTGTTGCTGTTCTACCAAGTTGTAATTTTTAACCATACCTACCTACATAAATAACATTGAGATTGCTTTTAACTTAGTATTTTCGCTCAGACTTATCAGTTTTCTTCCACAAAATATCTCGCTAATGACCAAACAGGAAGAGCTCTGCGACAAACTTCCTCAATGAAAGCGCTCCTTTGTAGGAAGCCGCACAAACATCGCTGAGTAGCAAAGTTCTTGCAACTTAGGGTGTTTTTAAAAACCATTGATCGTGCATCTACGGCATTTATCGATTGGAATGGGTTAGTTGACGTCCTTATATTGTAAAATACCAATATCACTCGATGTCGACCGACGGAATCTTCGATCAATTGAAGCTCAACAAATCTTCTTGACAGCCGTCTAATCTGACCTGTAGGTATCGATATTAAGGTCGATAAATGAAAGAACGGCACATCACTAGGGGACAGTATTGAAATATTTACGGCTAGAAATATGGAAGGCCCCGTGTTGTATCAACCGTACTTTATTATTAATAAATAAAAAAGCGTTATTCGCACTGTATAAATATAACTTTAATCGCGTATTTTAGTAGAATATTAACTAAGTTATCACTTGAAAGCATTTTTGAAAAGCTCGATCTAATAACTATTAAATGCATTACGTAATATAGACCTACGACGAATTCGTAAAACGTTTATGGTACCTACAAAATTTTCATGCACCTACCATTACCATCTCACCATACTTACAAAATTGGGTCCAATCCATATCATTAAATAGGTACCTACCTACTTACTCAAAATGTTTGTAGTCTAGGTAATTTGTAACTTAGGTACGATTGTTTTTTTTGGTCCGCAACGACTCCACGCATTTTAGTCTCATTAGTACAATTTAAACATAAATATATACTTATAACTACTATTAAGTACTAATAATATTAACTAGGTAGATAGGTAGATAACTAAACCAACTTTGTAACTATGTAAACGTTATCTAGAACTCCTGTACATTCTTGCATAAGTAAGTAACCTGAAGTAAGGTGCGCTGTTTTACATTTAATGACGTCGCTAGTTACCGTATAATGAGGCCCCTACACTATCTTCATAGTGTATATCTACCTACGTATGTAAAACGTAAGTATACCTACAGGGTGTAACAGAAAGGGGGGTATAATGCCAAAATACAGCGATAGTCCTCATGAAACTGAACAACTTTCCCCAAGGAACATGGGACGTAACTCGAAAAATTTTTTTGGATCGCCCATACTTTAGGGGAGATGAATTTTTTTTTCGACTTACGATCCATGTTCCCCGGGGAAAGTTGTTCAGTTTCATGAGGACTATCGCTGTGTTTCGGCATTATACCCCCTTTATGTTACACCCAGTATAAGGTAAGTTTATAGAAAAGTAGGTAAGTAAGTATGTACGTGGTTTATAAAAGTAGTCGGTTAGTTACAAATGTTACAATTCCTTACAATAGGTACTGCATTGTACCTTGGTACCTTGGTATTGCAGGCCGAGGTATTTTTTATTAACAAAAAAGATATACAATGACGAAGCAAAAGACCGTCTTATTGCTTGTTAGGAATTTCTTTCAGAAAAACATAACTCAGATAAGATTATAAACATAAGATTAAAGAAAAGAGTAGATACTTATTGTCATTATAAAACTGAAAGTGTGAAAATAAACAATGCTCCTTTTATTGAGAATATTTGTATTGTATTGTATTGTATATTGTTGGAATTTGAAAAGAAGGGAAGACAAAGGAAATTAATAAAACAAAAGCCAATCAAAGGAAATCGTAACTTACAGCGATGAAACAAAAATCGGATCAGCTATTTCTTTCGTGAAAAAGTATCAATTTTCTTTCTATTCAAGTGCGTTTCTCAATAACTTTGTAACTCTTAGAGGTGCAATGTGATTACTACGCTGAAGTGATCACTTTACTATGTTGGCAAATATCCTAACATCCTCGTAAAAAAGGTTCTAGTAGTACCTACATAACACAACATTCAATTCCTATAGGTACCTACCTGCCTAACGTTTCACTATGGATCAAACTGAAGGACAAGCAGAGGTACAAACATTTTAAAGCAAATCTTAATCTAAGGACAAGGAGAATAATTTGCGTATGATTTGAATAACTTCGTTTACAATTAGGTATAGATATCATTTTCATCATTATTTTTTACCATTCGATGAACCTAAGTAGGTACCTCTAGTGCTCACATCCTCGTTATCTCATAAGAAACATTCAAGACGGCTATTCAAAGGTAACAAAGGTAACATCCAAAGGTTACATCGTTAACCCATCAAGTGAAGAATCGTCTATTTCGGAATCCATTTTACCTTTCAATCTTTTATACCAACCTTTTCATCCATTTTTGCGCAAACGAGTTATCAAACCAAATTGGCACATGAAAAAAAGTTTGGTGTAGCATTTATTCATAAAAAATATTTTTATCAACATATATGTCCACGTTTTTGTCTTGTATAAGTAGATATTATTGAATAGTTCCTTGGTTTAAAATTAGAATTAAAAGTATCCATTGCGCTAATTCAGGGAGGGCTTTATACTTAAATGATTACTACACTATATCCTTATCCTATCACTATTCCTTATTCTTATCCTTTCATTCATTTCAGGCTGTTTGACAATAAAGCAAGAGTCAACCTTTACAAATCCATGCATTTTCTCTATCGAACCCTAACCGGTTCTAACTAGATAAAAAGACAGACAATCTCACGCAAATATTGTAAAACATTGATCATATTTTGTTTCCAGACTCTCTCAGAAAGCGTATCTGCAGTGATCCTGTACGATGAGACAGTGTACCAAAAGACAGACGACGGTACACCCTTCATGCAGGTGCTGAAGAAGCAGAACATCATTCCTGGAATCAAGCTGGACAAGGATGTCGTACCGCTGTTCCTTTCTGAAGATGAGGTGACGACACAAGGTAGCTAGAAATTTTCGAAACATATTTTGTACCAGATTTTTTTTTTGGATTTTAAATCACAAAAAAAAAAAAAAAGTAATACGAATAAAAACGAACGAACGAATATGGAAATACAAATACAAAAATACCATAAATATGAAAAAAAAAACAAGTCTGTCAAGTATGAAATATATCACCTTTACCCTGTTTTAAATCTATATTTTTATTTTGGTTGTAAGGGAGGATTGATATAAGTACCAGTATTAATCAAATGAAATCCCCGTTTTACTGACTTGTTCAAAATGAACCTTAGAAATAAATGTCTTACGGGTGAGACATACACAAAGCAGTGCTGTGTTAGCTAGAGCTACCTAGGTTTAGGCACAGATTAGAAAACACTGTTTAGGTTAATAAAAAAAAATTAAAATAAAGTAGTTAAATAAGACATAAATCACTTAGGAACATAATTTTATACTCCTTTTCCAGTCTGATTGGGACAGACTACCTTGTCTACCTACAAATTACCAATTAACTTTCCTAATATTTTAGGACTCGATGACCTAGCGAAGCGCTGCGCAGAATACAAGAAGCAAGGTTGTAGGTTTGCGAAATGGCGCTGCCCATTAAAGATAGGAGAGCACACGCCATCACCTCAGGCCATCAATGATACTGCTACAGTATTGGCTCGATATGCTTCCATCTGTCAAAGCGAGGGCCTGGTGCCTATTGTTGAACCAGATGTATTGTTGGATGGTAAGTGCTTGTTCCATGTTCTAAATTCAAAGTTTAATTTAATTATAATAACTTTCTTTTCGAACAGATTTCGAGATTTGAAATTGAGAAATTTCAAATCTCAAGTTCAAAATATATTTTATTCTAGGCTATTTGGGTGTGAATTCTGATAACTTATTTTAGTGTTGGTACTAGAACTATTAGACCCAGAGCTAGCGTAAGAGAGCTGAATTGTACCCCTATGCTTACTAGTTGCAATACTCACAGGTAATTAGAATTAAAATAGAAGAGCTGACGAACAGAGGGAATACATTGTGATGAGTTGTCTTATTTAGTAATTAGATATAAAATAAAAAAAATAAAACTACTTAAAAATTTGCTAAGAGTGGGTTCAGGGTTCATTAAATAAAGACTTCTTCTCTTTGACCAGCTGATATATAACTGAGATTTTCCAAAACGAACAAAAATAAAGTAATTACACGTTTTTAATTAATTTAAAGTAAAATAAAAAAAAACAAAACTAAAATATAAAATATATAAAAAAAAAGGAAAAAAACAATACGCAGTCCCACTCAAGATTCGAACGTAGGCTCTTAGAGTTCGTAGACCGACCAATTACCAACGCGCCACAGCCGCTCAAGTTGATCGGACGAAATGCTCGATCTGTTGCCGTTTAATAACAATCCGTACGTAGCCTGAGTCCCTTGATTCTCTTACAATTTCATTTTACAAACGGGAATCGACCCAATGTCGTTACTATTTCAAAAAGGGGCGTGTCCGTAAGCTGTGAACAATATTATAACTAATATGTAGATAACTTCTTGCACATAGGCACGCCACACAGTAGAATCGCGTTAAACTATCTAAATATTGTCCGAAAGTAATAAGACTGCACTTACCCCGTGACGATCAATAAACACTCACATTACTAGTAACTAAAATGAAGCAAATCCGAATCTTTTGCTAATTTAAAACAAATAAATCGCGCGATCGATGTGACTCCAATATTCTCGTCGCGTATTCATCTCAACCCACCCCCAAATCTCAACAATTAAAATCGGACTACCGACATCCCGCAAATACTTAATAAGTGACGCGAACTAATTAAACAAACATAACTAATAAAATTAACGCAAGAGATTATTAATTAATAAGGCTATCCCAAAAAATTCCGCACTCCCGTTACTGGATCCACCTACCACTCACGCCATCTATTGGATGATCATCACATCATCCCCCCTCCCAAGCAGAGAATCCAATCTGGATTCTTACCACCTTCTAACTAAGCCGCTTTAAATCATTAGCATGCCATTTACCGAGATCTTTCCCTCTAAGACTTCGCAAGTTATAGACATCTGCCGATAATTTGTTTGATATTACAGCCTTCTCATACTTAGGAGCCAGCTTTGCCATAAAGTTTTTACTCGCATTAGATAAAGTTTTAACTCTCTTCCAGACCAGATCACCAACCTTGAAATCACAAACGCGTCTCCGTGAATTATAATTCTTGCTGTTGATTTCATATGCATGTTTTAATCGACTGTTAACGTCCTCATATATTTCCTTTTTATCCTGTAATTTTTTTTCGTAAGATGTTCTATCGAAAGTTAACTGTTTATCTACATCAAAACCCCCACCTATTCTACCATGATTAGATGTTTCCCTACCAAAGAATAGGTATGACGGAGTTTTCCCTGTTACCTCATGTACAGCAGTTCTTATAGCGTGACCAATGTGAGGTATATGTTTATCCCATTCTTTATGATTGTCAGAAATATACGACGAAATAGCCGTTCCTATAACTCGATTGACTCTCTCGGTGGGATTTGCTTGTGGATGATAGTAAGGTGTGTACCAGATTTCTGCATTATATTCTTTCATAAGGTCCTTAAATTGTCCAGAAATGAATTGTTTCCCATTGTCACAAATTATTACTCTTGGGGTTCCATACATCAAGAACACTTGCTCTTCAACTATCTTAGCTATGTTAGATACTTTACCATTTTTCAAGGGAAAAAGCAAAACAAATTTACTGAACCAACAGGAGATGACTAATAGCATTGTGTTGCCTGATTTAGACCGCGGAAAGGGTCCCATCAAATCCATTGAAACAATTTGAAAAGGTTCTGTCACGTTTTTATGTTTACCCATCAAGCCTTGAGGGGGAAGTTGTGATGTCTTGTGTTGAGCACAAACTTCGCATTGTCTGACATGCTCTTTGGTATCTTTTATAAGCGAAGGCCAATAATAGCGTTGCCTCACTTTATTAATGGTTTTCTTCACACCGAAATGACCAGATATGGGATCATCATGACATTCCTTCAATACCATGGCACGAAGTTTCTCCGGTATAACAATTTTCCATGAATCATTTTCATCCGGAAATTGCTTAAGTTTAAGATATTTCCATAAATTATCTTGACTTATGACCCAATCCGCATCACTCTTACCTGTATTTACATCATCCTCTTTGGCTTTGTACCAGTCATCCTTATCAGCTGCTGTGACTTCTATCACCTGAATATCCTGAGTTTCAAATGCTCTTGACAAGACATCCGGCACCAAATTGTCTTTCCCTTTACGGAATATGACCTCATAGTCAAACTGTTGAAGACGCATGGCCCAGCGAGCCAGTCTCCCGTGAGGATCCTTAGTTTTATATAGCCACTGTAGAGCACTATGGTCTGTAAGGACTTTAAAATGGGAGCCTTCGATGTACGGGCGAAATTGCTCCACTGCATGGAGTACGCTAAGAAGTTCCCTCTCCGAAGTCGAGTACTTAGCCTCCCGGTCCGTTAGTTTACGGCTCGTAAACGCTACTGGTTTTTCAACACCATTAAATGACTGTAATAGGACTGCTCCTGTTCCTCTATTAGAAGCGTCGCATTGTATGGTAAATTCAAGGGAAAAGTCGGGACAACATAAAACTGGGGTTGTAGTAAGCGCGGTTTTTAAATCATTAAAGGACTTTTCAGCTTCATTATTCCATATTATTTCTCTGCCTTTCTTACCTCCTTTTGTTAAATCATGTAAAGGTGCTGCAACAATTGCAAAATTTTCCACAAATCTTCTGTACCAGCTAGCGAGTCCTAAAAAACGTTTCAACTCTGTATAAGTTTTTGGTTTTGGGTAGTTGATGATGGCGCTCACCTTTTCTGGATCAGTGCGCAAGCCCTCTTTGTCCACAATATATCCCAAATATTTGAGTGATGCTCGTGCAAATTGACACTTATCTATGTTTAGAGTGAGACCAGCCGCTTGAAGTTTTAGCATGACTTTCGATAACGTTTCTAAATGATCCTCAAAGGTTTCTGTACATACTACAATATCATCCAAGTACGTAAAAATCTTACCTTCAAATTCTGGCGGAAACAGTTTGTCCATTAATCTTTGTTGAGTTTGACTAGCATTAATTAGGCCAAACGGCATAACCTTAAATTGAAAGAGACCCTTGCCAGGCAGTCCAAATGCGGTTTTTTCACGACTACTTTCCTCCAATGGCACTTGCCAAAATGCTGATTTCAGATCTAAAGTGGATAGGAAATGTGCATTCTTAAGATTGTCTAGAATCGTAGAAACTCTAGGTAGTGGGTAAGAGTCCTTTTTTGTGATACGATTAAGTTGTCGGCTATCCAAACAGAGGCGGTTTTTCCCATTAGTTTTTTTAACTAAGAGCACCGGCGAACGCCAAGAGCTATAAGATGGCTCTATGACGCCCATGTCTAACATTTCCTTAATTTCCATTTCTAACTCCTTCATGATATGAGGGGAGAACGGGTACTGCCGCTGATTAACTGGCTCTTTGTTATCCGTAATAATACGATGTTCTATAAGATTTGTTTTCCCTAATCCCGTTCCAATCGACGCCTTCATCTTATCAATAAGGAAGTCCAAGGCTTTTATTTGATCAGGATTTAACTCCAGTCGAGACACGACTGAAGGTCTAAGCTGTAATTCAATAATTTCTGACTCTGATATGCACCCAGCATGAATTTCCAAAAGATTTTTTGTGTCCTGTGTTATAGATAAATTGAAGGCTTCAAAGAAGTTCATACCTAATAAGATGTCATGTTTAAGAACGTCCATAATATAAAATTGAATAACCTTGTAGAACCCCGCAAATTCCACCGGTAAATATAGAACCCTATTAACATTATGCGATGTACCGTCTGCCGTAGATAATTTTGTCTGAGTAGATTCTTGTACTGAGAATCCCATTGAAACAAGTTTACTACTCATAGACTTCGAAACGACTGACGTTGAGGCACCTGAATCTAGTAAACCGCAAAATGATTTTCCTAAAATATTTATATTCCCGTAATACCGATTGTCGGAGCCTAGTTTTGAACAGCTATTAATATTTGCCGTATTGCTTAAAAAGCGAGACACGAACTGCAGCCAATTCTGCCAATCTTCCTCCTTACGAGGGTCTGAAGAGTGTTCGGAGGACATTAGGCAGACTTGTTGTCCTCCTGCTTCTCGTTTCCCGAATTCTTACACAAGCAGTTGTTAGTGGTTTGACCGAACCTCCCACACTTATAGCAAAACATTCGCTGACGCGGTAATTTACAATTTCTGAAAGTATGACCAACCGCTCGACAGTTCCAACATTTCATACCGCTCTGATTTATTGGAGATTTTTCATTGGAAACGACTGAAAAATTGCCTGTCCGAACAGAATTAATTTCCTCATGACTCACTCCCTGATGAGCTAAGTCTGGCTCCAGCACGTTAATAGAGCTTCTGGGTTCCTGAAAGTTATCGCAACTGGCCTTTGTTCTTTCTAAAATACGCAGGACTTTATTAAGCTCCGAAAGCGAAGTAAATTGATCCCTGCACACGGCATGCTGGTAATACGGTTGGATATTTTTTGACAAAATGGCAACCTTTTGAGCCTCGCTTAGTTTTTCAGGTAGTCGATTAAACATATTTTGCATAACCGAAAGATAAATATTAATACCTTCCTCTTTACCTTGCGTTCTTTTCTTAATCTCATCCAAAAGTTCATCTTGATAGTATGGTTTCTGGAAAGTCACTAACAAAAGCTCAACCAGATCACTCCAATCATATATTGCATGTCTATTAGCCCTAAACCAGATGAGAGCATCGCCCTCAAAGAGGTCGATCGCATATCTCCACAAGTCTTCATCATCAGCGTTTCGGGCATCTTTTAACTCTTCAACCCTCTCTAAAAAGGCATTGATACTCAAACCACCTTTACCGGAGAATTTCACACCCCAATCCTTCAAAGGAATAAGTTTTCTCTTACCCAGTTCCTTGTCAAAAGTCGAGGTGCGTCCAAAATGAGGTCGATTAGATTCATGTCTAGGTTCTTCTTCATAAGTATGGACGTGTTCACGTTCAATCTTTGAAATAATGACTCTTGCCTCATCCGGACCCAAAGAATGCTCTAGAATTTCTTTATCCTTGGCTGTTAACATTTCTTCTCCATCCATGCGTTTAACTGGTGTTTCCAGTGTACACAGTGCATCCATACAAAGATTAACGTCATCACGAAGTTTGGCATGACGATCAATATCTTCGTTGGCGGGGATAATTAACTTAACTCGATTTTGAAGATGTAACGCTCGTGACGTAAGGCGCTTAACTACCACGCGGTCTGGTTTATCTATTATTTCATTCACAGCAACGCTTAGAATCTGAAGCTTAGCCTCACATTTTTCAAGTTGAGCCGAAGGTTCACCAATAACGGAAGCGGGACAAGAAAGTTTAATCGAAGAACCTTCAACTGTTTCACGAATTAAGATTTCTCTCAAAATCTTTCTCATGGGTGTAACCGACCCAATATTAAGAATGTTGCGACAAGCCAGTTCAAACTCTAGTTCATCCTTTAACAGATCATTTACATCCATTTTAGCTAAAGACATGATGAAAGACTGCGGTTTCTTCTCTCCTTTTTTTTTTACAAAACAAAAAAAAAAAAAAAAACACCTACTTATATTATAAAAAAATGCGTTAAATTTATCTATAAAAGATGTTTCTACTTAAACTACGTACAACTAAAAACCAACTATAATATAAATATAGCTATACATGGAAACAACAATTTCTACAAAACAACAATATAAAATCCAAAAAGAAAAAAAAAACAGCTTAAATAACGAGAGGTAGCCTTTATTACATACCCGTTGGGCGCCAATGTGATGAGTTGTCTTATTTAGTAATTAGATATAAAATAAAAAAAATAAAACTACTTAAAAATTTGCTAAGAGTGGGTTCAGGGTTCATTAAATAAAGACTTCTTCTCTTTGACCAGCTGATATATAACTGAGATTTTCCAAAACGAACAAAAATAAAGTAATTACACGTTTTTAATTAATTTAAAGTAAAATAAAAAAAAACAAAACTAAAATATAAAATATATAAAAAAAAAGGAAAAAAACAATACGCAGTCCCACTCAAGATTCGAACGTAGGCTCTTAGAGTTCGTAGACCGACCAATTACCAACGCGCCACAGCCGCTCAAGTTGATCGGACGAAATGCTCGATCTGTTGCCGTTTAATAACAATCCGTACGTAGCCTGAGTCCCTTGATTCTCTTACAATTTCATTTTACAAACGGGAATCGACCCAATGTCGTTACTATTTCAAAAAGGGGCGTGTCCGTAAGCTGTGAACAATATTATAACTAATATGTAGATAACTTCTTGCACATAGGCACGCCACACAGTAGAATCGCGTTAAACTATCTAAATATTGTCCGAAAGTAATAAGACTGCACTTACCCCGTGACGATCAATAAACACTCACATTACTAGTAACTAAAATGAAGCAAATCCGAATCTTTTGCTAATTTAAAACAAATAAATCGCGCGATCGATGTGACTCCAATATTCTCGTCGCGTATTCATCTCAACCCACCCCCAAATCTCAACAATTAAAATCGGACTACCGACATCCCGCAAATACTTAATAAGTGACGCGAACTAATTAAACAAACATAACTAATAAAATTAACGCAAGAGATTATTAATTAATAAGGCTATCCCAAAAAATTCCGCACTCCCGTTACTGGATCCACCTACCACTCACGCCATCTATTGGATGATCATCACAACATATTGAACGGTAGGTAGTTAATATGTTTGCAATAAGCAGGTATGCAGGTAGGTAGCGTATTGATTTGGTAGGTAATACAAAGGTACCACTTGGTACAACTCTTCAACATTATTGCCATAACTAGACCCTATAGTAGATAATCAGAAACTCCACTTCTCACAAACCTCGACCAATTTTAATATTTCAAATCGAAACTGACACTAATAAATCCTTAACAGAATTGAAGCTAGAATAGACCAACTTAATAATTCATTGGATACAATATTACATTGAAAAGCCTTCGTGTTGCAGGGAGATACATTAAATACACTAGTTCATAGGTACTGTTGACACATTTAATGGATAGTTAACATTTAACACTCTCTCCTGCAATGGTAGTAAATATTTCATTAGTGTGCCGTAATCGAAATGAAACACGGCTTATTTTCTCAAGTAAATTATAAATGAAGGGACGGAGTTAAGTGGACTTAGGTCGATGTAGCCGAGGTTAATTGACTAGGTGCGATTGCTTTGTCTATTTAACAGACTGATTCGTTTATGTAGTTCAACTAGGTGTAAAATAAACAAGATCTGTCTGACCTATGATAGCACGAAGGGTAATCAAATTAGGTAGATAGAGTGAAATTGTGAATAAATTTGCAATTATCACATTCCAAGTATTAGTTCTCTCCAAGCATTTATATTTGTCTCCTTCTCTACCAGGGAAACATGACATAGTGAAGTGTCAGAAAGTAACTGAAGTGGCCCTGGCGGCCCTCTACAAGGCTCTGAATGACCACCACGTGTACTTAGAGGGCACTTTAATCAAACCGAACATGGTAAGTTAAATGTTCCATAAAACGTATTCTGCGGATGACCCGCAGCCGAGGGGTGACAGAGTGGCGCAATTTAAACGCGGCTTAACCGCTTTTTGTTCCAGCGGATGCGGCTCAACCGCATGAATAATTGTCTCAACGGTTTACTTGTAGCACGCGGTTCCATATTAAATTGTCATTTGTGGGTGACCCGCTCAACCGCAATCGCAGGTGTGAAATGTCCTATATTTGTGAAAAAACAGAAGATATTGAATTTCCCAGGTGACACCCGGCCAAGAATATCCAAAGAAGAGTTCTCCTCAAGACATTGCTGTTGCAACCGTGACGGCTTTGCTTAGAGGAGTACCAGCTGCTGTTCCTGGTAAGAAAACTAACACCACAGCGCGTATTTAGGTATATAGAGAACTGGTCACAAGCGCAAATATATGGGTAGCGTCTGCCCGCACAGGTAGGGCAGAAGATACAAAAGATGAACCAGAGCGGCAACTAGGCAGGGCCGAAAATCAGTCTTCTTCTTGGATACGTGCTTATAGGACATCACGGACAATTTCATTGGAATAAGTGCATTTACTTTACTAATAAACTACCGTAAAAATAGCTAGTTATATCACCATAATCATCATCATATTTAGACATCTACAAGAGTCAGTTACAGTCTTATTACAAAAAAATGAAATAAACCTGGTTTAAACCAGGTCTAACTAGTCTAGGTTTAAACCTGGTCTAACTTTTCTTATTACAAAACGAAGACTATCCAAAGATTATGAAGTCTCATCGAAGTCCACGAATTGTCTATGGAAATTGTTATTATTTCTTGTTGTTTGGCAAACATTTCGGCAAGAAGGCGGCAAGCCAAAATTAAAAAAATAAAATGTCACTTTTCGCAAGAACGTTCCGTTTCTCCCAATATTGATATTTATACTCGTACCTTGAAATGCATAAATATTGTAATATAATGTAAAAAAATATATTTCAAAGGCATATACATGTATAAATTAAAGATTCATAACGTACATAATTGAAACGGTTTCATAAAGTAAAGTTTTGTTTTAATATTTTCCGTGAAACGGAGTTGCGCGGTGACATGGCGCGCATGCTCTTTAATTTGACAAATTGCAAACTAATTATTTATAAACAAATTTAATCAAATTGCACAAGGTTATTTTTCGTTTACACTTCGCGCCAGCTACCTAAGTTTTATCTAAGTACCTAGTTAACAAAGAAGATGGAAAACCAGCGGAAAAAAGGAAGCGAAAATTGGAGTACAGAGGAAGAAGTTAGTAAAACTTTGTTTCGTGTTTTTCCGCTTTGTATCATTACATATATACATATCCGTCACACTTCTCTTCCATTGGGGTAGGCAGAGACCACTGCCCTCCGATCCAAACACACTTCCTTCGCTTCATCCGCACTCATCAGTCGCCTCATACACGCCCGTATTCATGTAAATATTAACTAACTTGTTAATGTTAAAGGGAATATTAATCTAACTTATTACAGAGGTTGATGGCAACATGTTTTATTCTGTGATTCTGTCCTGCTAATGTTATAAATGTAAATAATAATGACATACTTTCTTTTTCAGGAAAATCATTGCAAGAAAGTAAAATGAATTCAGGGAAATTATAAGAAGAGACACAGTATTTAAAAATAAAGGAATACATTAACCACTAAATTGAAATTTTATTTATATATTATGATTAAAAATAGGTAGCAACAAATTGCCTTTTCCTTATATTGCCTCTAACTGTAGAACCTGGCAAGAAGTTTTGAACTTCAGGCTCCCTTGGTATGTCCTTAGCGTCTTCATCCCCAGGAAAGATGTCTTCTCGCATATTGATTGCAATGTTATGGAGACGGCACAACAACGAAACCTTTGTTTCCATAACCCGAAACACCTTTTAATGGTGTTCCTGGTTCAAATGAGTGAGATTCATTATATCGCCTATGGATGCAGGCATCATTATAAACCTGTGCGACATTCTAGCAAGGGATACGACTATTTTTTTGCACGTTAGGCTTACAACAGGTTGGGATACCCCATGAAGGTCAGCGCTATCATCTTGTATCTATAAGGAAAAGAACATATTATTAGGTAGGTATAATATGTTAGATAAGTAATAATAATTTAGTAAGTAAATGATAATGATAAGCACGTCTTACTTCATGGCGAGCCCAGTTGTGAATTGCACTTGTAATTTGCAGTTCTGGGCTGAGGGGGCATCCTCTGGGGTCGTGAGCAACATTTTGCCGTACCAGGTCAACGATTTTCTGACCAAATCGTTAAGTGAATCTGTATTTATATTGAAATTCTTCATCACTAAGTGCAAATGGGTTATAACGATTCCGAAATCTGTGCACATTGCAATAACTATATAGGTACATCATCTATATCGTCGAAATCAATGTCTTCAATATCCACGTTTGTATTTCACAAAATATAATATAATAATCAATTTCTTGTAGTAAATTCGCGAAAAACTCTTACTTCAAGTGACAGCTGACATTATTTTGTTTGACATTTTCAAAAGATAAACTAGGTTTAAACTAGGTCTATTGCGGGTTTATCTTTGATACTAGGTTTATTACTAGTCTAAGAGATAAACTACGTTTTGTAATAAGGTTTTTCTTTAGTACCTGGTTTAAACCTAGTCTAATACTTAAACTACCTTTAAACCTAGTTTTGTAATAACGCTGTTACAGTCTTATTACAAAAAAATGAAATAAACCTGGTTTAAACCAGGTCTAACTAGTCTAGGTTTAAACCTGGTCTAACTTTTCTTATTACAAAACGAAGACTATCCAAAGATTATGAAGTCTCATCGAAGTCCACGAATTGTCTATGGAAATTGTTATTATTTCTTGTTGTTTGGCAAACATTTCGGCAAGAAGGCGGCAAGCCAAAATTAAAAAAATAAAATGTCACTTTTCGCAAGAACGTTCCGTTTCTCCCAATATTGATATTTATACTCGTACCTTGAAATGCATAAATATTGTAATATAATGTAAAAAAATATATTTCAAAGGCATATACATGTATAAATTAAAGATTCATAACGTACATAATTGAAACGGTTTCATAAAG
Source organism: Anarsia innoxiella (assembly GCA_947563765.1). Classification (NCBI taxonomy): domain Eukaryota; kingdom Metazoa; phylum Arthropoda; class Insecta; order Lepidoptera; family Gelechiidae; genus Anarsia; species Anarsia innoxiella. The sequence goes on along the minus strand of OX387410.1, from coordinate 4,798,685 downwards.
TAAAGTTTTGTTTTAATATTTTCCGTGAAACGGAGTTGCGCGGTGACATGGCGCGCATGCTCTTTAATTTGACAAATTGCAAACTAATTATTTATAAACAAATTTAATCAAATTGCACAAGGTTATTTTTCGTTTACACTTCGCGCCAGCTACCTAAGTTTTATCTAAGTACCTAGTTAACAAAGAAGATGGAAAACCAGCGGAAAAAAGGAAGCGAAAATTGGAGTACAGAGGAAGAAGTTAGTAAAACTTTGTTTCGTGTTTTTCCGCTTTGTATCATTACATATATACATATCCGTCACACTTCTCTTCCATTGGGGTAGGCAGAGACCACTGCCCTCCGATCCAAACACACTTCCTTCGCTTCATCCGCACTCATCAGTCGCCTCATACACGCCCGTATTCATGTAAATATTAACTAACTTGTTAATGTTAAAGGGAATATTAATCTAACTTATTACAGAGGTTGATGGCAACATGTTTTATTCTGTGATTCTGTCCTGCTAATGTTATAAATGAAAATAATAATGACATACTTTCTTTTTCAGGAAAATCATTGCAAGAAAGTAAAATGAATTCAGGGAAATTATAAGAAGAGACACAGTATTTAAAAATAAAGGAATACATTAACCACTAAATTGAAATTTTATTTATATATTATGATTAAAAATAGGTAGCAACAAATTGCCTTTTCCTTATATTGCCTCTAACTGTAGAACCTGGCAAGAAGTTTTGAACTTTAGGCTCCCTTGGTATGTCCTTAGCGTCTTCATCCCCAGGAAAGATGTCTTCTCGCATATTGATTGCAATGTTATGGAGACGGCACAACAACGAAACCTTTGTTTCCATAACCCGAAACACCTTTTAATGGTGTTCCTGGTTCAAATGAGTGAGATTCATTATATCGCCTATGGATGCAGGCATCATTATAAACCTGTGCGACATTCTAGCAAGGGATACGACTATTTTTTTGCACGTTAGGCTTACAACAGGTTGGGATACCCCATGAAGGTCAGCGCTATCATCTTGTATCTATAAGGAAAAGAACATATTATTAGGTAGGTATAATATGTTAGATAAGTAATAATAATTTAGTAAGTAAATGATAATGATAAGCACGTCTTACTTCATGGCGAGCCCAGTTGTGAATTGCACTTGTAATTTGCAGTTCTGGGCTGAGGGGGCATCCTCTGGGGTCGTGAGCAACATTTTGCCGTACCAGGTCAACGATTTTCTGACCAAATCGTTAAGTGAATCTGTATTTATATTGAAATTCTTCATCACTAAGTGCAAATGGGTTATAACGATTCCGAAATCTGTGCACATTGCAATAACTATATATAGGTACATCATCTATATCGTCGAAATCAATGTCTTCAATATCCACGTTTGTATTTCACAAAATATAATATAATAATCAATTTCTTGTAGTAAATTCGCGAAAAACTCTTACTTCAAGTGACAGCTGACATTATTTTGTTTGACATTTTCAAAAGATAAACTAGGTTTAAACTAGGTCTATTGCGGGTTTATCTTTGATACTAGGTTTATTCCTAGTCTAAGAGATAAACTACGTTTTGTAATAAGGTTTTTCTTTAGTACCTGGTTTAAACCTAGTCTAATACTTAAACTACCTTTAAACCTAGTTTTGTAATAACGCTGTTAGAGTCTAACTGACTCTTATCGATGGACCATCCGCCATTTAAGCCTCTATAACCCAACTAAATACGAATCAATACTCGTATCTGTATTATGAAAATGCCTTCATACCCATTTACACCCTAACCCTATAAACGAAGCCATATTCAAAAACTTTCTCCTTACAGGCATAGTCTTCTTATCAGGCGGCCAATCTGAAGAAGAAGCTACTGTCAACCTGAACGCCATCAATCAGGTGCAGATGAAGAAACCCTGGGCTTTGACCTTCAGCTACGGGAGGGCGTTGCAGGCGTCTGTATGGAAGACTTGGGCTGGTAACGACCAGAACGTCAAAAAGGCTCAAGAGGAGTTGTTGAAGAGGGCTAGAGTAAGTGTGGATTGTATTATACTAATGTTTTTGAATATTTATTAGGTTTCTTAATTTGAGCAACGGACTAAGCAACTAATCTCCTAGTTCTAGCAGGTCTTCCAAAACCAGTCCCAAGTCAGTCATCAACTTAGATATCTCTATGGCGTCTGCTCGCAGGAAGAAATTACTTTAAGCATTTACCTATTCATCTGTCACGCCTCTTTTCCATTGTGGTAGACCGAAACCACTTTTTCCCTCTTTATGTAATATTCTATGCGATAAAGTATTTAATAAAGTTAAAATAAAATCATTTGTTGAAAGACAAATATTGAAGCGCCACGAAACTGAATATCAAAGTTAACTCCGAATCTCGTTACAAACGAGTAAAAACAGTTCTGCACAGAATTTAAAAAAAAAAGCCTTCATTAAATGCTCTTTACTCTGTCCCAGTCTACGTACACATTAACGACTTTATACGAGTAACAGAGCCGTCTCGAGTAAACTGTGGCCCACTAAAATTCAAACCACAAAGTTAAGTTCACAAACAAACAGAGTTGTGATCGTTTCCAAGGCTGGGCGGAACCGGGGCCGCAAACACTCTTCAGTGAATAAACAACAGATCTCCACTCTGCAGCCAGTTTTGGCAAAATAAACAAGTTGTGGCTGCAGTACAGAGACATATTTAGGAATATACGACTCTAAAATATTTTGCATTTAGGTAGAATTGAATGGAAGTGAAGAGAAGATGCCGCATTAGGTTTCATGGCTTTTCTAGATGCCGGTCATTATTATAAAGTGAATTAAATTTAAAAGACTACCGACCAATTTGTCATCTACAAATTATTTCTGCTCATACTTCTTCATTGATACATACCTAGGTAGCGTTTTGGTAAGAAATATCCGTTTAGCATCCCCACTTTCATCACTTTTATCACTGCGAACAGTGATTAGAATTGGGGGACTGTATCTTTATAAGTACACACCACTATTTGCGCCCCCGGCACATAAATAGGGCGCTAACGCCAACACCTTAATAATTACATATCTGTTGTTGTTTGTAGGCAAATGGATTGGCGTCACGGGGCGCCTACGATGGCTCTGTTACATCCGCAGCGGGGGCCGCTTCCAACTTCACCAAGAACCATAAATATTGAATTTACCTAATACTTGTCTAGTTGGTAAAATACGTATTACCTTCTTATTTGTATGAATGTTTTTAAATGAAGTAGCTGTTAAGTAATACTTATTGCTTCATCATGTAAAAAATGTTGTAGGTACATAATTAAGAAAAAAATAAAATCGGTTTATATTACTTCGAATTCACCTTATTACTGTTTAATTATGTGCAGGTACTTACTGCAAAAATATTAATTTTAATTGAAAAAAAAGTGGGTTCTTACTAATAGGTACCATATAATTATTAGTAAATATAGGTATCCAATTCAAATGAAAAACTGAAATGTTCTTGTGTAACGAGTTACATAAAGATTTATTGCCTACTTACTTACAAACGTGAACCCCGCCTTCTAATAGATTCACACAAAAATCTGTAAAAAAAAAGGTTATTTTACATTATGAAAACTTTCGAATAATAAAATTATGTTTAGTAGTAATTCAAATTACGAGTACTTATTTAAAAATGTGAACGAACCGTGCAACGAAATGACGTCAGCACTAACCGCAATCAAAACGACCTGAAAATAAAAATAAAACATTTTTAAACCTCTCGGCTATCCCACCGTAGCCAGGATATTTCAATTTTTGTCATAATAAATTCAACTATTCGGTTTGCAGACGTTGAAAATGGTTTTCGGAGATTTTTGAAGTTTTAAATGGTCAATTTTCAGAGTTGCTGAACTTGTTTTATTGGTCAATATTGAGATAGGCCTCATTTTATGGTGATCACTAGAACTGCGAATCTAAAACCGAAAATCTGTGACAAACTAGTCTTAAAATAAAGTCTTAAGAAGAAAAATAAAAAGCAAAAATAACTTACAATAATGCCAACCATAACGAGTGAATTCATGTTGCTATTTCAAAAAGATCCAACTTGAAACAAATGATAGATAGGACATCCGACCCTTTATAACTGGGAAATGTTATCTTTTTTGAACACGGCACACATGCCAGAAATAAATTTAAAAGAAGGTAAGTAATATTTACACAAATACAGTCTTGCAAAAAAATTATAGATAGTTTTCTTGCATTTATAATAAAACTATATATATAGGTTATATATCACATCACGTAACCAAAAATTATAAGGCATCACCTGCTTTAATTTGATTTTCTTCATAAGGAGTTGTAAAATCGTTCTTTTAAAATGTTCGTAATTCCATCCTGTATGTTTCTGAATACAATATTAAGAAATCGAAGGTCATGCCTATCTATAACAAGTTTTATATCATCAAAGGGGACAAAGAATTCAGAAAGTAGGTAATAAAATTAAAAATTAATTCTTACTAAAAGACTGTTTGAAAATTCACCCTCATATAAAAAGCCTTTTTGATCCTTGGAAATTAAATCTCAATTCAAGAGACGTAGGTAAGTAAATCTAATTTCGTTTTAGAAACTTCATCCTCATCAGCCCTTTTAACGTCCCCACTGCAGGGGCAAGAGTCTACTCTCATGCGATAGTGATTAGGCCGTAATTCACCACGCTGGCCCATTATTTACCTACATTATATTTAGATGGTGCTAGCTAACTATTGTGGGTCAATTTATATCTTCTTTAAAATTGAATTCTAACTTAAAACAAAGCCATAGAAGTAGCATTAAAAATGTAAACCTCTCTCCTTTTAAATGTCTACGCTCTGCTACATGGCTGCTGCGACGTCTTCGCTGTGAGTCCCACAGGTGCAAGTAGTGAGCCGGATGCAGTCTCTGCCTGCGACTTGAAACAGAATATCAAAGTCCAAGGCTATCAGGGTTTCTAGATTGTATTTAATTGAAAAAAATATTTATTGTATTATGAAGCTGATGGTTAACCGAATAAATAAAATAAATAAATATATATTTACAGTTAACAAAGCACATTATATAAAAATTGCCTACTTATATCTATCTTAAAACTACTTACATATTATAATCAAAAAGGCCGCCCCGAATTGTACGCAAATTGCCGCAAAGGTGCCCATAACACTTAATTTCTAGATTATTCGTAGAACATGCGAACTTTGTTGGAACAATATTTCAAATGCCTAACTAGACTACAGCAGCACAATACCAAATAATTTTGTATTCAGGTCGACCTTAGGTTGCCTAAATTTTCCATCGTATGATCTGTGACGCACATGACATTCAATGCCTAGAAAACAATTAAGGTTAAAAAATAGGTAACCTACACATATTCTTTTTGTCTATTGTCTAATATAGTTAAATAATAGGTTCATTTTTTTAAATTTATGTGCATTTTTAAGTTTTATATTGTAAGTAGGTATGGTATGGAACGATTAGGTATGTAAAAATACAAACACACTTAGGCACATACTTACACATTTCTGTCACGGCTCTTTCCCGTCGGGGTAGGCAAAGATCACTTCCCTGCATTTGCTACGATCTAAACACACCTCTTTCGATTCAAAAGTACACCTACATTTGAAAAAAAAATGTAATTCAAGAGAAAACAATCATCATCACCCCTTTACGTCCCCACTACAGGGGCACGAGCTTACTCTCCTACGAGAGTGAGCAATGTGAGAAAACTATGCCTCTCATAAATATGCCAGAACCCTACGCTAGTGTTGTATGCCAAAAGCTCAGAATTGGCTGGTTAGAGATTCATGTCCCGCGCGGCTGCGGTCGTCTGATTAACTATGTGGCTGGGTGATTTAAAACGCGGTTCGGGCACCGACGTACATGCTCCAATCTCACCGGACTACACGATAAATGGAACTGCGAGCAACATAACTACTCGTATACCTAATAAATGAAGCTATGATGTAAGTAGTATATATATGGGGGTTCTAGCTCACTTTTGTGGTGGAGGAAGTGACGTAACTGGTGGAGGATGTGTAAGTACCTAGAGTGACGCAAGTAGCTGGAGTGACGTGGTCGGGGGCGCGGATGTGGTGCCGTATCGGTCGCCTGCGCTACCGTTTAGGTAGATGTTAATATTTTTTACGCTTATAAAATGTACGTTTGTGATGAATATGGTATAGTGTTCACCATATATAATATAATCTATCACGTCATCAAATGTACCTACTATAAGATAAGGAGCTAAATAAAATGTCCTTCGACGTGTTAACAACAACTGTTTTACATTGAAGAAAAAGATTTATTTTTTCTGTTTGATCGAGTCGAAATAATACCTACCTACCGATGAATGTGCATGTGAACCAAATTCTTATCAGTAATAGCAGTGGTGCTGTGGTTAGAGCTTTACAATGAAGTTACATTGTTGTAATCGATGAAGGAATTGAGTGGGTGCATCCTGCACGTGTATGAAAAGAGTGATTCAGCAGATGTGTGTGAGATTTCGTTTTACGTTGAATTTATTGAGAATCTCAGTGTAGATTTAATAGTTCTAGATTACAGTAGTGGAGTAAACACTTAAACATGATTTTATCGAATATAATCCTGCTAACGGTGTTTTTCAATAATTCAAAATATGTCGGGAAGGAGGAGGGAAGTTCCAGCATTAGAAGAAGACGTATTGTTCCCAATGTGAACGTGCTCATATAAGTCACTGATAAGTAATAAAAATGAAATAACGTAACTTACTTTTAGTTTTTTTATTCAACATTATAAATCCTGCAATGCTATACAATACAAATAGGTACTATTTACTACATAAAGAAAAAATACAGATGACACGTATTGACACGTAGGTACATGAAGTATTACATAGGTATTTCACAACAGCTGAAATCATAACACTTTATTGTTTTTATCAATCCAACTTTTTTCATTCATCCCCAACCATTTAACGTAGACTTTATTACCTTTCCGCTTCAATATCTTTTCCACGAGATAGACATCTGAATCTTTCACTTTTTGCAACTCTTGCTCATAGAAAGCACCCATGATCGGTTCACGCTTAGTGTCTTGAAGTAGGTATGTGGGCGGGTTAGTATTTTGCACTTTGACTATTTGAAATATCTCCGTACTCCAGTTTCCGGTGTAACCCTTATCAAATACTGATTTATATTTACTTATTCGCACATTATCGTTAACCTTAAACTTGTTGCGTGCTTTAACCTTGATGTGATTGTACACTCCAGATAAAAGTTTATCTGCATTGTTCCGGTTGACAGATTTAGGCGCCATGCCGATAGTACGATGTACTTTATTGTTATATTTTTCCAACAGTTTACTCAAATAGTTGATCCATTTGTAGACACCTTTCAAACTGAAGTGTTGCCAAAGCCAATTTTTGAGTGTTCTAATAAGTCTTTCCACTATAGAAGCTTTCTTAACGCTAAACGTAGAGTAGTGATTAATATTATACTTTTCCATTAGCGATTGGAATTTAGTGTTGAAAAACTCAGTACCATCATCTGACTGTACATTTTTAGGTTTTCTCTTTTGCGAGTTTTGAAGGATTCTCATCATCATCTTTGTGACTTCTTCAGCTTTTTTAGTCTTCAACGGCTGCGCCCAGACGAATTTCGAGAAAGTATCTATACAAACCAGTATGTATTTGTGACCGGCGTTTTCTCTAGCGTATTTTTGCATATCGATAAGATCTATCTGCCAGGTATCATCCAATCCTTTCTGTATGAATCGTCGTCGAGGAAAATTCTTCCTAGCATATTTATATATTTCTCTCACCACTTGAGCTTTACTCATAATTCAGTTTCTTAAACTTTTTTTTATCGCCGTCGCGGTGTTTGCCAACGTTGACGACGACGACGACGGCGACGACTTCACCGCCTCCGTTGACGTCGGTGTTGTAATTACGGGCTTAGATTCGATTTTCCTCTTTTTACTATCACCACCAACGTTCTCTTTGTTGTTTTTAGAAGATGTTATGTTCTTTTTCGATTCTATTATTTTCTTAAGTAACTCCAATTGTTTCTGTAGATTAGCTATTTCCGCTTTATTGGTTTTAATCTTTGTTAAACATGTATTAAAGTTAACTTCTAGTTGATCTTTAGTGATAGCATCATTCTTACGCACACCATTAGCGATAGATGTAATTCGTTTATTTTTACAATCGATGATGCGTTTATCTCTTCCACTGTTACCACCTTCGAATGCTGAATATTCTTTGGAATTACCGCTATATAAGTAATGACCAAACTTGTTGACGGGCATGTTGTTTATGATAATGCTCTCAGTTGAACATCGTTTTTTATCTTATAATAATACCTGCTTCAACGAGTTCTTCGATTATTGAATTAATCTCATTTTCATGTCCGCTGTTACCAGCATTTTGCGATGCGATAAGTAAACGTAGTCTAGCAACCAACTCATTCGGATCATCCCAATAAACATAATCCGTCTTAGGATGAAACTGCTTCAATGTTAAAGATATACCTTTTCCATGTTTTTCTGATAGTGCAGTCATCGATGAGGATGATGATAGCGATGATGGTGAGGTGACGGTTTGCTTCTTGATATATTTTTTATATTTTTCACCTCTATGTCCCACCACTTGTCCACCGGGTTCAAAATTACGTCGATGAGCGTGTGTCACGCTCAAAACCCTATTAAAATTTTCCTTATCTTTTGAATTAATCAGTTTAGCATTAGGATGTTTCTGAAAGAGTAATTCAGCGAATCCTGGAGTTAGTTTATACTTTTTACCCGCAATCTGTATGTTTTCAAAGTCATCTATGAAATGTACAGCTTCCCTACCGAGAAACGCTTTCTCTTTATCAAAATATATAACATCATATTGGGGTTGTGCGAGCGTTCCCTGTTTATTACGATGATCAATGTGTCTCTGTAATAATTGATGATTTATGTTCATCGACGACGGTGGACCTGTTGCTGTTTTTGATGGTGGTGGTGGTGGTGGTTGTGGAGATGGTACCGGTGATAGCTGTAAAGTTTCTTCGTATACACTATCATCATCAGTATTTTCTCCAAAACTTTTTTCTTCATGTTCATGTTCACTCTTAACAGATTCATCGTTATCATCATCACTCTTATCAAATTTACTTTCAGTTTTTATTTTAGATTTATTTTCAAGTTTGATTTTTGTTTTTTCATTTGCATGTTCCAACTTGTTATTACTTAGCAGCAGTGAGTTGAGCGGTTCAGTGATTGGTTTAAAAGTTTTCTCAAGCGATTCCGTAAGCAATGAATCATTATTTTGAATTGCTTTTAATTTAGCTTTAACCGCCTTGACTGAAGTAATGAGTTTTCGTTTCAACTGTTTATCACCAAATATCCGTTCCGAACTAGACATGACGGTATAATGTTAGATCTTTAAGAAAAATGATGCTTTTATAGCTACTCATCATCATCATCATCATCGTCGTTAAGTGAGATGAAATTGTCAAAATTTTTACGATAACGTCCCCTATTCATTTCACAATCTTTGTTGATGAGAATAAAAGAAAAGCGTTCCTTCCAGCATCGTCTGCAAATTTTATGGAATTTTTCCCATGACATATCTGTATTTACGTGATCATCGTAAGCGTGTCGCAAGTTTAAATCATCCTGTTTGAAGAGTAAAATCAGGTTTGCATTATCACGCACTAGCTGTTTAGGTATTTTGCTATACGTTTGACAGAGATAAAAACACTCCATGTTTCGATGACGACCCATAGAAAAGTATTGACGTATCGCTTCTTGATCCTCAAGCGCTAAATCATCGAATACGATGACACTGTTTAGTTCAGCGTCTTCGGGTGGAACCACTTCACTTTTTTCAGAACATTTATAAAAATTTAATCCATCTACACGTTTAAAGACTTCATCTAGGAATATATATTTTGGTTGAAGTAGAGATTTGGAATACAAATAAACTGATTTATACTTTACAGCAGACGGATCAAGGAGGAGGGTGAGTAATACATTTGTTTTACCACAGTTGGATGGTCCGCAAATCAAACATCTAATACTGGAAGGCAGTAGTGCACCATGTTTACCCTCCTCCCCCCAACCATCATCGCTCCCACCTTTTTCATTTTTAAAGCTCCAAATTTTTACATTTAAACGCGTCGGTTGCACTTTAAACTTCATTCTTATGTGCTCTCGGTACGCGAATGAATGTGTTTATTTTTACATCGTGAATAAATACCAATTCATCCATCAAAATGTTTAGTTCTATTTTTAGTTTAAGAGAAGATAAACCACTACCTACCAAAGAAGATTTGCAAGGTATATCAAAAGGATTTCTCTTGAAAACATTCAGCAATCAATTGTATAAAGTTGAGGACGATCTACCTGAGCACTTGCGAAACGACCCTGAGATTAGTGAGTACTTTTGCTGTCAAGAACACGAGTTTTGGGATACCTCCGATCCAAACGCAACGCAAGTGGATTACGGCGGTTATCAAATAATGATTTATATTTACTTATTCGCACATTATCGTTAACCTTAAACTTGTTGCGTGCTTTAACCTTGATGTGATTGTACACTCCAGATAAAAGTTTATCTGCATTGTTCCGGTTGACAGATTTAGGCGCCATGCCGATAGTACGATGTACTTTAGTATTGTATTTTTCCAACAGTTTACTCAAATAGTTGATCCATTTGTAGACACCTTTCAAACTGAAGTGTTGCCAAAGCCAATTTTTGAGTGTTCTAATAAGTCTTTCCACTATAGAAGCTTTCTTAACGCTAAACGTAGAGTAGTGATTAATATTATACTTTTCCATTAGCGATTGGAATTTAGTGTTGAAAAACTCAGTACCATCATCTGACTGTACATTTTTAGGTTTTCTCTTTTGCGAGTTTTGAAGGATTCTCATCATCATCTTTGTGACTTCTTCAGCTTTTTTAGTCTTCAACGGCTGCGCCCAGGCGAATTTAGAGAAAGTATCTATACAAACCAGTATGTATTTGTGACCGGCGTTTTCTCTAGCGTATTTTTGCATATCGATAAGATCTATCTGCCAGGTATCATCCAATCCTTTCTGTATGAATCGTCGTCGAGGAAAATTCTTCCTAGCATATTTATATATTTCTCTCACCACTTGAGCTTTACTCATAATTCAGTTTCGTAATCTATTTTTTATCGCCGTCGCGGTGTTTGCCAACGTTGACGATGACGACGACGACGACGACGGCGACGACTTCACCGCCTCCGTTGACGTCGGTGTTGTAATTACGGGCTTAGATTCGATTTTCCTCTTTTTACTATCACCACCAACGTTCTCTTTGATGTTTTTAGAAGATGTTATGTTCTTTTTCGATTCTATTATTTTCTTAAGTAACTCCAATTGTTTCTGTAGATTAGCTATTTCCGCTTTATTGGTTTTAATCTTTGTTAAACATGTATTAAAGTTAACTTCTAGTTGATCTTTAGTGATAGCATCATTCTTACGCACACCATTAGCGATAGATGTAATTCGTTTATTTTTACAATCGATGATGCGTTTATCTCTTCCACTGTTACCACCTTCGAATTCTGAATATTCTTTGGAATTACCGCTATATAAGTAATGACCAAACTTGTTGACGGGCATGTTGTTTATGATAATGCGCTCAGTTGAACATCGTTTTTTATCTTATAATAATACCTGCTTCAACGAGTTCTTCGATTATTGAATTAATCTCATTTTCATGTCCGCTGTTACCAGCATTTTGCGATGCGATAAGTAAACGTAGTCTAGCAACCAACTCATTCGGATCATCCCAATAAACATAATCCGTCTTAGGATGAAACTGCTTCAATGTTAAAGATATACCTTTTCCATGTTTTTCTGATAGTGCAGTCGATGAGGATGATGATAGCGATGATGGTGAGGTGACGGTTTGCTTCTTGATATATTTTTTATATTTTTCACCTCTATGTCCCACCACTTGTCCACCGGGTTCAAAATTACGTCGATGAGCGTGTGTCACGCTCAAAACCCTATTAAAATTTTCCTTATCTTTTGAATTAATCAGTTTAGCATTAGGATGTTTCTGAAAGAGTAATTCAGCGAATCCTGGAGTTAGTTTATACTTTTTACCCGCAATCTGTATGTTTTCAAAGTCATCTATGAAATGTACAGCTTCCCTACCGAGAAACGCTTTCTCTTTATCAAAATATATAACATCATATTGGGGTTGTGCGAGCGTTCCCTGTTTATTACGATGATCAATGTGTCTCTGTAATAATTGATGATTTATGTTCATCGACGACGGTGGACCTGTTGCTGTTTTTGATGGTGGTGGTGGTGGTGGTGGTGGTGGTTGTGGAGATGGTACCGGTGATAGCTGTAAAGTTTCTTCGTATACACTATCATCATCAGTATTTTCTCCAAAACTTTTTTCTTCATGTTCATGTTCACTCTTAACAGATTCATCGTTATCATCATCACTCTTATCAAATTTACTTTCAGTTTTTATTTTAGATTTATTTTCAAGTTTGATTTTTGTTTTTTCATTTGCATGTTCCAACTTGTTATTACTTAGCAGCAGTGAGTTGAGCGGTTCAGTGATTGGTTTAAAAGTTTTCTCAAGCGATTCCGTAAGCAATGAATCATTATTTTGAATTGCTTTTAATTTAGCTTTAACCGCCTTGACTGAAGTAATGAGTTTTCGTTTCAACTGTTTATCACCAAATATCCGTTCCGAACTAGACATGACGGTATAATGTTAGATCTTTAAGAAAAATGATGCTTTTATAGCTACTCATCATCATCATCATCATCGTCGTTAAGTGAGATGAAATTGTCAAAATTTTTACGATAACGTCCCCTATTCATTTCACAATCTTTGTTGATGAGAATAAAAGAAAAGCGTTCCTTCCAGCATCGTCTGCAAATTTTATGGAATTTTTCCCATGACATATCTGTATTTACGTGATCATCGTAAGCGTGTCGCAAGTTTAAATCATCCTGTTTGAAGAGTAAAATCAGGTTTGCATTATCACGCACTAGCTGTTTAGGTATTTTGCTATACGTTTGACAGAGATAAAAACACTCCATGTTTCGATGACGACCCATAGAAAAGTATTGACGTATCGCTTCTTGATCCTCAAGCGCTAAATCATCGAATACGATGACACTGTTTAGTTCAGCGTCTTCGGGTGGAACCACTTCACTTTTTTCAGAACATTTATAAAAATTTAATCCATCTACACGTTTAAAGACTTCATCTAGGAATATATATTTTGGTTGAAGTAGAGATTTGGAATACAAATAAACTGATTTATACTTTACAGCAGACGGATCAAGGAGGAGGGTGAGTAATACATTTGTTTTACCACAGTTGGATGGTCCGCAAATCAAACATCTAATACTGGAAGGCAGTAGTGCACCATGTTTACCCTCCTCCCCCCAACCATCATCGCTCCCACCTTTTTCATTTTTAAAGCTCCAAATTTTTACATTTAAACGCGTCGGTTGCACTTTAAACTTCATTCTTATGTGCTCTCGGTACGCGAATGAATGTGTTTATTTTTACATCGTGAATAAATACCAATTCATCCATCAAAATGTTTAGTTCTATTTTTAGTTTAAGAGAAGATAAACCACTACCTACCAAAGAAGATTTGCAAGGTATATCAAAAGGATTTCTCTTGAAAACATTCAGCAATCAATTGTATAAAGTTGAGGACGATCTACCTGAGCACTTGCGAAACGACCCTGAGATTAGTGAGTACTTTTGCTGTCAAGAACACGAGTTTTGGGATACCTCCGATCCAAACGCAACGCAAGTGGATTACGGCGGACCTAATATACGTAAAAGCTGTACCGGTTGTATAAGAAAAAAGAAAGAACAACAACTACAACAACAAGAGGTTGATATCAAAGAAACGGTTGAAAGTTCTCAAGAAGAGAATTATCCTACGGATGTTTTAGCGTATAAAAATGTTAGTACCTAGTAGAAGTGTTTCATTCAATCGAGAACATCAATCGAGAAGAGGTGCTGGATTTGTCAACAGTTTGATAAATAATTTACCTTTTGAATTACATCTTCCCAATTACAACTATTGCGGACCCGGCACTAAACTACGTGAACGACTGTTACGTGGCGACAAGGGAATCAATCAGCTGGACGAGGCGTGCAAACGTCACGATATCGCCTACGCAAACAACCCATCGTCATTGGAGGCGCGGCATCGAGCGGATTTAGAGTTGGCGGCGGAAGCGGAGAAACGGTTTCGCGATAAAACCGCTCGCTTTGGGGAACGAGCGGCCGGTTTTGCTGTTAACAAAATCATGAAGTTCAAGGTGAAGCGGGGTATGGGTATATCATTCGCTAAAGTGGTGCAAAACAGTCGGCGAGCTGTAAAGAAACACATGTGCAGTCGGAAAAAGCAATCGGTTGATAAGAACAGCCTACTGAGAACCGCTATGAAAGCGGCCCGTAAAACAATCAAAAACCGCTTCGTAAGAACCCCTCGAGTGATCCCTTTACCGAAAACGGGCGGTTTTATCCCGTTGATACCACTGTTGGGCGCTTTAGCCGCTACCGGTACCCTAGCCGGTGGTGTAACCACCGCAGCTAAAAATATCTATGATATGATCTCGAAGAAAAAACAGGGTGAACAAAAAGTCGGTAAAGGATTATACCTTCGACCATACAAACAAGGTATGGGGTTGTATTTAAGTCCGTACTCTCCAAAAAACTGAAAATGTACCCCCTCCCCGCCACCGCCAACAATAATGATGACGAACATCATCGTCTTCTACCGCCGAGGAATAAACCTCTCACCGACATCGACATAGTGAAGTGTGTACGCAGACTGAAAATTCCTTACTTTAGAGGTGTATTCATGAGAGACACTCTTCCGCATCATGGTAAACCGTGGCTCAACGAGTGCGGTGTCATCAACTTGGATACGATAAGGGGGGTGGGTACTCACTGGGTGGCGTACGCTAAAATCGGAAATCGATGTATATTCTTCGACAGTTTCGGCGATCTGAGACCGTTTAAAGAGTTTCCCCTATACATGAAGAGGAGTGGTGATAGGATTAATATTGAATATAACTATACAAATCTTCAAAAGGAAAATCAAGTAAACTGCGGACATTTATGTTTAATGTTTCTGTATAATATGAAACGTTATTTCACAAATAAATAGATGAATAAGCGAATACATGTTTCATTCCCTTATCAACCTTTTATATGCATGCGTGTGTGCTGTAGCGTAGTGGTGACGATAACGACGACGACGACGACGACGACGTCATTTGGGTACACATACTAACAATGTCATCATCATTTTCTATTACGCTTAGCGGTGAATCATCAGAGTTATCCGCGGACTATATGCCTGCGATAGAGTTGAAGAATGGTGAGTTTGAGTGTGGATTGATTTATTTGAAGACATACAATTCGATACCGAACATTGATAAGCATAATAATCTATTCCACTATGGAGAAAACGTAATAGAAGTACCTGAGGGCGCTTATGAGGTGAACGATATATTCAAATATATAAATAGTGAAATATCAAAACAATCGAAGGACGCCTACGATTTAATCGATATGGAGGCTAATATGAACACGTCTCAGTGTATGGTGTATTCTCCAAAACTAGACATCTATTTCAATCGACGGAATAGTATCGGTTCTCTGCTCGGTTTCTCACCGCGGGTTCTTGAGCCGGGTAAGATACATTTATCCGATAAACCGATCAATATATTGAGCACAAACACTATAAGAGTAGAGTGTAGCATAATAGAGGCTTCATTCATTAACGAAAGACCCGCTCACGTATTACACGAATTTTCACCCTCCGTACCGCCCGGCTATCAAATAATCGAGTGTCCTTCGAACGTTGTATACCTACCAGTAAAGGGTACTACTATTAATCGTATTAACGTACGTCTTGTGAACGAGCACGATAATCTCGTTAATTTTAGAGGTGAAAATATATCCTTGAGGCTTCATATTAGAAGAACACCCATCACTTCATAATCATCACAATGATAGTCTATAAAAATGATGGTGTATATCAGAATGGGATCAGTCAAAGCGTGCAAGCGTCAGCAGCGAGTACATATCCTTCAACATCAACATCATCATCATCACTACAAGAGACATCGGTAAAATATAAAAAAGAATTATCCAAGGAAAATAAGTTGTTTCTAAAAGCGCTTAAATTAAAAGTAGTTTCATAAACATCATCGCTGCCGCCGTCGTCAATACTATGCCTTCAAAATCAGTTTTACATATCACTGAAAAAGTGCATTTCGATGAGAGTATAGAAAGCGTTGAGATTCACTCATACAATCCATATCATAACTCGTTTAATAACAACGATGATATTCGTATATGCATCAATAGACAAGACTTAATCGTACTGCCAAGCGAGAGCTATCTACTTGTAGAAGGAAAAGTGAACAGTGATACCGTATTCGTGAACAACGCGCCAGCTTTTCTGTTTCAAGAGATTCGCTATGAACTTAACGGTGTGGAAGTGGACAGATCGAGAAACTGCGGTATCACCACCACCATGAAGGGACTTCTCTCCTACACCAAAGGATCTGAACATGCCTTGGAAAACGCTTGTTGGAACACGGGTGCTATAGCAGCCATTACCGATGGTGATTTCAGTTTTTCAATACCACTCTCACATTTCCTAGGATTCGCCGAGGACTATAAGAAAGTTATAATGAACGCTAAGCATGAGCTAATTCTCAACCGATCCAGTACCAATTTGAATGCAGCAACTTGTGCGGTGGGTAAGGAAATATCTATTGAGATTTCGCGCATAGTATGGCGTGTGCCCACCATCAAGGTGTGCGATGAAGAAAAACTTCGTCTCATGTCCATTGTGGAGAAGAATGTACCTATTCCTTTAGCGTTCCGCACTTGGGACCTCTATGAATATCCACTATTACCAACATCACAAAAACATGTATGGTCGATAAAAACCGCTACAGAAATGGAGAAACCACGTTTCATCATTATCGGATTGCAAACGGCTCGAAAGAATGAAAAGCATAAGGATATGAGTCATTTCGATCATTGCAATCTAACAAATTGTAGAGTATATCTAAACTCACAATACTTTCCCTATGAAGCGTTTGCAGCCAACTTTGAGAAAAACTCGTACTCACTGCTTTACGATGCGTTTGTGAATTTCCAAAGAGAATATTATGGAGTGCGGGAGGTGAGACCGGAAGTGAGTACATCACACTTCAAAACCAAGTTCCCGCTGATTGTTATTGACACATCGCGACAGAACGATAGTACTAGAACCGGTGGTGGTGCAATCGATGTGAAACTGGAAATGGAATTTTCCAAAAATGTTCCTGGCAACACCAGCGCGTATTGCTTGATAATAAACGACGCACTCTTCGAGTATAGCATACTCTCAGGAAGTGTAAGAAAGATTTCACAATAATAAAATAATAGAAATTGAATCAGTCTGTGACCAACTGTCACCGTGTGTCTACGTCTCCTCATGGCTTATTATCACCGCCTTTTATCTCCTCCAATAATGAGTGCTGATGATGGCTCATTATGGAATGATCAGTGTACCTATGCGAAATCACACTACGATCTAGAAAATGGATTCTACATCTCCCTGTATCTCAACCAAGATTTGGAGGTGAAAATAGATTTTTGTGGAATTCTTCAGCTCAGCGCGGACGAGTGGTTTTCCATTATTGTGAAGAATAAGGAAATTATTACAAGTTTTCTTTCGTGCAGTATCAACGCACCTATTGCATCACTACCATCGACTACCGTCGCCGCTGCCACCGGGCTCGGAAGATTTGATCTAATTCTATCTATGAATGATCATCGTTATATGCTAATCTTCTCTAACAATTTCCAAACCTCAATCACAATAAACTATGAGAAGTGGTTTAGTATTTTGAACATTGCACCGTGTATAACGCAACGGATCAATCTTCTTCATAAGCAACTTCGGCCGGCCTACGAGAATCGAATCAACTTTTTCGAGAAGCACCTACGCAAAATACAACCGACCACCCTTCAAGCGACTCGGACGATCCTCGAGGAGAGATGTGATCGGAATTCTATTGTAGATTTAGAAATTATAGCATTAGGTGTAAGACATTTATTCACGAAATAAATAATGAATGATAATTATTACAAATGTTGTTTATTTTTCATTTACATAACACACCCATCTTACATACTAAAAACTTTTTTAATACAAAATTTTTAACTTATAACTAAGTACATTATAATATTTTTCTTATCTAATTAATTTTTTTACTTTATATTCAAACCTTAAAATTATAGATTGTAACCGCAACGACATACATTGTTTGTTATCACTACCGTCAAGATTGCGTAATTTCAAAATAGATATCTAAATAAAGTAATAACGATTTATATCTCTATGTCCCCAGGCGAGAGTTTTGTACGTTTCATTAGGGATAGTGAATCGCTTATCGTCAAAGTTTCTTAACACCATTTTATTCAGGGTTTGAGTGTACAGGGTTTGTAGTTTACTCCTTATAACATTCATCTCCCTGTACTGTACGTTCTCGTTTCTATTCGCGATGCATGCAATGAAATCATGATGACTCACTTCATTTTTCACAACGCTCTTTTTTACACCCTTTATTTTTTTAACAATCTCATGATCATCCTTGATCACGCAATAACATTTTGATCGTATACCGATAAACTGCTTAATAATCACACCCGAACATTCATCCTTAAACATTCCCACTACTTTCTTATTTAGCAACGGATAGTTGTATCTATTATCAGGGGGATAATCTGATGTATCAAACCTCTGTTTCAAATCACGTTTAATATCCTCGTAAAAGTTATCGGTTCTCATCTCGTATATAAATGAATCGGTGTCGGTATACAAAAGATTTATATTCTCTTTAAATTTCGGCAGCATATAATCATAGTGAAATTCATACATTAACGTTTTTGACAACTCTAGCACGGTAAAACCTACATAAATAGGTTTATCGTACGTGACACTATTCCTACTCATCTGTATTATTGCGAGGTCTTCGTTAATTATTGCGCTGCTGTGAAAATTTAAACGGCTTATCAGTGCACGCGCACCTAATCGCTTCCGTTGACTCTCCCATTTGTTGACGAGACGAACATCAACTCTCTTATCGACATTTTCCATGGTTTTCCCAAACACAGCGTTGTTCATCAGCTTATAGAAATCCTTTTCAAAAGAGTTTTTTGACGTCGCTCGCATGTGAGTATTCAAATCGATGTAGGTTTTTAACCAAGGTTTTTGCGTAAACATCAAGATCCTATGTATTTTAATGAGCTTTATACCGTGCTTCATAGCTTGTTTCAGGTTAACATAGTGAATCACATAATTTTTCTTATCATGAAGTGAGGCAATCAGTTTGTTCTCTTTAGAACCGATATAGTCTGGCACGCGGTTTTCAGAGCAAAACGGTAGATCGTTATGGAGCTCATGCAGATTTTCCGGGTACACCAAATCCACTTCTAAAAAATATCCCTTAATCCCATTATTATCATGATGCAATACATTGAAATATCGAATTTCATTTTCCGTCAACCAACGGAAATCTTTAAGCGGTAGATATTGACTCATCGCCCATCCGTATTGATTGTTAGCATCTAGATATACTATGTACTTTGATTCTTTAGTAGGATCGTAACCAGTATTCAAATATTTATTGTTTGCAGTTGAGAGTTTTTTGCAACAAACACTCAAACCACCGCGAATACCTCTTGAGATGAATTTTATCATAGAGATATCGGTTAAAAGTTCCATTTCCACTTTGGTGTATTTTAACATCGCGTCCCAACTTAGACCGGGAGCGGTGTAATAATGTGCAGGATCCAACTGATATGTGTTAAGACAGACTTCCCTAAAGTTTTCAAACACATCAGTCAATAGTAGAACGTCCGTTTTCAGATAAATATCGCTATATTCCCCTAAAGTCTTCACGTTAAACGTATTCCACACCGTCTGTGCGTGTCTATACTCATCATCGGTAATTGCACATTTATTCAAATTGTTATAGAATTTGTCTTGAGGCGGTAACTCCGTCTCATTTAAATTATCCCAATCTTTTATATAGTCATAAGGAAACACTCCCTTTTGTCTCAAAATATGTGCTTGACTCTGAGAAAAGTTTTTGTTTATATTTATAAACTGAGAACTCTTTAAATTCGAAGCTAATTTATCTAGGCTTGACATCATAAAACGACACGAGTCAATGAAGCGTAATTCGATATCTAATTCACAACTTTTTATCGTAAACGAAATGAAATTTTCCTTGTTTCTCGGAATAATTTTAACATTATGCTCTTTCAACATACCTATAATGAAATGCGCATCGTAATGCGAAAGGTTATGTATAATTATTGGTATAACCTTTTTTATTTTATAGTTAAGATTACAATCGCGGTGAGCTACACCTCTATACTCACCGGTGAGATGACAGTGATCCATCACCGCAACATCATCATTTGCGATTTCATTTTCACATATATGACACGTGGTGGTTGTCTCGAATTGAGTTTGCTCTAAGCTCGTTAGCGGTTTCATCGGTACAATTTCATTCAGTAGTTCAGCATACGGTTTTAGATTATCCTCGAGCGAAGTAATGAATTCACTTGCACAATTTTTACCTCTGTATGATACATATTTACTCAATGAATCATCATAATAACATTTAATATAATACCCGAAGCTGTGTGCTTCGTGAACTTGATAAACATTGGTGAACGAAGACTTTGGATCCGGAGAGCAGGTGGCAACTGCTCTGAGTATTGATTCAAAATCGGCATACACTACGAAAGGAACACGCATCTTCTTGGAATAATTTTGAAATCGTAATTTATTCCCACCCCGCTTTGGAATATATGTCTTCACACCGGCACAATCTCCGACCGCCACGTGCGCTTGAAGCTTTTCCTCGTTGATAAACGTCAAGAGGCATGAATTGCAAAAAAACATTTCATTGGCATGATTTGATATTTGACTGCGTACTAATCTACTTAAATGTTTTATCCAACAATAATGAGCGCGCACACCATGTTCAATATAAAGTAAATTCATATGAGTTTGCCTCTTCTTTTTCGATGCGTAGATGGGTCCAGCAATTTTTCCCTCTTCCACTTCAAATATATTAAAACTGAGTCCATTCAACTCTTCAATAAGCTGTATATCCTGTGTACTCACCGGAAAATTTACTCCATCCAATTTTAAAACGGATCTATAGTGCGGATACGAAGAAATGCGATCAGAATTATTATCGGTCGGGTAGAGTGCGCTCACTATCGCCCACGCGAAACAATATTGATCGCGATTCTTTATGTTGATGCACGCTTTCTTTTTCTGTATCCATAGCGGTAACGGGATGTAATTCGTACCTTTAAGCGGCGAAAACTTATTAATATTAATTTCTATATATAAAACCTTCTCAATCGCCCAACCACTATCTCGCTCTTGGAATTCATCAGCCTTTGTTTTAATCTCCTCAACGAATTCACCGTAGATGGACTTTATGTCATCCACCATACCTATAACTTTATTTCTTGTGTTAAAAGACTTCACATCTGTGGTGATCACTTCCTTAGTTTCCTTAATATAATTCCCAAACAGTTCGAGGTTCACCTTGATGGATGACTTCAACTCCATAAGTTTCCGCTCTATCAGGCTCAAAACAGTATCCTCAACATTTGCAAGAAAGTCGCTAGGTATGACGTGCACCAACTGTGAACTACTATACACTCTATACGATGCTAGTCTCGACTTGAAACAAGTCTTTATGATTTCAACATTATTCATCATGCTTTCCGTCATTTTATTTTTATGACTCGTACTTCTCAGGTGAGCATGTAGATTTTTCACTGGAACATCACACACAGTACACATCTGTTTAGCCCTCTTAGAGGGAGGTGGTAGCTGCTCTTCATCCATCGTCGTCGTCGTCGTCGTCGTTTGGTGATCAAAACGTTTATGTTTTCTTTTTTTACTCCCCTCGTTTCTTATACAAGAGGTTCGTACGTGACGTTTGACCGCATCCTTCCTTGAAAATAACTTATCACAATAACTGCAAGCATACTTTAATTTACTACAGTTTTTTTATTTCTTCTCACAACAAGTTTGGTGATGTTTCAGACTATCTAAATTATTAAATACCGTATCACAATCTTCACAAACGAACATTTCTGTTTGCTCGCTATTAGAGCGCATTCACGACTATCATGCTTTTAAATTATTCACAAAGTATTTATACAATTCCTTTATAATATGTAGGTAATAGAACATGTGCGTGAGAAATTTTTCATATCGTAAACCACAACGTTCTCAACCACAAAAACTGAAGCCCACGGTAGCGCGGGCGACCGATAAGGCGTCACATCCGCGCCCCCGACCACGTCACTCCAGCTACTTGCGTCACTCTAGGTACTTACACATCCTCCACCAGTTACGTCACTTCCTCCACCACAAAAGTGAGCTAGAACCCCCATATATATACTACTGATGTACCTGGCTGGGCCATTCTGAAGAAAATGTCCAGGAATTTAAAAGACGACCGCTTAACGTTATTTGCATTTTTAGTTATAGGTTATTATATCCTATCGACGGTTAAGAACCAATTCAGTCTATCTCAATTTTTGGGCAAATTGACCTTTATATGCAGATGGATATAAAAACCAATTTCGCATAACATATCTTTTCAGTTTATATCATATGTCAATATTTGCGGAGATATTAAACTGTAGAAATTTCGTCTAAACCAATGCGCGAATTTCTTTCTGACAAAATGGTCTATCTCATGCAGTCGACGTGTTTATTCTTCCTTTGCGCGGTGCGGAATGAGCCCAAACGAGCGGCTCAGCCGGGTAAGTTTCGGCGAAAGTGGCGCCAATTTCATAGTACGTTCCATCAACAGAAAAGTACCAAACTAAACGAACGTGTAAGTCAAGGAAGAAGACAGATATCAAAAATGCACTTGTTTAGTCCTGTCAATTTTATCAAAAATTGCTAAAATAGTAGTTAGGTATATTCAAATATTTCTGGTGCAGTTACTGTAACAGTAATAAAGACTTTAATGGTGATAAAGACTTAATGAAACTCAATAATATTTTTTGTTGAGGTAATCTAGGTATGTAAAATAATGAGATAGAGCCTATTTCCAGAAACTTAAAACGAAGAATCAGTTCAAATTAAATCTATATACTCATGAGTTAGGATTTTTATTTATTTGGGTACGTAGTTTATTACTTTTTTATTAAGTCGTCGTGAGGCCTTGGATGCTATATTTTTTTTTTAATATTTCTGCAATAATAGCAAATATTTTCAGTGGTGTTCATAGCACTTTTTTCCTGATATAAAAAAATACAATTTAATTTTCATCTATCTTTGTTTTTCGACTTTCAGTAGATAATTTCGTTTTAATTAGGTACCTATATAAAACTAAATCAAAACCATCAATAAGTATCTACAGAAGTTAAAGAAAAGCACAATAGTGAAAATGATTCAGACATTAGGTCGGAAACTGAAGTTGGCAATTTGTTAATGGTCAAATCTACTGAATTTAACAATGAAAACAATGAAAAAAGATTTTTTTTGACACTGTGCTTTCATACAGCAAGAATAATAATATTAAAATAAAATCTCTATCACTAACTGACCTTACAACAGACACACTAAAATTGACTCTCAGCAAACGAAGCAAGTCTTTGTCGTCTGTACCTCAAAACGATCGTGGTGACGACGTCGGATCATTTTATTTTTATAAAAAGCTCATGATCATTTGGAAACTGAATTTGGATTAGAAAACAGATTAAAAGGATGACTACGACAAAATTTTAACACCTGAAAAACAGGAGTCGATCAAAGTAAATACATGTGTCTTTTAACATCGAACCTAACCGAAGATCAGTCTTGTGCCATATCCAAGCATAATAAATCTCGATCTGCTCCCCCTTCAACTCATTACTTCTACTCTTTAGCTTCTTGCAATTAAAACATTGCATTAGAAATTAGACTAAACTCAAAACAAGAGGTGCCGATCTCAGCTTCGGCAAGATGATAATTTGATAGTTAAATGTAACACAAACTATGAACATTTCTATGAGTCCTTCTTTATTAATTGCGTCGCATAATTTTAACAAAGCATCAGGTTCATTCAGTGATGAAACTGTCTGTGATGACGTCGATAAGGAAACTGCATCTAAATCTAAGCATCTGCAGGAACTAAAATAGGTGTTGCAGAGAGATTGTCATTATTTTTACGATTCGTTGCCACACCAGTGAAGTTCGTAATGAAAAAAGCTATAATCGTCAAAATTACTTATTTTAAAGTTGAATTCGATCTCCTTTGTTCTAGCCCAGCCCAATGATATTAAATTAAAATAATACGTAGTTTTTGCAAATTTTGTACGTGGATGATTCCACCATTTTAAGTCTTGATTAGGATCATTAAATTACAAGCTTAGAAGTAGAAACATTATAATTTAGCAACAAGTTTTTAATATCAATTTGATCTATGTCACTATTTTTTTAAGCAAAGTAACAAGTGCTAGAAACAAATTCGTCTAAGTCACAAAAACTCGTGAATACGTAGCCTATTAGAAACCACTCTATATGTATTCAAAAGATAATGTTTTTAGTTTCTCTTTACAGTATTTAACTTTTTATTTCCCTTTTGCGATCTTAAATAAGAAGTTTTTTTCGCCTCCTGTAAAGTAGTATTTTCTGAGTTACACGGATTTGGTTCTTAACCGTCGCTATGAAAATGTATTTTTGTTCTTTACTTTACAAAAATGTATGGCAATTCTGTGTACATCTACAATAATACAATCATTTTTCAATAACGCAAGCGCATAACAAGATAGGTACAAGTTTTTTTCGAAAACGTCGATTCCTCATAGTCTCACCTCCTCGACTCAATCGGGAGTCGATCTCCTCAGAATTGATTTTCTGGAGAATGTCCCACGTGCTCGTGGGAAATACAAATTTATTGTGCACCAGAAAAATCTGAAATGCCCTTGCGTAGATAAGATTGAGGATCAATTTTCTTCTAGTGGAAAATACTCTGTGTTGTTGGGATGATGTCTCAATAGAGATCATGTTAATGGGTAAACAGATATCGTATAGGTACAGGACATGACACTTCTAAAGAATGAGCAGAACCTTTTTGTACTTCGAAATAACTTTATTAAGAATTTTGTTTAATGGCAGCTTACGTAGGTACCTACTCGACACAACTCGACGACACGACAAGATGAAGAAGGTCCGTAGTATAGAATACATATCATTAATTGTAGATAAAATATGTATAGGAAACTTTTAACTGACTCGACAATTTTTCCAGCACAGCTGTAAATAACATGTTAGTATTTTTTAAGACTAGCAATTAAATAAAATAAATACTGAAGTGGAGTATTTCTTTTTTTAAATTCAGTTATTTCGTGTTGCGTCCGAACGTGGTTTTAAAAAAACATTTTCGAATTTTATTTCGCCTCGAAGCTAAATTGGAGTGAGTTTAAACTTTTATTAAAGCTTTTTGCTTCAAAATGGATTGAAAATACGATTCCATTTTATGAAGTAGGTACCTAATCATCATATCAGCTTATGGACGTCCGTCCACTGCTGGACAAAACCTCCCCAAGGATCTCCACCACGACCGGTCTTGCGCTGCCCACATCCAACGGCTTCCAGCGACTTTAACAAAGTCGTCAGTCCACCTTGTTGGAGACTTTCCCACACTGCGTCGTCCTGTGCGTGGTCAACACTCGAGAACCATTCTGCCCCATCGTCCATCGGTTCTGCGAGAAATGTGCCCCGCCCAATACTGTCACTTAAGTACCTAATAGTCAAAATTATTTTTTTATCATAAGAAATGTCTTGTCAAACAAGACAGCAAACATTTCTTTTGTCCGATTATTATTTACATGATAATTAACTAAATAAAAAACAAGAATTACAAAATTACAATACACCATTGACGTCAATAAACTACTCTACATTTAGAGATAACTGAATAAATGAAATTAAATTCGTATAAATAGGAAGAACTGAAACCGATATTCATAATACAATTTGGGTTTGCATCTTCTGTGGTTCTTGTAATCATTTTTACAAAATGAAATTGATGTTGGCTTTGTGGTTTGTGGTAAGTACCTACATTTTTTTTTTTCTTGGATTACACTAATGTAGCTACGTCTATATATTTTAATGTCATTTAATTTTTTTTTCTGTTTTAGATTGCTTTAGCCATGATGGTTATGAGCGCTAATGGTAAGAATTCTTTACGTACAAATATTTTGATATTTTCCAGCTATACTCTGCCATAAAATCTAAAAGCGAATATTGTTACGGTATGTTTGTTTAGCTTTCGTTGACGTTCGTAGTATAGAATGAAGTCCACTAATACACACTGAAGGCTTGGCCCAGCAGTGGGACACATACGGCTGGATAAGATGAGATGTGTTTTTGCCCATAAAGCCTTATTGCGGTAGGTACTTAGTAGTCGAGTTTTGCCCAGAATTTCTTCACAAGTAGGTAGGTACCTACTGTTTTTTTTTCACGTTTTCTTTACACCTGATGTATAATAATTGTTGTTCAATTTGCTGTATAGCTCAGTTCGACGGTGCTGGAGGACGCGGTCTGGGCGGCGGCGTCGGCGGCACTGGTGGCATCAGCACCGGGGGATGCTAATCTACAGAAAGGACCATACTTCCCAATATTGGAAACTCTCGCCTTTTCTGACAACAAATGTATTTTATTAAATAATACATGAGTCCATAAACATTTTGTTTATATTATTATTATCATCACAATATAATTTTCACTTGAAGGAGGCTCATCTACATCCTGAACACATCTTATTAGCAATAAGTTGTATGTGCAGTATGAGACATTGCAGACGTATGTAGGCGAGATTGCGGAGCATACGCGTTTTTTTTCGCTACCAAAATGCGCAAACCATGCACACGGCGCGCTTTTTACACGCGTTTCGAGAGCGCGTGTTTTGCACGCGTTCTGACACATTACAGATAGGAGCGGAGTAGTAGCAGGAAAGGGCGATGATACGCATCATAGCAAAATATTGTATTTTTTTCAATGATTTTGCGTAAACTAGTAATAAAGGCTAGCCATAAGTATTAAGATTTTATTACTAAATATTAAGTATGACTATTTTTATTTGCGTCAAAAGCACGTTGATCTTAGATTTTAGTTATTTCTTTGAAAAATCTAAAAATGTACGAATTTAAGAAAGTTCAGACTAAATTAAAGCATACCTATGTTGGGTATACACATAGAAGAACATTCAGCTTTTCGAACGTGAGGGAGCTATGGCTCTCAGACTCTTGGACTATCTGTCAAAACACGAACGCTACGCGAGTAAAACGCGTGGGCGCTTTGTGGTACCTAACGGGAAAAAAAACGCGTACGCTCCGCAAACGCGCCTTCGTCCGCAATGTCTCTGTTATAGACCAAGTGATAAATTGGGCATTATGCATAATGCCCAATTTATCGATAAACAATATCGATTGTTTATCGATAGCCTATTGATAGTTCAAAAATCATATACCCAATCGATAGGACAATCGATAGTATCGTTAGTATCGATACGATCGATAGCTGTTAACCGATACTATTTCAGCGAAAGAGATATCGATACTATAGATCGTATCGATACTATCGATTGTCCTATCGATTGGGTACATGATTTTGACGTTTAACAATCGATAGCAAAACTATCGATTTTTCGGCAACACTACTAAGCACTAACACTGTCCTTAGGTCGTAGCCAAGTCGTAGGTTTCACTTGTATTTTTCACTCTTGATCATTCTTGATCGCTTGTCTTCGCTTCGAAGTCGCCTCGAAGGAGCTAAACTTGAACTGCCCTAGCTCCCCACCCTGCGGGCCGCTATTTATATGGGTCAACCCGGGTACTAGATTAATCCAGAAGGTTCTTTCCTGGAACGTACCCGTCTCGCACGAACGCGATCGACCGAGATAGATGTTTCCCGAAAGTTCGCACGTGTACTCAGTGTTCGAGACTTTACTACAACACAGTAGTTTGACTCCATCTAATAGTGAGTAGAGTCTGTGGTAGAGTGTTTCACTTTTAATGCTTAACAGTAGATGACGCTAGTTTCTTTGTGCTTCGTAACAACATAATTAAAGTGGGACAAAGAATTGAACAAGTACCTAAGAAATGAAATTAAAAAATTGATAAGTTTCTAGAAATAGTAAATTCAAAGTAGCTATAGATTTGAAAATGACTTGAATCTGGCAATTCTACTCATCAAAACCTCTCCGTTGTTGTGATCAAACAAAATAATTTATTCAGATATTTTTAGGTACCGTATTTTATAAAAAATATACTGAAAGGTCAATTTTAGAGTACTTACCTAAATACTCAAAAAGTGTTATGAAATGTGAATCAAGCCAGCTCGAAAGTGCTAAAAATGCGAAGTTTGGAAATATTTTAACTCAGATACCTACACAACACACAAATTTTAATAATTCACTACGACCTTATAGCAAACAGATAAAATATTCAAAACTTAATCATCCTTTTTCAATCTCCCAAAAGAAAGCCAAGGAATCCCACCTGAATTTTAAACAGTGTTGACATTTTCTTTATAATTTAGTTTAAAATAATGAGCTTCGTTGCTTAGTTTTAATATTTTTTACTTATTTGTGAAAATAAAATGTAAGTGTTACGCTCACACTTATTATTACCTTAAACGGAAAAAAAAACATCAAAAGGTAAACCGAATGGTTTTGGTAGGCGATTGGTTAGTTGCTACTCGTACATACTCTTTATCTTCTCACTTAAACTTGTGATAGAATGTTTCAAATGAAACTATTCGATCGATCCTACGACACACTTCTTTGTTCTTCTGTGACGACACGTAGAAAGTGGAGAACGCACGCAATGTGAAATGAACACGGAGACAAAAATTTTATTACCTAAGGGATTTTATATAAGCATGCCGTGTTATCTTTTATTTAAGGCGAAAAGATAAAGATGCCTTTACAAAATTGATCTACGGAGTGCTAAACTTACGCTACGTATATTTAAGTAAGAAGATATGTTGTTTATTTACATAAACGCCACAATTTTACTCAGAAATAAAAGTGGTAGACAAAAATTTATTAATCCACGTACGTCGCCATTTGTCTCTGCCATTGATATCTGACAGCGGAGATGAATGTTTTATCTTTTTGTACGTGAAATGTTTTCGTATTTTCACTCAATTTGTGTGTTTGCTTTTAATTATCTTTATCTAGGTGGGTTCTTATAGCTTTGTTTATTTAAATACTAGCTTTTACCCGCGACTTCGTCCGCATAACTTTTTTTGTTTTCTCCCGGCTGTAAGTCCCCCTGCAACAATGTCCCTCTATCGTGTTCCGGTCCTCAACTTCACATCAAAATTTGTTCAAAAGCAACCTAAGCACATAATGGATAGCCTCGAATGTTTCCTTAATAAATATAAAAAGTAAATAATGTAAATCGGTTTAAAATACTACTAACTATACCTACCTGCCAACCCCCGATGTATACAAATCAGATCAATAGTTTTGGCGTAATGTGATTCTAGACAGAGTTTTAATGTTGTAGATAGGTAGCTATGTATACGTTCCTGTGGGAATGAGATATTTTTCCAAAGTAAAAAGTAGTCTGAATTTTGGTACCTTCCTACCCTATAAGTTAAGTAGTGTGATGGAATGTCGCTAAGTTTCGATCCAAGTAAAACTGTTAAATAAAGACAGTTGCATCAAAATTTTATCATAAATTCCATAAATTATGGCGCCTACCTACCCTCTAAGTTAGAAAAGTGATTAATTACTAACTTTAAGTCTTAGTAACACTCAGTTTAAAAAAAAAACATCAAAATCATGTCTGTGTCCGTGCCTAGGATTCTATCTTTAAATTAACCAAGTCTTATAAAAATCCGTTCAGACGTTAAGGCGTGAATGAGGTAAACTTTTAAAACAAACGATTAAAAATCGCTAACTCAATTCAGTTTTCTGCCTACTTCCTACCCCTAAGTACGATGACGTGATCATTTTGATCTTATATCCGTTTTTAGGTAACCATCTATTACCTTATTAAATTTCATCAAAATCCGTTCAGCCGTTTAGGCCATGATAGAGCAAAACTCCCAGCAAAAACCATAAAAAAAATCACTAACTCAATTCAGTTTTCTGCCTTCTTCCTACCCCCTAAGTACGACGACGTGATCATTTTGATCTTATATCCGTTTTTAGGTAACCATCTATTACCTTACTAAATTTCATCAAAATCCGTTCAGCCGTTTAGACGTGAAAGAGCAAAAGTCCTAACAAAAACGACTAAAAATCACTAACTCAATTTAGTTATCTACCTACTGCCTACCCCCTAAGAACGATGGCGTGATTATTTATAGCCTATGACCATTTCTAGGTTATCATCTATCACCATACCAAATTTCATCTAAATCCGTTCAGCCGTTTAGGCGTGAAAGAGTAACAGACAGACAGACAGAGTTACTTTCGCATTTATAATATTAGTATGGATAGTATGGAAGTATGGATTTAGTATTAAGTGCCTAAATATAAAGTTTCATGGTTTTATCTTTGAATAGTGACGATCTCCCATACTAACTTTCATCCCTTATTACCACCCCCTTAAGCCTTTTCTCGCGACAAAATATAGCCTAGTGCCTAAATATAAAGTTTCATGGTTTTATCTTTGAATAATGACGATCTCCCATACTAACTTTCATCCCTTATTACCACCCCCTTAAGCCTTTTTTCGCGACAAAATATAGCCTATGTCCTTTCTCAAGGTCTAGAAAACCTCTCTACCAAATTTCATTGAAATCGGTTCAGTAGTTTAGGCGTGAAAGCGTAACAGACAGACAGAGTTACTTTCGCATTTATAATATTAGTATGGATGTAGCAAACAACTACCCTTTTCTAACTCATCATCATATTTAGAGTCTTAAAGATATTAAATTTCAGAGTTTAAGAGTCAGACTCTTGCCGGTGGAGCATTCGCCATTTAGGCCTGTCTTCTGTTAAAATTTGAGAATAGAAGAGTACTAAATTCTTAAAAAGTAACATTCAAAACAAGCTATCATACGGACTGTATAGGCACAGAAAACTAAATAGTTACTAACGTAAGTATAGGTTTATTTTTCTGTACTGTATCCTAATTCAAAATTGACACTTATATTAAAGTACAGAATTTGAATTGAAATTTTCTAACGACGTTAGCCTTTCTCTTTTTTCTCCTCTTTGTGTTTTCTCATGCAAAATATGTCTATGTTTATA
The DNA here is from genome assembly GCA_947563765.1 of Anarsia innoxiella. NCBI lineage: Eukaryota > Metazoa > Arthropoda > Insecta > Lepidoptera > Gelechiidae > Anarsia > Anarsia innoxiella. The sequence continues at coordinate 4,767,385 of OX387410.1, read as the reverse complement.
AACCGTATTACAAAATTGTGTGTACATAGATATACAGTTAATCCCGATGTGAAAGCGCTGTGTTATTCATGAATTTGAAGCTCAACCGCTCAGAGGCTGCGGCCTGTTCACTTTACTGTATTTGCCCAAGTATCGCTCGGGTAATTGCATTTGTATTGTAAAGTTTGCTTTCTTTCAAAGGTTTTCGCTTTGAAAGAAAGCAAACTTTTTTAGCTTTTGATAAATTAAAGGATGCCAATAAAGTCTCAAACTTGTAGTCACACTGAACTTGATAGTGATCAACTTTCGCATGGAGATTAAAATATTCTTATGTAAGTATAGTATTAAAAAGGAAATGTTAATAGTTTTGAATTAAAAATTAAGACATTTTCTATAAATGTATAGTGTAGTACACATACAATATAATAGTGTATTGCTGATAAGATGTGTTGAGGTTAAAGTACATTATTTGTTTGGCTGTCAATTTTAATCATGTGATATTTATAATATAGTTATATATAGATATAGATAAACAAAATCTTTATGGACTAATGATTTATTTAATAAAAGACATTTGTTGTCAGAAAAGGCGAGAGTTTCCAATATTGGGAAGTATGGTCCTTTCTGTAGATTAGCAGCATCCCCCAGAGCTGATGCCACCAGTGCCGCCGACGCCGCCGCCCAGACCGCGTCCTCCAGCACCGTCGAACTGAGCTATACAGCAAATTGAACAACAATTATTATACATCAGGTGTAACAGAAAACGTGAAAAAAACAGTGATAGTAGGTATTTGTGAAGAAATTCTGGGCAAAACTCGACTACTAAGTACCGCGTAAAAACACATCTCATCTTATCCAGCCGTATGTGTCCCACTGCTGGGCCAAGCCTTCAGTGTGTATTAGTGGACTTCATTCTATACTACGAACGTCAACGAAAGCTAAACAAACATACCGTAACAATATTCGCTTTTAGATTTTATGGCAGAGTATAGCTGGAAAATATCAAAATATTTGTACGTAAAGAATTCTTACCATTAGCGCTCATAACCATCATGGCTAAAGCAATCTAAAACAGAAAGAAAACATTAAATGACATTAAAACATATAGACGTAGCTACATAAGTATAATCAAAGAAAAAAATAAAATGTAGGTACTTACCACAAACCACAAAGCCAAAATCAATTTCATTTTGTAAAAATGTTTTCAAGAACCACAGAAGGGTATTATTTTGTTTTTCATAATTTAATTTGCAATAATTTCACATGTCATAATGTTCTACAGTCATAAAGTTCATATGCTATATTATTATTTATACTAACAACGATGGACATAATGGTTCAGTAGTCATAATTAACATTAGCCATAGTATTATGTTTCATAAACAACAAGGGCCATAATTATAATTTTCTATAACTATTAAATACATAATCTACAGATGACATATTATAATTATGCCATCGTGTGCGTATTATTATACTAGATGAGATGAATGTACTTACAATACAAAAAAACCTGACGTGACAGAGGGGGTCCGGGGGCGGAGCCCCCGAGGGGGGGCTCGGGGGGCGAAGCCCCCCGCAGAGAAAAAACAAAATACCAGGCAACCCCGATAGGATAGGTTAGGTTAGGTTAGAACATGATTTTTGCATCCCTGCTTGCTTGCATGCTGCATGCTTGCCTGAATGCTGCATGCTTGCTTGCATGCTGCATGTTTGCTTGCATGTTGCACGCTGGCATGCATGCTACACGCTTGCTTGCATGCTGCATGCTTGCTTGCATGCTGCATGTTTGCTTGCATGTTGCACGCTGGCATGCATGCTGCACGCTTGCTTGCATGCTGCATGCTTGCTTGCATGCTGCATGCTTGCTTGCATGCTGCATGCTTGCTTGCATGCTGCATGCTTGCTTGCATGCTGCATGCTTGCTTGCATGCTGCATGTTTGCTTGCATGCTGCATGCTTGCTTACCTGCTGCATGCTTGCTTGCTTGCTGGCATGCATTGCATGCTGCTTGCTTTACCTGCTAGAGTAATAAATAGGTCAAATAAAACAGAGATTGACTAATCAAATCAAATATGTAATAAAAGAAATATAAATAGGCGGTTAGAAGTTTTACAATAAGCTCAAATTTGAGGCTAAAGCTCTTAAGAATTCGCATCTATTTCTTTAAATAGCTTCTTTAATTAAAATTATCTCATTTGTATTGTATGTAATGTAAAATTATTTATTATGAAGATTATGTCTTTCTATTAGTTATGAATATTAAAGTTATTGCAAATAATTTTATTGCTTTCGTTAGTTATGGCACCTAAATCATTATGTCAAATAAAATTATGGCTAATGAAATTATAGCCAATGAAATTATTGCAAATTAAGTTATGTCAAACATTAGTAAACCCCACAGAAGATGCAAACCCAAATTGTATTATGAAAATCGATTTCAGTTCTTCCTATTTATACAAATTTAATTTAATTTATTCAGTTATCTCTAAATGTAGAGTAGTTTATTGACTGACGTCAATGGTGTATTCTTGTTTTTTATCTCGTTAAGTAATTATATGTAAATAATAATCGAACAAAAGAAATGTTTGCTGTCTGTTTGGTGAGACATCTCTCATGATAAAATGTATTTTTGAACATTTTTACAATAGGTAGGTACCTACTTCATTAAATGGAAGAAATCGTGTTTTCAATCTATTGTCAAGACAAAAGGTGTTAATAAAAGTTTTTACTGACTCCAATTTTGCTTTAAGGTAAAATAACATTCAAAAACGTTTTTTAAAAACACGTTCGGACGCAATACAAAATACTTCAATTAAAAATATATAAAAACTTAATATTTTTATTGCTACTTTTAAAAAAAAGCTATCATGTTATTTACAGCTGCGCGGTTGATAAAATTGACTATCTGTTACAAGTTTTCTGTATATCTTTGCCTAGCCCGATGGGAAAGAGGCGTTACAGATATAATATGTTTGTACCACCGTATAAACCTATGTATGTAAAAAAAACCCGGCCAAGTGCGAGTCGGACGCGCGCAAGAAGGGTTTCGTATCATTCACAATTTATATCGAGCAAAAAAGGTAAAAAAAATGTTTGTTGTATGGGAGCCCTCCTTAATTTTTATTATATTTGATTTCTAGTATTTGTTGTTACAGCGGCACCGGTAATACATAATCTGTGAAAATTTCAGTCCCTTGCTATATCTATAATATAAAACTCTAAAATTCTAATCTTGTTTCGGGATCGGAGAGGTTAAATGCAGGAAGGTAATATCCTGCATTTAACCTCATTCATTTAACCACTTAAATAAAAAATAACCTATTACAATTTTAACTTAAGAATAAACAATTGCTTGGGAAAAAGAATACACGAAGGTACTTATTAGCCGTCCGCCCTAAATTGTTCTCATAATATTGAATGGTCACAGATCATACGATGTGCAACTGAAGCAACCTGATCGACCTGAATATAAAAATAAGTTCATTATTTGATAACTAATACATGTTGTGTGCTGCTGTTGTATGCAAATTAGTCTTATACAGGGTGGCCCGTCGATTGACGTCCAAAAGGAAAATCGGGATTCCTTGTGTCATGCATGGGGTATCCGAATCACCCCCATGTATGTTCCGCGATTTTTTACCGTTTCCGACTAAAAAGGTTCGTAGAAAAAAAAGTACAACACTTTTTCATAATTTTATTTTTGCATCAGATGCTTCACGACCCTTTTCGGTAAGATAATCTTTATTAGTATCTGAATTAAACTCACATATTACAATGTCTAAAGCAGAACATCTGTATGTTATATCAAAGCAGAGTTATACTTAGTTAAAGTTATAAATTTTCACAAGAAGCGATGTCTAAGTTCTGAGCTAAGTTAGTACTAAGTTATGGCATTAGTTAATTATGTAGAGGCATAGGGTAAGTTTCAAACTCCGTCTGTATACTTGGATACTAGAAAGTTAGAATCGTAAGTGATCTCTGTTAAAGTTTGAATGACATTGATTTTTATTTCAAAAGATAAAAAAAATATATAAATACGAGTAGGTACTAGATAAATTGCCAACTTTCCTTGATACGGTGGATAACACTAAGTAGGTATATTAAATTCGTTTTTTATATCTTTTCAACTTATCAACCATTATTTTTATTCATGCCTATATTCTTTTTAATACATATTATTTCCAAAATGAAGTTTAAATAATATTGCTAATTGTCGACTTGTGATAAAGAATGTGTCAGAGTCACGACTTGGGATTGTTTTGTGTATCGTCTTCATGCTGCATGAATACATCTTATTGATTTGCGGTTTCAATTTGAGAGTTGACTACCAATTCAGTGATATATGCCTGAATCAATACAGGAGAGTCGTGTGAGTCATGATGGCGGGTGAATGTAGAGGATTTGAATATCCCGTATCCCACAGAAATATACCTGCAATATACCTGAATGTACTTTTATTGAAGTTTCTCTTTAAATGTACCTCTTTGAAAACGGACCAATTACAAAAATTCAGTGTGCCGCGTTTCTGACAGTATGAATGGCGGGTGTCCCCCGAAAATGAATGTTATAGATAAGTTACGGTTATGTACTATTTATCAAAGCAATGTACCTTCCAAAAATATCACCGAAATCGAATGCGATGCGCAATTATAAAAAGGAAATTAATGATTGCAATCCAGAAAATTAAAAGAACCACACCCAAATGATGTTACAAGTTTCGCAGCTCGTCTAACAAACGAACAAGGCGAAACTCTGCTTAGGAATATTTTATGGCACGTCAGTTTTGATAGAAAGGAAAACGCGAGAGCAAGGAAACCTGCACAATAGGGTAGCACACAATACCCAACACCCGCCACGATAGCAAGGTTGTTAACACCACAGTGCAGAGAAATCAGTTAAAACACAGGAAAGTTGCAGAAATATTACAATTGGAAAAAAATATGACTGTTTGGTAATTTGAAAATAATGTTAAATAATAGCAAAAGTATTGAACCGCGTTGTGTACTTAAAATACTTTCTTTCGTTTATTATAAAGTCGATGATTAATTATTTTCTCCTAAATTGTATTTTTCTGGAAAAGCTTCTCAAATATGTGTTGGTCATACTGGTTTGTTTTCACTGTGACACTGCCAGCCGCGTCTCGACGGCTCTTTTGTTACCCAAACCACATTTTTCAATACTCTAGCGAAATATTTCAAGTTCTCGAGTACTCTGCGGTTTGAGCTTGGTTTAGATATCAAACGAAATGAGTATTTTGTGAATAATTTGAGATTGCTTCCCGGACAAAGTCTTTGGCAAAACAATAGAATATCATGGGCCATTCAGTTTATAACTTTAATTTTATTTCGATATTTTGTATTTGATAGCTGATTACACGCCGGGTCCGGTAATGAGATACAGTATAAGGTTATTTTGCTACTAATATTGATACATATGATGTGTTAATGAAAAATGAAAATGAAGATTCTTTTAATCCTGTCGGTTTGGTTTTTGACAACACTTAGGACGGATTATTTTTTAAAGTCAATGCTAGATTCGAAACAGTGCAGTTTTCCCCAGAGAAGAACCTAGCAAGAAACTCTGTTGGGTTTCTCTTTTCAATTTAAGTTTTACACTTACTACTTCTATTCATAGGTATGATGTGTTATCTATACTAATATTTATAAATGCGAAAGTGTGTGTGTTCGTCCATCATTCACGGAAAAAAGGAACGTTGGATTGATGTGATTTTTTAAGTGGAGATAATTGAAGGGGATGTAGCACTCTCCATTTCCATTACTCTACAAACACGTTTTAATGCATTTTTAAAATACGTTTTAACATTTAAATATTTTAAACAAAAAGTATTTTTAAATATTCCGTTAAGTAACAGATTTATCAAGTCAAGTTTTTAATTTGAAAGGGCTTCGGAAAAATCAGAACCTGAATCGGAGCCTTTTAAGTAATAAAAAAAGAAATTCTGAGTGAAGGATGAAAGGAGATTCTACAAAAGGAGTTGGTATAAAAGCTGTCGCGTTAAATCACGTGTTCCAACCTCTTTTGTTATCTAGACCCTTTTCTCGTACTTTTTTTCTATTTGACAAGGCTTTTAACGCTTTTAACTTTGCCAGCAAATTGTTATTTTGCTGAGTTAGGATAGGGTCTAAAAAGTGAAGTTTGTTATAAAATATATCCATCATTCACCATTTTTGACAAATGGTACGTAATATTATGTAAGATAAAAGAAAACCTATTTAAACCTATATTACTTACAATAGATACAACTATAAACCTCTCTTCTGGCATTTATAAATGTTAAAATTAAATTTTACACGACGCAAATTAAGTTAGTTATTTCGCTATCTTTATCCTTATTTTCGTAAAAGGAGCTTAATGACATCCCTGGTGAATCGTAGAATTTTATGGCAAATCTATAAATATTACGATTCTGATAAGTAACATGAAACGACGTACCATACCTACATTTATTTCAGATCTATATCAATGTTGTTACGACGTAAAATATCGATTTTTTTCAGTCTATGAAGACATTTTGTAAAGTCAAGGTTTCCCAATAATAGGTAGTGAGCATTTCTTATAATATACCACTAATATAAATTTCGTTATTAGGTATATCTTTAATATATTTTTCACGAAATCTTTCAAATCGCATTAGGGTCGAAAATTATTATGTTTATCACTTCATTGCCTGATTTGTTTGTTATTCCTACAACAAAATGCAGATTTTTATATCAACGCGTTTAATCAAGCTTTATAAAAAGAACGCGACAGAAACGTATGTAAAAATAAATACCTACTTACTTAAATGCGAAAATAATATCATCACATACTCGTTACAGTAACCGACGGCATACATTATTCACGATGCACGTAATTTATGAAAAATATCTCTCGTTTCTTTCCAAATATCCTGGTAATGTATTCTAATATAATGTCCCCAGGCCTTTGAGTAAGCTTGACGCAAATAGAGGCTGTAATCGCGAGAAATAGCGTTTTTATGCAGGTAAACATTTCTGAGAAATGCTCAAGGGGAGTTCAGAGGTAATGTGATTTCGAAAGATATGATGTCAATGTAGAGTGTTTACTCTACAGACAAGCTGCCACCAACAAACATTTTAGATATCTTTGAATTTTTCTCTTCCATTCTTTTCACTGTGATACCGTCATGACATCGGTATGGGTGACTGCAAATATCTTGATCAATGTCATTAACTGAACACAAAGGAAATTGGATCTCATTTGTACGATGAGATGGTGCACTAACTTTTATCAAATATCTATCAATTAATGCTCAAGAACTTTGCGAAACAAATAGGTAGTTGCAGAAATGGAAATTGGATTCTCTACAAGTGTTTACTGCTGATGTCTATCTTATACAAGATAGGATCTTGTTATTTTTACCAATTTCTATTTGTATCTTCCTATCTTCGAAGATTGTCATAGTTGAACTATAAAAAGATACTCTTGCTACAGAAAACGGATATTACCTACCTACATACCTGATATAACCAAAAATAAAATATTGCGCTGACATCTTCATAACTCCGTTTGAAAAGCATCATTATGAAAATATTCTTCTTTCGAGAGATTTCTACATAATATATTCAGTCACATATTTGACGGCGCGCTTATATGAATATAATTTGAATCCACTGCGCCTACGTACGAAACTATTTACTTACGTAACAACGTGGCCTCCAAACTAGGTATTTTTTGTAATGAAAAAAACGTGTCTTTTTTTTCGTATACATCGAAATGAAATGAAATGAAATTCTCTTCGTTGTTATATTTTATATTATTATTTTTATAAGAATTGACGCCTTTTGAAAATAGAATTCTAATTTGCAAATCAGAAATTTCCTTCTTATTCCTATAATAATTTATATTCAGAATAATAAGATATTATTATTCTATTGCCACTTCCGCTTTTACAAGTAGAAGGAACTTGACGAGGAACCACGTCTGTTTGTTTATCTGGTAGATGCGCCTCGTGTCGGTGTGGTTGGTGAAATTTCCAGGAATCACGTCACTTACTTGCCACGTGTAGAATTGTAGACTGTTGATCACCTTATCTTAGTGCCTTATCTTAGTCCATTTCATAAAACATGATGTTTAAGAAATAAACACACATCACAGGTATAAAATATCTGAGGGATAAATGTTATCTGTAGATCGTGAAACAGGGCCTTACTTAAATAATCTAACTTGATCCTGACTTCTAAGAATTGCGAGTCATTCCTCGTGCTCGTCCAAACAAGATTAACTTTCCTCGCACCTGCGGATTTCATTTAATCATGTGATTAAGGAGAATCCACGCGTCTTTATTGAAACATGGGGTGTGGTACAATTTCTATTTATAGTAATCCTTTGGAATATTTACTGCAAGCTTGAGACTTTAGCTTTCTTTTAAATCATAGAAAATATGAGTTATGTTTTGTTAAATAAACAAAATATGAAACTAGCCATAATATATTATCATATTACACAATTAAACATAATAGTGAACAAAAATTGTTGGATGATAATAAACACAATATACTAGTATAGTAATACGATTTAAATTCGTGTAAAAACATCAAATTGCATAAACTCAATATAGGTCCTAACCAAATTGTTAATTTTATGTAAATAATAAAATGAGCTATGATTTTTGACGTAGACCGGATTATGACAAAAAATGATACCTTTAATTTATTTGTACCAAAACTTAGCAACTAAAAACGCTGTATGAAAAATTGCTATCTCTCGCACATTGTACCACAGATGACTTGTATTTTTCTAGATTCTTCTCACGTGTAGAGTTTTGAGAGAAGAGTTGAGTAAGGTGAACGTGACCGGGACGACCTCCCTTCGTTACATTATGGGCGGGTATTCTCGTCTTATGAGACCACTGACTGGGAAATGTATAGACAACATACCTAATACCATATAATAAACCTGTAATTGGCTCGTTTGTTTATTTATAATTTTCTATTATGTATATTAAAGTTGTTAAAATAATAAATAAATAGATAGATAGAACAATAAATAAATAAACATACTACGCAAAGAACGACGAATATGTTTTGGGAATTTTATCAGCGAAAATATAGTTCTTTGTGGGCTAATTGTGTTGAGTCAAACATCGATGTTTGTTTCTTACTGGCTTTTTTTTGTAATATAACCAATATAATAATCACATTTTAGCGAAGACTGTATATTGTTTGTCTCAAAAAATTTATATGTACTCGTAAACATGAGTGGAAATAGAAAATCAATAACTTAATCAAAAATGTAATTTTTAATAAATCAATGACTTATTTACTTGTATTATTTATAGGGAAATCAATAAGAGAGTAAAGTTCCATATAGATAGAGCTTTATCAAATAGAACACTAAAGTTAAGACGTCTTTCGAAGTCTCTTTCATGAAACTCCGACAGTTGTCTTATCAAATACATTAGAGCCGCACTAATGTTTCAAAGTTTTATCATTTGAATAAAGAGAATAGACGCTCGCGTTGTTTGAACGAAGTGTCTAGGAGTTTTAAAGTCGATGGAAAATACCATAGACGGGACTTTTAATGGACTCCTTAATAAAGTCACTTCAGTAAAGCCTTTTGAATTTACATTTATGAATGTGACATAGAATTGTAAATCAAAAAGAAATATTTACTTGAGAAATTAATACATTAAAGTATATTTTTGGAAATAATCCATTTTGTCTTATAAATCTTATAATAATATATTTCATTAGTACCTTTTGTATAACTTCTCTTTTTTTTGTCTCTATGTACTATCATCTTACAATAAACTGTTAAATAAATAAATATAATTAATACAAAATTACTTTATAAAGATTAAAAGATTACTGAAATAAAGTTTCATACTAAAATTTCACTAGCCTAGCATAAAATAAATCATAAAACAAAAGAGCAACGCAGACAAAGCACTTACTCGCACAAAACATTTGGCGATCGCCCAAAAATGTCGTCGACCCGTCCTAAGAGGAATGCTCTTTCCGTTTATTGCTTACCGGAGCTCGCCTGAGGACCTCTCCAGCCTTCCTCGTTATACCAGCCAGTAATGATCACATTGCGTTACCTGAATAATGAACCTAGTCGAGTACTACGGTATTTTAATAATACAACTTTGCTTTTTGGGAGTATTTGTTCCCTTTTTTATTAAAAACATAGATTCTAAAGACAAAATTGAATGTTAACAAACATATTCATTTGCTATTAGTTAATTTACGTAGGTAAAAATTACAAGTCAAAATAGATTTTATCTAATCCATCTGAAGCAACAATGTAAAAAAGCAAACGAGAGTGCTACGAGGGCTACGAGCGCTACGGTGTAGCAACTTGCTACGATTGATTTGCAATTCAAATCTAATGACTACGAAAGACTTTGTAAGAGTGTGTTTGTGTGGAATGGGTTTTCTTATCCACAAATATTAATCTTAAATCTTAATCTTAACTTGCCGTTGTTGTCCCACTGCTGGGCAAAGGCCTCTCTCTCTCCTCCTTCTCCATGATTCTCTATCCTGAGCCGCCTCTGACCAGTCATTCGTGAATATTAATCTACATATATAATAAAATTGTCTATGAAAACGACAAACTCAAATAGTTTCTAATAATTATAAAATCCCTTATTAATGCGTTAAATATCAGACGGGTACTAAAGGTAGTTTGCATGCAAATTCTAAGGACCCAAAAGTTTGTTGAATTGAAACTATGTTGGGATAGTTGGCAAGTTACATAGGTACAGTATCTAACTATGGATCGATTTGGTATTCCTTACACATTTGCGTTTCAAGAAACCACTCAAAAATCGCCCAATTCAGCGTTTGATATGATCAAATTATCGAAAGCAAGGATGCGTAAGTCTATAAATTATGTTGCTACACGTACAAAAGAATAGCTATTAAAAAGAACACGACAAATTAAGCAGTTAAATATTCATTCAATAATGTCAAACAAACAGGGTTTTTATCAAATAAGAGTATCATATTAATAAAATAATAACACATAGGGTATATTATTATTTTATTAATATTCACATCAAGTCTCTTTTCCTTCGGGATTGGCATAAAATACCCTTTAGTAAAGCTGAAGGAAAGGAAATACCCTTGACTGAGGAAATAGGTAGATAGGTATCACAAAGAAATGTGAATGACTCAAAAGAGATGTGTTTGGAACATAGCAAGCAAAAATGTGGTGTATATAAAATAAATAAAGCTACACTTAAAATGTATTATAAATATCAAAATAAACTAGTTTCACGTTTATTAATTGCTATCTAGCTACATACCCGCTAGTATTCCGTTCCTTTGAGAGTGCCAATTAAATTTGAAGAGGTTGCAAGTAAAATGCATGCTGAACCATTTTTACTGTACATTTCTGAAATATATTCTTTAAGGAATATTTACGTAATGGTTTGGAAAAGGAATATAAAGAACTTATAACTTTAAGCTAGTTGGATGACCAACTTCAGCACAGTGATAAAAAAGAAAATATAATTACCTAACTTTATCAATAAAATACCTATCATTATGTAAATATATGTATTTTTAGATGTTTACGAAATTAGATTTTCGACGAAGGACATTATCTGCCTTTTAGAAAGATGAGTGAAATGTAAAGATATAAAATGTTATAAGTATAGCAAAGTCACGATATAAGATTTAAATTGTTACGTTTTGCTGTAATATACTTTTACCTCTTAAGCTTACTTATTTATTGGAATTATAAAGATATTGAAATTACAGCGGTTAAACAAAAGCTAAAATATAAAAGATAAATCACATACTGCGTTGCCAGAAAACCTAGCCAAAATAAGTAGGTCGGCCGTACATTTCAACATACTTTTCAGCTTCAATACTGTCGCATTTTTTCCGCATGTTACTTCATTTTGTCGCATTGCCATCGTTATTCATAGCAATGCGGACAAAGATGGTATATGTTTATGTATACATGGTGGTTTTAACTTCCTCCCTAAAAAGAAATCGAATCTGTGACACTTAAGCCCGTTCTCACAAACTAACTCCTAACGTAAGAGACCCCTTAACAGTATTAGTGGCGTTGACAGACGTTGTCAGTTGAACTGCTAAGGGGTCATTAGAGCTCCCTTACTTAAGGAGTTAGTTGGGGAATACAGGCATTAAGTCGCTCCTCAATAATCATGTAAATGACAAAATCAGTTACACTTTTTGCTACGGTAAATAGTTACCATTTCTTTCAAAACTTAACTATACATAGGTATAAAAAGAAATGTAGGTATAATTTTGGTATTTAGAGTCAAAAAAACTAACCACCTTATTACAAAACGAGGTTTAAAGATAGTCCGAGGTTAGTTCGTGTCTTTTGACGTCACGGCTATAGACAAAATGTCAAACTAAACAAACTAACGTCGGACTATCTTTAAACCTGGTTTGTAAGAAGAAGGTAAGTATATAACTAATAATACTTAACTATAAACTTGGATATTACCAACAGTTATTCTGTTTAAGTTTCAAGATAACCGTTGCGTATAATAAAGTCCCTTATAGTACAACTCGTTAGATGCCCGTACGTGACGCGTTGATACCCAGCCAATTTACTTCTTTTGTGATACTCATTTCTTTGAAAAAGGAGCTCGGATAAAGTATATCTTTGGAACGTGACATGCTATATATGTTTTTTTTATAAACTGTAAATAATATACACGCTGTTGAGGTATACTGTGCGGAAAATTGTACAAAAGTATTTTTTTGTAACTGATGAACGTTAATTCTCAAAGTATGTAGGTACCTAGGTGGGTCTTGTCTCCATTTGCTCATTAGGATTGCACATATCTATTTTGAAAAACAATTAGAAGATAGTAAAATAAGTACTTATACTGAAACATAGATATACTCAATTATGGCCTTTTCTGCAATCCGTCAATATTCTAATGTTTTTCTATTGAAACAAAGTAAAGAAAAATAAAAATATGCCCAAGGAACGAATAATATTTGTTACTTAACTCATTTTTAGTCAATTCAATGAATTATTAAATGAAATCAAGCTATTTTTAGCATGGAACTGAACGTCAAAGATTAAATTGATAACACTTTTGTCAAGGGACCTTTACAGGAAAGGAAACCTGTTTTCCTCATCATTTTCCTTAATTTTTGCTTCAATAGATTTTTGTTGCTTTGTTTCACACTGGTTAGAAAAAACAGACAAGGAGGCTTTATGCTAGCGCTGTAGATTCTTTTGTTTAAAGTGTCAATACCACTAAACTGGCTTTACCATGTGGTTTTACCTCGACACAAAATAAATGCCGGTAGCGTAAAAATATATGGAACAAAATATGGCGTTAATTTAAAAAGTTCGGTTTTATAATCGAAAAGTTCGATTTGAAAGAGATTTTAAACGAACGGTATTATTAGTCTGTTTTGGTACTTATAAATACTTACATAATGTTTCTATTTGCTCGTAAATAGTAACAACCTTTTGTATAAAGATGTTAAGGTACACTTTTGACTTTGACTACTGATTTTTTGTTGTCACTCACATGTTCACATGCGACCGGTCATCAGATAAGAGAAACAAAACCAAACACCTGACAAAAGTGAAAAACTAAACACATTGTTATTCCTACCTACTTTCTACTTGTGTTTTCTATTAAACCTATTGTGCAAGAAGTCCCGAATAGTTCCAAACATGTAAACAATGTCCACCCTCGTCACAGTAATCCTATTTGCGTTTAGGCAGTTACATTTCGCGACTTAAGTGTATTTAATGCTACCAAGACACTTTTATTAACTTAGCGTATTTCTTCAGTCGTTTCTTTACTTAATTTGTTGGAGTGTGTACTTTATTTTAGACTTTATGAGGGTCCGAATTTGTCTTTTGTTTTTGTATTTTGACGCGTGAAGGATAAAAACTTTTGCCAAATAAAATACACGATTAGTTGCAGTCAAAGTTATACTAAACCATTGATCTATTAACACAATCGTTGTCAAACAAAACACCACACGTATTTTTATTTTTGCGTAGTTATAGCTCATAGCCTTTATTACAAAATACATTTACGAGATCATTTTAAATTTTTCCAGCCAAATCACAGCATCAAAAGCGTAATCAATTGAACTCCCATTTGGCTATACTGTCCCAATAGAAGGGATTGAAATGTCTATCCAATTCGATGCTGACCAGTGTAATACTGTCCGAATGTGTAACGTATCGAAATGGTTTCCATAGCGGCCATTACGTTATTGGATCTGTCGGACAACAAGTCCGGAATTAAAAATTCGGTAAAAGTACCCATGTAGGAAATTCTGAAATTGCACTCAGAGGTGGCAAAAAATTTGAGCAATGTGCGATAAAATGAAATTGGACCATGTTTGGTCTTTTATAAGTCGTAAATAGAAGGCTTAAAAAAGACATCCGCCATTACAAAACCGACCCGAAGAACCTGCTGAACTTAAATGCCTTTTTAATATCTAACTGAATGCGACGCACCACAAGTAGGAACGTATCCACTCTAAAACCCGACCAAATAGAAATGTAATATCCTACCTCACAAACGTTAGTATTTGAACTTCTTCTCGAATTAGCACGAGTACGGCAACGTTTACCGTGCCATCAAACATTTCATTTCCATTCAGCAATCAAGTCTGAGTCTGACGCAATATACTTACGAGCTTCCCTGTAATGGAGATATTCACGGTTCTTAGATAGACGAAAGGGCAATTCGAATTAATAGACTGTAGCGGGAATTAGTGGCCATTTTCTTTATTTTCATATAATGTGTTGGAGTGTCTCCCTCCACCCATTAAACTTGTTTAAAAATACTCCTTAATTGTCTGTATAATCGAACTTTTTAACCCCCGACGCCAAAAGAGGGGTGTTTAAAATAAAGTCATAATTTTCATTCTATCTGTATGATTCGTGTTTATTCGGGTTTTGTATTTGAGTGGTTGAAAGACTGATTTTAGGAGATCCGTACTTTATTCCTTATTCAATTAATAATCTAGTATCTGCAAACTAATTAGGTCCTTGATAGATTAAATAATTCGAATTTTCATTACATCTAATAACCCTGCTTATTTACTACATTCATTATCTACATTTCTATCTACAAGCCTCTTTTCCACCAAGGTTGGCTACTTCCCTCAACTTGCTACAATCCAAACACACATCCCCCACTTTGCTCTTCATCATTACCTCGCTATCCTCCCTACACTTACCCCACACATAATCCTTCATGCAGCCGAGCGAGTACAACTCACGCTCGACATCCTGCGTGGGTGACGATTGTAATTAAATTCCGGGTCCTTCTACCTGGTTCTAGAGCTACAGGTTTTGAGGTCATTTGAAGTCTCTACTTGGTATTTCAATTGGTAGAAATCCTAAGAAAGAAAAAATCTTGAAGAAACTTTTGTACATAGGTAGGTATCTAAAAAAGAAAGAAATGACGGAGTGGGTATGTTTACCAATATTTCAAAAGTGAATTACGACCTAATCACACTCTTATGAGATTAGGTATGTGTCCCTGTAATGGGGACGTTAAAAAGTGTTAGTAGCTTCGTAGTGACTAGTTTAAGTATTAAAGCACGGTCGCCTAAAGCATTTTCTGAAACCATCGCTACAAGTGCTAAGTCTACACAATTTTCTCCCTTCTTTAAATATGCTTGTCATACACTCTTTTTAGT
The DNA here is from genome assembly GCA_947563765.1 of Anarsia innoxiella. Taxonomy (NCBI): domain Eukaryota; kingdom Metazoa; phylum Arthropoda; class Insecta; order Lepidoptera; family Gelechiidae; genus Anarsia; species Anarsia innoxiella. Next base: position 4,751,744 of record OX387410.1, on the reverse strand, counting down.
TAAAAACTCCGATAAATACTAACTAAATTAATTAGTAATTACATTCCCAAAGGCTTCTCCCTCAAAGTATATTATCAAATTATCTATTTAACAAACTTTTGAAGGTTTCCTCTGGGCTTTACATACTGATTCAATAACACGACGCCTCGACCGACCTTTAGATATTTAACTATCATTTAATTTGGCCTAAAGACCCTTGGTTACCCGCAACACGAAGTAGTTACGAAGTTAAAGCAAACATAGTTTTAGTGGGTCCACTATATTTGAAATGTTAATTTTCTAGGGGCCATTCGAATACTAAATACCTACATTAAAGTGGAGAGGATGCTAAAATGCGTTAACTTGTAAGTATCGTAGGATAGAGGTAAAGAATCAAATAAATAATTAAGCATGTAGGTATAAAATAACGTTTTATAAATAAGACTTAAGTCATTACATTGTGTTTCAGTTTTGTTAATATTTAAATAAAGTGTTGTAGTAAATTATACAGTGAATATTATGAAGCTTCAGATTTATCCGTTTTCGTATTGACGTTCATCTATAAATGGGCTTTTGGTGCAAAATATAAACACATTGCTAGTTCCAAATCCAGCGTCCTTTAGCGTCCGAAATATGGCAAGATTTAACGTTGTGTAAAATAATATAAATAATTCAAAACCCTTATGCTATCTACACACCAAAGCCGCCGGCATGCCGCCGGGCTAGGCCGGCAGCTTTACGTCATACGAATGGCAGCTGTCAAAAAAGCCGGCGGCTTTGGTGTGTGATACCATAACGAAAATGTTAATCTTGAGTATAAAGAGCCATCCTAAAATTCAGCAACAATATTACATCTTGCAGCGCGGGTTATTCTAAAACCATAACTAACATGAATTGGGTCACAAACCTATCAAACTTGGTTATATCGTCAGCATAAATTCTAACTAGTTACGGCTCTAATTCTAACTGGAACCTTGTTTAGAATTAGTTTGTCTGTTTCGTGCCATCTGGGACATTTGCGACTTGACTGGTGTTATTCTAATTGTGTCACAGTTTCAGCTCGTTATTTACAATGCCAAAGTGGAACAAAGGAAAACAATTGAAGATAAAAATCCTGAATAATATTCTTAAAAGAAATGTCTGAAATGATCCACAATGTTCTGAAAATAATAACAAAGTTTTTGAATGGTTATGAAAATAAATTACTAAAAAAATAAAATTAAGTAATAAAGATTAAAAGAACGTTAAGGTACTTTCTATAATAAAACAAAGAGTGAATTAGACACAAAGGAAATACTTTGGACAAAAACGAATATCTTAAAATTGATACCGAAGCATATAACCAATAAAGCATAGTATGTAATTGTTGTATTATGCGAGTATTGTCTCGGATTGAAGCTCAGCCAAATTACAGACATTTGGCACTCAATTGACTCCCTAGCAATATACTTACTAATAAAATGTAGGTATTATAGACAAGACATGAACTCATTTGATAAAAAATTCTGTAAAATAATGTTCTGTAATAAACATATTTTTTAAACGATACAATAATTACTTAGAATAAAAGAAAATACATTTTAATTTAGCAGAAATCTAAACCCAATTACTCATTAAACAGGAAAGTATTTTGATACCCAAATAATTAAAATTAAACAAAGCCGAGTAAAATAGGTACCTACCTACGTGATAATGGTTGCCAACCGATTTTAATTTCACAGGAGAAACGCTTCTGAATGAAAAATAATTTTCTTTTGAAACGCCATTTCTTTCATTACGCAATTTTGTTCAGCTACAACATTATAATCACAGAAAGATATCTTGTTCAACTAGGATTTGTGAAAATGAAATATTATGTATAATGGGTAGTATAGGTATATGGAAGTAAGTGTGATTTATTATTTAAGCAATAACTATTTTTATTCGACTTGCCAGTTGTTGAAGCAATGGAGGTTGGTTTTTACGCAGCATTCGGACAAAATAGGTGAGTTGTATCCAATTATCCAATATCGGACATGGTGAAAAGGCTTCATACAAAATTTCTGCCACTGGGGCCGTATTCTTCTAATTACCAAATGAAAAATGGTGTCTCTCTAGAATGTGAATTGTATGAATTGACACATTTTGGTATTCTCTTAACAGATAAGTTGACAGTGGACAGCGATCGGCCGTACATTTTATCGGTATTCTACTCCGCAATGTCACGTGAGTGGCAGTTCCAAACGGTATTCTCTTCGCTATTTGACAGTAGACAAAACCCTCTAGAGACTACTAATCGACTACTAATCGACTATTAATCGTGGCACTTAAGAGAATACCAAATTTGTGACATATTGCTGTCGAATGTTTATCTGTTGGCTATAGCTTGGTCGCTTAACTTAATTTAGCGGAATTGCTACCCTGGGTAGCAATTCCGCTACCCACAATAATAAATCCGTGGAAAATCCACAACAATTGGGAACTGAAGCTTACTCCAATTACCTTATAACAAGTACCTACTCTATAGGTAAATAATATACGAGGAAAATTTTAGAATGTTTTTACTGGTAAGTACCCAATAAAATATTTCTTTCTATTTCGTCGTACCTCCACAAAATAAATTAGAAATTAAAATCCTTTTTTTTCTTTCGGTTTATTGCAAACGTCTCTGAATTAGTTTCCCCGAATTTTATGAAAGGAATAAATAATTATGGCTTTGAGAACTGGCTTAAAGATTTGGAAGTGTTTTTAATAAAAATATATTTTTTATTCATAAAATCGAAATGACTATACTTATTTACAACTTGGGAAATCATAAAATTTGTCTTGGTAGAGGCTTGCCATGCACACGAGAGAGAAATTCTGTAGTGAAATAAGATAAGATCTTTTCATTAAATAAAAGAACGACGAAGCTGTTAACAAACAAATGCTAGATAAACTTTTGAAATATTATTAGACTTATCACAAAATTAGAACTATCACAAACATCTAGTAATTCCTATTCAGCCGGGTACATTTATGAAAAGATCTTTCGTTTTTTTAAACCACAAGATACCCGTATAATGAAAAGAGCTATATATTCACATTTGTATGATGGACCGAGTAGTGCAAATATTCCAAGTGTACAGCGTTGCAGGGACGATTCAAAGCCTCTATCGACCGTCGCGGTATTGTGCCGGCGTCTTTGTATGAGCATACTGCAAACTACCGACTACAAAGTCCCTTTGTCGGTCCCGTAGCGCACTTGGGTCTTTACAGCATTATTCATATTGTGTTACCACAATAGGTGCAGTACCAATATGTTGTCGTTATGTAAATATCTTTACGTCCCTCTTCCTCTCTTTCAGAAGAGTTGAGAAGGTGATATATAAAGAGGAAACAATCTGAGTCTTTTATTTATATTATGATGTTTTGCGCGGTTCTTCATCATGCCAGATTATGGACGTCCACTCTTGGACAAAAGCCTCCCCCAAAGATCTTCATAACGGCCGATCTTACGCTGCCCACATCCAATGGCTCCCCGCGACTTTAACCAAGTCGTCAGTCGACCTTGTTGAAGGCCTTCCCACACTGCGTCGTCGTCCGGTGCGTGGTCCTGCGCGGTCGGCAAATGTGAAATCGTTTATAAATTATGCGTGAGTCTTTCATAGCCATAAATTCCATAAATCATTTTCTTCAAATTAATTACAGCACCCTTTTAAAAGATTTACAAAATATAATAGTAATAAAGTAGCCCTTTTAATGGAATAAGGCCGGAAGCACTCTCAGTTACGTCTTAAGAAGGAAAACTGGAAAAGCTGCTAAGTAGGGTGTAACTCAATTAAGTGAATTGTTGGACGGAATGAAAGACGCTACTTAGGTTGGTTTCCAAGGTGCTCGGGTACTGAGCACTATTTTATAGAACTGTAAAACTCTGGGCGGTTTTATTGTGGTATGATTCAAAGACGATTTAAGCATTTTAATTATTTTGGTTAAAAAACCTAAAGCAGTGATTTTTTCTTTAGCTGCATCGGAAATTAAGTAATTAATGAATAGAACAATGCTTACTTAATTTTGTTTTTATATATAAAAGAGTGACTTCAAAAATTGTTCATTGTCGATTAAATCCTACATTTTTATCCTCCACCAAAATATTTCGTACATTGTACCTACATTAGTAAGGCCACTAAAATTTACTTTTTATAAACTTTATCAAATACACACACACATATCACATATCAGTTATACTACTTTATACTTTATCGTCTTTATTTTTAAAAGTGTCGTTCTTGTCGGTGGAGTCTACGTCACACTATGTTGGAACCTTCCCTGCCATCCATGTATGCACCTGATGCGACATACAACGTCGATTTCCTCTTTTATGTCCTCCATGGTCTCTCTAAGTTAACTAAACTCCATTCCCCGCTCTCTCCTCCATCTCATCCCATATAACAGGTAAAAAGGCCGCTACCCACAGCATCGACGAACCACATCCCTCACCGTAATGTTCCATTATTTCTATTTCCTTTCCGACCCTTATATTTGGGCTACATCGTCTCTTACATTTCGCTCAATTTGTTCCTTACAACCTTAATGGCAACAATAACTGAACCTTTCAAGAACATTTCTTTTTCATTTTGCGTTGTTCAGTTGAAATAGAATTGTAATAGGATTATTTATTTAACAGCTGACTGTTCAAATTCGTTCGAATAACTTCGATTTCAGTTTTATTCGAAACTTTGTCAGTATCGTAAAAGTATAAAATAAGTATAATAATAATTTGTAAGTATAAAATATATTATGGATAGAAATAACTTGTTTTAATTGTGTAACCTGTGTAAACTACATATTGAACGGTGATTAATTACTATCTCCCAATTTTAAACGCTTTCAAAATAATTTCGCTTTTATTTAGGCGCGTGGATTTTCTTTTCTGTTAATTCCATTTTTGAAAATTTTCATGACACTTGAAAATGGCGAGTACAAAGGGGCCTGCATTGAAAAAGTTTGCATATCATTCTACTGTTTCTCTCTTTAGTACACGTTAATACGTTTGTGTGGATTAATCAGCCTTGAAAACAAATCTTTCGTAACATAGGTAAGTAAATAACAAACAATTACTTATTTTATTACTCACATTTTCCTAACTTGTTTGTGAATATGAAACACAAAACTCATCGCTAGAAAATTGGAGATGTAAATTACATTTTCGTGAGCGCGCCTTCACAGAAAATTATGAAAATTGGACGAAATGAAGTGTTGACTTAATTTAGCGGGAAAAAATACAGCCGCGACATTCCATGGCGTAAACAAACTGGGTAGGTTTGTATGAGGACTGAGAAAAGGATAGAAAAATGATTTTCTCGTTAGGTATTTTTATTGCTAGACCTTTCAAGCTTAAACCTATTCAAATTAGAGGTTTTGGCATTTGAACCAAATGTAAATTGAGGGCGCCGGGGTCAGCTACACTGAATAAAGAGGTAAGATAAATATATAGTGATACATTAACATTTTAGAACATAGGTTAGGTAATGCATTATTTTTTTCTTTCTCTTATTATACTTCGTACCAAGATTGGTACGAGTACAAAAGCTAAATTGTTATAAAATAACTAACAGCTAAACGCAACGCAGTAGAAACGCTTAAATATTTAAATAGGTGAACTTCCTAATAAATAATAAACAAATAAGCAATCTCTTTATCTTCATATGTAAAATAAGCATAGTTTAAGCCGTAGCGACACCGCCGAGCCAGCACATACATTCGTGGTTTTACAAAAAGGCTGCTCGTATTTCTGCCCACATGACACTCCTGGGAATAATTATTCGGTTTTTTCTGTCTCCTCTCTAGGGAACTCTCAGAATTAATTGGTTAACTGGATTTAATGGAGCGGGTTCTTTTTTGTACTTTAAAACTGCTGTTGGACATCTTAATGCGATTGTAATAAAAATATATTCAATTTAATATAAAACAATTTCAGTCGCAAGTCTGTATAGACTGATTGTCGGCAGTTTATGGGTAATTATTTAAAAATAAAAAACAAACTATTGTTAATAAGCATATTCAAAGCATTTATGACTTTGGGTAATCAAAGTAGGTCAGAGGTATTCTGATAACTTTCCACCTACTTAGTTCGTTTTTTGTTTTACTTTTTTGTGAATTACGTGCTTTATTTGTTCGTGTTAACTTCACGTGAATGCGTGGTACACTTCAAAGACGGAGTAATTTCGAGCAAAAGGCCATGTTGATCTTTCTTTACAATTCCACCTCGTTCCATTCCAACTTTGCATGTTAGAAACAAATTTACGTAACCCAAAATCCTGAAACAAGCTTGAGAATTCCACAAGGAACGAGTTACCAAAATCTGAAATATATTTAAGTTTTATTAACAAATTCCCCGACCATGTTTTAATTAAACTGAGACTTTAACCAACAGTTAACGGAACAACTAATTGCTTTGAGAAGTTTCAATTTTGTTCATTTCAAGATTGAGAGAGATTTTATTAGTGTCGTTTTGTGAAGAGTTTCATTTAGTTACGGTATTTGTACAGATAAATTTAAATTGGACTCGTAAAAGTAAAATTAAAAGAATTTATTCATCGAGATAAATCATTTGAGAAGATTGGTGTACTAAATGAAATAACGGAGAATAGAAGTAGGTAAGTATATAAAAATCAATGAAAAAAATTATAAGAAGCGCCAGTTGGAAAAACTGGCAATATACCAATTCTCTTCTCTGCTTATATGTTTGTCAAAAAAGAAAGACAGCTAAGACCATCCCCTTTATGGCCTACCCACAGCTACGTAGCGTGTAATTATTTTAATACCTTCATGAATGGATGGTATCCGATCCAAGACCTTCATTAACCGTCATTAATAGACCCAAGGCAGTGTTTCCCAAACATTGTTCTGCCATGGCCTCTTAATCCTCAATATTGTGTGACTAACTGAATAGTTTCAAACCCAAGCTTCGGGTCCTTTTCGAATAATAGTGATTTGAACTTCTACCAACTTCAATCAATTATTTGATATATATTTTTGTCATCTTAGTAAAATAGGTATAAACAACTAGTGTGGACAGTTCGCTATAGAATAAAATAACCCGACTTGTTAAATGAACCTGTCATCGTCACTATTTTCTTACTAATATGTATTAGTTCCATACCCCCTTATTACAAAAGGAGTTTTAAAGATATAAGTAAGTAACGACGTAAACTCGTTTAGTTTGACGTTTTGTCCATAGCCGACTAAAGTCGTATTAAAAGGGGGAAAAGTTCTAATTTGTGTATTAATTAAAGAGTTTCCATAGGTAATAATAAAATAGTACTTATTGTCGCTCGTTACCTGACTTTTAAGAACCTCTGCCACAGAGCTATTAACCGACGTGAGTACTAATCCGAAGCAGATACATTCCGCATTCACTAGATACGGCCTTTCATTGAACTAACGACGTTAAAGGGTGTGAACATCAATTCAGTGTACTCGAAGATTAGAGGTATTATTGAGTATGGTAATTTTATATACTACGTGTTTATTTATTTATTCAGGATAACTACCAGCATACAGGGTGACTTTAAATTAGTGAATGATAGAAAAGATTATGCATGTACTCGTGTTAGCAAACAACTTTTAGTATCGGGTCGAAATCACAAAAAAAAATTGTTCCCCCATACAATCAGCTGATGCACTTTGTATGGGTAGTTCAAAAATTTTTGAATGATTTAGACCTTGGTCCCATAGTAAAAGTTGTTTGTTATCACGAGTACATGCATATCCTTTTCTATCGTTCACTAAATTAAAGTCACCCTTTATAAGTACATAAAGAGAGAACTATGTTATATGTTACAGTTTCAAGCCAATAACAGTTATTCGTTTAAGAGTTTTATTTATTACTTATATTGTTCTTTTTGTTGAGATACAAGAGCTTGTTTTCCCAAGTCATGAGTGTCCAGAGGTAGAACACTTTATTATGAAGCTAAACACACTGGTTCTGGATTTGTTTCAGCAGCGGTCAGATGTAATGTTCATCCTGTAAAACAGTGGCTCTGACAAAATGATAACACCTCTTTCATCTGTCATTTGTCAGCCACCATTTAGAGAGAAATGGTGTTTAAAAAAAATACGCATCAATGGATAATGGCATAATAGCCATACCTACGAGAATTCGATTTTAAATACAGCTTACTTAATTTGGTAGGTTTAAGTTGTAAGACGAGAGAGAAAAAAAAAACAAAGAAACGAAACTTCTATTAAAGAAGAAAGCTATCCCTGAAACAGATTTCAAAATAAACAAAGAGTCTTTTCAACCATTTTAATATAATTAATACCAAAAAGTATTCGTTAAAGAAACTTGAACCTGTATCCAGAATGAAATACTTAATTATTCATTGAACGTAACTTAATGGCTCGGAATTAATTGGAAATCGCGAGCGATTCGAAAATTAAATCGTCGCCATCTTGTTTTCTATAAACGGGATTTTCATTGAGATCGCGTTTTGGTAGCATTTGGAATAATAATTTTATTATTGCATTTTTATTAGGTTTTTTATTGTGTCTCACTTCTTTGTCCACCTTTTTCTTATATGAGTGAATACAATACCTAATCATTTTTGAAGCATGACGAAAATGAAAATCATGTTTGTGGAAAAATCTAACGATGTTTATTTGTTTTTAACACCCACTTTAATTCCATATACCTTTGTGATATTTTGTAAGTATGTGCTATATCCCTATTGTTTGGCGTATAGGTACCTACTGCGCTGCGCGTACTTAATACCTACCTACAGTTAATTTAATAGTAAATACCAATTTGACACTGTCAATTATCGTCACCCTTGCCGAAATAATTAATACCTACTAAAATTGATTGTATTTTGCTGCTGAGATCCATACGTGGAATGCTTTGTGCTGTATTCCATCATACGAATGAATGAATTCGATAATTTATACTGACACGTTTTGTACAATGTATTTTACGTCAGTATGTCAACTGCTGATTGTCAAATGTAGCGAAATTAATGATACTCGTATTTATTTTATATACCTACTTTTAATAAACTTTCTCATTTTCTTCCTGAAAAAAAAAACTTGTAAAGAGAGAAAACAAATAGTTATTTAGCATTTATTTACTAATAAGAATATTTATACGGCTGTACAGTGTAACGGTTAACAAAAAAATTAAGGAAAAAAGGCAACAAAGCCTTAACTAAATCTGACATACTGTTATAAATGATTAGATATTTGCCAGTAACTAACAAAAATGGTAGCCAGAGTGCCTGGCAATAAAGTAACAAATTACGGAAACAATATTTTTGCCAACTCATTTGTATTTATGAAAAAATGTTCTCGAGGGAAATCTCCCCTTTGTTCCTTTCAGAATACCTAGGTATAACCCGAAAAAGATAACTTTATACTCCATTTGTATGAGCACGCATATTGCTGAATTCTCTTTTATAGGTTTCAGGCATGTATGCTTGTCTACTGTCCAATATTTCAAAACCACGGCTCGTAAATTAATACTCATAATTGAATATTGATTCCATGATTAATTGATTCAGCGTCGAGCTTTGAAGCTTTAATTTATTCATATTTGACGTTTATTGATTAAAAACAAGCTTTAATTTACATATTCAAAATAGGTAAAATGTACGTAACAAATAGATTTTTATTTCCCACTACATAAGTACTTTGATTGGAAAGAAAAATAAAGCGATTTCTGCTCTCGCTGGTCAACATCATTGAAATAATCCACTTACCTTTTAAGTAAGTTGAAAATTGACAAAGAAAAGGCCAAATACTTCATAGCATACTTACTCAATATTCCCTATTGCCTACTAGATTTTTTCAAAGATTTAAAGTATTTTAAGTTTTTATGCTTTTAAAACATCATATCTTGGAAAACTCAATCAAAATCTTAAAATATTAAATAATATACCTCTAAACAGCCGAGTTCAATATAAAACATAGTGTTATTACGATGTTACGTTCTAATTTTGCGTGCAAAAGGAACGAAAATTCATCCAAAAACATAATCACATCGAGACAAACAAGTACAGGAAGGATTAAAAGGTTCAATCACTAATGAAACGACCTTAGTAACGTAGGTGTATGTCTGTCCTACGTCTCAGTGAGTAACGACGGCAGGATAACACTTGTAATTAATATCTTTCAGGAATCCTAATGAAATGAACATCCCTCTCAGGCGGCTTTTGTTCAGATATAAATTACGGTAATTCCTTCCTTTCTGGCAAATGGAAATAAATGGCATTGATAATTGTTAGGCATTTAATTTTATACCTACTTAAATTCGGACTTGACTGGAGTTTTGATTGAAGGTGAGGTAATAAACAAAAAAAAAACAAATCTACCATTAAAACATTCAATTTAGAACATTCGAACCTCTTCATGCTTAGTTTTTCATTTTGTGTCTTTTTACTTTTAGTCTGCTCTCAACCAATGCTCAGGCATAAAAAAAGGAAATGTTAAGACGTCATAACCCTGCATTCACACTGGTCGTGTATCAGATGCAGTTTTTTATCCAACTACCATTTTTTTCATGAACTTCGCCACAAGATTGTCGCTTGTGTGTCAAGGCTGTTACGTACAAAACCACGTCTGTCTGTGGAAAGGTGATTTTATTTCTATTTTCAATCTTACCTTTCGCCTGTTGACTTCAATTCAATATAGGAGATTGCTTGAGATTGGTATTGTGTTTGAAGACGTATCTGTCGTCAAGTCGATGGAACAAACAGAGTTTAAAATAAAGTGCTATTACTCGACAATTGATATTTTGTATTTTGTTGATTGAAATAGGAGAGTGGCGTACCTGAATACTGCTTGACAAATATCATTAAATGTAAGTAACCCTTAAATAACACCTTAACCTTTAAATATACCTCTAAATATCTTTATTTGCAATGCTGACAAGGTGTGCCAAAATAAAGACAGTGCTGATCAACTTGCAAGCAGAGAATTCGTGGTGTACTTATAGACTTGTTTTACTGCTATACTTTTGAATCTTGGTCTCTCAAACTCCTTTTCTCTTTGTATTTTCACATAATAAACAAGAAGCAATAATACAAATGCAAAGCATCACAAACATAAACCCACAAACGCGTTGTCGTGGCCGCAGACCCGTCATCAACATTGCAAACCAACATTTATTGAATCTCAGTATGATCTCAAATAGCGATGAGTTATGACCTTCTGACAGTTATAAATTGCCAGTTCAAGTTACCTACCCGGCAGTCAATCCAGTGCTGCCAGGAAAAATGCCAAGAATCCATGATTTATAAAAGGATTTTCAAGTAAAAGATTTTACGTGACTAAATGTGAAATCCCATGCTTTTGCCCAGCAGTGGGACAATATAGACTAATTTAAAAAAAAAGTGACATCTGAAACTTGGTTTGTGATTCTTGTTTTTTCATTTTTAAATAAAAGCTCATATGCTTAAGTAATTAAATATACGATTTCAATTCAATTATCATATCTTCTTTATGAAAATTGTCAAGATAAAGAAAAAGCAAAAGGAGTTTCAAAATTGATTGAACGTGACTATTTAGCTTGAATTATTTAATTCTAGTGGAAGTGTGACGCACATGATAGATCTTTCATTTTAAATACATAGATATACAAAAGGATATTGAGCCTGGCAGTATGTATACAAAACAATATATGAAAAGTACACATCTACATGATGAAAAAGGTTCTTTAATAACAAACTTACTAATCATCATCATCAGACGTAGGGCGTCGACACTGTTGGACATAGGCGGCTTATCTTAAAGATTTTTACTTGTCTCGCCCGCTTTTCTACATAGTATAAGCGTGAAGAAAACAAAAAACTACGAGCATTCACGATTCATACTTAATTATTGTTCCTAAGCCCAACTGAAATAATTTATATCCAAAACTTCATAGGCCACAATAGTGCGCTGCTTAAGCCTATTGTGTTCCGAGATTTAGAAACTTGTGGCAGTGAAATATTACACTAGTGTTTGCCCACGGCTTTGTTCGCCACCGGATTAGGGCCACGCTACAATCCCTGAATATCATAATTTAGTTGCGACCTAAAATGAAGCGGTCCGAAGTTATATTTCATGAAATAGGTTTACCACTGTCACAATAAGACATTAGGTAAGTAGGTTCGTTATATGAAATATAGGGATACGGGTGTTATAATATTCTCTGTCTGACGCATAGTTTTAAAATGTAATAGACAGGGATAGACATATTTCCCTATGTGTAACTAATTGTATCATCTGTCGAGTATTGAAACTACTTAAACAAAGGCATATTGAATCAGTTGCTTGATCACTAGCAGTTACAATAAATCTACGTGTTGACGTTCCTTTATAAAAAAAAAACTTGCAACCGCGCTGGACATGCTAGATTGAATCGGCGGATATATATCGTGAATACGTACCTATTTAATGTTACTTACTATGGACTGCTCAATAAGTTGACGGCTAAGCGACGTACACGGACACCTCGAGCGGTCGGCGTCGACAGCTTGAAGCGGTCCATGTACGACCCCCCTTATTATCTACCATGGAGGCGTTTTCAACTTCTAATCCATGCCATGAAATCCGGATATCTGTTGTAATTTCCCGACTTTAATAGTGAGGCTCATAAATTGACAAAATGCGGCAGTTTATAGGATATCCTGGACAGCTATTTAGTTCCACTGTTAGCAGTTAAACTAATGGCATATGTCATCGTAATGGAAAGATAAAGATTTTATGAGAAGGGCTCGTAAAAGTGTTATTCGTATTTTAGAAATAGGATGGTCATCATCACCTTGCTATTGTCGTATTTGCTAAAATATACCTACCTGTCATCAGAATTTCAGTGTGATATGTATATATTTTTATTAGAATTCAAATTATAAATTAGGTAACTCAAATGTCCTACGTAAGTACATATTTTACAAATTCAATTCGATTCTTTATTCAGTTTCAAACACACTATATAGTTTTAACAGGCATACCCAAACCAACAATGGAAATTTTATTTTTATAATAAATAAAATAATAAATTTCTGTCTCACAGTAATTATTCTACAACGAGTTAACGCTTCATTAAAGCTATGGCTGATACTGTCATTGACAAAACCTGAAATAAAATGGTAGGATACGAGCCCAATTATTATGTACACGTTGTATGTAAGGAACTACCCATCTATTCAAGTCACTAAGGGGAAATTTGGCTGCATTGTCACAAGACCCACTTGGCGAGATAACAAGCTATTCAACTAAGCCTATGTTGATTGGCTCTACGTAGTTACTATTCGTAACAGTATTGACGTTGGTAGCACAGTAATAGTATTAGTTATGCAATAAGCTTTTCCGTTATTCATGTGCGGATAATGAGCCATTTATCTGATCGGAAAAGAGGACGCAATGTAGCGCTTTTTTTCGCCTAAGACGCTAATTCTGGTAAGCGTTTACCTGTGGTCTTGGTACGGTTTCATATCAAAGTCATAAATCCTTAATAAATAGGTAAAAGAATCATCGTTGGAAAAATATAAAAAATAGTTTAAATCATGTCATCGGTCACTCAGCGAAAGTCACGACCTCAAACCTAAGTAGACGGATTCTCTTTTAATATTTTATCCAAATACTTTGTAAGGTTTCGTTCTAATATGAGATAAAAGAAGCCGGATGACTTCCTGAAGAGATTTAATATTCGAAGAGTCACACTGATATTACGTTGGCAAAAATACCTACCTACTAATATATAACTGGTAGTATTAGGACTGGAATATATCAAATTAAAATAGGGATTTCTAATAGGGATTAATTAGAAAGTAAAAAATGAAGCTTGATTCGAAAAAAAGTTTCAGTTTTTCCTAGGATCAAAGTTATTATATAAGAATAAAAAATTACCGAATACTGTTTAGGTAAAGGAAAAAACTAAATAAATAGAGGTTACTAACAAAAACAGTTGACAAATTCAAATTTCTTATTTTACTCATAATTTAGAATGACTCTGTAGTAATATAATAGTAATTAAGTTCGTAACCGTTCAAGATTTCAAAATCATCATGTAAGTATATCATAGGTAAAATTGCTTTGTCAAAATATTATAAGAACATGAATCATATAACTTATAAATCATACATCAGGTGTTCTTGAGAGGAAGAAAAAACAAATATGTTGGAGGAATTTCCTCTTGAGTTACCTCCCTTCATGGAAATAAATGTATGAAAATGTCTCACATATTATACGTTACTTGTATTTCATGCAAGGAAAATCAGATTAAAGATTTAATTACATGTACATGTCCGACATGGGAGAGAATGTTGTTCATTATGACTTTATATAGGTACAGGAGGGGTTTTATAAGAACAGGCTATGTTTTATTTTAAATACATATATTTTAAATAACCTAACGTATATGTAACAGAAACAGCCTCATCTATAGTATTTGTAATCCTGCCTTCTATATTACCTTTTTGTAATTAAGTTCGATTCGTGTTTTAAAGGAATAAAGATTATAATGAAGTTTTGTACAAAAAAATGTGCTATGCCAACATTTGAAATAATTTTAAATAGATACTATTATGTTATTTGAACACATATAACTGATTTTACTAGGTATTATATTTATCCTACATTTACTCTCAATAAGTTTGTAAATCATTCAACAATAAAAAGTACCTTGTTAAATTATTTGTGAACTAATTCAAAATACACCCTGTATCTTATTTAATTTTCTTAGTACATTATATTCATAGTGACTATACGCAATTTCGCTCAGGATATTAATTTTCGTCATAATTACCAAGTTTATTAGATTGCATATTAGGGCTGTAATAAGAGCATATTAGGCGCTGCTACGACTAGCAATACTGGCAGAACAGTATATTAGCTGAGTAATAAACTATACAGACCTATTCTGTTATACCGGGGTTTGCCCATTTATTTTCTTTCTTGTTCTTATATTTTTTGTTGGTATAAGTATTTTTTTGAGTCAAAGCCTAGATTTTTCATAATATTTCTCATAGATTTCTAGGTCTAGAGGCACCCTATATATAACTAGGTACCTATACTCTTTGGCTTTGGAGGCACCTAACAGTATCTTTTAATGATACAAAAAAGTTTAATACCTAGTTCGTAAATCAGTTTGAAATTTTAAGTATTTATCCTTATTTTGTTCCTCGCAGTAAAAATGCTTTTATAAAAATAATGAGGGGTGGTAATACTAAGGTGATACTTTACACTGTAAAGTAATTATCACCTTAGTATTACCACCCCATATGTAAAGTTTACAGTAATATACTCGTGTATTAAATATGTATTATAAATGGTTTGTTCCACATTAGTGAAGAAAAAGTTACCAACGATTTGTGAAATTCGTTTTGTTTAAAAATTACACTAGCATCAGTAACATAAGCGTTACCGTACACCGAAAACTAGGATTCCCTAGGGAACTAACTAACATGTTATGCATGTCGTGGACGTAAACCTAAAGTCGTTATTTAGATTCTGGCTGCGAATCAAAGCCAGAACATAGGTCCCGAGGGAGACAAACAGTCTCGATGAGGGGAAGACAGGACGTGGAACAAAAGTTGTAAAATATGGGGTCTCTCTGACATAGTACCAAACTAAGGTGATTTAGGGTTTAGTTTAGGCTAGGTAGGCTGTGTAGTTTTGACTTACTTATTGAAAATTGAATTGTTTGTATTATAATAAACGGATCTCATATAAATAAAATGAATAAGTAAGTAAATTTAAATTTAAGCAGACGCATAACATAATTTAAAATTATCTTGATTTAATTGTTGATTATATTATAACTTGAGCGTCAGTGGTTCATACGTCGGTGTCAGCAATCTATAAGTAGTCCTTGATATTTGTAACACACAACAAATGAAAACTACTTTATAAAATAAAACTAAGTTTAATTTCTTATTTATAATATATTAATAAAAAGTCAAGGACGAGTTCACAGCTGAAAGATTATATTGAATGAGATAGTAGGTCACGTCATGTATGCTCGCGACAGGCACGTCTTGATAGAATGGGTGATGGGAAGGACGTGCGAATGTGTCGACACACCTACACTGATAGGTTTGTGGGCCTTTCCTTATAATATTTCTTATATGTGAACAGTATACTATTAATATACCTACTTACTATGTAAAATGGTGAAGAAAAAAGAGAAACAAGAAAATATAAACGTAATAAAGATCTTTTCACTAAGAATATAGGTTTCATGTAGTAAGCCGACTTAACATTTTAATTGTAGTAATAAAGACATTTTCTTACTTAATTTATCAACTTTTAGACATTTTCTCATACAGATTGCTTTTAGGCAAATACCTCTATTTTAACATTAGCAAACATAAATACAGCAAAAGCAATAATTAATAAGCAAGTTTAATACTCGTTGCAATCGTAATCCGTATGAAAGGAGGAAATTGAATTTTTAACATCGAGTTGTGAAGCACGCTCGCGGCTTTTGCGGCCTGATCTAATTTTTCAGTAAGCCACAGCGTGGGACAAGCTGATCGCGACGGCCTAAAGCTGTTAAGCCTTAGATGTCCGACTACTTGATCCGTGACAGTGTTGGAAATGTTTGAAGTGATAGGCTCATATACATATACCTATAAACATATAAGTGTCTAGTGTTTCTATGTAATATACTTACCTATATCTGTCGCGACTTTTTACCATCAGGGTAGACATACAAGGGATTTTCACTTGCGTTGATTCAAATAATATTATATATAACTAGCTGTCCCGGCGAACTTCGTCCCGCCTTAGAATGAACTTTATTGTGTAGGTATAAAGTTCAAATTGACTCTACATTTTAGTAAGAAAACATTTGTATGGGAAAAAGAAAAGGTCTGTTTTAGGGCTTTCCCGGCAATTATTCGAATTTTTCTCACCGTAAGAACCATCCTTGGACTTCAATGAACATTTTAAAAAAAGAATTAGCGAAATCGGTCCAGCCGTTCAGGCGTGATGCCGTGACAACGGAAAACGGGTTTCATTTTTATATATATAGATAATATATGTTCCTCTTCCGCTTCATGCACATTCAAAAATAAAGTTTAAGTAAGTATAAATTTTATTTCTGAATCAAATAAAGAGAAAGTATTAACTCAAACACTTCCTTAACAAGTTTATATAAAACTTTGCCAGCATCCGTTGTGCTTCACAACATTTTGATCTTCTTCTTGTTTTACTTTGTTCAGGTAGGTACTGTCTCTTTCCAAAGGTTCACCCATTAGATTATAGAAGGTAGCAATTTTCTGTAACAAACTATATTTCTGCATTTTAATAACCAATTATGAAATTTGAATGTCATTTTTACTATTTTTGAATTTCATTTAAAAATCACATAAAAATTTTTTAAAGAGCTGAAAACACCAGTTCTCTCATGTCTTAACCCGTCGGGTTTCCCAGCCGGGCGAGCCTTAGGGAAGGCCGTTATTGGCAATATCCAGCCGCCTCGCCGGGATTACCGGCTCCGACAATGATGGAACTAGGATTAGCAATGCACTCTTTTACTTTACCTTCAGTCCTCTTGGGATATTCATGCTAAGTCCATATAACCTAACCTTTTATGTGAACGTCATAACTTAACGGTATTTTGGCTTGTATAGAACTGGGTAATCGATGCGTGTTCATTTTTTTGTTTTCTATTAATTATATGTTTGATTTTGGAATAATTTTAACACAATATTCAGATAATTTAACTATGTACTACTTATCTAATCAATTGTTTATAACAAAGTGAGATATTTACCAATACAATAAGAATGTGTGTGTATGATCAAAATATAGGTAATTACATACATTATATTTTAAATTCATATCAGGTTCCAACGTATGGATGTTACTTATTTTTTTAGGTACCAAGTTAATTTCAATAAATATAATATAAAATAATTTGTCATTACGTTTCATATTTCCACAGCGTACTTCCGACAATAACAACCCAATTTCTAACTCGTTCCTTTGATAAACATTATCTAATTAAAGTCTCTTGACTTGTAAAATAAACCAGAAATCTTACAAAGTGCCACTTTAAATGGAGGGGGATGGAAAATAATGTAAATTCATTGAAAGCCGGAGATGGTCGTGAATATTAAACAAGATTGAAAATTTTTTCTTAGTCTTTCAAAAGTTTTACGCATTAAACGCGAAGAAAAATGTGTAATAATTGCTTAGAAGCCAAATTTATTCGTTATGAAATGTAATTCTTGGGTCTTATTTATTTTTTAATTAAAATAAAAATATTGCAGTGGCTCTACAAATTCTTATTTTACTATTACGTCGGTTATTTAATTCTGCTCAGTCTCTTTACTAAATTAAACTTGTGTTTTAATTAAAACCAGAACACTGATTGTTTACGAATATTCTAGAAACTACATTTTAATTTCATTCAACAGGGTTTACCCCTCATTATCTGTAAAGCTTCAAACAATTCTCCAACTTAAAACAAAAGTAAACCATAGCGTTGAAACATTTCTGCAAAGGACAATAAAGTCTCAGAACAGTGCTATTTCTGCTACGTTTCATTAATTCGAGCCCAAGGCGTTTTGTGTCTCCAGAGGCTAAACCAAATCTGGAAATTCGATGAATATTTTCTGTGCCGTCGTAAAATCTTTTCAGTCCCTTGCTTTACTACTTTCAAATGGTACCTTACTCATTTTACGAGTAACAAACATCGGGTGCTACTTGCTAACCCTTCAGTCACTTATTTCTAGTGACGAAAGATATGAAGGAAAAAAGATTCTAAGTTCCGGTTTCTCAAGTGTATTCGTAGTTATTCTCAAGGCGAGAGGCTTAAATGAACGCTATTTACCGCACAGCCACTCAAATACAACCTCTATTTTATGAATATTACGGTATTGGGGCTCTAACATGATATTGTTATGGTTATGACTTTCTGTAACTAGGTTTACAATAAGCTTCGTGTGAGAACTCTTATGTTAGAACATTAGATATACGATATTTTAAAAATAAATCAATACCTAACGATTATCCTTAAAGTACACTGTCATATAATCACAGAAAAAGTAATATTCGCTCTATTAGAGCGATAGCTGGCTCTTTCTTTGTTGAAAATCTGAAGAATCAACACCATAATATAATTAAAAATTACCTTTAAAGGATTTTCCTGCAACTGCCTGAAATACTTTAACTTGTAGATGACGCACTGATCGGATATTCATATCGACTTCACCTATCTTTGGCAGATAGATTTATAGACGAGTATATGTATAAAACATGAGTTGTGCGAACCCCGCTTAAATGCACAGGAAATCAAAAACTAGTTCCGAGTATGCACCTGCTTCTGACGTGAACTGCAAAACCTATTAGAGCCCGTGGTTGACGCGTTAAAAAACTTTAATTCACTTCATGTAGGGAAATGCCGTTTAATATTAATACATGATCAAATTAAGTAAGTCAAATAAGTGACAAGGGCTTGTTGTTCATTTTGATGATAGAAATGGCAAAGAATTGGGATGTATGTAGGTTAACCGATTAAGTTTTGAAAGCATTTGAGCATTTGAATTGGCCGATCATAAAAAGATGAAAATGGCTTAATTATAACGCGTGTATGTGGTACGTGTACGTGCCAAATCCATTAGTGTTGATATCAATTGACATGCCAGTGAATAGGTGCTCGACATTTCATTAATAGGCCCGGCCTCACGGTTTTGAGAGCAACCTCACTTATCTGCGTTATTCTGCTGAATAATAGGACATCAATCGTTTATTTATGTGTGAAGGGCGCTGCTATTGAGTTGTGTTATGATAGGTTTGCATTGTTCTCAATTTACGATGCTTTCCGATAATTCCAGAAAAGTTTATGGGAGTTATCGCTCTGTTGAAATTACATATACATACCTATTCGACAAAAAAACAAAAGAAAACGACATAATTTTAACGAACCTGCAATTGGTAGTAAAAATAC
Source organism: Anarsia innoxiella (assembly GCA_947563765.1). Classification (NCBI taxonomy): domain Eukaryota; kingdom Metazoa; phylum Arthropoda; class Insecta; order Lepidoptera; family Gelechiidae; genus Anarsia; species Anarsia innoxiella. The sequence goes on along the minus strand of OX387410.1, from coordinate 4,731,871 downwards.
CCCTAGATTTTTAACTGCCTTACCAATTCAACCTGATACTATGATACATGTAGATACGATAATATATGGGTAATCAAATAGAGGTAATCCCAGATCTACTATCACGTGTTATTGGGCCAATCCCGTGTCAAGGTTCTGCGTCGTCATCCGTAAATATTTAACTATTCAACATTTCAACATTGATTCATAATGATTGACGCCTATTGGCACACGTGGCCTCTTCGACCAATAGGCGAACAGTATCAACACCTATTATTTTTAATAGGATACGGTACCATACAATTGTTTCTATACTGCTTATTTTGACTAAATACTTTTATTCATGGATTCAATTATTTATGTGCGGTATTGCGTCGTTGTAAAATTACTACGACGGATAAAAAATGCAACCACAATTTGCAGTCAGACGGTTACAAAGTATGAATGCGCGGCGTAGCAGGCTCTACGAAACTCGTAGCCATTGTCTACGAAAAATTTACAGAGTGATATACGTATACATAGTTGGAGTTTCGTACTTAGATATTTTCTTTCAGTCGTCTCTTTTGAAAAATTTTGTTGCAAAGAGAACGATACGATTATAAGAGAAACTTTTCGTTCAGAGTTTCGAATTTCGAAGCAAAATTTTATGAAACTAACAACAAACTGAGTAAAACGAGTAAAATGTAAAACTATTTTATTATATCTGAGATGAGACGTAGAATTTAGATTGAAGAGACATTGGACCGAGGTTAGTGATCCAAACAGCAATGATTTTGGGATTAGATCGGATTTACGACTAGGGAAGACTAATGAACTTTGTGACAACTTAGTACCTTACGCGAGATAGTTTACAGACATTTGTGAGATCCAATTTACTACAAATGAACACAGACACGTGGATCATCATTTGCGAAACAAAAAACGTCTATATTTGATTAAATTCGACATTTAAAAATACTTTATGAAATAGTGGCTTAAACACAAGCGGCGTAAAACAAAAAACATCAACCAATTAAAAATAGTAAAGATGGTAATGACGAATGATGGAGTAATGATAGTAGCATAGCTATAGCATTAATTACAGCTTCAATTCAACACACCAAAATACATAACTAGAAATAAAAGGACCCGAAATATTAGGAGACAACTGAAGCGCCTATAAAAAATGGCTTGCAAAAAATTATACTTTCTTAAGCTTTTCAATCACAACAAAACACACTTCAAATGTTATTATGCAATCCTATTAAACGTAGAGTTTATACCACAAGTGCTGTATGGTATAAAGATATCGATCGATGAAACAACACACCCGTCTAATTCCCAGTATTAAAGAGTCCACATGAAGCCGAAGTCTTTAATATTTAATTAAAAACAATTGCCTTTGAGACACCTGGTGATTCCCATAGAGGAATATAGGAAACTTCTATCACACGTCGCAAAACTTGTAACGTGGCATTGAAATAGAAAATCAATCATTTCAACTTGAACTGGTGGGAAAGATACACGACTTTTAATAAATTTGATTAATTATAGAAGTACACATTTAAATCATTTTTTGGTGATGAAAATGTAATAGAAGAGGAAATAGTTTTTAAAGAACTAGGATTTGTTGCAGAAGAAGAATTAAAAAAGTTCGTCAAGGTGAGATATCATTCAAAAGTAAATAAAGTTACAGTCAATAATTAAACTACGTTGATAGTGACTTAACAGGTTTTGGTACCTATTTTAGGTACCTACTTTCCAAAATGAAGTAAACTCATAAAAATAAGTAATCAAACATTTTAAATCCGCAAATTATTATTTCTTATTGTCAAGAAAATTTTAGATCTAAGTAGGTATCGTATTGCTAACAAAAAATCGTTTATGCTTCTGTAAAGAGAAATAGCAGCTAAATTATACTCTTAAATCTGAAAATATCGAATCAATATAAGTAAGTACCTAGATAGTTTTATGACAAAGAAGGTAGACGAATTTTCTAGATGAATCCATACTTCACGATAGGTATTTTCAAGCTCAATGAAAGCAATTTTGAAATTAGATGATTAAAAGGATATTTTGTTAACAGATGATGACCAAGGTGAAAACGCAGGGTCTTGTGACCGATTTGATGCCCAACATCAACTTGATGAGGATGTTTGGGCATTTCCTATTCAACTATTTACCAGGTACGTTTTAAATAAACAGGATTATATATAAAGTTCTTAAAAACTGAAGCTTTGTGCTCTCAAAGGAATCATCATTTTCATTTGCAGTTTTTTACGTTCCGATTTCGGAAGCCTTCTTTTATTTTACGAAAAAATAAGCTTTCCTAGAAATACAAGACGCCTTTTGTGTCTTCAACTCAATATTTTCTAACAATACCTACCTAAAGAATTTGGTTTTTCTTTAATGAAATTAAATACTAAGTCTTCATTTGTTTGTAGAGGTACCTATTCCCGCAAAATGTACAAAAGAGATTCCCTTGACTAATAACAACATTTTTCCTTAGCTCAGTTTTTTTCTGAAAATATTTTCTTGTTTAATAAATGAGGCTTCGGGGAAATTTGTATTCATCATTGACCGGAATATTTCACTTTTTAAATTTGAATATTTTTTTTAGAATCTGGCGGTATGTCGCTATTACTTCGAAAGATTTTCGCTAGTGTGAACGCATTCTTCATAGTGATTCATTTCGTATGCATGGGTATCAATATGGCTAAATACTCGGATGAAGTCAATGAACTTACAGCTAATACGATAACTGTGTTATTCTTCGCCCATACCGTTATAAAACTGCTCTTCTTTGCTGTTACCTCTAAAAACTTTTATAGGTGAGTTTGTTTTAAAAAAACTTGATTCAAATATTAGTAATTAGACTGCTTCACGGTCACTAAGGGCGCTAACGTACCTTACACGGCAACCGCAGTTTCATAAACGACCACTCTTCACCAATCAACGCAAGTGAGCAGTCAATATTACTTTCCTTTCCACCAATAACCAATACTATTTCATTTCATGTTTTCTAGGACCCTAGCAATTTGGAACCAGTCAAACAGCCACCCGTTGTTCACGGAATCCGACGCTCGCTACCATCAGCTCTCAGTCTCCAAGAACAGGAAACTGCTCTACTTCATCTGCGGCAGTACCATCTTTTCTCTCATTTGTAAGTTTATATTAAAAACCATAATTCACTATACCGCTGGTCCTAAATAAAGCCTAAATAAAATTAATACTAAATAAAGTCTACATAATAAGCTAGATGCAGCAAAATCTAACTAATAAGCCGCTTGAAGAAAGTTTCGAAGACTAGTCTACGCGAAATATCTTACATACATTATAACGGTATCGTAGTATGCGAACCTGATTTCAAATATATGTGAGATACTTCGCGGTGTCTAGTCTTTGAGACGTGCAGGATTCTTAACCGCCTTTGCGTATCGTAATGGGAGAAAGGGCTTTGGCGGTTGAACTGAGGTTTTGACGTAGTTTAAGCACCATAAAGCATATCATTTTTACAGGCTGGATTACATTAACCTTCTTCGGCGAATCCGTTTACTTGATAATGGATAAAGAGACGAATGAGACTATGACAGAACCTGCACCCCGATTACCTCTGAAAGCCTGGTACCCGTTCGATGCTATGAGCGGTACTATGTATATTATAGCTTTCGCTTTTCAGGTAAGTAATATTAATTGAAAACAAAAAAAAAATTGACGATCTTTTCTGAAACTGAGGGCTAACCTAGCGCGACTGTCAAATCGACACGCTTGGGCTCTGAGCATAAAAGCCTGTAGGGTAATATATGACGTAACTGGTTACGTCTTACTGCCAGTCTCTGCCATCAACAAAATATAGACAGCTGAAGCCAAGTAGATAATCTCCATATGACTGGATATAATATATGGGCTGATAACGAAGAAAATAGCCCTCACACTTTTTTTTTACTTCGAGTACAATGTAATGGTACCTATGTGTATAATTTTAGGATCCCGAAAATAACAATTCTCTTATTTTTCAGGTATACTGGCTGCTATTCTCAATGATGATCGCGAATCTAATGGATGTATTGTTTTGCTCGTGGTTGGTGTTCGCGTGCGAACAGCTGCAGCATTTAAAGTCGATTATCAAACCGCTGATGGAACTTAGCGCCTCTCTCGACACTTATAGACCTAATACTGCTGAACTTTTTAGAAGTTCTTCTACGGGTAAGTATGAAATGATCGTTTTAAGAATTTGTTTCCACTTGTCGTGCGTTAATTACAATTATCAAACGGAAAATCCAATGGCAGAGACTTTTCAATGAAGCTGTCACACACCTGTCGCATCTGCCGGACATTTTCTCTCGTTAAAATTGTCGACATCACTTACCTAGCTATTTAAACCACATAAGTAATATGTATAATCCGACTGAATGACTGAATACAAATAAAATTATGATAGTTGACAGTTTTGACGTTTAAAACGATTTAAATTGACAAACTTTTTTGTTTTAATTAGGTCAAAGTATTCAGATATACATCTACTTAGCATTCTTTATTTTTCTATCGAACATTCAAAAAATAGAAGATCGATGTAAGATTTACAAAAAGTACTTAGATTTTCGGGTCATTTTTCTTCGGATGAATAACATAGTCGACGTTACTTGAAATTGACTTTAACATCTAATCATCCAGAGAAATCGGAGAAAGTCCCCGATCCTGTGGACTTAGACATCCGCGGCATCTACTCAACGCAGCAAGACTTCGGCATGACACTGCGCGGGGCGGGGGGGAGACTCCAGAACTTCAATCAACCGGCAAACGGGAACAATCCGAACGGACTCAGTCAGAAACAGGAGATGCTTGTGCGGTCTGCTATCAAATATTGGGTGGAGCGGCATAAGCATGTTGTTAGGTGATTATATTCCTATTACTTTTTAATCGTGACCTCATCCGCGTATAGTTTAGAATAAATTTGGGCGCAATTTTCTCAATATTTTCTTTCATAAGAACCTTCTCCTGACTACATATCAATATTTGAAATTCGAAGACATTATTGTAGGTCTCCAGCTTAGAAAGAAAGGAGGTTGATGGTTATGTTATGTTGACATATATTTGCTTTTCTATAAAATAGATCGTTTATTTTATCAGCAACAAAATAGCAAAATATTTTCAGGCGTTCAAAAAACTTCTTAGTATCCAACAGATACAAGTATATGGTATCTATTCTCTAGACAAAACCGGAATAAAATTTGTTATTCCTATGATGTTTGGGAACTGTATATTCCTTTTTAGAAAAACGTTCAGTCGACGAATGCCAACAGCACGTTCGATAAAGCAAAAATATCACACATGAAAATAGAGATTTTTGCTGCATTCACATTTTATACTAGCTAAAAATCTGAGGCTTTATTTTTCGTATAAATTGCGTTTATAGCAAATCTTTGTTTAAATACTTATTTAACCGAGTTAATCTAAAATTAGCTCCTATAATATTCATCTTGAATGTTCTTTTATATACAAATACTTATATTGTTTCAGACTAGTATCATCTATAGGTAACACCTATGGTACGGCTTTACTATTTCACATGCTTGTGTCTACCATCACTCTCACTCTTCTGGCTTATCAAGCGACGAAGGTAAAATCTCAGTTTTATCAACGTGTATTCGCTAGTTAGTGAAATCACGTACTCATTCTTTGCTATAACAAACTTCTTTTTTGTAATATTTCTTAAAATATCTGTTCTTAGATCGATGGCTTGAACGTCTACGCTTTCAGTACTGTCGGGTATTTAAGTTATACTCTTGGACAAGTATTCCACTTCTGCATATTCGGCAACAGACTTATTGAGGAGGTAAGGGGTTCTTTTCATCATTTGACTGTATTTATCACAGATTTGCACAGACTATATACCATAACATACCTAAACGCCAGATAACAAAAAATGGCTCATTCAGTTAAACATCATATTCATTTAACATCGTGACAAAATGACAATGATAGTGATTTGTAAGCAAACTTTTCAACTCTAGCTAAATTAATCATTTTCTGACTGGCTATAAGATAAAATGCCTCATATTTTATGATCCACAGAGTTCATCAGTGATGGAAGCCGCTTACTCCTGCCAGTGGTATGACGGGTCTGAAGAAGCGAAGACCTTTGTTCAGATCGTCTGTCAGCAGTGTCAGAAAGCTATGAGCATTTCTGGAGCCAAATTCTTTACTGTATCCCTGGATTTGTTCGCTTCGGTAAGTATTTCAATAAATATGTATGTATACCTTTTAGGTCTTGAGTTCACACTAATAAAGTCACGTTTGAAATTTGACTTGTTTCAATTCCTCTCATTTAAAATTACTTTGTGGTATGAAAAGACGTTGATTGACGTCCATTCAAAAAGTGTGAGTATACTGGTGATCCTCAGTGATTTTTACTATTTTTTTATTACGGCATTTTGATCACTCTCGTATGATGCTCGTGCCCCTGTAGTGGGGACGTTAAAAAAGTTGACAGGAGAATTAAATATTTATTTAAATAATTTACTATTCAAGTTAATATAATATCAATCATTACAGGTACTGGGAGCCGTTGTTACGTACTTCATGGTGTTGGTACAACTTAAGTAAATATTAACAAAATATATATATAATTATTTATTTGAATATTTTGTATGTAAATACTCGTTTATATAGATTATAGATTACCCAGCTAAAGTAAAAGGTAATAGATAAAAAGTAATAATGGCATTTAACATTTATGTCAAAGAATTAAACGTTTTGAATACATAAGTACCTAATTATTTTATGTATAATGTAGCTATATTTTTATAAAAGTAATGTAGAGTTAAAAAAATAGTAAATACGAGTAAGCAACATAGCAATAATATTATAGTTTAAATAATATTTTTAAACTCAAAAAGAAACTCGTTCGTTATTGCAAAAAAAAAATTGTGAGTAGACATAACAGAAGCTTCTACGTACAAGTTAAAAATAATAAGATTATCTTTTATCTTACCTCTTTATTAAGATGTATCTTAGTATCTAACGTCTTTCGTTTTCAAGTTAGAGAACATGTTATTAAGTAGGGCAAGGTAAAAAGAGAATACCTACTTTAAATATTTATTTCACTACTGTTTCTCGTTTAACATTCTTAATTATTGTTATAGTTTAATTATTTTGAATAAAGTTAAATTATGAAACAACAAACAATATTTTATTGAGAAGTCAAAAGTGACAAATATTATTTGGCTTAAAATTAATTTAATTTAAACTTCCTTCACGCCATGTAAGCAATTCCACTAGTTTATGAACACTGTCATTGATTTTACGGATTATATACAGTTGAGTGAAGTTGACCCGCTTGTGGATGTTTCGGATAGGTCCTTTAATTCACAGTTAGGTATAGGTACTTTAGATGAAACGTAATACTGTGGAATCTATTTTGCTATTTACAAACAAGAAAATAGTTTCTATATGTTTTGTTTATTTTCATTTCATATTATAAAAATAAACTTAGATACGTTATAGATTTTCATACCAACGGCATTTCATTTCCATAGTTATCTACCTACATTTTTCGCTATTGCTATTTTTCGTTGCAATATCAACTCGAATTCAGCTTCTCTACTCATACTTTTTATTAACAATTTCAAAAATATTCAGTCTTTTATCAGCAAGAAAACTGTAATAACACATCTTTATCTTTATACCAGACATTTTATCATATTTTATCGTATATAAGTAGCTATTTGAGAGGGAATTGCCGAATAAAAGCGCGGTGAGGTTCACACCGGATATTGCTTCATCTCGGAACGGATGTGTACCCCTGTCACAGTTCTAATCAACGACTGTCAAGTCAATACAAGAACATTAAGGTCTATCTACATAGGTCAGGAGGGAAAACAATCCGTCGTCATGACAACGTGTGTGAACGAATCCATAGAAAATGTATGGAATGATATTTTTTCCCTAACACGTCCTCGTCCACGTCCACGAGACGGCTCGGACCCGGACACGTTGTCATGACGACGTATTGTTTTCCCTCCTGACGGGCCACGGATCTACACAGATCCGGGCCGTGCCCGGATCTGTGTAGATAGACCTTTATCCACTGCGAGTGAAGACAAACTCTCTTCTAGCAATTAAATATGAAATTAATAAGATATGAACATACTGGTATTTATTTCTATTACTGTACTTACTCAAATAGGTGAAGACTACGTTCGACTAGATCCAAAAAATGTTTTAATTTAAATAAAGGTTTATGATTGCGATAGATAATGTTATTATCTGTGGTTTGTAAAGATGACTCGAGACCGAAAGTCATGGCGGTTTAGGAAAGAGGCCTTTGCCCAGCAGTGGGTCTCAAATGGCTAGATTAGTTTTAATTGTAACTTCCTTATAATAAAGTGAGGTTATCTTATCCAATTTATCGGTAGAGTCATCTCCTCTTTTGTTATTAGCACCCTGTATGAGCTGCAATTCCCTTATTTTATGGATTGAAACTTCGCAGCTATAAAACTTTATGTTTTCCAAGATGTATAAAAACTTTTCACTTTATAACTTTTCACACCCTGTATAATACTATATATCAACGGCTTTGGGTTCAATATTCATATTTATGTTCTTTGTTATCACAGTTCTCTTAATCATTGTTCTTTTATGCGATATTCTTTGCGAAGTTGAGAAACGACAGTGTTTGAAGCAGTTTTTATTAACAAGAGGTGGCAGAACAAGCCACTAAGGTCAATGCTTCATTAAAACTGAACCTTTCTAATGAAAAAAAAGCCCTAGAAAAACAGCATAATTATTAAAATCATAGCTGAAAATTACTAATAAAAAAATAGAAGAACAGCATATTATAATGAGGTATTCTGTATGTTATTTACACAATATTTTTTTCTGGCACTGGGCATCACACAAGGCACGTAAGTAGGTAAATTAGGATGAAAGAAATCAACATACGTATTTAGGCTATTTCTAGTCATGCTGTTTTGTATTGTAGTAGATGCTGTATTGAATTGAATAAAAAGACTGAGTAAAATGATTCACAACTTTTTATTGCACCGTTTAACATTTGTATAAATCTAACTTAGCATATCAAATAAATTTACAGTTTGGCAAATATGTTGCAAAGAAATTGTTTAAAACAATACTGAAATTATAAAAGGTGTCTTTTTAAAATGATTATTGGTTAATTCATTGTTCTAATTAAGTAATAATTTTAACAATAACTGAACCTTCAAAATGAAAGACTACAAGCGTCTTTAATAATTTAAAAGTAATCTTAACAAACATTTATTTTAGCTAATTACAATTTATAATACACACTTTCCTAATTTCTAAAAATGCAACAAATAATTGATAAAAATATATATTGAATTGGAGTGATTTCGAATAAGAGGACATTATATTTTTCACAAAAGTTAAATTCGAAATCACCCCAATACATCTTATTGTTTATTCAACAAATAACAATTTTCACAACAGTTCGAAAGCACAGCAAATTATTTCACTTTACTGTGTATCCACACACACAAGTTATAATAAGCACATAGATTGAGGTACTGACACTACACTTATATACATCTATGTATAGGTAGCAAAACATTGTGAACATATTTGTTTTTATTAAAAATCGAAAACTGGAACAAAAGCGGAGAACATGAGGAAGAAAAAATCTTTGATTTGCATTATTTACGAATATAGTACAAGTAGAGTTCATGTAGATAGAAATTTTCACGTACCATTTGATACTACTGGGTGAGAACATGTTCATATTATCCTTCGTTTGTGATTTTTAAATTCGTGATAGTTCTGCTAATAATCAGAGATAGGTATGTATTAATAGCTCTAGCGCGAGAAATATTGCATATCTTTTATGATTATCAGAAAGAAAGAGAATGTTCTACGCCTGTCTTATTCTCAATTTAATTTAGAGTAGAAAAGTGTAAAATTACCCTGAAAATAATTTAAACTTAAATAAGGGACGACAAAAATATATCGCTCGTAAAAAATAAAAATCTATTCTATTTTGATGATACAAACTTTACGCAAATTAAATATTATCGCTGTGAAATGAAATATGGACAAATGTTTTTATTTTCAACGATATTTTATAAGAAACTAAAACTTTGTTTGAAACGAAACGATGCGAATATATTTTTATGTCCCTTTCATATTTAAAGCTTCTAACAGGTAGAAATCGATTAAGTTTATACGTTTATAACAGCCTAGACAGATTTTACAAAAATATTGCTTAAAACAAGCATATTGAAAACAAAGTTAAATCAATTATGTTAAATTATTAATAATGTGATGTATTTTCTAACAAGTCTTAGATCTTTTTAAATATTTGTATTTTTTTAAAGAAGGAAGAATTACTTACATTTATATGAACGTAACTATAAAAGTACATTTGACCTATTTGCAGCTATCTAACCATCGTCTCACAAAATGTGCGTTTCAACGTCACAACTAAACATACGCCTCTTCTTAATACAAACAACAATATGATATATTTACAAGAGGAGTTACTTCTTTAGCAGTGCGATGCTGATTATTTAACAATTGTCATTTGAGATAAATCTCGGAGGAACGATGAAATATTTCTAATAAGCATGTCTACTAATGTCACTAGTGACATTACAAGAATCGCTTCACTGAATTATAAATATAAACAATAATTACCCATCATTGTGATTAATCTTCGCTCGAATTTTCATTATTCAATTAGACTTACGTAATGGGGGTTATATCCCTTGAATCTTTTTATAAATTGTGCTTCAATATCAACCGACTTTCTTTCAAAATGGAAACTACAAACTCTCGCCAATTCAAGTCAAATTTTACAACACATTAAAGTAACAATGTAACTACAACAAGCATAAAGTTAACAACTCTATGTAATTTAAGTTTTCAGTTTAGAAGTTCTGAACAAAGAAGACATCAACAATGCATGGTTTCTCAAACGAGGCCTATTTCATCAGTAGTTTGTGAGGAACTCCGCTCAATAGTTTGCTTTTGTCTAACATAGTTTGTTTTGATCACTCTAATCTCAATCATTTCATATTAATTTTGGCAAAAGTCTAAACACAATTAAAAAGTTCCAAAATCTGACAATTCGGGCTGTATAAGAACTTTTTCGTCATCGACTAGTTTTTAACCGTTTTTACACATTCGAGGATATACGAAACACAGTGCTAAGCAACCACGCAACGATTGTCATGCGATCCTGCCCCACCGCCCGAAGTCTCTATAGGAGGTTCGGCTTTACCCCCACCACTCGACTCAATAGCATCTATCATTTCCATCAGTTCTTTAAACACACCTATCACCCTCCAGTTATACTTTGCTGAACATTCCACATAGCCACACTTCCAATGCTTCCGAACTAAATTCACTATATTCCTCCTCTTCTCTCTTGAGTCACCACACGCGCTTTCAGCAATGGCCAACTGTTGGAGGCCACCAGCGGCAGCTGTAGGAGTAGTACTGCATAATAAATCTTGTTTATTCCCGACCACTAAAACTGGGACATTTCTCATGTCCCTACTTTCCACCATCTGGTCTCTTAAAGTCCTTATGTACTGAAATGTTTCGACGTTAGAGACGTCAAAGACTAGTATGTATGCTGTGGCGTTTCTCAATCCATAGAAGCGGTAATGTGCCCATTCGTAGTAGGAGTTTATTGGGAAGTAAGGTATGACGGGGACGTCTGTGATTTTGACCTCGTAAAGGTGCTCGTTGATGATCACCGAAGGGTAGAAGGTATGCTTCCTGTCTGTCGGGATGTATTCTTCTGAGAAGTCATTCCACACGAATTGCTGAAACAAATGTTTCTCGTTATTTTTAATCTTATCACGTAAATAATTGACATTACCATTAAGGACAAGTGTCAACAAACAACGACAAAGCAACTTTACATATTAATAGAAAGTAAACACTCTGTTAAAGTTTCATAATTTCAAAAGAATTCCATTAAAAGTTCCAATTTTTTTTACAAAAAAATGGCGAGGTCGGCAACCATTAAAGCTGAGCATCGATTAAACAGAGAGATAAGAACTCGAAATCCGCGGGATTTCATCCGGTACGAGCACACGACAAGCTTTAAAGAGGGCGTCTCAAATCGAGTGAATTCTAATCCATCGATGTACAAAACCGATTATTGTGAACAAATAGGGTTTCTGATTAAAAAAAAAGAATTGTCAACTTTTCCAACCTACAAGCAAATGTAAGGAAATACAGTCGTTTTTAACATTCCTTTTCATTAATCCTTCACGAACGACTGGACAGAGGCGGCGCGGGATAGAGAATCATGGAGAAGGAGGAGAGAGGCCTTTGCCCAGCAGTGGGACAACAGCGGCTAGATAAGATAAGAAGAAGAATCCTTACCGCTTTTTAAACGAAAATATTACTAACAATTTTTCGTATGTTAAAGCTTCAGGTATATAAGTGTGTTAAATGTTATGTTAGGTACATAAGTGAGTTAAATGGATATGGCGATAGGGAGCATAAATTACTTAGTATGTAGATTTACGATCAGAGATGCTATACTGTCTATATGAAAATTTAATGGCTCGTTTAGTGGTACAGGTGGTCGTAGTGTCTTCGTGAATACTTAATAAGGACTGGAATTTGAAATTTAACAATTTACTTTGTCCTTATAAGACAGTATTTAACCGTGTCAGACTATTATTTTCGAATTACATCGATCTTTTTCTGAAATAGAACTTTACTACAGAAGTAACTTATTCCATATTTGTAACATTTTTAGATAGCATAAATAAATTTCTTCCTATATTTTGACACGTATTTTATCGACATATCTATCGATATCGATTCCCAAGCTGACATCTCTAAGGAGGTAATCCATTTCATTTCTTACTCGCCTGCCAGCTTATTGCAAATTCCTTGGATCTGCGCTAATACCTGAAGCAAGGACCTACTTGCAAACAATTTGAAGTATAGCTCTTAATGCTTCGATTAAACGACAAGTGATATTTGTTTTGCAAAATACAAGTACCTAAGTCTATAAATTACATGATTATAGTTATGTATATTAAATTTACTTATTACAAGATCAAAACTTAAAATGCCGAAGGTTATATCGTCCATGCTCAAAACGTCGAAATTCAATCTCTGAATCATTTATATTTTCTACGCTCAAAAGTATATATTAAAGTTAATATTTTGAGTTATACATATTTCTTATGTTCTAAAAGTACCTATCAATGATTATACAATAAACTTAATAAGATAATATGGAAAATGTTATTTGTAGCATTGAATAAAACATTTCATCCAAACAACAATAGTATAAGTGCCTATGAAAGAAAGGATTCGTCATAGAGATGTTTCAAATGGGCCAAACGCCTTGTTCTAAGAGAGGAAATATCTTCACATTTATAGAGACGGATTCCTTCAGTAAAATATTCATAGAATATGCAGCGTCTATGCCTGCAGTATTGCTTTGAAGTATTTCCGAAGCAACTCAATATTGCTCATATTTGTAACAAGAATTCCAATATCTTATTTGGAATACATATGTTTTCTCGATACAAAATGGTAGTTACAATATAGCGGACCTCATTTATTTTTGGAATTAGAGAAACATTTGCGCCATTAGCGATACAAATAACAATTTTATATACCTTGTAATTTGCTTATAAAACAAATAGGTTTTAATGTAGTTACCAAAAATGTCTCTAAAAATAACGAAACTTTATCTTTCGGTGAAGTTACTTTATATAAATTACATAAATTCATAATGAAACTCGGGTAAATTAGGTACCGTATCTAGGCATATTATTGCGCTAACAATCTTAAGTTTAAACCCACCAATCCTACTATATTATCGTAACCCAAAACATACACCTTGGCTCATTTACGTCAACAAACTAACATTATAATGATTACCCAAGTTATGTAGATCCATAAACTAATACTCAACAGTAGGAAACTTAGTCCAGAGTTAATAGTTTGTACTTACGATGCTCACGATTCATAGTTACGAGTGGGGTGGTATCACATGAATTATGTATGCTTATACATTAGATACCACCTAAACACGTAACTTAATATTAGAACTTTCCAAAGATTAGTTTACGTAAACAAGACATGTCATATTTTGGGGGAAATTGGTCGCATGTTATGCCAAAATCAGCAAAATTATCTCACAACAATATTCACTCAAAGTATTAAAATTGACTTGAAGATTGTTGTTACGATGATTTTATATTGCTTATTTTTGGTTTGACCCCTTTTGAGTACAATGACTCAGCTAAATGTTAAAGAAGATTGATTTAGCGAACAAAGTCTGTTTACTTAACAGAATATTACAAACCAATAAGATTGCTGCCAGCATAGCAACTCATATTCCTATTTCACTCCTATTTCCCTGCTCTACTTCTTAATCTATGAAATACCTGAGACCGACTTAACGAGCTCCTATATAATATGAGATGATATTAAGAACGGTATTACCCACCCAATTTGGCAAGGGTCACATTAAGTATCAGGAAAATTACACAACCAACTTCGAAAGGACATGACGAATACAAATTATTTCGCAAATTCTGTTTGCTTAGGCTTGGTTTTGGAGTAATTTGGACCCGTTGGGGCTTGTTGGATATAATTTTAAATTTTGTAGGTTAATCAGCTTTTGTGTGTAAATATTGTTATCTGTTAATGACCATTGTGCCTGAGTACACGAAAGTCAGGTTTTGTTTATGAACGTGTATTTTTTAAATAATTACTGTCAAGTAAGTAAGCAATATATTTTCGATTGCGCTTTATTGCTGAATGTCTATCAAATTCAAACGTTTTTCGAGATTAAACCTTTGTAATTACCGACCATGATTATACATATTTTAATGTCTTCAGAAGCAGATACAAACTCGTATTAATAAAGTACCTCATTCCAAAATAAAGCAAAGTTGAAGCGAAGTATCTATTTTGGTTGTCCTTCATTGTCTCGAATCTCGATTACGTGAGTGATCTCCAAAGTGAATTGCGAAAGCTTTTAACGATACCAAATATGATTATCTTTGAATTTTGGTGATTCTCAACCTCGCTATTGTATTTCTATTTCTAATTTCTGCCCGACGAATATATTTGTCGTTTTTTACTTTATCCTTCAATAAAGAATGGAGCTAAATCGGACACAATAATGGAACAAAAATAAATGTTCTATCTTTTCGAAAATACCCATATTTTCTTAGAAACTTACAATAAGTATGTACTCGTGTATCTAACCAAATTGTATAAATAATATTGTTATTTTTACATAAGAAAAATTCCTACAATGAGTTATTTTTGAGATAGAATGTTTTTGATAGCAACGAGTAAGTACCATTATCTGTGTGTATTTAGTAAATAAGTAGATAGACCTTTTTAGTACTTAGTTATTTCCTAAGAACAGTCCTTTGTATCTTTAGGTGCTTCATAATTTATTAAAAATAAACATTTTGCATTCTCTGTTCAAAGGTAAGGTTTAATATGCAAAGGCATTTTACAGCATGGTACCGGCACAAGGACCACCGCGAGGGCAATTCACTTAGATATTCTTTATATAATCTACTTTAATGAAAGCCTTTAACCTAAGGACTATATACTCTCACGGATTTTACAACTAAACGACGAGGCAAAGGATTTTTATTATCTAACTAAAGCATTTATATTACTTTTGTCCTAATTGTACTCTTTACTTAGCGAGCAAAAAAAATATTTTATCCGAGTATTTTTTACTCAATCTCATTCAATTAGTATTTACGTGTCATCACACATCTATGTATAAATGGGCTAGTTTACACTCAATACGTTATTACATGTATCAATAGATATGCCTGTGTACCTGTATGATACTAGTTTTGCCAACAGCAGGTGCCCCAAGGAAGACCACTTTGACCAGATCGAGGCTGTCTGGGCTAGGCTCCACGCTTGGAGCCCCGCCCAGTGTCAGGGTACACCCTCCACCGCGCTCCAGGTAGTCCAAGTCCAATTCTGTAACAAACATGTAGGTAAGTATTTTTAGAAATGAAAACTGCTACCTCTAGTTTCTTGCTAGATTCTTCTATGGGGAAAACTGCTATCTTGCGAATGCACGGTTTAAAAAATATGTATCTACATCACGTAATCAAAAGCATGTATTTGCCTATGTAACAAATACATTTTTAATTTGACTTTGCATACTGATTAAAAACAATGTTGATAGTATGAAAATTATCATTGGGTTTTTCGGTTCAGTGAGTAAGCCATTTTTGAAAATTAAGCTGATAAATAACGTTTTGTCACTATTGCGAAATACTTAAGTAATTACTTACCTATCTAATAATAAAGTAATTATCTAGGTATGTTATCTATAGATATAATAAGTTTATTAAGTACAATAGCGGTACCTTTTATAGTAATATAGTTATAAATACTGCTGATAAATGATGTTATATCAGGTTTCTTTGCGTGGGCGCCCTAATCTAATAAAATTAAGCCTCTACCACAGCCTCTACGCTTTGGTAACACCAATTTAAAACTAGTGTTAGGTACGTAGGTACTTTTAATTAGTGCTCTATCAATTAATCAGCTAGCGTGTTTGCATTGTTTTGTGTTGAGGAGAAAGATGTTATTTTAAAGAATTAAATAGTAGGTAGGTAGGTACATTGCTACACAAGTGATTTTTTCTGTTACGGAGGTATTTCTATTTCAAAATATTTTACGCGAGAATTTAAAGGATTAATCTTTCACATCCCAGAAAAAAGGAACAATAGAAAATCTATTGTGTCTGGATTTATAATGGGTCAGTGGGATGTGGGAGGTTAAATGAAATTTCACCTGAGGTGACCAATAAGCTTTTCATCACGAATGAGAGAAGACCACTATTGAATTCACATAATGTTTCAAGTTTCGTCTGCAAGTACATACTTACAAGTACATATACAATTTATGTGGAAACACGCCCGTTATTAATAACCTATCCTGATCCGTTTTTTACCAAATCGAGATTGAAAAAACAAAACACAATTGTGTTCTTGACATGTTTTTGGTACACAAGTGACAATTGTGTTTTGTTTTTCAATCTCGATTTGGTAAAAACAGATCAAGATAGGTTATTAATAACGGGCGTAAGTCGACCATTAAATCATTAAAATGCCTATTATGCTATCAAATTATACCAATTTTGCCTCTTGAATAGCGTCACTAATTACACCAGCCTCTAGATTGTTCTATTGTTAAACTTGCAATCATTAAATTGCGACCTGAACAGTATGAAAGCTCTTAGAAAAAGGGTCGCAAGTGTGGGGGTTTCTTACCCAATAGTTTATCATGCTTTGTACAGTTCCCTCTGGCATTATGCTCGTCTTCTTTATCCCGTTTTTGCTGATTATCGAATCTGTTCATTTCAGTACACTCACTAGGTCACTACTTAATAAATACATCGTATGGTTTTCAAACAGTATCTTTTACGGTTTAAAAAAATAAGATTGCAGTGTTCTGAAAAGTTTGACACTCATATTTTTGAATAATCAAAAGCGTTGGAAAAAAATAGTATTTATTTAAGTTTTATTCATTAAATGCGAAGAGCAAATTTAATAGTATGTACACAAAACTTTTGAAAAATTAAGTATTTTTGTTTTTCGCTGTTTTAGCCAAGTAATATTTACGCACTTAAAAAGTTTAAGCAATTATTGTATAAGTTTTAACTTGTCAATTTAAATTACAATAGAAGTTTTCGAATTAAATTAAAAGTGAGGTTATAATTTCGTAACGAGTTTTCGAACGAGGCGAATTTTCATACTTTTGGCGCGAAAAGGTCACCCGCTAGGCACGTCCTTCCCCAACGGGCTACGTTCCAAACTGAGTTGGGATTCAGGAGGCTGTATGCAAACTTCCCCTTTGCCTGCGGGATGAAAATTTTAAGCTCCGTCTGGTCTGAAATTTTAATATTAAAGGCTTATGTGGTATACTCATGTTCTGCGGTTTTAAAATTTGTTCAGTAAAATCTGGTTTAATTTTGAGACTCATAGTAGATAGGTACAGATTTTGTGTTATTTCAGAGGTTTAAAACAAAATAATTCATCGCTATTATTTTGTGTTCAAATAATGATACTCTAACTTAAGCTTTTTTTTTAATTATACGTAAATTACATAAATCTATGATGCATTAACCTATTTCCGATATAACCTAAAAATTCAATATAGTTTTCACCGACGACTTGCAAAAAAAATACCTGCCCTACTAGCGAGAACAATATCACAAATCTTGTTCTCAAACACAAGAACTCAATCTACGAAATAGAATTACAAAATAAACTTCATTGAAGCATCCTAAGTCAGTTTCCTTATATTTGAAGCTGCAGCTGTTCCGTACGAGGTGCACTCTACAAGAAAGTGGATTAAAGTTGGACAACACGTGGTTGCGACGAGAGCTGAATTTCAAATTACATTTTAGAGGTAATGTGAAATGTAGAGGCATAAGGCAGATCGTGTGGGGATGGTTTTAGTTGAAACAAAAGAAAGAAAAACAAAGAACTTGCGCTACTTGCGTTCTTATAGAATTTGCATAATAACTGTCATTTACCGTGTTCTAAAAATTTCTATTAGCGTCTAAATCAAACGAGATCGGATTAGAGTGAATAGTTTAATATAAAATATTTTGCCACGTACACGACATATTACAGACCAGCTATAAGATGTCAACTTGCTACACAAAATCACAAAACCCTCAAATACAAACTAATGGCCACTACCATCATTACAGATTTCAAAATTCTTTTGATTCATTCAAGTTGCAAATTCCTTACCAAAGGGGGACTTAGTGCCTTGAAATTGACTCTGATTGCAAACACAAAGGTGTTCGAAATCAAAGAGAGAGATCAAAAAAGCTTACCTATATCCATCCATCTTCTTTGAAGCTAGCAAATATCCGAATCACTTTATATGGGAAAAGGTTCCGAGAATTTGATTGTAGACCTTTTTGATTGATCCCATATTTTTATTAAATTATCTTTTTTATTTTGGAGAAACAATCGTCCATTTATATTTATTTGGTAGACGTAGATTGTATTTTTAGTTGTAGGTGTCTACCAAAATACCATTATTATTTTTGGATTTTATATAAGTAATTATGGATTGGATATCTTTTCTTATTTGGCACCTTACACATTTCTGCTTTATATTTAACGATCAAACGTGAAAGGTTATTGTACCTGTAGAACGCTTTAGTACTTATCTACTCAACCCTCTTTTGTTTTCGCATCTTTTTCTCAGTAACAAAAACAAAGGTGCTGACAGTATTCAGCGAGAGTAGTGCAAACTTTTGAGAGCGAAGTTTTGACGACAATGCCGAAACTTTGACCCGAGACTATACGGTTAAGACTTAAAAGGATTGTGCAAGTATGCCTCAAGCTTGGGACGTAGGTATTTGAACAAACTTGTGCGGAAAAAGTTCTAAGTTCCATGTTCCGATGAGAACAAATTTGAACATTTGATAACGACGTGTTAGTTTATATATGTTTAAATGTGTTTTTTGCATTTGTTTTAAGGTACTAAGTTATAAGGTTAGGTAATTATAATTTTATAGGTGCTAGTATCGGCGTTATGTTACCTGTTTGCTACTCATAAAGTTCTCTTAGGTACTTGTGATGGGGCTATCTCCACATAGTGCCTTAGCCATTTGATGTGTGAAACGAAATCACTAACCGCGCTAGGCGGTAGAGAAGATAATTTAAACACCCTACAATTTAGAAATGCTAAAAAGCTTTCTGCTGGGCAAAGGCCTCTCTTCTCATCCGCCATGATTTTCTCTCGAGCTTCCTCCGCCCAGCTACATAAGAAGGTGTCCAGCTCGTCCCGCCACCTTTTCCGTGGTCTGCCTCGACGCCGTTTGGCAGTTGGTAGCAGTGGGACACAAATGGCTAAATTAGATTAGATTAGATTAAAAAGCATTCTGTTTAACAAATCTGATGAAAAAAAGAATTGCGACCAGGCCCGCCGCTAGAGGTTTTGTCGTCCGCGTGCAATACCAATTATGCCGCCCCTCCTGACATATGAGTTTGGTCAAAAAGTAAAAGATTTTTATTTTCATTCGGGTTATCGCATGTTACTCAATATAATGACACGAGAGGAGTTTCTGTATTAAAATGTGACAATATGATGTGCGAGAGGAGTTCTTGTATTAGGGCACATCAAACTACGGCGCCGGTAGGTGTTCTTATATTAGAAGTTGTTAGAATTATTAGAACTCGCCATGTTACGATACGAGAGGTTGTTGCCCATGAGTTTTTAAATACCTAATTAAAATGCCTACTTCAAGTAATACTAAGGGGAACGCGGAGTAATTGAGGGCCCCCCAAGACCGGAGGCCCGGGGCCCGCCCCCGCCCCGCCCTTTTCGCTCCACGGTTAGTCCACAACTGCACTAGACAAGTAGGTACTAAGCTAGTGTCTTGTCTAGACAAGACAAGTGAAAATAAATATCAACAAACTGAGTCAAAACTCACCTAAAATATAACTGCAAATAATGAGAGAAAGCTCAAAGGGGATTCGCTTAACATCACCAGTCCTGTTTTTCATAGAAAAATAGACGAAGACGTTTGGTATTGCATTTAAGTTTTGACGGAGGCCGATAAATGGTGGTTAACGTAATTCGGACAGCCTTTTTTACATGCAATGATGTTTTTTTTTTATGATCTATTTATTAGAAGATTATGACAATGACTTGAATGAGGTACGTTAGAATTCTCCCAATTTTCCGCCCCGAATTCGCTCAATTTGCCGCCCCTCTGGGCGTGCCGCCCGCGTGCGGTGCACGCGCTGCACGCCCGCTTACGGCGGGCCTGATTGCGACTAGCGTAAAGTTTTTCTAAAATAAAACCAGATAAATCACAAGCATAATAAACAAGTACCTAAACTGAAATATCATAATTCCTAATTCAACTAAATTCCCTAAAAATTTGTGAGCGTAATCGTCCGAAATGTTAAATAAATTTTCTGCAAAATGGAGACAACTTATTTTCCTTTTCTTTTTTAGCTTTATCTTGTGTAATCCGAGCTAAATCCATTTAGCAAGTGAACATCCTAACACCACTTGGCGCGAGTCCAAAATTTACTGGCAAACTCGAAAGTAACAATAATACAGTACCTTTCTTGTTTATGGCGAAAAAAGTTTTCTTTTTAAGCAACCTACATTTTACTTCAAGTGTTATGCTCTTGGGGAAGCACTCTTATTTGTAAGTCTTCTTTATAGTTGAGTCGTTCACGTCAACATTGGTTTGCTGTCATATGTAATTTAGCAGAAAAGTAGAATAAGTTAAAAACACATACATAGGTACGAAACACACATACACACACAACAAACCAAATACACACTGATGTTACAAACACAAGTGATACCTACATTGTAACATTGATTTAAAAACCAACCAATCAAAAACCCGTTTTTAATAAAATTGTCCAACGAATGAAACCAATACTTCACTTTAATTATTCTTATAAAATAATCTCCTTTTCTCTTTTAAAAAATAATCGACATTTCTTTTAAAATTGGAATCCCTTTAGAACTGGAAAAGAAACACCTAAGCCTTTGTAAGTCTTTTTTAACCCAAACTTCAATAACTTTCAGCTGTCGGATTAGGAACCTTTTCCACCGTCCAGCGTCAGCGAGGCTCGGATTATCCAAGTCTTAAAATATTGCCTTCATTCATTCGTTAGGTTAGCGCAATGCGGTGGATTGTAAAACAAATGACAGTGCGAGTCCGTGTACTGTTGTCCCTAATACTGATTAATTATGTGTTAAGAACTATGGAAATAAAAACTTTTTATATGTTTAAATGGAAAAAGTTGGTAATATGGTAAGTTATACCGCTTTTCTAACTTGTCACTTTATTGCATAACCAATTTTATACTTAAGTGCCGACTCAAAATTTGAGACCAAATAATAGTGACTACTTTGACAAATTGTATACGTACACTGGGTATTGTTTCACTTAATATGACGAAAATTGAGGGATATAATCTGTCAATTACAGCTTTAGAAACCAATAAAGTTCTATCTACCCAGATTCCGGCCGTGCCCGGGACGTGTCCGGGCCGTGGCCCGTACAACGTATCCGATTATCATGACGACGAATTGTTTACCCTTCTGACAGGCCTCGGCCCGGA
Organism: Anarsia innoxiella; assembly: GCA_947563765.1. Taxonomy (NCBI): domain Eukaryota; kingdom Metazoa; phylum Arthropoda; class Insecta; order Lepidoptera; family Gelechiidae; genus Anarsia; species Anarsia innoxiella. The sequence continues at coordinate 4,709,780 of OX387410.1, read as the reverse complement.
CACGGCCCGAGCACGGCCGGGATCTGTGTAGATAGACCTTAAACGAGTAAGTACCTTCTTCCCGAAATAAACCTTAATAAAATATCATTGTCATTAGTTTAGGCGTTCTACAATTTCACCAAAATTAATTTACCACTAGCACCGGAGGAAACATTCGCCATTATCAAGATGGACGTGGAAATAACGGAGCTGAGTGTACCCCGCGGCTACACGCCTGTTAGACATGAAAAATATTACCAACAGCTTCTGTTACATGTACTGTAGGTGTTTATTCGCTACGTGCACGACAGTAGCGCCACCTAGCATGCGCAACTTTCCGGGATTATGCCAAATAATAACATATCAGTATTTTATTGCTTTCTAATAAATATAGTAAATAAAAGATAAATGGAAAGACGACAAGTGGTAATTTGAGAGGAATTTGTTAAAACAGTGCATAAAATAATGGACGTCATTATAAAAACTGGTTTTGAAAGTGTAGGTTCTAACCTCAAACTTTGTTGAAAGGAAATAAATTAGTTTTAGCACAACATGTAAGAAATGTTGAAGAGTTACGAAATAATGGCAATAGTTATTTAATACGAGCTCACATCATTCGTCAAACATCGGTGACATTAACGCCCTATGTAACGAGTTTAAACGTAAGTACTCTGATAACCTTAAATAAGTAATTTTCAAACTGTCTCAAGAAAATGATAAAAGTTTATCATAGTAAATATTTTTTGACTCTTTATGCACTTGTAGGTCACGATGGTTCTCTTTCCGCACAGACTCTAGTATTTTATGATAGGTAACGTACCTATTTTAATTAACAATTATAATTTATTTATTACAGATCAATGATTCTCGTGTTGTCACTGGGGTAAAATGCAATTGTGTTTATAACCAGAGCTTTACTTTGTCACGCCTTAGAATGAAGTTTATTTTGTAGGAATAACGTTAAAATTGACTCTACATTTTAGTAAGAAAACATTTGTATGGGAAAAAGAAAAGGTCTGTTTTAGGGCTTTCCCGGCAATTATTCGAATTTTTCTCACCGTTTAGACCTACCCTGGACTACGACAAACATTTTAAAACCAAAATCAGCTCAATCGGCCCAGCCGTTCTCGAGTTTTAATCAGACTAACGAACAACAATTCATTTTTATTTATTTACATTGACTTTACTTTCCCGGATTGTTGCGCATTTCTACCACGGCAAGCGCTGCGATCGCTTTACTATACCCCCACCATGTACTTCGCACGTAGCGAATACTCTCTGCCTCGATAAAATTAGGGTCTTGTTAAGGAAAGGCCAAGTCAGAAGTACCTTAAACCGACGTACATGTATGAGGCGACTGATGAATGTGTATGAAGCGAAGTAAGTGTGATTGGTTCGTAGCAAGTGAAGGAAAGTAGGCTCTGCCTACCTGTAAGTATGTAGATATACTCTCGCGAAAATAACGATGTATATTCCTACTTTGTACTAACCCTATCAAGCAAACAATTCCACTCTTTTATTGTCACTAACCCTTATCACAGGGCCGCATGCCTCGCGGAACCCTAATTAGCGTTGCTAGGCAACCATCTACGGTTTGTAGTTTTGTTTCAAAATGTACAGGAAGGACTGACACGTAAGGTTACAAAGGAAGGAATTCACAATAGATTTTTTTACATAATTCATCTCATTTCTTTATTTCATAACTATGCAAAGGAGTAAGAAATAAAGTATGTCGATACGATTTCATAAGAAAAAGTTCTAAGTAAGCTACTTACGCAAAAATATTTGATACTTATCATAAAACATCATTTCTGTAAATATCAACACCGACGCTCGTTTTCGCTATCTTTTTTCGCAACTTGTACGCGAAAATCAAGAGAGCAATCTCCACGGCTCATTAAACCCAGGGCCGAATTCAGGAAGTTATATTAAAAAGTTACTCAGGCACAAGAGGATTGATGAAAGTTGGATTCAGGGATTCGGTTGAGCCCGTAGGCTGAGCGGCTTATGTTTGCTTTCGTACCTGAACTAACAAAATAAATAGGGTAAACCTGGGGTTACATAAACACGACTGATTGGAACCGTCATCGATTTTGTTTTGAGGTATTCACGTGTTACAATAACCTATACCAAATGTTATATGGCAGATTTGCTTCGGTTATTTTGAAGAAGTTTGAGGAAGTATAAAAATAAATAATTAAATGAAAGGGAAGAGAAATTGAGGCTGTAAGTTCGAGAACTCGATACATGCCTGCAGGACCTTGTTCCATTCAATTTAGCGTATTGTTTTTTCACTTCTATGTTATTCTAGACCACAAAGTCAAGCATCAAAACAACCAATTAAAATCATTAGAAGATATATTCCTAAGCAAATATAGTAGAAGTCATTCCAATAAAATAAATTGATATACGTAAGTAAGTAAAAACGAACCGCATTTTTAATTTAAAGTATTATTCACGATCGCAAGAAAACTTGGCAAAGAATCTCAATTTCTACAAGTTGGCAAAGCGGCGCCTGGAAATGTGAAATATTAGTTCATTTCCGGACTATTCCAATGTGTTTTTGAAGGAGACTCGGTTCAAGTGGGAGAAATATAATCAGTTGGAAAATTTTTGGAGAATACCGTAAGACTTCTTCGTTGTCTGGTAGGAAAACTATCATAGTTCGCTATTAGCTGCAGCTAAGTAGGAAAATAAATTTAATCCCTATATTCAAAATTTTAATACCTCTCTATTAGGTATATCAATGGCCAGTCATTGATTACAATGGCCAAATAAAGTTTCAAAAACAAAGCAACGACAGTAAAAAACAACAGAATTTGGAATCGACGCCTTTTTTGGTTTGATTGTTTTTAGATTGAAGCCGGTTAAAAATAGTTTCCAAGTAGTTTTTAAACTCATCAACAAATAATTTGATATTTAATGAATCCTCACTATCAAACTTGCTTCATGAACAGTTTACTTAAGAAACTTAATAAGTACTTATTATAATTTGAAACGGCAAACGGGGGAAAGTTTTAATGAATCTACAGAAAATCTTCGCTCATTTTAGTTAATATTTACTCTAGATAACAAAGTTACGCAAGGGGGAGCCATTAATTATACCTGTATACCATTTTAAATCAGAACTAATACAAAATTTACGATTTCGGAATACATATGTTCAGATTTATGCGATTATAGATCGCGATAACACAAATAATTCATAAAGATCTGTTATATCTAGTATAAAGTCACTATAAATAAATTAGAAATTCCACAAAAATGTGCAAAAGCACATGTAAAGATATGCAAATTACAAAAAAATATATTTTGCGATGTCGAAAAACGTACCACACTCATGCGAGTCCATAAAACAACATACGTAATAACAAAACTCAACCCAAATATCCCGTATAATGATTACCAAACAAAAGTTGTTGTCAACGTAAATTCAGAAAGTAACATGACTTCTCAAAGGTCCACGAGCTCGTTATCAACTTCTTGACAATCTTCCAACTTGACAAGACCTTCCTTTTAACTTGACAACATTGTAAACAATCACAAGTTATCGTAGCGAAGTTTGAAAGAGCTTAGTACTTTAATTCTTTAAGGAAAATATGTTTACAGTTCACCTCGGCTTAGGTTACGATTACCAGCTTAAGCGAATTTGTCGTTTTTGTGATGGATCCGAGAATTTGTGTCTACGGCCGAAGTCTTTTCAATGGCATCTATCTTTATGGTTTCCCTGCCAATGTTATGTGAATAAAAGCTTACTATGATTATTATAGTTTACGTTAAGTACATACCTACACACATATTATACCTACACACACACCTAAACACAAGACAAATATGTCTGTTAATCACAGCAATTTTTGTCTGTAATGAGAATAGAACCCACAATCTGCGGCATGGCTAGCAGGCTCACTAACTAACCACGCCTACTGCTCAGTCATATTCAAGTTTAAGAATGTCATCACTTCTCTCTTGTCGGTGGAGTCTACGCCACTCTGCTCTGTTTTCTGCCGTCCTTTTGAGCACCTGATACGACACAACTTAAGAATGTATTACTACAAAAATCAATCTTCCAATATTTATACGAGTATTTGGGTATTTTGTTTATAAGCTGGTATCACACCCAAGAATACCCAAAAGGACTATAAATTCCCAGAATGAACTTCAATAGTGTTTCAATGACAGCAGAACTTTCTTTATATTCTATCTTTAATATTACATAGGAGTTCGATAAATCGACGAACTAGTTTAAACTGGTAAACTTTTAGAAAAGACCGTTTTAATTTATGGTTTTGTTTTGCGCTGCATAGCCATTATAGCTCGTTTAGTGAGATTCTTTTTGGAAGCTATATTTTTGCATTCGCTGAAGAATAACAGGCACGCACACTGCACAGATATGTAAATAAATGCAACAACAAATACATAAATAAAAATTCTATTACAATTATTTTACAAGCCGAACTAACTTGGGCACTAAAGCAAATTGGACTTTCAATTTATAATATCAATAAGTTGCTACTTTCGACTACTATCGAGTACCTTTATAAACGCTAATTATACTTGAAAATTAGGTTATATTCATAAACAATTTGTAAAGAAATAAAAGGCATGTACCTAATTTGTTTGATTTTCTAACAGTTCAAAGTTTTCTTTGATGTTCTAAGTATTCTACGAGTCATCTTTAGTATTATAAAAAAGTTTTATTGGAAAATACTTTTAAGTTTTTTAATAAGTTATGTTAAGCATTAATAGTTTGGAATAAATAAAATTATAATATCGACTATCAAAAATACGTATTCAAGTTAGTCGTGTCTTTTAAATGAGAACAAAAGAAGGCAGAAAATAAAAAGTAGTGCTAGATACTGACAGGCCAGTTAGCGAAGTCGGTAGTGAGTCTGCCTCATACGCACGGGTCGCGGTTTCGATCCCCGCCGGTTAACAAGCATTTGTGTGATGAGCATAAATGTTTGTTCCGTGTCTGGGTGTTATATATTTATCTATGTATGTTTATCAGTCCCTGATACCCATAGTACAGAATTTGCCTAGTTTGGGGTCAGGTGACCGTGTGTGAAATGTCCCCTAATATTTATTTATTTTTATTTATACTCCATCGACACAGTAATGTAGAAAGAATGCTGTGAATATCTTTTCTTAAGTAAATACATGAAATAGCACTCTGTTTAAAATACACGAATCATATTTCAGATCAGTTGCTGAGGCAAGCAATAAATCCGAGCCAAACAGAAATATAAACTACTACTGAATATAAATCAAATCCATGTTCGTAAAATAAATATGGTTTGTGGATTTGATCGTAAACAAAATGTGAGTCATTCGGATCTTTTTATTGAAAAACAGAGCTTATACATAGTGAGTAAATATTTCATCGGAATAAATAAAGAAAGAAAGTACTCTTGACTTGACCTTGCTAAAGAAAAGCCAAGTCAAGATTACCCTAAACCGACGTGCATGTATGAGGCGACTGATGAATGTGGATGAAGCGATTGGATCGTAGCAAGTACGGGAAATTTATCTTTGCCTACTCCGATGGAAAAAAGGCGTGACAGATTTGTATGCAGGTATGTTTTAAAAAAAGGAAAATCTTGTCATGTGTGAGATCCGATTTCTCCTTTCTTTCCTGACGACAATTTTAATTTAACAACCCCTGACATAAAACCAAATCGTACAAGTGTGAATATCTGTACAAAAAATGCTTATCCCCTGATGTCTTACCTAATAAAATACACGATGGGCAGAAAAGAGCTTTTTACAGAATGTATCCAGAAGGTAGGTACCTCGAATAATAACAACGAAGGTCATCAGAGAGAACATAGTTTCACAATAAAAAGCCTATAACTATAAGTCTCTAAGACGCTCCAAACAAAGACAATTTCCGGAGTTTTATTTTAGGAACCGGGAGAGCAATGAAATCCCCCGTGTAGGACCTAATCTTCGCAACTCATGAGATAAGTGGGAAGCCTACTCCCGGCTACATTTCACTTGAGGGGCTGTAAGTGACCAGCGATAAGAGTGCGTAATCTTGTAAGTCCACTTCGAGGGAAATAGGATGCTATTTGAAGTTACTATTTTGTTTTCCTAGCGTAAATTTAATGGATCTTTCTTTGGCTATATCTATGTCCAAACTATCTTAAAGTCTGTAGCTGAAATGATCATTAAAGTTAATTCTCCATTAAAGCTATCACTAATAACAACTCCATGTTTAATATACAATTAATTATTCCGGCCTTTACTGCAACTCGGGATAAGTTTATGAATTTTCAGTACATAGGTAGTAGTGCAGAGCCAGTTTATATGTATGTTCTTGAAAATCAACGTATTTTATAGTTGCCAACTTCAGACAATTAAGCAGTTCCATGTAGGACAAAACAATACATCCAGTGTCATCTCAAAGTCCATTTTCTGTTCTCAATCTCATAGTCCAAGTACAATCATACATACAACAGCATACATACAATTCACCAAAACAAAAGCCTACCATCCAACGGAATAAGCTAAGTGCATTCAATAAATAAGGCTCTAATGGACGTGTGTTCATCCGACTGAGGAACCGATTCCAATGACAGCGATACCCTATATTAGCCCCTTGGCGCCTGTACGTCTGACTCACACTTGGCTGACTTCCAAAACCCTATCGCTTGCTTTGTTCTATTGGCCTTGAACTTATTTTGACTGGGTTTTTATTTATCTGATGGGTATCCTTGCAATGTAACAGAATTTGAATGCTTAGTTTATTCAGCTTAACCTACAGCCTGGCATTGGTAAACACATTCGTAGGTCGATGTTACCAAGATTAGCAATTTTTCAGCTATTATACGTTTCTTTACGGATAAACTTTATGTTTACCTCTTTTTGAATCCCAAAGTAGTGTAAAATACAAGTTTAAAGGTCGGAATACAATTTTGTACAGACTTTTTTCTTCTAAGACCTATTTTTTATCGTGTTGAAAAACATTTATTAATTTTCCTCCACAATATACATACTAACAAAGTAAAAGCGAAAAGCTGCCAACAAATAAAATGATAAATGGAAGTAATATCCTTCCTTATCGCTGAGCAACAATATATTTTGCAAAAAACGTCGAAGACAAGAAAGTATTTCTAAGTAAATGCGACATTGAAGTCCCTGGGGTCAACCTTACTTCGTACCATTTACGAAATTGCTTCGACTTACTACTTCCTTGATTCGTACGTTAAAAGCCTCTTGTGGTCGATTAAATTGATCGGTTTATGAATTACCTATCAATAACATATAATGAATATATTTTTAAATCTGCTCTATAATATATAATGAATATATTTTTATATATAATAATAATATATGAATATAGGTACAGTCTTTCTTTCAGTGTCTCTTATAGGTGTGTAGATGTAGAATTTAATCAGTAGCTCGATTCCTCTCGTTTAAAATCACATCAAAACCATAGCAGTATTCAATTTTACAAAAACAAACGGAAATAATAAATAGAAACACTCTTAAGTCTTGTTAACCATGACACAATCACATACACTTTTTATTTTAAAGCAATACTTACTGACTTAACAAAATTTTGCTATTAATAATCATACAACAAGGTACTTCAATTGTATATGCAAATTATTTTTCAGCTTAAATTTGTAGGAGTGGCGCCCGACAGTCGATAATGGTCGTTTGGTCGAGGACCAGTCATGCAGAAGCTAAGCACCATCAAACATAAGGTTGAAGTATTATCATGAGCGCAGCGAGTTTTCAAACTGACGTGTTAAAGATCTGATTGGGAGAAAAACAGCGACATTTTAAAGGTACTAACTAAAAAGGCATTTATCGTTTGGCAAAAATTTTATTGGCGCGTTTTATAAGTAGATGGTTATAACGTAATTTTTTATCATTATCACTTTTCATCATTCAAATAGATACTCAAACTAAGCAATTAACGAGTTACATCACACTTTCCGTAAATTTAATGCTCTAAACACGTATTAAGTAGTCATTTATCAGCCAATGCCTGCTGTATATGCTAACCTTGTTATAATTACTTGTTTACATTCGCTATGAGAGGCAAGAGCCGGAATCAAATCATACTTTAATGTTGTCTCGTAAAATTCCCATTTACATTCCCAATGAATACATTATGTTTTATCAGGAGCTCTCAAACTGTTTACTCACTGGTTGGAAAGAGGTTCAATAAAATCTTTATCAAACCATCGTCAAAAATCAGGAATTTCAATTGTAGAATATTGTGTAAGTGTTACAAGACATAAAAATAACTACGTACGCTGTCGTGAGCGACCGCTAATACTTATTCTATAATTATTTTCATATAGTCTTTTCATATAGAAGCGGTTACGCACTACATCCGATTTTTAACCGATCCAAGATAATTAGTAAAGAGACAGTTCTCGGATCGATAATAAATATCTTGGATCGGATAAGAATCCGATGTAGTGTGTAACCGCTCCAACATTGAAATATACAAGAATTAATAAGTTTGACAAACTCTGTATTTATTACGATATTAAACCGTAAGTATTCCACGTCTCATGTTAGCATTACGCCCTTGAGTGCACATTGTTTTGCTTTTTACTGCGGCCATTTTGTATCAAATGGGAAAAAAGTGTTCAGCATATTATTCAATTCCGTAGGGGTAGGAGTTTGTTGGATGCGGATTCATATGACGGTTGCTAACGCGTCTATTACGTTGCGGCGGCTTGTAAATTATGCCAGCAAAGTTAATTATAAAGAACTTGAATGTAATTTAATTTGTAACATTGTGGAGTTAGATAAATTGGTCATTATTCACATATTCTAACGAATATCCAAATTTAAGCTTCATGCCTATCGTATCATGACTTCAATTTAGCAAGATCTGGTTACCATTTTCTTTTGTTGTGCTATTCGACAGTAGGTACTACTTTTTGCACACATCCGATTGCAGTTAATAAAGCTAAACGCTCTATTCACTCTCATTATCACAACAAACATAATTTAGACTTTTCTTCAACTTGTAGCTTACAGGTTCTGATTAATACAAAACCAAATGCAGATACGTTTCCAGAAATTAGACTAAATCTCAACCCAAAGTTGTGTACACAGCATGATTAGTTAAGTTGATTAGAAGAACATTGGCTTCTATCTTTTAGTTTGAAGTTTGAATATCAAATGTAGAAATCGTATAAGCGTACTCACGTATGGTATATTTCTTGTCAGAATGCCGGGATCGCCTCGAGGTTTGAGATGTTCTTCGCTTGTACCGCATTATGTACTCTGAAACAAAGGAAATATCCTTTAACACAACATTGCGATTCATTATTTTGAAACAAGTACCTTTTATGTTTCATGCGTTCCTGGTACAACGACATACATGGAGGCAGTTAAAACGTTAATATGTGATGGCATTAAGTGAGGTTTAAGTAGATAAGGATCGAAATAATGCGCGTCGATTCTATGCTCCCGTTTCACGATCTACAGATTAAAATAATTTGACAGATATTTTAAACCTGTCTCTATCTAAAACATCATGTTTAAAACAGACACAAGTTTAGGTATCTGTTAGTTTTATTTTATCTGTAGTTGGTGAAACTGGTACCTACAAAATCTATGTATTTTACTTTTAAAAAATTTTGAACAATAAAATGGAAAATACGGAACTTATTCAAGACTTTACTAAAACCTTTGAGTGCTTGTCATTCTAGATTCCATGAAAGATGAAAGACAACTTATGAAAACAACAGACGGGTCCATAAAGATAATTTTATTAAAATTAATGAAACAAGGTCGCAATAATAAACGTTGTTCCGACACTTCAAACTCGGAAACTTGAGAAACTCTTTGTTATCTTTGACACGAAGTTCCTAACGAAGGGAATTCGTAATGACGTCACATAACCGTTGCCATGGCAACCTAGTTATATCATAGGTATTACCTTTACGCTTTGAAGGCTCGTATGGAATTGCTCTTTGATAATGGATAATTTTGTAGTTGATAAGTACGTAGAGGTAAACATGATATTAATACAACCAAATATTAATATTGGTGGCTTTCAAATACGTACAATGCTGTTACCATGACGATAAGCCATCACATTTAAAAATAATATATTAATTTTATTAAAGCTTTAGATAAGCAATAAAACCCTACGACTTCTATTGACTAACACAAAATTTTTTTTCTTAAACTTTCAAATTCACGAAAATACTTCGATTCAAATACTAAAACTTCTGCTTTATGAAAACTGAATTTAAAACAGGTCAAATTAACGCCTGATATAATAAAATATTCAGAAATCTATTTCCATCGTGCCGATTTTAATTAAAATTCGTATTAATTCTGTTCTGTGCAGATAATTAGGTCAGACGAAGCAGAGACTTCTCGTTTAAAATTATGCTATGATAGTGGAACGTACAGTTCGTTAATTAAGCAATAAAAGAGAGCCAATTTGCAAACTCTGTCGTTTACTCTGTAGATACTTTTTTGCTGACACCTTTTAGGGGATCTCATGTGTGGCGCTTTTAACTGCAAGGTAAAGTTTCAGTGATATGGCCGCTTTTACGATGCTAATGGAAGAAACCAAGCGCCTGAATATTTTTTTAATTTTTCTAGCATTCTATATTACGACAGAGAAACCGTTTTGTTTCGACTTTGCTTGTTACGATCATCTCTCCTTTTTAATTAAAAAAAGATCCTACAAGAATTCCGTTTTTTTCCTTTATATTATAAGGTACGATTCCCTAAAATACTTTAAAACACTTAAAACGTATATTGTAAGTACTTATTTTGATTAACTTGATACAAACCTCTGATACTAACCTATTCATTTAATTAAATTTAATTATTAAAACAGAATATGCAAAGTTTTCGCGCCTGTAAGAAACCGTTTGTGAAATAGTAATATCTTATATATTATTTTGCTAAAAAAGTTATTATTGTGCTCCAGAGCCACCTTCAAGCGTAAACCAGATTCAGTATCATGACATGGATAGATAAGTCTACAATGTCGACCAAGATTTGTCTATCCATTGATCGGAACCCTCAAAAGAATAAGGTTAATCTACATATATATAGATACTTATATTAAATTGTTACAACTAGACTTAGCAGAGAAGTACCTAGGTAAAAGTTAATTAAATTAAAAGCATAAGTAGGTACAAAGATATAAATGGCTTACCTTTTAAAGTACAAGTAATTGTTTCAATTGTATAAAACACAACCTTTACACAACGTGTTCTTAAATATACAACAAGATATGTTCTACTAAGGAAGACTAATAGACAACAGTTACAACAAATATTAATTCTAACAACAACAATATTCTAAAACATCAACTATTATTAAGAACTAGATAAAATCTTGTTCGAAACGTGAACCAACGCGTTAAAGTTACATAAATATATTCACAAAAGTACAACACTGTTTTATAAAAACGTTTTCAATTCATAAATCGTTCACTTTCATTCATGATTTTTAATAGAAAATTACAATTATTTTAGCGGAAAATTGCAACAGATTTATTTTGACATTTCGTTTTTTACTGCCAACTTTGGCAACGGGTTTCCCTAAAATTTTCACGAAATTCATGAAGAAGCAAATTACCCTTTTTTAAGCAACACATTTCATATTTGTTGCGTTTTTTTACCCCATAAATAATAGCCTCATGTTTTATAATATCAATTTTGAAATTAGATCCTTGTTTTTAGGATAAATCCTCCAAAACATTTCTCCATTACATTTTTCCCTTTCCAATTTACCCAGTTTTAAGGGTATATACGTTTTATTACACTGGCAACACAGGGTTCACGCATGCGCTTTAATATCCGGGAGAGCGCCAGATGTTGGAAGTTTTGGCAGTTTTATTGATCTGGGTATGAGGGTAGGTAATTTGAAATAAAGCCTACTTGCCACTGGTAGGCGCTTACAGCAAAGAAAACTATCATCTTATTTTTTTCTCTAATATAGAGTTTTTCATGGTTGGAACAATATTTAATTAAATGAATCGAAAAATGTATTTTTCATTATTTCGTAAGAGGTCTTTGTGTCGAAACACAAAAAAATCAATTGTCTTTAAAAAAAAGCAGTAGGCTAATTAAACGGCAGTTTTGCATTCATATGGCTCATTTCACGCTATTGTTTTAACAATTGCTATCTACAAATACCTAATGTTACGAGTATGCGTAGTATAAACAAAACATTCCCGATGAATGAAGCGATTTCATCGCAATTACTAAGCTAACAACTCAACGAATATGAATTATCTATACATTGATGGATTGGTCTATGGGACCTTGATTAACTGCGCTAGTTCGATCGCAATTCAATACGGCCCAACCTTTTGTAAACACACTGTTAATAGCTCAGGGATAACCAATTTTGTACCCTTAGGATTTATAAGCTATGAAAAGATATTGGACACACATACGAGTACATACATATATAGACATCAAACCGATAAATAAAGAACCTAAAGTCTTGAAGTCTATTCGTCTCGTATAAAATCACTATTAAAACCACTTAACTTTTTAACCCAACTTTATATGAAAGCTCTATAGAATCATAATTTTCATACTTCTAGCCTAACTTTAGTATTCATATTTATTTAGCCGGGTTTTACCAGGAAGAACCTTGACTAGTGACATAGCAACACATCTCTATCACTACGTTACTATTGTGAATGTAAGTACCTACTTTTATTATGAGAATTTTATTAGTTACAAAAAAGAAAGGCTTGGAAGCCGTGTGAAACTGATTTATTGAAAGAGTTTCAAAAACGAGCTTGTAGTCGTAGAATAATAAAAAAAATATAAATTGTATCGCTAAACAAGGTGTTGTCTCACTCTATGGCGAAAATAAAACGACGTTATCTTACAATGTTATCTTGGCAAAATTTCTCCGTTTCGATTTCAAGCTTTTCGCCAAAGAGTGCAAGAACTTACTTATTAGGTAGGTAAACTATAGATAAATAACTAAAATACGCCTGTAGCAGAAAAGCAAGCCCACATTGCATGCTTATTTATTAATTGAATATTAAAATACTTTTTCAGTGTCACCCATAAGTTTAATTACCTTAATATTACTACGTTAGTAACTATTTAGTAATCTGTGAAATTACTTTCTGCGACAAGATTAAATATTGTTTCTAAAGTAATAGGTAAGTATTCTGTGAGTTTAATACTAGTAAAAAGCTCAAATAATTCTACAATGACGTAGCTTCACCCAAAATAAAGCCACAAAATAACAAACGCCTGACGAAGACAATGAAAATGAATTCTCACGATTTGTGAAAACATTTCCTCCCAAAATCGCTGCTAATGAAAACACTAAACGTTTTTGCACTTTTTGTTAACATAAGAACCTCAATTCCTCGTGAATCACCGATCACCTGGTGGAAATGTAACAACAATTATATTCGCAAGTTTTATCTTGAATCTCGTGTTGTATTTGATTATATACTATGGAGATATCTAGTTAGTTGTTGCGAGTTATATGAAGATAAAAACTTAGAGGGGTCAAGGCGATGCAAGAACAGAAGTAGTCAGTAACGCGGCGCAAGCGCAGCGATTTGACGTTCGGTATGTAAAGTTAATATTATTTTATCTCTTTATCGTGTATCGATCTTTTGAAGTTGTTGTTCGGTAATACTACGACGGTACCTAATATTTAAAAAGCGGTGGTTAGTAGGTAGTTTAAGTAACATTATTATTATGAGTTTAATTAGCAAATTAAATATTTAGAAAATTTTGAATATATCTTTATTTTTTCGAATGAACGATTTTTTAAAATATTTTTCGTAAGTACAAAAGTTTAAATAAAAAACGCTTCAACCAAAATATATGGATACTTACCTTTTTATAATAAGTGCATAATTATTCTTAATTAAAAAAAATACTTCTTCGTTGTGAGGGACAATTTAAGTATGTTTGCAATAGTAAAACGGTTTTATGTATAATTTAAGATGTTGCTTATGTGTAAACAACATCATATCGTTGCTAATAAATAATAAAAAAGAATATTAAATATAAAGACCTCGCGGCAGACCACGGAAAAGGTGGCGAGATGAACTGGACACCTCTACGAACGACTGGGCAGAGGCGGTTCAGGATAGAGAATCATGGAGAAGGAGGAGAGAAACCTTTGCCCAGCAGTGGGACAACGACGGCTAGAAAAGATAATATAAATTCAGACTCTATTTTCATGTAAATTCTCTACCGCCATATAAGTAACTGCAGCTGTTTTGGAAATAACTTGCATGTTTTTATTTATTTTACATAAATTATCTTATGTATACCTACTTATAAATATTTTAAGTAGATACTCATTTTATGGTTGTAGCCAGACAAGTTGTTCTTTTTCGTTGTAGTCGCTTTAAATGTTAACTCAAAATTGCCAGAGTACGTACATTTTTTATCTAAAACTAAAACGGTATCAGCATTTTCAAACTAAATACGTTTAAATTTTATACGTCTAATTACTTACGTGTATTTAAAGCAATAAGATATTCAGTTTTCCTATTAAACACTTGGAGATACTATTTACAATTTTTATAGCTAATATGTAATATTTAAGCATCAAAATTAACGTCGAAATTTAATAAACAAAAACCATTCACTTATTTACAAATTCAGTATTAACTTAAACCAAGATGAACAAGTCTTATTAACCAATTATCTCAATTGAAGAAAGAAAAGACAATTATATAAACTAAAAATAAACTTGTATCGATTATGCCATGTACAATCACGATCGACTCTCGCGCAGTCAGGAAGTCACCTTCGACGTCGGCCTTCCTTCCTTCTCTGGCCAGGTTCTTATAGCAAACGAATTTTAAAGGTGCTTGCGCAGTCATTTATGGTATGCCTTATTAGGTAGCTTTTGTTTTGTTCGGTATTCAAATTGATGAGAATATGTATACCTACATATTAATATCTATACATACAATAATAATACTAATATCTATTACTAATAACTATTACTAATAATATTATACGTAGTGATATATAGAGCTAGCAGAGCTAGTGACAAAAAAACAAAAGGATTGACACAAAATTATGACACCAAAAAATTGTGGCCAGAGAAGATAAGTTCTTGGGCAATTAAAGCGCCTCTATACTTTAACGTTTAACATGAAATCACGACAAATCTATCAATTCAATCTTATAGCATTTCGCAAACTACGGAGAGTTTTCAATCGGTAATATTATGCACCTGCCTTTAACTAAAATAAAGTACCTATAGAAAAACTGAATTGTTTTAAGAAATAATAATTAACATAAAAAGAAGGAAGAAGGTAGAGTTCATTGTATTAGTTAGCTTACTAGATAAAAAAGCCATTGGAATTCCAGACATTTTATCGTAATTTGTTCGGATCTAATGCGTTTCCTTAAATTTTAACAACTACTTTAGTTTGTCTTATCTTTATGGTCCAAAAAATGTGTAGTTTCAGTAAAAAGCATGGTTTATATTTATTTAAAATAAGGTTTTCAAATATTCCGCACATTAAACTGGCAAATTTGCGTCAAAAACTTTCGTAATTGACTACACTTAGCTAAAAGTAATATAAAAGCTACATTGAAACCTTTATACAGCGATAGTTCAGCTTCTTACTAGCTAAACCATCAGACTCTTCCATGACGTTTTGACTTTTAATACCTATAAATGCCGCGCTTAAATGACAAGCCATAAGTATCTAACGTCAAAACCGCGGAGGCGGCGGCGGCGTTGGCAAAAAGCCGACAATACGTAAAAATCTATATTTTAGGCTTTATCTTTTTATTCTTATTTTTCAAAACACAATTATGTATTCAAAACAGTGCAAACAATCCTTATAGCCATATGACATTGACCTTTTGCGAGTTCCGCACGATTGCACCACATCGCCGCTTTGTATTTTAAAAACATTTAATCCGTGGTTTAATCGCTCTACTGAACTGTAATAGAAACAAAAAAATATAGACATTTATTCATTATGTTACAAACTTTCTCACTTACCATGTACTTGTAATAGCGTTGACGACTGGATTTAAAAATAGCATTCTGTTTTGTCCAAAAATATTGGATATAGGTACCTATATTTTCGCTTGATCAGATTAAGTAATAAGAAAACTCAAAGTTATAGAATATCATCCATATGACAGGCCAATAAACGCTGAATAGCCATTATAGCTCGTTTAGTGAGATTCTTTTTGGAAGCTATATTTTTGCATTCGCTGAAGAATAATAGGCACGCACACTGCACGGATATGTAAATAAATGCAACAACAAATACATAAATAAAAATTCTATTACAATTATTTTACAAGCCGAACTAACTTGGGCACTAAAGCAAATTGGACTTTCAATTTATAATATCAATAAGTAGCTACTTTAGACTACTATCGAGTACCTTTATAAACGCTAATTATACTTGAAAACTAGACTATATTCATTAACAATTTGTAAATAAATAAAAGGCATGTACCTAATTTATTAGATTTTTTAACAGTTCAAAGTTTTCTTTGATGTTGTAAGTATTCTACGAGTCATCTTTGTTATAAAGAAGTTTAATTGGAAAAAACTTTTTAAGTTAAAGAATTAATTGTTTGGAATAAATAAAATTATAATATCGACTATCAAAAATACATAGTCAAATTAGTCGTGTCGTTTAAATGAGAACAAAAGAAGGCAGATAATAAAAACGACTTAGGACTACTGACAGGCCAGTTAGCGTAGTCGGTAGTGAGTCTGCCTTTTACGCACGGGTC
The DNA here is from genome assembly GCA_947563765.1 of Anarsia innoxiella. Lineage (NCBI taxonomy): Eukaryota > Metazoa > Arthropoda > Insecta > Lepidoptera > Gelechiidae > Anarsia > Anarsia innoxiella. The sequence goes on along the minus strand of OX387410.1, from coordinate 4,693,077 downwards.
GCGGGTTCGATCCCCGCCGGTTAACAAACATTTGTGTGATGAGCATAAATGTTTGTTCCGTGTCTGGGTGTTATATATTTATCTATCTATGTTTATCAGTCCCTGATACCCATAGTACAGGATTTGCCTAGTTTGGGGTCAGGTGACCGTGTGTGAAATGTCCCTCAATATTTATTTATTTATTTATGTATTTCTTTTTGTAGTCTCGCCATGAATATTCCAAACGTGTTATCAATTTGTTTATTTACAAAATGACCCTTATCTTGAGATCTTGTAAAACTCGGTTAATATTGTTTCTGTTCTGGATAAGAAGGCAATTGAACCGATGACTTTGAAGTGAGGACTCTCCACTGAAGAGTACTTTAAACCTTTTCATGATGCTCAATATCTTGCCTTAGTAGGACTGTTACAGAATATTGTCAAATCTGGACTAATGAACAAAGTAAAGACTTATTAATCAAACATTCCTAGAAATCCCGTGATTGGTCCACAAAATTGCAATCAGAACTACTTGGAACAAATTTGTCATGCAAAGTGGTTTTCCTCTAGCACTAAAGATATGACATTTGCATTCCAATACTGCAATATTTAATATACATAAGTATTATTCTCTCATAATTAATCCAGGTAACGGCAAATATTGTGAGCAATTTCACTAAATACGCACAAATTAAATTGGACCTTTTCGTACATTGGGATGTTGCACGCCTCACCATGTCAAATACATCAAGGTGTGTGCCGCGACGAAAATTATTAAACTTTGCTCTCTATCAAACTTATAGCATATTTGAAACTGTCGTTGTTGTCATAATATGTTAAAAATAGAAGATTACAGTCTTTTCTGAATTTCTGTACCTACTCGTTATAGTCAAATGTTCCGAATTCAACTGATTGCTCTTAAACAAACAATCAAAATACAGTTTTCCTTTATTTCGAAATTTGCACACATTATCATAACGGGTTACTCGCGTGTTATCCGCTATTTGAGACAAAAATCCTATGACGATATGACAAAGTGGAGATAATAATGACTACTTACTGCTTCAAGTATTTCAAAGGACATTGAACTCAAGAATAGAGTGAGCATTAGAAGTTTACTACTTACTGGAACTAAAGAATATGACGGAATGTAGATAGGTATCTTGTCTGTTTACCTTGATCTTTATTTTGGGTCTTTACGCGTTAGCAGTTGAATTGCCTCCGCAATTTAAATTTAAATTTAATTTGATCGACATAAATAAAATAAAAACGTTTAACGTGGTTGGCTATTTTGATATTTAACGCCAAATCGACGAAGCAATTTCACCACTAATATTTTAGTATATTGTGGATACCTTTCCTAAAAAAACTATTGTTTGCTTATGTAATGAAGTTAAGAAGTAGGATTCATAAAATAACGTTGTACATCAGTCAGCAACCGAACCAAAACAAAGAGTAGTAATGGTAATTTACGAGTACCACCTAAATCAGTCTACAATTCGTCACAACTTTAAAAACCGACTAAATGTAAATCAATGCCTTTAGTACGACGTTTATGTGTTAGACAAGGGTGTATTTAAAAATTGTGTTACGCAATTGAGTTGTCTTAACAGTGATACTAAATGAGGGGCCCAAATTTGGTCGCAGTCAGTGTCAGCCATTGCTTAACAGAATATGTGTCAAAAAATGACATTGACACTGATGACACACAACTGAGGGCTATTTTAAATTAGCTGATTTGGGCCCCAGGAACTTTGTCCAGCGATGGGTAAATAACAAAATATAAATCTGATTCATGCTGATGCATGGCGATGAATGATTGCATCAGTCAAATATTAATTAAGTAAATTTAGCTTTTCTCTTGAGATCCAAATTCTAATGTCTGTTTACGTTATAAAATCGTCGAGAAGATATCAATCTGTCATTCTTGGATTGTAACCAAGGATCTATCAATTGAAACTATGTAGTAGAGAATAATTTCGCAATCAATTCAATCGTAGTGTAAATAAGTTTAAAATAAACATTACTCTTAATCAAATCCAAATACATATAAAAATAAACAAACATAAGAAAATGCAAAGACCTATTCTTTGCATTTTCTTATGTTTATGATATATGGACATGTATAGAATTATAATTGTTTAATCTTAGATTTTTGATTTGATCTTGTGTCTTATCTTAGTAACCCAACGTATTTATTATTATTATTTTTTATTTCAATGATCGATTGATCACTATAAAACATGAGTTATGAAAATATGAACAATTTAGAACATTTTTCTTTTCAATTCCTGCACCATAATTTTTTAAATTCTTTAGATAATATTGCCTGCTTAAATTCCAATCCTAAACTAAAACCTTTTGAATCCGTACCATATCACGCCTTCCCTTGACATTACACGGATTTCCTAAAGAACATTGTCTTGACTTGCGCAAGAGTCTATAGGTTACAGATTTACCAATACATCGGAAACTAATCTTAAACTATTTTATACGCTGATCTGAGATTGGATATTAAATTGATAAACTTATTTAGTACTTTAATATAAGCCATTGTTGTTACATTGCTTTCATTAATATTGACTCAGGCCGGCTGTTTGCGATTTCGTATCCATTTCTTACTTGATTAAATTAAAATAGTATAAATAAATAACCTTTATTATGTGGTATGTATTGGGTACAAACGCTTCATTCATCTAAAGTTAATAGGTTAGTTATTAATAGGTAAGTACCGATATTCCATCAAAACTTTAACTAATCTTCCTCTAACTTTAATTATTTGATTGTTTTTTGTAAGTTAAAAGAACACAGATACAGAAAAAAGTGGTGATACAAAAGGCACAGCAGCTTTCTCATACTTATAAGAAATTATAAAAGTAGTATGACATGCTAACTCAACAATACAAATACCGAATAAGGATCTCCACGATCTCGTATAAGGTCATGTCTAAATGTTATAGTTAATGTAGTATCGTGACTTAGATCAATCAGTATCAATTGTTTGCATTTTAGTTTAGTCTAACGGGATTTATAAATCTTTAGTATTTACAAATTTTTGGTAGAGCGCTATCTTGTATTATTTATGATTATATACCTACTATGATTTCTAACTTAGTTTTGGCAATAAGTTGTATGAAATAATTCATCTATATTTCATATTCAAACTTATTTGGAGCACCTACTTATTCACATAAGGCATGATCTAATGATATGACAAAATATCTGACACCCATAATCGGATAATACCGGTCAACACGTCATACCTTGATTAAGTTTACATAGTACCTATCCAGGATAGCAATTCCGCTAAATTAAGTTAAGCGACCAAACTATAGCCAACAGATAAACATTCGACAGCAATATGTCACAAATTTGGTATTCTCTTAAGTGCCACGATTAATAGTCGATTAGTAGTCTCTAAAGGGTTTTGTCTACTGTCAAATAGCGAAGAGAATACCGTTTGGAACTGCCACTCATGTGACATTGCGGAGTAGAATACCGATTATAGCGTAAAGTAATAAAATGTACGGCCGATCGCTGTCCACTGTCAACTTATCTGTTAAGAGAATACCAAAATGTGTCAATTCATACAATTCACATTCTAGAGAGACACCATTTTTTATTTGGTAATTAGAAGAATACGGCCCCAGTAAATTAGACTAATGATGTTACTGTTTCTGTAATACAGATATAAATATATGACAAGTATACCACACAACCTCCCATACACACAGTATCTACATAGAGCACAGATTCCTACTTGCATAGGTTGTAATAAGAAATGCTATTTGTTTTACGGTAGTTGGCTTCAATTTCTACTGAAAACTAAAATTTATTTTCATGAACCTACTAGATTTTTTCCGCGACTTCATATCGAGACTCTATATTAACTTCAATCTTTTTATTATGGGTAACTCGATAAAAACACTATTATTAATCTGAGGTTAACACATAAGTTGACAATTTTAATCATAATATTATAATGATTTGTATTATAGATCGAACCGTAATATACTTAGATCGAAACCATATTGAATATTAAGTTTTATTAAAATCTATTTGGTAGTTTTTGTCTGAAAATTTAAAAATAACCATACATCCTCACACTAGTATTTTTCACCTATGTTGTACAATAAACTTAGGTGAGAAGTTTAAGACTATAGTATACCTACTTTAAAATCTATTTTCACAATTAAAAAGGGCTACACAACGAATATATTCGCTACTCTATCCTTCACGCCTAACCAAATATGAAATCATATTTCAATACTCCTAAAAAGAAGAAAAAAAAAACTTTCTTGAAGGTTTTGTTGAAAAAAACCTCATCAAACGAACACCTTGCCGCATGCCGTTTTAATCAAACCCGGGGCGCTTCTGAGGTTACGCTTCGTGACGACAAGAAAAGGTTTCCACGACGTTTTTCTCTATAAAAATCTTTTGGGTACAGTGTTAGAGGGAAATAGGGTAACATTTTAAGAAGTGAAGAAAAAATACATATTATTTTTTGTACCTGCGCTGGGGCCTACGTCCGCTAATTTTAAAAAGCTTCAGTTCGACAGAGTAGCAATAGCATTTTTTGACACAATTGGTATTCTGCTAAACAATGGTTTACACTGATTGCGACCAAATGTGTCAAAAAATGACATTGACACTCTGCCGACACTCAACTGAAAATATTGGAAATTTGCAGACTAGTCCCTGTAGATACTTGCTGACAAATATACCTAAGGACGGATATGAAGGATAACATAGGAATTAAGGAAAACATAGCTAAATCTAATATTGACCTTCGCTGACCGTTTTATCTGAAGATGTATGACGTAATCTTGAAGGCTTTAGCTCCGGTTTGATATTGATTTTCGTACCTTAGACTGTAGTTACATGGGTATCTAGGTAATTTTTGTTTTTAGCTTGTGTCAAACATTTGATTTTAAAAATATATCAATGTGCATTCCTCTCTTTTTGCGTTTGTCATTCGCCTGGCAAAGGTATGAAATGTTAATATTTTGCGATTGTTTTCTTAAAGAAATAAAACTTTCTATGTATCCATTTTTAAACAATAATAAATAAATATTTACTAAAAGTTGACATGAATCGATTGTAATCAAAATTTTATAAGGAACGTACGTATAAACCTGGTATTGAACAAACAGATTCAATTTATTAAGATTTCTGTGTTCTTATTTTAAACAGTATTGCGTAGTAGAGTGTACATCAGCAAAGCAAATATCCAATCAAATATTGGATCCCTGAGAGTAAAGAATCGAGTTTTGCATCAATATGGAAATATGAGTATTTGCTTACTTTTTGTTCGACTCCAAATGCTGTGTAGAGGAAGATTTTTGAATAATTTAACTATTATTTTGGTAGTCTTACTTCATGTGCCAAAATATTATTATGTTTACTTACAATATGTAGTAGATACGTACGAAATATTTAAAACAAGCTCAGATTAAAAAGCATTGCTTTACAAAGTTTTAATAGGGTGTCCGAGTAAAAAATACATAATATTTAAATCGAAATAATTGTATGAGGTAGAATATTAGAAATAAAGTATACCATTTACACACAACCTCATCATTTTAAAGATCATAAAATAACGAAAGCAATTTAAGTGATAGGGTTGGTTCTGCTTGCTGCATATTTAAAATCGTAGGCGGCGGGCATCAACGCATGAACCGCTAGAGCACTTACATATAGCTATTGTATTATTATGATATATATTTAATTTCAAAAATATTCTTTTTTCAAATTCCAGAAAATGTCACCGGCAGCTTCGTTCGCGGAACGATGGGCCCGCGACAACCTGGCGCGCAAGGCTTCAGCAGACGAGCTCACCGTGCTGGATCTCTTCCCTATTACCTGTGAGGGTGATGAGGGAGAGGCAGCCAAGAGGGCAAGGAGGTACTACACCGCGAGAGGCCCTGGAGGACTCGTTGACTTGTGGCATAATCGGCATCCCGATGATGAAGATATTCTCTCTAGTTGTCAAGATGCGTGAGTTTACATGTGTTTTTTTGTAGATAATTGTATATTCCGAGTATAGGTAGGTACTTATATAAAATATGATTACTGTTCTAAAAAAAAAATTTTTTTTTTGTTGATATGATTTCAAATACCTTTCTGGTAGTCGAATAGTAGTAGGTAATAGTAGGTTTTCTGGTGTAGTAATGTTCGTGCATTTATATAATTTTATACGCATGTCAATATTTTTATTCAAGCTATCGTGCACCAACAGTTAGTTGATCTGAGATCAATTCAATAGTATTTAATAGTTTTATTTATAATTGTCACGATTTTAATTTAAAACCATAAAAGTTCATTCTCATTTCATTGTTAACATAAGGCTATCCCGATTCTTATCACAACTGATAAGTTTGTAAACAATGTAGGTACAAATCTGTTATCGTACATCTATTGCAACCAAAATAACTTGCGTTATCGTTTATTAACTTGTTAAATCAATCAATAACTTCACAATATCAACTTTGATCAGAATCAAGCACTTTCTTGATAAGATATGATGTCAAAAGCAAGATGTGTTTGCTCATTGAATATATTTGTTTACTACTCACATTTTTCTATTTTGCGTTGGCATTTGTTTAATAAAATTGTGACTTCTATTTATTTACTAACAATTGATTTTTGAAATGAGCCGTTGAATCACGTCTCAAACCACGAAGAAGTCTAAAAATCTATTTTTAATAAAAACAGAGATTTTACTCCACTATCCCAAAGTAAAGAAAAGCTTTTCGTCTCATTTACATATTCGTTTTCTATCGAATCCTTACGGATTTACCTTTCGTTTTTATTTTTACACAAACTAGTTTTATGAATATACGATTTAACTAGGTATGTGCTTACCTATTGTTTTTCATCAGGTGTATTTTTGGTTATAAATAGAATTTGACATTAGAACTTGTGTTATACAGTAGAAATGGTTACGACAGTGAATTTTGACAAGCGAAGTTGCTAAGCAAATCCTATATACATACATACATACATACCTATCTATCACACCTCTCTCCCATCAGAGAAGGCAGAAACCACTGTGCTCCACTTTCTACGATCCAAAAACACTTCTTTCGCAGTCAAGAGTACCCTAAACTAACGTACGTGTATGAGGCGACTGATGAATGTGTTTGGACGCGGTATTACTCTTTATTCGTTATTAACACACTAAAAGAACATTATCTATTCGATTACAGATACATAGTGCCCCTCCGAGCACGCAGTGTAGGTGGCCGAAGGATGACCATAGTTCGTCTACCAGCCCCGACTGCGTTAGACCGACCTCTCTCCGCAAGAGCATTGCTCGCTCGATGGCTTATGATCTTGGATATACGGTACGAAAATTTTAATGTTTCTAATACCCAGTTGTAAAAACGTCTTTTAAACTAACAGTCTATTAAACGTATAGAAGGCTGATACAGGCGTTAGTAATTACTTTACAAGATAGCATAATGTTGAATAGAAGTACTACCTTATTACTTATAACGGCCTTTTTGTAAATAGCAAAAACTCTTTTGATCATATTGGTTTGCATTCATTTTTCTTCAGGAGTGAAATTATATTTACTTAACTACACGCCTTTATTTATGGTGTACGACCTTTACGATTTCATACATATGTATATTAAATTTTTAGCTCAGCACTAATAGCAAAGCAAACAATCAGACATACCTAAATCAAATTATTCATATACAAAAACAGTTCAAAGACATGCAATTCTCTTTTATACTTTGTACTGTAAATGATAAAAAATAAAAGAATACTCTCTTTGATAAGTAAGTACAGTAGACCACTTATATGTAAGATATTTGAAATATTTATATTATATCTTGCCTTCTACGAGTATCTTAGTACATTAACCCGTTAAAATTATTAGCATAAATAAATAACGAGTCAGTAGCCCATTATAATTTCTAAAGAATACAACAAACGTTCACCGAACTGGAAATCAAAACGGGAGAGTTAAACATTGACAAAGGCGTGTGCAAATCATCTGAAGTTACTAAAATTCAAACACAATATCTGAGTTACAATAAATACGGATACTTGTATTAGATACCTACAAGTGAAAATAGATACCTACCTACACCTTCTTAAAAATTCTGTCCCGCATTTCAAACCGCTAATGTGGCAGTTTCTTTTTAAAAGAAATTGAATGTTCCAGTAGATGTTGACTGCTATTGCATATAAAGTTTTAGAATGGGATATAAGTAACTCCTAATGGTGTTCCCACATTGCAAGTTTAGTAATATTTAGTATAGGTACTTATTGTTTATTATTAAAATGTTTACTAACGTTACTAAACATGCAGGAGCACCATTAGAACTCTGTTTCTGTTGTTGTCTTGATAATAACACTTTCGTGTCCCCAAATGTAACAGTCAAAAGTGTAACAAAAGAACGCCATTAGAGCTTTGTCTCGAAAGAACTGACTTGGAAATGTTTCAACCAATTTAGGATGTTTCTCAAACAATCCGCCCAGTGATAAGGGACTAAATACAGTGTCAACTGCCAGACGTTGGTATTCTAATAAAAGAGGTGTCTTTCAAACTCAGTTGTATTGTAATTTAGAGTCTAGTTTTTGTGAGACAAAGACCCGGGTGGGGTTTTGATTGTTCTGTGATAAATTGGCTACGATTTAGGCTAGAAATGAGTAAAAAATTAAGATTAATTGCACATAATTGTTATCCCAATAGGCGGTTTCCGCCGTTTGATATGGTTTATATATTTTGTGTTTCACCACAATCACAGTGCGGGTTTCATAGTTAAGTTCTCAAAATGTGACAATTAGTCGAGCCACCGCTGCTGCATTAAATCATTGGTTACTATTTAATTACTATTGGTTTATTTAAATTTTTCTATGATAAACAACCTACAAATAATTTGTTCTTAAATTTCAGGCTACGCGAAGACCCGACTCCTGGCGAAGAGATGGTGTTCATAGATGTGAGTGACCTCCAACCAGCTCATCTGAAGAATCACTTCCGAGGAACCTTCTGGAAAGACTTTGTTTGGTGCATGAAGGTACCTGCATGATGAATAATAATTCTGATGAAGGGACTCTGATGCTCTACATACGTGTTCTTTGGTATATTGCGATCTAAGGATTTGCAAAGTTTGGCCTAGGTCTAAATGCAATACTTAACTTAACAGTACCTAATTTTGTAAACTCTATTTATATCTAACGCAAAATTGAATGGTCCGGGAAAGGTGTTTCCAAAAACTATGAAATATGTTTAATAGGAAAGTTAAAAAAATAATAATTAAATATTCAATCTTTTGATTAGAAAACACAAACTGTTTCTTTTTTTATCTCATTAGATACGCCATTGCGTAGGATTTTTTATCAAAGCTCTCTACATACAGTCGTATTCTTTCTTTTTATTTAAGCTCACGTTTTCCTTTATTTTCAGCAAGCATACCCCCTCAGGTTCTCAGAAGTCCACATAATAAATACTCAAAGGTTGAAGACAATGTCGCTTCTCCTCTTGCATATAGGATTATACCCGTGGCGGAAGAATGTGGTACAGTTACACGCTAATGCTGAACAAATCAACCATGCTATGGGGTTAGATTACTTCCCAATTGAAGGTCTGCCTTATGAGTATGGGGGTAAAGCTGGCGCTATGAAAGATCTGAATGGTAAGCTATTTATTCATCAGAAATTTAATCTCTAAAGTTTAAAATCTCTATCAATACCACCCAACTGTTTATACAAACTTTTTAAGTGAACGCTTGTCGACATTATATTTAGCCGGGTTGGTTTAATTTATTTGGATTGAATGATGAAGTAGAGTGGTTTTGACTATGTACAACTATACTTGTTTTTCACATTCAAAATGACAACTTATAAGTAGGTATTTAAAACATAACTTAATTCAGGCTAATTAATCAAGTAACATTACCTACTTTTAAAATATTTTACAAGCAATCTTATTTCCATAGATGAATGGACAAAGAAACTGCTATCTAACTCAAAATGGCTGCAAACAGAAGAAAGAAAGTTCTACGATACAGTTCTCAAACCAGAAATACGAACAAGGACTCGTCACAGGAGTGCAGTAAGAAACCTGCGCGGACGCATCGCATCTTACAATGTAATCACGCGCACACACTCTTGTAGATCTTTAAACAGACCTGATGATATAGATGAAGGAACTTATGGTGCTTATAGAACCCTTAGAATAACTGACCGAGGTTATTATTATGATTTAAAAGAATAAAATAGAAATAAGTGTAAATAAATCAGAAAATTAAGAAGCTACTAATGCAGCTACTTACTCAATAACTGGCTAGTTCAAAAAGCAAACGTGATAAGATTTGTCCTCCTGGTAGGAGGAAAATCTAGAAGCGAATATATCCATAAAAAGTCATGGTGTCTACACACCATATGAGGGCCTTGCCCGACGGGCTGGCCGCCGGCTTTGGTGTGTAGACACCTTACTTACATCGTTTGTAAATAAATTAACCAGTGTTTAACCTACCTACACAGTATAGTTAATACTAATTTAATTTTTAACGCCTGATTTAAGAATGATACCTAGCAGAAAATCGAAATATGAAAGTTTGCCTCACATATTTCGATTCGTGGCTAACATTTATACAGACGAATTATAATTTTCTGTCACGTTTTTAAAAGTTAATTTTACTAGGTAATGAAATAGAGTCAATATTTGTCTCATTTATACTAAACTATTATCAAATTGAGAAATAAGCAAAACCAGTGAATAATACAGCAAAACCTTATTATTTTTTTATGAAACAGTATTACTTATCACATTTACAAGAAGGAAGAAAGCGTGTTTATAGTATAATTTATAATTCAATTAACGAACTAAGCTTATTAAGTCCCATATTTATTTATCATGACACTAAAACCATGACGAAAGAGCGTCGTGTATTTTGTAATATCAAACCATGTTTTGTAAATTAAAGAGATTATTTTTAAAACGCAACTTTTTATTCATCCTTTTCCACAATGAAGCAACGAAATCAAAAATGGGTTATAAACATTCGAAGGGTAATTCTCCAACATAAAGTTATGGATTTTTTTCTTTAGATTAATGAGTTTTGTATAAGTATTTAAGCTATGCATAATAATGCTTTTGTCCTGCAGTGAGAGTAAAAAACAATCTATGTAGATCTGAGATACTTCAATAAAAACAAAAAAACAGTTTTTAAGACTTAAAAAGAAACATCGACCGACATGGAAAACAAAACACAAGAACGCATTACAAAAGCGTATAGTTTTATATCTATAAATTCTAAGCTAGAGATCTAAGCTAAACGGACTAGCTTTTAGTCGATCCAGCTTTATTTTCTCCCTAGACTGCACTTTAATGCAGCAAACATTTAGTCGAGCGAAATAAACCAAAAGCGTTGCAATTTGAGTGCACAATCACTGAGTGAAAGGCGAGCGCGGGCGAGTGCATGAAATGAATCACCGAATCGGCTTTAAACTACACGACCCAGGCGTTTTTGAATCCTTTGTTTTATTAAGATGGAATTATTCATATTCATCACCTTAAGTGTTCGGTTTACTCATTCCGTATAACCTATATAAAACAGCTACCTTTAAATGAATACCTACTTATAGCTACCTTGCAAGTATGTATATTGTATATTTTATTGGACTGGAAATGAATATTTACTTACTTACTTACAATTAGGCTATCTTAACTTTTAAATGATCTCCTGTCATCCACACAATCTATAAATAGGTACCTACTTACATACCTACTAACTTCTGACCGGCATTGATTTTTATTTAGTTGGGTTACCGTTGAATGTTTTTGACATAATTTTAAACGGGAAAATGTAGAGTCAACTTTTCGCGTGGGGTACCCACAATTGCAATTGAAAACGTCATTTAAATATACATATTTTTTCTGTCCGTTAGTTTTCTAATAAGTATTAAAGTAACAATATCCCCTTACAAAAATCTTAGATTATAAATGCCTCTACCAATCCATCTCTGCGATCTGTTAGAAAAAGTAAAGTGGTGATAATGAGCGCTGATCCGCTGAACGCGACCGGCCGCGCTTTCTAATGCTCATCGTACGATCTTTTACATTTAATTCAACAGTAGGTACGCTTTATGCACTAAGAAATTTTATGTTTGTTACTCACTTGATGAAAGGCCGGACAGTGAAGATTATCAGACATTTACTTCTGTTCGAATTTTCTTCTCGTTTATTGCGTATCGTACTCGGTTTTTTTTTTTCGGACAATTTTTTTCTCGTTTTGGGCAAAGAACTGGATCCAACAAAGAATAGCATCTGTGAAATTTAGGTACCATGATACACCGCAATTGGAATAAGTACGAGCTGTAGGTGGACAATTTTACTTGATCATTCTTTTGAAAAGTCGAAGCTTATTTTGAAATATAGCATTTACTTATTTTAATTTCTTTTTAGGGCGCGAGTGAAGGTCTGTTTGCAATCGAGTTACAAATCGATATCTTCATCAAAAACATTAACCGTGTTCTTCCTTTTTATTTCAAAATAAATAAAACATTCGATGTCTTAAAACCTTCCTAAAAGCACACCGAATTGATTTAATTAAATTATATTATTGCCTTCAGGAGTCACGAAACCGAACCCCGTAGAAACTTCAATTTGATGGAGGAGAAATAACAAAGCAATAAAAGGAAAAGGTCCCCATAAAAGTGAACTGCTTCCTTCAGTGTGACAGGATTAGTTTTGCCACGGAGTATTCCGTTTTGTAACGGTGTACTTGATGCATACAAACTAGAGGTGGGCCGAGTACTCGGTTAATACTCGGTACTCGGCGTACTCGGCACTTTTTTCACTACTCGTAATCGGCCGAATAACTCGGTTAAAATGCCGAGTACTCGGTACAAATAAATCTACCTTGGACATTTTATCTGCTTGGTAGATCATAGTCTTGTTTCTTCTAATGATACATATTTAGTACTATGCCCAGCAGGAGCAATGTTATAAGCTGCTATTATCATAATTAATTAGAAGAAAATATCACAAACAGTGCTTTATCTATATTTTTTTTGCCACTTGACGCGCGTTTTTTGGTTTCAGTCGAATAATAATTCGCGAGGTGCGGAGGAAGTGTCAAACACCATTAACACCACTCGCTCCCAAACTTGTTCGTGCACAATTCTACCTATTTCAAGTTAACCGAGTAACTCGGCCGAGTACTCGGCTCGGTAAACTTTAAACCGAGTAATATTCGGTACTCGGTTACTCGGTAAACCTGGTACTCGGCCCATCACTAATACAAACTCACAAACATTTTTATAATATAAGTATTTGGAAACTGATGAAAACTAAATGTCAATTTATGATTTTTAATTCATAATTACCTATTATCAAAAACATGCTCATCAATCCACAAACAATTTCCCAACATAAAAACCAAAAAATCTAGTGAGCATGAAAACTTGAACTAGCTAATAAATTTCACAATATTTATCTACATTATACGTTGTTTCAAACTGTGTTTCAAGATTTCTTCATACTACTACGATTTGCTAACGAGGAAAGCGTAGATCTTATGTCGAAGTAGTAAGGTTTGTAATGAGTTGTGTGTGATGTTGTTTTGGAAGTATCACGCTAGTGCAAATCGGTAAGCGGACGCATGCAATCGTCGTGCACTAGTAAACTACAGTAGAGTGACCATTTGTTTCGTTTTCACTGTCATCTTCGGCCAGGGAAGTTAATATACAGGTAAATGGTCACTTGCGTAAACTTGGATCAACTTAGGTATTATTTCCATTCTTTAACACATAGTTTAATAAATTAATGTTGAAAGAAATGTCACGAAAGTGTTAATGAGGCCCATTAATTAAAAAATATACAAACGAAGTCGTAACAGGATTGGTAAATACACATTTTCGTGGTCATGGGCTCTAAATAGGAATCATAGAACGGTAAATAGTCCGGCAAAATTAAAACGCAATGTTACCGCTGAATAAAAAATGGTTAAAAGCAACGATTTATGTGTACTACCGAATTTAGTAACGTTTGCGTAACTAAGGTTTATATTGTATCATCGTAGCCGACAATTAGAATTCACGTCTTCGCTTGCGTTTTTCATTCTGTTTTCTTCCATAAAAGTTGCTCATACGCATAGTATTAGGTATATTTACCTTCACTGAGTTGAGCCTAGAAGACAAGGGTAAAAGCACCTTTAAAAAATATATCATTCTTATAATCCATATACCAACAACATATTCTTAGTATTTTCTTTTTCGTAGCGTTAATATTATAGTTTTCATTTCCTTCAACGTACCTATCTGTAGCTTATTTAATACAACGGAGCTGGCAGTCTATAAAAATGTTAGAAAGTATGCAAAGTATGCGACAAGACCACAGAATGCAAACGATAAATAAATTCTTGTACTTTCTTGCTGATATTTTGCAGACTTTCATAGTAAAAGATCACTGTATTTAAGCTAAAGAGATATCGCTTACAGTTATAACACTTTCGTTTAAACAGTTCATCTTATAATTTTATCAAAAACTTTATAAAACATTTTCCAATGACTCTCTCATTCACCTTCACTCGCAAACATAACTGTGAGAGTTCACTCACGGTTGTTATTTTATTTACTTTCCTCCTTTAAAATTACAAATTAGATTATGCAGTATTTCCATCATTAACACGCGTTGAAAAAAAACATAAGCTGGTTGCTTCAAAAATGTAATTTTACGTAAAAAATACCGTAAATGTTGTACCGATTTTGACGTTCGTTTTATTCGTAAAATGTAATTTGTGGTATGAACATAAATCAAAATATTTCATTAAAATATTTGAAGTCTTAATACGTATCGGTACCTATTCTCCAAGTATAAAAGTATACTTTGTTATACTTTGCTAGCTAACCTGCTATTAGTCAGTTTTTAGTCAGATTTCACAGGCAATTAACCATCCTAGGTGGCAATTTAAAACGAAGTCGTCTATATTTAATTGCTACTTAAATCTACTCGAATACATCCCAGTTAAGATTACTATAACAGTATAACAATTTTGAGTTTCTCAAAATAATTACCGCGGACGGAAGACTATTTTTAACTGTTAATTAGTATTTCTAATTACCGAAACGAATAAAATACGAAATGCAAGGAATATGGCTCTCTCGCAATATTACTGTTGCCACTGAAATTATACTGATAACGATCTTTCTCTTCATAAAAATAGATTAAGAATTATTTCAAAAACTGTTATTACTAATATTACTACTATACTATAATATTAATGTTATTTGAAATAATTTGAATGAGTCAACCTTTTACGCTAGGGATTTTCAGCGGTTAGATGCATAGGTATACATAGGTACATAATAATATTACATAATATGTACCTATGAGAAAGAAAAAAGATAGGTGTACTAATAAAGAATTTGAGCTAAGTAGGTAATTATCTGTCACGCTTCTTTCCCATAGGTTACTCATAACTAACTAGGTATTATAGTTAGACGGTGTTTAGATATTAACCTCTACGCAATAAAAAGTTTTGGAAGCTGTCATTTTGTGTATTCGCAATACAAACTTAATAGTGATCATCATCAGCGTTTCAAAAGAATAAATCTATGAGTTTGTTTCCACTATATCTTTAATTTCAAAGTATTTTATGAAAACCCGAAAATTTGATCTTTGTTCACCTGAAAATTTGAATTTTCTGTATCAGGTTATATCAATTAGAACAATACAACGGTATATTATAAACAGTGCTTATCTTTTTATGGAGGTCTATTCCATAATGACTAATAAAGACGGTGGCTTTGTGAAGAGGTCCAGTAGTCACGTCATGAGTTCAGATCCAAATACCCACCTGATAAGTATAATGTCGCACTCTTCAAAATGCAACATTAGATAAGTATTTACTTACTTACCTATTTACTTACTAGAAAATTAAATTACCACATTTATTTGAGGCCACAAGTATTTTTTCTGCTTAAAAGTCATACACTTCGAAATATAAGAGTATATTTCGAAGCTGCATCTCGTGTGAGAATGGAAACAAATGAGGGGTAACCACTGAGTGAGTCACCGTTCGTCACGATCGCCACGCTCCGTTGCAACACTACACTATTACACTTCACTTGTACTTCAATCAAATTGTCCTATAAAATACTACATTACACATTACCTGTAGATATCTGGGGCCCAAGTCTGCTAATTTAAAATAGCCTCAGTTGTGTGTCGGTAGAGTGTCAATGTCATTTTTGGACACATTTGGTAGTCTGCTAAACAATCACTTAGGGCCGGCGCAGACCCGTCCTAATATTATCGATATCACCAATTGAGACCAAATCTGTCAAAAAATGCTATTGACACTCTGCCGACACACAACTGAAATTTTGTAAGCAGACGGCCCCTATAGATATCTTGTTTAAAATTGTCGGCATATGTCTCTAAGCATAGGTTTTTCGGATGCTCTAGGCTACCTTTCACAATTATCGTGGATTTTCCAAAGATTTTTATCGTAATCTCGGTGACAAACCATTTTGTATGAAATTAGTTACATTTTTTGTAAACGGTCTTACCATGAAATATTTTAATACATTTTTTTAAATTAGATAGTTGGACGTAGGTGTATAGCTCTCCATATTAGCCTAAAGTACAGGTAGATTAAACATGCTGTCATAATTTATTTACTCATAAAACACCTATATAAGTTACTCATCATAATATTAAAATGTAACACTCTTCTTTCTACTTACTTGCATGAAAAAGAAGAGCGGAAGTTAATAAAAAACTTACACAACAACCTAAACTCATAATTCCGAAATTAATTAATTAACTTTTTAGAATGGAACAGAAAAAATACGTTACACGTAGTAGCTATTAATTAGCAGTTACTTTGAAGCTTGTTTACATAGCTACACTAAGGAATTGTTATTAATTGACCGGCGATTACCACCTAATCCGTCAAATTAATTTATTAACATTTGATTATCTTTTATTTTATGTTGACAATTCCGCTCGTTCAAAATTACAATGAAATTGTCACTCAACTGTAAAACCCACAGACGTATAAACACTTTTTAAATAAGTAGTTTGACAAAGTCATAATTTTCATACAACAATTTATATTAAAATAAATTTAACGATGTAAGAACAAGAACAAAACAATAAAAACAAACTAGTAATAAAATGATTAGCGTGTTTTCTGCGTTGTTTAATTTAGATATTCGTTACAGCTCTAAACAAACGTTTACTATTGTGTCTGGATGGGGAATAGAGTGACTGAATAATTGACGAATGTGAAGCAACAATTTCCATACAATGAAAATGGAAAAAGCTTTTCTATGTAAACGAAGTGGATCTGTCCTAAGTCATTAATGTCATTATAGATGTAGGGTAGAAACCACCCTCGGTAGACTTTTATCAAAATATTGTATCTAATGCATTGTAATAAGTATCTGAACATACAGTTTAACTTCTTGTAATTTAAGATATTTGATATTTTTCAAAATAAGTAGTTCTTATTGCAATACCATTAAATACCTATGTCTGAAAGATTAAATTTAGACTAAGTAGATAATGATAATGTTCGTTAAAGAAAAAGTTTCTTCGTTATACAGCTTTACAATGATCCTAACAGTTCTGTTGGCCGGCCAACATTTCATCCACCCCCAGTTAGCAAAGCACCGCGCTCACACCGCGTGACGAAATCATAAAAAGACCGCACGACTCCAATCGACCGCATTCTACCCGAAGCCGCAACTCGCGGCACTTTTTCCAAACTTTTTTTAAACCCCAATCTTCTTTTTATAAAAGTGACTTCTCAAAATATAAACACGTTGCGTTCAAGTGCCAGTGTGACCGTCGTAGAGCGTTTGGCGTGTGATTTGATTTTCGAATTCAAAGGTGATTTTCCTTTTTCTTTTTTTCTGGATAAGGTGTTTTTTGGTGTTGTGTCTGTGATTTTTGGTGTTAATTAAGTGTTCTAAATAATAGCTGCAAAGAGATCGTAATGAAATCTTTTGCGTTTGTTTTATAATTAAAAAAAAGTTTTGTCTCAGCAAAAAATTTTCTCGCTTATTTTCGAGTTGAAAACTAATTGCGACTTTACTAATTTAATTCTAAAAAAACATGATGAAAAAATTTTCGTGTCTAATTAGCTGAATAAAACTAGTCGTAAAAATGTTTTGAATGTGTATCAAGTTGTTAAGATTTAAAGTGATTGCATGAGTCATGCAGCAAATACCCTTTGGTGAGAGAAATTGCGCACGCGATTCTAACGCCGACAAAATTATAATCTAATTAGTGAAATTATATCCAATGTTACTTAAGATATTGTCTTTATTTCTCTTACACGATTTTTTCAGTTAGATCATTATTTGGACTTAATCTTTATATGGAGAGTTTAGATTTATTATTAGATTAGAGATTAGATTACAATTTGATATAAAACAGTCGATACCTAGGAACTTCAAATACTCTTTAATACAGTTAATGATGAAAAATGTAAGACTTTGTGGATATTTTAGTAGCAATATTAAAACAAAAGTAGAAACAGCCTATGCTTAGAGCAGATAAATAAATTTACCTATTATGCCTACCAAACGAATCGCGAAACGCAGAAAACTCTCCGAAAACCGCGCGTTTGACAACTAGGTACGTGTGCTATGGCTCTTAATTGTACATCTGCTCAATTACCATTCAAAATTTTGATTTACATTTAATTTGAACTAGACTCCTCATTACTTAATATTTTTATCAACAAATCACGCCAGATTATATACCTACAATTTATAAAGTCATATAACATCGGGTGAAAGGGATGCAATTTCTCAAAGATCAACGACCTGTGAGTCATCTATTCATCTATCGTGCAATCTAATGCGTCATGAAATACGATCTGCAACTACCTTGGTCATAATAAGTATCCAGTGGTTAAGTTGCTGATACCGGGTTCCAATCTGTAATGTTTTGGTTCGGTTTTTTATTGGTTAACAATGTTTATATTAGTGACTTTAAATTAGTGAACGATAGAAATGGGTATGCATGTACTCGTGATAACAAACAACTTTTAATATCGGACCAAGTTCAAAATCACAAAAAAAATTGTTCCCCCATACTGCTGGTGCATTTTGTATGGGGAGTTCAAAATTTTTTTTGCGATTTTAACCTTGGTCCCATAGTAAAACTTGTTTGTTGAATAACTATAATCACAAGTACATGCATACCCATTTCTATCGTTCACTAATTTAAAGTCAACCTATATTATAATATGACGGCCGTTAGCCAACAAGTGTAAATAGCTTTACCATCTGAAAATGTTCCACCACCGGACCTTTGTATAAAAATCCGTAGAAAATACACGATAATTTGGAAAGGAGCCTAGAGACAGTTTATCTTCTGATAAGGAAAACTATATTCATATTAATTTATCAAAATAGAGTTTTCTAAAAACAAATGAAAAGCACATTAACTCCTTACGGCATTACTAGACCAATCCATCGACGTCGAACTATTTTACGATCGCCACTCTAGTTTAAAATTACTCGTACTTACGTAGATAAGTAGACAGATAGGTACCTATCTCTTCTACAATCATACTTTTACCACAAAATATACTCACAAAATATAGATACTTTAGCTATATACCACTGTATTTTAAATTGGCTAACGGTAGCCTGTATAAAGTGGCTCATGCACTACAAAGAGGCGCGCAAATGAAGCAAAACTAGTGTACGTGACTTCCGAGGTCTGTCATTAGCTTTGTGGAAACATTGTAGGGATAGCAGGTGAAATTGGTACCTAGTTATATGTATCTCGAAATACATATTTAAATAGGCGATCTCCTGTTCAAACTCTTGTGAAGATTTTGCCTTTATTTCAATAGCTTGGAGGGTTCGTTTTAGCTATAAGAAGTCTAACAGCCTAAACTGCCTTGTCTAATAACCCAGATTTTATACATCATAGCTTCCTTACGACGTACATATCTTTTTGTTTTTCTATTCTTCAATACAAGCCAACGAAAAGTAAAAGAAAGTGCGAGATCTCTTTTCGAAACTTTTTACAGCAAATTTTTTTAAACATAACTCCTTTCTTTCCAACCCTCTCACTTTTCACCTTGATTTGCTAGCTGTACTTCTCTCATAACTGTTAAAATAGAATTATTTGGAAAGCTTGGTCGATTACATACAAAGAGTCTATTATTAAAAGAAAGAATGGAATGCTGGGCACTTTGCTCGGGTTTCCATTTACATAATTGCTATTTGATTGCTCTCGGGTGTAACACATCTTAAAGTTTGGCCTTTTTGTATCGTCTTATTAAGTTCATATTTCTATTAATAAATATAATTTGTAGTTAAGTAGCTAGTAATCTAGTAAATAAGAGCACAAAAACATTCCTTTAATTTTCAGTAAAAGAACTACTTACCTGCTTGATTTTCGTTATATTTGCGAATAAAATAAATAAAGTATTTTTACTTACGATAAATATAATAAGTAAGTACTACTTAAAAGACTATTTTTACTCAAAAAGTAAGGATTTCATTTAAAATGTCTTTCTTCAATGATCTTAATAAACACGAAATAGCCTTTTTCTTTAAAAACGTATAAAATCCAGGTAAAACTACGTTTAAATGAAAAAAAAAAGTTAATATTCATCTCGCCACTTTTTTTATTCAAAGCACGTATTCAGTCTAATGAACGAATGTAAAAATGAATTTCTGAATGGAATGGAAAACTGGCAATTTCCCGCCCATTCAGAGTGAATGAATACCTCAGGCTTGTGGTTTAATTATGAGCCCTGTGTTAAGAAAAGTTGCTAAAACCTATAGAAAGGGTATTGAAAGTTCAAAAACCTTATATACATTAGGTATGTTATGTATCTTTGTAATGATTCTTGTTGTTGTACCTGTCTTCTTTTCATAGAAGTACCGGTTTTCTGTCTATAATATGATACACGTACTAACTACTCTCTTTTTATGTAAATCTCATTTTGTTACACCAAAATCAGTAAAAAGACATACGAAAACAGCCTTCATATCTAACTTCCCCTTAGTTGGTATATATAGGCAATCGCAATCTCATTAGGTACTTAGATTAGATTTAAGTGTATATATTAACGTAGCTGCGCTACATAGCCGTGCCTTATTCAGGGTCTATACCTGGTAGTGGATACTTACTTTTAAACTACTTTGTAATACCTATGGTGTGCTAATAAACATTTTGCTAATAACATGAATTTGAACAAATTAGGTACCTAGCTCAAAGCTATTTCAATAAACATAATTTTACTGGCACTTCATTTGATACGCCTACTGATTTATACACGACGCACTTTATCCAAATTTAGCTTAAAATGGCGAATATAATTCTAATTCTGGTCACGTAAAGTTGGTAACCGCCTCGGAAGTGCCGAACAAGGTTTCGGGACAATGAACTTCGCTTGTAGCGGCCAGGAAGTGTCAAAAGTTTTAAGTAATTTACTTATTATATTTTATGTTTGATTAATTAGCTGATTATGTAGGTCATACTGTCTCCTGTAGAAGCATAAAAAGAAGGTTCCTCCTGTCAATTTTAAGGCGTGTCTGCTGCTTAATGTTTTGAACAGTTTTTGGTAAACATTGAATGAAATGAATGAAATTTTCCTTTGGTTTGTCAACAAAATCATTCAATTTGAACAAAATGTTTATTCAATGTTTGTTCACAATATGAGCAGCGGCCCACCTTTAGAGTAGCGGCCACGCAGCACAAGGGAACTAAATGATGATGGTATGGTACAGGTACTCAAACATTCTTATTAAATCATTCATTCAATCATTCAATTCAATTAGTATGAGCGAGTGTCCATACGGTACCGACACCTACTTGGACGTGTTTAAGTATGAAACGCAAATAACCAGACGGCCTAATACCTCAAAAGTGTAAGTAGGTATCTCAAGAATTATGTACCAAAACGGTTTTTATGTTGAATAAAAAAGTAAATTGTAAAATGTTTTGTATCAACTTTCACTAAAACCGTTTTTAGTACGGTATTTTTAAGATATACGTATTTTTGAGAAAAAAATGTTATTTTATGAATCACGCAAAAATCACAAAACAGATTTTAAAGGCACTTTGCAATAAGTAGGTATTGTAACTCGCACATTTAAAATAACACATTGGCTATATTTTTTGAAGTAATTTCGAAAGTTTTCTGAGATAGGACGATAAACGCATACGAAATCACGGGGGCTCCTAGTAAATTTACCTATAATTACGCGCTCTTGTGGTTACCTATCTTAACCACGAAATTACACAATATGTACTCATTTTAAACGCATAGACCTTGATTACTTCAATGATTGTGATGCCATCATTCATAACTATGCGACCTAATTTCTTTTCCATAATTATTTTTATGATCTTCAACTCCTTAAAAAGTAGGCTAATTGCAAGGAAAGTTGATTTGAAACAATGATTACTGCTTAACTAAGTATAGTGCACCACAAAGGTTGCTAAACGGTCCTATCGAATAGCGGACTAAACGGTACATGACTTTAATGGTAGTCTGTAATAAGGTGCACTGTTTCGTGAATTTTTCTCATTCCTGCAATTAGAATCTTCAAAAGCACTTTAAAAGCAAATTATACATGAAAATTATATAATACACGTTTATTTAATTCATAATGTCAAACATTGTTAAATCTTATATCTACGTAAATATAAGAAATCATACAACGTCAATACAATATTTACTTTTGAAGAAGTACAATGACCAGAAAGCTCATAGAATTTTATTTAACAGTTTATTGTAAGATGATAGTACATACTTAGAGACAGAAAAAAGAGAAGTTATATAAAAGGTACAGCATATTTCTAAAAAGAAATGAATCGAATCGTAATGAATTAGACAATATTAAGGTTTTGAACAGTTTGTACAGAAAAGAAAATCGAGATTTAAAATCCGACCAAAACACCAACACAGAATGCTTAATATTCTCTTCGTACTGATTGGCTACTCCCAACTCCACATCTAACGCCAAACATCAACAGCAACATCAAATCAACTCCGAAATTATTCATCCACAGAACCAGCAAAGATGACCCTAGAACAGCCAACCGGTGAGATGTGGCAGAAGATCCGCGAGGAGCTGAATGAGAAGGCTGACACCAAGGATGCTGACCTCCAGCATATCAAGGAGTGGCTGAAGAAGGAGCCGCATCTACCTGATGAATTTGGTAAGTTACAGATTTCAAGTCAGTTGTCAGTTGGGTCAGTTGGATAAACGGGCCTATTCCTCTACCAAATAGAACCCAACTTTTCAAAAGAACACCTGTGGCCAATGTCACCATCATAATTTTCATACTACCACATGCATTCTATGTATTTAGTTTGGTTTCAAAACTGAGCAGGAGCAATTAGCAAATTGAAAATATATCTTCTAAGCTTGATCGGAAATCAACATCTTATTTATGTGCCAAATAACCAAACGCATGCCTTTGAAACCAGATGACCAGCGCATCATGACCTTCCTCCGTGGTTGCAAGTTCTCTCTGGAGAAGACCAAGCGTAAGCTGGACATGTACTTCACCATGCGTACGGCCGTCCCGGAATTCTTCAGCAACCGTGACGTCACGCGTCCTGAGCTTCAAGAGATCCTTAATATGGTGTAAGTATTTCATACACAAGTTCCTATTTTTCCTGTTAAAGTCACACCAAAGTCACACTCTCAAATGCCCGTCTTTTCCATAGTAGGTATATGAAAACTACTTCAAAAGTTTTAACTTAACTACTTTTTTACGAGCAGAAAAACAAAAGAGCATCTCATGTAATTGTTTTCAATTTAGAAAATCTACGTAATGAACATCGGACTGAGCTGGTTTACTAATGTTTGACATAACTTAATTTGCAATAATTTCATTGGCTATAATTTTATTAGCCATAATTTTATTTGACATAATGATTTATGTGCCATAACTAAAGAAAGCAATAAAATTACTTGCAATAAATTTAATATTCATAACTAATAGAAAGACATAATCTTCATAATAAATAATTTTACATTACATACAATACAAATAAAATAATTTTAATTAAAAAACTATTCAAAGAAATAGATGTATTAAATCAAGCATACAAGCAAGCATGCAGCATGGAAGCAAGCAGGCAGCATGCAAGCAAGCATGCAAGCAAGCATGCAGCATGCAAGCAAGCATGCAGAATGCAAGCAAACATGCAGCATGCAAGCAAGCATGCAGCAAGCAGACAAGCATGCAGCATGCAAGCAAGCAGGGATGCAAAAAACATGTTCTAACCTAACCTAACCTATCCTATTGGTTTTGCTGCTGTTTGGTTTATGTATTGCGGGGGGCTTCGCCCCCCGAGCCCCCCCTCGGGGGCTCCGCCCCCGGTCCCCTCTGTCACATCCGGTTTTTTGTGTTGTAAGTACATTCATCTCATCTAGTATATAATACGCACATGATGGCATAATTATAATATGTCATCTGTTGATTATGTATTTAATAGTTATAGAAAATTATAATTATGGCCCTTGTTGTTTATGAAACATAATACTATGGCTAATGTTAATTATGACTACTGAACCATTATGTCCATCGTTGTTAGTATAAATAATAATATAGCATATGAACTTTATGACTGTAGAACATTATGACATGTGAAATTATTGCAAATTAAGTTATGAAAAACAAAATAATACCGACTGAGCTAATTATTACTATAACGTCAGAATATCATGTACAATGTGATATTTCCCGTCATTTATATCATAGACGTTATAAAATTGATAGCCATCTTTATTACCATGTCCTTACAACTTGACGTGTAATTAACTATAGACTAAGTACTGGAACCAGAAGTATAATAGATGTTATATCATTGTAAGTTAACAAGGAAGATTATTATTACTTAATTTTAAAATATATAAAACCACCGTCTTCATGAAACTAAACTTATACGATCAGAAAGCAAATATCAGAGCTAATTTCCACTTTTGTGTTGGGACCAGTCGGTCCAGTTGTGAATCGCTGGCTTCAATGGCAGAGCATTTTATATAAAATTACACTTGTCAGGTCCAACACGTGACTAATAACAAGCAGTGTCAGATTATCTCCTAAACTCCTAACTACACCTATTCATATTGAAATTAAACAACAAGCATCAAAGATACTAACAAAGAATGACCTTGAACTTGAAGAACAATGACAAAACAAAAGAAGTTGTTGAAATAACGAACAATGGAGACCAATGCCATTATTTCCATAAGTCTCCAAATCTGTGGGAATCTTACTAGAATATTCTTTGAATTGAGCATCTTTTTTAACATTTACGTAATTGCTAGCTGACAGGTCACAATCGACAACGTAAATGGTGCAAAAAATCTTGAAAAGTAGGTATTTCGTCTTTTAATCAACCATGATATTCATAAGAAGAATTATTAAACAAAATCTGCAAATCACGAAATTGGATACATACGGACAATTACCATAATAGGTACAGATTTGATGATGATATAAACAAGATATATAGGGGTTGAAAATTAAAATAATATGTATGCAAACAAAAGATGTTTTAATTATTTTTCTTTTTATTTACAGTCAAATGCCGCCGTTACCTGGTCTTACTCCAGAGGGACGCCGTGTGATCCTCATGAGAGGTATGTAAAATTTGAATTAAATAAAAATAAAATAATTATTTATATTCCTTATATACTTATTTTAGGTATTTGTAACGAAACAAATATAACATCACTTAACATTCAAAGTCCAAGATACATAAATATAGGTATAAATACTTATTAAACACAAAACTACGTAAAATACAAGAAACTTTTTCTAAAAAACCTTAATTAATTCAGGTCTAGACAAAGACGCGTCAACCCCCAACGTGGCTGATGCCTTCAAACTGGCTCTGATGCTGGGAGACGTGAGACTGGCTGAAGAGAAAGAAGGCGTGGCTGGAGACGTTTACATCTTGGATGCCTCTGTGGCCACTCCGACCCACTTCGCCAAGTTCACCCCCACTTTGGTCAAGAAGTTCTTAGTTTGTGTACAGGTACGAAACCTGGATTGAATTATGAGGAAACATTTTCACAGTCTTATTGATAGACGATTAGGTATAAAACTTGATCCAAATCGTCTTTTTCACAGAAATTCTTATCGTATTTCTGTGAAAAAGACGGAATTGGAAAAATGATGTTCTTTTGTCATCATCATGATTCTTTAGAGTATTTAAACTCAAAAATGTTTATTTGAAAAACTAGGAAGCCTACCCAGTGAAACTGAAGGAGGTGCATGTGATCAACGTATCTCCCCTCGTCGACAAGATCGTCAACTTCGTCAAACCATTCATCAAGGACAAGATCAAAGAAAGGGTGAGTCTACTGTTCACAACTTACTGAAGAATACCAAAAATCTAGGCAAACAAGCGAAACAATAAATAAATATTAAGTAAGAAACGTTAACACAACAACTTTTTCACTTACAAACGTGGAAATTAAATAAACAACCAAAAATTGACAAGTAGCAATCTTTGATCACAAACTTAATAGAAATAAATTGTTATTTTACAGATCTTCCTCCACACTGACGCCAATGAATTGAACAAGTACGTGCCTAAAGAGATGTTGCCAACTGAATACGGTGGTAATGCCGGATCCATGAACGACCTTCACAGTACGTTAACAACCCTTTATTTTGTTCGATAAATAACATCATTACATAATTACCACAAATTGTATTAAATATGAGTACCTAGTCCAGATTGATGATGGTGATGATGATTATACACAGGCATTTTACGGTTGATAATTTTCTTTCCAGACGCGTGGGTCAAGAAAATGGAAGAGTACAAGGACTGGTTTGCAGCCCAAGAGAACCTGAAGGCAGACGAGACTCTCAGACCTGGAAAACCAACCAACTATGATGAGCTGTTTGGTATCGACGGATCTTTCCGTCAATTGGTTATTGACTAGATTTGGCAGCATTATAATTTTGTAGTAGCAAATGTTCCTGTCAATGACTGATCTCTTTTTTACTTCATTGACAATTAAAATTAACCTCATCTCGTTTATTAAACCCAGAATTTGCTACTGCCAAATTAATTGTCTTATTGCTGATTGCATCAGAAATATTTTTGTGAAAATCTTGAACCCAAAAATGTGATATACTTAACTACGTAATAATTTTAGCTGATTTCAAGTGTCTATTCAGAGTTTTATTTTTATGTAAATTGTCAATTCATACAACACAAATAAAATATTTCTGTAGCAACAGCATTGTTTTAGATTAAGGCTCCTCTAACAAATTTTGAAGACGTTTGCTCTCTATTAAAATCTGGACCAGCAACGTTTTTTAAATTTGTCTGGTTGCTACATCTTCACTGTCGCTTTTTCAAGTTACCATTTCATATTGGTGCTTATTTTTGACACATTTTACTGTCAACCAAAGTTTCTTGCTCAATAAATTTTAAAAGGTTGTTAAGAAAAGTCATGTCTATTTTTAAGCATTTGATACAATAAATATTCATTTTTATAATATCCTTTGTATTTGTCTTATATTCATTTGTCCGTATCTTTTTGCTTAATTCAGTACTTAACATTCTTTGGGTTATAACCGTTTGAGGCCGTATCAACATTTTAATTTGGGTACTTACATCAGCTACCCACAAAATACCTACCTACGTTTATAGCTATACCTATAACGTAATCTGTATACAAAAATAACATAGAAAAACATATGTTGCAAAAAGAAATGAAGCAAAAATATATTTATGTCTTGCAATCACACATAGCAAAGACTCGAAGTTATTGTGAAGTCAGACGAAGCCATGTGGAACAAAAGAAGCAGAGCGAAAAAATATGCAAGAGGATGTAGGTATTGCAAATCGTAATGTGGTTGTAATAACCTTGGCGAAGGTTCTGAGGGAAAGTTAGGGAAACTAGTTAGATACTTACTTACCTATGCATGTGTATGAATAACCTATTCATAACGTGCCCTGACTGACATTAAGGCTGAAACACACCGGATGCGTATGCGTAACGTAGACATAAACACGGCGTAGCCACGCGCATAGTTACGGTGTAACCCGATGTAACACCGGGCTGCTACGCATCACGTCGACGTGTACGTCTACGTTACGCAAGCGGTTTGGCCTGTCTCATACAGTTCCATACATTACAACTCAGAGGTACGCATACGTTTACGCATACGCAACGCATTCGCATACGCATGAAAGCTAAATTTTAAGCTAAAAATCCTGTGAATTTTGGCATTCACATTTGTATTGCACTATAAACCACTAGAACAAAGGAAGATCATACGTCAAGGAACAATAAGAGCCTTGTCTGAAAAGAAATGTCGCGACACACGTTGATATTTTCTTCACGATTACCTTGACACAATGCACTCGGAGTAATTAAAGAGTGGAGACAGTAATCATAGACCATGCAACATATCCTCCCAGTTGCTATCATTATGTAACACTATAGCACACCCGCGATTTCGTACGCATTTATGCTCGTCTTTGAAAACTCACACAGTATCTTAAAAGAATAGAATACCTACAATATTGATTTATTGTCATAGTACACGTACGTCTTATTCTGTTTTGTAAGCTTCATTATTTTAAAGTTTCGTAGGAAAGAGTAACATACGCGTGTCATCCCATCCTCGCATCCATCAGTACACAAAAACATTGGCATATGTATATTGTGACGTCTAGAAGAGAGAGCACAAAAGCCTACTAATGTTTTAATGGCAAAAGATTGTAAGCGTGAAATATTACGTGAAGAGATAAGATAAAGTATGAAGCTGTATGATGTATAATGAGCATTAACTCGAGCACTACTGTAAACAAACATAATCTGACTGATCTGGATGATTGACAGCTTTAATCGGAAGCTATGGATACAAAATATTTTGATCAGAACTCATTTAAACGTGATATACATGATCTTAAAAAAAAAGTACTTTTGTAAAGATCTACATTACGAAAGACTCGATCAATCCGCAATAACATAAAATTATGGTATCTATTATATGGTCAACGAGAGAATGCGTTCCTGACAGGTGGTGATTGACTTATCGATAACTTTCAGGCGGCGCTCAATTTACGATAAAATATTTTTTTTGTTTATCGGCCTAATTAACAAGTAAGAAGCTATAAAAACTACATTATTATGTCTAATTATAAACAATTACATAACTTTGCACTACAAATTTTTGTACTTAAGAAAACAATCATTATCAAAAAAATATACTGCGCTGCTACAAGGTCTTGGCAGCCGGTAATTTTTTTAGTGATGTGACAAAAAAAACAGTCAAAACTAACGAAAAGTAACGTTTAACGGTTATGTATATCAAAATAATAGTTTTAAAAAATAAAAAAAACGCTTTTATCACTTAAAATTATAAAATAATAAGGACATTTCGGACATTCAAAAGAAATCGTGGAGCGTTTATAAGTATGAGTACCTATAATCTTTACTCTTTTTGGACAAAACGCTACACGTTTTCTTCCGAAAGCCCGAAATGTATTATAATTTTTAGTGCGTGCAGTTATTTTCGAGATCTGTTTTTTTTTTTTACTGGAACTGGCCGAAAATATTTTATCTAATCTTGTTTATGTAGTGTAGAGCGTGCCAAAATATTATACATACATAAATACTCTCGAAAAACATAACCCTCCTTCTGATTTGGCGCAGTCGAGTAAAAATTACAAACGAGAATAACGAACCACATTGTGATATTAATTTCTTAGGTTGCTTATTGTTTTTTATGTTAGGTATTTAATAGAATCGTTTTAAAAGTAGGTAATAAAAAATATCAGTTAGGTAAGGTTACATCACTAGTCACATGTGTCAGGAACGCATTCTCTCGTTGACCCTATAATACACACCAAAGCCGCCGGCTTTCTTGACAGCTGCCATTCGTATGACGTAAAGCCGCCGGCTGGCGGCGCTAGCCCGGCTGCATGCTGGCAGCTTTGGTGTGTAGATAGCATTACTGAAAGACCATGTGCACACTATTTCTAATTAAGTAGATAATATTGTGAATGACATTCGGAGGATTATGATCCTTTAATTGAGTTTCTTGCATTTTCAACAGATTTCATACTAATTACATACCACATCACATTGCTCATGCAATCGTAGACAAAATACAAACATTGCGATAAGTACGAAATAGCTAATATAAAAAATGGCTATGTTGTTTGCACACTTAATGTCCGTTGCCAATATTTGATGTAATTCTATTCAAAAGATTCAGTTCTTAAAGTTTTTGCGTTTGAAGTTACAACAGGCATGATGACAAAAAAAATTTTTTAGTCCATCACATGGATTATTTTAAAATATTCGACATGTATTTTTTCTTTTTTCTCTTAAATTTTTTACCTAGGAGTGACGTCAGTACCCCCCACTCCGTAGCTTTGATGCTCTGTATCTTTGTATTTATTTATGTATTTGATCAACTAAAAGGTGTGTTTCGAATGTTTTTAATGGCCTAAAGACGGACTTACTATTTTTGTAATTTTTGAATGTAGTCATCATCCTATTACATGCCTCAACAATGTTCTGCCACAGGAACAAATGATAAAAAACCGTAGAAAAACCACGACAACAGAAAAAATTATTAGATACTTTATACTGGTAACTATGTAAAATTAAAATAAATATACCACACACGATTGAGTGACCCATAACTTGATCAACACAATACCACAATAATTGAGAAAAATGACAATAATTCCCGAAATGAGCCCAAAATTGAGTTACGACATTTAGGCACGAGAGCTCCGGCCAATGTCGCAACCTTCCAAGGTCCGTCAGACAACAAACTCAGGCGCAACGGTGGCGGAATTGCCCAAGATGTGCCCGATCAGCGCCAGTACCGGTCCAGCGGTTGCAAACGACGTGCGTTCGCGAAAACAACGCACTCCGTTGCGAATTACGAAACTGGGAATCTGCGACTGGGAAATACTGGTGAGTTTTCAGTTAAATTATCTATTCATGTGTTTTTAAGTCTTTCAAACAATTTGAAGTTAGCAAGTAGATTCAGCTATTTTCTATTATACTTATATTTGAAAGGAAATCGCAATTTTTAACATATACTAATTCTGTTAAATATTATATTTTTGGATTGATATTTTTACAGTAGATGGTTGAATAAGTACCTGCTTACCTCGATTAAGTATTTCCTATTCTTTGCATTTAGATAACAAATGTTATATAAGTAAAAGATTCGTTATTCATACTTTTGTAAATAGGTAGGTAATTCTACTATCATAAATTAATGTTCCATTTTTGCATCTCAAAAATAATAAAGTAGAAATAAAGCTTTCATAATAGGTAGTATCTATTAAGTTATGATATTTTCATATTTCCGCAAACTACTTTAACTTTAATTTAAAAATCTCTAATTTTCCATAAAATGCGCGTACCCATCGGTGTCGATATTTGCGAACAGATTGCTCCATACATGACCAGACTCTGAAGGTCCAAGCTTTCTTAAGTTGGCAGTGGCCTTGCCATAACGCCAGTGGGGGCCCGTATATATAATTTAATATCACTTACTTAAGCACGTATATGTTTATTGACCCTGAAGAGGCCCTAATTTGACCTCATCGAATTATTTTATGAATGAGACTGTTTACGAAGAAATAAAGTTAATGCTTGTCAATTATGAATAGTAAAAGCCTTCCTTCTTCGCCTTAATGATTGCGTACAAAAGAAAAATACGATTGCTAATACTAATTTTCAAATTTTATGCATTATTGGCTAGGCCCCCTTTTTGACAGTTGCATGTGTAAAATGACAACCTTGCTATACGGTTGAACCCCGGTTTTACGCAGTTTCATTTTAAACGTAAAACTCCCAAACTCTTTTTCCCACATTGCATATTTACTACCGTTTGTAAATATTTTATAGCAAACATTTTGTATACCAAAATTTTGTTATAAAATGTTTACAAACGTTACTAAACAATAAAACATGCAGTGTGTATGGGAGCACCATAACAGCTGATGGTAAATTAAATTCACCCACTGTATCGAATTATGGGTTTTTTCAGTAATTAACTCGATAGTTCCGTAAGATTAATTTTTTCAAAGAACTGTGATAAACACACATAAATTTTTCCTGTAATTAGTTTGTCTATGTAAATCGACCGTAACTTAGCAAAACGTTCGTAATTGTTTGTAAAACGAAAAGTTGAAACAAAAAACTTGTCTTCACGAAATCTGTCGTCATAACCAAATACCTACCTATCTTAATTACATAAAGCAACAAGTTAGAAGTAGGTATTGTTAACGGATGGTAGATATTGGGCAAATCGATTTTACGCACCGGATAACGTAATTGTTTCCATACTTCGCTAATCAAATTGTTGCGAAAAAGTATCGAAAACAGACAGAAGTTCTTATTTCCTGTCCTATTTGCTTGAAAACTTTCGAAAGAATGTAGTTTCAAATGTAACTAAGCTCAATAGCTCAATTTATTTTGATCCTTGGGAGGCTTTTGTCCAGCAGTGGACGTCCATAAGCCAACATGATGATGATAATGAATTTATTTTTAGGGTTTTAAAATAAATAATTACGTAAATAATGTTTAAAACTTGTTTATAAAAAATAATTTAGATGTTCCAACCTGTATTTTAATATCTCAAATTTCGTAACATCTTCAAACTTTGTCGTCATACCGTTATCTCTTTGTAAACTAAAATTAGTTTGTACTACGAAAACTCGTAACAAACAGTAATTTTCAGATAGGTATTTTACGTTAACCTTATCACGTGAATAATAACAAATCGCGTGATGACCAACACCCAAAAGATAAAACTTAGTTACAAAGTAAATATTGTGATTCACCATAATATAAGTAGATAAGATGATTATGAACCGATACAACCAACTACATAAGTAGTCCACAAATATATTTTGATACGGAACTACGAAATAAATTGCTGAAAAAATTCTAGTTTAAATTTCAGTATTGTTTAAAGTGAGTGAAATAAAATATCGCTTCAAGATTGGATGACACACGTTTCCAGGTACATGTTTTAGTTTAATTCACACTTTTTAAATCTAGACAAAGATTCTTTAATACTAATTCTACTATAACAGTTTGGTGCTATTTTGGGAAAAGTTGCACATAAAGATACTGTTCTAGAACTTTTAGTCAGTGCCACAATATCAGAACGATCTTTGAAAAGAGCAATAATGTTACTTGTAAAACCACTTCGCTGCGGAACGGGTCGATGAGAAAGGTAAAAATAGTGATAGCATATTGCAAATAATATACTTAGATATAGCAAATCAGATGATAAATTGGAATAAAACTTATTATTAAAGTGGAAACAAGTATCAACACACCCGCGGCAAAACGTCACAGCTTTAATGTCTTGGAATTTTGTATTTTATATAACAAACTGGTTTTTCAAATGACTTCTTGACAAGGTTCGTTGTATCTTCGTGACGTAAGAACAAAGTTCAGCTAATTCCTTTGCTCGTTTTAACAGATAATTGTAATTTCTTGATCTTTCTACGGAGAGTCACCTTTTGATCTTTCGTCATCGTAAGACTCGTCGTGTATGTGGAAACATGTGCTTGTTTCATGTACTTACCTTACTGGTAAATTCCTCTGTACGTAAAAAGGAGTTACAGTGCTCTTAGCCAACTTAATGTGCCACTGTCTAGTGTCAACATAAAGAACAAGAAGACTTTTAGTTTTAACTTTGTATTAATAATTTACTGCTTCATTCCCACAGTTTTTACTCTGGGTTACTACTAAATATTTTAGTGTGAGTGCTGTTTATTCATTCATGTACATTTTACGAAAAAACTAGATTTTCACTGAAAATAAAATTCAAACCTTGATAAAAATATGTAGGTACCGAAAAACACGAGCGAAGGAAAGTTCGTGTACCATCTCATTATATAAATAGAGTTCAATTTCACCTTTGCAAAACTGCATTTGTGCAGTTAATGACGTTGCACAAGATGTTTGTTGTCATATATACGAGATCCGCTATACTTTCGCAACTAGAAAACCACGGAAGTGTTCTGAAAAGGTGTCAAAAAAGTCATTGAGTAGACGCATAAAAACGCCGTTATCTTTAAATTACGTCAAGACTACAAAAAACTACAAAATAATGCTTTTAGTAAAACCGATGACATAACATAAACTAACGAATTTCATGCTCCATTTTATCCGTAGATAAAATTTAGCAATAAAAACGATCAGAGCGTGGACAAATTTTTCGCACAATTTTATACGCAATATAAAAATCATAAAAATGACTATCAAATGTCATTTTTGATTATTTAACGTCAGCAAAACTTGTTGACTAGCTCAATAATGCTTGGAAGATCTACACAAACAATTCTAAGTAGATAAATATACGTAAATCTAGAACCAAGAGCTAATTCGACTTTTATTATACCTCTAACTACCTGTACCAAAGAGATTACTACCATGTAGACTTAACTAATACATAATCTCCTTGCCTTTAGAAAAGTCACCATGGCAACAGCAACCCTCGTCCAACCTTCAGGGGAGATGTGGAAGAAGATCAGAGTGGAGCTGAATGAGGATGTGAACACCAGAGACAGGGACCTGGCTGCCATCAAAGACTGGATGAGGAAGCAGCCACATCTTCCGAATGAGTGGGGTAAGGATACTTTTGAAATGAGTGGTTGAAATAAGGAGTCTACATCGAAAACTGAAAAACTTTTTCTTTGATTTAAAATATTATCTAGATTGTTTTGTTTTGAAAAGATTTGTATTTGTGCAGCGTGATTCAAGAAAAATATACCAATTAATAAATCGGAAATAGTTATTTCTTTTAACATTCTTGAATTTATTTAAATTACAGTGAAATTTCAGATGACCAGCGAATCATGACCTTCCTCCGCGGCTGTAGCTTCTCCCTGGAGAAGACCAAGCGTAAGCTGGACATGTACTTCACCATGAGGGCCGCCTGTCCAGAGTTCTTCACCAACAGAGACATCACCAACCCTGAACTTGCTGACTTGGCTTCTAGAGCGTGAGTTAATCTTTATAATATGGTACTAAATTGTCAAGATTCTATTCCAAATTCGAATCAAAAAAATAGTTGTACTTTTTATGGATATTCCATTCCTGTGACACTTCTTCGTTATTCGAATTATGAATTTAAAACTGAAATGTCAGGACTGAATAAACAATGTTAAATCAATCTCCAAGCAGCCCTTTTTGAAATATTATCTTCACTCGATCTCAATTATGAACAAAGTTGACTGATTCAACTTTGTTCATTTCAGTTCAAAGTTAATTAATATTGATGTTATTAAATATTTTCAGTCAAGGCCCCCCGCTCCCAGGCTTAACTCCAAATGGACGAAGAGTTACCATCTGCAGAGGTCAGTGCTCTTAAATTATAATAATTTAAAAATATTTTTTAATTATTGTGGGAATACCTATACATAAACAATAAGTAAATTTTAAAAAGCAGAATAAAATTAAAAAATATTATATACCAGAAATAAAAGCTCGAATCATCAAAAGTTGTATAGATAAATTAACCGATAAGATATGATATAAAGATAAAACATCAATAATGCTGCAATCTTATCAAAAAAAAATCCTTTGTCCTAAGTAATGGCCTTCTATAGTTAGGATGCCTAGCAGTGGACTGACAACGATGATGAATATTATGTATTCTTCAGATGCCTAACGCCAAACTATGAGCTTAGTTGGAGATGGCGCTATGCGTTCAGCCCTAAGACATTTTATTTATTATTACAATCTAAATTCCAGGAGTGGACAAGAACCTCGATACCCAACAACTGAATGAAGCCTTCAAGTTGGCAATGATGATCGGAGACGTAAGATTGGGAGAGGAAATTGAAGGTGTAGCTGGTGATGTCTACATACTGGACGCTAGCATTGTTGCTCCTAGTCACCTTGCCAAGATCTCGCCTGCTGCTGTAAAGAAATTCTTGATTTGTGTTCAGGTTGGTTACGATCCATTATTATCGAATATTTGACCAAGTAGACATATGTTTATATGACTTTATCTAAATAATTTGTTAAGCCCGCGAGTGCATCACACTTCTCTCGCAATCATTATATGAAAGTGCTGTTATTTTTAGATCATTATCTATGTCATTATTATATCTTTACTTATCTTTACTTCAATCATGGCTACGTACAATCGAGTATCGTCCGGATAGGAAATCAAGTACTAAGTTGCAACTGTATTCTGAATTTAAAAATCAGATTTACATTTAAAAAACCTCGGTGTTTCTGGGCTAATGGAATAAGATTAAATAGGAATTTGTATAGCACCTTTTTTGTAAAGCGCCACACTTTTGTTTTAAAATCGAATTTCTTGGGATCATTTATACTTATTTACGTATATATTTTACTACGAGCATTGCCACCTGTTTATCAAATATTATTCATTACCTATCTTATTGTTATCTCTAATGTTTGCAGCCATCCATCAATTCCGTCATTTCCTTGTAAATAATCAAAATAGTCATTTAACTTATAAACAAATTGAACACGTGTGCTTTAATTGTTTATCATTGTTTTCAGGAAGCGTATCCAGTCAAACTGAAAGAAGTCCATGTAGTAAATGCATCGCCAATCATCGATACTATTGTTAACTTTGTTAAGCCTTTCCTGAAGGACAAGATCAAGAACAGGGTAAGATTGTTATCTTTTCTTACTTATTCTATCGTAAAAAATATCTCGTATTTTCTATTAAAAGAATCATATGATAAAATTGAGTCATCTTGTCGCATTACGCATCGTTGTGTCTCTGATTATAAGCAAACGAAATCCGACATAGGTACCTACGCTATTTTTTCTCACATCATCACTAGCGTCTGCTACATTACATGACATTTAGATATAAGTAGACTAATAATAGTCTAGACGGTATTGATAAATGAGTTTAATATCTATTTTCGTACCTTTTTGTCTACGTTAAATCCTACTGTCATATATTTCTCGATTACTTAACATTCAAGAAAGTCCTACTAGGTATTATACACTTCTGGACACCTAAACCGAGCCACCTAGTATGATTGGTTTCTATCTCCCATATCTTAAAAAAAACATATGAATGACCAAAAAGTTTTTATGCAGTTTTGTAGTTGATAGGTTTATCGTCTAGTTGATGTGCATTTCGTTCTAAATTTGAATTTGTAATCGCAAAAAACAAAGGAAGAGCAGTAGTTGTTCATTACGTACAATCCCATAACAATACTGAAACTTAAAAATACGAGCTTTAATTAGTGATTCTTTTGTTACTGTGGATTGAAAAAGTTCTGTTAGTGGTTATCGTTAATTTTTATACTGTTTTCATGTTAAAAATGTGGATACTTTGCCTGAAGTAACTGCTCAATCTGTGGCGCTCCTTTAGTTTGGTTTAAGCCAGAGAAACTTCAGCATACAACTTCACATAAGACAGTCAGCTGTACAAAGAGTGTACCACAGGTTCCTAGAGACTAGGGCATATGATCACCGTTCAGGTAGATCACGATTTTGGGTAACAACGTTGCGACAGAATGGATTTATGATGATGGCCAGTTTCTGAAATCGTCACCTCACTTAGGTTCAGATCCAGGAATAGCTTCGAGACCTCCATGGAGTAAATGTTAGTGCTCGTACTGTGAGAAGAAGGCTTGTAGAAGGTGGATTAAGACCGCATTAGCCAGCCTATGGGCCCCAACTAGAGCGAATTCATCGAATGTCGCGAATTCAGTTTGCGCGCCAACATTCAGGCTGGATGCAAAGACAATGGGGTCAGGTGCTTTTTACTGATGAGACAAAAATCATGCTTTATGGCAATAATGGAAGGAGAAAGGTCTATCGAAGGCAGGGAGACGTTTTGTACAGTGTTGCATAGAAGAGTGAGTAAGTAATGGCGGTAGGTCGTGGATCATCTGGCGTGGCATTTCCGCCGAAGGCAAAACTGCTTTTGAGTTTGTGTCTGGGCCTCGGATGTCATCTCTAAATGCTGAACGCTGTATACGCCAATGTTTGGAGCTTCATGTAGTACCTTATGCCAAATTTCCAGGCTCAGACTTCATTTTTATACAGGATAACGCCAGAGCACACACATCACGAAAGCGTCGCAAGTTTCATACAAGACCACAACATTACTGTAATTGATTGGCCATCCAGAAGTCCCTACATAAATCCGACCGAGCACTTATGGGACGAGTTAAAAAGACGTGTTCGGGCTCGTCATCCAGCTCCAAAAACAATACGGGAGCTAAAAAATGCAATTAAAGAAGAAAGTAAAAACACTCGTCAATATGCAATTTTACACTCATAAATTCGATGCCAAATCGGATGAATTCCATTATTAATGCTTTGGGAGGCAATACAAGATATTAAATAAGGCAATACAAATAATGAATAAAAAG
Organism: Anarsia innoxiella; assembly: GCA_947563765.1. Taxonomy (NCBI): domain Eukaryota; kingdom Metazoa; phylum Arthropoda; class Insecta; order Lepidoptera; family Gelechiidae; genus Anarsia; species Anarsia innoxiella. Next base: position 4,654,726 of record OX387410.1, on the reverse strand, counting down.
ATTTTTTGCTTAAAACCATCTTTTTCTTTAAAATTCCAACAAATGACTTTTTCAATTGTTAAGCCAAATCAACACTCAGGTTGACTCGGGCCATTAACTCATTTCTTAAGTTCAAATTTAGAACGAAACGCACATCAACTAGGCGATAAACCTTTCAGCTACATACTTGCATAAAAACTTTTTGGTCATTCATATGTTTTTTTTAAGATATGGGCGATAGAAACCAATCATACTAGGTGGCTCGGTTTAGGTGTCCAGAAGTGTATTATAATATAAATGTCAATGTTTGTGCCGATGGATGTTAGTTTTACGCAAAAACTACTTTTAGATTTTGATGAAACTTGGCAATGTTATTGCATATACTTACATCAGAATAACACATAGGCTATACCTATAATTTAAGATACCTAGCATGATTTTTTTTTTCAAGATATAACGATAAATGCGTACGAAGTCGCGGGCAGCCACTAGTCTAATATAAATAAAAATACTTCGTTACTTTCAGATCTTCATTCACACTGACATCAAATCATTGTACGAGCACGTGCCGCGAGAGATGTTGCCTGAGGAGTACGGAGGAGACGGCGGATCCCTTGAAGAAATTAACAGTAAGTGTTGTTTTACTATTTGATATTTTCAGAGATACACGAAGTACTCTTTAAAAAGTATGAGAACTTAAAAAAGTTAAGCCGGGGTCTCATGTTTGAAAAATATGTTACTTACCTACTTATATGCAAAAGATTATCTCAAAATTGTGGGACCACATCCCAACTCTGTTCCATATTATAGACATAAAAACCTTGTGTGTGTAAGGATAATATGTACTTAGTTTAAAAACATTATTAAACTTAGCAATAATCTAGACGGATGCAGAATTGCAGTCTATATTACGTGTATTTAGCTGTTTAAAACTTTACATAATCTAATTTAAAATTCAAGTCATCTTCTTTCATTTAAAATAGGAACGATGGCTTTGTTCTTTGTTGTTTGATATACCTACTTTAAATTATCTTATTACCTTCTTAAAAGTACAATAAATACTCGTAAACAAGAATAATTATCCCTTGCGTAAATTCCAGTTTAGTACGTAGTGACAAAACCAAAAAGCCTACCGCAATAACATTGACCCACATATCATACATTGTAACATTTCTAACGCTCAAAGGTACCATGAGGTCAAGTCCAATAGCCCAACCATTGATAGAAATGTCTGCTTCAACATTTTGAGAGTGTTAGCAAATGTGTTACGAAATTTGACCCTCGCTGACCGCAAATTAACGGTGAATGTGGTTTTATATTGCTTATATCTTCTATTTTGAGAAATATTATTATCTGGTTATTTATAATTTTTTATTCAGGTTGTTTCAGAAGACGTATGCATCTTCTTGTCGCAAATAAATAAAATGTAACTTTAAAGTGAGCTTTTTTACGCTGTAACTTTATAATAGGCAGTTTCTCTTCTATTAATAGACAATAAAACTAAAGTTCGTATGCCTTTTTTATCATAAAAACTGGATGTAATTTAAGCTGCTTCAATTATTGGCTATCTATAGAATCGTCGGATGCATTACCGCTAATCTACCATCAATCAATCATGCGATTGAGGACTCATCGCGATTCTCGTTATGTTATGTCTAGTTATATTTGTTAACCTCTCACATCCCACTGACCCATTATAAACCCAGACACAATATATTTTCTATTGTTCTTTTCTTTCTGGGATGTGAAAGATTAATTTGTTACGTGGGACTTCTATTTGAAATTCAAATTCAAAGAATCCCCTCCAATTTTCTAAAACACTTGAATAGATAGAATAACAAACGACTAACAAGCCAATTATAATTTCAGAGGCCTGGGCGCAGAAGCTAGCGGAATACAAAGACTGGTTCAAAACGCAAGAGTCGATCAAAGCTAATGAGGCCCTTAGACCGGGGAAACCAACCAACTACGATGAACTGTTTGGAATCGATGGCTCTTTTAGACAACTTTCTATTGATTAAAATATAAAATAAGTTAGTTTAATTAGTTTAAGGAATAAAGGATCGAGTGTTTTGTTTTTATTCCCATGTACCTAATATTGTAATCGACGAAACTTTTTTGGTGATTTGGTCTGGTTATAAACTGCATGCAATAAACGAAATAATGAAGTCTACAAAAGCAAAGATATATTGCAGCAAAAATAGTCTTGGATCAAGTAAAGTTTTCGAATATCCAACACCATACTCGTAGTACCAATTGTTTCTTTCTTAGCCACCTTTTTCAGAAAATATTAGAATAATATATAATGAAAGCTTATTTTTTATAATTTGGTACTATACGCACTCTAGAATAATGTTTTCATCACTTGTACGTACATTGTCACGTAACGTTTATCTTAGACACTTTTAATATATTGTGATATTACAATTATTTACATTATATTCTTATAGTAATACAAACATATCGATATTTGTTTTATTTTTGCTGTAACCAAGCAAACACAAATCCTCAAAAATATTTTTAACCAAGCAAACAACTCTTTTAAACTCCTTTAAGGAGAAACACACATTGAGTCTCTTTAAAAGGTCTTTCAAAAAACAGTAGGTAGGTAAGTAAGTGCTGGTTTCACAACTTACAGATAAAATTTAAATGACAAATAAACCTATGTCTATTTCATAAAACAAGACGTTTTAGACAGAGACAGGTAAATATCTGTCAGAAAAATTTTATCTGTAGATGTCTAAATATTAAACAATAACAAAACACAATTTCCGATGTCGTCACCTTAAACAAATTTAAACCTTGTTTAAAGGTATTTACCTACTTGAGAAGAATATCAATTAAACAGCTGACGAGGCAGTGAATGAAGTGAATCAACAAAGAACAATTATATTTGATGTCATAATTGAGTTCCGAATGCGGAAATAAATAAAAGAAGAATGAATATTGACAAAGGCAGTGCTCCTTTCAAGTGAGTTTAATTTCTATTTTAATGTGAAATTGGCATTCCAGGAAAATACTCCTCGATATATTATTATAAAATTAAAAGTTTAATTTCACATATTTTTATCTGAAATAATATCAGGTTTTTTTTTCATTTGAAGCGGTTGATCGGGCTGCTTTTGCGTTTTGATATATGAATCTGTGACAAATTACAATATAGCCAATCAATCGCCTTTTATCCATCAATCACACGGTTATTGTTTTAGTGTCAAATGTCAAACCACGGGGGCAATCCAATTTCAAACGTGTTAAAACCTTTATTGGCTGTTTATAACCCCATTGATATCATAAATCTACCTGTGAAACGTAGGAAAATATTTCCTTAGTATTTTTAGTGTTGCCCTGCAGTGTTAGTTGATTTTATAAAATATAAGATTCATCTTCACCTCACAACACATACCTACCTATATGTACCTACGAACTGCTTAGTACAAAATTAACCCTCTTTATCCAAAATTGTCATCTCATTTGGACAATGCAAATGATTTCATCACACTTCATGTAAGTACGTTTAAACGTTTGTTTACTTAAATATCACTTAAACGACAAAATGTGCAGAAACTTTAGCTTGACCTTGGATCTGTAGGTTTAAGTACATTGTGGATGTTGCACAATTTGTTTGATGATGAGTTTTTGAAGCGACTGGTCCATTGTTGTCACGATTCAGTGATACTTACTTTCAATCTTACGTGTCTTTCGTAGGTACATTGGTTTATTGTCTGCCTGAAAAGACGAGCACCATTTTGATATACCTAGACTCTAAAATATGTTAAGGACAAAAATAAAAGCCAAATACATATTATCAAAAGTCTGCAATGCAAAATATTCATAAGGATAATGCTTTTGTTAATAAACTACAAAAATTAAAAATTGAAACCTTGAATAACTTTAGAGCTATTCGTAAACATATAAATCAATACATAAGCACGTATTTCAATCGAATTAATTGATGTGCTATTTTATGACTTTTTTATTGTTTCGACAACAATACAATTAATAACAGAAAATAAAACTTTAAAACGACACAAACTACTACCTATACCTACCGATTCGTTCTTAGGAATTACCTGATTTCGTCAGGAAAATTTACATACGTATAACTTCAAATCGCAATATATTATTTGGATCTTTGCTCTATAGTTAAAGTTACCGGTCAAGTCCTAAATTAATTGTTGTTGGTTATATCTACATATTTTTAGATCTTTTCCCCCTTGAAACATGATACGATGATTATTTGATGACGTAAAATAGCGCTGTTGGTTATGTCTACATATTTTTAGATCTTTCCCCCTTGAAACATGATACGATGATTATTTCATGACGTAAAATAGCGCTAATTATGACGTTACTTTTTATATCAGAAACCTTTTTTGTACAAATACGTACCTAAAAGGTACCTAACATGGAATTTTTCGCAGTCATAAACAACATATTGTGACGCAAACTGACGCTATAGCACAGGCTATAGCCAGTGGTCCTGTGCAGTACGCATACAGATTAAAACCCGATCCACAATGAAAAGGTCCATGAACTTAACGAAACGCGTGAATGCGACACAAAATAAGAAATGCTGTTAATAAATTGTATAAGTATTTAGCTTATAAAATATTATAAGATAACTAAAAAAGCCTGAAAAATACTATAAGAGGAAATTATAAAGAAAATTCGAAATTGAAAAATTCCGTCACAGATATACCTACCAATATTCTACCTAGAACACCAAAAATGGTGCGTGATGATGTGTTTTATGATGAGGTATAATAAACTTCGTTGACGTAGTTTAAACTGAAACAAAATCAAATATGCACTTATATACCTATTTGATCATCGGTGTAGATTAGAATGCAATTTTTCCGGAGCAATTCTGAAAATAGACTGTAGGCCACTGTTATTAACCACTTATTTGAAATTACCCCGAGACACCTTAAATCTTATGAGAAGGTAGTTGCGCTCCAATAGCTCACTAACTCTAATCCAACTGGATCCAGCTTTCCATTCTAATTTGTGTTGAATACACAGACATTTAATATAACGAGCATCTTACTATCTAATCTAACCTAATATAGCCATTTGTGTCCCAGTGCTGGGCAAAGGCCTCTCTCCTCATCCGCCATGACTTTCTGTCTTGAGCTTCCTCCACCCAGCTACTTAAGAAGGTGTCCTGTCCTGCTCGTCCCGCCACCTTTTCCGTGGTCTGCCGCGACGCTGCCGTTTGGCAGTTTTTAGCCATTGGGTAGCTGTTTTAGCCCATAAGTTACTATAGACACCTATTTTTATTCAAAGGTGGTAATCGAATCCTATTAAAAAAAAATAAAAAACGAAACTTTTACTCTATAAATTAAATAGGTACAAACCATTGTATGGCGCGATAAGTCCATGGTAATATAAACATGGCTGAAGGCATAATAAAAATAATTAAGTGTTTGCAATTATATCCGATTGATATTGCAATATCAGAAGAACAAAGGGTTACAACTTGCAATTCTATAAAAACTAAGTAGCCAGGTAGGTACTTTATAATATAATCACAATAGCAAAATATTTTTTTTTTCTCTTACAGTTTATTCGACCATTAACAATGAATTTGACACAAATGAGTTTTGTACATGATAGGAAATATAATACATAACGTAATAACGTACCCCTATCAAATAGGGGATTTACTAAGGACAGACGTAGAACCCTAAACCGACATGTATGTATAACGAGACTGATGAATGTAGATGAAGCGAAAGAGATGTGTTTGGATAGTTGTCTTTGCCTGTCGTGATAGGAAAGAGGCGTGACGTGGTAAATGTCAGTATTTGTGTGTATGACATTTTGGGAACCCTGACTTGGGGAGACGTCTTGGACAATGTCTTTTACTTGTGATGTTTTTGTGTACATATGTTTTTGTAAAAACCATGACGTACAAAACAATAAATACATTTATCTCACCAAGTGAGATCACAAATTGCTTGTAGTTCGTCACAACAGTATGTCACCGAGTTTCCCAACATCCAGGTACAGCAAGCGTTTGCTATAGACGAGGTCAGTCAGCATCGACTCACCCGCATCGAGAGACGTGTGCGCCGGCGCAGCATCATTGTTTATACTCTGTGCTACTCATCGTAAGAAATCGTGAGTGTTGAATTTTGTTAATTTGTTTTTAGTGTAGTTTTAAAAGCTTTAGAACGGAAGGCGAAGGCTTTCATTCTGGAGTTAAGTTCATTTTCTGTTAGAATGATCTGATATTTTATTTGGATTGTTTTGTGTTTGTAATAGTTACCTACCTTTTCTATTTTAATAATTATTTAACAAAAATTTTATATAAACATCAAAAATTATGTCATAGAAAGTGATTTAACGCTTCTTTAGCCTTCCTGATTCTAAATATTCTGTGCATTCCTGCGTTACCCAAGAATAATCGGCATATTGTACTGAGGAGTGGGTAGAAAAAAAGTAACTTAAAAATAGCACGAGAAAAATATACTTAATTATTAATTTTCGTTAAAATTTAAATCATAAAAAAAATTGAAATGTTGTAAAATACGATATCTACTGAAAAAGCGTAGGTACTCTTGATCTAGATAAGCCATGCAAAAAATATATGCGTGGATAACGAATTTCCAATAAAATAAAACGGTTAAAATGTAAGGTTAAAGTTGCCAATAGCTATTTATAGACTCTAATTGTTACTTTAATTGATTAAAGTTACATAGGTACTTATTAAGTACCTGCGTACATTTGGATGTATTGTACCAATCCCTTTCTTGATCATTTGCGTCATACCCTAAGGTTGTTTACCTTTGCTGTTCCGGTATCAAAATATATGAAGTTTAAGTACCTGTGAGTACGCGTTTTTGGAAAGTAACCTTTGTGGAATATCCGTAAACAAATCTAGTTTATCTTGAACCCTTGTGTTAATATATCCGGATATAAATCCAACTTTTCATTAACCTAGAAGTAACAATAAAGTTTAATCTAGATATTCTATTTAAAATTACCAAAAATTTTGGATGATACAGCTAGTTGCTAGATAGATCTTCAAAATGAACACACCATTATGTCAATACTAATGCTTTTGTTATTAAAAGTTGGAAGAAGATGACATGATATTTAAACATTAATTTATTTCTGCTGGTTTCCGCACAGGGCTTTACTGGTAGGTTCATATTTTCAATTCCAATTCTTAATTCAATAAATAAAAGACCAAAATTGCCTTTCAAATGATCCCTTTATATAATTAGTTGATTCAAACTTCCCGTTAACCAGCAAACTAGAACGGAAAACTGTGCACAGTGCAAATCCGTCGCAACACCTCTTGGCAAACTGAACCAGTACTAACTAGACAAGTTGGAGTACTTGTCTAAATACTAGTTCCTAACTAAACTGCCGGGTTTAAACCGCTCTGCATCCGTCGCTAACTGTGCCAAAGCTTTCTTCAAACTGCATAGACCAAACTAAATTATTTAATAGCGCATTTATCATCGTATCTTGGAAAACTTACACAATATCTTAAAATAATATAGTCTGCCTATAAACTATTATTATTAATAATAAGTTTATTTATATCCCCCATATCTTACAACTTGAGTAACATGTTCGCATGATAATTTTATTTTTTTAGGTTAATATGTTAAGCTGGACTATTAAGCTACAAAATTGTAAAGTTTCATTAGAGATTCTCATTCAGTGGTTATTGCGTGAAAGACTAATAAACATCCTCAGATCCATCCATCGGTACAAACATTGACATTTATAGTACCTACCTATTAGATGGAAAGATTACAGCTATTCTTGGAAAAGATCGTTAAAATAGTTAACACTTTTATTCTCAACACGTAGATGAAGAAGTCGGTGTAATATTGAAGTTATTATTGGTGCTAAAATCTCGTAAATGTGTATCAAAATTATTCCAAAATCGTCGTATAACTAAAGCTACTTAATAAAACCGCAGTTCCGAACTTTATCCAAGCATTGAACGATCGGTCATTAAATTGTTCGTAGTCAACGTTCTTTGGTCTAAGATAAAGGCTCTAACCTGCTGTTTAATATAAACACTCTTGCGACAGACGCTTGAAATATTTAACTTAAAGTTACTAAATCTAAATTTGTGGTTAATTCATTGGAATTCACGTCGAGTTGTTTGCGAAATTGGGTACCATATCTGTCTGGCAATTCCTATTGTAAAATCTATCAAAATCGCTCTGTAGGTACAACATTTCCTCCATCACATAATATTATAGCTTATAAGTACGTTAGAATAACACATCATCGTCATCATCATTTAATTTAAGAGTTAGACTCTTGTCGGTGGAGCGTTCGCCATCTAGGCCTATCCTCTGACAGTGCTTTAACTTCTTGATACGATATGACGTTAACTTTCTCTTTCACTTGAGTGAAGTAAGTACGTCGCGGTCTTCCACTGCCTCTCTTTCCCTCAACCTTTCCTTCAATAATGTTTCTCAAGAAACCGTCATGGACCGTTGGATTGCAATGGCCAAAAAAGCTTTTAACAATAAAAAACATCTTTTAAAAGCCAAGATATCGAAGGCAGCGAGGAAACGACTAATAAAGGTGTACATCTGGAGCATAGCACTATATGGATGTGAGACATGGACCCTGACGCAAAGAATAACACATAGGCTATATTATTTTAATATACTTACTACTTTTTTTTAAATATAAGTATAACGATAAATGTGTACGAAGTCCCTATGTCCTATAATTGTAACTTATATACAAAAGCCTGATTTTTCAACTGTCACTCATCCTATGAATATTTTATACCTGTCACTGTCTAAAACGTCATGTTTTAAAGTAGCTTAATTTTATCTGACAGTTAAATTTTATCTGACTATTGTAAAACCGGGCCTTAATTTAACCATTCGAATGTTACTCCACTGAGTTCGAATAACTAAGTTCACACGTGACAGTATTTCAATTGTTACGGCGCATTACTAATACGAACTAATGCAATGCATGGAAAAACCTAACGTGTGAATCGACTTATCAAAATTGATCATGGCGAAACAAGATTGATTAACCTCTCACATCCCACTGACCCATTATGAACCCAGACACAATAGATTTTCTATTGTTCATTTTTATCTGGGATGTGAAAGATTAAAATAAGCTCTAGCTCCACACGCACGATCATAATATATAAGTTGTTCTTTTGTAAACACATGATTGTAAACAATATTTTTAAAAAGAGCAACCTCTAGAGTTTCTTGCTGGCTTCTTTTCTGGGGAATCTGCCTTCCGAAGTCAGCGTAGCTTCAGTCAGTTAATTTGCTTTTACTTTTGTTAACTTGTTATATTTTTGTTTTTATTTTTTGTTTTATATTTCTAACGCATTCAAGTGTAATTTTGGGTTACCTATGAAAAAATCTTTATTGAATTGAATTGAATTGAATTGAATAAGCAGGAGTTGTCAACATTTTTAGTGGTAGTTTTCATAGACAAGAATAAACTTAAGAGTACCTAAAATCGTAATAGTTTTGTGTTTAGTTTTGTTAGAGAATGAAGTCATGAGGAAATTTGCCCTAATAAGATACCTACATAAATATAGATATAAACTTTTATATATTTTCAACAATTTAAATAAAAATTCAGGAGATTTAGTTATATCTACAAAGAATTGGTTATTAATTATGCTACACATCATTCAATATGTAGTGCAGCGAAAATGTTCGCAATATCTGCTTATTATATCCAAGGAAACCCATCATTATCCAGTACCCTAAGTACCATAAGTACCTTGCTCTTGAGTACATCAAGATCATACTAAACGACGTCATTAAATAATTAAAAGATACTAAATTTTATTCATTAACGTAACATAGTTTCTAATTATGATACAGAAACCTAATCTGTTTGCTAATGGGTACACGCCTTGTTTTGATTAATTTATTTTAATTTACAATTAAGGAAAATTACTTACTTTTATAGCTAGCAGATTAATATAAGGACTATAGAGTAAAGTACTTAACCTATAAAACTTAATAAAACTTGTTGTTATACTTATTATAGGTACCGGAATTGCCAACGGTCATCAACCTAAGGGGAATTACGCACAAGTGCCCAGCGAAAGGGATTTCCACAGTCGTCGTACAAAAGATATAGGTACAAGTATTGACAACAATATATACCTACTTAAATACATCACAATACTATAGTAAATACTAGTACGTATAGCAACATTTTTAGATTTTTTAAATCATATTTTGATTCGGTTAAAGGCCAAAACACACCGGATGCGTATGCGTTGCGTGTGCATAGACGTATGCGTACCTCTGCGTTGTAATGTATGCAACTGTCACCGCTTGCGTAACGTAGACGTACACATCGACGTAACGCGTAGCCCGGTGTCACGTCGGGTTAAACCGTAAGCGTAAATACGCGCGTTGCTACGCCGCCGTGCTTACGTCTACGTTACGCATACCTACGCATCCGGTGTGTTTCAGCTTTAAGGAAAAGAGAAGCAGATGATCTTAAAAGATATTTCTTTGTACAAAGTCTATTCTTACAATAAACTATCAAAAAAATGGTTAAATATTAATTAAATAAATTATTGAGTTATTTCGTATGTGCGAGTCAGGATTATCAAAAAGTCTTAAGTCTTTGATAGTAATTGATACCTACGTTTTTATCTCTAATATCCAGGCAAAGGGAAAACGTTACATGACATCTGATAAGATCTAGCATCGTTACAGAAATTATAGCCTTCATAATTGATGCAATAGTTTCTTTGTCTGTATTTCCGGCATTCATCGTAATCATAGTACAATCATGAAAGTTCGAGGATTCAGTTAGCAATGAGGAAGATGCAAATTACTAATTGTTCACGTATTAAGGTAGATAGAATAGGGTCATTCCGTATATGCGGGGATCAATTCAGAAGTATCATTAAACTCTGGTTTTAAAAACAAAATAAAGACTTACAAAATTCGAATAGGTACTTACTTACTACCTAGTTTCATTAGACATAATGATATCATCACTTAAGTAGTCCGTTTTAAAAATAGAATTTCCTTTTATGCAAAACTGTCTCAACATGACCAGTGTGCATAAGTACCAAGTACCTACTTGCATTTCCGTACACGCATCAATAAAAATAACAACATAAAACTCACTTTTAAAACGTAACAAGTGCTATACTAATTCGGCGACACTTAATGCGTTCTTAAATTGCGTCCGTTTTGTTAGTCCTTGAACAGGCCAAACCAGAAGGGCTGGTTAATACGGTTTTACTTTCGCTTACCTTTATATGAGTAATGACTGAAATATCTTGATAATTATATGGGAAGTGACTCGGAGTTGCTAAACTAGGGTACCTACGCATTAAATGAGCAAGTACTAGCTAAAAAATATGTAGGTATTAGTATAATTACATATGTACCTAGTTTATCTGTCTTACATAGATTTGCGTCAAAATAATGGTGAGTCCAAAAGTTAAGCAATAAGTATAAAAGATAAGAAAGACGAACGACAACAATTATGTTTACTACTTAGATACACTAGACTTTTAAAAAAATAGCTAAAACGTCAGTAAATCTAAATGATAACAATGAATAATATGATAATGTAGATAACCTGCTTAGCCTGTCGATTGCGTAGTCTGTTAAAATTTTTGTCCATATTAAAGTTGAGGAAAAATCTTTTTTATTATTAAAAATGTGTCCGTGTAAGTATCCATTTACCTGTAGACACCTTATTACAGTACGTTTATGCAAAATAATGGCTAATAAGTTGTCATTTAAAGTCTAATAGGTACATAACATAAGTAATGCAACAAACACTGATGTCTTCTAAAGCGATTTGACCTCGCGTCTAACCTTCTGAACTTATTGCAAGTAAGACAAAACAACAGTGAAACAAATCAACTTACTCGTACCTTCTTAAACAATGCATTCATTTATGTAAATCTTATGTTATGTAAGACGACAATGTGTTATGTAACCGCAACTTAAGACCTATAATGTCGGAAAAGGGGTTTTGGGTTTAGCGGTTGAGCCGCGATTGCGTTTTTATTGAAACTGCTGGAAATCTCAACTACAAATGCCTAAGGGGTGAGCCACTTATGCACAAAATACCTATCACAATAAAAATAAGAGCTCGTTCATATTTCATCACGGTGGTTATAAAACAGAGGCTTCAGTGGCTGTTCTTTTATTTGAAGATAATCACGCTTGTCGGATCCGCTTTTGGGACAACGCTCAAAAAACGATGCTCCACATTATGGCTATTTTGACAGAGTAAAATATATTATTTCACCCGCTATGTAACTTTAATTAATGTATAGCAGCAAAAAACAAATCAACGACCAATAACCATGTTTTTACTCTTCAAGAAAATGAAACTGAAGCAAGAACTACTAGAGCAACCTACGGGTGAAATGTGGAAGAAGATTAGAGTGGAACTAAATGAGGACGTGGCCAACAACGCCCGCGACCTCGCTGCCATTAAAGAATGGCTGAAGAAACAACCGCATTTACCTGATGAATGGGGTAAGTTTAATATAATCACAAGGATAACCACGACAAATCTCTTGAACAATAACATTGACTACACAAAATTTTAATAACCACATGAGATGGTTCACGAACTTTATCCTATTACGTCAAATAATGTTCAAGAAGTTTGCCAGTACTTAGTATTGTGAAGATATATATCTTCACAATTTTCAAATTATTTCCTTTTAGTTAGGTATGCATCATAACTCTCACAGAAATTTCCATTCCTCCATCTATTGTCCGTTTTGTTTACCTCAAGCTACCTCACAACCACAAAATACCTAAACATATTGACATAATTGCAAGCACATGCATCACGAAATGTGACATGCAACAATACTCGGCAGAACGTGTTGTGGGTAAACAAAAGGCGATCGCATCTTTAGTTGCGTCACCATGGATTTAATTAGTTCCACACGCGGTAATCCAAGGCCCTTACGATCAAGGGCAGGAGCTATAAACGCAGGAAATCGTTTGACTACAATAGAACATCAATTAAAAAATACTGTCGTAATAACAGGACGAGGAAAGGTCCATGATTCAGATGAATTCCTTCTCACATCTGGCAAGTAGAGGAAGGAAAGAAATTTAGCAATGGTCTAGTCAACATCTGATAACTATAAATACAATCATTATATAACTGTAGTTACCATTCTTAGAAAAAGTCCTGACTCTTGGCATCGTTATAGTATCAAAGAGTAGGTACGCAGACAATCAGGATTAATCTTGAAACTAAATATACCTATTTATTTATTTAAACATTCCAGAAGACAAACCTTTGATGTCCTTCCTCCGAGGCTGCAGCTTCTCTCTAGAGAAGACCAAGCGTAAACTGGACATGTACTTCAGCATGAAAAGTGCTTGCCCTGAACTCTTTGCAAATAGAGACGCCACAAGACCTGAATTGTATGAAATTCTTACTAATAAAGTGTAAGTTGAACGTTGACTTTTATGTTATTTGATTGATTTATTGACAGTAGAATATACTATTATGTACCCTTTTGTACGGTTTCAGCCAAGGCCCAACTTTGCCTGGCTTGACTCCTAATGGAAGAAGAGTAACTATCTGCCGAGGTAAATTAAAATCTTTATTTTACAAATACTAAATATAATTGGTAAAATTTTCTTCATTTTGCTAGTGCTGAATATTATAGGGTTAAAATGGGATTTATTCTTTGTAATGCTCAATGATCTTTTTTAATCAGTCTCCAAAGCCGATTATTTAGGTACATAATACTTTTGTTGGAGATGACACATTGTCGATAGGTACTAATATTAGTCAGCAATGCAAAAAACAACAAATGATGACCAACTTATCCATCACAGGTCTCTGTCCAGAACTAGACAGCCAGGATATCACAGATACATTAAAGCTGGCTCTCATGATCGGAGACGTCAGACTGAATGAAGAACGGGAAGGAATAGCAGGTGATATTTACGTGCTGGACGCTGCTGTTCTTGGGCCCAGTCTGCTGGCCAGGCTGAGTCCGACCACGATTAAAAAGTTTATGATTTGCGTTCAGGTGAGGATGATTTCGAGACTATCAAAACGAGACGTTCAAAAGATTAATTTAAGGATGGCGAAGACGGTAGAGCCTGGAGAACGCTGGCTTACATTTTACAAGCTTCTATATTCTATTCAGATAGTAATCACTCTCGGTATAAGAGTAGGCTCGTGTCCCTGTAGTGGGAACGTTTAAGGGTTGATAAGGAATATTCTATTAAGTTAATTGATACCACAGTCTACAGTCTTCCTTAACTAGTCCTACACCAAAGGTTGTCTGGAAGAGATCACTTTTAGTGATAAGGCCCCCTTTGCGCAGAATGTTTTAGTTTTAAGTTTTATTTGTATTTCTTTGTGTGCAATAAATTATTTCTATCTATCTATCACACCTCCGAAATATTTCCACGTATGTGACCTTAATAATAATTAAGCAAAAACTCCATTTCCGAACCAGTTATTAACAATAACTTTTCTTTTTTACAGGAAGCATACCCAATTAAATTAAAGGAAGTGCACATTATAAATACATCAAGTATAGTGGAGAGATTCGTCAACTTTATAAAGCCATTCCTTAAAGAGAAGATTAGGAAACGGGTAATTACTTATCTTTAACATTTTTTTATAGAACAATAAGCAAATTCGAAAATGTTCATGTACATTTCATTGTGAGCAGGTGGGAGGGTTTCACGTCTAAATTATGAAACAAACCATGTTTATAATTGTTAAAATTAAAAATTAATGCACATTATGAAGATGAACACGTCACATTCTGCACAATTGACCCTATTTTGTGTAAATATCATGTCAAATCAAAATTAGATACCATTTTAAAATAAATAAATACCAATGCATAATATTATGTAAGATGAATGTCACATTTATGAAGTGCATTTGGTTAATAACTTCCTAAAGTGCATCTCGGCAATAGTACCTAATATAAATATATTTCATTTTCATTCCTTATTGTTAGATCTTCATACACAAGGACATTAAAGATTTGTACAAGTACGTACCTCAGGATATGCTACCGATTGAATACGGAGGCACTTGTGGTGGTATGCCTGCACTTCAAGGTGAGTCGATTAAATTGATATAAGATGACGAGACGAGCTCTATTATTTAAAAGGACAAGGAACTCCTTGTACGAAGCAGAAATGGCAGAGTCTGGAGAGCAAGGAGAGAATTGCAAGGCTAACGTTTCCCCAGGATATTTTCTTAGCTGGCTGGTATTTATTTTAATTTCGCCTGTGTAAGATCATTAAGCTGCTGGATATACGCAGCCGAAGATCAATCTCAGTGGCGTATAATAGGAGAGCCCATGTCCAGCAGTGGACTGGAACAGGCTGATGATCTAATGTGAAGATTATTCAACTTTACTCCGCCACACGACAAGTGGGGACTCAGTAAAACGAATCATATCTCATACACGTTTAAATACATTTTCGTTTACAGAACGTTGGATTAACACCCTGATTGAATATCGCGACTGGTTCAAAGGACAAGAATCGATCAAAGCCAACGAATCGCTTCGACCTGGCAAACCTACAAATTATGATGAGTTCTTTGGTATCGACGGCTCTTTTAGGCAGTTAACCATTGACTGAAAAAGGTATCTTTGGGATGATGACCGAGAAAAGTAATGCTTGCAGCTACCTACATATTAAAATTGCAAATATAAGTAGAGGTTTTTGTATTGAAAAAAATGCCGAATTTACCTTTACAAAGTACCTATAGGCCATCAAGTTAGATTTTTAACCAATTGTTATAGCATTTGATGGCCATATTCAAGAAACGTGACGATTTTGTGTTTTCAAACCTTTTTTAAATCGGATTAAATCTCGAAGACAGCAAATATTTACAGAAGTGAAGTTGTTCCCTTTATTTTTAATTTGTTTGTCTGAGATAAAATAGAGTTTTACTTTTCATGGTCTTCAAGCGTGTAACGCATGCTCAGTTTATGTGATATTGTTAATTTTAAGGTTAAGGTTAGTACCTACTACTTTGTATATGATATTTTTTACTTTTTTATTGTATTACATCTAGTCTTCTTGAATTTGGAACATTTTTCTAACGATGGTCATTTTTTTAATTGAACAAAATTTTATCAGTGTGTCAGGGGATTTCTTTTATTTATTTATAGCGATTACAATAAATAAACAATAGGTGTTTTTTTCCTTTGCCATTAAGTTAAGTTAAACTGGTATTTTGTACATAAAATAAAACGATTCACATATATTTAGTTTATCTTTATTTTAAGCTTAGCTACTAAATATTTGATCTCATTCATTGTTCTTACGTATTTTAATACTTGTAGTATAAGAGTATTACTTACTCTAAATTTCCTTAATCAAAAATTCCTTGGTTTCTGTTAAACTTATTGATGGTCTGGACTTCTTCTGGAGTGAGTTTAAAATCAAAGATTTCAATGTTTTGCTTCAAACGGTCTTTGTTGGTTGATTTAGGGATTGGGATGGTTCCACGATCCAGCTGAAATAAGCAATGCAATTTTTATTACACCCTAGAAGTTATTTTCCATTTCCAGACTAAAAAAATACTACATTCATTAGGTATGTTATCTGCGTATTTGGAATTTCTTTGAATTTTGATTATGAGCATGGAGTTGATAATTGGACCTATTTATACGGTAGTTCATTTCTTTGTAATATTGTTTAACTCGATTTTCTTAATGGTATCTGACAACATTATGTATGCTTGGCACGTACCTAGTTGAACAAATCAGTGTCGCGCCTAAGATTCTAACAGCAAAATGATCAGAAATTGATTTTGTAGAACTAATAACGATATTTTCTGCTTCTGCTGTTGATCTCTGACTCCAATTCCTTGAAATCCTGCTACAATAATTGCCTTAGCCAATAAACTTACCAAATAACGCAGCACAATTTGGCTTGTAGTCTTCCCGTACTTCTGTGCGATCTTCACCAACGCCGGGTCATCAGCTTTTGGTGGTGGGGCATTAGGGTTCCTCCGGTTCACCAGGAACCCGAATGGACTGTACGACATCACCACTATGCCCAGGTTTTGGCAGTGAGCTACCAGAGCTTCTTGGGTTAGAGTTGGGTTCACCTGGGAAAATGGTTAAGTAAGGTATTAAGTAGGTAGGTACATAATAAGTTCATCTGATTGCTGAAACCAAACAACTTCAATCAAATGCTGGTTTACATAATTATTGCGAAGATGTTGATAACCTACTGATGAATACTTACCGCAAGAAAGTAGGTATTGCATATGTTGTACTTAGTCTATTCTGCGAGTATTTAGCCTTTTTTACAAATTTAAATCGTTTCTGTTGATATTAATAATTTTAATTAAAAAATGATAAAAATATTCAAAAGATACCTCAATTTCATTTACAGCCGGTTTCACTTTACTGTTGGCCAATAATCTGTTCACTTGCTCGATATTGAAGTTCGATATTCCAATAGACTTGGTCAATCCTAGTTTAAGAGCCTCTTCCATTCCTTGCCAAGTCTCCAAATAGTCGATATTTGATGGAGAGCCATCGGCCTGTAAGATAAACATGGTATAATCATCAGTCCATAGAACTCGATCACTCAATAAGACATCCTAAAATCATAGACATTTTTACGCTTTCCGCATCCAACTACACCTACACCTAGCAAGACTTGCTGATACTTAAATCGAATAATATAATTAAGATATTGTAAAAGAATACCTACGTCAAATTGATGCTGATTTCTTTACTTTTTTTCAGAAGAGCACGAGAAAAAAATTCCTGTATTTTATACATGCAATAGGTAGGTACTTACATTTTGAGCAGAAGGAGAGTGAATGAGATACAAATCAACGTAGCTTAGACCCAATCTAGCGAGAGATTCACGAAGAGCTGGCACTACCTGATCACGGGCGTGTCTGTCATTCCACAACTAGAATAGAGAAAGAGGGAAGTTAAGGTCGGTACTCAAACCTATACGTATAAGTTCTCAAGTTAACTTGGTTATCGTGCAACTTTTTAATTCCAAACTCAAAAGAACATTGCAATTGGAGTGCACATATCATTCTAAATAGGTACTTACTCAAAATCTATACGTAATAGGCATGATGACTAAAAAAATTTTTTTGTCCATCACGTAGATTAGGTATTTTAAAATGTTTGATACGTATTTTTTTCTTTTTTCTCTTAAACTAAAAATGACAAAGATACACTGGGTTAAAGTTGCTCGCGACGTCACCTCAAATTAAGATTTTTACCTAGGAGTGACGTCAATACCCCCGTAACTTTAATGCTCTGTATCTTTGTATTTATTTATGTATTTGATCAGGTAAAAAATGTGTTTCAAATATTTTTAATAGTCTAAACGACGGACTAATTATTTTTTGAATTTTAGAATGTAGTCATCATTCCTATTGCTTAATGCAATAATGTCTTTCAATCTAGTACCCGTAGAGGTGACACCTACCTTAGTAGTAACAAACAAGTCCTCCCTTTTAACCAGACCTCTACTGATGACATCTTTGATCCCCTGTCCAATTTCAGCCTCGTTTCTGTATAAAGACGCCGTATCAATATGTCTGTAGCCAAGCTCTACTGCCGTGTTGATTGTTTGGCGCATCTTTGCTATATCTTCGGCCTGGAAAGCAAATATCATTTAATTCTTATCATTACATAACAATATTAACCGTCTGAAGTAACATTCGGTCTTTCTTAATGATGTATGCATGAAATACCGAATGATTGACTTCTCTTTTTTTTCTGTCTCTATGTACTATCATCTTATAATAAACTGTTAAATAAATAAATAAATTGATGAAAGATTCAGCTAATTCGGCTACCGAATGAAACATTAGGCTAATAGTATAAATTTGATACTCAGGCAGTTACCTACTGATTTCCAACCCATAGCCTAGAAAGAGTAGATTAAACAAGGTAGGTACAGGAAATAAAATTGAATTATGAATCAAAATCTTAATCACAACTTTAAAATTCAAAGGAAGTCGCTTATGTAAACATTTGAATGCAAATCCTTGAGTATAAAAACGTGCATATCGATGCAACAAGATGGTGTGTTAGTTTATTTTGTCGTGATGAGCAAGTCGTGTTCTAAAGGCCTTGAAAGCTCGTGTAATTGTTCATTATTATAAAATCCTGCTACAATAATTGCCTCCTTGTTTTTACAATGAAGCTTAGGTCTACTCATACATACTTATAATTTCAAAGATATATCAGATGACCATAAAATATAAAGTAACTGCAGAAAAACTTGAAGACTGAAAACCAAGTCATAGCGAAACAGCTTTTAGCTTTCTTTTCAGGGAACGTCAGGGTGTTAGGTACACCGCGTTCCCTGACGTGTGTCCGATACATTCAACACTGACACAAGACCGGATCCAAAATAAAATTACATATCTATTAATTATAACTAGATTTTCTAAAATTCCTATAAAAACCAGGATTTAATTGAAGAATAATAAGATTTAAAGAAGAATAATGTTCTTGTAATCACAATGGACTCGGAATTCAAGAAGAATAAACGTGACCAGATAACCAATGCAAATACTAGACTTACCGAGCCATATGTCCCGAGTGCAAGGATCGGAATCTTGTTTTCATCATTCATGACGGTTGTTGGAACCTCCACGGCTAGAGCCTGTAAATTGTAAAATACATTTTAGAAATTCGCTTAGATATTTGGGATGAAATAAAAATGTATATTGTAGAGTAGGTAGGTAATTGGTAAATTGGGCAGCTGCTTGCTCGAATATTTAGTTTTAAAAGTTTTTTTTTCTAATAAACTAATACAAACATACTCTAAATATCCTCATTGATAACTTAATACACTGTCACTACCATTGCACCTCTTAACAGCAGAATCACAAACTAGCGACAACTTTTACTTTTCGTAACTTACTGTACTGACTGCCCTCAATAAAGTAACTGAGATCGGTGCTCGGACCGGATTGAATTAGGTAATTCTGTTGTAATTTAAGTACTTAGTTGATTCAGTGACATTTAAAAAAATCAGCTTCTACAGGCTCTTCCAACACGCTTTACGTTGGGTTAGATCTGCCCTTTCTTTAGAACTTAAGTACTAGACGTAAGAACACAAACTTCGCGTAACTATAGAACTTAATTTAAAACATACCTAGTACCATACCTACTCTGTATTGTGAATATATATATAACCAGACGCGAAATAATATTTATAAATTAGATGCATAAAGATTCTGTGGGTATCTTCTTAAAAATAAATCAATCAATCAATGTCTGCAAAACTCTTCAGCTTTGAACAATAAAAAAAATAAAAAATAGGTAGGTACTTACATAACTGCCGGCAAGCAGGAAAACTGATAGAGCTAACATCTTGACGTGGTCCTTTCGTCTTGTCCTCTCGACGCGACATCGACGAGTGATTTGTTTTGATATTAAAATCTCCTTCAAGCTCAACTTTACATAAGATCTTTATAGTGACAGAGATGACAACGACCGGTTCTTTGACATTCTTTTAAAAAAGTTTTGAATGAATTTAAACTTGGAATTCGGACTTGTTCACTGGCTGCTAAATCACCGACGACGTTTTTAACTTTCGTGGTTGAGTGCAGTGCAGTTCTTAATTTGAATCGACGAGTGGCGGCGGAACACAATGTGCATAAAATAAAATTTTGTCACAATTTTTCTATAAAAATCATATCGAACTACCTATTACTAACCTATCAATAATTTAAGAAAAAGAGAGATTATAAGATTTATAGAGAAGCCAGTCTTTTGCTTAACATATACCTAAAGAACATTCTAAATCAAGCCTAACAGTTCTGATAAAGTTTATTAATATTCAAATCGTATCATGTAAAGAGCCTCAAAGCATACACGAGAGGTCGTTGCTTTGTTGACTAGATAAACTGGTGTCTTGTTTTTTGCAATTAACTTTTTATGTTTTATAGGTATGGAACTTTTATGGTATTTTTAGGGTTCCGTACCTCAAAAGGAAAAAACGGAACCCTTATAGGATCACTTTGTTGTCCGTCTGTCCGTCCGTCCGTCCGTCTGTCAAGACCCTTTTTCTCAGGAACGCGTAGAGGTATGAAGCTGAAATTTATATCAATTACTCAGGTCTACTGTCCCTTGAAGCTGTGAAAAAATTAAACTTCTAAGCCAACGCAATCAAAAGATACAGCCATTTATGCCGCAAATTTTTGACACTTGCAAGGGAATCAAAACCTACAGGGTGCTTCCCGTGAACTCAGAATCTTGAAATTTGGTACGAAGCAACGTCTTATAGCATAGATAAAGGAAAAATTACGAAAACCATAAATTTTTAGTTACATCACAAAATATTTTTTTTTTAATAATCTTAAACTTACTACCCATTTCCTCATAAACGCGTAGAGGTATTAAATTGAAATTCATACCAAATACTCAGGTCTATAATACCTTTAAGCTGTAGCAAAATCAAACTTCTATGTCAACGCAATCAAAAGAAACAGCAATTTAAGCTGCATATTTTGAAACTCGCAAGTACTTGCAAGGGAATCAAAACCTAAAGGGTACTTCCAGTCGACCTTGAATCTTGAAATTTGGCATGAAGCAACGTTTTATACCACACATAAAGGAAAAATTCCGAAAACCTTAAATTTTTAGTTACATTACAAAATATATATTTTTTAATAAATATAAACTTATTACTTTTTCCATAGTTATGACTCGATTGTCGTAATGAACGAACTTTGTAAACCTTGCAGGTTTGTACGGAACCCTCGGTGCGCGAGTCCGACTCGCACTTGGCCGGTTTTTTTTTAATCATTAGCGAACAAATTATTGATTAGACATTATAGGTAGGTATATCAAACTGAGGATGTTTTTGTCTCTGGTTCTCTTTTTATTGTAACTCGATATTTTATTAATTAAGTACCTACATGATGCCTATTTAACTGTTTTATGTTAAAAAAAATGATTTAACGATACTCTGTAACAACTTTGAATTTTGTATACCTATTGGTCTGCATATTTTCACGCAAATACCTACAAATAGGTAGGTACATAAAGATGGCTACATAAAGAAAGATTAATGAAACAGCAGGTAAATGCAAAAAAACTTAACGAAGTATACAAGTACCTACCTGTCTATGTAGGTACCTATATCATTAAACTGTCAAATATTTACTTCAAATTGTAGTCATTACTGACTACAATTAAATTGACTACAATTTGAAGTAAATTAGTGGAAATGTTCCTATCACATACCTACTTAGGTGAATTCGGAAATCTTCCGTGTAGCACGAAAAAACAGGGTTACAAGTGCGATGCGTGATTTCCGTACGAAAAGCAATCGTCACATTGTCGCATTCGCAATTCTATTAGCAAATAACTTTCATAATAGGACTTTTTCTTTGCGTTGATTTTCACTTTTTTGTGTATGTAGAATAAGTACTTAGGTAGGTCCAGTATTTTTATTTAACTAGTCAATTATCTACTTAATAAGATAGGTAAGTAGATCATGGAAATTAAGAAACCAATATTAAAAAACCACAATAAACTAGAAGGGGTAATTTATAAAGAAAAGCGAAACACCTCTCGCATAAAAAAAGACTAGACAGCGAGTATGCAATTAGCGAACACATCCATGTAGCAGAATACTTATCCGGTGAATAATTTCTAGTGATTACAATATTCCCGGGAGAGTTAGATATGAAACGAAAGTTTTTACAATATTATTAGTTTACTGCAAATGTTATAGCAAGCTACAGCTATTATAAGTAGATATGATCAGGGGTATGTTATCGAAATCTCATCAAACTTAGTAATGTTGATCAGCTGATTAATTTAGAATCTCTGGGAAGTAAATTTTCTTATCGTTAGGTATCTAGTAAGTTTTTTAGAAAAAATATTGTATTTGGGTGGGTATCTTTAATTGAACTGTGTTACCTATATTCGTACAGACAGATCTTTCCAACGAATTGCCCTCCGAAATATCTGTTATATTTCTAATGGCCAGACTTATGCAGCATGTATTGTATTCGTATTATCTACCTCAATCCCATCCATATACTCCTCCATCAGCACTAAAATAAGCCATTTCATTTCCCAGTTCAATCACCAAGTAGTCTACCATAACTAACCCGCGACACACTGCCTAGCTTATCATACAATTGCAATCATCACGGTAGTGCGTCAGGACTTGAACCGTGCAACCTGGTTCCTATAGAGACGCTGGAAAATAGTCTCAAATTAGTCTTAGTAGCTACCTAACTGCCAGTTGCAGAGAAGATATAAAAAAGGTTTATAAACACTTAAGAATAAGTACCACTACAAGTTCTAATTACACATTTGCATGCAGAATCTTTATAAACTCTGCAGTTGAATAATCAATAAATCAATTAAGCAGACAGATGTTTAAGTTATGCTTAGAGACATTTTCATTTCACTATTATCTTTCACTCTCTTTAAGGACCTTTTAATGGTGAGTTGATGATTTATTTATTACCGTTACGAGCATATAAATGTCTCATTAAAGTTAATAGTGGAAGCGGAAGCGAAAACAGAAATCAATAGACGGAATTTGTAATAATACTTAGGTACTTACAATTAAAAATACAGTTACTTGCATATCTACTTTCCAATATTTTCCCGACATTCTTTTAATGCCTATTTCATTTTATTGCCTATATATCTACTAAACTTACCAAAGTATTTACCTAAGTACTCATAACGTAATAAATTTGCATTTACACGAACAAAGAACATACATTTCACATGATTGTTATACATTTTTTAGCCTTCATCAGGCAGTATTATGCCAGCAACTTCTGTAATCGCTAAACGCTCTTCGCGTGGTAGTTGCACTAGCTAAGCAGTAAAGGATTTCTAATCAACACATCCTTACAGTCCACTGGCTAAAGACTCGATCGCATCGGGTGAAAGTCAACGGAGCGTAACCTGGTTCCATTAGGTCTTTTTTTGGTCTGATTACAATTAAGTAGGTAGGTATGTGGCGAATTCTGAAACTTGGATGTCATGAGCTGGTAGTAGGTAGGTACCTACTTGTAAACATGAATTACTTATAATTATATACTGACCTATCTATGATAAGTATTACCTACATATCTAAGACTATCTAGCGAGGATAGACTCGGGTCTATCGATGTCAATTTAGCAGGTCTAAATAGGTACTTATACGCCCGTTATTAATAACCTATCCTGATCCGTTTTTACCAAATCGAGATTGAAAAAACAAAACACAATGTCACTTGTGTACCAAAAACATGTCAAGAACACAATTGTGTTTTGTTTTTTCAATCTCGATTTGGTAAAAAACGGATCAGGATAGGTTATTAATAACGGGCGATAGTCGTCATTGACTAGGTAATCAATTGGTCTGGCAGGTAACGCTATCTGTCGGGTAACACACCTATCGCAAAAAGTAAGATTTTTGTTCGAAGATGTTGACTCAACAACTCAACACAGTCAATGTCTTTTAGGTAACAATTTTTTTTTTTTTTATAGGTTTTCCCAACTTTCTTCACCAATTTCTCCGTAAACTTAATTGACCACAACAAAGACACGCATTTATCTAAATGACAATAGGTACCTTAAAATGTTGCACTGGCAGCATACGAGCAGCTACCGATATTTAAAACGAAAGTGTTCTACTTTTGAACTTCTACAAACTTTGTAAATAACGTTCATTTGCTAAACAATTTTCTCGAAAGTAAATACAAATAGGTAGGCGCTACAAATCCTACTACCTACTTAATATTAACTACAAATATCAATGTTTGTGGAAACGGAAATAAGGATATTTATATGGACATAGATGGATGGTTGTTGCAAAAACTATTGCAGTAATCGATGGGCAAACTACGGTGCAGTAGGTACCTACTTACATTTTTACCTATTATTTTGGTAAATAACATAAATATCTACGTATCTAAGTACTTGTTTTAAGGTATTGTCTAAATTGTCCAAGATAATACGACAGAATATGTGTCGCGGTCGGCAGCAGTAGACAGACACTTTCCGGAAAGAGCAAACTAATGATTATTGACATATATACCTTTAAGAAAATCTAGCAAGTAAGCCATAGCACAGATACTTAACAGAATACTAGCAGTAAACTTTTAAAAACTAAACGCAACAGTCTTCATAGAAACAAAGATCAAAGTTCACAAATGGGTAGAAATAGTAAACAATACTTTGGCATTGTTTGAATACAATTGCCTAAACATTAATGAAAGTTGAAGCTACCTGGTTATGTTTGTATTTTTTAAGTATTTTTTTGTATTTTTACTTTTGGTGACCATTTATACTTAGATCGAAAGGTGAAAGACCTATGTAAGGTATCTAATATTCTACGGTCCTACATTGACGCCTGCCATTTAATATTATATTGTATTTTATAGCTACCTTCGTGATGGCCTGAAGTTATTTGTCATTTTGCTGTTGATCTTATCACAAACTATGGGTCATGTACATACGTAGAAAGGACCTACCATTGTCCTACTATCTAGCTAAACACTTCAAATACCAAACACCATTTGGCATTACACAGTTGTAAGTACCTTACAGCAAGTCTGTGTCATTCAACTGCTGCACAAAGATCTTCCTCCTCCAATGCAGTGAATATTATCTGCAGCCGGTTGCATAAAATTCAATACCTACAGCAAATGCTCCATTAAATCTATAGCTGTTTAATGAGCTTTAAAAGCATTTCGTGCAACGGAAAATTAATGTTCCGTTTAATCACATCCATGGATCACTGCTCTTGACATCAATTTGATAAATTAATCCGCGGCGGTGAATACAAGAGTTCACGATCGAAATGTTTTGGTCATGGCTCTGTTTTTAATGGTCCAATTTATAGATTTAAGAATCACCTACTTATATGTAAAAGATCGATCACAGGAGAGCCCTTCTTCCCCAATAGGGATTCAAAATCTATGAAAATAAAAAATAGAGTAAAAGATTTAAAGCTACAACTAAAATATGAATCAAATTCTGAAAACTTTAATGAACTTGTATAATATCATTGTTTAAAATGCAAGTTTATTGATGAGTAATATTCTAATAGCCAAATCCATTATGCATGCCCTGAAAATGATCTAAGATTACTAATATCGAGATTTCTAAATGGCATGCGCGTGAGTCGATCATCCGCGGAATTTGCAAGACTTCGATAAAATAGCACGCCCCAATGTTATGTGGGTGACAGTGACAGTGTAGTGGGTAAGTGTTTATGCTGCGCCAGCGCCGTACTACGCACGTTCAACAGTTATCCATATAGGCCTTTAGGCAGAGACGAAGCCGGTGGAATGAGGGTCCAATAATGACTCTACAATTCGGTCCTTAGATTACAAACTGTTTCTAGTGTAATTGGCGATCAAAAACATAAAGAAAGATTTTGTAGACTTCGGGTGACATGGTCAAAGAGTTAAATATTATGAGTTGAAGCAATACCTAGGTAGATTCTACACGTTTCTGGAGTGATGAGCTACTTAACCCTACCTAACTCCCTAAAAACGAATGTAATAGTAGCTTTACTTAATGTCTTCATAAAGGTTCAATAAATCTCCGTTTTAGTTTTCCTTTCCTCAATATGGAAGTAGGATTTGGAGAGCCCACACTGACCCCAGTCCGTGCCGACAACACTTCCCCACGCGGCACGCACCACGGTTAGCTGTCTTCATTCGTCCGCACGGCATTCCGTTACTCGGTTATTGAGGCATTCGCGACTTCACTTTCTACCGCTCCACTCGTTCGAAAAAAATATGCAATAAAAATCATCACAAAAAGTGTTCCACCAAACGAACGTATCCACCTCTCTTTGACAGTTATTTACGCGGGAATTCGAAAATGCGACGATACTTATTTGTTTTCGCGCTCATTTTGGCGTTTTCGAGCTGCGAAATGAGAAGGAAGGTTTCCAAAGGTCCCACGGAGAAGCAGTTACTTCTGCAGAGGAAGGAGACGACTCCAGTGGACTTTACAAGGTTACTAGTGATGAGGTTGGTCTACGGTTTTGCAAAAGTGTTGGGTTTCGAAGAGCCTATAAGTGAAGTGTTAAATGGAGCTTTCGTACCACCAGGAGCGGATGATGACGATGATGACTTCTTCGGCGACGATGATTATTAGATAAATACTATTACTTTTCAACTATTTACCCTACATTTTATATATGATATAGTTTAAGTTTGATACCAAATTATGACAAATGCATTTACTCTAATTATAGGAGTAGTAATGCATGAAGCTATTTTGTGTTTAGATTTTCAGAAGTGTGTGTGTAACTAACTTTATTTTGTTAATTTTACCAGTCACTATTTATTTAGATTGTGTTTATGAATGTTTTACATATTTTTGCTCTATCCTATTATTTATTTCGAATGTTGAAGAGTGTACATAATATCTTATATGACAATTATCTATCTATATTATTAAGTGTTAAAAAACTTAAGTAGGTATTATCTAAAATTAAGAATTTAGGTACCTACCTACCTCATAATTTTTATTAATATAATTATTTATTTTTTAGCCACAAATAGAGTAGAGTTTGTGTTTAGAAAGGGTCTGATGTAGGTACCTGCTAAATTATCTTATTTTTGTAAGTACATTATTTATTTAACAGAAAAAACGACAATGTTTGTCTATTTTGTATGA
Organism: Anarsia innoxiella; assembly: GCA_947563765.1. NCBI lineage: Eukaryota > Metazoa > Arthropoda > Insecta > Lepidoptera > Gelechiidae > Anarsia > Anarsia innoxiella. The sequence goes on along the minus strand of OX387410.1, from coordinate 4,627,113 downwards.
CTGTTTATTTTTAAAATTTAGTTTTCTAAGCTATTTATTGAAAAGATGTATTTAAATAAAACAAAATGTGAATAGATCCATAAACAATTTATTTTAGTTTGTCATAATTCATCATTATTATCCAGAAACCATCTTGAGTTATTATCAACAAATCCTCTATCTTGTGAACAAATTACTGCATCATCATCACCACAGCTTGCATCATTTTCATCATCAGTTGGAACATCATTGGTGGTAACATTTTTACATCCCTTCATCTTTCTTATCAAATCACCCCATTTCAATTTTGTATCACAGAAAGGACATACACCTTCAATGGGTATATATTCCCCAGGGGGTAAAAATAAGTTAGCCAAGCAAGTAATATGTGAAACAAGTTGACATTCAGAATTCAAGCACCTTAACTTTGCAGTAGCTGTTTCAATATAGTTTGAACATAATAGACATTCAATATCAGTGCTTTCTGAAGTAATCTGTGACTTTTTCAAGTTCTTTGTTTTGACAGCGCCGTGGGAAATTATCATGTGATTTGGTGGCTTTCTTTCGGGCTGGAAATAAATATAAAATGGTAAGAAGGGAAAAACTATATTTATTACAATATCTATTTGCACAAACACCTGGGAAAATGTGGTGGGACAAGCTACACCTTATTAAATACCTGGGCAGAGGTAGCTTGAGACCGAAAATCATGGCGAAGGAGAGAGGCCTTTGCCCAGCAGTGGGACACTAATGGCTAGATTAAATAAGAGATATTTACAATTAATTTACAGTTACATACCGGAAATTCTTCATAATGCTCCTTTTCAAGCCATCTTACAACTAAAGGCAAGCGACACCAAGGGCCAACTCTTAACATCTCAGACAGTATTCTTAATTTAAACTGAAATACAGTCTCCTTCCTAGGAATCTTTTCTAAATGCAGATGCTGTAGTCTCGTTGTTTTTGTAGGGTTCTGCCATGCCCATTCAAACTACAAAAAATAGCTATGTAAGTAAGTAAGTAAACTTTACTTATAAGAAAAAAAATTTAAAAGAAAATTTACTTACTTACCCTTAAAGCAGATATATTGTTTGGAAATCCATGTACTATTAAAATCATTTTCCTGAAATAAATACCTAAAATAAGTAAGCCTATTCAGTAGGTATTTGGTAAAAAACCTTTTGTTACATACTTTATTACCACCAAATGGGCTAATTAAAAGAAACAATATCAATCTACACAGTAGGTACAAACAAGTACAAGATACTGGATATTTATTAAAAGTACCTAATAAATAATAAAGCAGTTTCATTAGTTAGTTACTGCATTTTAACTTTTCTCTATGTAGGGTTTGCTTGTTTCATCATGAAAATATAGGTAGGTACTATTCCTTTCATACAAACTTTCTATAACATGTTATTTGTAAACTCTTGCAATAAACTATTAAACAAATAAGTACGAATACTTACCATGGTCCTTTTTTACTGGTTTGAAAGGCGCCCCCGGCCCAAGTTCCTCTGTTGTGTTGCATGATCCTGCGATTGGGGTCTCTCGTGTAGCCTATGTAAGTACGACCCTTGTATTTAGGGTTCAGGTTTAGAAGCAGGTAAACACCAAAGAAATCCTCGACTAACTCCGCTTCAGACATAATTTGTTTCTATGGCGGGAAAGTTTCGGAAAAGTTAACTTTTTCTGAATATCCCTAACTGAGTAAGTCCTTAATATTTCTATGAAAATAAAAGAATGTCACTATATAATAATAAAGCGTTAAAAATAACTGAAGCAACAAAAATTGCAGTTGAATCGAAGATTAAAGTTTATGCCGGTGCATTTTTGTTTTGATTTTGACACTGACTGACTGACACTGACACTTGGTTGACAGCGACAGCTAATCACAAAAAAGAAACATGACGTTTCGTTTCGTTTCTTAAAACGCTATTATCGCGGATGATCCCACCCAGACTTGCCGAAAATGTCGATCTAAAACTAATGTTGATATTCCTAGGTATTAACATTTTATCTAACACTTTTTGTATAAGTTACTAATTATACAGCATAAAATAAAAATAAAATTTAATAACTCAAAGTAAAAAACAAAACGTTCTTCAAAAGAAAACTTCGTTTCAAGGTGAAGTGGAATGTTCCTATAAATAAACCATTCTTTTTTCTTTCTTATTTCTTCAATATTGAGTTTTAAACAATCATTATTCACAGTTAATATTAATATTTTAACCACAGATTTGTTTCAATGATGATAACTTGATGGAATTTCTTGGCATTTGCTTGGCATAATATTATTAAAGTTGGCTCTCATTTCTACGAAATGAAATGAACTATCCGTATTATGTCAAAAACAGCTGATGTATGTGCGGCTTTCTTTTCCTTTTTTTCAAATGTTTGTTGCTATGATACCTTTTGCTCTTGCTTTGTATTTGTTGATTTCTGCAACTCTGTATTTTTACTATACTAATTATACGAGATATATCGTTTAAAATGTCCGTCGTAGCATCCCACGCTTCTAAACTGTGTGATATGTGAGTATTTTTGGCTTGTATTCTACTTAATGTGATTGATTAGTACTAATCCCGTCTTTCGCTACCAATGTCGCACCACTACCTACCCAGGTACATGATGTTTATAAAATATAAAATAATACCTACTTTAGCAGTTAGATAACAAAGGCTGTGCTACGTACTAAAAATTATCACTTCTATGAGACATGTTTTATAGGTTATTTTGTGTACCTTCACCTATCTATAACCACGTCTGTAAGCGCTGCCTGATCTGTTCCATAATCGAGATCAACAAGATTTCTTATTTCCTAGTAACTAAAAAGTTCCAATTTCAATCTATTTATCAAATAATTCCAAACTTTTCAGATGCCAAAGCAACTCTAGCAAATACTGCTGCCCACGTTGCGAACTTTTATACTGCTCCCTTGCTTGCTACAAGTCAGAGAAACACTCGACATGTTCAGAGAGCTTCTACCAACAATGTGTTCAAGAAGAACTATCTTCTCTGCAAACAGACGACGAATCAAAAAACAAAATGATTGAAATTCTCAAAAGAATGCAAGAAAATGATCTTGGAGAGTTAAATCTAGATGATGAAGAGTTTCAAGGTGACGATGATGATGAAGAACAGGATTCAGATGATAATGATGAACAGGATTTAGAAGAAAGGATTAAAGGAATTAATCTTGATGATGCTGATGCGGTTTGGAACGTAATGACTGAAGATGAAAGGAATGAGTTTGCAGCTCTGATGAGTCAGGGTGATGTGGGCAGTTTCCTGCCCCAGTGGGAACCGTGGTGGTCTTACAGCAGGGATGCCACCTCTGTGCAGCCTCTTGAAAATGTTCTGGAAAAAACAGCTTTGAAGAAATGCCCAGTGGTACATGAAGTACCTGAAATCAGTACTTTGACTGTAAGAAGAGGTGTTTGTTATAATTATAAGATAAGTAACGTACTTCCTTTTAAACAAAATATTCAGCTTAAAACTTTGTTTTTACAAAGAGAAAAGACTACCTACACCTACATACAAAAAGAAATAGTGATTGCCCAGAGAATACATACATACCTAAATAACTTTAGGTTTATACATACATAGGTACCTACATATCTGTCTTCCACACCTCTTTCACGTCGGTGTAAGCAGAGACCACTTTATTCTTCTTCTACATAGAAATAATAATGGCAGCAACATATCCCATTAAATAATTTTCTATCTGTTACAGAAAGTCGAACCGTCCCCAGCAATAAGATTCAATATAACAAACGTACTAGCTTCATATGCTTTTGTAATGAGATATTTCAACGGCGAATACGAACCGACAGAATGGACATCCTTCTTTCTTAGCGTCTGCTCTAATTTGAATTTAAATCATAACTTTGAAGATGCTGCTACAGCTGTTGAGTCCGCCAAACAGAAATGTCTACAGGTATAAAATAGTTCTTTTTATTTGATTTTTTCGATTCGGACAAGTTTGATATCAACACGTTTGCGCATGTGATTTACAAAATGTGGCCAGAACTCGCCAGGCGAGTTCATCATGTGTGTGACATATCGACTCACTTGTGTTGTTCAGTTGGTACAAGCATGCCCTACACTCTAAAATTTTTGAGAGAGATCATATAAGAAAAACATAATTTCAGTGTCACAATTTTATTAGTCAGCAAAATCCAATAAATTAATGAACTCATCCCATCTGTCTCTTTCATACAAAACTTGTTTCTATACATTTCCAGAGTGAACTGATTGAAACAGATGAAGCAAGCTTAAATGTTATGAAACTGGACACTTTCTCTCTTCTGCAAGGACCTAGTGAGGAAAACAAATTACTTTATTGCCAAGCAGCCTTATCGGATATCAGAAGAATATTTAACGAAGCGAGAACGGCTACTAAAGAAACAAAAGACAAACAACCAAAAACAGAGGAACAGAAAGCCACAGAAAATAAAACATTTTCAAAGAAATTTCTAGACAACAAAGGAGACTACTTACCGAAATTAGATGCAGCTAAATTGAAGAAATGTGTAAAGAAAATTGAGTTTTATTTGTCATTTGTCAATAGTTATGGCTTGGACTTTGAGTAATGAAATAATAATTCTTTCTGAGAAGAAACCTTTGTTATTTATTTAACGTTTAATTTCTTATGGAAGTATAACAAATTTAAGAGGAGATAAATTTAAAACAGCTAGGTAAGTATTAATATTAAACTTTATTCATTCAAATTACAAAGAAATTTACTAATCAAAATCATTACAATATAAAATCATTAACCGCGTCACTGGGCGTGCAGCGTTGCAAAACAAGATAGATCCCTAAGAACTTACTAACTCGATAGTATTGCGAGGCCCTCTCTGAATGGTTGAATATAATATCTATATCGCGTAACACTGCTCACCCGGTAAATAAAAATACAATATTGGATAGACATTAATAATTACGCATGCACCATAAAAATTAATTACAAATCAAACTTAAACACTAATTCGATATTTCTGTCAGTGGTACACCCAAACTGTCAAGTTTTGCGATAAATGCTTGCCTTAAAGTAAAGACGGAAAACGAGCGTGTACGGTGGACTCGCCTAGCGTGTTCCCGCCGCCTGTATAGCAGCAGTGAACATGTTAACTCTCCATTTTAAGTGAAACCAAATGTCCTACCGTACACAACAAGTAGTTGTTGTAAATAGGTAGATTCAAATTCATTACCCTAAATACATAAAACATGCAAAAATTAAATCATAAACAATCATGACATTTATGATAATGGTAGAGCACGCCTCTTGTAGGTCGTTATTTTAAGTTTAACCATTTGCCTTCTTGTTAAACTGTGAGCTAATACCGTTTCTGGCAACATCACATTATTTGGCCATTCAATTCAAAACAGTATCATTTGAGTAACTCTATTTCAAATGGCAACTCGCACATTATATCGGTGCATAATTATTCAAATAAGTAATAAGAATGAGCATGCCTAATTGAGACATTTGTAAAGTAAAAAACAAAAAAGGGTACGCACTCAGGCACTTGGAACGTAGACATTTTCAAAAAGTTTGTGCCCGAGTGTTTGCAAATCTTCAACTTGTACGTATTTATGAGTTAACTTTTGCTCCGCGACCGCGACCACGCCCTTGGTGTCTATTACCAAAGCCCCTGCCCCTGTTATTGCCGTCAGCATCCGAATTGTTCTCGCGTTTAATATAAAATTTGTATGTCAAACATCCCTCATTGATAAAGGTCATAGCGTAAGATTGTGGAATGACCATACACTTTGCATCTGAGAAAATTTCCTCCACAGGTATCGAAAAAGAGTTGCAAACGTCAGTGTAGAAATACTTCCTTCGCGACTCTCTTTTGTTATAAACGTGTATTTCGTAGGTCCACTTCGAAGCGCTTATCTGTGTGCCCATAAACTGAACCGCCATGTAGATATTGCGTTTGATCTCATCCACTTTTAAATGTACGAGGAAACTCCACGGGCCGATATCGACGAAATACACGGTATGATTGTTATCGAGGATGTTAATCAAAAACATTTCTGTATCAACTTTGCCCTGGCGATGTTCCGAGTGATTGTCGTCAAAATGTGAGGCCATTTCTGATATCATACCTGAAACAATAGGTAAGGAACTAAATTAATCAAGTACCGATATTATGTTTAACTGATTCCCGACCAATCTCTAAAATACAATCTAATTTTTGACTCATTGCACAATTTTCACATACTTACCTTCTTCTTCTTTATCAGCCCATTATATGTCCCCACCGAGGGGCACGAGCCTACTCACCTACTTATACTTAATTATTTTGGTCTTGTGATACTGGCTTCTTGTGATTTATTTTTATAAAACACGCCAGGCGTGTGTCCTGGTCACGAATCGGTTAAGGTCTCAAAATGAAGTTGTTTTTTTTCGAAATAAATAAGTATAAATGTTGTACCATACCTCGCCAAGGACATCTTCCAAATATTGTAGATAAGGGACAGGCAAAGTTACTGAACGGGCATTCTTTCAAATGAGCTTCGATGTCAACTTGTTTAAAGGACAGCTTACAGCCTTGAGCAGCGTTAGGGCAGGATGTATTTCTCTGTAAGTGGTAACTTTTTGTTAATATTAGTAAGCTTAATAACTTACAGCTACTATTTATGTCGACAATTTACACTATTTTTGCATGTCATTGGCAAGCCATCTGTTAAAACTTCGTCGCTATATAAATTAAAAAGTTCATAATTTTACCTCTGCGACCATTTCTTCGATGGCACGGTTCCTTACGTCCGAAATACTCGTCCCACATACGCCACATGGCATTTGTCGTTCTTTACAGTCGCTACATATCCCATGACCACTCAAACAGTTGAAAATTTTCGCGCCAAATTGATTGCCGCATGTCTTACAGTTAAATCCATCAGTTTGCTTATTTCCCGGTTGATTTCTGAAAAACAAAAGATTACAAGTAGGTGAGTAGGTAGGTAGGTACCTACTACAGACTGTAGAGTAGACTGTACTTAGCTGCTCTCAACAAGACACATAAACTCGATTATCTATTTATCACATTCTCATAGCTCGCGAATATAGTGCCATGAACATAGGATTTTAAGGGAAGAGTAGTGAAATTGTTCTCGTAAATGAAAGTAGGCCCACAACTGGGGGACGTAAAGGCTAACTTATATGATGAGAAGATATTTTATTAGTTTTTCTTATGGTAGGTACTTTTAACGTATTACATACAAACCTCGGAGCACGAGGCGTCGCTTGAGACCCCGTTTCCGATGTATTTGGACCCGGAGCATTTACTAGCTCCCAAGACCTGGCAAATTAAAATTTTAAAAATGATGCAAGTAAACTTAAGTTAGTACCTAGTACTTACGAGTAGGTACCTAGTTGCTTAGTGGCTATAACTTTACATATAACGATGAGTAAGTTAAGTAATTATGGAAGTTATCGTAAGCTAAACAACCAATGATGACTGTTGGTACCTACTTGGTAGGTATGTAGTTAGGTAACTATAACAACATAATAAATAATAATAGGTACCTAACTATGTATACCTACTACCAGTGGTCAGTCAATATCAATAAAATAGGTACTTACCTAAGTATCAACTTCCCGTGCCAGCGATAAAATAAAATAAACCTACCATTTATTGTACATCATCACCTACTTATTTCTGTCTTCATGATGATGACTTATAGGTACATACCCCGATTGTCCTGCTCCCTGATTATTAGCTGCAGACTGCTGATTTTTTAGTTGTTCCAGTTTCCTCTCGTACTCCAAGTGCTGCTCTCTCAACAGACGATTTACTTCATCTATTGGTAATCCTTCGCTGTTTGGATAAACATATTTTTGATAAACATTAGGAAACTAATTAAAATAGGTGTCGAAAAAATTAATAAATAGGAAATTAAGTAGGCTACCAAAGTGGGTAGGTACCCATTTCAAAAAAAGTTTATTAAGGGTAGGATAAGTTTAAGAAACCTACAAGATTTCCGCTTAGGTAAACCAATGTCTTTAAAAGTGATCAGAGCATAGGTAAGTACCTAGCTATTCATGTAGGTAGGTACCTAGGTATAATTACTAATTAGGTAATTACTCGTAGTTAACACATTAAGTGCTTCACCTTCTCTTATAAATCCTTATTTAAATAGGACTTCTAAGTTTAGGTACTTACTTACTTCGATTGTTGAAAAAGTCTGGGTAGCATATAACCATATTCAGAAACATTCTCCAAGATACCTAGTTACATGTAGGAAATAAGAAAGTAGGTACCTACTTAGGTAGGTAGGTACTTACACAATTTTTTGTCTTCGATGTTGGTGTTGATTTGGAGATGATGGTCTTGAAGAATCTGCACCCATAGTTATTACTTTCTGTAAATTAAGGAATATCTAATTGTACTACTTAGTTAATAGATACTTACAATTAAGTAATGGTAAATGAATAGTATAAAATATTTAGCAATATTTTAGTGTGAAATTAAGTAATCCTAAAAACTAACTTAAAAATTGCTATACCTATTACCTACCTACTATTAAGATTCGTGTCTACCTAACGGTAAAATGCCGTTCTTATCGGTTGCATAGGTACCTACCTGTTCTTAGATAGGTGCGGTACCTACATAGGTACTTGCACGATTGTTTAGAAAATATTAACAGGTAGATAAGTAAGAGGCAGGTACCTTGCCTACAAATTGTAGGCACCTAACTCGAGAATAATCGATAGGTAGGTACCTACTTACTTACCTAGCTAGGTACACGTGTAACTAGGTACACGCTTTTCATAAATATAGACAAATGTCTACTTACATAATTAACTATCCCTAGTTGAATAGGTACCTATTAACTTGCTCGCTGCTTGTTCGGGATAATAAAATAGAATCTCTTTTTTCTCACAATACACGCGTACAAAGGCCGACACTGACCGACGAACGATTGTATTGTACGCTGTTCAATTAACCAACAAACAAAACGTTATCATCACTTCATAACATTAGGTTAATCGCGCATTATCTAGGTAGGAAATGATATAGGATATAGGTAGGAAAGAATAGAATAAAGATGTACGAGGTGTAACGTTAATAACACCTAACGTAGCAGTTTAACTGTGTACAAGAAAACAGTCAAATTAACGGGCACAATATTATAATACCACAAGGTTAGAATATAAAAAAATAAAAACCTCAGTGGATTGTGCTACAAAGGTATCTTACCTTACAAATATTTTCCACTCACCGTCTAGTATTCCCAATTATGTGGATTTTTTCAACAAAAACGTCTTTCAACTCACTTCAGATTTGAATTAAACTAGGTACCTAAATATTAATTAAAGAATAATCTTAACAAAATGGGTGCCTGCACGGCACTCATGCAAACGCTCTGACTGCCTGCAAGTGCAATGCAATAAATAGGTCGGGCGGTGGGGCGGATATTATTAGATGTTAGTCTCTCTCTGTTTAACTCAGGGTAATAGACAAAGCTGGACATAGTTTCCGTTGTATAGGTACCAATAAAATCTTATCTTTCGGCACACTTTCGGGGAAAAACTAATCATAGACAATTCAAAATAGGTGAGTAATGGCTAACCATGATCTGCAAGAGTGAAATTGACACCTCCTTTTATTATTAAAGGTTGTAATCACAGTTTGTGATCCGTAGTTGTAATCAATTTTATTTTAAGTATTTAAGTTACATTCATGTATCAAATTATGTAGCGTTAAGAAATTCATAGGTACTCGATTCGTCTGTCGAGATCACAGAGCACCCCCTAATAGAGTGCACTTGCAAGGCAATAGACGTGCACCGTACATATGTCTTTTTCGGCAGATGTAGCAAAGCGAACTATGTCATTCAAGTCAGTACTGACCAGCTGTCACATCCGTACGCACAAGCTTTTTCGCAATTTACATGGCTCTTATTTTGCTTTAAAGCGTAATAAAATGACAGTGTGTTTTGTGAAATGGTACGGGAAAAATTCTGGGACATCTTGCTTTAAGAAAAATGGAATATCTTTTCACCGATAAGTATAAACAATTTTTGTTTTATATTACGCGGAGTTCATGTTACACTGGACAACAAATTTTGATTTGCCTACATCCCTTTCTGTCATTATGCTAATTACTATGTTTATCCTTTTTCGTTTCCGAAATTTCAGTACTAGAGTTGTAACAAATTTATCGACTGAATGTAATCGATTTATTTTATCAAATACAATAATAATATACACTTTTTGTTGAGATGAGATGTAGATAAAAAATAACTAATAATTATTATTAATACGTAAAGAACAGTACTTCGATATTTTTTTATTACCTATCATCGCAAATAATAGAATAAAGTTAGTGTTTGTTTTCTTTTAAAGATTTCCTAAATGTCCTGAGCAAAAAAAGTACAGCATATTTATTAGAAGTTTCTAAATAATAACCTAGTTTTGGGTTATTTGGGACACTGAAATTCAGTTTTCGGAAGCATGTATTTATTTTCAAATTAATTTTACCGGTAAGTGTCGTCAATTGTCATGCAATTTTAACTTAACCTCTCTAATTATTTAATTTTGTTATAACATCGAATTGTTCAACAATAAAAAATGTAACACACTTATGTAAATGTTTTATCGATAAACCTAACTGTCGTCACGGCACATCTCTAAGCGATGCGTTGACCTTGATTCAGCAAATCACAGCATAGTTGTCACGTCCCCCGCACTTCATTCTTGCCGCCTAAAGTTGTGAGTTTTGTTTCGAATAAAATTGTAATGATTCGGGCTCTATAGGGGGTGCTCTGTGGTCGAGATGAAACTCGATTAATCGACATTTTAATTATTATTTATCTACGCTCAAATTCTATTCATTCGTTCTTTTCACTGTCTGTGGCTGAGGTCTGTGGTCTCTGGCACTGACAGTTTTATTTTAGTGTTGTTATGTTATCGAAAGTTTACTATCGATATGAAAGTATCAAAAATCTAAATCCCACTAAGAAATTGGTACCTTATATAAATATGAGATATAATTAAGTCCTAGTGCATTACAAAAATGTTATAATTGGACTTCTTGCAAAATATGAAGTTAGGAATGACAAACAAACAAGCTCAGTACCTACAATTTATAATAAAACTTATTGACGACCGACGTATTGGTAGAAAATACACTAATTGCACAGCACTACCGGCCTGGTGCTATTAAAAGAGTTTTTGTACAAAAACTGAAGTAGTGACATCCATCCATCCATTCAGCATTCTTCATTTTGTGATTGATTTACTAGTTTTGCCGTTTTCTGTGATATAATTTCATTACTTACGTACTTCCTTTTCATGAGATAGGATGCCGCATTTATGTATTAAAACTAATCTGCCAAGGAGCAAAATTCCAGCAGATTTTCCTGTAAAGGCAACATCAATTCTGGCTAAAACTCTTATGAAACCAGAATCAGTGAGTAAATTATGAATATGTTTTTTAATTAGAAATTGAAAATGTCTTGTTTTTCTTTCAAGTTGTAATTTATTATCTAGGTAGGTACATAAATTGAAAGGTCATGGGTTAACTAAACAAATATTAAATACCTATTAGTAGGTATTTACATTTCTACTCTTTAATACAATATTATGTACAAAGTTATGTAACTTTTTATATTAAAAATGAAAGAGATTTTCAGTGGTTATCGTAAATGTTGTAATTTTTGTAATATAATATTTTTTTATATAAAATGATACTGTATTTTGTTTATTTTGTACCAACTTAAAATATAAAAAGAAAATTAAAATAGGTACCTAAAGCATTTTGAACTGCAATTTGAAACGGATAGATAGGTACCGGGGCTGGTAGCATTTCTTTTAGAAAATATGCTGTACCTTTAGTATAACTTCTCTTTTCTTTTCTATATCTTTGTACTATCTTCTTACAATAAACTATTAAATAAATAAATAAACAAACCATGTTTTTTAAAATTATTTTTTAAAACTTTGATTAAATTTGTCAAACTCATAATATTTCTTTTATTTTCAGTATTGTGCAGTGTCTGTCATTCCAGACCTTCCAATGGCATTTGCAGGAAGTACAGATCCCTGCGCCATGGCGGAGGTCATGTCCATTGGAAATCTTGGAGTAGATCTCAATAAAAAACATTCAGCAGTTATTGGGGAACTAGTTCAAAAAGAACTAGGTGTACCAACAGACAGGTAATGTAATTGTAGTTTGTAAAAATAATTTTAGTAAATATAATGAAACTTTTTTTGCAATAAATAAGTATAAAGTAAAAGACGATACCTACCAGTCTATGTACTAAATAAATTAATCACTTTTGTAGTATTAAACCCAATTATTATTGCCCATTGAGTTGGCTGGTGGGTAATAAAAACTTGTATAAAAAATGTCATAAATGTAACACATATTATCTCGTAGCAATCTTGCTGGTTTGTGATATGTTTTTGCTTTTTATTTATACTTTTTAAAATTTATTTCAATTTTTTTTTGTTTCAGGATGTACATTGAGTTTAAAAATGAGGATAAAAGCAATGTTGGCTTTCAAGGAACTACTTTCCATGACCTTCTATAATTTTTTCTAGGGATCATTATTTTTTTAAACTTATTTAATCATATTTTAGCCCGTTGGGTTTTAGGTGCAACATGATTTCGTTATAAATATTATTCATATTATGTAAGAATAAAGATAATATTATTAAACAGTGTACTTATTAGTTATGTTTCTACTGCTCTCCTACTGAACATGTTGGCAACAGAAATAAAAAATGTTGTCTTTCGACATCTCATAACAAAAGTGAACAAATTTTTCACAATATTGTGAAACTGGGACTTAGATTTCATAATATTATGCAAAAGTTACATATTATGTACCTATATACTAAGATCCTAGCAGGCGCTGTCCTAAGGGGGGGGGGGTCACAGGGGACATGACCCCCCCCAAAATCTAACGTCAAATTGAAAAATCTCAACAATAATAAAAAAAAATAAAGGAAATTTCTAGCTATCCCCTAACAGCGATAGATTTATAATTTGCTGATATCTAGTGGTATTTTTATGAACTACGTACGATGGCCAAAAGAACTTGAAAATGACATCTAGTTTATAGTCTGATCCTTAATCCGAGTCACAAATTGACAAGTGCAACTGTCAATTATACCAAAAAGGGTGACCAGCTACAATAGTGATGTTCAGCAATCTATAGATTTAGATGTTTAGTCGAGCCTAATTTTATTAGGTACCTAATAAAAAAAAATAGTAAGTATGCAATAGGTTTTTATTTAATAATAAGATTAGAGGAATATAATAGCATACCTACTTATTAAAATTGCTCACTAGAAAATTATTACAAAAGATGGAAAATTTATTAAGAGATTTAGAGAAATTAAAATAAAACATTACAAGTTCTTTTATACATTTTTACACGACTACGGCGAAGCCAAAAGGAAGTGTGTTTGGCAGTCTATGTATGTATGTATGTTCCACCGTAACTTCTAAAATACTGAACCAATTTTGATGAATGAGGTGTCAAAAGATTCGTAATAGGCGTGTAAAAACATGGTTGAGAGCTAACATGTTAGAAGAGCGATTAACAGGTTTAGCTCTTCTAAACATTCACCCGGAAATAGTACCAGACATCTCAAATATTATCACCCGATTCGCAAATACAAAAAGACGACTTCCATTTGTTTTATAAGTAATGTATAAAATAAAATTGTGTCTTGTGCAATAATGTTTTTTTTATTCCAGATACCTATTTTTTATTAGTGTAGTGAGTGACCCCCTCCAAAATTTCAGGCTACGACCGCGCCTGGATCCTAGGTACTTAGGTATATACGTATTGATTGTACAACAAGTACCTATCTAATCCTAATTCGTACTACATTAACCCTAGCTATTAATTAAAGATGCGGAAAGTAAACAGGTATTTGGGAATATGATAATACCTCATAGCATGAGTTAACGATACATGATAATTTTTAGATTCATTTTAATAATTTAAAAATCGAATTCTTACTTAATCGATAACTTTTATCGTTTTTATTACTTTTTGAAGTTGGCAACTCTATAATTCTAATGTCAACAAATAGAATGGTTAGAAAGAATGAATGAAAAATATAATTGAATGAATGAATAAATTTATGGATGGTCGGGTTGTGCTTGTATTCTTTCTTACTTAAAATTCACTATTTCATTATTAAAGTGTGAATATTCATTATAAGGACGGTGTTATATTTATTAAATATCAGTGTTCAGTGCCCGTGATATTCAAGAAAGCAGTGTATTATAAAAGAGATCAAAATGGATGACCGTAGTGTGGAAGACACTCCAGCTTCACAAAGACTAACAAATGATGACTTTCGGAAGCTTCTGATGACGCCCCGGGCTACTCCAGCCGGGGGCGCACATCCTGCAGGCTCTGTTCGAGAGGCTATGGCCAATGCCGGGTAATTATTTTAACTAATATTTCAAAAAAAATTCTGACCTTGTGGGAGTCAACATTTCTTCTGTTGGCATAATAACTTACAATTTTTATAATAACTTAAGTGTAGTTTATTTAATACACTGGTCATTCTATCCAAATTGAGACGTAATCTTAAACTACAAATTACAGTATAGAATTGAAAAAAGCTTTTCGGTCAACTTTGCTTTAACATTTAAAATTTTTCAGGTCCATGCCCCCTCCAACAGAAAACAAAAGCGAGTTGCGTCGTAAAAAGAAATCTTACTATGCGGCTTTGAAGAAGCAGGAGGATAACAAACTAGCAGAGCTGGCAGAGAAATATAGGGACAGAGCTAGAGAGCGTAGAGATGGCCTTAATGACTTGGGACCTCAAGACCCTACTAGTAATACTAGTAGTGCTTACCGGTAATTTATTTATTAATTTGGCCTACAAACGGATCACAATTAATAATAATAAACAGTAAATTAGTCTAGTAGTTAGTATTAAATAAAATTCTATTTAATTTTATTAAAATTGAGTCATTTTACCATGCTATGCAAATATTAAGACATAGAGGCTTCCAGTGATATCATACATATTTATCTTTATAACTTAAGATACTTACACAATATCCTAAAAAGTACAATTTTCTTATATTATGTCATTCTGATGTGTAGGCTACAATATTAGAAAGTTTAATTAAAAATTGTTTGGTGGTATTTGTGTGAAAGAGTGACAAATATTCTCACATTCATCCTTGGGCACAAACTTTGATATTTATAATAAGTAGTTATAGACTAAACTTGTTTGCATCTAAATCAGTCTTGCCTTAAAGTATAGTTATAAAAAACTTGTCATACTAGGTACTCAATTAATATGATCAAATGCTTTGAATTCCAGAGCTGTGGCACCAGATTTGAAATCAGGAATGGATGCTAAAGAAAGAAGGAGACAGATGATTCAGGTAATAAAAAGTCTAAATTAAATTGTATATTTATATTCAAGTAATATGTAAATGACAATATTGTAAAGTTTTAATTAAATTAAATTAGTATCCTCACATTGGCACTACCTTTGTTTAAAGTATTAGTAATTTATTATAAGTATTAGTAATTAATTATTAAGGAATTAATTATTAAGCTATATAAATTACTATTTTTATCTCATAGGAATCAAAATACCTTGGTGGTGACATGGAGCATACTCACTTGGTGAAAGGATTGGATTATGCTTTACTACAGAAGGTAAGCTAAAGATTTTTACCCTAATTTATTGCTATAGTGTATTTATTGCTGTTCTTAGTGTAAAATAAAAAAAAAAAGTCTCAGTTTATTTTCAATGCAGAATAAAATCTCCTTCCTCATAAAGTTCAAATTTCTTGCATACCTATTTGGTATTAGAATTTTGGTCCTGTTCTATTTTTTTTCATTTTGTTTGTTCAAGTTATTACATACCATAATAACGTTAAAGTTTTTTATCCAGTAGATATTAAAACATTTACTTCTGTCAGACAGCAGAGAATAGATTGACGAAGACTTCATCAACATCTTAAATATTATGATGATGTTTCAGACTTTAAAAAAAGACAGTATCAGTAGGCTTAATTAAGAGCTCAATACCCTTTTCTGCTACAAATAATCTTTCACATCCCAGAAAAAAAGAACAATAGAAAATCTATTGTGTCTGGGTTTATAATAGGTCAGTGGGATGTGAGAGGTTAAATAACTCAATATCCTTTTCTGCTACAAATAATCTTTCACATCCCAGAAAAAAAGAACAATAGAAAATCTATTGTGTCTGGGTTTATAATAGGTCAGTGGGATGTGAGAGGTTAAATAACTGAATATTGTTTTTGTGTAGGTGCGTTCAGAAATCCAAACGAGAGAACAGGAACAAGAAGCAGAGATGGAGAGACTTGTGTCTGAACCCGAAGAACCTGTTGTCAAGGAAAAGAAAGAAGCGGTCCCTCCACCTGTAAGTAAATATTTAAGTTTTTTTAAATATTGGTTCTGGGCAAAGGCAACTTTTATATGTTTAAATGGGGGTTTTTTATGCCTAAATTATCATCCATAATTTTTATTTTCTTCTTATTATTTTTATCTTTTCAAGTCCCCTTTTACTCCATGGCTAAGCTATAAAATTAATTTTAAAATTCTATGTCAAATAATTACCTCTTTTCGTTTCAGCCACAAGAAGAAGAAATTCCGTTTAAAACTGATATGGGGAAGAATATTTTCAATATGATACTGGAGCAGAAGTAAGTAAAACTCTGTGGTTAAACGCAAGAAATTACAGCTTTGGTACCTATAAGAGCGGCAAGGAAGCCGAGTGAAAACCTCACAATACGAGGTGGGAGCGTCATGTGAAGTTTAACGTAATTTTACGTCATCCTCCCAAATCGAAGCTGGCTCAATTAAACACTATACATTTATAAACTCTGTTACGTTTGCGAATCTATCGATAGCTTACTGACATATTTCAAGTGCTAGTATTTTTATTCGTCTACAAGATAAAGAATTACTATTATATTTTTCTGATTACAAACACAAATTCCAGAAACAAAAAAGTAGTCCGCAACGAAATGTTCGCGCCCGGCCGTATGGCGTACGTCGTGGAGTTAGAAGAGGAAGGCACTATCGACAGCGACATCCCCACCACTCTCACCCGAAGTAAGGCGGATGTGCCCGAAGCTGACGAAAGAAGTTCGGCAGCCAGCGCCAATGATGTCGTGCTTGATAAACTTGCTCAAATCTTCTCGTATTTGAGACATGGGAGGCATAGGAAGTTAAAGAAGACTAAGGTAGAATTAATAAACTCTTTCAAGGTGCCCTTTTTACCACCATCAGATAAAATTTGACTGCCAGATAAACTTATATATATATATATTTCATAAAACATGACGTTTTAGACAGAGACAGGTATAAAAACCTGTCAGATAAAATCTGAAGATGGTGAAACAGGCCCTAAAATTGTTCTTTTTTATATAGTTCGATTATAATAATTTGCAGCTATTAAAAAACTCTTGTCGTCTTCTTTTCTAAACTTAAAATTTTGTCCAAAATTAAACTCTATGGCTTGAAATAAAAAGCAATCCAATCATTCACTCAATCCATTCGTTCGCAGGATAAAACCACAGACAAAGGTAGAAACGAAGACTCGATTTACGGTGAGATCGGCGACTACGTGCCGGGTGAGAGACGGGCGGAGCGTCGAGAGGAACGACCGCGCACTGGGTACTTTGATAAACCTGTGGAGACTGAGAAGGAAGAAGGTACGACCCATTCTTCTATGTTGTAGTGGTTTTATACAGGATGCTTATTTAATCTACTATCTACTAAATAATCTACTAAATAATTTTATAAATGTCAATGTGTGCCGATGGATCGATGTAAGGATGTTATTCTTTAACGAAAATCAACTGAGCAGATTTTAATAAACTTGTAGCTTGCACGCTAGGATAGTTTGTAGGCTATGTCAATTTAAGATATAGGCTAAAATATAAAGATAAATGCGTACGATACGAAATCGCGGGCAGCCTCTAGTTGTTTATACAATAAAAAGTAATTGGCCTAGGGGATGGAGCTCCACAAAAAACAAGAGACAAAGTAAAAATAAAAGAAGTAAATAATTTAATTTAAAAAAGAAGTAAATATTCCAATGCATATTGTATTTCCCCAGGCCCCGGCCCGATCCCCCGCCGCCAAGCCACAGGCACAACAGAAGAGCGAGACAAACGTTCAGCGGCGCTGCTCTCGCGGCTAGCGGCCGAACCCGAGGGATACGCCGAGTGTTACCCGGGTCTGAGAGAGATGGACGATGCCATCGATGATTCTGATGATGAAGTGGATTACACGAAGATGGATGCGGGCAATAAGAAGGGACCTATTGGTATGTAAAATAGATAGAAATACCTACTTTATAGCACACAAGGAGCTACAGATTAAACATAAAACTATAACAATGTGCGCCAAGGTGGCTTTATCACTAAAAGTGATATCTTCCAGACAACCTTAAATAATAACAGTATTGATTGTACGTTTTGTAACTTGATACGCGAGTGTAGTAAAATCAAATTTACGAATTCGTAATTCGAAAATTCTAAGAGTGAGCGAGAGAATTTTCGAACTAGTACTTTCGTACTCGCTCTCTCTCGCTAGGAGTAAGCGAGAGAGAGCGCGAGATTTTTTGAACTAGCGTACTGTCGTACTCGCTCTCTCTGGCTAGGAGTAAGCAAGAAAGAACGAGAGCATTTTCTAAATAGCGTTCTTCCGTACTTTTGCATTAACCTAAATCGAAATAATATAATTCGAAATAAAGTAGCTACATCCCTCAGAAACTTTCTACGAAATATGTACCATATACCGATTTATTTTTATCCTATAAGGTCGCTGGGATTTCGACACCCAAGAAGAATACTCGGCTTACATGAGCAGCAAGGAGGCGTTACCTAAAGCCGCGTTCCAATACGGAGTCAAGACTCAGGATGGCCGCAAGACAAGGAAGACCAAAGACAAGAGCGAGAAGGCGGAGCTTGATCGGGAGTGGCAACAGGTTAGTAAACTATTTGATGTCAACTCACGACTGGTCCAATTCGAGGCCTATTTTCCTAATAGATAACTAAACGTATTGATTGCAAGTTCACCCTATATTTTGTCTAATATTCGCTCTTACAAAATGTCAGTGAAGGAATTTAGATAGAAATACTTTATTGCACACAAATAGTGCGCAAAGGCGGCCTTATCACTAAAAGTGATCTCTTCCAGACAAACCTTTGGAGGAGGACACGTTTAACAAGACTGTAGAGTAGAGCCTGGCATAAATAGATATAAACTGTTTGAACTGAGTTTACTTCTTAGGCTGATTACATGATTCGCTCAATTTACAACCAGTCAAATATCTGTGCACCTGGCTTATAGTGACGTCATGCAACTCGTACGTACTCGTTACGGTACTGAATAGGCGCAAACGTTGGAAGCGCTGAAGGTAGCACATTCTAGAGAGGTGCGCAGATATTTCCAACGGGTTGGTCTTAGTCTAGTACGTTTTATCCATTAAAACTTCTCTAGATACGGACAGTAAGGATTCCTTATTGTATCAAGTTTGTACGAGTCCTTACAAAGTACACTTATAGGCTTTAAGTATACAAGTCGCGAAATTATTATGTCTCCGGCCATTTCAAAGAATTAACCAAATAATTTTTTTCACAGATCCAAAACATAATTCAGAAACGCAAAGCGCCGGCTGGAGAAGACGCAGGTTACGCTAAAACACCTAAATATTAGACAATATTACATGTGCCTTCAGTTTTACATTAGTGTCTGTCGAATGGTTAATTGAACATTGAATTGTCTCATTCCCAGACTAAGCTCGTCTAGGAATGAGAGGAAAATAATCCTACTAATGTTATACATGTCAATGTTTGTGCCGATGGACGGATAGATGAATGTTTGTTACTCTTTCACGCAAAAACACTATGATACTATGAATACTATGAAATGTGACATACTATGAATAATATAAATGACGTGTGTTATTTGGTTTATTACATTAGATAAGTTTTAGAAATCAGATAAAAAGTTTTAAGTTTATAAAAATGTTGCTAAGTATTTTTTAAAGGTTATAAACTTATATATAAAGACTAAATACTAGAACTCGCATATGTTGAGTAAGGTACTGGAATTAGTCAACACTAATTGAACATTTACTTCGAATTAGTATGGGCGTATTACCCAAAATGCATGTCCTGCAAGGGCCGTGCTGTGTTTTCGCAGTTTTAGGATCCATTAAATAAATCTTTTGTTTTTGAATTTGGAAGCCATACAACAATTGTAAGCTGATTTCAAAAGCTCATCTCAAGTTATGCATTATGTAGCTATGTACATAAATATTTTATAAATAAAGTTAAGATGAACTGCAAAATATGCATTTTGTTTCCGTTTTCAACCATGTGGTAGCTAACTAGTTTTGACAGAAAGTTGAATTTACCTATCATTGAAGGAACAAAGGAACGTAAAACAATAAAAATATTTGACTAATAGCGTATTTTGCTAAAACACTTACCTAACTAATTTCTTGTGTAAAGAAAGTTGTTCTTTCATTGATACAGACAAAGCAACCCTAAGCGGCAATATTTGCGTTAAAATCATTTATAAACTCCTTAATATCCGTAATCAAAAGATACACATTAATTCTTCGCGTTGCGTAGCTTTTATAAAATTACTTGTCAAGCAAGTCTATCAATAAATTGTCAGATAAATCGCATCTTGCAACAGAAACGTATAAATATCAGTTGTATCGTAGAATCGTCCTTCAGATTTCACTGTAGCATTCCGTCACGTTTAGAGCTAGTTGCATAGAGAAATGCGACCGAATTCGCGACGACTTCGGCGACAATGGCTCATCGGCTACCTACGTACTAAGTTTGTATTGATGCGGGTGATATGACACGCTATGGGAATGACTGGTGACAATTTTGTCGCCTAATGTGGGTAGTTTAGTCGAAGCTGATAAAAGGTTCTACATATTGCTAAAGTTGATTTATGTATCTTTATTGTATGTTTGTTGTATATTGAAAAACTTAACATCCGTGAATAACATGAAATTGGCCAAAAAACAACAAAAGGATTGGAAGTAAAACTGGAAGGATACATCATAAACTTTGCTGGCATTTATACAAAAAAACTTTTGCACAGATAATCGATGACGTCCTGCATATTGTTATGCGCCGTCCTTCCTAGACCCAAGTTTTTTCTTGACTTAACCCGCGAGGCTTCTTCACAGGTGCGTAAGCGCAGGTATAGCCGCCCGCGCGCCCCTCGCTGCGCGCCGCCATCTTGAATTCCGCTCACTCAGATCCGCGCCCGCGCCGTGGCCGCCGCACGTACATACCGCGAGCGAAACAATTGCAGTGCAGTGATTCAGTGTCATGTTGTGATAGTGCAGTGTTGCAATGGAATCGACGCCGATCTGTCGGTGCCGCGTGCTGTACCTCGGCTCCGCTGTGCCGCAGCAGAGCAAGGACGGCCTCCAGGGCATACAGGAACCACTCCGCGAGTTGTACCCGGAAAAGGGAGCGACCACCGGCGGCATAGATTCGTGGCTGTCCGTCTGGTCCAATGGAATCTTGCTCGAGAACGTGGACGAGAGCGGGTCGAGGGTCGCCAGATTCTTCCCCATCTCGAGCCTGCACTACTGCGCGGCGGTGCGGCGGGTGACCGTGGAGGGCGCGCCGAGGTTCTTACCCTTGGACTCGCCGTTCGCCCGCGCCCCGGCGCCCCGGCGGCCTCCTTTATTCGCCGCCGTACTGCGCCGCACGCAGGGTATAAAGGTTCTCGAATGTCACGCCTTCATATGCCGTCGTGAGGCGGCTGCCAACGCGCTAGTCCGATGCTGCTTCCATGCCTACGCTGATAGTTCTTACGCTAAACGATTAGAAGCAGAACGCTCCCCGTCACAGTTACCTCCGGAGCCTGACGAGGAGCTGGAGGTGTACGACGGAGACGAGAATCACAAGGTGTGGGTCGGGGAGATCGAGCGAGATGACGCGAGCGACGACATTCCGCACCAGACCCGAGCGCCGCGACCTCGTCAGATCACTCGGCCGGCATCCGTGCCCCCGCCGCCGCCACCCCCCGAGGAGCCAAAAAAGAAGACTACTAAAAAAACTAAAAAGAAGTCGTCCGCCTCAGCGGATGAATTGTATGCGACGATGCCGGGACCGGGGCCGGCTTACGGCGCGCACATGATGAATGGGAGGTCGCTGGGCCGAGCGCCGCCGGCGTGGGCGGCCGGCCATCATCCGATGGTGCTAGTGGGCCACCCGGCTGCTACTCTGCCACATGCCCGGCCCGCCACGCTGGCTCATAGGGGTCGAGTGCCGCCTGTTATGGCGCCCGGTCCGTTCCCGCCTGGCCCAATGCCGGGAAGAGGTCGCCTGCAGTACGCTACTGTAGACCCTCGACGCTCAAAACCGCCTCCGGCTGCGTTAAAAGCGGCTCAGAGTATGACAGGATTGGAGGCCGTGGAGGATGCCGGGGGAATATATAGGAAGAAAGGTCACTTGAACGAGAGGGCGTTCTCGTACAGCATCCGACAGGAGCACAGGAGTCGATCACACGGATCCCTCGCCAATCTGAAGTTCGCAGCTCCGCCTGAGGTGAGCGACATTTACTTTTTAAAGCCTCATTGCGCGCTGCGTACGTCTAGGTAGGCGACTACTTACGAGACATTCACATTCCTAAGCCCCATCTCGTAATGCTGTTGACTTCACGCCCATTAAAATAGCAAGAGGACAACCAATACCACAACCACTACGCAATCTTTGCTTCGACTTTCTCCGCATAAGTAATCAAATCAATGTGCAAATAACTTCAGCCAATAATAGTGTAAAGAATTTGGTAGGTAATAAAATACGAGTTATTTTAGAAAATACTTTCGACGTTACATGACAAATTAAGTGGTCGTGGTGCGAACATTTGAATGTAATTATAATTATCGTCATCTTCGTCATGCTGTCAAGACATCGCTGTGACATCGCTGCTGTAACAAATGTAACTGACGTACATGCCAATTTAATATTACCGAGAACTTCTTAACTTGAGACTGTGAATTGAGACGCTTCCATGTTAATTTTTATCATTATCGTAATTTTGTTTTCACACATACATCAATGACAGAAATATTTGTTGGAAATTAATCCGCAAAAGGAAGTGGCAGACTGGACTTTGCTCATTATTTTCTGTAGGCAATTATAGCCTAGCTAGCTAGATAATTAGGTTCTTTAATATCGCAATTTAATGTTAATCGTAAACATGAATTTGACCTGAATACCTTATAATCTGCATCCCTATAAATTGTTTATTTCATATCGCCTACATTACAGTTCATAATTACCATTTTCTTGGTCTTCCGTTTTGATTAACACAGATTGTAGCATTAGTTATGAGGTGGTTTCTGTTACTTAATATGTTTTAATGCATATTAAAGTTAACACTAGATGTAAATAATGTTAATGATGAGCTAATCTGACGGAAGTAAAACACATGATTAATAATAATGTTGATTAACACATTTTCATAACTTTATATTGACAATTTTCTCCAAAATATTAGATAATAATAAATAACATTCATACATATTAGATGTGCGTCAACAACTGCCATCGTATCTATTTTCCTGTTACGTGTGAATGAAGTCTTTAGTTTTCAAAAGATTGCAGATTTTGCGGTCAACATATCACGTAAAAGTTTCGTACTTTCAATTTTAAAACACGTAATATTTCTAAAGGGCCATACAGAATATCGATCGATCTGCGTTCACAGCAGCTGCAAATTCCATTTAAAATAAATGAAAAAACCTACGGAAACATTAAATATGACACCGATTAGTAAGTATAAGGCGTAAATCAAGATAACTAGTTAACGTGCCAAGCTTACAGTTGAGAAACACACCGGTAACTGGTATTTACATAACTCTGCGGCTGCGACGAGAATTCTTTACCTTAAAACATATCGCCAGGCATTATTTATTGAAGGAACAGGTCAAAGATCTAGGAAACATGTTGTTTTCTATAACTATTGCAGTTTTTATGTATGTGGATTAAATTCTTCCATATCTGTAGATGTATATCGGTAGGCTTCTATATTATTATGGTAATAAAGCCTCGTAAAGTTAAGGAAAGAACGAAAGAAAAATAAAAGTACTAAACTAACTGATGATGAAGAATTTCTATAAAATCTTTTTAACTCACGACAAAAGGACCTCAGATTTTGCTCTAGCTAGAGCTACCTTGTTCGTCTATGAAGAGACCGAGTAGTGTCGAGTAGTGGTAGTAGAGGCAGCCTATTTACCAAAAAGCTAAGTAAAAATTATATATTCGCGTCTCAATAAATCATGAAATTACGCCCTCTCATGGCTCTATGCTTTATTCGGTTAAAGTTTCTAACTTGAATATAAAACTGGTATTTAATGTAATCATCATTATTACGCGAAGTTCAGGTTTTGTCAGATTTACTCTTCAATCTGTGGTTTCCCAATGTTGCCGTTTTTGGCTTACAAATTACCTTTTTAATTTAGTATTCTTGATATTCAAGTTCTGAGTTATATGAAGTTTAATAGTTTACAAACTTAATGTGAATTAAATATAACTTTGAAGATTTTATTATACCTAACAATTCTAAAGTTATTATTGACCTATTAGTAGTTATTTTAAACAAACAAATTGCCATATTAATCAGTATTTTATGACGGTTCAAAAGTTAATTTGTATTTAACCAAGTAGATATACTTCGTAAGAAAATTATGGACGCTAATAAACATAAATAAAAGCCTATTAAAGTATGATACAGTACAAATAACTAAGTTATAGATGCTTTTAAAGTAAGTGCCCATAAAATTTCTTTAATATAAAGTAAAATACTTAGGAAATAAAAGTTTAATTTAGATTCCGGAATGTCACACGGAAACTAAGATAAACGGGAAACCGCAGAGTATTCAAGAAGTCATAATCGTCTAGTTTTGCGGTTGAGCTGGTAAAAACTCTGTTTTTTCTAGTCGAAGACATACGTACACAAATCTAGATGATGCAAAACTAGTACTTTAATTCATAAAGCATTCAACCCCAATGACCTGAAAAGGTAGGACAAGATCGCGGTATCTAACTTTAGGTTACATTAGTAACTATTTAGTAATCTGTGCTTTAGGCACGTAGAATGACATGTTATCATCGTTATGTAACTATTTATTTACGTTTGAAAATAAAAGAGAAGTCTTATAAATAACTTTTCATTTTATTTAGTATTTTCTATAATTCGTACAAGAAATGTTTGATGTGATGAGAGATACGTCAGCGCTGCAAAACTACGTACCTCTATAGGTAATTTGAACTTGACAGTAATTCTAAGATAACTGCACTTGTGATGCGAGGTTTATAGCAAGCGGACAATGCTTCGAATATTTACGTTATTCTGTTTTATTGAATCGTTCAAAGTTACATACTACTAGGAGTTATAAAACTGCCTACATCTGTGGTAGAACCAGTTAGAAATGTAGTCAACGCCCGTTCCTGTTTAGTACTGTCAGTTTTTTACTCACTGCGTCTATGGTTAGATCGTAATCGACATATCTGGTTACTAATTTAGATTCTTGTTAAGAGAATTTAACTGATATAGAAGGGCTAGTTTAGGAGTTGGATATAATTCTGGTTATCTTAAGACCAAATTAAGTATGCCTTCTATTTATCTTTTTATTATTGTCTTGACTTTAGAAGAAACATACTTATTTTACAAGATGTTTTAGTAGCACTATGTGTAATGCGTTGTTGGTACCTATACACGTAGCTAGTTAAAATGGCAAGCCGTTAACTTGTAAGCAAATACTAGTTTTCACCTCTTGAAGAATGTAACTTTTTCGTCACTATGTACTTATAACTCCATACTTATACATACATTGCTAACGTTTTGTGCTAGTCACAAGCATAGAAACACATTTATAAATATTTCAGTTTTAATTCAAATCGTTCATCCGCAATGTTAAAAATAATGTTTAAAAAGTAAAAGAATGTGGTTTGTCGGACTCTCGGGGCATGCAATTTCGCAAAGGGAAAAAGCGTAAATTGCCCATCGTTAACCCAGCCACGAAGGTGACCTGTGAAAGACGAAGAATGCCATTTATGCAATCATTCGTTCTAAATTATAAAAAAAAACATAGTAATTATTATAATGTCAGGGTTTCAAGGTTAAGATGTCGAACTGCCTGAAATTTTGTAGGTAATAAAATCAGATCGTAGTTGTAAAATGAAAATGTATTGAATGAACTGGGCGACGATGAGTTCATTCCAAAATATGTAAGTACACTGTAGTATGTACTTATATACCAAATAAGAATTGACTGTTTTTAATTAGGTAAACCTTTATATTAAACTAACTCAGTTATAGTTAACTCAGTTACTAACTGTGGTTTAGTCACGATAAGTGTCAATTGTCGAAATTAATATGAATCCAGAATTAAATGTATTTTTTACGTTTCCTATTTTGATTCCGTGAGAATATTCAAAGCGATTTTATTAATAACACCTTTAATAAATTGAAATACAAGGTAATAGTTATATACGCGTGGCCAATTTTACCTTCAGTTAGGGTTCAACGTTTGACTTGACCTAAACACTAAGTACTAGAATGGACTGTGGTTAGCTCAAGACTTCGAAGCGTGACTTCAAAGTTGTTGCATGAGGCAATACAAAGGTGAACTCATATCAGTTTTTTTCTCGTGGGATCCTTCATAGTTTTTTTATCCATTTTGTTGTATGGACGTTGGATGAATCGTTTGTTTATTAAATATACTATTTGGTGTTTAGTTTTGAAGTTGCTGTGAATACATTTGTTGAAATAAATTTGTTGTTAGTAGTCACAGCTATGTATATTTTTGCAATGGTTATTGTAAATAGGTATGGGAATAAAGGTCACTAAGCTGTTCACTAGTTGTTTTAAAACTTGGACATGTATAAACAGAAACAATTTAAATAATAACTCAATTCAAATATTAACATTAACGACCTTTAATGTTTGTATGATGGGAATGGTTAAAAACAAAACAAAGATTCAACAAATCATCTAATAAATAAATACGCAGGTTCTTTTTGTATCTTACGTAACTAAATGATGAGCTCACGACTATAAATTAACTTTAAACTTCACATAAAATAACCTCAAACGTGCATTTAGGCTCAATTAAGTTATTTTACTTCCCATTTATAATAATTTATTTAAAAAAAAAATTCTTTTCTTTTTACTAAATACTTATTGGTGACATATATGTGTTTTATATGTTATGACATTAATTTATGTAGGTACGTGAAATTAAATAAAAATGACGTACGAGTGGAGTGTGTACGTACATACCTAAATATAAAACGATTTTTAAGATAGCAGCGCGTTTATGTCTTTTGTATAGGAATCTGCGTTAGGATCGGAATTATCACAATTCAACAAACCTAGTACAATTAATACCTACTTAATGTTTTACAAGTAATAGTTTTATTAAATAAAATATTGTATTTTATATAAATAATAAAAATGAAAAATTAATCTCGTACTAAATAAAGCTAGACAGATTATAGCTCGCGAAACAGACATTGTAAGAATTTTAATTTATTTAAACGAAACACATTAAAAACTAAATCATTTTCGATTATAACTCTAATGTTGGCAACAAAATTCATCGGTAAAAAGACGAATGATTTCCGAAAGCGATGCATTCGATTGAATCATTGATTGGATGATTAGAATCATTAACGAAGTGAAATCTAACACTTTATGGATGTTAGTTATTAAACAAGGAAACTTCAAGTATTTAGGTAAGTAGGTGTTAAATAGTTAATAGTGTTTCCTCAGGAAATGTTTCTCTTATTACCTTATATCGAAGTTGTTACATGGCGGATCTTGGTACCTACTACAGAAAATAGGATGGGTGTTTCATATAACAATATACAGGGTGTAACAGAAAGGGTATATAAAGCCGAAACACAGCGATAGTCCTCATGAAACTGAACAACTTTCCCCAAGGAACATGGGTCGTAACTCGAAAAAAAAATTTCGCCTCCCGATACAAAATGCCCGATCAGCTGATCGAGTAAGTATGGGCGATCCAAAAATTTTTTTCGAGTTACGACCCATGTTCCTTGGGGAAAGTTGTTCAGTTTCATGAGGACTATCGCTGTGTTTCGGCTTTGTATACCCTTTCTGTTACACCCTGTATACTGCTTCTTTTGTTTCAACTTCAACTAAGGCCCGTTTCACCACTGACAGATATTTTATACCTGCCACTGTCTAAAACCAGGTTATATAGGTTTATCTGTTAGTTAAATTTTATCTGATATATTCGAGATTACATAACAAAATAGACCTTAATATTGACGTGACTACTTTTAAATTGGGTTGATAATAAATAATCCTTTATCATCAATAAGGAATCTACTCTCTAAGCTCACTGGAATAAATTGTCGGCACTAAAACTACACGTAACAAAGCCATATTCGATAATTATTCAATTATAGCGGAACCTACTTCATTTAAGTATTAGTTTAAACTAAAATTACTGACAAATATATCAAAAGCCCTTGCTTAAACAGCATTAAAGTCCCGCACGTTAACAATAAAACGTTACAGTGCACTAGTTTACTTGAACACTTCGTGAGACCCCCATTGTCGTCTATACAAACTTATCTTTACATCTAAACCTAGATATTCGTCACAATATTGAACTTGTCTAAAGCATTTATAACTGCAAATTCAAGTTTGTAATTTCATCTATTCAGCCACGATATGTGATAAGTAAATTGAAGAGTTTTGAGCTCTAATTTCTGTGGTGTAAAGGTGAATGTGAGTGTAAATGTAGTTGGCAAAGATCGTCCCACGAGACTCGGTCGCCCACAAACGGTCAACGTTCGTAAACAGATTACTGGCTGACTGATAAATAGTTCACAGGTTTTTGTATGAAGTATAACCACATGAGGTATAAGTAATACAGTTTTTGCGCTGTTATCTATCTTGTATAGAATTTTGATTTATTTTGTTATTAATTGATAGAGTTCACAGCATTATTAATCAGTTATATATCTCACGTTAAATACTTTGACAATGCACTAATATATCTACTCTCGTGAGCAATGAATCCGGGTCTCTTAGAATCCAAAAAACTCGCGAGCCAAGAATGCTAGCTTAATGAAATAAATTGTGTTTAATAGACAATTTAATACTCTTTCATTATAAGTAAAAACGTTTATGACTCACAAAACTTTATTTACAAAATATGACGTGAAC
This sequence comes from Anarsia innoxiella, assembly GCA_947563765.1. Classification (NCBI taxonomy): domain Eukaryota; kingdom Metazoa; phylum Arthropoda; class Insecta; order Lepidoptera; family Gelechiidae; genus Anarsia; species Anarsia innoxiella. The sequence goes on along the minus strand of OX387410.1, from coordinate 4,597,896 downwards.
AAGATGCACTTCTGGGAGTCCCTATTATCCCTTGCTAAAATGGCTGCGTCCAATTTCGAAAACCAGTCAGGAGGACTAAACAAAGTATCTTTTTGAAATATTTCAAACATAAACTTTTAAATCTATGTCACATGAATAAATTTCTCACAAATTCCGCCTACTTTAGAAATTAACACAAGTGTTTAAGGTACAAGACACTGTATTGTATTAGTCTCATTTCAAGCCGCTGCGCCCGCGCCGCCATGCCAGCCAAGTCAGCAATCAAAAGGTTGTCCTTGGCCCATTCAACATACATACATTGCACATCTTATATGCATTGTATTTACGACATTTAATTCAGATTAGATTTATTATGTCGGTATTGTCACTTGTTTAATATTTAAGTAGTTTCGTAGGTGTGGTGGGAACGTTTTGTATTTGGTGGGCAAAACTTTAATTTCTAGTCTATTATTTCTAGTAAATGTTGTTTTAAATCCTGAATTGATGAATAAAAAGATTCAATTAAATAACATTTATTAAGGTAATGAGGATTAGTGTGGTTATGCACCTGCCTTTGCGACGCCTTGTCGGTTTGACATTTGATATAAAGTCGCGAAAAACCAGCAAGTCAACCGCCTTTCTTGGATCGGTTTTTTATCTCTTAGTATCTTTATTAGACATTACAATGACCAGGCATAATTTGTTTACCTCTGTAGTTTTGTAAAGCATATCCTCAAAGATCCCTTTAACACAAAAAGTTGAATTTATAAGTACACTAAGCAACCCCTTTCAGTTTAAAGAGAAGAAACTCGTCAGACAATACTTGTTATTACTCATACTCTAACAAGCTATTGTTTTATTTCGTCACACTCGAGTAGGCCATCCATATGTATTCGCAGCTCTCTGGACAATAATAATTACTAACACAATACGCGGATTTGTGGTGTCAAAATGTTAGTAGCATGTAGTATAGGTACTATTGTTTGGTATTTTTGAACATAAATGTATGAAGGAAGGAGTTTTCACCTAAAAACATGGTTATTGTAGTATGCTAGCGGTTAAATCGTTTAACGTAGTTTGTATTTTATAGAAAAATACTACACTGAAATCCGCATCAAAACCGCTTCAGCCAAACGTGAGAAAATCGCGGATACCAACAGATCAAACTGAGAACCTTCCTTTTTTGAAATCGGGAAAAAAATAAGCGATCCGCGCTATGTGGTTGACGGACCGTTTTGGCGCGGTTTCGTATAGCTAACATCAAAAAGTGGAAGTGATTCAATGGCTTAATGCGTAAAGGCATTCCTAGATAGAGTTTGATAGTTTGTAGTAATCTTTGCAGCATTAATTCCTAAATGACCAACTTACCCTCTTCGCATCCGCTTTGTATGACTAACCACTATGAAAGTTTGAATAAGAGCATGTTTCCTTATAGAACGTAATAGCTCTTTTCCGCGACTTTGTTCGCCTATTCCTTTAAAGGTAGGTCTTATATTCCATTGTTAGGATAAAATCTTCTTCTGCCTTTAAGCTATATCTATTTGGCATGATTGGATGATGAATTATCATGTCAAAAGTTTCTTGTTGGGCTGACACGACTTTAATAATTTGCTGATAGTTTCAGAAGTAAAAATGTTTACTTACGTGGTATTATTTTAGTTTTCAGTAAGCTTGAAATATCAATGTCTTGTCTCAAATTTTAAAAAATATCCATCCGTTACTCAGTTCATATTAATTTATCAAAAGTAAACGATATACAGTTATGAATTGATGGCATCAATACCTACGTCCTATTTGACAAAGGTGCGTAGCGTCTTATGTCGCCAATTAACTATAACGGTGTATGTCAACGGACCTGCCAATCCGTCTAGGCTAGCGGGGTTTCAACACGCCTCCTTGTTATAGTCTAATGCTACGAATTTACGTAAAAAGCTGTAGAAAAAAAGGACTGTTATCTTAAAAAAACATTTAGTAAGTGTGGTAACCTATATTAAATTCTTGTCAAAATAAATAAATGTCAAACAGCATAATGGTAATTTTTCTTTATGCAAAATTACCTAATCTCGTCTATTCATAAAGAAGGTTCATTGGTAATAAGTAGAGTTACTTGGCATTTATTTATTTTGACAAGAATTTAATATAGGTTACTAAACTTACCAAATGTTTTGGTTATTATAATTGAATTAAATTCCTTAAAAAAACCGGTAGGTACTTGCATCTTATTCCTAATTTACCTTCGTTTTCCTCAACCTTCAGTCAGCCCAACCAAGCGGCATCGTTTAAACTTTTTCATTCAATTACTTACATAAAGAAAACAATTCATTTTCACTGAGTGGCCTTGATTTAATCTCATTTGATTTTTATCTCACTTCGGAATTTAAAGTGTACGTCAAAAGCATACTTATGTTTGATTTCTTTTGGTAATAAACTTTATTATACAGGTTGTAATTAAAATACATTCGACTCTGCAGTGATAAACAATCGCTAACTGACATCAGAAAAAGTTTAAAGAAAAATAAATGATATAAAAGTATGATTTTTTAAACTGATGTGTTTTCCCACACTAAGCAAGCTAGAATCGGATCACAAAACTCGTAGAAATTGAATATTTTGTTTGATTTAAAGTTAACCAAAAATTCAGGCTATGGTCCAACCATGCCTGGTTCTTTTTCACATCCTGTATTGTATAAATATTTATTCGTTTAAGTGTTTACTTAGCCACGGAGAGGCTTTACGCTTTCCAAAATACTCGTTTTGGTTTACGATGTCTGAATGGATGGACGCTGCCGAAGAGACGGCTTTTGAGTTATTTCGGACGAATGGAATTTACATTCATGTAGCTTAAATTTCTTATAATGCTATTTGGCATTTTAACAGTCACGGATTTTGGTGTACGTAGTTATGAACCTAATAAGCATAGAATCACGTGTTGCGAACTAAAATGGACACATTATCGATCGACAATCGTGTTGAAAGTTCCAAAAGTAAAAGATTATAGTCTACCACAACAAGCATAAGCATGTTTTAAAACTTGTCAAGTATGAAAATCATAGATTACATAACAGTTAGAGCTACGCAAAGGGATAGATAATAGCATAATAGTTACAGTAGCTGTTTTATTTATCTTTCACAAGTTTCCCCGTTTACATAATATTTGTCAAATTGCATCGGTCACGTTGTCATGGGCCGTATCACGCTGCGCCGTGATGTTGGGAAATTTGAATAAAATTGATGTTTAATTAAGTTATTGAATAGTCGCGCAGTATTTAGAGGTATGAAGCTCTTTACACTTGTCGGGTCCAGCTTTGTTTGGTCTGGTTTTCCGATAAAAACTGGACACGAGACACGACCAGGGGCCCAAGTCTATTAATTCAAAATAAACCTCAGTTGTGTGTCGGAAGAATGTCAATGGCATTTTTTGACTGTGCGATATAATATTTAAGATGAACCCTTATAGCATTAGCAATTGGGAATCAATAAGGTAAAGAAAAAAATCAGAAGTTTATCAATATTTCCTTTAAACAGTTCAAACCTCAAGTAATGTTTACAAAACATGAACCACTTTATAAATTACGCCATCAACACAAAACTGTTTGTTTATATCAATCAGCTGTTAGCCAATAGAGCGTCTAGATTCGCGCTACAATAGCTTTCTTCAGCGCCAAGTTTCAAGTGATTCGCTGTCACTTTCACACATAACGGGACAGAGAGTGAGGCGCGATGCGAATTCCTGAGAACGGTTGCGAAAATGGCTGCAAGACTTGCGAGAGTAAAGGTGTTTACACATGCGGTGTGTTGATGATCTACCTATTAGTACTTACCTGGTACTTCATATGTGAAAGACGGCGAATTCTTATAAATAGTGGATTTCATAGTGATTTAAAACAAGACAAAATGTCCGGCATTTTTGAAAGCTGTTGTGAATGACCGTATACTGTAAATAGCTTGATCTTATCTACCCAGATAATATGGCTTCGATAAAAGAGAAATTAAATTAAATGTAGGTACATAAGGGAAACTTTGTTTATATCGATTGGTGTATGTCATTGGTGTGTCATATTCTTAACCAAAGGTAACCAGTTGCGTTATGGTATGAGCTCGTTACTTGAAACTGGTGATATATGTATAAGTATATAGTATAGATGGGTAGTATCACCGCATGCCGGAACGATCTTCAATTGAACGATATGATATTACCTAATCGTTGAGAAAACATTTTGTAAACTAACTTCAAAATAATAGGAATATGTTGGATTCAAATTGTTGTATTTTTTCCATAAAATTCACTAATTACCTACTTACCTACGAAGTTCTGTGCTTAAGGTAAAAATGATGATGAATTAATGAAATTTTACGTAGCGCTAAAACTGCATTTTCACAATAGAGACACAGTATGAATGAATACATATTTTAAACACGAAATAATTAACTAACTTCGTAAGTCTAGTAGCTTCAAGTTCACTGTCGTTTGCTACATTAATAGAGCAATATAAATCTCATTTTAATTCTATTATTACTTTAATCTATAGTTAAACCATTTAGTAATGGTCTACGATTACACTTTTTCTCCGTTTGCAAGAAACAACTCTATGATCATTACTATAAATGTGAATATGCAAGTTGAATTTCTGAAATAGTTGGTCACGGTATTCGAATACAGGCGATGCATCAGTGATGTAATTTTAGCATTAAAAAAGTAGAACATTGCGAATTTATGAAAGAAAAGTGTTGATTTGTTTGGCTTTGGCTCGTTTTGATTTGTACTGCTAATTAATTAAGAGAGAAATGGTGTGAAAAGATACATTTTCGAACAAAGATGTTCTCCTTCAAATGGCGTTAGAAAGGTCTTCCGCTATCCTGGACAAGTTCTGCGTAAGTGAATATTACGCAACTGCGGGCGTGGGTTTTATAATTTCTTCATAATATTAAACTGATAAGATTATCCGTAAAGTCGTACCTTTCGAAACACATTTTTAATAGCACAGAATAAGGATTTCTATTAACCACCTCCTAATGATCGACAAATCCTTAACATTTTACATAAATACTTACCCATTGCTAATGTCACGCAAGTAGCACGGCGACGGAATGCGGGTCGAGACACCACGTTCCGAATACCATGGCAACACAAGCAAATACCACCTTTATAACTATACCATAAGAACTACCGTGAGGTTTGCCTCAAAAGGAGTTGTGAAAGAAATCGCTGACCTTTGATTAATGCAGTTTGATGCTCAGTGTTAATGAATACGCAAAGTGCGTTGGAATCGTGAGGGAGGTGTCGCCCTTCGGAATATATTTATCTGCAATCCGCTGGTGTATGACAATGTGAATTGAAGGTACAGACGTGTTATTAATGGATCTTATCTTTGTAAAGGAATCTTTAGATTGTAGACTGGAGGTTTATAGCTTTAGGGTAGGTACAACTTGTAAATAAAAAAATTCCCCCGTGTCGCGCCGCCGTGGGCTGAAAAACAAGATAACATGTTATCTGACCATAGTATACTATCAAGTATATCTTGCACCCAGGCTATCTCACCAAAATTAACTTTATAATGAACCGAATATACAAAAACCTTAATAATAAAGTCCCAAATTCCAAAAGAAACCTTAAAACAATCCTGTTATTAATGGTATGAAACTTGACCGCCATGAGAGTGCCACGGCCATGGGAAGTCATCTTTATGGTAATTATGTGCTATAATAGCGGTACGTACGAGACGGACAGACAATCTCATTAAACTTGATTTGTGTACACGTGCGTCATAATTTTGTGTGTCAATAATCGTTGAATTATTTATGCAAGAATACACTTCGGGTCGGATAAAAGAGGAGTCATATCAGATATATCACTTTCTTAATGATTATAACTACTTACTTTAATAGCTGTATGTTTATACAACCAAATTTTTCACAGATTTCATATCAGAATAAGGTCGTTTTCTGAATTTATTTTCTTATTCTGATAGATTAAATATAGACTCATAAATAAGTGACAAAAGTACTTATTTTCCCGTTAAACCCGTTTTGAACTAAAAAAGTTACCCATAATTGAATAAAGTATCATTTAACTTACTTCATCAGTATTTATTTAGTTAAAGACACAATTAACGAATTATAATTTAACATTCGACAGCATTAATAGCTTTCACGCTTAAACTTAAATTAAAAGATTCAATTATTTTTAATATTTACGGTTACGATATAATTAATTTCATTATGCAATGATAACAGAATCGAATAATGTTAATGACATTTGCGTGTTTATGGAAACAGAAATATTACTTAGTACTTTTCTAAAGTTGCGTGTCTTACCGTTTGATGTAATTTACTCGTACCTCTTGTCATTGCATTGTGTCTAGAAATATTTTCATCTTGGTATTGAAAGATCTTGGTTTTGGAAAAAAAACTGAAGATTTGCGTACCTAGGTACAATTCTCGTGAAAGTTACAATACAATACAATACAAATATTCTTGATTGCACAAAAGATATAAGGTTAGATATAAAGTTCAGAGCAATACGATTATTGTGTTTTTTTTTTCATTCTTATTCTAAGAATTGAGTAGGTATTAACACGTATTAAGTATATAGGTAATATTTTAGTCAATTAGAGAAAATTTCATCTACAATTTTTTAACTTATATGTGTTACTACGTTAAGCTGGTTTTATAAAACTAAAAATATAACATCCATATACAAAAGTGAATCTCAAAACACTCTCTAACTCTTTCACATAAAATCCGTATCAACCACGCACGTAGGTATCTTTAAAACAATCCTTATCCAAGCCGGCGTCAGGACGAAGGCGACCGGTTTCCATCGTCATTAACATACCACCGCTAATAACCAACTAGAACTAGATTCAATACGTTGCAATGATTCTATGTGACCGCGGAGATTGTATATGAAGATTGGGTTTTAAACCAAGTGCATAATCGTATGCAAGTGTATAAAAATCTAATAAAATAGACAATACTTACCTAACGTTTTCCTGGCTATCGTTTGTAATAGTGTATTCTTTGCAAGTATTTTGGGAGTAGGTACCTAGCAAACCCAGATTGATTATTGAATATAAAATAAATAATTACTAACTTATAACTAACTTACTAATTAAATCGTAGAATGTCTGTAAAATATGTACCTAGGTACTATGTCTTTACATGGGTTAATGAAAAGAGTACATAGTGCGACAGACAAGTGTAATGCTATCTACATACCAAAGCCGCCGGCATGCCGCCGGACTAGGCCAGCGGCTTGACGTCATACCAATGGCAGCTGTCAAAAAAGCCGGCGGCTTTGGTGTGTAGATAGATACTTACCATAAGTAGATAACAAACTATATGCTTTATGCAGCATCAGCTTAAACTTCTTCGTTTCGTCTAATTTCAATGCCTAAGAAAAAAAAACGCCTAATCGCTTTTCGAGAGGTGAAAACAACATAATTCTATAGCTTTGTGTACAATTTATCATTTACATAGCCAATAAACTGTAACAAAATGTCCAAAAGTGTTCATTAGTTTCGACCGGTATTTTTGAAGTTAATGTAGGTTTACTGCGTACCGTGTGAAATGGCTAATTAAGGTTAATAAGTGAGTATCTAAATAGGTAATGTTCTGTACTCTACCTTATTATTAAGACATTATAAATTTAAGTGCTTGAGCGAACCTCGTTACGATCAAACTTTTGAATGAGGTTTGAATGGGCCAATCGTATTTCATTAATTTCATGCATGATAAATCATTGATATTATACCTATGAGTGTTATGTTAATTTTAGTTTATGAGTAGGTACTTTATAAGACAAGATACATACATAAGTATTTGTCTACGTACATATAAAGCAAAGAGGATGTCCTAAGGGTAACCCAACCAAATATTGTTTCGAATGAACTTTTTGTATTTAGACCAAAATGGATGTATGTCTTATTGGAAAACTCAAATAGCATTCCTACTTAAGTCCAGTTTTTGATAGTCCATCATCTCATATTTAATAGCTCATATAATAATTTCTTTTTGTAATTCAATAAATGGCACACTTAAAAAAGCCCATCAATTATAATCTTTTATCAGCCAGGTGGTTAAAAAATATGCAATCTCATTTCTGCGGCTGTATGTATGTCGGCCCATGGCCCGGTCTATCGGCTCCGAATGTCAATCGGTCATTGCTCTCAGTTTCGGCGGGAGAAACTGGACCGACTAGTTTTTGTGTATTTTACTTTCTCGCAGCTTGTGGTTGGGTTGCGACAGGAAAAAAAGCTTCAGGAAATTGCGATTTTTTTTTTCAGTTGTTCGTCTTTGTTGCGGTATTGCCAGCTCTTTTCCTTTCGTGACGATTTTATTTTAATATTGTTTAGTGCATTTGTTAAACTATTATACATGTTACCAGAACTACCTACACGTAGATACTAACCTACACCACCTTATTACAAAACGAGGTTTAAAGATAGTCCGACGTTAGTTCGTTTAGTTTAACGTTTTGTCCATAGCCGAAACGTCAAAAGAAAGGACAAAGTTTGCGTCTTTACAAATTAAGAACAAAATGATCGTGTCCATTCTACCGGTTTACAAAATCTCACGAAGAAACCTATTTAAGAATTGGCAAGCACAATGATAGTTGTTCATGTATTTTCTCCTCCTTATAACTCTGCTAAAAATAGGTCCTAAGCACACCAAGCTAACAAAATTAAATTGAATTGGTTTCCTGAGTTGGTCTAGAAACCAAACTAGTTCAGTTAATGATATTTTTGGCCCCGAGTGCCATTTCAATGGCCTTGTTTCGGCCCACCGATTTGAGGGTGTGTCTCATCCTCATTCTTTTTTTTATGACTTTCAATTCAATTTCTGTCTCGTTTCGATCTAAAATTTTAATTAATGTAGAGGTATTAATAATATTTATACCTATTTTTTTTAACAGAAACTTACTGATGTTGTATGTGTGTTTGAAATCTCAAATCAAAAGTGTGTATACTTTTTTCCAAATTGATATGTTTTTATTTACGTGATTTAATAATAAATATAACAATTTAAAAAATCAGCGCTACGCGCCCTAATTTTACAATAATGGTACCTACGTAGGTACTTAAGTATAGAATAGATGGTATTATCAAAATAAATTATTTTGAACAATAGATTCAATAAAAGGCTATTTAAGGGATTCTTAAATATGGTTTATCACCACAATCTGAAAACAATTGGTAGTTCAGTGGGCGGGATCACGAGTTGGCGATTTTCATTCAATACCTTCACAATACTATACGTCAACACGTGGGTGTTTGTCGTTGTCTTGTCACAAAGGAAAGTTAGATGAAAGACAAGTTCTAAACAGCCGAATTGAATAGCTATCGTAATCCTCTATAGTCGAATAGACTAGGTACATTTGAGAGTTATAAAATCGATAAGATGATAGACAAAAGAGTCTTTATGTATTTTATTTCAAGTTTTCATCCATTATTGGATAATATTTTAGCTAAATATTGTTCTTGAATAAATGGTTGAGCATCCCTGCTTTATGCTATCTACACACCAAAGCCGGCGGCATACCGCCAGGCTAGGCCGACGGCTTTACGTCATACGAATGGCAGCTGTTAAAAAAGCCGGCGGCTTTGGTGTGTTGACAGCATTATGTTAAAGTCGACTATAAATATAAAAGTAAGTATATTCATAGGTAGGTATTTTAATTTATGGTCAGTAACAGGTGTACAAAGTACAAAGATGTACCTAAACTGCTTATCTGGCTAAAAATTAACACTGTAATACAACAGACAGTTCGGTTTTTGGTTCGTAGTATGTACTACTTACCTATGTCACATACCTATTGGAATTATTCAAAATAACACCACGAAGTATTCATTTGAATATAGTAATTACTGTGATAACAAGTTAAGTACCAACATGTAACTGTACAAGTCTGTTGATTAAAAAAAAAGATGTATTGGATTAGACATAACGTAGGTGCCGAAGGTTTCTTGCCGTTTTCTTCCTCTCGGCTATACAGGTAGTGAACCGGCAGTAGATTTAGATCAAAAAAAGCGACATCAAAAAAGTGTAATGAATTTCGCCTATTTTTGAATAAAACACTTTTTATTTTCTTTTTCATTTTTCAAATTACTTAAATACTCAAATGTTTAATGCACACCATAGGTTAACATAGATCTTACAGTAATAATTATAGTACTAGCTATGGACCCTGACTAGGGCACGGCAACGTAATGTACCGTAGCTGCGAACTCAATACAAAACTACTTACTAATTCCTAAAAAAATAATAGAATTAATCCAGCTGATTGCGTGAAAGCAATAACCTTGAACGAGCGTCTTGTGTTCTTGTGTCAGTCGTACCTAGTCGCGTGAATGGACACTCAGTTGACCTACAAACGTCAATAGCGAACTGTATTTGATATTTTTCTAGCGGTATCAAGTAGCTGCTCTGATTTCTGATGACGATTTTTACTTAGAACTTAGTTTTGGGTGGGGTTTAGGCCAATTTATTATGCTCTAGTAGCTAACCTATTTTCTGTCCTAGTAGATGCCTTTATGAGACGTTCTGCGCCATCAATTTCCATTGAAAACAGTTTTAAAAAAAATACTTACGTCTTAATTTCAATTTGTTTTCTTGTTATCTTACAGTAGTCATGAAATTTTCATTGCTGAGCAAGCGACACCTTTAAAATAACGTTTCAAAATAGGTACTGTACCTATGTACCTAACTAGCTAGACTAAATACTTATAGAAAACTCAGTTAAATAGTTCTAAGCGACGGTGCCTATTGCTATACTAAGCTAAAGTAAGTGTATTCATAAATGATTCATACTCAACTCATAACAAATAAATTACCAAGTCAAAAACATCGTAAAACATAAACTGTTTAATTACATACCTACTTTTATTGTTAAGTTTCTTTATTACTTATGTTTTAAAACAATCTTATCTATATCTTAATAAAGAAAAGAATTGCAAGTGTTTGCGCAAATACAATTGAACATGCAATATCATGACGCAAAGTTGTGCAGTGGAACATGAGCGCTGTTCATTTAGTAATTTATTTAGTTTTATTGTTTACTTACCTACCTATTTATTTCACCTATATACATACATACATACATACTTATTTGCTAAATGCAAACTGACTCTATTCTTAACTTTTAACTCAACAGCGTTTGAAAACGCTTGATAAATTTTCCCTCATATATTTTGTCATATTTTAAATTTGTTTTATATCTCTAAAGAACGCTTAGTTGCTACAGGTTTCTAGGCGCTTGTTTAAACTACTGTTCATATTTCCATTCAGCAATCTATTAGCAAGTCAAAAATGTAACACGTCAATGCCGTCGGCTTTCATTCGTCTTTGAGCTGCTCCTACCCTTGACTTAGGAATGAGGAAGTACATAGAGCTGCCAATGCAATTTCAACTACCTAATTTGTTTTCATGTTTTACATCCAAGGTACATACTTTTAATTTGTTAGTTTTATTGTGTAACCTAGCTGTAATTATTAATTAATGAAACTAATCAAAATAGGTATTCATTATGTTGCTGTTGTGGGGTCTGTACCTTGTCATTTTTAGGGTTCCGTACCCAAATTGTGAAAATGGGACGCTTCTTGCGCGAGTCCGACCCACATTTGGCCGGTTTTTTAAACAAGTACTGTCTATATTGATGTTTCAGTTCAAAGTTTTGTAGCTTTGGTTTTAGCTTTAAATATACAATAATGTTATTTATAGACACCTTTATTTAAAAAGGCAACTTTCTATCTAAAAATCTCACAAAGAAAAAGTGCAACATGATTCTTAAAAAACTTGGTAGGTACCAGTTAGCTACTATTGAGTAGACAGTCAAACTGTAACCGAACACCCAATCATTACTTGTCGATGCATGACGTACAAGTAAGTACCCAGAAGATGGTAATGATCTCTCCATACAGAGTGCAAATAGACAATGTTTGCGTAGTTACTTGTTAGAAAGTGAGACGTACCAATTCAGGTACTAACAGATATTTACCAATTCAGGTACTAACAGATATTTCTATCATTGAGTATTTTGGTAATTGGACTTTTTTTTCCAATTTGTGTTTGATTATTTTTTCACTATATAGAAATTGACATGTTCTACAAAGATTTTTCTACTAGGTGATTTCATTAGCTTTAACATTTAGAATTAGAATTTGTTTAATGCAAGACACAAGTTGAGTAACATCTGTGGTGATTGGCAAATAAATAACAGATTAATGAAACATGTTACTTTGGTAAGGCAATCGAAATCCAATATCTGCCGTGTTTCATATTTTAAACCATTGAAATTGTAATAAGTCCATCGCTCACACCAAATCAAGGTTTCAAACAACTTTTCGCACGCCACTGTATAACCACCCAGCTACAAGAACGAAATCTTTCTATAGGTCAAATAATTAACAACAAACAATCACAGAGAAGGTCAAGCCAACATCAACCAAACATCATCTATCATAGAACCATCAAAGATAGCAAACATTTCTCACGTAGATCTGTACTTAGATAAATTTACAAACAAATCTTCACGATGTTATCTGTCTTAATGAGATTATTTGTCATTACGCAATAACAAAGGTCTGTAGGTTCAGAGGTTGAGGTAATGATAGGAACGTCTATCAAACAACTGACTACCTAATTTATCAAAAACTCGGTAAAAAGCTATTTAAAAATAAACATTTGAAAAACGCATTGAAAAGACATCAACGCGCGCGCGACATATTAATTTAAATTCAACACGTAGTTCCATCTTTTTTTATTTAATGAAAATGAGATAAATCTTACCAAGGAATAAATATCTAAATACTTATATTTTAAATATTAGTGCCTAGAATAGAATAAAAATGGATTCTCAGATAAATCTCAGGCTAGAAAAGGCTAGATAAGTATCTACCAATAAAATAAAATTAATTACAACTAGGTAATTTAAATATAATTTTATGAGCGATTATGCTTTGGAATGCCAAAATTTTCGGCATTCAAAAGATCAATGTCTCATTATGGAACATCTTCAATGGCTATTGCAAAACGTTAGGTATTGCGATTATATTAACATTAGCTAGACAATGATTAACTATCGCATCGCATGCGTGTACGCACCATTTGAGCGAGATTATCGTCTGTTATCTTTTTTAAATGTCTGACAGATTTTTAAATGACTTATTAATTATAAAAAGCATTATTATGTTACGGTACATTTTTAAAACAGTCAATTTGTGATTAAAATAAGAGCATAGATAAGGAAATCACGTATTTAATCAAGAACTTTGATAGATATACTTATTTATATTATAAAATATGAACTGATTAGAATGGGAAAAATAATAATAATTAATATCTTTAGAAATAAACTGTTCACTTCAATGCAAAAGCTAAAACTCACCTTATAGTACGTTAAATGAAATACAAAACGGTGCGCCTACGCATCTATCGTTCCTTTCTTTAAAAGTCAAGTTAATGCTTGACGGATTTCCTGTGCTAATGAAGATGCAATGTAATGTTTTTAGAAGCAATGTTTCTAGGGACCGTTTTATCACGTGGGAAAGATTTTTAATGGCATTTTTTAAATACATAGTAAGATATACTAAAGGGCAACGAATAAAAATAAATTATAGAGTCCAATTAATTTAACTCTGTGTCAAATAAAAAAAAGTGGTACGTAATATTTGTAACCTGTCATGAGCATAGGAAAATGACATTACCTATGTAAATTTTTTGACGTGATATTTCTCAATGCAAATGTAAAATTTTAAAGATAGAACGAGTATGTTCGATATGGCAGAGTCCGTCTGCTAAACACATTTCACTTAAGACATGTGAAGGTGTTTTCCTAGCACTCAGTAAATTCGGTACTAAACTTCTATACTTCTATCAACATTGATGTAACAATTCAGGATACATCTAATTTAGGTAAAAGTTGTTTAAAATTTAGTTATAAGAGTATAAACTGGTTCTAAACGCGTAACACCATCTTCAGCATTAAGGAAGTATCAAAACTATTATGTCGCAGCATGATTGAGACTATTTATGTAATACGTTACGTTGCGTTGGACCCGTTTCCGTTTTATGATCCTCCACAGTGAAAAGAAACTGTTGATATGTCGATTGTCAAAATCGGACGTAATTTTGATATACTACATTTGCGACAATTCGACAAAAATAAGTCCGATTGTCAGATATATGAAACAGGGTGGGCCCTGTTAATTCCTGGGGGTAATTGAAACCAAACTTAGATTATTTTAATTAGACTGATCTTTTTATTTATTAACTTAATTGACTTCCTGAATGCTTATTCTTTTCTGAATACATTTTTCCGAGTTTTGTAGTTGCGGTAAAGTCTGACATAATTTCAGAAAGAAGATTGGCGAACAAGTTTATGCGGATTTAATAACAAAGTATGCCTAATGAAGATAACGCTAAATGCATTTTTTCCCGGATATTTAAGGATGTGTGGTGTGGTATTGGGATGAGGCGGGCAGATGTTTTAATATTAATGAGACTAAGGTGTAAAAGTACGTAAAATTATCAGATGATACCCAAAAAAACACTAAACGAAACGAATTTCGAAAAATCCTTCATTTAACAGGACTTTATTGAAATTCCAGGTGGAGACAGGTAGAGAAGAGCTGAAGAAAGAGCGAGAGATCATGCAGCTGGTGGCTGGTCTGCAGCTGGGGCCGGAGGACGACCGTCGGGACCTTCCTCCGCATATGATGCGAGCGAGACATGCGCCTAGGTGAGATATGATATATTAATCTACTTAGGAATGAACAACCTTGGATCTAATCAAATGTTATCTAGATAAGTTGGTAGGTAGGCTCATGTCCGTGTAGTGGGGACGTTAAAAGCGCTGATAAAGACTTTTCTATACTTTCTAGTGGGTAAAGGTCTCAATAGCTCTCCAAAATTCTGGATCAAATATTACTTTAAAACGAAGAACATCCGAGATTTATAGCTCAAAACCAATTTATAAACATCTTTTGAGTGGCAAAAAACCTGGAGACCTTCTGTTGTTTGGATACTACCCTTTTATGGTTAACATAATGGTCCTATTGAATACTCCATCTTGATAGGCAACGATTGAGTAAAAAACAAAAAATCATCAAAAGCAAATCAATGCTTAGCCAATCGTAATGTAGCATTAGAGTCACATTGCAAGTTTATCAACTCTAAAGCCAAAGCAAAAACAGTAAAACCTCTAAACGTGCTTTGTTTACTAAATTAACGGACTTTTTGTTTCCAATTTCAGATAACACCACGCCACGAGCTGCCATCTACCGGCTGAATGAAGTACTCAACATTGGACGCTTAATTCTGTTCTACGTTATTATTGGATTAAGCATGAAGTGTACATTGCTTGGTTTTTTAATTGCAAACTTGGTAATGTCTATTTACGACAATCTATCCACAAAACTATACCTGCATAATGAGCTCCTCCCATTAACTTAATTCGTCGCGGTTTTCTGCTAGGCCTTAATTAAATAGTGCCTATGTAATAAATATCGCATAATGCTATTGAAGTACCTACGAGCTATATGTTGATTTGGTTTCCAATAAAGTCTTCGTGTAGTCCTGCACAATTTTCTGTGTCTCCGCTTTCGCCGGGAATAAACTATTATCTTTACATCGTTCTCAGTCTGTTTTTCAAGATTGCGCATGCGACGTGATTTCATTGACGATGTCGTGATGTAGTCAGCTAGACAAGCAAATGTCTTCCTGTAACTGTCACAGTAGATAACCGTCCACCACCTGTCAGATGGTAAACTAACCGAGCGTTAAGTTGACCGATTAATTTTATTAATTACTAATTGATTATTCTGCGAGATTCGAATTTAGAAAGGAATTTCATGTTTATGTTAATTTCTTTCGTGATCAGAGGCGTGTTTTTAAATATTTATAGTTTTAGGTGATTTATTGGAGGTTATTGATTATGTTGTTCATTGACGAAGATAATAGGTATTCGTAAATCTGTTGGTGTAATATGAGGGAATATAACTTTCTTTCTAAAATATTCCTCATCCAAAATAGGTACCTGCTGCAAATTACGATGTAGGTACTCGTACTTATAATAAATAAATCACAAGTCCATCTTTTCTGAAATGCTTTGTGTAGCCTTACTGGCATAGAATGTTTTTCCTGCTTCTGTAATAATCTCGTTAGAATTATTCAATAACGTATGGAAGGAAAGTTAATGACAAAACCAAGCAATGAACACAAACTTAATTCAAAAACGTTATCAGAATAAGCGGCTGCGCGTGCGCCTGACCGGAAACAGTACCTCCGACCGAGTTCGAATTACGAATACGCCAACCAAATACCTGCAGTCGATTCAAGACAACTTGAATCTTAATGTAACGAAATAGAATACGGTTGCACTGTAACATAGATTGTCGACACCATTTAGTAAATCGAATCGATTTAATGTTGATTTCCATCGCAATATTGTTCAATACACTTATTTATTGACATGCAAAGATTGTATATGAGACGTTGCGAATGCACGTAATGTATCTAGTAATAGGAAATACATATAAATACTGGGCTGAATTACTTTAATATAAGCTTATTTCCAGCCATATAATATGTCATTGGTCTTTATCATAAGGTCCTCCTTGAATAAGTCATGCTGAACGAACATCCTCTTTCCAAAAAAATTATATTTACCCATTTTTCTCTCGAGGTAATTTATCGAATCCTCTCACTGTATATTATTGATAAATATCAAAAACTGGGTTATTAAAATTCCAGTTTTGACAAGTTCCATAAAATGGTCGAATTTACGAGTTTTAAAGTCAAATTGTAATTAAAATTCGATCACAGATTCTATACGCTGCGTTAAAACAATTATACTGTAAATAAGTTAGCGTATTTAAATACCATAGAATCGATACTTTTAGGTCAAGTTCGTGACTGTTTTAAGATTTCCATTTTTATGAGTATTTAAAAAAAACTATTGTACTTGTGTACTATTACTACCAGTTGCTCAAAAGACCTTGGCCAAAACACACCGGATGCGTATGCGTTGCCTATGCGTAGACGTATGCGTACCTCTGAGTTGTAATGTATGGAACTGTCACCGCTTGCGTAACGTAGACGTACACGTCGACGTGACGCGTAGCCCAGTGTCACATCGGGTTACACCGTAACTACGCGCGTGGCTACGCCGTGCTTACGTCTACGTTACGCATACGCATCCGGTGTGTTTCAGCCTTTAAATGAAAATGACATAATGAATCTATAACTGTCCTTTTTTAATCAGATTATTGAAAGAGATGGCAAGAGATTTAATTAATGATTCGATTTTAAAGCCTGTTCTGCAATCAGCTGTTGGTAGGAAATGTAGAGTTTCAATAATTCTAATTTGTTTTATTTATTTTTTTACTGAAATCTCTGTTTTAAATACCTATATTATTTAGTCAAATTCCCTTATTATAAAATATTGGCACCCAATTGGCTGTTACATGTTTTAACAAATCGTCTTCCAAAATATTATTTTTATATATTTAAAATGAAATTTGTCAACGATAAACATATTAGTTTAATAACTATGAGTGCCTTAAAATTCAAACCTATTTAGTTTGTGAAACATTTTTGAATACTTTTTGATTTACTTACAAGTATGCGCAGCAAATTTTCGATTCCTTATCGCCGTGCAAAATAAAATCCTACTGATTTGAATTGTCCGTTCACATAAGAAAATTAACAGATAATACCACCCATAGCTTTTTACCTTAAGTAAATATAAGTATGTTTGCAAATGAGTACAGCTTGTACATTAAAGAAAGTTGTTATATAAAAATCGTGTATTGATAAGATAACAGAGAAAATTTAAATGGATATGAGTAGTCTAACTCTATGATAGAGTTAGACAATAATTGTGGACCGTACATATCTTAATAGAGATCATTATATTTTTTTACCTTTTAAAGCTGTAACATAAGGCATTATAGCCGTGGTTGGTATAATCCCATAAAGTAGCTAGAGACTGCTACAGTATTGCCACATCTAAGTACGAAGTCTCAAATTAGCTTTTGCTGGTTGTAAGTAGTATTAAAGTGTTGTACAAAAGTAGAATTTATTAGTCATAAAGTAAAGGATTACTGTACGATATATTTTTTTAAGAAATAATCTTAAAATCGCCAGTAGGTACATTGCATTTGTTATATGGTAACACTTTTCAATAATGGCGATTTAATTATATTATTTTATGAATTATTAATTTAAAAAAATATAGGTTCTTTTTGGGTAGGTAGCCTGTAAGTAGGACCTATTTTGGAATGTCATACTAAAATCTAAAGCACAATACCTAGGTACCTATTTAATTGTAAATTTTTTATGGTTAAAACAGTAACTTGTATTTTTGTGTAATATCCTAAAATTTTAAGATACAAGTCCACTGTTGAGATGGTATAACTTCTATGTGTATATTTGGTCACATATTTTTGTAAGTTAATGTAAATAGGTGAATAATTAATTTTTGAAATATGAAATTAACATGAAGATTAATCTAAAAATACCTACGTGGAAAATATTTTAGGCTATGAGTGCCATTGACGTTATTTCGTTTATATTTCATTACAATTACCTATTTAATATTTTATTTTTAACGAATAAAGTTAAATAATCAAATAAAATATGTATCTAAGCAATATATGATACAAATTATTAAATACTTCCTCTGTATATAGGAACACAAGGAACTTAAGTTATATTTTTTAAGATTTTATACGTACACAACGATGTATATGTATCCAATTCTTATATTCCATTTTATATTTTTAATAAACATAGTTGATAATTAAGAACGCTTTTTATTTAACAAGATAGTAGAATTAGTATGTAATTAATATACTTATCTTACGGTCCTATCGTGACTTATCTATACGGTCTTTTTATGAAGCAGAGTCTCCGAAATATAAAATGTAATTCTGATGCGTTTATCATTATCAGTGGAACGTCTATTGCTGGACATAGGCCACCCTTAAATACTTCCACTCGTCTCGTTCGAGAGCAGCTTACATCCTTCGTGAGCCTTTACCAAGTCATTTTGTCCATCATCATGGACTCTTTCATTACTCCATTTTCATGGAAGTTATTTGTCGATCTTCATGGTCTATATTCCTTAAAGTTTGGCCCCATTGATCATCTGTTCTGCACGCTAATGGCCTCTCCATTGAAACTTCAATGAGATGAAAAAATTCTGTGCTTATATCCCGTGATTGAAGAAAGGTACGGCCCAAATCTTACATGAAAATTGCAAGCACTGTAGGTATTTATTCCACAGAAGCTATTTTTATTCTTCGAATGCAACGCCATCTCTATGTTAACTAAGTTAAAGCTACCTGCGAGTGTTAGGTAAGAAGTGAAAGGTATCTTCAATATGTAGGTAAGAAGGTGTAGAAGAATCTTGGATAGTGCTGAAACTTTAACACAGATGTCGTATTACGAAAAAAACGCTGCGGCTGCGCTATACTTAATAGCGCTGGTGGTGGTGGTGGTGGTTGAAAAGAGTTCTGAACCTACGACTTATGGACTTTTGCGGAAATATCGTAATTATAGCTATGCTCAACTTCATAGAACTAATCATTCCATCTGAAAATATTGTGAGTATATTTTGAAACGCAACGTCGTCTGTGAAATCGACCAGTATCTGTCAACAGGCCACCAGCCTTGCAACCCGCCGCAATACCCGCGAGTCCTAGCAATCCTCGGGCCACAATCCTCGCAAGTCCTCGCGGGTCGCCCCGGAATCTTATCCTGGACATAATGTGATTACACATACCTACTTTATCGTTAGGTTGATAGGTACCTACCTACACATAATACATTTTAAAAAGACCGTATGATAACATGTAGGCAAAATTTAGAAATGTCAATTCTATCGTAACTGGTATTTCCTGACAGAGTGACAGAGCGTATTGAATGTGAGCACGTCTTTGATGAACTATGATCTCATTGCTATAATTAAGCTATTTTGTTTAACTTTCTATTGTATGTTACTTAATTCAAATCTTTGAAACGGAGCGAAGCGTCTATAAAATACAAAAAGTTATGTTGGTTTTATGAACACGAAATTAAATGTCTTTAACAAAACAGACATAATTCATAGTTGGTTGTCATACTACGGGCCTATTTCACAATTTACCTACAGATAAATTTTATCTGACAGATATTTTATACCTGTCTCTTTCCAAAACGTCATGTTTTAAGAAATACCTAGACATAGGTTTAATTTTATCTGAATTTGGTAAATCCGGGCACTAAGTATAGATTACAGTTCTTCGAATGGTTTTAACTAAGTAAGTATTTGTTTGTTCATTGTCTTCCGCTCTTAGTCAACATACCAGTTAGAAATAACTTAGTGCGTATAACAGTATTTTAACGAGATTAACGCTCGGCACGTTAGGTAAGTCTTGGAAGGCTAATATTTACTATTGAGCTGTTGAAAGTAGGTTCACAGTTATATTATTTCATCAGTGATGTAATTAAATAAATGCAGCGATGTTTTTCGAAAGATCGTCCGAAAATTATGAGTAGGTAATAATTAGAATTATTTTTTAATATACAGTTCCGTATTGAAAGGGAATGAAAGTTGTTATTTAAAAAAAGTAAGAGTACTCCTATATCTTACATATAACATTTTAAATGAATCTTTTTTTAATCTTCAATTTGCACATGAAAAATGAAGGGATACAGTTTCACATAACGGAAGGGCAATTATTGTAAGTAAATTCGAAATCATCCGATCGAACATCGCAAAAAGTACTTTCCTTATTACTTAATAATATCTCTCGAAATATCGAAAATCGTGAAAATTAGTCGTATCATCGTGAAAATCAGTTCGGACATTATAAAATTAGTTCCCAAGTGACGATGGTTGTATCCGGTTTTTTATCGAAATTGCATTTTTATGAGCGACGTTGCGTATAATTTAAATAAAATGTTGTGCAAATAGAGCAGTCTTTCCCAACGTGGTCGATATCGCGCTAAGAATTGATTATGTTTGTTTTATTTTCAATAAAAGATACTATGTCCGAATACTATAAAGTTGCGTTTCAATAATCAGTTATAAGTACTTAGCGGTTTTTAAGTATGTTTAAAAAGGGGGGCGTTAAATAATAATTTATTCTTAAAGTGGGCAATAGACAAAAAAAGGTTGGGAACCCCTGAAATAGAGTCTTCGATTCATAACCGAATTCAACATATAACAAATAAGCAGATCCCTACAGCAATACATTATAGTAAACAGGAAACAAAATCTCAAATTACAATGATCCATAATACCGAACAACTACTTACCAATTAAAATCAAATTAACCTACCGATCCAAATAGATCCAAATAGAGTATCCGTCGCAAGCGCAATTAAGTTACTTCAATTATATCAAAGTTTGTATGAAGGAGTTAGAAATTTAATGATAGTGCGTCGATATCGATCATCTTTGGAGCAATGAGTGTGAGTATAATGGATAGCCGTGTAACGGTTGTTGCTCTATTGGTTATAGATTTATTAGAGGTGAAGAGTTGAACAGAGATGAAGAGTAGATGAATACTTAAATAAGTTTTTAATAGTACCTACTATTTTAGATTGGAAGACCTTACTATATAACTCGTAACTTTGTAATTCATTCGCTGTTATAAATTAGTAAGATGCTGTAGAGACGAGCCTCAAAATTACATTGCCAGTTGCCACGTAATGTATAGCTACCGATTTTTGAAGACAATTTAAACTGGATCTGACATGTATCAATTCCGAATTTTATAATGAATACCAAACAATATAAAAATAAAAACATTTATACTTACTTTTAACTAAACTCCACGTTTTGTTTGGTGGCATAAGTAGTACTCAAGTTGAGTGTAAAATTACTATAAATATTTACTTATGCGTACAGACTACAGGTAGGTATCGGAATTAGCTTGTATAAAAACAATACTTAAGACGAATTTCGTACCAATACATATCATATTTTATTGTATTTGTAAGCGTCTGCGCGTGAGGACATTCGGACGCGTGCGATGGATGTTTGCGGAGATAGCGGCTCGCTTTCTGACGTCGCGGCTGGCCGCTACGCCTCGATTCTGCGACGCCTCGCTTGTGTGCTAATGCCTACTCTAGGTTTACTACAGCTGCCTATTTTCAATAAGTACTAACTCAGCTAAAATATATGCATTTTAAACTGTCAACATTTTACATGAGTCGAGTGGGATTTTGCACAAAAGGCAATTAAAATAGTCAATATTTTTCGTTTAGTTTAATGTAGTTAACTTGACGCATGCGCGGTAAGGTAGAGTACTATTTTCATACTTACTTTCTTTTAATATATTAGCTATGCCGTCAACGGTAAGCAATAGGGACTGTACCGTGTGTCGGTAAATACCTGAATACCTACGTACATAATTCTATTTTCAAACAATGACATAGGACTTTAGTTTGTTGGACTGGCAATTTTAATACTTATTCAGGTGTTGTAACATTTGTTTTTAGAAAGGTACCTAACCTTATTACGTTTTGTATAAAATTCACCTAATTTATTAAAAGTTGTATATTTATGAAAAACGATTTGGAATAGTAGATGTTAGTTTTCCAGATCGTCTGGCTTAATCTCATGAAAACCTCAAGAAAATCCAATAGAAAATCAGAACTAAAACAGAGCTTGCTTCTGTCTTTCTTTCAATGTCATCTCAATATCACTTGCCGGTCAGTGACATAGAAAGTTAAAAGAGTCCCCATATCAATATTTTTCAAATTAGAATACAATTTACATACAAACGGTGTATTTGCATGA
The DNA here is from genome assembly GCA_947563765.1 of Anarsia innoxiella. Taxonomy (NCBI): domain Eukaryota; kingdom Metazoa; phylum Arthropoda; class Insecta; order Lepidoptera; family Gelechiidae; genus Anarsia; species Anarsia innoxiella. The sequence goes on along the minus strand of OX387410.1, from coordinate 4,575,128 downwards.
GATTAGAGATAGTTTCGACTTACCGAATCTTGTAAATGACTTAACTCTTAACTAATGTTCGTTTCGTTCTGTTATGTAACCGAAAAGGATATTTCTGAAGCCGGATAAAAGTTTTTCTAACCCTATCTCTGATATCCGCGATCTAACTTTTAAAAAAGACGAAAATAGTATCTTTATACAAAAGTGATGACTTCTTTTGTCTACTTATACTTGGACAGATAGCATAAATACTAACACTATAATATCAGGAAGGATGTAATCATGATCTTTAGCGGACTTCTGGCAGAATTAAGAAAAAATAATATTCAGTAAAGCTCAGTATCTAACATAGGTATATCTGATACAAAACATAATAACTTGGTTCTTTTGCTACTTAACCCGTCATCATAGGCAGTTAAGATAGAGTAGAAAATTCTCTCGCGTCATACCAAGTCAAAATAATATAATTTTTTATTGTAAAGAAGGTAATTAGTCTCGCAACGACTATCTTAAACTTTTCCATAGCGCACACAAAGGTCCCAATCCAAATTTTGGATGAAACTCACAAGACAAGCAATGATACAATTACACATCATACATGTGTCATCCGTGATGCGTAATAAACATAATCAAATTCAGGGTGAAAGTAAAAATTATGATATTACATTAGTATAGCACTCTTCGTGGTTGACGGTACGCGCGTGATGTCATAGAATTTTCTTCTTGTCCAGAGAAAGTTCTGAAAATCTAAAAATCTTTCGAGAAAATCGGAATGCACAATGTAGTGCAGTAAAGTATGGCAAAGTGTCGGGTTTTGTAAAAAGTGCATACTTGTTGAGATGTCTAGCCAAGTGCATCGGATGTGAGCGCGTGCGTTCGAAAACTGTTGACGGCAGTTGACCAGAGTCCGGCGCGTCTTGAGCACGCTTCCCGCGCGGCGGCCACACCACCACCTCCCGCATTTGAGCACTGGCACGCGACTAACAATTAAAAATTAAAAACTGCCAATTAGAAGAAAAAAACTTGTCTATGACCGTTTCGCGCGCGATCCGAATTTCGTTCGCGAGAATTTGAAAAGTGTTGTGTCGTCAGTGTTGAAATTCTTCGTGTTTAGAATTGTTCGGTTTTTTTGGTTCCTTTTCTCCTTTGTTTAATTGCTGCGGATCTGCTAGTTTGGTCGGATTTACTTTATTGGAGATCGGCTCGGATTTTACCATGGTAAGTCCTTGCTTGTTTACTTATTGTTAATAATTGCTTTTCTTTCAGGATATTCAATTTGGTTTTGTTTATGTACCTACCTATATCTTTGGTAGTTTTTAGCACCACCTATCATATTTTAAAACATAACCGACAATGGACAGTAGCTTGAAACCAGGTAAAATACAGTGAGGTAGCTTGAAATCTGTAATGTAGTCTACGCTATCGAAGAATAAGACCTTTAAGTATAATAAAATGACTTTAACTTCCCTGACTACGACCAATACGACCATACGAATTCAACAGTTTTTTTTTTAAATCTCTCACTGGTAACTACTTATTAGTAGGTACATTTTAAATTACAACATTTCTTTTTACGAAAAACATGAAACAGTTCGGTAGTTTTCGACTATTTACCACCTACGTCGCGTTTAGACAGAAAGACAAATGACCCAGCGGGGGATCTTGTTTTATAATAAACGTATTGACGGATGATGTTAATAACCAAGACAGTAGGTTCCTATTAGAAATATAAAACCCATGCTACTTGTAAGTTCACAAGTACTTATCGAAAGAGAGATGTTCGATGTGCAAGCTCATGATTGAATTTTCTCCTTTCGTGGCGTTTTGAGATTGAAAACATTTGACTTTCGAGACGCTCCGTAATCGTCGTAACGGCAATAATCCAATCCACACATCTTATTGGCTGGTTAGCAATACATTTGCGCTTTATTTTGTCTGAAAAAAATAATAAAAACGTTGATTCGAAACCGGAGAATGCTATTAACTGTAATTTATATGTTTGAAAGTAGATGCTACTTGTATAAGTTAGACGCTACTTGTATACCAAGAAAAATGGATTAAAACATCCATTTTTCTTGCAAATATGTTTCTGATCATTAAGTTTTATTTATTTTTACCTATTGCCTGCATTTTATTTTAACACTTATGTATTCGACAATTCTTAAAAAAATTGCTGCATGATCGATCATTAATAAATTGTAAAATTGTCTTTGTTTATTTATTTTTGAAAAGAGACAGATATTTATCATTCGTTAAAAGATATTTGAGATAATTTTGGAATAACAATCCCCTTCCCATAATCAACAGATTTTCCTAATTAAAAATGTTAGAAAATTATGTAAACGGTGGTTATTTAAAAGCAGGTATTTGTTAGAGACGCTCACGAAATCTGTACGGAACATAAAACTCGGGTTTCGGCGGCGTAGTGAAAGTCGAGTGCAGAATCATAAGGCACTTTATGCACAGCGCATGCATAATGTATTTTACTTCAAACGCGCTTTTCGTCTCGGCTGAGGTTTGAAATTTCTTAATTTTTTGATCAATATGTTTAGTTCTGTTTATTATAATAATGATAGCAATTTTTTAATGAAAAGAATAACAGCTGTCGATTAACTTTTTCTTCGGTTTACCTATACCTACCCACTTATCGGAATTTAGTTGATTTTTATTTGCTCATTATGCTGATTTGGAATTCACTTGTTCTTTGTTTTGCTGTTGTTGCGTTTCTTTAAATACATTTTATATATAACTCCATTTCAAATATTTTCATACATTTATAATAAACATAATAAGCACAATTCACGCTATCTATCTGCTATCCACGCTATGATTATAGGTTTACGGTGTAAATAAAAAGTGTTCGATGCACATGGACTGGCGTAAATCACTGCTGTGGAGTGGATCTGATTTTAAATCATGGATTTTTATTGCTTTTCCGTGTCCTTACGGAAATGTTAAGTGTGCATTTGCAGTCTCAATTAATTGATTAGGTAGGATCATAAATACATAAATAAAGATTAAACGCAAAACTAAGTTGGTAGATATTGAAGTTGGTATGATTAGATTATGTATCTTCTTATTGGAAACCTGTAATTTAGGTCGGTTCTTTTTTTAACAGTAAGTACATACTTTTTAATAGCTTAATTTTATTTCACAACCCTAAAAACAAAAGAACGGAAACTAACCAACGAATTTCTCAACAATCTTAATGTTTCGAAACTAGACGAATGTTTCTAAACAGCATACAATGTGTAAACAAGTGATATATAACAAAACTCGTCGAAAGCCCTAATATTAATAATTATACAACGTTTTGCAACGGTGCGGTCTCTCTGGTGATCGCCGGTTACGAATTCAATCGGTTCTTAATGCAAATTAATGATAGATCCAAAGAAAAAGTGTTAGATTCTCATGATAAATGGAAAAGAAAACTTTTTGTCGGATTTTGTTTGCTTACCGTTTTCTTTTATGTGGTTTTGGAATTACGTAAGTTTTTATTTGAAAAGTAGCTTCCACGTGTTGGACCTAGTTTTTTTTTCGGAAGTGATACATATTTTACGTATCCCTGTTTTCTCTTTTTCTTGTTGGACCCCGTTTTCTCTTGGTGCGAATGCAACTGGGTCCTAAAGGCGTGATTGAATAGCTTTTAACAAAATGCTCTGACAGCCACTGTAGCCATTTTGCATATAACAAGTTCATAAGTACAGTAGTTATTCAAATTCAAGTAGGTAGCTTTTTCCAAAAGTTATAACGGTATTGAGTTGTTGAGTCTTTGACATTATTTATTATTCTTTTTTTGAAATCTGTTTTATCAACTAATGAATTTTATCTTCTTTTATGCAACCATTTAATATGTATCAAAGTTTGGAGGTTATTTAGAAACTATTTGAATAAATAATACAACATTCTTACTAAAAGGAGATCGGATTAACATTCGGGTTGCATTTCCTCTAATTCATTAATTATGGAACGTTATCTACTTACGTTTCTTTTGCAGATTTGGTGATTTATTTTAATTTTAAGTTTAGTTTGACATTGGATATGGAACCCGTGGTCAGATATAAATGCCAAATAAAAGCCTAAGGTATAGAAAATCGCTAGGGTAGCTAAATATGTGAAAGCTCAGTTATTAGGCGTTTATTGTTTATGAATAACGAACTTAAAGCGCCAATTTTGTGTGACTAGATAATTAGGTTATACTTATTTAAGTAGTAGGTTCACAAAAAAGCGTTCGCGTAATCAAATTTTACCTTTCCATATAGCCTTTTATAGAATTAGATATCATTTAGGGCCTCTAAAATAAATTAATTGACAATTCTTTTCTCGATACGCCATGCGCCAAAATGAAATCAAAATAGTTGCATGCTCCTCTATTCTTGCTGGTCAAAACGTACCAAAAATATAAACAAGAGAGTAAAAAAGTTTTATAGTCTATAAAAACGTCAAAATATCGTATAGATAAGAGATAAGTTAAAATAGATATTTGCGAGCTATAAAATAAGATTATTTTTGCAAAGGGAACGTCTCAATTAAATTCATAAATAATTTAAAGTGGCAGACTGGTTTTAAATTTAATAGTGATGTGGTTGTAAAACTTCGGATTGACAGCTATCAATCAACGTGGTGCGTCACTAGATTTATGGCATGGGCTGATAAGAAAGTTGCGTGTGATAAATTAATATTTGATTAAAGCGCCTCATAAATGTATCACACTTCATTGATTACATGTTATAACACCATGCGTTTGGGTTAGATTTTTTCATTAACCTCTTGATGCAAGTTTTATGCAGCATTTCTTATTTCTACGCAGTAATGCTCAAAAATACTTATGTACAGTCATGTAGTCTTGCAGTTAGCTTAGCCAAGCAAAGCAAAAATAGTCTTGATACAGTATATCTATCTACTTATTAGCAAAATTATGCTAAAGTTTTTTTTTGTGTATTATAAACGAAAAGGGGTTTTGTCGGTTGGACACGGCAACGTTTGAAAGATAAAAATCTTTGAAATTTACATTTTATTTAATTTTTAGATCTTCGAAATATTTCCTTTTAGATTTATAGGTACTCTGAAGATTTTTGATAAGGAAAAAGCTATTCGTTATTTTTCATCTAAAAAGGCGGCTTTTTAATGGCCGCTAATTTGAAACATAAATCTTTTTTGAGAATAACGTTGTGTTTGTTGAGGAGAGAGGCCTTTGCCCAGCAGTAGGACACAAATGACTAGATTAGATTAGAATATATATTATGTAACTATGTACGTATATAGTACCTATTATATAGGTATCTACATATAGGCATATATTTTATTTGTAATTCATAAAGGTGTCTAATAACATTTATGGCGCTCATGGCTATTAATTAGTACATAACAAGCAGATCGGTATTAGGTACCCGTAAAAGCAGATGTTTGCGTATTTAGTCACAATTTACGTTCAATTGTAAGCTCAAAACACATTCCAGTAGCCAGTAAATTTAAATAGTTAGGCATCTTCAGTAGGCTAACAGGAGAATAACAGTACTTACTTATATGAACTAAATTCTCTCCATACGCCGAAACATCTCTTGCCATTGTTTATTTACACTCAAAACAACCAATTACAATCTTTACCTTGTAGACAATAAGGACTTTTTCAACTACAATAAAATCTTGAGTCTCGGACATTTGTGATTCGCGCCCCAGATTTTGAACAAACTTTCAGATATGACTTTGCGAATACTTTTAAAATCATTGGGGATAGTCAGCGAATTAAAATAATTTATGAAAATGATTTCGTCATTTCTGTATAATAGATACTTATTTATTATATAGAAATGAGATTGTAATGACATTGGGTATCTTGAGAAATTACTTTTGTTGGTTTCTGTTATGAATAGAGTTGAGAACAAGAGTCATACTCATAGTTGCTTATTAATCCATACTAATGCGCAACAACGTGTGCGTATGCCCATCTTTCACGGAAAAACGAAGCGATTATTGACGTGATTTTTTTAAGTGGAAATACTTAAACCATAGGTTAACCTCCTGGCTTAATTTCAGACAAGTGCCTATGTATTTCTCTTGTACCTTGTTATTTCTAGTTTGGCTAGAACATAAACAGATTGATCACCTAAATGACTGGTAATAAACATCATGGCACTGATGATGATTTGTCTTGTCGGATGGATATAATATCGTGGAATAGTTCTTGTTATGGAATAAGATACTTGTTTGTTTACGCTGGTATACTCCATGAGACAGACCAAGTAAGAAATAAATTCTTTTTCCAAATAAACAAAAACTGATTGAAGAAACTTACATTTTATTTTTCATATAGTTATCGGACTGCATTTATCAAGTTCATAAAGTTTTTATTTGTTTTCAATTTACTCATTAAATACAATTAATATTTTTTTACATCAATCAAAAAAATTACCAACTTAAACGCTATTGAAAGCAAAATACCGTATCCATTGTTACAAACAAATCAATATTAATAAAAAGCTTTTTGATCTTGAACTAAAGAATATGGAACGAAGATCACGAACGTCACACCATCAAATTGTTACTCTCACTATGAATTGCAACTTTATCGTCTTTGACACATAACTCATGTTGCAAAAAAGTCATTTAAACATCTTCCATCCTCCTCTGATTTTTGAGAATGAAAGTGTTAGCTATAACTTTAATGAAGCTTTAGCTCTAACGTATCTTTCTACAACTGGTTACAGTCATACAGCTCACGGATCGGGTCAAAATGAATGGATTTATAAAAGTCTTCCATATCGACAGAGAAAGTGTATAGAAATGCTAATGTATCAAACGTTTTAATACGTTTACATTAACAACTCATTCTGAGATCTACTGATTGAGATTTTTCTTTAAGGTGCTGCGCATGTTTAGAATGTCTAGATTTTATACCTAGTATTCAAAATGTTTTCTAGACAAGTAATTATTCAATGACATACTATTAAATAGATATTAAGTGTCTTGTAAAAGTTAACGATTTGTTATGTAAGTTTTAATATAAAATTGAAATTTATTTAGATGTACAGATTTTTAGGCCAAGGCTTTTTTTTACTAGTTCTTACCTAAAGGTCAATATTATTTTTTATTTTAATTATTGACTTAATTTTCTTGTTTTTGAGTTATTGAAAGTAATAAAAATCAACAATTTAATTAACATTACTTGAAAACTAAACAATTTTAATATCTTTTTTAAAACAGACATACTTCTATCTGCTTTATAATCGTTTACAAACCATAAAGATATCAGATAAAGATAAAATTAAAATGAAAAAAATACTTAGCACGTACCAGGCTAGTGGCAAAGTGTCAAAACCTGCCTAATACATAAATAAGATTAATTTCCGTCTGTCAGACGTATATCTAAACGCAAAGAGATACAAATTGATCTGCTACCGCGTATTAAACGCTCATAAATTTCACTTCACATTACTCGTGACGGTTAACTGGTTATTTAATAAGATATTATGACAAGTGTAGCTGTAGCTTAAAGTTTGTAACGTTAGGTTTTTTTTTACAGAAGATTCGCTTTTACGTTTAATATTTTTAGCATGTTTTTAGTTTATTCGACGCTAGCAGTTACCTTTTTTAAATGGTAATTACTTACCATTGTGAATTCTGCCAATGTCAAATGAAGTAGAGCTCACAAAATCGACGAAACCATTGACATTCTATGGTATAACATACCTTACACACGCACAGGCATACCTTATACATTTATATGGAATGACATTTTGCAGGCAGGTGTCGTATAAAATGTCAAACCGCGGGGATAGTTCAATCATCTTCTAGTGCATTCAGCTTTCGCAACTCAATATCTTGGTTACCATTGATGGTTAACATTGACAGTAGGTTGCACCACAAAATTCACTTTACACATTCATAAAATCTTTGTGGTGCCGCCGGCTACAAGTTCTCTAAATATAGAGGTACTAGCTGTACCCGCGACTTCGTCCGCGTGGAATACTGAGTTTGGCGGCGCTCGCGTCGCGTTTGCTTAACCTGCGCTATTGAAATCAAAAGTAGCCTATGTCCTTTCTCAGGCTATAGCCTATCTGTGTGCCAAATTTCGTTTTAATCGGTTCAGCCGTTTTAGCGTGAAAGCGAGACAGACAGACAGACAGAGTTACTTTCGCATTTATAATATTACTTATATAGTATAAATAGTATGGATTTCTCGATGGGTTCAGCATTTTGTTTTAATAATCAATTTAATAGCTTCTTCCGCGCCATTTCGAACCCCGTCCAATTATTCTTTTGGCCTGAAAAAAAAATAGTTCACCGAGGAAATAATAAAAAGAAGAACAATTGATCACCTTAACTCTTAAATGTTCTTTCCTATAATAACATCCTGTTCGTTTAATCTTACTAACCGACTAACTGAGAACAATTTTGAAAGGCTTCAAAATAATAACCGTTGTTAACTATAATACGAAATGTAACAGAAAAAAAGCATCCGTTTGCACGCAACTACTGGCGCGACCTACTGTTATACATATCTACTCGTAATTTGATATTCTGAACAGTTTCTTAAGCGGCTTCATTTCAACGTTATACTTCAAATGATCTACGATTTGTTGGTGATGCGTTACAGTGCTTAGCTATATTTACGCGTTTGACCATGGCTACTCTCTGAACATCGTTTCGTCTATGTATTTATGGGGTAGGTAAGAAGATAAGAATTATTTCTTGTTTCTTATTTGTATGGTAGCTGCTGTCCATAGTAGTCTTTTAGTTTTTAGAACTTATTATATCTGTATTTAGAACTTGATAGTTTTTGTAACTGTTGGTTCTCCAATAACTGAATAAATAAGAGAGTACTGTATGAATCAGTACCATAAGGATTTTAAAGCAAAGTAGTCAAAAACGTAACAGAATGTTTTGATTTTGCAATTTTTGACCCAATTGCTAACTGAGTAGCCGTTATGTATTGGCTCTTCTTTCAAGATTTAATTACATATCTTGCAATGTTAACATTTCGATAGTCTTCAAATTATACCACATATATAAAGAAGTGCTAAATCACTGATCCTATTCAACAGATTTACTGAGCAGACAAATTCATTGTTCACAAACACAAAGATGTACATTGTGTTTAAAGAAATGCTTTACCTTGACTCTCTTTTGTACGTTTTGTAATTAAATTATTAATATCAAGGTCCAGTAAAAAATATTTCCTCGTTCTTGATATGTAGAGACTCTTGTTATAATGAAGTTATTTTTAATTTTAATCCTGCAAATAATAAAATTAATGCCAAAATTTTAAAGAATTCTAAATTATTCTTTTATAGAAAAATTAATGAAAAGATCAACCAACTAGTAAGTTTAAATAATCAATTATTTCTATTTTGTGCTACAGGATGATAAGATGGTACTTAATTACATAGCCGGCTAATAAAAGCAAATACAGGTTAAAGTAAATACCTACTTAGGTCCTTTTTCCTGTTACACAATCAACATTTTCAGCATGGCCAGGTGTTCCATTGGTAATTATGTCCTGTAAGAAGAAAAATATACATCTTTTGAATGCTATGGTATTTAAATGACTGAGATTACAATCGTACCGCTATGAAAGGTATAATCCGTCGTCTGTAGCCCACAATCAAACGATGATGTTTCAATTATTGACCACGTAGAGTAATAAAGTTTCATTTCAAGTTCAAAATGATTCAGCATGAGTGTATTGTTCTATCGTTGGCGAAAGCTAAGTTCAGAGGTTGTGTTAACAATTATTCAATGAATTGAGAGATGATTTTTAAAATGTTCGAGCATAAGAAAGTTTGATGCGATAAGCGAGATATTGAAAGGCTAACAAGATATAATAAGCGTCTAGTAATAGTGCGAATAATTATTATGAAATCGATTTTAGATCTCAGGTCTGATTCATGTTTCATTTATTTAATATTTTCTCTTGTTAATTTAATGTAAAATAAAAGTTTGAGATAATGCCATAGGGTGCCTCAGGCTTTATTAGATACAGTGTGCAAAATATAAGATTATAGCGCTTCTAGTGAATGCTATGGCGAAATGATTCTACAACATAGCCGAAAATGCTTACGGTTAACTACCATAGTCTTTTTTTATGAAGAAAGAAGTAAAAAGCTTTGAAAAAACAGGGTTTTGTCGAGTGACACTTAAGGTCTATCAACACAGATTCGGGCCGTGCCCGGGACGTGTCCGGGCCGTGGACCGTCAGGAGGGAAACGTCGTCGTGACAATCGGACACGTTGTCATAACGACGTGATGTCACGATTAAAACTATCACAGTTAAAGTTAGCTATAGCTACAGCCTTGTAAAGAAATAATCTAGCTACATAAACTAAACAAAACAACCGAATTTTTAAACCGGGCTATAAACACTCATAAACCTACAATAGGTGGTCTAAATATTCGCAAACCTGTTCAAAGCAAGCCCGCAAGCTATAAATCATGTAATGCTACACTTGCAACAACATTGTGCGCAGAATGTTCTAATGTCCAGCACTTTCTACTGGGGAAATTAATCCCCGTCAATCTTTCTTACTACTTACACAGTCTTACTATTACTACCACCTGAGATACGTAATTTTGTGTACAAAGATTGTAAATAAACTGTTTTTAGTTAGGTTGCTAGGTACTTGCTAGTTGCTACACCACCGTAAGTAAAAATGTCTTTACTGGCATAGTCTCGGGCGGGTCAAATATTTTCATTTAAAAATCACTTCAGGGTTTGTTACATCCATAATCCTACAAAATTAGAATATAAGTAGGTGTAAGTACCTAGCTAAACTGTTAATTTAATGAGTTAGTAAAATGAGACTTGTTACTCAAGCAAAAGCAATCAAATAAATAAATAAATCGTGATGGTGATTTTCCGAGAGCAAAATCACGCAACTATCAGTGAATTCAAATAAGTTTCATAATACCCGTTACTCAGGGATGATAATTACACGCTGTTAAGTGGCACAATATTGCGTGTAAGAAAATAAAGATGTATAAACTGTTTTATGTAAGTTTTACGACTCATTTTATCTTGACTTTCTATAAATTAGTAAAACAAGACGACTGAGGTGATGTACTTGCGTTTACTTAACGGTATTTTATCGATGGTATCCACTGTTTAATATAGAGTCAATAAAGGATTTTCCAAGTTTGTCCAGCCTGTCGGTTTATTTTATTTTCTCTTAAATGACTCTCCAATAGTGGCGTGATCTTTCAAATCCACAATCGTGCTACGTTATACCTTCTCGCGTATGTTTAGTAAAAATCCACATTTTCATAAAGAACTGAATACGCGTTGGTTTAAGTAGCTATTGTTTTTGTCTTTTACTGTTACACTGCTGAACAAATTCTATTCTATTACTTCTCCTATCTATCATGGTATTCTGTGAGTTTATACATATACCCCAAGTTAAAAAAGCAGACATTTGCAGGAGTGGTGATACTTTACAATAGGTTATTCTGATTATTCTGATCAATATTAATTCTGATGTGTAAGTTACAATACACATCAGAATAACACATGAGATACATAATATTTTAAGATAATTGTGTGAGCTTACCAACATATACCTAACCATAAAACCAGTAAATTAATAACTGCCTTTTTAAACTTGGGGTATGTAGAGCTACATGGATCGCAGTACAAATGCTGTTATGAATGACTGAATTAATAAATGAAATCACTTTCATTAATCATGATTAAGAAAGCAAATGAACCGCTACCTGATTTAATCATAAGGGATCATTTTCACTTTGCATCTTTTCCAATCGATTTGCATTGATTTAATATTAATTTGTATTCATAATTCGTATCATCGATATAAACAATAAGACTTTACTTTCATTAGGATTTAAATTAAATTGGAGTATTATAAATAATGTTATTTAATTATCATCTTGTTGATTTGATTAGCTACGTATTTGGAAGCTGTGTCATATAGAAAAAAAAAATATTTTTATACAATTATGGAAAACTAATGATAAAGTAGTAAAAAATATACAGCCATAAACATAAAAAGGATTATTTTTTATAGTTCTAGATTTTAAGACCATTTTATTTCTTTAATTTTTATCTAATTTTTATGTTTTTATTATGTAGATATATTCACGTGGGATCTATTTCAAATAAATTATAATTATGCATGCTGTCAGAATTTGCGTCTCATTAGTGTTTCTGAAATCTTTGGTAACATTCGATCAGACTTTCAAACTAAATAACGCAATTTATCTTTAAATATATTTGAATGATGATGATAGCTTTGTATGGACTAATTCTAGAATTAGATTAGCTTAACTCAAGTTTGTATTTGAAATGTTACTACGAATTACTAAATCAGTCGCAGTGAATCTTTAATTAATGTTTATATTTCAAAATAAGCTTGTAAAGCTAGGTTTAGTATAGTGTAATGTCGAGAATACGAATAAAAAAGGTAAAATCAAATTAAACTATTCTTATGTATAGCACTCGAAGTGTCTATTCACCCTCCGAAAGCATAATATACATTTGAGGAAGAGGTTTTACTCCAATTGCGGACTTACATTTTGACAAATATAAGACAGTTGACAACCACCACACTACGAAAACCATTAGTTAAAAGTTTACCTTGAGAAATAGTGCCATGGAAAACACTGAAAAAATAAGCTATAATAGTTATAAACTCAGGGACGTTTCAAGGAAGTCGTTTAACCACCAAATCGAAGACATGTCAAATGGCAGGTTGATGCCAAAAATCCCTTGAAGTGAGAGTACGAGGTATCACGATACATTGCCATTGACCCACTATGTGTGTATTACGGTTCTTGTCGATGATCGGCTTGCACGCCATTACGGTACTTCAACGTACAATACGATACGCACTTAAAACGGCGACCGAAAAATAAGCTGATCTTGTAAGGTATGTTAATTTCTTGGTTTGGCTTTATTACTTTGGTTTTTGGTAATATTTTTTGCGTGAAGAAGGTTTTTGTTTGAATATAGCTTAAAAAATTATAGCTCCTACAAACAAGAAAGTAATCCGAAGACACCCAATATAAAAAGATTCAAGACAAGAAAATTGGGGCAAGTTTGTAGCTTTTTGTTTAAAAGCTTTAAAAGTTTGTTTAAAAGCTTCGTTGTGTTTGAAACGGGCTTAAAATATTTTTTGAACTAAATAACAAAAAAAATGTTATTCACCATTTGCATGGCTAAACTTATAGTTTGTACATAAAACCCCACTGTTTCCATTACACACCCTAATTACATAAAATCAGCTCATATTACATTATGACGTGATAAAACAATATCAACTCTAGAAGATCGTCAGTTTTTCACCGTCATTACATGAAACGTTAAACAATCGATTATAACGCATCAAACAGGTATTACATTATTGTATTACATTACTATTACATACTTATCAATCAAGCTTGAGGGCATTGTACGAGGTTCTGTCTATAATTAGTTGACTATTGAGTGCACTCTTTTTTAAAGTGTTGATTTTTCTCTCTCTCCTTTTTCAGTTTATGCCAGCTCAATACTTTGACTTAAATTTTAAACAGTTTCTTCCTTCAAAATGTCAAATCATTTATCTGTTTATCTTAGTTAAGTTACTCTAGCTTTTGGTAACCTTCGTCATCCGATACCTGACAAACGTCCCCAGTTACAGTTACACAAATTCACAGGTGTTCAAGGCACATAAGAAGCTATGGAGAACCTGAGGTTTTATCCATTTTACTGTAAGTTAGGTCAGACACGTCCCGGATCTGGTTCTATTTATTTTAGAAGAATGACAATATTTCGTTTTTGCAGGGATATAGGTATTGTTAACGAATTTCGTTCCTACAGCTTTTTTTAATACTCCTACATATTTAGCTTAGAGGAATACTATAGTTACGTTTATTTAACAACTTTTCTACGCAACTATCTGTAACTACAAGTCACTTGGGCGTGTTTCCGACGACGCGACGGGGACTCTACATTTCCCCTGTATTTATTGCAGGCACTTTGCAATTAAGTATAGGTATGACTCATTCATTACACGGCTAATAGGATTTAACTATCAATTTCCATATTAGCAGTGTGGACCAGATTATTTCAAACAAAATCAACACTTTAGAGCTTTTTATTTGAATTGTAATGTATTTTTAAATAAAAAAGATGGTGATAGAAATAAACTTTAATTAGATTGTCAAATACATGAGGTCTTGTTAATTAAATGTCATCACCAAGATAACACGCACCATGTAAACTCTTTAGCATATCCTCCCACAGCACCACATACAAGTTTATTTCCATTTGAGTCCTCATCTTCGACCATTGTCAATCCTTGGTCATGTTTGTGATTCACGATATAAAATACCAAATCATCATCTTCTATGACGGGGTTCAAAAACCAGAACGATTCCAATTCTGTTGCAGTTCTACTGCCCTTACATTTTCTGTCTTTCTCGCCTTCAATCAGTTTTAGAAACATTTCAGTATCCGTGTTAAGGATTTTGAAATGGAGTTTGTTTTCCTCCCACAAAGCTACGAATTTCCAACGAGCATTTTCACTTTCTACATTCTTGTTTACAAACACTATGCTTTCGTTATTTGTGTCCACACTTGAATCAATTTTGAGATTGTAATCAGACTTTGTTTTTGTTATTTTTACCTCTTCTTGGTCTAGAATAAGTTTAAAAGCAACCGGGAATCGAGTTTTAATTATATTCTCGCCATCACCGTTCCAAAGTTTATATGCAAATTCCATAACGTTGTTGACACTCTTTTTTAATATTTCTGTTATAATTTCTGTGACAGATGCACCATTGCCACTGTTTTCAAAGGTTTTACTAATATTTATAGCATTTTCATAATTTCCTTCCTTTATGTTCCGAGACAGTTCCGGTCCCAAATCCGTGATGTTGAGGTAATCTCTATGATCATGTTCTTCGAAAAGTGTTATAGTCGTCAGAAGATCTGGTAACTTATAACCATGACAATAGAGGATATTTTTCTTAGACAATTCCTCTTCGAGATTCTTTATATCATTTTGTTCGCTTGTAAAACCGTAGACAACTACTTTACCAGTGTCGGAATGGATCATACGAGCTATATCTTTGGCGCAGCTTTTGTTGATCGGAGCTCCCATAAGAGTTACTAGTTTTACTGAATTATCTTTAATATAACTTGAAGTATCACAATTTGTGTAGCTTATGACTGGAATTCTGTTTGGTATCTTTCTATCTCTATCGGGTCCGTTGCTGACCAGTTGATAATGATGGTTAACATTGTAACATTGTCGATAGCCAGATATGCCTTCCTGAGTATTGATTCTGCCTTCTCCCCAATAGTCAACGTGATCAATCATGTCACTGTGTGGTACGATAATGTTGTTGGAAGAAATTGGTATCTTTACAAGTTTATAATTACCAATGTAAGGTACTTCGGAGTACGGATATATCATATCAACGTTTGTCTCGTAGTTTGGCGACGGTGCTAAGTTCCATTGTGTTATTGAATGCATGTTGGAGTCAGTAACTTTGATAATAAAGAAGGAATCTTTTGACAATTCCAGAGAGACTATAATACTAATGAATGAAGTATTTGAAGGGACAATTTATATATAGTTTCTAGCTCTATCTCTTTGAAAGTTATCAAAAACCGAAACCAAAGTATGGTTAGTATGTTGATAAGATTGTCCTTGACATATTTCCATGAAACCGCTATTTTTAAAGAATTGATGTTGCGGTTATTAGGAATTGTAATTGTCAAGTCTTTGTTATTCTATATTACCAATATAATAGGTATTTCTCGAAAAAAATATTCATTGAATCATCGGGTTTCCGGCTATATGTATGAAGCTAACTAGTTTAAATATGGATTGAAATCTAAAAGCCTTTTCGAATCTTTAAGAAGATTATCTCGCTAATAAAAATGTGCAAATATATTTCATTTATTTATCTACTTATGTTCGGGTCACTGTTTCATAACTTTCAGATTCGAATTCTTATTCTGTATTATATTCACAAATAAATTCTGCTAACTAAACTGAAATACGTTTAAAATACGTGAGAACTACTTTTTATGTTGTTTAGTGTGTGTAAAATTCAAAATTTAATTTTGCACAATTTTATTACAAAATTTTTTTTTACAAAATAATTTAAAAAGGTACTACTTGTTAAAAGACATAAAAGGATCAATAGCACATCATGAATAGCACAACCAAGGTAGCCCTCTCTTTTAACCTAAACATGTTACATAAAGTTACATTTAGAAATTACATATTTCACCATAACCCACAAGTTTATCACTTTCTCTGGCGATATTAAAATATTTTATAATATTAGTAACTGAATTGTTAATTCGCTTTCTTCATCAGTGACCGGTATTGGAAAACGAAGACCATATTTTACGGCAATATGTTCATCATAACCATAACCAGTTTTTACCGGAAAGTGATCGAAAACTTTACTGTTTTTTATATCGAATTGAGTTTGCAATAAACTTAGGCCTTCCTTTAATTTATATAAGCTGAATTTTAATTAAAAATCATAGTTTATGACAGTTTAAACTTTCTTCTTTTCGTGATTTTTTGGTTTGTGAGATTAATTTGTGATTTGACAGTAGTAATATTTGATTCACAAAGATATTTCCTGGCTTTATACGAGATTTTACATATCACGTATTAAGTATTTTCGTCTCTGACTTTTATGCTCACTTATGTGAAGAAAAAAAAAGATAGAGATGGAACTATTTCCTGATGTTTATTATCTACTGTTGATCACTGTATTTTGATATAAAAGGAGATTTATGATAAGATAATATAAACTTTTACGAGTTGATCAACTATCTAAAGACAAATTGTATAAAGATCTTTATCAAAAAAGCTCGTTCTAGAAACTGGTCTATAAAATTTAGTTTTCTACTTTTAGAACAGTTTAGTTATTTATAGATTTATTAATGACGTTATTAAAGTTACTTTACTTTTACGGGCATACCTCCTTATTTATATTCTAGCTGCTAAATGTTCGTACAGACTTAATTAGTACAAAGTTCTAGGTTTTTATGAACCTATTTTTTATCTAGAATGGCACTTTTTTTTCACTTTTCAATAATTTTCTAAGATTTATTAAGCCTATTTAATTCTGCTTTTGCAATTACATCCATTGTATGCGATAAGTCCTATCAAAATCACGTCGTTAAAATAGACTACGTTCAAAATTACCGAATATTTTTCACTTAGTAATTTACAAAATTAGGTTCACATATAGGTCACAAAACCGGTGAAGTTTGTAGGTAGCATACAGACCTAGTTTCAACTAGTTACAACCAGTTAACCAACGGTTAGTGCTTTATAGTAACGGAGTTTGTAGATTGAAACGTCGCGGTTCTAGGCTATGTGGCTTTAGGCTGGGCTAGATCTTATCTAGAAATAAAAGCACGTAGGTAACCTTGACAGGTTGTATTAAAATACAGTTTTGTGATCTAAATCTGAATACAGATCTAGATATAAAATCGAACACACATTTTAAATGCAACAACTTTCTCACATGTAAAGATAGTAGCTGATAATAATTCAATTAAAGCTACATTAATACTTTATTTTATTAAACCATAACTGATAAGATGAACAAATGTCGGCACGATTCTTTTTAGGGTTCCGTACCCAAAGAGTGAAAACGGGACCCTATTGCTGAGACTTGGCTGTTCCTCCTGTCTGTCTGTCCGTCCGTCCGTCTGTCACCAAGCTGTATCTCATGAACAGTTGTAGATAGAGCGTTTAAATTTTTGCAAATGATGTATAACCATCCATTGCCACTGTAACAAAAAAATAGAATAATAATAGTTAAGGGGGGGGGGGGGGGCTCCCATACAACAAACGTATTTTTTTTGCCTTTTTTGCTCGAAATCAATAGCAAATGATACGAAACTCTACCTGCGTGAATCCGACTCGCACTTGACCGGTTTTTTATATCATTAGTTTATTAAATGTCTATTTATCAGTTATACTTAAGTATACCTATGATAAGTAGGTGAAATTGTAACAACCCAGTTATTTCGCGCTAGAAATAATTATGTCAAGTTACTTATATGTAGTAGAACTAAAGTTTACACAATTCTACATTATATTGTAATACAGGCTGTTTTTGGTTTGTAACATTCATTATGAGGAAGTGGGGTACTTTGTTACTGAGTGATTTTTTAAAGTTTTTTATATTTGAGTGATAATTAGTTAGGCAAGTGTTTTTTTAACTTAACCAAATGAATTTATCAAAATACTTCTAGGTAGGAACTGAATTATACTATAATTATATGTATAGTTTTATTAGGTGATTTTAGAGACGGGAAAGGATAACATTAGAAATGTCATGTCAAATTGTCTGTGATGACATTTTTCTATGCAAAAATGCTGCAATTTAAACATCCACGACTTATTTTTTTATTTGGCAGAGTTTAAATACATATGATAACAAGAACAGCATTTTGTCTATTGAAAATTAGTCGAATAGACCTCAGTATAGGTAATTTATTTGTTTCAACAACAACACCTCTACGTATTATCATTCAGGAGTCTATCACGAGTCAAGACTCGTGACTCGTGAGTGTCTGGTCAAGACCAAACACTTGCATGGCAACATAAAAAGAAAGTAAGAATAATAGCCGCCTTCATGTTGTTCTTACCTACATCATGTTAGCTTTTGAAGTTCAATGAATAACAAAAGACAACATAGTCAAGGACATCCGCAACCGGAGCAGCCTAGTCATGATAGTGAAAGTGCAAAACTTCATGTCATGTCAAAAAACACTAGAAAACTAGTAAATACATTAGCATGTTTATGCCACACGCATAATAACTCACAGAAAACACGAATTTCTATGAAATTCGACTAGATTTTATAAGTCAAATGTCGAAATGTGTACCATAAAGTGTAAAACTGCATGTTCTTTGCTAACTTTATGACTTTATTGCGACTTTCTTCGAGTTAAAAGTGATGATGGTTGTTAAAATGAGTCTGGTTATTTGCAGCGGTACCTTTACTGCGTTTCCAGTGTTTTCTGCATCTATGAAGCTAAATTAAAACGTTTTATCAAAAACTAATAATTCATGTCCACGTCCATATTCAAAATTCTGGACTGGGCCATCATTGGTTCTATTTTGATTGTTTAAATGCGTCTGTGTTAGCAATGATTATCAATATGTCATTGGTTGGTACTTACTTAGCTAAGTTATTAAGTTGACGAACACTAGAGAGACAGCTTCGGTGTACCTATTCCTTCAGAACTACTATGACTTGACAATAGCATAGAAACTTAAAAGGAGACACACTTATTATTTGTAATAACTTCTTGGATTTTAAATAAATGGTTATAAAATTTTGTAAAAATAAGACATTTCTTCATTGGCCGACCATGGCATTCATTCGTGTCTTTCTCACAAATTTTTTATAACTAACACATGTATAAAAACGCACGTTTAAATATACAGAAACAATCGGTTCACAATGTGAGTTTGTAGTCACCGTTAAACAGGAACTCTTTGATATTCAAGACTTTACGGTGGTTGCACTGAGCTAGGAAACGTGACTACACATAAAACTGTTCGTATTATAGTATTCAACTAACAACTTACTATATTATATTCTAGAAAGGTGTTTTAGAAATTAACCAAAACTACGAGTTAATACTATATAAACCTACCTACGTACATTAATGTTGTAGTAAAGGAGACCATTTTATAGCCTTTGTCTATTCTTTTTGCTTGAAGAAGACCGAATAAACGCAATGCAATGGGTTCAAGTTTTTGTGATGTTCAGTGTCGTAGTTTTTACGCTACTTGGTAAGTGCTTTACGTACCTCTATGTAGAAGTAATTGCACATCGGAGCTAACGCTAGCGTTAGTGATCAATTGAGAAGCTGACTTTAATAGATGCTTCAGACAGTAGATAAAATGATGCAAATACTAACGTCGCGGGAAGCCGTTGGATGTGGCCAGCGCAAGACCGGTCGTTGTGGAGATCCTTGGGAAGGCTGCCCAGCAATGGACAGCCACTCTAAAACGTGAAGAGAATAATCTACCAAAACTTTCTTATGTTTGCAGAATATAGCATAATTATTGGCAAAGCAGTTTTCTAGATACAAGTCTAATTTGTTTGTTTATTAAATACATAATATTGATAAAATACGTGTCGTAAGAACTTTACTGGTAAAATACAAATATCTACTTTCAGCCATTACTATTTTTAGAATTGCGTGTTTAAAACCAGGGTAAGTGATCTACTATTGTCACTTAATAAAGCTTATTAACAACAAGTCAGCATGCGCACGCGACGCGACATTATTTATCATTATGTACTTTTAGTATGTAGGTAAGTAGGTTAAATGGAGATAAGCTTAAGTATTTTATTGCGAAGGTAAAGAAAGTTTTTACTAAATAACATTAAAATGTGGTTATTGAGTTGGTGTGACCTTTTCTTTTAAGAATCATCATTTATTTTTAGCTGCTTCGGGGTTTCTTTAAAATTGGGATTGCTGAAACAAATTACGATTACCTCTTTTTCTGCAACATTTATTAATGATATTTAAAATGAAGAACTTGTTTTCTTTTTCAAGTTTTTTCCTTATTTAAACCAGACGAGATCTAGATCGCATGGACAAGTGTTCAAAATTCCAAATCGTTTCTAATCTTTACTATTATAATGCTCTTTATGTTATCAATTTTCTTTAAAAATGCACTGTCTAAGGGCGCTAACGCATCAACGGTTTCGATGAAACTGCAGTTCGATATTTACAATTGATTCAGATAGATACAGATACACACATTTATTTAACAAATTAAACAGAACAATCACAAAAGAAAATTGATGTCCGATATAAAAACAGCGGCAAACATTTTACATTTTATCGCCATCCAAACACCCTAAGAAACTTTAAAATCAATTTCCTCGGATCTTAAAACACTTAAGTACTATATGTAGGGTAACTGTGCCCATATCGAGATGGTCAGTCCATACTACCGTTATTTCGTCGCGCACGTCTTTGATTCGATGTTTGATTGCCAGTACGAGCTTACACGCTAGTGCCAGACTAGGTATTAGACTGGGTACATTGGGTATACTGGGTGCTTTTCAACTCTTTACTAAATTTAAGGACTATCCATAGGTACATAACAATAATGTAATCTATCCAAACAACTGAACACTTCCACAAATAATATAGGTTAAAAAACAACAAAAAGAATCTTCTTATTCTTAATTTGATAGGACATTTTAAGGCGAGTACTCATCAGCGTGCTGTAACCATACTGTTGCATGCACTGTAACCAGAGGGTAACGTTGTTTGCAAACCTGCTGCGAGCGCACATTCTATGTTGTTGGTTACAATGCATGCACAACCGGCACAGCTTTTTGGTTACAACTCGCTAATGACTTTGCGCTCTTATGCAATAAAAAATATAGCTACGAGTACCTATACCTATTTAGTTTTTATTTTACACAGGGATTTTATGATACAAAGTATTTACATTATGTACAGAAAGAAAACAAAAATATTATAATCACTTATATCTAACTTAAAACTAGGTACCAACTACAATCTAATCAAACAAGCCACCCCGAATCGTACCTACCGCGAAGGTGCCCAAACACTTGCGCTATTCCCGCGCTTTAGTATCCAATGAAAAAACTAATTCAGTTTCAAAGATAAATTACGACTCTTAAATTTCCATAGTGAGTTCCGAAACAACCTGTATGGGTAAGTATAATTGAAGCCGACGCGGTTCCTAGAATTAGTACTGGTGTAGGAAGTTGATCGAATTACTAACGAGTCTCTACTACGGCCTCCTTCTTTACTACTGTGTTTAGGTGCCGTGAGACTTCAAATAGTAGATGCGTTATTCCAGTTTGTTTTTAGTCAAGTTTTAACTCTTTCAGTTTTGTCAGTTCTACTACTGATGCATAAATATACTAAAATACTCCAATAAAGTACAAAAATTATATGAGCTGATAAAACATAAACAGTTAAAAACAATAATTAGGTTTGCATACGATTTCATAGTTTTTAAGCTATGTTGTAAGATTTATTAAAACTAACATTTTATACCTAATATGAATATCGTAAAAGACTTACCAAACCAAATTTTATATTTCAAAAAGGAAGTATTATTTATTGACTACTAACGTCTTAACACAAAAAGAATCAGTAAACGTTTAAGACTTAATCAATTATAGAAAAAAAAGTGAGTAAAAAAGTGATAGATAAAATGAAATTGTTTATCATTAATCAATGCTGGCTATCGATTAGATATTTATTAAGACAGTGTGTTTACAAAGTAATGTAATTAATTAACATAAGTTATTTTTACGTTTCAACTATAAATAAAAGTTGTGGCTTATGAAACGTTTATATTAAGTTGTTTCCATTAAGATAATGTTTAGATATTATTTCCATTTTCTATGGAAACAACTTTCGTTATTTCGACATAAAATGCATTCACTTTCTTAAGCCAATCAATGAAACAATAAAATTAGGGGTTAGAAAGAAAAAGTCCATCATAAGAGGGCAAAAGTTTTAAAAATCAAATCAACGTGAGTAGCTACTGACTGACGGCCACAAACATCACTTTACTTTTCCTCAAAACACTTCTATTATATTTATTTCGAGACATAAAACCAATGAAAATAATTCGGATTTTATCGTATCTCTTATCCCACGATATTAATTTTACTTTCGTCGGTTTACGGCTTAATTTTGACGCATAGCCAGCAAACAACATTTTTGTCAGAATGCATGTATTATGTTGCTATTATGAAAGAGTCGCTCAAATAATATAATCGGTACGCAACATAACTAAGTGTCAAGACTCAAAACGACTGTTTTATGAAACAAAATTTTTCTAGCAAATGTATCAAGTGTTATTATTAATAAATATTTCCGGGAGTAACAAGCATTAGGTACCTAATACGATGAGTCATTCGTATTAGAAACTTTGCTAATTGTTTGCTGACGGTTCAAGATGACCCCGTTCTACACTTATGGAGGAAATCTAAGTTTGTTACAAGTAGTACTGAATCTACGACGCGTGACGATACTCGAGTTATTTTAATGAACAGCGTATATACCCGTTTAAGATTTTATTAGACACAATTTGCCATAAAAAAATAATTTCCGTTTTATAGTTTATTGCGTAATTTTGTTACGGAAAGGCTCTCATTTGCGACACATTTAAGATATATTTTGCACGTAATTCATAATTGCTTGATGGATACTGTCCACTACATTTTTTTTACTTTGTATCTTAACATTTGTTTCACACGTTAAAAATTTAGGGCTCCTTTTTTGTATAGAACTCATAATTAATAGATAGGAAAGAGAAGGTAATAAGCAGAAACAGCAATGGAATCATTATGTAGGTTTTAATGAAATGTTAATAAGTATCATATTTCTAAAAGTTGTACTATTCCGAAAACACACTGGTAGGTAACCCAAACAAAAACTGGATCAGCTATAAAAAAACATTCGAATGAACAAAACAACTGGTAATATGCTAAAACTTGTAATTATTTTTGCAGTTACCAAACTAGATATTACAATAACAATTAGTTACACAAAAACTTTACGGTCTGTAGCAATATTGCCCTTTACTGTCTCTTATTGTGGTTTTTAAATTTTAAGTAGATACTCTTAAAAGGCCAAGAATGAAAAACTGAAATAGATTAAATAGAAATTAATTTAAATATCTAGCAACTTATTTACTCACGTATGATTCCTATCTAGGCATCTTAAAATATCACTATTTAAAACACAAATGCAAGAAAACTCCGTACCTACTATAGTCACACATTATAATAATACAAATCAAATACTAATAATATAAATAACTTTATATTACTTTATGCATTAACATCGGATGGTTGTACTTCATCAAACTGCAGCAAACGAGTCGTGTACGACAAATTGACTTTAGAATAACTAAATAATATATCAAAATCGATTAAGGATTCTTATCGTAGGAAATTTACATATTTGTTTAGAAAAATTAACACAGTAGCGTTTTGCAAGTACCTGTGTAGTTATAAAACTTGATAAATAAGCAGTCGATTGTGAATTTTCTCTATTAAAAATTGGTATTTTTTACAGAATAGTCATGAGGTTAAATCATGTTTTAATTTGTTTGTGTATCATATTTTCAATTGTTTTGGGTGCGGAAGGGGGAGATGTGTACCCGAAACGTGTTTATATAAAAAAATCCAGCGTAGTATCCCCTCCAGCTAATGGAAGAAGATATTTTCACAAAATTTACCAACCACATAATAGCCGACAAAGGAAGTATAATAAAAAACGCGGGCATAACGGTAATATGGTTATAACAATTAATACAGAACCAAAAGAATTCTGTTTTGGTTCATCAAATAACGATGAAAAATGAACCCTACCCAATCAATCAGGAAATTCAATTTTCATTGCCATACGAGATGGTTATGAGCACTCGATACTGTGTAAGTATAAAATTCTCTTGTATTCTGGTATTTCTTAAATAATATTTATTTACCTTAAAAAAAGTACCTACCTTAAGGCGAGTGCTCGTTGATAAGCTGTACCATACTGTAACTACTGCATACACTGTAACCAAAAAAAACATAGTGTGTACGTTGTTTGCTAATGCTTCGCGAACCTGCTGCGAGCCTACACCTTAATGTTTTTTGGTTACAGTTGCAGCGCATGCAATGGTTACGCGGCTACGGCTCGCTAATGAGTACAGTACCCTTATAATATTTCGATAATGATAGAAATGTGGTAATTGTATGAACATAACACAAACAATGATTTCGAAAATTCTATGTACTAGGGAGAGAATGTTCTAAGCAAATTTATTAGAAAAAAAATAATTAATTAGTTTTTTTTTCTTTTTCAGAAGAGGTACCTACAGATTTGAATGTGCCAACTCTATTATATTATGAGCTACAATATAGACAATAAAATACATTAAATTGAACAGATATTACCCAAACCAAACCTTGTTTGTAATTTATTATTTTAAAAATCATAATAGTTTTCTATATATAAATGACTACAATATCATAATGATTGAGAGTAATAGAAAATATTTTTAAAAGTATCACTTGTAGGCATCAAAAATTATGTTTCCTGTACTAAAGTTAATTCTAATAATTAAAATAAGAACGCGTGATTATAATTTTTCAAAATAAAAATAAAGTATTTAAACTATTAGAACCTTTTTACTGTAGAGCCTTATTATTCCATCATTGATTAAGGGCCGACGCACACCTGACGGAGCGCAGCGCAGAGCATTTTTGTTTGTTATATTATAATCGACATTAGTCCCGTTAAAATAATATTCAAAACAGATAACACAATATAAATAAACACAATATGATAAAACGAGCATTGGAGCATCGTAGCCACTACAAGTTAAAGGTTGTGTCAACTGATTTTGATATATTTTACAAAGAACAAAGTCGATAATAATATGACAATCAAAAATGGTCTGCGCTGCGCTCCGTCAGGTGTGCGCCGGCCCTAATACTTAATATGTTAAATACCGTATTTTATAACACAGTTTAGTGAAGCCAGTCTAATGAATTACGCAATGTTCGTGTTAGAAAGATCACCTTCATTCATATTCATGGAAACAGTGTTTATCGACGAGAAAACTAAATAATTGAATCAGTTTTAATTCGATTTCCTCTCACATGATTTACAAGGTGTTTGGCACATCATCAGCTGTTAAAATGTCAATCAAATAAACGTCTTCTTTTGGATTCCTTTGATTGACATGATCACATTGAGATCTTGTTTAAATAATTAGAATAAGTTTTATTTTTATTTAATCAAGAAACTGTTTATTTAATTAAAAAAATCTTAAGTATTTACTTAATAAATGGGTTCATGGTGTATTTAATTGAAAAACTGAAAAATATGTAGGTACTTAAGTTCCATTTTTAAAATCAAAATCAGGTTCTTTTTTTAAAGCATCAACGAGTCAAGAAAAAATTCTTTCAAAAGTCTAGAGGTGTCTCGACGAGTGTATACCTACAACCGGCATCAAATACTTTATACTGGGAATACCAGTGATGTCACCAACAGAGAAGGATGAACAGCGTTTATCTAAAAATCTTCAAGTGAACTCCATTACCTATAAATCCATGTCAAAATTAGGGCCAAAACATAAATTCACGACACGACGCGACACGACGTCGTGCGTCGTAAAACGATACGACACGACACGACGTCGTGGATTTTCACTATGCGACGTCGTCGTCGTGTCGTGAATTTATGTTTTTATGTGAATTTACTCAATGACTAAATACAATTTTAGTGCAAGTGGCTAGGAATAAAGATAGATAAAAATAAGTAAAAATATTATGATATTGACAGGCGTTCACTTACAATAAAAAGTTGGAATAATTATAGGTTTTGACAGTTATAAGCTACAGATAATAAAATAAAATTTACTCGCAGTTAGAATAATGTACAAGACAGTAGTAAATTAACGTCGTCTTATATTATACAAAACAACTTTCCTTATTTATAATGTGCTAGGACTCATCTGCAGGTATCCAATTTTACTAGAAAGCAAAGAAAGTGACTATCGATTTCAGATAAGCACTAAAATATAGACTTTCGATACCTACCGGAAATTTAGAAATAACGTTAAAGCAAAATGTTCTAGAATTATCATTTAAAGTATACTTACAATCGGTTTTTTAATTAATTGGATTATAAAAAAGAGATTTTTGCTTGTTTAGTGAAATTTTAAATTCTGCCTCTAAATGAAACTTCCCTTATAATAATAACAGATCTAACCAATTTAAAAGTTGGTAACAATTATATTTTTACATTACAGCTCCCTCTTGGGCAAAGGCCTCTCTTCATTTTCCACCTCTTCCAATCCTAATTCATCTCTTTTCTAATAATATTTGGGTCTTGTATTTCTTTAATAAACAGCGAAATGTATAAGCTCTTTAATAAAGATTCCTTGTTTCGAAAAGTTACTTTCCAACAAAATTAATTGTGTACACTATTGAGACTATTTACGATTAATTAAATACATTTATTAGTGAAATTTACATGGAAAAGAGACGTAATTTAAAACCACTTACCTACCTAGCTAATGCTTAACGGCTGATTACTTGACCTGGTAACTGCCCCATCACATGTACTACCTATATTATGTAGGTACTTTATTTAATACAGGCAAGCATCAAAAACTTGTTAAACTATCTCAATAAGTGCCGTACCGTAATCTTGCTAAACGCTCCGAATAGAATAAATTAACACCACAAGTAATTATGTAATTAAATTACAGAGTTTCTACGCTTTAGACACGGTTCTATCATCATTATGTGATCAATTGATTTCTTTAGAAAAACATGTAATTATAATCTAATAATTCAGAGAATATTAATTAATAAAAGACGACCACACGTAATAATAATCACGTTTCTTTTTTGGTAATGCAGAGTTTTCAATTTCAGTGTGACTTATTAGTATGGTTATATGAGTATGAATTGGTGATTCCTCAGCCATATTAGGGACCTTACTCCTTACACCTACGGTTGCCTTGCGGTTGCATGTTTGATATGGAACCGCACCTAAACCGCGGATCTCTAGCCTACCACGTTTTACGTTTATCATATCAAACGTCAAACCGCAACAGCACCAAAGAGCTAGTAGCTATTTAAAGTAAAATTGTAGCAAACATGAGCAGACTTCACGTCTCAAAGTATCCGGTACTCACTTATCAACATGCAGATTGAAATAGCAATTAAACAAAAACAATCTACCGGTTCCGACCATAGCCCACGAGCGAGCCGGTTACGATATCCGTATAAATCACAGATAAACCACGATAAACCGTTTAAATGTTTGCTAACTATGTAAATGAGCCCATAAAGAACGAAGGCGAAAGTTATTCGAGGTGACCGTACGAGTGTTACTTTGATGTAGACGCAGAAACATGGACCACGATATCACGAGTGATCTCTAGGGACTTGTTGTGTCAGTCTTAGACCAAAATTTGTAAAAAATACTATTTGTTTAGGTTAGGTTAAATGACGTACCCTAGTACCTACCTAATGGGCTGAAAGAATCATTTGGTGAAACATTTAGCATACACAGTGTACCGAGAACGAGTGTTAGATATTATTGTGCAATGATATTCCTCGGTACTTATCTGAGCTACTAGGTAGGAGTAGAATAACTATTAGGTAAGTACTGTACGGTGAATTAAATAAACGAAGACTTAATTAAAAATAAATGAAATTATTAAGTGACATTACATATTCACGTATGAATTGCCGAATTGGTTTGACATTTAATAAGAAATCGCAACTAAAAGACTACATATAAAAATCAAGAAAACTCATTTGGAACTTAATAAATTACAGCAATGATCCGGCCACTCTGTTATTACAAGAAGTAATTTTAAATTATGAACAAATTAATGTATAAAATTACCTTCCTTTAAGTGCGACGTATCTCATTTCGAATGAAGCAATGATGTAAGAAAATCGTCACGAGGAAATCGTTTCACTCGGGTAATTGATGTTATATTTTTATTGGTATATGTTTTGCAATGATATAATATTTTGTAGTTACAAATAATGTCAATCTTCGAATCTTATTTCAGTATGGGTACATAAGTACAGTAAATGAAAGATCAAAGTATCTAATCGTGAATCTGAATAAATTTTCCAAAGAACATGGAGTCTGCGTGTGTCTGCTAATATACCTTATAACTTGTCTGAAAATTGTCTTATTCATTATTTTCGCGCATTCCTAGAAACCTGTACTCACTAGCTCTTACGAGAGCTTTTTCTCTATGCTGTTGCTGTGTTTCGGCCCTTATTGCCCTTAATTTCATGTTTAAGGCACTTTAATACTTACTCAGACAGAAAAAGGATCTGTGGTTGAATCTCATCGCATCCCACACCACATCCTTTCCTCATCGTTATAGCTTATCTAGTAAAGTCTTTCGCATTATAATAATATCAACTTGTTCGCCTGTGGTGTGCAAAGGCTTGTCAACTTTTAGATAATGTCCTTTCATCGCTATTGCGTACGGAGGTAGACAAATGCCTTTTTAACACTTTTCGGTTGCCGGATAGTTGTCTATGGCTAACTAGCGGACAAAATATATGGAGACCGGTACGTGAAAAACTATTACTTACCCACTGACTATCCTAACCGAGATATTTAAAATGTGTGACACTTTTCTTTATATTTATACTAACATCCGTATGCTATCTTTACACTGCATTAAGCTTAATTCATGTGAATTAGACCAGCATAGGCGAGATGATATCTTGCCTATAAGCTAGTTAATAAATTAAATTGATCGATCTGAGGCACACTTTCAATAAATATTTATTAAATAGGTACTTAATGAAATCTGCTACTGGCTTTATCAGAAAATGTTGATCAAGTTATTTATTAAGCAAAGTGCCGTCTCCTTTTCATTCTTAACAACGAAACATAAAACAATATGACCACGAATAAGACAGCTGTCGATTTTAAGGAGGACCGAGCATAAGATTTAATAAAGGTTTCTGCAACTGAGAGTATTTAATAAAATAAATGTCAGTCAGCGGAACTGAGTGTTCATTTGCCGGTTACTGATCGCTGTCTACGTGATTGAACATCGACTTTCTTGTGTCGTGATTTATTTATTACTCGATATATTACTCTGTAAAGCAGATATCCGTAAAATGCAACTTAATTAAGCAACTACAGTTAAGCGAGACTTGAGTATAGAAAACTACTGACTCTATGCCTACTGAATATTTGTAATGGGTGTGTTTTAGACTGTATGAAATAATTTTGGTTGATTTTGTTTCAGATGGTCAATGTAGCTGTTGGAGGGAGGTCACAATGCTTATAAACATTGGGCCCGGGGCCCACTATATCTTGAAGAGGTGAGTTTTAATAACGCAAAAGATGGTTACAGTGATTCCTTTCCATTTTAAGATGTATTTTAGACGCCTAAACCTCCGCGGACTGATCTTTGTACGAGGACTTCTCAATTGTTTACTCTTAACTCTATCTCACAATAAACTACGTGCCCACAAAAGAACCATGAATAATTGAATAAATTCATAACTCTATAGTTATGATTATGACTGAAAAAGTTGACTGTCAAAATTATTTTAGTTGCAGTCATAATTATACCTCTGTATTCTTTTCTACGTAGATCCAAAAGAGCAGCACACACTCGAGCTACCGCGTCAATTTCACAATAATGAAGGCAATTAATACAATTCTTGTAGCAAAAACATTACAGAGTGAAAGAAGAAAATATCAAAATCCAATGGCCATAACTCGAGAAGGTACAGAGATAATGCTAGTTAAAATAGCTAATAACAGAGTCATGTGTGGTTGTGTGATCTTGAAGCGGAACGGACAATGTTTTTGCTGCCGCGCCCACTCAACCGACCACGAAAACAGATGCTTTTCACTCGGACAGAGGGAGATTTGAAATTAATTGTAAAAGATGTAGGTCGAAAATAAGTAGCTCTTAACTTTCTTATCTATTTAATTCATATTTAATAAGCAAATACTTACGATTAATAAGCAACTTATATCTTTATTGTAGCACTTTCGTAGTATCGCGATATAAATTCATCGATTATACTGCATAAGTTGATGTTTTTGCCAGAAGAGTTGAATGTTTGTTGTTACACAATCGTTCTACTGAACCAAATACCTTAAACGAAAGGTTGATTTAAATAACCTTTAGGTAATTAATTCCGTTACGGAAAATTTTAAGAGAATCGATCGCGAATAATAAGGCGAATTTATTTTTAAACCATATTTGAAAATTTTGGTTTCTCATATTGCATTCGGATAACGCTATGACGCAGCAAAGTAAATCTCTTCGTTAGGTATGTTTAAGGATTTCAATTACTGCTTAGGTAATTCCTGTCGTTGACGTATAACGCCAGATTAGAATTTCTTTTCAATTGCTCTTCAGATGGTGACGTGTGACAACGATCCCGCGCTGGGCGGCTTCCGCCTGGGCTCTCGTGACGACGAGCCCCGCCGCCCGCGCCCCCCCAGCATCTCCTCTCTCTCCCTCTACAAGCAGAAGATTGACGCGCTCTTCGATGATACACGCTCGGTCAACAGCCTGCCTTATAGTCCTGATAATGGTCGAAGGGATAGTAAGGTTAGTGAAAATTCCATCCTACACGTAGACGTGTTTAAACACCAAAACTGTTAGATAGAAGAATAATCAATGTTTTACTTACTTTTAGGTCAGCCTATCGGCACGCGACAGCAAAGCAACAATCTACGAAGATGAAGACAATTACTGTCGAAACAAAATCAGTAAAATAAATAATCAGGTGCAGGATCGCATCGAACGAATGTTCATGGACGTAGCTGGAGAGTCGAAGCCAACCAGCGAAAGCATCGGAATCCACATGTTTAGTGTCCACTACCTAGGCTCCACGCCACTCCAAAGCAAAGTTACCAGCCTGTCTGGCCTCCAAACGCCCCTCAAAGACCTTTACTTTGCATACAGAAGAAATTTCCGCCATAAAAATGCCTTTTCAGGCCGCTTAGAAATCTCCAAAAGTGGGCTAAAGGTCAGATACAAGGGAGAAAAGGGTGACTTGGAACAACTGAACCCCTTCCCAACAATCGCAGTCTGGTCTGCTGTCAAATTTGTTATCCAACCATCAGAACGTGACAGTCGCGATCTCAGCTATGCGTTCCTGCCCTTAATCACAGATCCAGACCATATTGATAAGTTTGCATTATTTAAGACACTAGAGTCGTCTGATAAAAAGTACATCCTCTCCTACAACGAAAATTCACATTCACCCATTTTCGCTGTTGTGATGAGGAAAATTGGCGTCGCTAAGCAATTGGAGTGTCATGGGTTTGTATGCCAGACTACCGAGGACGCTATCGTGATAGCGGCCACGTTATACAAATCGCTGATGTCACACATGAGCCGGCAGGGCCACAACGAAAAGAAGAAGTTTAAAAATCGAAACGGTGTGAGTTGTATGAGTGTGGCAAGCAGTGTTTCACCGAACGACATCCCAGTCAGGCCACCGCGAAAGAAGCGTAGCACATCTTCGCTCAGCGGGGACAGTGACAGAGCAGATGGATTCTCTGCGAGTGAATCGTTTAACGAGAAACCTAAACTGGAAAGAACTAAAAAGATCTCATCAGAAAGTCTCCCGGCGCCTCCAACTCCACCCCCCTCCATTCCCCCCGCAGAACAAAAACGCATCACCGTTGAAGAGGTGAAAGCTAAATTAGATTCCATAAAACACGACACCAGCGGCAGTGACACGCAAGATTCAAAAAAATCTATACCGAGAATTGTGCCAAACAACCCGAAACTACAAAATCTCAAAAAGCCAAGCAGCAGTGAATCCTCGGTTCGTAGTAAAGTTTCGGAAAAGATTGAGCTTTTTAGAGAGTTAGAGCGACGGAAAAATATTCAGAGACCACCGACTTTACCACCTCCAATACCAACGAAACCATCCTCAGAGTCCTCTCCCGATCATTTGTCTAAAGAACCTTTGAGAAGAACTCAAAGTCAAAGAAAATCTCTCAATGAATCAGGAGATATATTGACAAAAGTGGCGATTCCTCGATCCGGCAGTTTCCTTAATGCTGGAGGACTAACTCGGTACAAATCAATTGGCCACAGGTAAATTAGTTTCACTGATGTCTACAAGATCACATTGATTTTATTTTCACTTTATTGATAATTGATAATTCAATTTCCTCTATCTTGATTTCTAACACAATCGATTATCTCGAACACTAGAAATAGCTCGCTAACTAGTAATGAATAGAGCACGCTTAGTCGAGTGTTTCCATTACATCGCATGTTTATAATTGCATTGCATCCGCTACATTTCTTGTCTAAAATTAATACTAGTATTTCTTCCAATTACACGCGTACTGTAATACTGCCTCAGCATAGCAGGCATTAATATCATATACTCTTAGTTATGCATGACGTTTATTATGGAGATTGCAGCTTGTAAAAAAGATTTCATTTACATTTCAGAAACAACGGAAAGAAGGGAGGCGGCTCACCGCTAGGGTTCAACGAACTTTTCAACGAATTCAAAGTTCAGGAAAATTTACATTCGATGGATGAAATACTCAATGCCATAATAGACGCAGAAGGAATGTCCTTCAACGATTTAAAGCCGATTTACAAAGAATTCCTACTAAAATTAGCTGTAACTTTAACGAAAGACGAAATATTCCAGCACAGTAAAGCAATAATGAAAAAACAAAAGAAGAAAATATTGAGAAGAAACAGTATGTTCCAGAACAAGAGAAGAAAAATCTTCAAAGGAGCGAGTGGCCTAAGAATGGTCTTTAGGATGCCGTTTGGAAAAGATTTACGAAAAGAGAAGAAGAAACAAATGGGTTCATTAAGCTTCACCGCAGTTGAAAACAAAGACCCTATATCTGAAAGTTCAGTATCGACGTCCAGTTACGATTTGAGACAATTCCGGCCGAAGGAGCCTTCGCTTCCTTCACCAAAGCGACCGACAATGAGACAGAGAAACTCAAAACGTTCAGACAAAATAGTTCACGTCTCAAAACGCAATGGAAAAGTATCCAGGCCTGGAGAAAGAACATCTACTTCTGAAGATTCTGACTTTTTGACATTAAGCAATCGCCTTGGTTGCCAGAATAGGAACAGTTCAAGCGGATATGTCTCATGCTCAGAATGTGAATCAGAGAGTTGTATGGACCGGTGCTACTGCTCATTGAAGGGATGTAAATCCAAATGCTACTGCTCGCCTGATATGCAAAAAGATCCGGCAAAAGTTCGACTTTTGAATAAGAGCAAAAGCTGTAAAGATTGTTCAAAGTAAGTATTCCTTCCATTATACTAGGATAATACATTTTTGACTTATGATTCAAGTTAGACAAACGAACATGAATCATGTTATGCATCTCAACTCACTTAATCTAAAATTTCACTGCTTTCTGTCTTTGTTTTACATTTCATTTATCTCTAATAGAACGGCATCTCAACAGTGACTGTGTTTCTTAATTTCATTTAAACAATCATTAGCATCAGCAGAAGAATCTGAACCTTATTTGTCACAATTACGGTTGCTTCTAAATTATCCACTCGTGATAGAAATGAAATGTGTGCATGCTTATCAGAGCATAGCACGTCCGCCACTTGCGATGCTTCAAGAGTAACTGACTGAACCAAATTATAATTATTTACAGTTGACTGTGAATTAATCATTTCACTTAGATGCGAAGTTTTTACTAGTCACGCTAGAATTTATTTCGAATTAATTAAACTCAGGTCTTAAATGCCAGTTAGAGAAAATTTACGAATTTTGCGCATATTTGTTTGCTGGAATCCATAATGATGTGCAGACAAACGAGATTTAAGTATTTGAATTAGTGTTTCGAAGTTAATCAGTATACGTAATCGAGATTTTTTCTGTTATGATATAAGTACCTACATTTAATTCTTAACGTTCTAAAAATCATATTTGTTTTAAAAATTTGTAGGGACTTATACGACGCAGACTTCAGTTACTGTTCGTGTGACTCGGAGAGTTGTGCAGATAGCAACAAGTGCTACTGCACTGGCCCCAGAAGGGGCATGCAGAGCTCCCAAAGCCTGGAGTATTTGAGGAGCCCGTCGCAGAAGACTTACACTGATCGTCTGAGACGCGCCTTCGACGATTACGATGGCAAGAAAGGGAATAGGACTAGGTTAGTTAATAATGGTTTTCAAAATTCCAATAATTTCTACTTAATATTCAATATTAGCTTCCGCCTTAGAGTCCAGGTAGTCGCAAAGCGTATAATCTGCCTTTGCAGGTCAAGTAAAGATGCTTATCTGCCCAGGCGACTTTTTTACACCTTCTGATAGTATGAAGAATATTAAAACTGTTATTATGACATTTTTGGTTAATAAAGGCTCTCTCCTAAATTCCAGATCAAGCGCAACATCCCACAGACGTCGTGAGGACCGCAGACAGCGCGCGCGCAGCTCGGATAGCCTGGCACTGGACTACGAGCTGCTGCTGCAGAACAAGGCTCGGGACACCAACAGCCGGAATATGCAGAGGCTTACAGGTGGGTTTGGAAACTTTTTCTACTTAGGTTACATTAAATGTCTTTCAACTACAGTCAGTCACACTGTAGTTGTAGGTAGTTGAGATCTCTTTACTTAAATACAAGGTGAACATGATTTTATTATAATAATAAAGCGAGCACCTGCTTGGAACCATGGAATCAGTAGGTTTGGTTGAAGTAACTTCATCAGCTATTGACTGTAAAGTGAGTAGTGACATGGTTTAGTTCTGAAGGAGATTCGTTATCTGGGAA
This sequence comes from Anarsia innoxiella, assembly GCA_947563765.1. Taxonomy (NCBI): domain Eukaryota; kingdom Metazoa; phylum Arthropoda; class Insecta; order Lepidoptera; family Gelechiidae; genus Anarsia; species Anarsia innoxiella. The sequence continues at coordinate 4,539,841 of OX387410.1, read as the reverse complement.
GAGATAGGATATTTCAATCTAAATAAATAAATGGTCATCTTCTTCTATCTTTTCTGCAAAAATATTCTTTTTAATTAAATGCATTTGTGAATTTCAGTGAGGAGCACCGGCGCAGGCTCCCAAGATGCACTCAGCGTGAAGAAGTCTGCGGAAATGGCCGCGTTGTTTGCAGACGTGAGGCTCTCGCAGCGGACCGACGTGCGCTCCCTCGCTGGGGGGCGCAGGGCTAGGCCTCCGCCCCTCCCGCCTTCCCCTCCGCGCGCCATACCACCTTTAGCCAAAATGTTTGATCATCATCCGCTAAGCAGGAATGCCAGCCTTGAAGACACTTTAGGATATCTACCGTAATTCATTTGTTTGGTGATTGTTTTGTTTATTTAAATTATAATTTTGTTTTATTGTTCTTTTCTTTACTTTAGGCCTTTATACTTTATCTTACATAGCTACTTATTTTATTTAATCCCACATTCTACTGTGGAGCATAAAAATTATTATTTTAAATACCAAATTACGTTTTCGGGATTAATGGATGACGAATTTGTATGAATTAGTACTTACTTGCGCCTTGCGTACCTACATGCGATATTTAATTTTTATTCTTTATAGTGGCTATATTATTTCGGTTATAAACCTATTACCTACCTACTTCATCTTTGTTATAAAATTTATTTTTCACAATTGTTTATATCCTGCAGTGTTTTTATCATTATAATCTGCTGTGTTGCTCGGTGTCTGTCATGTCAGTTCCATCACTAATCTATTCCATTAAACGTATACCACCTTATTCATTAAAATAAGGACCATAAGTATATCGATTGTAGTGATCAACTATGTATGTAGTTATTTATTATTTGGAAATAACCTTTTTATACATAGGTGCAATATTATAGTGCAATATTTGAGTCAAGTGTATTTATAGGTTAATGTATGTAAAACTGTATATTTTTCATATAATTACTTAATTATTACACACGATTTTGACTTAATATTTTCTATTTATATAACGCCTGACAAGAAAATTAAAGCAAAATCGTACTGGAGTGTCTTTATGATAATGCTTTTGTGTTTAAATCAGGCGTTTTAGTTTTTCCTTTTAGTTATAATTTCATAATTTTTAAAACTTATTTTCGATCTTTTATGACTGTGTTTGCAATACTGGTGCAATATATTGTTTTATAAGTGCTGGCACTAGCCAAATTCCATATAATGGTGTAAAATACTCGTTTGTTTAAATAAATCAATGTAAAATAAAAAGAAGCTTGTCATTCCGATATGATCTTAATTGATTTAGTTTGCTCAATCCCATAATTTAATGAAAACTCAGTAAAATTAGGTAGATTTAAAATAAGTAATCTGAAATAGTAAGTATATAATCATTTATTGATATTTTACAAACATAAAATACATTGTTGTTCTATCTTCATAAAAAGAACCAACATTAAGTGATGCCACTGGTTTATCTAACTAATTTGAATAAAATTTTCTCATCCATTGTGATATTGATTGCTCTATCATTCATATGAATATATTCATAGGACAAGACTTGAGATAAAGTGAGACAAATTGATAAACTCAGGTAGGATTTAAAGTTCGCAAAGTGCAGATAATTACCCTTCTGTTTTGCCATTTTAGTACCTACTTACTTCTTTTGTTTTTCAGAGAGAGGTTTTTACAATTAAAGGTTTTATTCATAAAGCTAGATACAGGAGTCATAAACTTTGCTTTAATGTAATAGTATCCAGGTGGATAGAAAGGTCACTTGGTTTGTAAATAGCAATTAGAATCTTTATAGGCATTTTATTGTGAATGATAATAATCTACACTTTGCATAAATTATCTTAAAATATTATAATATAACAAATAAAACATAAGTTACATGAATATCTTTCGAATATATCTCTTCATGTAGGTACAAAATTTTAATCAAGATTTGCATTTTCTATAATATTTCGAAAACAATAAGATCAACAATTTCAAAATATTAATACTTACTTATGTATTTCAAATCTATTTGGATAAAGGCATCTCTTTATATAATTTATTATATATTTACATACTTATTTATGTTATTTCTTTCGATGTTTTATGGTTTTAAACTGAGTATTTAACAACGTTACTAGGTAGCTGGTAGGCATAATTATATATCCAACTAAACAAGATCTTAAAGACTACAAATACACGTTTTAAATTACAAATATAATTGCCCAATATATCTAAGACTTTTCCAGCAATTTGTCAATTTAAGGACTATTCAGCGAAATGTATACAGCGTCGTCATTATAATCAGGTATCTAATCTACTATGGCATTTAATAAGGCCTAACTGTTCCTAGGCGTCCTCTCGGGATAGGTTCGGCGTAGCTGTGCCGGAACTTCGCCGGCTGCCGGTCGCTGAGCTCACGGAAATCCCTGTAGTCTCTCTCATAGAACCTGTCTCTGTCACCGTCAACATACGACGGTCGCTGGTCATCCAACAAGCGAGAGCGAGAGAACGCTCGCTGCCTATCACTCCAATCCCTCCGCCGATCCTCAATCACCGGCTCGATTATCTCATCCTCGTCTATGCGACGGTCCAACTCCCTCCTATCTCTGTATCTATCGAAGTCTTCCCTATGAGGCTTAGGCTCGATCCTGTTCAAATACTCCTCCGCGCCGTACTCGTACCGCTTCACGTCGTCGCCTTTGCGGCCCACTCGAGGCAGTCTCTCCACCTCCCTGACGTCTCTATGCAGCGGTTCGTCACGTATGCGATCCTCTTTACGCCTCTCCGGTTCCCTTACAGAACGCTCCGAGAGGGAACGATCAGGTTCTCTTCTAGAACTCTCCCTGAGTCTCTCTGTTCGCTCGTCTCGTCTCTCTTCCTCTGGGGAAGAAGTCGAGCGACTGTTTCTTTCCAGCATGCTTCTTCTCATAGCCATGTGCTGCTCGAGCTCCCTATTGAAACGTTCTCGTTCTAGATTCATGAACTTTTCTTTAGCGACGTTGAAACGATCCTTCGGTGAGGTGTCGGCTATTTTGAGGCTGCCCTCGCTGGCGCCTCTTTGGAGTTTACCGAATCTGCGGTCCTCGACTCTGTCTATGCTCCGGTTGGAGGGTTTGGTGTCGGCGACGTACCGCCTTCTGTAGTTCTGGGGCTCCTCGAATTTATCAGGTTTGTCTTTGACGCGTTCTAGGGATTCGTGCCGGTACCGTCTGTCGTAGGCAGCCTGCTCGCGGAAGGGGGCGAGTTGGTCCCGGAACTGCTCCGCGTAGTCGTCGTAAGAGTGGTCGTAGCGCGGGGACAGCGCACGGCGCGGGGGGGAGGAGCGGCGCGGGGGGGACACGGCGCGGCGAGGGGGGGACGCCGCTCGGCGCGGAGACGCCTCGAACGCCTCGTGCATCATGTACGCGGTGCTCTCTGCCCAGTCTTCCTCTGGAATTAACAAAATGAAGTAAACTTAATTAAAATTATACAACACAAATGATTTCATGGATGGACCATCCTAGAAGGGGTTGATAATAAGTTGATCTACATAAGCATTCTTACGAGACCGTAGGCAGGCCATTCTCTATCATAAGTATTTTGACCTACTCGTATCAGATGACACGAAACTAGAAATAAAATACCGTTGTCGCGTCAAGCAATCTATTATCCAATATGGTATTCGGTGTTGATAGCCTAGGCACATTGACATGATTATAAAAAGTATAAAACTAGGCAATTCTAGTCGAGATACACGCAAAAAGTCGCTTTTATCTGCATAACGCTTGTATACGTAGGTAGGTAAATAGGCAGTATTTGGTCTAATGTCCTACTTAGAAAATAATGTATGCAGGTTTATTCTTACTTCTAGTATTGTCAAACCGCTTTTTAAATAACGGTAGCCAACTGAAACACACCTTAAACTTAAAACTTGTTTGCGCCAAAAACAGTTATGAGAGAAAGTAATTTGTATAAGTAGTTGTGTTTTTGAATAAAACATTATCAGTTTGCAAGTTAATAAGTTTTAGCAACAGATTGGTTATTGTTGTTATTATTTCAACCGTTAGGTAGAGTTCCATTGATGGAGAAATGCCTTTAAAAGAATAAAACTAATAATTACAAAGTAGTGTTTTGTTTAGCTCTAGTAGGTACTTGTATAGTGTGATCAAAGTTCTTATAGGTAGGTGCTTAGTATTTTTTTTACAAATTCAATAGGTACTAGATTCGTCTAATCTTGAATAATTTTTCGCCTTCTCTTGTTTTAACTTTCTTTTATTTCCTTGACATTGGCAGACTCTACAGTGACTTGCAATTATCATTTTAATGGAACCTGCGTATAATTAATGTTTCCTAAAAGCATTCGAAAAAGGCGTTAATTGTATGAGATTCAGGTTCGTCGGTTACATTTTATTGTTGTTGTGTTCTAGTTCCCTAGCGAGGTATTCAAATAACAATCTTGAAGCTCTCTCGCGTTTAACCTTCGACGGATTACTATCATTAACCAAGTATGTTCATAATAACTCTTTTCTTTATTGTTTGCCCTTGAGGCCATGCTTATAAGTGTGCTTAAAACGGTTCTGGTTTTGAAAGAAGGGCACGTGTTTGGTAATAATCTCCCCTCAAGTTTTTGGCCCGACGACGTAAGTATTTAATAAGCTAAACGGTATCTAAAATACTTTATCTACATGTCTTCTACAGGGTGTTGCTATTCTTAATAATTTTTCCATATTTCTTGTCGAAAAGTGTTGGGTTCAATTAAAAAATCCTTTCCTTTGATTTTCAGCACAAAGTAGGTATGTACGAGTATTTGCAGCGAAAATCTAACAAAACTAGAGTCAAGAATCTATATGATGGCCAATAGTTTCGAACTTTTTAAGGTAAGACTGGCTATAGAAATGCATTAACATACTAATGCCGCCGTAGGAATTTAAGATAGGTACAACATAAAGTTTAAAGGAGTGGAGGTTAGAATTCCGTCTTAAAACCCTGTGTCAGTATATTATGTAAATATAGGTATAATAGGTACATAGCTACGTATCTACCTTCAGGTGTAATACATGACTTATACATCACCACAGCTTAACTAATGTTTTCCATTGTATGCTCTAAGTAGGTAGTCTAACTACATGAAAACAAAAGAATCCTCATAAGACAAAAACAGTGACAAAGAGAGAAGGACCTGAAGGTCATCCATTGAAGAGCTCCCGACAATCAGGTTTTTTATACTTTGGGAAACTGCTCATCTACCCAGCTAACTATAAAAGAACATGTATTGTGTTTTTGTGAGGGTTTCGTGAGAACATTCCTAAATTGCTTGTTAGTTGGGGCCTCAGAATATACTAGTTAGACTACTCGGGCGTAGTGTCTTGGATTTTTATTAGTTTTTAATTGAAATGAGCTCCATTAAGCATCCTTTTCTGTTATTCTTACGAGTAAGTCTAATGATATGCTGTTGAGATATCAGGAAAAAAACATATAAAAATAACTAATATTGATCTTTGCCTTTGATTCGAAAATTATGAAAATAGTTCTTCTCAAGCATAAAAGAAAAAAATAAACATGCTTGAATTAGACTAAGTTTGATTAACGACTTTAAACAAAAAGCACTTAAAAAATAATTTCAAATACCTAGATTCTATTTTTTTGCAAATAAGACCTAACATTTTACAAAGACCTTGAGAAAACCTTGTGCTAAGACAAGTCTGGCGTCTCTGTGCTAGATTTCACACTATCCTAAAAACAAAATGGTGGCGCGGTACATCGCTTCATCGTAATTTAGATTGCACGTAAAGATCTAAGAGAAACCGTCTTGAGAGCGTCAATTGAATAGATTATTAATCTTAAAAGTACAGTAAGACCCGGGAAATTATTTAAGTTTTCATCTAGAAACTGTTTCAAAGCGACGCGCTTTATGATATTTTTAATTAGATGGCAACATAGTGACTTTTTGTAATCGAGTTGCTAGTCAGTCTGAGTTGTTTGCAATCAGGTTTTGTTTATAACGTCATTGCATTGATATTTAAAATTCCTTTTGAGTCATCTTTATTTTAAGCTAACAAGATTTAAATAAACATTCACTTTTCGGGTTTTATCTCCTATATTACCTAAGTTAGGAGTAATTTATAATAATTTAACTTAAAATTTGAAAAAGGAGTATAACCATTATCAAAAACTCAATAGCATAACGTCTACCTTTAACATTTTAATTCAACAATTTTACCGTCAATAATTTTCCGGGATATAAAACGGAAAGTGGTGAAGAGTGCGGGAAAGTAAGCGATTTTATGGCGCAAGTTACGTCCATGTTTTTACAGCTTTATAGCTTATAGGAAGTATTGTGTATTGTAAGCTGGTATGCAATTAGTATTATAATAACACCTTGCTAAGACTGACTTCCTATAATATAACCAGTTTTTTTATCAGCACGATATCTCTATCTCTATCTTTGTTCTGCCTAATTGCTGTTTTTGGATTAAGAATGGTACAGTTTCAATTGATATTTCATTCTAGCATTTGGTGACAGATTATGTGTGATAATAATCTAATATTTAAATTGTATAAAATAATGATCTACTGGTATAACTCTAAAGCATCATTGAAAGAAGAAAAGAGATCGCTTGTATTGTAGCCTCTTCAATGCTTCGATGCTCATTTGTTGTGTCAACTGATTATGAATAATATTCTAATGAGAACAATGTCTTTATTAATATGACAGTCAAAAATGCTCTGCGCTGCGCTCCATCAGATGTGTGCCGGCCCAGACTTATACCAGGCTTTATTGTAGTACATAGACTTGCTAAATATAATTTATGCGAAAACCCCCGGGTCAAGGCCCGTCAGTCATTAGCTCACACCAAACTCATGTTTACGTTAACATCGTGAGCTATCAATTTAGGGCTCCAGAGCGCATGCGCGAACAAACTAAGTGAATTACTCTTATCATGAAAACGCGAATGGTTTTTTTTCATGCAAAACAATCTTCTATATAGAAAGAGTAAATACGTACATACATATCCGTTACGCGTCTCTCCCATTGAGGTAGGCAGAGACCACTTGCTTCGAGATTACGGAAAAAGTGTTTTCTTTCTAGTGTTATTTCAATAATTGATCATTTATTTAGTCATAAAATGCCTACTCTTTTACAAGAAAAATAAATGTATTAAATGTAGGTAATATAAACATTTATAAACAAATGATAACAAAGGGTTGAAATATTATACGGAATTCACGTCAAGTTATAAATAAATGTTGCCAAAGCAAAATAAAATGTACAATAGAGGCAGTGATGTAAACTAGCACCTACCGCCGGGTCACGATTCCTGACGCCATATTTAAATAACATTCTACTAAGAATAGAAATACAAGAACCACTTGCGTTTTAGTTTTCGTTTTTCTACAATCACAATGAAGATATTTTTACACGCATTTTAGCAACAATTCTCTGGATTGTAAACATTATTGATAATAAATTGCATTGATATAGATAGATAGAAATACTTTATTGCACACAAAGAAATACAAATAAAACTTAATACTAAAACATTGTGCGCAAAGGCGGCCTTATCACTAAAAGTGATCTCTTCCAGACAACCTTTGGAGTAGGACTAGTTTAGGAAGATTGTAGAGTAGAGCAAGGCAATAAATAAATACTGTAATTTACTACTTATTAAAATAAATAAACTGTACAAATACGTATAGATAATAACACAAAAAATATAGGCTTAAGTTATGTCACTGAATTTTACGTTATAATTTTTAACCGATTTCAAACTAAAAATAACCCAAGGTGGTGGTTCTCAATTTACCTGAATACTTGAATCTTCTGTATTTCTTATTAACAAAGAAACCAACAAAATATTAAGAGATATTTACCTAGCTATAGGTATAGGTAGTAGGTATAGGTACCTACTGTTTTTTAGATGTTTTCAAAATTCAAAACAAGTCCAACTAAATATTCACAATAATAATGATTTGTTACAACTTTTTTATGCGGAAACATCGTGAATAAACGATGTATATATTTTTTTATCCAATGAAATCATCAAATAATCGGTCAGTACAAAAACAGATGATAGGATCATCAGCAAGGCAAATTACATAATAGACGTAGCATCTGATAGATAAGTAGCGGACATGATTGCGCTTCTTTTGAAATGAATCGCAATATTTCCTAAATGATTTTTCAAATAGAATCATCTCTATCTACTTACATAGTCGGGGTTTTTTTTTCTAATGAGATAAATAATTAAAACTACTGAACTGAATTCCTTACGGTTTTTTCTCCTTGATTGTCGTTTGAAGCTCACTTTCAAAATCCGGTAATTTGTTTACTCAACTAAAAGTTTATCTGCGTCTCCGTCTACATCATATTGGTCATCTAGATTTTCATACTATCCGCATTTATTTGTCTAGTTTGGTTATTCAGTTGTGTGGTTTTGTCAAGCATAACTTTAGATAAATTTGAGTTAATTTAGGAATTAAGATAAATTTTAGTGTATGTATTTAGCTAAGGTTTACGGACAAGGGAAACACAAGAGGATGGACTAAGAAACCAATAAGAGTGTAAACTTACCGCTAGTACTGTGATTATCATGTTGCCGCGTGTACTCGTTCCTTTCAGGTGAGGGTGCCAAATCGCTGCCGATGCCGGAGCTACCTCCCGAAGACTCGAGCTTCCTCCTCGCGTTCACCCCAACAATATTCTGATTCAAACACCGACGAGTGTCGATGTTGGATAGGTTACCCTTCTGTCGGTGAACCGTGTCGTAATCCCGAGGTGGCAATAATATGGGACTCTTACCTGAAATGTTTGTTGAGAAGTTAGGGCTAATGTGATCATTTGTGAGTAGGTGCAGCGTCAAGCTTGTAAAGTGTCGAAGCAATAATTGTGATTCAGGTTAACACAAATTAAAGATATCTTTGGGACTTAGGTAAATAAAATTGGTGTAGGATATTTTTTACATTGATTATCCTTTTTGAAGATGTCCTCAAAACTATGTAGGTAAACAAAAGTAATCATACCTACAATAGGTACTTAAAAGGGAATAAAAACACAATAATATGGCTTAGATTTGCTACAAAACAACAAAACATGAATTATAATATATAAATATCATAAAAATATTACGTGCAAAATCCATTATTTATAAATTAGTATTTCAAATTCACTGTATCGTTAAAAACTACAAGAAAGCTAAATAAATAAGAGGTGCAACAAATACAGACCCATAAATAAATAAGATATAGTGCACACAGCAGCGTTGCAAGCAGCTACCTACAAAAAAATCAAAACTTAACTGACCTATGCCCTTTTTACCTGTTGACAACTTTTGCTTGAGTTCAGCCGCTAGACTATCATAGAGATTAGCCACGCATCTCTCTTCATTGCTGCCCGAGTCTGATTCCCGGGACACTTCGCTCCCTAGGAAGGAATCTGGGGGTTTCTTAGTGGATGGTAAAGCGCCACGCATTTGGAGTTTACGTTCTATATCCGCGAACTTCTTTTGGTTCTCTGGACGTTCTATCAGCGCTTGGAGATGGGTGTAGAGCATCTCAGCTGTGTGGTCTGAATCGCATCTGTGGACAAAAGATATTTTGAAATTTATTTATTTTTTGTGTCCCTGATATTTAAATAAATACAACTAACAAGCAGAACAGATAAACAATTTTATAAAGGTACCTTTTACAGCTCGAAATTATGACTGCACATTGAAAATCAACCAGTTTACCGACTAATCGAATTATATCTGAGTAAGTGGTATAGTCATAAAACAAACTAGGTCAAAACACTAGCAAATTAAACTGTACCAAACTTATGTTTAAACAGCGAGAATAATCCAGTGCATCAGTCTAAACAAATTGTTGACAAAGCTCTTAAATATGCTGTTTAGCGTTAGTCCAAAACTGGGGCATACTAAAATATTCGCTGCGCAATGTTGAACGCTTCAAAACAGTCATACGTTGGTACATAGTGTGTATATCTCGAAAGGACAACCTCTCATTGATTTCCAAATCATTTCAACCTACAAACGTGTCTCATTTCAAATCGGTGGGGAGTGCCACGCTGCCAATACTATCGATAACTTTGATACCTTCAAAGCGACCGACACATTCTAATTTCTATAATTGAATTTCAAAACTAATATTGAGTTTCAACTGTAAGTTCTCGCTATCACTTAACAATGCTTGAGGCATTCGTGGCTTCGATTCCCATTTAACTTTTCTGTCTGTTTTGAATTTGTTCCAATTTCAGACAATTATTTTTTCTGTTTGAATTTATCTCAAGACCTACTTCGACTAAGTATAAAACCAAAACTACATAGTTTAAGATAAGAATATTTAGCATAAGACAATGGTTTATTTAGTTTAGATTCCCTCCCATTAAACACAACTTTACCAACAAACGTTTCATTCATAAAAGATCTTATCTCGTAAAAATTTCAACAAGCTCTTTCTTAATAATTACGATATGATACTTGTTACTAGCTACTTATACCTATTACCAAACAGTGACAAATCGTGTCGATCTTCAAAGGGCTATTGTGAGGTAGCGCGTGCGAATGTCAAAGTTGAATAATTTGACAAGGCCTCGGCTTGTCACGCAGTTTGACACTTGTCATAGTGACAGATCTAGGTCAGCCAGTTGGTGGGTTATTGAGAGCATCGACCGCTATTGGTGATGGGTGTTCGATTTTGCATAATTTCATTTGTTTAGTGATTGTTATTTAAATTTTAACAAGCCCACGTCCATGTTCATTCTTTTATATATTTATAGATGCTTGTGAGAGGAGGATAGAAATGTCACAGTACTTTTCTAATGAAAGTAAATAAGACTTAAATATTTGGAGAATCAAAGCAAAAATAATGTTACAGGTCTTCTCTTTTTTAATTGTTGGTGTATAAATACCAGCCTAAGAGGTGGAAATACTATACCTATCACTTACTTCTAAGTAAGAACTTCTAAATCAAATCACTATCAAGTTAATTGAATTAACACTGAGAAGTAAGAAAATTAAAAAAAAAAGGTTCCATAACCTAATGAAGTCCTTTTGTAACAAATCGATACGTTACATATATTATCGATACGCAATCACATCACTAAAGAATGGTTCCAGCGCCCAACGAGCACATTTGACGGATGTTGCAAGCATTCCATTCCTCAAGGGGCGGGCCCTCGAAATATTAGCATAAAACCTATTACCATACGTATTACGTAATAATCATAACATTACCACTGATTATCATATTCATTACTTTTGTTATAGCAACATTGTGTGTGTTCCAGATTTGATTTACCAACTACTTTTACTGTAAGATTCTTTTCTGAGTGTTAATTGTTGAGTAAACGTATATACCCGCATTTGTTTATGCAAATTGCAATTATTTCGTTTGTTGATATTTAAATGAAGTAAATATAATAAGTGAAATCATTATTTAACGACTTTCTTTTTAAATATAATGGACTGCCATAATAAGTTTTGATGAAATCTATTTTATGTTCTTTGTATCATTCCTATTTAAGCAGGTAAAGTTACTATAGATTTGAGGTTTACAGCGTCTATTTTGTATTTGATAGAAATGAATATTTATGTGCGGATATTAATAAAGAATGTTAATGATATTATAAAATACCCAACCGCGACAAATTATCAATGCAGTTATAATTCCTAACAATGATAATTGTAAAATAACGAGACCCTCCAATTCTGATCACTCATGCTAGCCTTATGATCAGTATACCGCAGCACACTGATCATTGTTGCTAACGAAAGTGACTAGAATCGTCTCCCTGATACCATCTTCATGGTACAATTAGTTGTCGCGTTGTCTTGTTTAAATTCAGGTTAAGAAGGTGGCGGCGACGGAGTAACGGTTTTTATGATACGTTACTTCAATTACACGGGTTTGTACTTACTGATTATAGAAGGTCTAAAGTAAAAGATCTTAATTATAAAGAAAGATAAATAGATGCAAACAAAATTTAGTTGCGATCTATTTATTTATACACAATAATGTGAGATGCACGGGCGCTAAACCGACCTATAGCAGTCGAAGTGGTCGTCATTGCCGAAATCTGTCGGATAGAGTAGTGTGTAGTAGTAGTAATGTAAGACTTCGGATAAATTAAAGGCTAGAGATTAGACAGATTCATCAGTCAGACTTTACAATTAATAACCACTTTATTTGTTAAAAAAATAAATATCAAATAAGAAGAATTAGAATTTAAAGAACTTGCGGTAAAAACGCGAACAGTGTTAATTCGTTGAGCCAAACCGCAACTGTGTAAGCGCCATTATTAAAATATTTCATAACCAACTTTAAAAACAATACGAGCATCTCAATTCATCAACTTATTCTTTGTTAAGATGGTTAAGACTAAAATTGATAGCAACATTAATATCTATAGAATAATTTCAAAGGCAGAAGTCATTGAGAGCGTGTCAGTGTCAGCGAGTACCGTATAATTACGTACAACGTCACGTGCCACAATTTGCAACTAAATGCCGTCTTTTATAGTAATTTAGTAAGCAGATGCAACGCAATTTATTCTAAGATGATAAAAAATTAAATGTCATCTCGTCTTGTTACCAGTGCCGTCACTTTGTATACTTAGTGTTTATTAACAGCTTTTTTATGATACAAAATGGTTAAAGTGTTTAATGAATAAATTAAACAAGCTTTTATTGAAGATAAGAGTCTTGTTTACTTTAAAAAAGAAGCTGAAATATGTAGATAAGTAATATACGTACGACGCATGATTAAGACTGTACTTAAACATTTTTTAAATTAAACTGAATCAAAATGTTCTTATTTTAAAACGTAAACTACAATATCTGACGTATGCAAAAGGCCATAACATATCCCTAAAAATAATTCAATAAAACTTTACGTAATCAATAATGTGATACTTACATATAAAGCCATCTGATAATTAAGGTAAGTAACTATAAGTTGGTTGTAGGTACATCATTAACATCTCAATTAATTAGTAAAATATTCTAACGAGTGTTATCCATCTGCCTGTCAGCAAACACATGCCCAATAATGAAATGAGGCATCAATGCCAACCTTGACTTTAAAATGTCAGCATACCGATGGTAACCTATCGTTTATCGTGCCTAGGCTATAAGGTTTCTTCTATCGTACTCGTACAAAGAATGTAGTAAACTAGATATCTAAATACAGTATTTTGAAGGTTAGGTTAGGTGTGGTTACAGATCAGCAAGATAACTTTGAACATAGATGAGTAGAAAAAAATAATTATTTAATTGAGTAAAGATAAAGGGTTCGTGGCCACCAGCCCCGGTATCGGTTCAAATTTGCAACCGATACCGAACGATTGTTGTAACGGATACCGGGGCTGGTTGCCACTCGAAAAATGAAATTGAATTCGTTACAACTGATACCGGTATACGTTGCATCGAGCAAAATGTTCAGAAAATCGTGGCAACCGATCCCGGTACAGGTTGCAAGTAATTTGATAGTGATACATCATACTTCTCTTACATTAGGTAGGCGTGTTGTTAAAAATTTCGCTTGAGATAATAAGCAAACTTCTTTATTGTTTACTGCCTCGCTCACAGCACACCTCGGACACTGCCTACTAAAATGTACGAAAAAAAGGCGTGGCTTCGCGCACAGTCTTAGCTCGTGTAATTACACGCGTACCGTGTTTGGTTGCCTTCATTTATTCGTAGAATGACAATGTGAGTGACTTTAGTCATCGCATTACGAGCTGAGGACTGCCGTCTATTATTTTCATATGTCTGTCTCGCTCGCGCTTGTGGATCTTATATTTGACGTATCTTCTCTTTTCGCATTGCAGTTACTCAGTTGGTAATGTTGGTACCTTTTAATACTTTTAATATTGTGTGCATATGATCAAAGGTTAGCACTGTAGTAAAAAATATTTGTAAAAATATAAATCTGTAGGTATATTTACATTAGTAAATTAAGAAATGGCATACCTTTCAACAGCAAAAAACTGTGAAGCTGTGAGCGAGGCGAGGCGGTAAACAATAAAAAAGTTTGCTTATTATCTCAAGCGAAATTTTTAACAACACGCCTACCTAATGTAAGAGAAGTATGATGTATCACTATCAAATTACTTGCAACCTGTACCGGGATCGGTTGCCACAATTTTCTGAACATTTTGCTCGATGCAACGTATACCGGTATCAGTTGTAACGAATTCAATTTCATTTTTCGAGTGGCAACCAGCCCCGGTATCCGTTACAACAATCGTTCGGTATCGGTTGCAAATTTGAACCGATACCGGGGCTGGTGGCCACGAACCCAAGATAAACTGTATAATAAAATTGGACTGATGAAAATGGATTTAAAAAATTAAATATTTTTTTACGTAGTTCAAACAAAATATTCATCAGACCTTTTTCACAATTTTAATCACCTGATTCATTTCCAAAAGCGATCGTTTACCTACTTAAACTATTGTTTACATACCGCATTAGATAAAAAAGAAAGCAAGCACATCATGCTAAAACAATAGACTCAGGATGCTGTTCTAATGTTGTAACAAAGATGAATAATTCGAAAGACTATTGCAGAAGTGTCCCGCAGCTCTTTGCTTTTTAAATAAATAAATACTTATTACAAGTTACCTACTTATTTATGCAATTTCGAAACATCTAAACGAACAATAAATAAACTTTACGTCCGTGACTCTTATTAAGAGTGCGGTAAAATCAAATATTCGAATGTCAGGGTTATATGTTATTGATATTAAAGATAAGTATTTTATTATTCACTTTATGATGCACTTAGCCGTGTCATTCTGTACTTTTAAATGGCCGAATAACGTAATGTCTGTTTAGCGAAATATGTTTGTGTATTCATGAGATCATTGTAAATATCAGCTTGACTAGCCGTGCAAACAAGTTGATATCCTTAATACTAAAAATATTGTATGAAAAAGGAACATGATTATTTTTCCTAGGAGTAGAAGAATAATTTCGTCATATTCTTTTACCTTTTGTACGATTTACGTATTTGGTAACAGTCAACAGCAGGTATCGAATAAACTTTTTAACAAAAGAAATTCGGACAAAAAGCTTTAAAAAGTGACCAAATCAAACCCGGAAATGAAGTCATCGACTTTGTAATATTGTGATTCAAACGACGCGATTGCCATTCCAAATTTAAAAAAGAAACTGTCAACGACACTAACATTTTTAATTTTCTCTTCACGGCTTGTTAACAGTCCATTCTGCCAATTTTTTAGCGCCCAAACGTGTTCCATTGTTAACCACAGAAACATTTATTTTTTCGTATTAGAAGGTGACAAAACCAACGGTGAAAGTATTGCGAATTTCATTTTAATTTAGGAATATTTTAGTTTTAGAGAAACTTTCGGAACTCCCGCTAGCAATATTTTATTCTAGATGTGAATTAGCAAAAAGTAATCGAAGATTGGTTTCAAATCATAAAACTCTATTACAATGAATGAAAGTAGAGACTATCTTTATTTCTCAGTGTTAAAAAAGTATCTCTTCACATGAATGGTTTAAAAAAGGCGCCAGCTGTCAAACAACTAGATATAAATGAACATTGTTTCGTGACCTATTAGATTCTGTAAATACTCAGACCAAGAAACTATGAGTGGAAGTAGAGCTATAAAATAATAAACAATAAAATATACGTTTTTCTTTTTTATTGGCAATGAGGAAGGAATATAAGAAGTGGCCTCATTTTTTTTCTTATACAAATGAGTTTATGACAGCGTGCCAAGTTTGGCGCAAGTTTTTCATAGTTTTCTTGGTAGATGACCTGTCAAACGATAAGAAATTCCATACAAAAAGGTAGCCATTTTGCGCCAGATCAGGCACGTAGATCCAGACGGTATAGCACCTCCTTATTTATTCTATACTCAAAGTTTATTGGGGCTTTAAAAATAATAAAATATGCTATTTACTTAGGCACCTTCAAAACGTGTGGTTGGAAGAATATAATTACACGCAAGGTACGTATTGAATTCTGTAAAGAATCGATTAAACAGTCAGACTCGTAGTTTAACATTTGTATGCTTTTTCTATTTTATTCAGCTCAGCTTGCATCAGTATCAAGAATACTTTTGTGGTCTATGTAGTGAAAATAAAGAAAACAAAAGGCTACACAAATCATAGAAGAGTACTATAGGTACATATTGGTACTCGATGAACAAAACTATGTCTTTGCTGAGGTCATCCCGCCGACCTTTGAGCTAAATACGCGACTTTCATAGAAAGTTTTAATAACAAAGCATTATAAATCATTAAGTTATGAGACACAATAGTATCCGTCATCGAACACTATTAATTTTCTATACTTAATACTAAATAATTATTTGGAAATGTGAAAGTTTCGTGGTCTAATCAATAAGCATTTCTAAACGGTGGAGATGACACTAGAAAATCATTTCTGTTTTTGTTGGTTGACCTTTGACTTTTGTCATTATGAATGCGGAATTTATGTTTATTTTATTATATTTAACGGTAAAAATGTAAACAATTCTACTATATTTTATTTAATATGAGGTAACCACAACAAAAAATAATAATACCTACTTATTTCATTAGTACAGCTACAGATAGCCATTTCAACTTACTATTGGCAAGGGGTTCGCTCTTTGCTCTCAATTCCGTTCTATTCTGAGGTGACCATGTTAAAATGTAGGCATATAGAGTCCTATTTTTGATTGAAACTACATTTATTTACGAGTTTAAAAAGAAGACATCTAGTCCACTTTAAGGGACGCAACTCATTATAGACTTTCTATCGAACGATAAGAAATTACGCCAAGCCAAAACTTCGATAAAACATAGATGAAAACACTAAATAGAATAGAACAGTACCGTTGAATACAGCTCAGTTGAAGCAAGTGTGGCAACCCAGTTGACATATCACGTCGGAGCGCGGGGTCGCGGGATGCGCCTGCGACTCACCCGGTATTTGTGACAAGGCCTTACCAGTATTGTAATGTATTGGAGAAGACAGGAAATGGTAGGTAATTCCGTGGTTGGCTCGTTTTGAGTACAGTCAGTGGAAGAAATATACGATCGTGTCTACCAAATAAATCGTAAGTATATTAATAATTTAAATTGTGTAGGTACTTGCTCTACGCCATGAAAATATTATCTCATTCGTTTAATTGTCATAATGATGATTGCTTAGGAGCTTCTTATAACACTTTTAGATTATAAAGATAAACGTAGGTACGTAAGAAGATGTAAATGTTAAAATCAATTTAAATATCTATTAATTTTATGGCTTCATAATCTTATTGAAACTTGATAGTCACTAAAATTTCTATGACTGTTTTAATTTGATTTAATTTAAAATAAAATTATTTATGAAACGGCAATCTTATTTTCAAATCAAAACATTAAAAGGCTTTTAGCGTCTATATTTTCAATTTCCATCTAGCAAAGCTACAGCAAAGCCTAGGCACTAAACATCAGAGGCGTTATTTAGTTACGACAGCATTCCTATAGGGATTGCGAGACTGAATTAAAAACCTAGCAACTAGTTCTAAGGCTAATGGATACAAAAAGTTCTAACCGACGCTAGGCAATAACCAGGGAGCAGTGACTTCCAATGTACGTGGGCAGATTTGTTTATTAGCTAGTAGCTACTAATACATAGGATTAAACTGGGATTACTATGTGTTTAAATGTAATTATTATGTGAAGAGGATGTTTTACACATTCTATAAATTAAAGACGACATTGGGAATGTAAAGCAGAATTATGTGAGACATCTACCATGCTGGTTAAGTTAATGCAATTCGCAACCAATCTATGCGAAGTGGCGACAAAAATATTTACGAAAAACAAATGACAATTTCAATGTTAAAAAAGTTTAAGATAATAATTTCACACTGCCATGCCGCCGGTTACACCACAAATTAAAATTTAGGAATTCGTAAAAAGAATCAATTTAAATACAATTTTTAACTTAAGTACTATTTTCGTAAAATTTCAAATTAAGTGTAATTTTTAATTAGATAAGTACCTATGAATAAAGTCTTTTTGAATTTTGCCGTCAATGGCTGTAACATATATAATCATTAATTTAGCTGGTTTTCCGTACGTGAAATTTCATGAAAACAACTACGAATATGAAGTTGAGAACCACAGATGCGTTTACGGAACCAGCTGCAATGGGCTATCGCCCTTAACGAGTGCGTTGATGGTTTGCCATTTATGGGCCCAGAACCGTTTGATTAGAGCCTGGATAACCTGATACCTGCTACTTCTTATTACACTCTACCAACTGCCCACTTCCGCCCTTTACTTGAACTTTGAATGTAAGGAACAAGCGATCGAGACAAAGTTACCTCAAATAATTTCATTAATGAAGGCATTGCGTAAAGCAGATTGCAAATAGTTCAATGAAAAAGTCAAGATAAGTAGGTAGATTTGTTTTAAAACAAATCAACTTAAGATGCGGTCAATATTCAAGATACTAAAAATATTGACCGAATAATATTGTCTATTATTTTTTTTTTAGTAAAATGACGCTGTTCGTTCACAGATTTGATACAAATAGATAAAGTAAGTATTCACATTTGAAGAGTAAACATTTCTGTAAATAAGTAGCTACTCTTGTAATAGCTAAATTAGTTTTCGATTATGGCCTACCTATTTCATATTTGCGTAAATATAAGCACTTAGCTGTTGCAACATTGAGATTGAAGATGCTCTATAGGCATTGCATAGCTCTTTGCAACACCATTATAAATTGTAAATATCAAGGAGCCTTTGTTTAGAAATTCTATAGATTCTAAATTTTCATAGAAATTAACTGTTTATATTAAATGCCAGTTGTTCCTGAAATGCCTATATCTATAGGTATAGATTTTGTACAGCTACTTATTAGTTACCTCTAAAATAAAAAGGTTGAAGTTTCACTAAAATAATCGGTTCAGCATAACGCGAGATAATTAGGTCAAACTGAGAACCTCCTTTTTTCAAAGTCGGTAAATAACATATTTTATTTCGAAGTTTCCAAACCTACACATTGATATTGAGTCTTAACTAAACAGACTAGAAGGCAAGAATGAATTTAAATTCTATTGAAGTTTGAAGTCTTTCACCTTGGCGTATTCTCAAGTAAACAGCTTTAAGATTTGTCTAGATTTCATTGTAGAGCTTCCCATGACTCGGAATTAGCATGACATTTGATGCAAAGGTCGCTCCAACCTAAAATGTCAAGTGTCTGCCTAAATATTTTTCCAAAATTGAATTATTACTATTTTGGTTTACAGCACTTTTATACAGCATTCAATGTAAAGCTAGTTGCAGAAAAAGTCATTAGGTTAACGCTCCATCATATGTGTATAGCGTGAAGTGGTGAATTACGACCTAATCACTCTCGTCTCGTAATAGAGTAGGCTCGAATCGTGCCCCCGTAGTGGGGACGTTAAAAGGGCTGATGGATGGATGATAGACGACAATTTATTTGTCAAAGATCAGAAGAAAACGGCAGAATTTCCAATGAATAGTTAACTTAACCGGCCATTTCTACGACAGTTTGAGTCTCGTAAACTTTGTTTGGCCTAGCCTTCATCTATAATTTAATAGTTCCCAAGTGACTAGAGAATTCTGCGGTAGGTATCATTTAAGCTTATTTTAACACTTGCATCGCCAACACTGGAGAAATGGGCGTAACGACATGAAATTTATAGACACCATTCAATACACCCTCGAGGAATGCAGTTCCATTCAGCAGGCGACCTTCTCATACATTACTCGTTGTACCACATTTTTGCTATTCACATACAAAATGTTCATATTACTCTTTAATTCGAAGTATAAATTCTTTAAATTGCAGCAATTCAACAGAAAACATAGTTTACAATTGATTCAATTAGCTTTTTTTATTGGACCTGCGAGCGCAATAATTTAAACCTTTTTTGATACGTTTTCCAAATGTTATTGTGTTTTGTTAGAAACTATTTAGAGTTCTAGATGTTTCTATAGAAATACACAAATCGATCTCCATTATTTGGTATATCCAAATTACACGCTATAGCAAGTCTAGCAAGAATAAAAACAGCTGCTTAGAGGTTTATCATAAACTATATCCAAAAACGAAAGTCTATTTGCCTTAAAAACGAAACAATGTCGATCTAAACTTACCTATAAGCATGCACATGTACCGGGCAGCCCGTCAAAGGGTTATACAGTAGAAGCACACACGCGACGACATCCCCTTGCACAACCGCTGATGTTATACTGCCGTGTGGGATGAAGTGCTTGATCGTCTGCTGTTTGCCTTTCGCTGTTACATTCTGGATG
Source organism: Anarsia innoxiella (assembly GCA_947563765.1). Classification (NCBI taxonomy): domain Eukaryota; kingdom Metazoa; phylum Arthropoda; class Insecta; order Lepidoptera; family Gelechiidae; genus Anarsia; species Anarsia innoxiella. Next base: position 4,519,583 of record OX387410.1, on the reverse strand, counting down.
ATCTTCAGGCCTTTGTGGGACACCTGAGAAGAAAGACGTCATTTATTTAGTTTACTATATGCGACTGCTTAATTTTTCTATGTTAGTTTTTATTCATTATTTGCTTTGGAAGATCATATTGCCGTTAGGCATCGCTCACCAAAGAAATGTGCGAAATGTCCACAAAGAAGTGATGAATGGACCAAACAATGAAAGAATCTGCCATATTATGGTTGTCAGTAATAATGTATTGCTTTTCTTAGATTTCGAGAAAAACCTGATTATGTTCTTCTGAAAGGGAATCTGAAGAACATTGTATGTGAAATGTATGAGAGGAGGCTCGCGCCCCTATAGTGGGGACTTTAAAAGTGCTATTAAAAGGTTAAGGATAGTAAATACTAACCTGTAAAGTGACTTTAAAAGGCTCTAAATCCCGAGCCCTCTCCTCCAGCAACCTGATAGCGGGTAGAGCGAACTCCTCCCCGCGCAGCCCGCGCGACTCTTGCGCACCCAAGAACCACACGTAGTACGAAGATTTCTTTATATCCTTTTTCAAACGTAGCGCCATTTCGGGAACTTTTATGTCATCGTTGTGTCACTGTAACAAAGAGAAAATTAGGTGAGATTTTTTTCAAATTGATTTTGTTAGAAAAACTTAAATTTTAATTCAATGGCATATGTAGGCAGCAACCTACTAATTAGGTAGGTATTTGTCTTTAAGGGTAAGATTTAGACTGCTTATAGATTCAAACAAAGATCAATTAGAAAAGATGATCGAATCTTGTTTAAAACTAAGGTAATTTGGTTCAAAATTCAACACGACTATCTAAAGCTCTTGATTTGAAGTGTGTTTAACCTTCAAAGTTACGTTTACTATTTATAAATCACGCATTTCAAACGCAACTTTATTTATACTTATATAACATTCTAATTGACCATTCAGGATTCTAAACACACGATTTCATAAACCATTTTACACTTTAAAATATTCGGATCGCATTGGAATTCTAAAACAAAATCGTTTCACATCAGTTTCAATACGTTGTTTAGCATTCAATGCTTGTTCTGATTTAGATTCCGAAGTTGCGTTGGATCATTGACAAATTGACCATATTATTGGTACAACGAAAGTTCAACGACTTTTGGAGTCAGTGTTAGAATATTGTAGTTAGAAGAGAAGACAATTTTTAAACCGATCAGTTTTGATCTAGTTTAAAAAATCTATGAAGTTAAGTTTTTATGGAAATAAAGACGTACTCGTATGATGACATCTACAAAATAGATCCTATCCACGGAATAGGAAAAGGTAGATAATCCTACCATTATTAAACGAATTATTTTATATGAAATCTGTATTTTTTACAACACTACAGTAATTATTTTATTAAGTATTTACTCATACAAGTAGGTACTAAATTGGGTAGGTAAATTATCCTTTCAAATTGATGTAAGTACACCATTTTAATATTACAAAACTTGACTTTAACACAAATAAATACATATCTAATTGTTAACACTATTGCAAAAATTTAATTTCACAATTTTAACAACTATTTAATCTCGCTCCCATAGCACCTTAACCAGCTACAAAATATAAATTCACGCAATATTACGAAGTAAGGGCGGGCGGGTGTGTACCGTAGTGGACAAGAGGCGTTTTGTTTACGATATCAGTTGGAGGCTCTCACGCGCCTTGCCTCACACTCTTAATTCCCAAACGAAGCCTTGGGCCTTTTAATTGGTGACGACATACACCTAGTTTCATTTGGGTTTGCTTTGATAAATGTTGTTTGTGCGATTTTATATGTAAGAGCTTATGTAAGGTTTTATTGATGGGTTATAAGCCTTGTCGTAAATAAGCGAGTGCAAAAATCTTTCACAAATGTAGGAGTCACGTTTGTGCAAGTAAAACACGGTATTCTAATGTTTAAATACAGATTTCTTTCATTTTTCCGAACATTACTTTAAAATAGGCGAAAAAGCGAAAACGCGTCTTAAAATTGTTGCTTTATGGTACATGTTAACAAAAAATGGATTAAAACCGTGTTATTTTTCCTCGTCTGCCAACATCAAGCAGAGAATTATAATTATCGTCCAAGATGCAGCTCAACTCTGCTTTGGTCTTATTTTTAAGTTTGAAATATTTAATCGTGGCTTGTCGTGTGAGGCCGTGAATAGCAATTAGCCATTTAAATGTGTAACGTATAATTACTGTTTAGATACTTGTCAGAAGCGGTTCCCATGATCTTTGTATTAGTGGGTTTATTTTTTTGTTTCAAAAACTAAAATCATTTGCAGAATTACTAAAAGCATTTTGATTTTTAATCAGAATGTTGCGTCTTTTATGACCTTATAAATACTTTAGAGAATTAAAAACTAATAATATACAACAAATCTTAATAAATACCTGCTCAAACAGTCCAATTTTTATAGCAAAAACACACCTATCACCGTTTCAATACAAAAGACATAAACGCGGTCACAATTCTCAACTCCACAACATTCGATAGTTCAAGAGTACCAACATTTTAATTATGACATCCAATCGAAATTTCATAGTTCCGATCGATTTTTTATCGCAAACGAACCGTTGATTGGTTAATTGCGATTCGCTAAGGTACTACCTTCGTATTGTTATCTAATAGTGAGTGAAAGTATTGCTTTTGGTGATTGTCCTCTTAATTGCGCTGTGTAGGGCCGAGTGTGGGCGATTGTACGGTCAAACTTAATAGTACAACATAACTCAAATTGATGCTACTATTATAAGTAAAGCAATATTGAATTCGTTGTTTCGAATGCTGTATGTATGCCGACGATACTTGTCAATTTTGTTTTATTACTTTGGTCGGTTTTTCGACCTTCGTTTCTTGAGCAGTTTACGTCTCTTGATTTTTGGCATAGAGTGTAACAGCATCCATTATTACATAGATACGTGGTTCATTCATTCCGTACAATGTGTCGCAAGGGGTATAACCAAAGGATAAAACTTTGCCTTACTGAATTTCTTTGAATGTCTAAATACTATTTTTACAGACCTGTTTAATAAAAAAAATCACCATTTAAATGAGATAATCAACTTACTGTTATAAATCTATGGTATTCGTATCGATAGTCGCACTTTCAAACTTGTGTGAAAAGCCCTTTGTTATGAGTCGCCAAATATGGTGGAAGTTTATACAGATTTGGGCACCTACTCGTGAATTCTTTATTGTGTCATTCTATTTCTATTGTATCTTTTAAGGTGCGATTTAGATTAAAGAAAAGAAAACGATATTGTTTACTTTTATTTTTTGGTTGGGTTTCTAAAAATAAGTCTAACTAAACGTATTTGAAAACTTTTATTATCCGTATATGGTACGTCCCGATTTCAATCGGAGCAAAGAAAAGGGAATGTGAAAATCTAGAATTGAAGTAGGTAACCGTGTTCCAATGATCGCAGTTCTACAAAACGTAATGAAGATTCAGTCTGTTTGGTCATTCAATACTTATTTGATATCTAGTTGAAGCAATTGAAGCAAAATGATTTCATCTTATTTAACTGAACTTGATCTTAGACTTTAATGGTCTGTCTACACATATCCGGGCCGAGCCCGGGACGTGTCCGGGCCGTGGCCCGTCAGGAGGGTAAATAATTCGTCGTCATGACAACCGGACTCATTGTCATGACGACTGACGTATTGTTTTGATATGTGTAGATAGACTGCCTGTTTACACCATACATAACTATCAATTATGACTTTTATGGAAAATACATTAAAATGTGTTATTATGGTTCCCTTATGTAGTATCTATGTAGAATTTTACTGTAAATTGATCTCATATAAGAAGTCCGACAACGCGCTGTGACAAGATCATACTCGCATTACCGAGCCTTCCACTTCCAGTGTACACTGCGACGAAGCTCCTTATATAAAGTTAATATTCATATTTTATACATAGGTAATCTAAAAGACAAACAACAAAAGTCAATGACCTCTGTCCATATTAACCACCTACGTTTTCGATATCGCAAGACCTTTTTCTCACAATTCAGCCATTGTTGTTACCCGATGACAGTTGCAAAAACTAATTACGCCTGTTACGAAGAAAACCTGCCATCGTGATGCAAACAAACACAATGACATATTGTTTAGTTTTATATGCATATGCCTACGCTGCAATTATAATAGTTTTGCATATAATGAAGGTCCTAATTTGTTTTGAGGCTTGAATTTTTTACTGTTTGTTTGTCATTGATTTGACCTTTGTTTAAAGGTACTTATACTTGCACAGTAAAATATTCGTGCCTTCATAACTATCATTAATTTTATATTAATTTAATAAGAAGCCTTCTTCCGAGATATCAATATGTATGTTGATAAATCTTCTATGTTTTATGAGAACTTTGACCTACGAATACATTAATAATAACGTCTACACAGTCTACATATACAATAAAAAAACAACACTTACAACACTTTTTGAAATATCTAACGGCATCACACATCAGACACCATTCAAGTCCAACCGGGCCACTTTTTGTCCAGCGCGTATGATAGATTGGCAAAAACTCAAAGAATAACTCGCTAAATGAACAATTTGCTTGATGTATGTGCACACTCGGCCATTTGTCTTTACCGTTTTAATTTTAGGTTTCATTGCACTAAATTCGTTTAGAAACTATTAAAGTGATCGTTAGGACAATTGTTTGGTGTGTTATAATGGAAATTAAATTGTGAAAATCATTATTTTACTTTGCGCTATTATTTTGTTTTTACACCCATCTGTAGTATGTTCCGTTATAGCTAAAGGCTAAAGAAGAATATTATGTTCTTATTTTTTAATATTAAGGTTCATTATTGAAGTTAAAACTCTGTAATTTAATGGGATCTACACACTAAAGTCGCTGGCTTTTTGACAGCCTGCCATTTGAATGACGTAAAGCCATGCTTGCGGTTTTGTGTAGATACCATAAAGCAGATTCTTTTGGTGATGACAAAAATCTGTAATTTCATTTTACAGTTAATAAATTTCAGTAACAAATTAAGTATGAGTACATTATTGACAATTGAACAAATCATCATAATTTTATTAAAAATCTCACGCATCACGGTTGAGTAAAGAATTCACCGCAGATATAAAATAATAGATAAAGTAACAAGTCGTAAAACATTACCACAGTTCTTTAGGATTACCGCAGTAATATAGGTAATTTGTACAAATTACCAACTGGTTGTTACAACAGAATGCTATAGTTACAGTTTTAGAGAAAAACAAGATGAAACTTGTGTGAATTATTTTGTTTGTTACTATTTTTATTGTTTACGTGAATTTTGCTGTTTATTCAAGTTAATTGATGAATGGCAAGACAGTGCGATTAGCTTGGCATTTATTTTTACCGGTAAACCGTTGTCAGTTTTAAAACTTTAGATGGCTACTTATTCCTGTTGTTTTTTAACAATAATATTTGTGCTAATTTTAGTATATACTAAAATAACTTATGGTTTATGTACTTACTTAAGTTAAAGTATTAAAACTATTTATGTAATTTTCTCACACTGAATTATATAAAATAAAACCTCGTATTTCAAGCTTTAACAAATAAATCGTGCACACAAAACATCCCGGAGCTAGTTAAAAATAATATATCGTGCTTGTTACAAAGCAAAGTTACTTTCGCATTGTAGGTTTATTTTTTTATTTCTTACTTGAAAGAAGTTTGCATTGAAGAGAAATCTGGTTTGAGTTCTTGCTGAAAATCGAGTAAAAACTCTTTCGTTTAATTCATTTTTCTTTTTTTACATAATTTGAAATAAGAATTTGTTACAAAATGGCGTCAAAAGTTAATAAAGAGTATTTACCTAGGTACTATTTTTAAAACATATCTCATATATCTCAGTTTAGTAACCTACGAAGCCTAGATAAGCACACAATTAGCATCTAGACCTGACCTCAAAATCTGACACACTAACATTTTTGTATTTTCACAGTCATGATGATTTCGTACTTTCCTTAGAAAAATCACTTCCTTTTTATTAAACCACAATTGATTGTAATAATACCATTATACAACCCATTTACGTTACAACAGGTGTGATATAATATACAAGTTTATTTATATTATATGTTATATCTTATATAATACGTTCATATGGTTAAAAAGTGCAATTTGTATCGTGAGTTACCTACTAGTTATTGATACTTTATATGTTGTTTGTAGGTTAATGGAGTTAAGAGCTGTGTATTTATTTTTAAAAGATTTCGTGCCAATGTTATTATTTTGTGCTAAGTTATTAAGTAGTGATCAAACAGAGATTTTTGACGTAACCGAACTATGAGCCCGAGGACAAATTTCAGGCAAAACGGAAAATTTGCTGGGCGAAGTCAAAACTTTACTTGGTTACTGATGCTAAGACCCGGAACACACGGTGAAACGCAACCGCAACGCAACTGAAACGAAACGTTTCAAACTAGTTGCGTCGTGTGTTGTTTTCTAAGGAAGTCTACTTATAGCAGAAACTTCGATGCAACTCAAAAGTTTCAGTTGCGATGCAGTTGGGTTTCACCGTGTGTTTTGGCGCTAAAACTCATCTCATTAACTGGGTTTTAAAATAACACTTTCTCATCTTACCAAAATAACAACAACCAGTTAAGATACCTTTATTTAAATTTTATAATTAAAAAAGTAATTTCCGTAAAAATCTTTACGATGAGTGAAATAGTTAGGAACAAACACTTTATAATAGAGAGTGGAATGTAGCCGGTAACCGCCTAACCTAGAGTTACCTCGCTGTAGAGTGTAGGCTGTAGCGAACTATTGTGTTGTGTGTTATTAACACAATTTCGAATGCTCTTGTCACTTTTTCTTTTATCTGTGGCTAGTCGGAGACAAATATAAACTTATTTTCCTTATTTCGGTAGAGATAGGTTCACTTTTTAGGCTCTAATTGATTTATTTACATATTTGAAAACTCATAAAAACATAATACGAAGTCCGAAAATTACTAAAAGGTCTCTTATCTACGAATATTGTTTTCGTTATCACTGGAGCAAAAAAGTGCTTAATGCGATGGAAAATAATAAGCCGTCTAATGATACAAATTTTAAAACCGCTGCATACAGTGCTAAATTGCTTGATGTCATCTGAATATGGCCTGATTCTGTAGCGTATTAAATTTCGCTATGGCGTATTGTCGTGAACTCTACGGTCGCATACAAAGAGCAATCATTACTGTATTGTACATTACAAAATAATACATATTCGTATCCTAGATGGTGTTTCGTCGAATAAATAGGTTAAACTTTGAATTAAATAGTCACGTTTTTAGTCGCAAATCAGTGTCCATTGCTTTTTTTATCGTTTTCATGCTAGCCAGAATTTTAATTATCCAATACTTTATGCCATTCGCGATTAAGCCCATGCAACAAGCATCTTTCACTGAGGTTTTGCAGCCTATATCTAGCTTAAAGATATAGATTAGTCCTTTGCCCACCTCATTATAAAGCAATGAAACCCAAACACCATAATGTGACAGTTAGAACGACACGGAGGGCGGCGTATCCGCGACCCCGACCGTTACCGGCAACCGTTACCGACACAGTTACGTTATGTAACCCCCGTAACCGGTAACGCAACCTTGATTTAATTAGCTTGTATAGACTACAAGTGCTGCATCGATATTGAATGTAGGGTTACCATATCGACTACTATACATACGTATACCAAGAACCTACTCCACGTTTCGAAAAAGGTCTTTAAAGTTCTATATTAAATATCTTGCTATCCTACCGTGTTTTTCGATAGTTTTACGTATAATATTCATTAATTACTCGTAACTAACTCTACAACAAGCTGTAAGTCAACCAAAATATTTAAAAATGGTACAAAAACACACGTATAAGTAATCACAATTGAGTGATGTTATATTTTCATCTCATTATGTTTATGTTGTTATGTTTATTTTGTAAACAATTAATTGTAAAAACAACCAAAATATTGAAACAAAATAAACATACATACCTAATCCTATTTACGATACCATTTACGATACTATCACAACATTATTAAAATAAAAATATCTCCATCTTCTCTCTAAACTTTTAATTTTACAATGGCAACCCTGACAAGCAAACTTGAACGCGCACGTAAACGTTACCAAGTGATATGCAAACAATGGGGAAACTGTAGTGAAATGAGTTATGCGAGGAAGGAACTCTTGAGAATTGTCTTAATGAACCACTTAACTTTTTAATACGCGCTCTATGAATAGAAACACAGTTTTATTACCCACTTTGTTTCATTGGTGTTTATTTTAATTTGATTTATAAATTGTAACAAACGCTGTCCTATATTCAGTCGCAAAGTTAAGGTTGAAGTTGTAATGGTACGTGTTCATTATTATAGCTAAAATATCTGAAAGCTATTGCTTTTAATGCATTTAAATATAAACATAATTTAGATATATGTAACCTTATTAGAGATTTATAAACTATTAACCTCTAATAATAATAATAGCATCTTTAAATTAGATTGGGACTTTTGGGAAGATCGATTGTTATTTATAACACCCCTCATATCATTCTCTACATATTTATTATATTTCTTTAATACAAATGATAAGTGCCTACATACCAAGTCACGAGTATTTTCATTTTCTAATCCATACTTATTCTGAGTATAACAAACAGAATTATAACAACATAACCTAGTTAACGAACAATGTACTGCGTGAAGAAAGTGCGCTTATCGCTTATTTAATAAATAATACGATTACGTACAGTAGAGAGCATTGTAATCTACACAAACACGTACAGTTATAGAGCTCGATGTATGAATAAATCGAAATCACAAAGTACCAAGCCTAATCTCCATTTGATTGTACGTCCCACAACTTCTGTGAACCAATCAAGTTAACAAGCTCCGTATCAAAAATCAATTGCAGCGAATCTTATCAAATCAACTTACATTGCAGTTCAAAGAAACCTTATAAGAAATTAATTAGCATAAGTTGTTAGTATTGTATTGTCAATGGACAGGTACTCGTAAAGAACCTTCCTGTGTATAATGGCCTATTGTTGTTGTGTGGTCACGCCTTTATCGTGTTCGCATTCGTTTACTGAGTGTTAAAAAATGAATTTTTGTTACAAGTAAAAGTGAAAAAATACTATATCTGTGGTCTTCTGCTAAGCTAAGGCCTCGTCATTTCTAGTGCCGTCTACTTTCGATTTTGGACAACGTTATCGTCAATTCTAGGTTTGATAGTGACAGCTTTTAGTAGTAGTGACTAGTGACATAGGTAGGTAACATTCATTGCGGGTTTACATTAAATCTGATGGTACTGTAACAAACCTTACGTCGGCCTTGATAAAGGCCTTGATAAAACCAGCAATCAAATTAAACAAATTTAAACACAACTAGAAGAAATCAAATGCGATATAAGATGCAAATACAGTAGACCTACTCTGCATTAGAATTACGAATTCTTGAATAATTAGAAAACTTTCATTAGCATACCTGCCCTTAGCTTGGGCTGTGCAATGTAAAATGTGTAATTTCCATAACTTGTGTCGAAAGTGATGCTCTCTTCGGGTTTTCTCCGTCATTAATTCGTTTAAGTGAAATTGTAGGGTTGGTTGTGTACTTAAATAGGTACATTGCATACGATGTTCTGCGATGCTAACTTGTATGTCTTATACTTATTTTCTTTCTTGAGACTTAACAGAATCCTTATTAATACACTCCGATGCTTGAGTACTATTCTGATTGATTTCTTCACACTTTCCTGTTCTTCAATCGTAGGTACTTGCTGATTGACATTTCCGTAGGTGTTATTTCTAACCGGAATTTAAGTAGGTATTTAAGTATAAAAAAGTATATACTGAAACCGGATAACCGACGAAGAAATTTTACAATTTCATCATTTCTATTACCAATTAACATTACCCAATTCGGAAATCAAATGTAGGTAGGTACACGGTGTTTGAACTAAAACAATCAATATACGGGTCAGTCAGTAGCGAAACTAAAGCAAACATCGCTATTCATCAACACAGGAACATTTCAATTGTCAGATTTTTCGGATAAATAGTCAGTATTAGTTACGGATATTCAACAGTTGCGTCTCTAATCGACACAAAGTATTTATAACGCTGTAAAAAGCATAATATTTAAGCGGATTATTCGCTGCATCTCGTGCTTCGTCTATACGTACTTTTTGCTACATTTACTATTAAATGAAAGTAGGAAATTGTGCGTAAAACTCGCTAATTATGTTCATACGATGCTTGAGTTGAACATGGTTTTATATTCTTTTATTATCCGCTGATTACAAGGTTTGCTGCGCGCTCTTATTAATCAAGATTCTTCCATGTTCGTGTGTTTACGATAACACGACAATTTGTATGGAAGTTGCTTTTTTGTCAATTTAAGTGAGGTGTTGAAGAAATGAATATGTAATAGAGTGAAAGTATGATTAACATTTTAATTGTAGAGGTATCTCGCTGCAACAACGTAGCCTGAGGGGCGCTACGTGTAATTTGGTTAAACATTTAATTTTATAGTTTTATTACCGGTTTTTCTTAACGAGTTTTTATGATTTCCCTTTATTGACTACCCCGGGAAGAAACTAACAAGAAAAAAAGTTACGAAATAAACAAATAAAGTCATTTATAATAAAAAACGAATCATTTCTCACACACCGTCGAACAACATAACATATAACTTAACCTTACCCAACCTAAGCTGTCCATAGGCAAACAATCAATTTGTATTATTACATAAAGTGATATTATTCAATGCACCTAAGTCTGACGCAACTTCCGACGGGAAGCTTCAGTGACGTCACAGCCGGTCTTTGCCCTGAGCTTTAGGTGCGGGCGAAACGATCGGTCGGCGAAAGCTCACACCAAACTACGTAAGTACTAGACTCCTATGATAAATATTATCATAGTAAATTATGATTTTCATTCCCATGTAATAGGAGAAATAAGGCCTACTTCCATTATTTAAACAGTAATGACGAGATCGGAATCAGCTATTTTTTTCCAATGATTGAATATTAATAAAGTGATTTATTTATTTCTAATATTGTCTTCTTTAGGATATATCTAGTTTGTATTAGCCTTTGATATTAAATTATTTTTCATGATAGGTGCTTTTGTAATTTCTTAAATTCATATTGTGTTTATCTTTTCAAGCCATATTTAAATACAATTACGATAACAATAAAACGCCTAGATCTTTTATCCAACAGGAGTTAAATATCAATATACTCTACGCATAAGTACCCGTACACTCATGCGCAGTCATCAATATATGTAGGTATTATAGTATAGGGAAATTGTAACTGTCCACTAGTTATTGAATCGTATTCTGATCACGGTTTCGTCGCGTTCAGTTATATTTCCTCCTTTCTATTGGGCTGGTCACACTGGCTTCGAGAGGCTGTCAACACTGGCTCTGCCTTTGAAAGGCTGACCACACTTGTACTTAAAGCTATAGGGCTACATAACGATGCTGGGTTTAGTACTGTGGTGTCTTCTTTTGATATTTAAAGGCGAAAGTGTTAGCTATAGGTATAAGTGCGTAAACTTTGGTAACCTGTCTGCATCTTTTGTCAGTTTGAACTACCTACACCTAAGTATGTGTCATTGATAGGTAGGGAGGTAACTATATTGATATAATAACTATGATATGAAAGAAATACATTAATAATTCTTACCTAAAATTGGTGTACAATGATGATTATCGCAATCTGAAACAAACAATTGAATGATTAGTTTAATAGTCTTTTGTTTTTAGCTTTATAAATACTATCACAATATCTTTCAGGATAATAAGAATCGCTAGTAACTTATGAACCACTGCAATGCGATTACAATTTGACGTTTGATATGAAAACGCGCCAAAACCAATCAAACGTCAAACCACAATCAACCGCTATAGCATATTTAGTAACCTGTGGCTATAGGGCGTAAGAGCTGAATCTCAATCGCAAAATGTCAATTTTTGCGACTAAGCTTCTATTGCGTTTCTATTGTTACAGTAAACCAAGTAAGGAGCCTTTATATTGGAAAACAGGCCACTATTTTACATACGCATACAACTAAGTATGTAAAATCAAGCTTATCATTTAACTTCAAATATTTGCCTACAACTACCGCTACGCTCTTCAGAATAAACATTTGAGTAAGTACCAGCTCCATACATATATAACCAAACTCACTTATCTAAGTGCGCGGAACATGTTATCTAAAGTTGAACGACCTGAGATAAGCAGGTTCTAGTCCTAACTTATGTTAGTGCTTCTAAAACGAGAACTTAGAAGTTGTATTGAATGTCTACTGTGGGCTAGATCGTAACTAGTGAAGTTTTTGTGAAGTGTTATTGTTAAGGCCTTTGCACAGTGTTCTGCTTTCACTATATTCTATATATGAGATTAGGCTATAGATAGGATGACCCTTCAGAATGAAATCTGTCTTCGTGAAGAGTAAAAAAACGTGTTTATAAATGACTATATTAATATATGATGGAAACAACATCGGTAATACATTATCTGCTATAGTTTTTACGCATCAGGGTCGAACCTTCCTCTCTTTTTTGTCATTTCATATGCACAAACTTATTCCCGTGGCCCTAGTATTTACGTTTATTTCAGTAAACCTGAGATAGTCCTACAGAAGGTCTAACAAGTCTTTGATTAGGCTTTAACTTTACTGTGTACGACCATCAATACAGTATCCGACAAGGTCTATGCATAATAATTGAAAGCATTTCTATTTGAAACTGAAATACTTTGTTTGCGTGTCTATTTATTTTGAAGAAAAATTAACCAAGCTTCTACATATTTATACTTAGTCAAGAATATAAGTAGATTAGAGTTTTTAAATTATAAATACAGACCAAATTAGAAACAAAGAATGAGCTACTAGAAATAGTTCAAGACCTTCAAAAAGTACGAAAGCAAAATGCGTGACAAAACAGCCATTGATATTTTAATTGGCAACACTCCTAAATGGCCATAAAAGCCGGTAATCAAAGGCAATAGTAATTATAATTAACAACGAGTTTGGTATCCCTGGTATATAAGTGATTCGAGTAATTCGTGCGTGGAATCGAACCTTGGACCAAATGTGAGATTGTGCCTACGCCCGCACTCTCGCGTGAGTAATTTGCAGTTTGGTTGTAGTATGGTCAGCAAAAACATTTGTAACGGTTAGGAAAATCATTTTAAAGAAGCTGTGAGTAGCAAAACACGATACTGGTTTGTACTTTTTTATGTTAAATGAGTTTAAAATATATTAGAAACTGTTTAGTTGCAGTACTTGATGAAACTCTTCTTAAAAACTTCCTTTAGTGTCCTAAAGTTTCCATTAAAGCTTACAAATTGCGGTTATATGTCACTATTTTTTTAGGATGATTTCGTTAGTTTTTTTTGCAACCATTACCTACGTGTGAGTTTCCCAATCACGATCTAATAGTCGCGTGGGTCGTGGCCAGTGATAGTTATAATAAAACAGCGCCATTCTGTCATTGATTACCTGCCATACATTTAAATAGTCTGCAGTTTTGTTAATTCAATATAATTCTCATTTTACGAGTATTTTATATTAACACTTAATAATGATGAAAAACCTAAGACAGCAATTTTATAGTCCATAATTGTTAAAATACGACCAATTTAAGTGTAAATTAACAAAATATCTCCTTCTTGAAAATTCTCTATTTCCTACGAGTAGATTCGTCTATGTTATCGTACCATATTAGGAGTTAATCGACTCGACAAAAGTAATAAAAACATGTAATCGTAGTTTGTACACGTATTTATTTGATTTGAGAACAAAGTTATCTCTTACAAATATCCTTGACAAAACCGTATCACATTATTTAAGCCTTTAAACACAAGTCATTAATCCATAATTATGTATTTGTAACAATGGTCAGTGAGTATGAAGCATTCAACCAAACAGAGGCTGAGAATATTTCATTATAATTACGTATTATTTTGATACAAACTCTTGTTTTGCTTATTTGTAATCGTCTATTATTCTCGATGGTTAATTTGTAACGCTTGTACGAAATTAGATCACGATATTTCGGCGTTTGTGAAACCTTATTAAGAAATAAGTACTTAAATTCTTTGTTTGACACGTTTCGTGAAAGAAAATAGGTAGTTAACGATTTGGTTGACCTTGAGTAAACTATGACTTGGTCATGTTCTTTTATTTCAAGTTTTTTTACCAGGCATGTTTGTAGAATGTATCGCTGGCCACAATAATAGCAGAATAAGCGCCGCTAGATGGTCACAGACCCAGAGTAAGTTCTCGAAATAGGTGAAGAGACGATCTAGATGCAAAATCACGAGAATGGGGACCATCCTCATTGGAAAGTTGAGGAGAGGCCTTTGCCTAGCAGTTCCAGTACCCAGAAATAGGTAAGTACTTAAGTAAGTAATAAATTATTCTTAGGAAAAGCGCTCGCTTACTCTTACGATACTAAACGAAAGCAGTCCAGTTCCTTACAATCCGATTATGTTATATAATGTAGTTTCTATGAATGCGCATTTAGATCGGAATTCGGAATCTGAGTCGATATTATTAACTAACGATAACTCGATAAGATCTCGAAGAAATTCAAATTAAGAATGTGTGGAATCGGCGAAAGTTGTCCGTTGTACGCTCATCGCAATCGAGTTTTCGCAAATCATTGCATCTTGAAATCTTGTTGCTTTATAAACACGGAGTTAAATCCTTGTCGTTTAAAATTTTAATCTCAATGTTCAATCGAATAGGGTTCAAGTACCCTAATAATTCACTACTAGATACTGCAGTAAGTAATTATTAACAGATTAATAGACTAACATCAATAAAAAGATTTAACCAGCATTTCTACTGAAAACTGCGGTTAATATTAATTTTCAGTCTAAATAAAGACCCAAAATCTTCTTCTTTTTCTTGCCTTTTCTTTACACGAGTACTCAAAACTCGTAGCAATTACGTTAAAGCTGCAACAAAGTAGGAAGCTATAATACACAAGTCAAATCAGATACCAAACAGTTACTATGAAGTGTTATCAGCAAGTAAGTAAATAAGGTAAGATAGCTAGTCCTATAGTAAGGTGCGCGAGCGCAGGACGCTGTCATCGACCGCGCCCGTTACTTCGCCGCGAGGTGGTGACATAGACTAGATAACATCGTAAGAAATAGATGAGATAGGATAGTTTGATGATTAAGGTTGACGCGAGAAGAAGATTACTATCACGAATCTGAATTGAGGTTTTATTTTGTAGGGGCTTATAGGCTCTCTTCGGAGACTATTATCAATATTTACACATGAAGGAGAGATGAAAAAACAATCGATTTTCTTTAAGATTGAGATTTTTACTGAACTCATAACTGGAATATGACGTTTTATCTATTCTTTTGCGCTGTCATGTCATTGACATTTGTCAGCTATTTTACCCACAGACGTATAAACACTTTCAGTGGTTTTATTCGTCTACGGTGATGTCAAAAGGAAGAGTTGTTTTTCTTGATAGCTGTTTGACAACTTATTAAATTTTCTGACAACTTAATCCAACTTTAAGTTAGGTCGTCTTTCAATTAACTCTCTGTATTACTCTGTAGCCTAACTACTCTATGTTGGATTACCCTCCCAACCGCAGTCACAGCTTTGAATAGCAGACGTGATTCAATTCCAGATGTTTTTGCGGCCATTAACGCAACTTTACTGTATTACGGAACGTTTGGTCATTGCTACCGTATCGCGTGTGCTTGTGAGATATTTTATTGATAAGAAGCAGGAAAGACTAGTGACTGATGAAAAAAATACTAAGGCCTGACTAAAATGACGACTAAACATTAACAAATGAGTAGTCACTTTGTAGTATGTAATATTATTTTAATTTGTTTGTGTTTAGAATGATATCAGTACGTTTTTTATAGTAGGGAAAATATTTGATCATATTGTAAATAATTAGAGAAACCAACTTTGGTAAAAAAATAAACTCTACTATTTCGGCTTTACATAAAACTGTCAGTACAACATTCTCTAGAGGTCACAAACATAGGACGAAAACAAAGAAAAAAAGGGTCAACGAACTCTTATCAGTTTATCCAGGTGTGTCCTAATTCTTATAATATGCTTTCACCATTACATCATTGCTCTCCTATATCAGATAAAAACTTTGTGACAAAACCGGAAAACGAAAACCTACTCAATCTCACTTTAATCTACAATTGAGCAATATACGATCGATCAAAAAGGCATCTTAAGAATGTCCAAATAAAGATAGTATTATCAAAACCACTCCCTTTAACATAGTTCCCGTATCAACTGTCGAGATTCCTTCACTTATCAAAGGGACATTCTCGCAGTTATCTCTAACTTTCACGTCGATAAGTATGTCGTAAGGGATATATTGTCGGAAGAGACTGGAAGTACTTCTTACCTACTTTTACCTTTTACCAAACCACATCCTAGAAAGGTTTGATCGAAGGTAATTAAGGTAAGAGGTAGTTGGTAGGTAAGGTATAGATTCTTGTCATGAAAAGACTTACCTACAGGCAGGTTTTGTTGTTGGATTGGTACGGATCTCACAAAGGCCTTGTAAAAATATTATATTTAATAACTCAAAAGATAATTCCTGCTTATTATTCGTAGCTGCATCATAGCAACAAAACACAAATAAGTATCTATAGATCTTATTTCAGCTGACTGGTAAGTACGGTAAGGTACTGGTAAGTAACAGATCACCTACCTACATGTACCTGTGTAGATCTTATTTGTAGACGCCAATTAAGGAAATAGGTAATTACTTTTATCTCATGTTAAAAAAATAATGTTAGGCATTTAAACAAAAACAAAAGAACGCATTTGTCAAAGCACGGAAGCTTGTTTTTATCTTTTTCACTCATAGTTGTTTGAACAGGAAAAACTATAAAATGCCAATAGACGTGTTGTAAAAAGTCGTCAGGTGTGCCTGAACCTTGATTGATAAGAACTAAATTATAGTCACAGCCTTGTTTGAAAGCTTGTAGTCACTGTATAGAGATAAACAGTAAACATACCAGAATTTTATAAGAGTTATTATGTTCAAAGATTCCAAATGAAAAGAAGTTTATATTAATTCCGTATTTCAAATATTTTTAGACATTTTTACGTAAGTACTTTTCCATCAGTCAAAAACAATTACGTATAATAAAATGAGCAATGTCATTGAACTTCCTATATTTATGCTGTAATATTTAATTATTTTCTTCGACGCCTTTTTGCGTTTATTTACTTTATTTATTTTAAAAAAACCTTCGTCAATAACAAGAATGTATATAGAATAAAACTAACTATCACATCTGTATACTTATTAACCACAGTACAATCTGTAGGCGGAATAGTGATTGATCAATTAGAATTCAATCAAGATTCGAAAGACGAATTGCCGATCCTCTCCAATGAGTCACTAATATCTCATAAGGAATGACAGTTAGTAGGCAGACAGGTCACAATCTCTTGCATATCTTATCTTCCGTCGTTTGTTCAGCTACTCGTGCGCATACAATTAACACATTTACCTGTTTTATTTCGATACTTTTCGAGGACAGGCTTGGCGATTAGATTTTCTAAGTTGACAGGTGTTTGTTATAGAGAAACTTGTTTTAAAAAAGGAATTTTTGACGTGTCGCACGCGCCTAAAATGTTATTTTAAAATTTCCTAATGTCGTCATAAAAAGGAGTGTTTATAACAGGATGGTTTCTTTGATGGTCATAACAAGCAGCGTAGGTATACAATACGGCTCTTTGCATAATAGCGGTCTGACATTCAGTATAAAACCTCGATAGCTCTGCCAATTAATCGTTTAACGCAGTTGACGTTTTCCAAACATTAAACCAATTCGGCGGTTGAACCGCTAATGCGTAAGAACGTTTAGGGCTAATGTTTTTAGGTTAACTAAAGTAAAATTATAAAAGTCACACCTAACCTAACCTAAAACTTCCCTAATTAGTCAACAGCGGCATTCACGGTCAACTAGGTCAAGCCAACGTGATAAAAATATATTAATAAATAAATATGTAAGTATCTATTGCCGTTATAATAACATAGGATCGAATGCTTAACGGTACCAGATGATCGTGGTATGCAAGAGAGAACCAGTTGCCTTAGACTAGGCCCTTGACTGCGCACTTGGATCTAATTCCTAGTTGACAGCATAAATAATGTAATTATGTATGTTGCAGTTACAAGGAAGTAAATGGAAATTGTTTAATCGCTGGGTTATTTATTTTAGTTGGCTTGGTGATTTGTGGTTTAATGCTATTCGGTCTTGTTAGTAGAATGTTCTGAATTTACGAGATTTTGTAACCGTCGCGTCGCTTAAAGAATTTTTATTTGTAGTGAGCCATTTTTATAGAGGTTCGATGAAAGGCCTACTTCGGCTTCATTCCCTCTTTTCGTGGATATTTCACAGATTTTTATCGTAAGCACAAGTGTCAGAACATTCACAGCACAAAATCAAATGATACCTACACAAAAATATAACAAAAACATTATTAAACAGGTATCTCATAATCTTAATTAACTGTTAATGACTGACTGACCCCCAAACTTGACCTATCCTAATAAGAGGTGTCAAATATTTCCCATAAAGTATTTGCTTAGTTGATTCGCAGTTATGTTAACTTACAAGTCCTTGTTTCGACACAAATACCTATCGTACTACCTCACACGTGTATACAGGATGCTTTTTACTAACATAGCATTTGATAAATAGTCATAGGCGCAGCTAAAACCGTGTTATTGTCCAATATAACATTAAGTAAAATAACTTTAAAATGTGCCCTAAAAATGCATGTAATGGGGTTATGCAATACTACTGACAGATGATACAGTAAGTGTGCTGTATCTAGGCTTAGTAAATTCGATCATATTAGTCTCAAAATCTCTCTCGTCATGAGCATATAAAACTAGTTACAAACAAGAGCAAATTTTAACGCAACATCCTGTGTAAAGTCAATTTGCATACGCTTGTTCGTCCATAGTCGTGACCTCATCAAGACGTGAGAGAAAATCCGTAACTATTATCTAAATAATAGTTACTTTGTCTGCTATCGGACAAGTAATGCATCTTAATCAATCATTTATTAGAAGTGTTACGAGTACGAACTGTTATATTTGGAATAGGTGTACAGAAACATGTTCTGCAAAGCAACTGATGGGCGAATAGAAGTGAAAAGTAAGAAATCATCGTAAACAACTTTTACTATGGTATCACCGGAAATAAACGATACATCGTTGATGTATTGCCTCCGCAATTTACATCTTAGTACCTAATTTAGATATCGAATGTCGGTCTGATTTCGATAACTTCTTGTTCTAATGTCATCATAATATTATACTCGTAGTTTAAGTATTAGTTTCTTTTTTTATCAAGTTAATAGTTGCTAGCGTTAGAAGAGCAGATCGATCTGTTATCCCCTCATCTGTGGAGCGTCCCAGTACAGGACTTGACAGTTTACTGTCAAATATGCCCTATCTGTGGAGTGACCAATACAGGACACTTGACAGATCTATTTTTGCTTACTATGAATTTGTCTATTTTTAAAGCTCTATACTCACTAAAAGAAAAACATAAAGAGTGAATCACTTTTAGAATGTAAAATTGTCTATGGTACAAAAAAATTAAAAAAATTGCAATTGCAAATTTTTTGCAATTTTCCGCCACAGATGTGCCAAATCCGCCATTTTGCAGAAGGTCAACAAATGACTGGTTATTCGATTTTTAACGACTTTGACGAAATACTTAGCAGCTGGTACATTTTTTTCATTCCCAATATAGTTATCATTTTAGTCCGCAGGTTCCACATTTTACAAAACCAGTACAAAAACTTTATTTACTTTTGAACCGATCTTTCATTTAACAAGTCTTAACGCAGTGCTTACTAGATGACTAGAGCACGTTTTTACGTAACTTAGTTTCAGTAATATTTAGTTATATTAGCACTATCACGCAAACACCGAGAGAGTTAGCGGACGCCCGCTAAAATGTTTTATGGCAGTTTCCCTCACTCTACAGTGAAATAGTGGTAAGAAAATTAATTTATTGTCAACTTCTAATCGTATTAATCAAATGTGTTTTAGTTAGCGCCTCTTTATTGAGATTTCAAGGATAAAGTAGGTAGAATTTATATGAATGTAGTTTTTCATTTTTTTCGGACACGCTGATCGCTTTTAGCTCTACTCTACCTAGGCTGTTTCGACACGAATTTCAAATGGATAAAACAAACTTTAATCCAAAGTAAATTATGATTTAGATTACCTTAGGTATCTATTTCTATTCCCAATCCAATAAAATCCAACATTTTATCATATTTCTACCATCAAGAATAGAGTGAAGCAGCAATAACTCAGCACTAGTACGAAAATGAGTGTAGTGAGTGAGTCGGAATGCAGTCGACCTCCTGCCTACCTAGGAGGGCGCCCGCCTCTCTGTCATAATGTTCCTCTGTCTTCAGGTACGTTCGGTGCACACCTAGGCCTATAACCTCTTACTTGTGAATTGTTTTACTGACGCGAGCGCGTGACCTCGCATCTATTGGAAAAATGTGCATGTAGACTTGTTACTAGGAGTTGGTACTCTGATAAACCGAAGTTTTTGATGTAGATATTAAAAATATAATCTTGAAATTATCCTGGGTTTGATTGCGAGTATATTTTACGTGTTACTTCCTAAAATCGATCATAGAAATTATTTACCCGCCATTAGTATGTAACAACGTAGGTAGGTAATTTTTAATGTTATGTCTCAGAATAGTCGACGTTGCTTAGCATTATTAATGTATTAATTAGAAGTAGACACTTGATTACTGCATTAAGTTTGTTTAAGCTCAAAGCGTAAACTACAAGCTATAAAATACTTAATAGCTATTATACCAACTTGCTAGCCAGCTTACTTCAGACATTAACAAGTGAACTGACTTTCAAGTCACTTGACCTCCAGCTGGCGAAAGCAGCAAGGTCGGGGTAAGTGCACAGGCAAGTGGTAAGTAACAGGCGAGTGAAATGGCCAGTTTAGGTCTTGACGGGAATCGGTGGGAAACAACTTTCGTTAAAGGGAAATTTGTCGTAATATCTTATTTATTATCGTAATTTATCTGCTTGTCTACCTTATACAAATGCGACAAGGAAATTGGTTTTGAAAGACTGAAACATAGGAGGCCATCGTCTTCGATTTTTTGGCATAGGTAAAACTAGTTACAGAAAAGTTACGCGATTTCATGTCAATAACTACTTACGTCACAACTACTGATGCATAAAGTCCCTTATATTTTTCTAGGCAGCTCATAAAACGCTGAACAATAAACAAATGCCTAGCTCAAAACCTTGTTATTTAAACGCACATACCTAACACCTGACATCATACCTTTCTAAAATTAAAAATGCAAATACTAATACCTGTGTAGTCAATAACCTTTCATTAATATGTAACTATTCAATAAGCTATGCTACTTGTTAAAGAATTCATATACAGACTTTTTGCTGTATTTTTTTATTGATGGCTGATTTCATCGGGTGGTCTGATACAAAAAGATAAGCTATAGTCTGGTAAGTAGCTTATACATATTGATATACGTCGTGTTGTGTTGTCATGTAATTCCTAGAACATTTTATTTTGATAAGCCGAAGAGTGCTTTCATCAAAAAAATCTATTATACTTTATCTAGGGAAATTAAAAAATAGCCGCCGCAACCGCGAGTTCATAATAGCGCAAATAGTTAATATTCTTTTTAAACTGAATTTGTTTTAAAAAACGACAATATCAACTTACAACTTTAAGGTTAAGTTAACCGATTTTCACGAGTCACCAAAAGAAACTTCTATACAAATAGCTAAAGAACTTGCACCAACTGTAATAGAAATCGATTACCACGGTGTCTTTACTACTGTTCAAGGTTCTAATGAAATGGCTATTGACACTTTAGACTTTAGACATTAAGGTCGCGAAATAAGGTATTTAACCAGCAGTTAACTTACAGTGACACAACACTTGTTTGGTTTAAAGTTTTGCTAAAATATGTTGGAAAATTAAGGCATCGGATCACGCAAGAGAAAAACTTAAATAATTTAAACAAAAATAATAACATTACTTTCAAATTTATATTACTTTCAGTCAGTAAAAAATATAATTCAATGTAGCAGATAATATTGTCAAAATTAGTCTCCACTAAATATCATGCCGTCTTCTTCTTATGCTTGACAATGACAATGTCAGATGAAAATGTATCCTAATTAATTTACAAAAGATTACTTAACGCAGCAACTGGCAGACTGTGTTCGTCTCTATTAATAAATTGTTTTTTGTTCTATATCCTACATAAGTAAATAAAAGCAATTATATAAAATCGCAGTATCGCAGAAAAGGTCACGACTTGAAACGGGTTTGATCATCTTTGTTTTGTTTATAATTTTAGAACAGGATTTGTGTTGAAGCTAACATGGAAAGATAGGATGGAACGGTAGCCATATTGCAAAAAAAATCGACAGTAGAAGGCCGATAGAAAACTAAAAATGTTGAATCGGAAGAAATATAGAGTTATTCGAAGAAATAGGAAGTTAAAAAGATATCTCGAGATTATTCAGTGCAATTCAGGAATTGATTGAAACCCCGCAGTGACCAGATCACGACATTGTATCGATATTGCACTCGTTTACACAATCGCTTACATCGATTTTCCGGAAGAATCGATTCGTAGTAATTGTTCGGCAAGTCGGCAACTCGGCCAAGTGCTTGACTAATTGCTCGTTTTGGTTCCTTATAGGTTACTGTACCTACTTTGTTTATGACGAATTGGCACAAAAGCATTTAACCTCTTCTTGTTACCGAAAAGTACGGTACTTAACTCTTTAAGTATCAATGGCAAGATTTAAGTTCGAGCAGCACCGATAATATCTGACCTAGATTAAAAAGACTTTTTTGGGGAAGCAAAATTAAAGTTTCAGCTAGGCCATGCGGCATACCAAGCTATCCCATGTGGCTAAATGAGACTGAATTATCATGAAAATTTACTTTTGAATTTAGAACCCAGCAATATTTTGTCTAAAGTGCACTAATTTCTTTATTATTTTCTTTTAAAAAATAATCTCTCAATATCCATTAGAGATTTAAAACAAAACTTCGAACACGGACAAAACATTATTATTAGTTTAGGATAAGGTACCCAAAAAAAAAAAAACATTCAGACTCCGTCAAAAGGGTCCACTTCCCACAAGGTTCCAATAATAAAGCTTAAAAAATAATCTTCTACGCCCGAATTCCGACGGGTCTTTAAAAAAAAAAGAACAAGTAGTATTCAAAAGTACAAAAAAGGAAGGAAAAGGTTGGAGCACGCGATCAGAGCCGACCCCGCACCCATTAGCGTTCCACACCTACCTGTTCCAAAATACTACTGACGTGAACAAAAGACGTTCAAAGAATTTAAAACCTATGCAACTAAAGCTGTATACTATTTGGTATTCTGTAACTGTATGTAAAAGTTAAGAATTATAAATCTTCATAATCATAGCTCTATTCTATAGTCCTGAAGAAAAAGAGTGTTTAAAACAAAGGATTTCTTCATGTAGCCCTGGTCAAGTTAGTGACCAACATGGCTAGGAATAAATTAATAGAAGTGTGGATTGAGGGCCAATCATGTGTAGCAGTGGTCTTTCAGATGTTTTCAGCGATAAATATTCAGAAGAATAACAGAAAATGTCACTCCATCAACTAATTGTTGCAATAGGCTCATTTCTCAATCTTCTTTATAACTTGTGTTCCCGATAGTACCTAAATATAAGAACGCGTAACCAGTTTAGATTCAGTTGTTTGGAATGTGTCGATCTTAGATAATATGACATTGGATTCGTGCTAGACTTAGTAATAGGAAAAATTGAGTAAAAATCGAAAATTGGTGAGCAAAAACCCACTTGTAATTTTCATGTTTTTGGCGTGAATTTTCATCAAAAATGTGCATTATGTCTACATAAGGAAATTCTTATCTTAATTAATTTTGGCAAAAATTAAAACATAATTAAGAAAACTTACAAGAAATACACACTTCCCCCATCAAGATCAGAAAGCAATTGAACAAGTCACGAAAGTAACTATAAGTAAATACTTACTTATACAAATCACGATATACATAAAACATGAACAGACAGACAAATCGATTGTTTTCACTTCGCGTGCTGTCGGTACCCGAGTAAAAGTGAATCTGGCTGAGTGAAGTCGAGTGTTTTAATTATATTCCACGCATTATAATTTCAGTGATTATTAAAATAAAGGATGTACCAATTTATAAGTGAAAATGGACATTTAAATTCGAGGAAATTACCTCAGAATCCCAGTAGACAAACGCCTCGAATTTGTTTTTAATCAAAACCAATCGAAGCAAATATATATTTTTTTCTAAAATACAATACTTCGATAAATCCTCTGATTATTACTAAACAATGCATTACGTACTCATACTAACATCATTAGTCTCTTTGAATTTTGTGTGTACCTTAGGTATAAGCAACTTTTTTTAAAACATACACAATAGTAACTGATGCTGAAATAAATACCAGTGTTACCTAGTAGTATAAAAGATAAGATTGCTTTCCTAGTATTTCAAATCACATTTGATTTCTTAATACATTCACAAATCAACTCAACTGGATGAATGACCACAATAGCGCTGATTAAATTTGCATATAAGAACATTACATAAACAATATGGTAACATTAGTAATCGTTTGCATACGTACGCTTGCATTTTTTCTATGCTTTCCCTTTTAAACAATGAATAATAACAGTGTAAAATATTGTCTTCCTCATATTTCTTCCGATTTCCTATTTGATGTGAACTTTAGCTATTTGTAGCCCAGATTGTTGCATTGCAAGTATTGAAACTCAGGTGGGAAAGTATGCATCTTTACACTAGTTTACATTCTTAGGAAACTAGTTATTACTAGTTACGTTTTTATAATAATAGCTTAGTTCATACCAGGAATGGTTTACCAGCATTGTTATAAACCAACCATCTCTTTTTCAAACTAGATACTGATCTCGCAAAGTCAATTGAAACTAGATTAATTTACAAAGCTCAATTACAAATTAGGAC
This sequence comes from Anarsia innoxiella, assembly GCA_947563765.1. NCBI lineage: Eukaryota > Metazoa > Arthropoda > Insecta > Lepidoptera > Gelechiidae > Anarsia > Anarsia innoxiella. The sequence continues at coordinate 4,494,494 of OX387410.1, read as the reverse complement.
AGATAACACAGAAATGTAGGTACTGACACACATATCGCAATCCAATTAACACCTTATATTACTTAACTGTGTAAATTACACACTTTTCCATACAAAATACTTATTTGTATTTCCATTTGACCTCAGGATAAGAACTCTGTGTACATTGTACGTAATAATTGTCGTCATAAACAGGCATAAGGCTGATCTTTTAGATAACAGAGAGTAAACATGATTTCATGCAGATAAAATACTTCTAGGAAATCAACGATTACTTAGCCAGAGGTTAGAGATAATCTATGATTATGAAATTACGAGATAGAGAGATAACGCGACACTGTTATGAGCTTAGGAAATGTTGGAAGATATTTTAGACGCTGTTAGTAAGTTTTTCGATATTTGTAGGGGTAAATGTTTGATAAAAAATAGTGATCCCGTAACTTTAATTCAAATTCTATAACTTTAATTAGGTAAACAAAACTACCTAACAGAAATATTTGTTTAGGTCATGTTAGCCACTAAAGAAACTCTTGGCTTAATATACAACACTTCATTATTTACAAATATAACAGTGGCTGCCGAAACACATACTCGTAATCGGTTTAAAATTTAATACATTCATTCATCTATAATTACTGACAATCTCACATTTCAATAGATTCAATACAATAAACAGCAACATAGTATGATAGCTAATTCTATATTAATTTTTATACCTCCTACGATGGCGCGTAAGGCCATGGTATCTTTAACACACTCATGGCTAAATATTTTTATTCATAAAATACATTAGCGTATGTATAACCTTTAGAAACGTGTCAAGGCACAGTCGTGCAGTTATTTACGTGTCAAAGTAGCGTTAAAGTACGTAAAACACGTAGGAAATACAGTTTATTACACAAAGGTGTCATAACAACAATGTAACGTATATTCAGTGGTTAAATGTATCCATGAAAAGTAGCTGAGGTATTTATCCGCACGTAGTCTTAACCATTCGAGTTACAATTGTAAGCAAATCTCATAGAATATGATCAGCCTAGCACAGATACCGTGACAAAGTTTATGTCGCTTTCTTGTTATTGCTGTTTGTATCTTAAAGCTAATAGTATTAATAGAGTATACGAAAGAACTGTGCTAGCCCTGCTGCAAGTCTTTTAGAAAAACCTGGCTAAAGTCTTCTCGCAAGATTTCAATTAAATATGGGCATGTGGCGTATAATGTCACTCGAACTATATAATTAAAACAAAACATAATAAACATCAATCGTTCTATGTTAATTGACAAGAGTTTGCAACAAAAAGCCAATTAAACTCACGTAAACTGAGAACACACGATAATTGGTCTGATAACAATTAAAAACTATGTAACACATAATGAAGGTCTTAAAAAATGATTGATTAAGAAACGTGTTAACTAATTGCTGTTATAGGAAGGTGTCGAACGCAGAACAATAAAAATTAATTGGCCGAAAACATTCCGAAAAGGAAAGTATATAAACACGTTAATTAATTCTGGTGATAAAATAACGAAGAAGGAAATTTTGGCAGTTTCAGCCACGTGAACTGTTAAAACAGAAAAACTGAAGAGAAAAACATCAGAAGCTTCTAAGGTAATTTCGATCTATGCGCGGTTGTAAAGCTTTAAATAAATACTTTACATTAAATTTTACCACTCTATTATTTACACTTCTCGTAACTGGAAAATCCAAGCTGAAAATACAAAGAATTTGTCAACCAGTGAATTACGCAAAATATTTTCGGCCGTCCACAGTCGTCCAGTCATTTTGCTATGTCAACACATATTACTGCGGTTTCGTGCTTTCTCCATTCGTTCCTCTGTTTGCCATTCACACGTTTTCAAAACATTGCCACTAAAATGTTTGAATCGTCTGTGACATAATAAATTATTATTGTGGGAACATTTTTCTTGGCAACGCAAATTTCTTTACGCATTTATGATAATTCGTCGCAGTGTTGACTTTCTCCGTATTTTGTTAAGTGATCTCTATGTTATATTTGCATAGGCTTTAGTGCATTACCGGTATTCATGACAGAGATGACGTGTTCATACCACTCATAACAATCTCACGATTAATTAAATTGACGTAGAGATTTCATTAAGAAAACAAAAACGAATCAAAATTGTATTACATTACAATCTTGACAATCTTTAAAATGACATCTTTGATTTTCTTTTTTAAGTAATCAAGATTATCGTATAGTTACTCTGTAAAAACTGAATAGCAATAAACTATAGCCATAAGTTATTTCAAATAGCATATAGATTTACTTCTTTGCCACTATGAAGTCGTATTCATTACATTCTAATGTTCATATGTGCAATACTCATCATTCTTCACACGAAGACTTTTGAAGGTTTCATAATTGGTATTTTATTTGTATTCTAAATCGTTGATGACAGCATGACGGCCTTTGCGCGTATTACCACACCACGGGTCTCGTTAGTCGAGATAGACGGTCAAACTGGAGGTGTAATTATTTTTAATAATATTACTTTACATATTTCAACACGTTAATATCGATAATTACATTGCAATCTTTTTCTAGTTCTCCACCTCAAGTGAGACACAATTTGTGGAAAAACTTACTATTGAATATAACCTGCCACTTGACGAGTTAATCAGTTAAACCATTATAATTACTTTGTACTTAAGTGCGGTAAAAATGGCAGCTGTAGTAAGTAACTATAATTTTCAAGGCAAGGTAATCTTACTTATTATAATAAATAACACTTTATGAGTAAGCACTTACAAAAACTGTTTACAGGTGCAGTTGTATCTCTGAAACAAAACGAATAAAAATTAATAAATCTGGTCATTTCACAAACAGGGATAAAGTGAAATGATTACAAATATGTGGCACTGAGTCTAACAGGTTACTTTCATAGCACATCTCATGATGGCCGTCGAAGTGATCGGGTGAAAGCCGGTCGTTTACAGACTATTCGTACTCGGATGTTGCCTGGGGCAAACTAACCAACTTGTCGACTACCACTGGCCAAACTGTTCATACATATGTAAGTGAGTTATTTCAAGTTGAAGAGAGAATACACTGCGACTTTTTTTTTTTTGAAGATTCATCAAAATATTCGATTGTTAACTCGGCCAAAGCTGCAGGTAAGTGTAGGTACTCGTAGTCTAATCATCTTGTACTAAATAAAATGACTAGGCAGGTAATTCATGAATTTATAACTTGAGATTTTATAACTTATCCATACTAATCCATACTAATATTATAAATGCGAAAGTAACTCTGTCTGTCTGTCTATCTGTCTGTCTGTCTGTCTGTTACGCTTTCACGCCTAAACTACTGAACCGATTTCAATGAAATTTGGTAGAGAGGTTGTTTAGACTTTGAGAAAGGACATAAGCTATATTTTGTCGCGAAAAAAGGCTTTAGGGGGTGGTAATAAGGGATGAAAGTTAGTATGGGAAATCGTCATTATTCAAAGATAAAACCATGAAACTTTATATTTAGGCACTTAATACTAAATCCATACTTCCATACTATATATACTATTTACTATATTTACTATATAATTTTACTATATATATATATATATTAATATTTTATTTTATATTAATATTATAAATGCGAAAGTAACTCTGTCTGTCTGTTACTCTTTCACGCCTTAACGGCTGAACGGATTTTGATGAAATTTGGTATGGTGATAGATGATAACCTAGAAATGGTCATAGGCTATAAATAATCACGCCATCGTTCTTAGGGGGTAGGCAGTAGGTAGATAACTAAATTGATTGAATTTGATTGACTAAATTGATTTTTAGTCGTTTTTGTTGGGACTTTTGCTCTTTCACGTCTAAACGGCTGAACGGATTTTGATAAAATTTAGTAAGGTAATAGATGGTTACCTAAAAACGGATATAAGATCAAAATGATCACGTCATCGTACTTAGGGGGTAGGAAGTAGGCAGAAAACTGAATTGAGTTAGTGATTTTTTTATGGTTTTTGCTGGGAGTTTTGCTCTATCGTGCCTAAACGGCTGAACGGATTTTGATGAAATTGAGTAAGGTAATAGATGGTTACCTAAAAACGGATATAAGATCAAAATGATCACGTCATCGTACTTAGGGGGTAGGAAGTAGGCAGAAAACTGAATTGAGTTAGTGATTTTTAATCGTTTGTTTTAAAAGTTTACCTCATTCACGCCTTAACGTCTGAACGGATTTTTATAAGACTTGGTTAATTTAAAGATAGAATCCTAGGCACGGACACAGGCTACTTTTTACGGCGGAAAAATACCTCATTCCCGCGGAAATCTAGCGTGATCGTTATAAGAAGCGCATGACGCCATAGCTACTGAAATGATTTTGATGTTTTTTTTTTTAACTGAGTGTTACTAAGACTTCAAGTTAGTATCTAATCACTTTTCTAACTTAGAGGGTAGGTAGGCGCCATAATTTATGGAATATATGATAAAATTTTGATGCAACTGTCTTTATTTAACAGTTTTACTTGGATCGAAACTTAGCGACATTCCATCACACTACTTAACTTATAAGGTAGGAAGGTACCAAAATTCAGACTACTTTTTACTTCGGGAAAATATCTCATTCCCACAGGAACGTATACATACCTATCTACAACATTAAAACTCTGTCTAGAATCACATTACGCCAAAACTATTGATCTGATTTGTATACATCGGGGGTTGGCAGGTAGGTATAGTTAGTAGTATTTTAAACCGATTTACATTATTTACTTTTTATATTTACTAAGGAAACATTCGGAGCTATCCATTATGTGCTTAGGTTGCTTTTGAACAAATGTTGATGTGAAGTTGAGGACCGGAACACGATAGAGGGACATTGTTGCAGGGGGACTTACAGCCGGGAGAAAACAAAAAAACTTATGCGGACGAAGTCGCGGGTAAAAGCTAGTATCTAATAAATCAATGACTTAAAAATCTCAAGTAATAACCACAAAATACTAATTTATTTTCAAAACATATCAACACATTATTACATAGCATAACCATCTAATAAATACCAAACACTTGGTCATATTTTAGGCAGTCATTCAAGCGGGCTATAAACATTCAAAACTTGTTCTTGGAGGCCAAAATATGATGCGGCATCAGACAGAGGAATGCACGATTATTATGTCTTGCATTAGGTAGAAAATAAAAAACCTAAATTAAAATAAATTATCAAATATTAAGGCTGCTTTCTCTCAAAATTTCTTTTAAATTAACAAGTAAGAGTTGTTAAGGATGTATTTATTGCAACAAGTACGAAATTCAGCGATTTCTGTAAGCACAAGTGGCTTATCAACATTATTTATCACTTAGCAAATGGACCACACATATTTGGCGGGATTACTTTGAACAAGTCCAGAAAAACCGGTTTCAAAGAGTGAAAGCAAAGAAATTTGCGATTTGGCGGATTTGCATGGGAATTTCAATTTCATTCGAATGTCTTTACGCGAATGCAAGTAATTAAGAAAAGGAATGTTGATGATGTGTCTGATACTTGCATCCGCGGGATTTAATAAAACTTTTTAGGTGTGAAGAGAACTGTAAATGATGGCTGAAGATGCAGTCTGGTTTCATTAAGTTGTCCATAATTAATTGTACCTGATTAAATTTATCCCCATTTCTTTACAATATCAGGGAGAGGATCCCACAGAGTAATTTAATGGTAAATAATTACACGTATTACAGATAATTCCCTATTTCCTTTTTATAAGTGTAGGCGGTTCAGTACAGCATAAAAGCAATCACATCCCAACAAACTAGTTTCACAATTAAATAAATAGTAAATGCAACTCGTAGAAACATACAATGCCACCGGACTGGTAGAGTCACGGCGAGCTAAATATAGCACGAGCCGAAGGCAGGCAGTAGTATGCGCATGCACAAACTATTGTGAATTCCTAACTATCAAACTCCTCTTACACCATTGGCCAATCCTGTTAACACTTCAGGCTTTAAATAACACACCTACTAAATAAAAACCAAATCACTCAATACAAGATGCGATTTTTCTAAAATTAAAAGTATTTAAAAGATGGATTAGTTCAGCAAAATTAACATTTTTTAAACATTGCCTTTACTAAAATTAAAGAAATCATCTAAAATTAAAAAGAAATGTTAAAAAATCTTTACTGTTTCAGAGAAAGAGCAAAGGAAGAGCAGAGGAAGTTAAAAACCATACTATTGCAGAGATTACTTGTGCCACAAAACCACGCTCTCCAGCAATTCTATTTTACAGCAGTCGATTCATGACAACTTGAAACTATGGACAGAGGTATCCTTTTAAGGAAACGTATAGTTTTGCTCATCCGAGTGCAGGCGAGTGCTTTATTGCACCTTCCTTCACGCCCGAGGGCCGCAACGGTCGTAAATTCTTAACTCGAACCCAGCCTTATAGGTACGAGAGGAATTCTTTATAAGTGCTAGCACATTGCTGAACAAGATATTTATATTGATGTAGGTAATACCTACTACTATAGGTACTCACAAACAGACATCCTCACGCCTTCCTTTAGGAAATGAAATGAAAATTTATTTAATCTTGTAGGATGGGTTTGATCACATAAGACGGGTTATTTTTTAAAGTTAATAATAGGATAGATAAAGACCATTTCGTTCAACTTGCTACGACCCAATACACTTCTTCAGGAAAAACCTCCTTCTCGATCCCTTCATTCCAATTCTTTATCACAGCAATTTAAAACGGCCAAAATAATACCAATTCTTAAAAAAGGTACCTACTAAAACTGATCCAAATCTTACGTTGATATATAGAGTGCTACTTAATGTTTCAGTTCGTACTTTTCAAAGAGGTACACTTGTTTACATTACGACCTTAAGTAGCCTTAGCATACGACTAATTTAACAAAACAAAAGCGTATCTAAGCAATTGTCTATTTTCTATAGAAATCAACAATCCGCAACAAGCAATGCCAATGTCAAGAAAGTTGAGGCGCGTAACAGTTTCCAAGCCGCAACGGATGCGCGTACGTCTCTAGAATTAGTAAGGAGGTATGAATGCTTACATCCGGCTTGGCATGGGTTAAGCTTATATGAGCTTTGGGTGCAACTAGCTTGAATTTAAAGTAGGGTTAATTCTTTGTCTCTTTGTATTCTATAATAATTTTGAAAACGTTACTTGGTTATAAAACATTTCAGATGCCGACTAGATAAGGTTTCATATGAATTATTTAATCTACAGACTGGTATGTTAAGTTTACTTTGTTGAAAGTTCTCTTACTTTTTTCAATAAAATGTCCTTTATACTTACTATTTGCTTTAACCAAAAAAATTTACAACTTTTACGACCAATCAAACAAATAAGATGAGTTCCTCGCTGTAGATGACTAAGTTAGTACTTACATGAAACCGATTGAATTGTTAGTACCTAACATTCAAACAAATGAATAACGAGTCTTTAAAATACAAACTATCTATCCAATAAATTATAATTTATATAATTATAATTTATATATATAAACTTTATAATAAAATTCTTAACACTGAATACTGTGGCAATATGTCATTCACAAGTAGTTATAAATAAAACAAGTTACATAAGAAGCACATATCAGGTTGCAGTGGGAACTTTCTTAATTATTACGAAACGGAGTTATTTCATTTACCTTTTAAGGTGACTATTTGATAACCGGTCATCTGGGAGTAAACTGTGTGAAACGGAATGACTTTAGTGTTCATTTAAAAGCCCTAATTTTCCTTGATGATATAATAAATAGGTGAATAAACATAATAAAATACGAAACATTTTGTATCAGCTTAAGCTGCTGTTAAATGTGTATTGGATAAAAGAAAAGTAATAAAAACTTGATACTTTGGAAGACCTCGTTCTTAGTTGTCGTGTGTCGGATCCGATTTCTCAAAAGGCTCAGGTGAGAACGGAGTGTGAAACAGAGATAACGACAAAAGTATGTTTCCATATATACAAAGTTATATTAATAAAGTTACTCCAAGATGCACTATATTTTTAATGTAAATAAAGTTTAGCGCTTTTACGCACTATCGTTTGCGGCGTGATTGCGGTGAGGTTGCACTTTGACATTTGATATGAAAAATGCCAACCGCGGTAAACTATTGAACTACGCTTGACAGTTGACACAAAACGTCAATCCACAAATACGACACAACTGCAGCTACGTTAAGTCCCATAATTATTACATTATATTAAACCAAAGTGAAATATTTCAAGCTCTTTCAAGTCCCGTTCTTTAACCAGAAATAAAATAACAACAATCTCATAAACTAGGTCTTTCTAAGTTTAGGTCACTAGATGTCGTTGTGATACTATCTTAACGCTTGGCCGCCTCTTTTGAATGGGGTTTAAGGTCCAGTTAGCAAGTCTAGATTCAACTAAAGTACTAAATTGATAAGATTACGTTTTATGTGATGTAGTGAGTCAGTTAAGTTGATAAATCTTTCAACCTGTTGCACTTTTATGTGATGTTTTACTCAGTTACTTATACTATCTCTATCTATTCTATAATTATTTTATCTTTATTAGGGTTCAAGTCACCTAATTTTCCAAGATTTTAGTTCTTTGACAGTTCTATTTTTCTCGGTTTTTTTTAGGATACACAACGCAGGTAACAATTATAACATTCCTCAATCTTTATTATTTTTAACGACGCGACGTATCTAATTATTGTTCATTCTTTCCTCAACGTAATATTAATTTAATAACCATTTTTCACTGTTAATTACCTCATTTCGTTTGAATGTATTCAGTATATTCTAAATTAACCGCAACTCAGAAACTTTCTCATTTACATTCAGTCTCTTATTTCTACAATTAAGTGGGTATTTCTTAATTTTATTTTAGCTTTTAAATCAGTTTTACTGAAAGTACCATTAAACTGTTAAGCTAATGTGCCTCGGGTAGCAAAAAGTAATCACCTGTGGACTTTAATGTGAATATAATGATAGGCTACCAACAGTTTTTGGAAACTTGTAAACCACAGCCAACAAAATTCTTGAGCAAGTACTTACACACCTACTTACTTATGTACTTTTGTATAATGACGTTGATTATATCGTACATGATGTCTAGATAATGAAAAATCAGAAAATGTATCTGGTTGAACAACAATTTTTTAAATTACAATTGATAAAAGTATAAGTCAGACAGTGAGTCAGTGTAAGTGTGTAGTATATTTAGGAACTTAGAACAAATTCTTTCTAATTAATAGACTATATTACAACCATACTAAGTAATCTCCTATTTTCAAATCGAATCAATAAATTAGTTAACAAGATACCTAATTCGAATCGCAAGTTCGAGTACATTTCAAAATTAGCATCTACTTTTAAATTAACAAACTTACACCATCTTCACGATATTTGCTTATTGAAATTGGTGTTGTATTACGTAAGTGGTAAGCACCAAATTGGCTTCGAATCGGTTAAGCCGTGAGAAGGAAAGTGGCGTGTGTATAATGTGTGGGCGATGGGCGAAACGTCTACTTTCCTCGGGGCAGAGGTTACCGACACAAACGTGCGGGTTTTTTTCTTGCAATTGCATTTATGGCTGCATACTGTTGGTTCTTGATTCCACTTTAAAAGCATTAGTTTGCTTTGGTAACTATTTTTTGAACTTGTGTTTCTTGTGCGCTTACTTTTTTTAATTCGAAAATTTCGAAATTCTTTTTAAAAATGTGGAACCAAATAAAATGCTACTGAACTGTTGTATTTTGTTTAGTTAATTAAATTTCAACTACCTATATTTTAATAGAATTCTAAAACGCTGAATTGATATTGACCAAGTGAATATTCCAACTAGGTATATACCTACTTGTGTCTCATATAAATGTCCAAAAATAATACGATAAAGAACTTACTTCAATGTAGTTTATAGCTCCGCAGTCAATGATCAATGTAGCTAGCGCGCAAAGAAATTGCACATAGAATTCAATGAATTGAATGCGTCAAGTGAAAATACGATTCAATAAACACCATATTCAACATTTTACTACAAGTTTCTTACAAAACATCCTCTTTAGAGAATGTCGTCACGCTAACGCCGCGAGTTTCTATCACTTTTGAAATATTTAAATCACTCGATGGGCGTGTTAAATAGTTTTTCCTCAATACAAATACAATATCAGTTAATAACAGTGTAAGAGACACGCACAAGATAGATATTTGCACGCATTATGAATACATGCTACTTTTGCACAAATTGTTCCACGTGAATTAATTTTATTAGCTAAAGTCATTGTAAATGTGAGACATGCCATATTTGAGACTGATTGCTAGCAACAATGCGACAATTGTCTATTTTCTTACACAATTAACTAGTAATTATATCGGCAACGACCGTTGATAATATTGGTAATTCAATTTATCTTGAATGTACAGAAACGTTTTATCAGAGACTTGTTTATGATTACAATAATGTAAGGTATGTCTTCGAGCTTTCAATAACATATACCGGAGATTCTTTTGTTGTTTATTGTTGATAAATGTTGGTTAATATATTTATTCTAATTTATCAAGTAGCTAGTATTGACTTGATGTTTATTACACCATAATTTATAACTTTTCCGTCTTATGGTTACATCACATTTAAAAGCTAGTGCCAAAGCTCTATACAAAATTAAGCTCCCTTTGGCATAATCGACTACAAAAGGCAGTGTGCTAATAGTAAAACTTCCTATAAGAAAATTAAGTGACATTTAACACTCTTTTACGTAATAATAAGTTAGCCAAGCGTTTTGAGTGACAGGAAGAACATTGTCTTGGCATATGCTGCGCGTACGTCACTTTAAATCACCTTTGACTTTGCCTTCTATTACGTGGTTTTACTTCCTACTTAGGTAATTAGAAGAAATGTGTTATGAACTTTATGGTTAAATAGGTTAGTGTTGTTTTTTGTTTGCGGTTTTAAGAGATTTCTCTGTCAAGCTTTACATCCACTGGTCTTATGAACAGATATAAAAGTAATATTATTACTATTTAAATATTACAAACAATATCGAAATGTCTTAATCCAATCATTAAATATTTCATTATGATTAAACATTGGTGGAATGTTTTAATTCTGTTAAGTAACTATATATTTTTAAAAAAATATGCTGATTGATTCATACATAACTTTGCCTCTTTATGTCTTTATATTTATTGTAAGTTTAATAACATTATTTAACAATTTATATTGTTATAATGTAGTTTTCTATAAACATGTCTTTTCTTAGTTTATCAATACTATCCTACCGACACAGACTGCAAACACCTTCATAACTAATAACAACTTTCTTTTATGATCAATAAATTGAACTTCGAAATTATTTCTTCTATAAAAGTCAAGCCAATCAATACTTCTAATTACTACCTAAATATATCATACTTATGTAATGGTAGAATGAACTTTCGACTCAATCAGATTGATGAGAATTGTAGATCAATCAGATTGAAGATTGACGCCTCGATAGATGTATTGATGATTAGATTATTACTTGTCTTGTTACGTAACACGATTGTAATCAAGAACGTGTTCTATAACTTTATAAGGGCGATAAAATATAGTTAAAGAAAGGAATATAATTAAAAAGAATACTTTCTTTTGATTAGGTAGAAAGTTTTTAATAACTTAGTTAGGTAGGTAGGTACCGTCAAAAAACTAATCATAATTAATTTGTGAAAAATTATAATCCATTTATATTTTTAGATTCGGTTTAACCAATAATTAGATTAATTTTATGATGACTGACGCCCGTTATTAATAACCTATCCTGATCCGTTTTTTACCAAATCGAGATTGAAAAAACAAAACACAATTGTGTTCTTGACATGTTTTTGGTACACAAGTGACAATTGTGTTTTGTTTTTTCAATCTCGATTTGGTAAAAACGGATCAGGATAGGTTATTAATAACGGGCGTAAGTAGAATGTGATCGATTTCCAAAAAAAGAGATCAAATTATGTCAAAGCAAAACAAAAACAAGTAGAACCTACCTACAGGTTTTTTGAATTTCAATTAAAAAAAACTACTCTAAAAAACTTTCGCCCGCTTCAACTCTTAAAATCAAAACACTGTAATTAATTATCAAACAAAAACGATGATCTATTAAAAATGCGCACGCGTTGATGTCTTTTGTATGACGCCGCATTTCTGACAACATACTAGGGCGGTATTTTGTTTATGTGGTACACATTTTGTGCATTGTGCGTTTCATAAACAAATAAACAACTATGTACGCATATTGGTGCAGTGAATCAAACGTTATTAAAATTTTGTTGTCAAAATATTTTGTTTAATAACAACATTGTTCTTTCTTTTTGTTTTTTTATTACTTAGGTCATTGACACTGTTTTTATAACGGCATATGTCTTGTTCAATATTCAATATATATTTATATTCTATAAAATATATCTAAGCTGTAATTTTAGAAAAAAAGGGCTAAAAATATTACTTACTTATGTGGGATGTATATTTATTTTCAAATTGAATTAAATATCGACGAGTTCATTATATAAAACGAAATGCAATAGTATGTCATAGAAATGCATTAACACTAAGCATAGCGTAACGTATCAACAATACAATATAAAGGTACAATCACGATTTTACTGTGAAATCGTTATTACCACGACAAACCTTGAAATCTTTTGTTTTACGCAGTATTTCTAGATTGCCTATACAGTTGTTTAATTTTAAATTATATTTTTATACAAAAGTTGCCAAAATACTCGTAACGTATCCGACTCGAAGGATCGAAAAATTCAAATTGCAAAATCATTTTTAATCCATCAAACTGTACATAGCTAATCACAACTCCTATTAAAAATAGTAACAATATATCCGGCTCGAAGGACCAAAAACTGGTTCTAAATAGCATTTTTAATTCATCAATGGATGGAACATAGCTAAAATCACAATTCCCATCATTATTCATCATCAGTTAAACTTTAAGGAGGTTTAATGTAACAATGTATCCGGCTCGAAGGACCAAAACCTACCTCAAAACAGTCTCAAAATTACATTTTAAATGGTGAAATACAGTTCAAAACATTTCCCGTAAAACAGTTATACGTAAAGCCTTACCCAAGATGCAAAGTATGAAAATATGTTCGAAATATTACGTGTTTCGAGTTGGCCAATATGTTTTTAACTTTCTTTTTTAATAACTTAAAAGCCACTTGTCGTTCCAAATATGGCGGGTGGAGTTAAGGAATTTATCAGGTGATAGATCTTAAGGTGCTTTTTTTTATAAAATAAGTAGGCTATCGTGAGGATATCTGATTTTAGTCTTGCTGTCATATTTTCTTGGAGGTGGAGAGGTGGAATATCAAGGGTACCTATGTACAACGTTTATAAGTGAACTAGAAGCTGCCCGCGACTTCGTACGCATTTATCGTCATATCTTGGAAAAAAATTATGATATCTCAAAATAATATAGCCTATGTGTTATTCTGATATATTAGCTACAATATTACCAAATTTCATCAAAATCTATTTAGTAGTTTTTGCGTGAAAGGGTAACAAACATCCATCCATTGGCACAAATATTGTCATTTAATAAATTAATAAATATTAGTGGATTGAATTGATTGTAACATTTAAAAGTCACTTAACTAAACTAGAATGTTATTAATTTAATTATGAATACTATTAACACTTTCCCCATACTTTGTTATTCAGTGAACTTGTTAATTTTTACAAATAATTCGAAATTCGGTTTTTCTACTTTCGACAAATCTGAATTTATTATCATGATCCGGTTTATAACTGCTTTGACTTTACATAGTTTTAACGGTGAAGAAAGGTTATGTTTAAAAGGTTATGTTTATTTAATTTTGAAGCTATAAACATACTGTTTTTAAATGAGGTAGATACAGCCTCTTCTTAATGAGATTTTGTTTTCGTGTCCTCCTCTTCTATCTGATCTTTGAACCTACCCTCATTAGATCAAAATTAATACCATAGGTACAATTCTTTTCTTACGCGTAAGTAACCCGAATATGTCTGACAAACTTAAAAAAAAACTCCCCATATCTCGATAATAGAGTTTTCGAATAGAAATGTATGTAATGGTTCTCCTCTCCATAAAAAGTCATGGTACCGCCTACATTAATGGCTCTAAAAAACATATCGTTATGGGTGAAAAGACAGAACAAGGTCAACGTTTTAATTCACTGATTATAACTTTAGCAAATATAAACATGTAGTTTTACTTCTTGATAATATAAGCCCTTATATTTAAATAACAATTTAATTTCCTTCAGTTTCATAATTCGACAAACTAATACAGTTTAATTATGATATAAAGTGTAACTGGATAGACGTTAAAGTTTGATAAAATTGTCGTAAATTTTCGGTCAACAGTGAAAGCAAGTATTTCAAACTTAATTTACAGGACATTAGAATAGAATCTCTTTTGAAACATATGTTGGAGGGTAGCTGAAACTTTCCGTCATCTATAGTATTAATAATCGATTTAAATAGGTAGTTTTGCAAAGGTCACCTTCCACACATACAAACAAGGTTCCTATTACTTTGAAACTTACAAACCAAGCCTTCTGTTACAATTGCATGAAAGTAATCATCAAAGTCATTCGCATCACGAACTAGCTTTCAAATGTTAACGCTATTCTCACAGCCTTTAGTTTTAATATACAATGCTTAGATACTATTCTTTGAAGAAATTTAGTTTCTTATTACAATAATGTATTTCTTACTAATTGTGTGATAACATTTCTTTTTGTTTAATTAGTTTTTTTTTATCAAATTACGAATCTGCACTGGTAAAAGAAAACCTGGTCGGATAAATCTTCATTCTTGTTGTTTTCTAAGGCGAATGCGTTTACAATTCTCCATTTTCTCCACTTGAAATCCAACGTTAGATTCTTAGTTTTCTTGTTCCGAATCTTAGTTCGCATTGGTTATACGACAGTTCGTATAATAGGCCTTTAAAAGGATTTCTTGCTCTTTCTCAAAACCCAGCACCAAACAGCTTCACCTGACAGAAAACAATAAAACGAAACTATTCTACCAGTAATCAACAACTCACCTATTGTGTACGATTGGTCACACACAACAATCCGGATTTCAACGATTTTACCAAAAACACTTCGAAGCAAAGTAACTGAGAAACCAGAACTTTCAAAACACTGTCCTTGTTAAGCTTTAAACAGTCGATATTAAAGCTGCGTTTAATAAACGCCGCGTAAACGTATGAATGCCACACTGACTACACCAATTTGATAACTTTCAAGTTGTTTCGAAATAAGGTACGTCCGTCGCGCACCGTGGTCCGCGGTTCACTGAAGGAAGAGAACTGAGAAGACACGTCACTTGCGCCCGCGCCGCCCGGTGAACCTTTACTTTGTATACCGCGACGTTTTATATTGATACTTGATACTATTTTGTTTATAAATCAACATTTGAAGATTGTATTTCATTTCATTGTATACGCATTTAAGCTGTTATTTACAAGCAAGCAGTAGTAACTGGATAGGTATATAAGCAATTGTAAAAACATCAAAATATTTGGCTTTGTTTAAACTGACTTCTAAATGTCTCATCATGCAATAACTTCATAAATGTGATAGGTAAATATTTTAAGCTTGTAAACACAAAACAGTAATTGATTAATAATCAATATAAGTCCGATTAAAAAGCTTGGAAGCAAGTATCAAAACGGTGAAGGTTGTAGAGGCTGGCAACATCCCGCAGAGCTCGGCGGCTCGGCCTCGATATTCCGGCGGCGACCGGCGAACACCTCTCTATCGCACCGTCTCACCGCCGCACGCACCATCTAATACAAACCTATCTGTTCCACACTCACATCACACTCTCTTCGTTACACTATTTTGATTTGAGGATAAGCTTTTTCTGTATAAAATACTGGCTGAAGAGCAAGCATGGTCTTTGCCCAGCAGTGGCACGAAACCGACACCATAACACAAAGCGATGAGAGCTTCCGGTAAGCTGGAAAAAAAGCTCCACTGAAAAACAAAACAAACATACAGGTATATTTATTTATAAACATATAAATAAAACAAAATAAGTAGCAAATAAATAATATTTATACTTATAAATATTATTTATTTATAATTTACTGAAGTAGAAGCTACTTATATTTTATTTAAGTATACGTATTGTTTAAAAACAATCATGCAACAGGATCAGGACACAGATCTTAATTAAATAAATAATATTAAGAAGATGACATAACAGAGCGCCTCAGTGACACATAAGAACAAATATTAAAGGAATTTTGTTTACGATTCGTCTACATAATTAATTAAAATACCTAAGCAAAAACGCTAAAATCAAACCGATTTTATAAGCCAAGGAAATGCCGGATTCGGTCAAGTTATGTTCTTACTTAACCTAGCTTTACCTAAATAAGCTGAACTGACATAAGTAACGGTAATATTAAATAGGTAGTCTTAGACTTGACTAGGTTTTAACCGTAATGAGAAGGTGTGCCTAGAAATTAGTATAATTAAAATGGAGTTGCACTACTTGTACTAATGGTAATATCCACTGATTTGCACCTTAGTACCTACCCGCTCACCTGGTTTATGTGAATAGCCGTGCATAAAACATTATATGAAGTGATTGACACATACATGTCCTGTTAAAAATTGTGATTACTAACTACCTTATTACTACTAACTACCTTAACTAAAACTAACTAAACTTACTTAACTAAAACTATAACTAACTTAACTAAAACTACTAACTACCTTAACTAAAACTAACTAAACTTAGTTAACCTATTACTAACTAAACTTAACTAAAACTACTAACTACCTTAACTAAAACTTAAACATACTTCATAAATGGCATAGGTAAAAGCATTTTCTACATGAATTAAGATATTCTATTGCTAGCTTATTTTATAAGCATACCAAAGAAGTGAATTAAGACATATTAGTATGAGTTTTATCTTACCGATTTTATCTTCAAAACTCTTTGCTTAAGTTGTAGTCGAACCATAAAAGATCGATGGCAGGATTGAGCAAAAAATCATTCAAAAAGGCTTGAACAGCATCCATGTGTAAACAACTTTGGCCCTGTGAAAGTAGGTTGATATTTTGTAAAATACTACGTTCAATAACACGATTTAATCAAGTTTTTCAAAGTAATTGCATATAATTAAAAATACATATTGGCTTGAAGTGTTTACGGTACCTGTAGTTGCTTAATTGCATTTTAAGATGTTTTAATTTAGTGTCGATTGGTTTGATGGTAGCCATTTAATTTAATAAATGGCTGTGGTATTTAGGTGGGTATAAATTATGTTTTGCAATTTACTAGAAATTTCACGGTTTTTGATAATGCTGAAAATAAGGAAACCTAGGCTTGAGGCTATGTTGGTAGGATAAGTTTCTTTAAAAAGAAGTTCTGAATTCTTATCACACCCTATAACAAGTAAATACTAATATATGATAAAATATAAACTCTCGCAGTCGTTCACACGAATCTTATAAACTTGAATTAAACATTAAGAATGGCCACATTCCACTTCATATTACCAAACTCCATTCAGTATGATAATACCTAATAGCTGTAGCTAATTCAAGCGGAAAATACAATTCCATTTAAGAATTTAGATTAAGCAATGCTTAAAAAGAAAAAGATGCTATTTATTAATTGGCCAAATCATTTTGCTTTACGATTCTCTATGAAAATTGCTCGTGATGCTATGTATTAATTGTTCTAGTGAGTGCCCAATTATAATTGTCTTTTAATTGAGTGAACAGATAAAATGACAATTGCTATCGAATAGATTTATGCACAACTGAAAACAAGTGAAGTGTATTTTTAGGAAATTGACGCAAAACCGAATAAAATCGAATTTATTGCAATTAAAGTTATCTCTATAGTCATACATAGGTACTTCCTGAAACTTAAATGATAATTCAGACACAGAAAACAATAATTACCTAAATATCTTTATGAGGAAATGTCATCAGGAATAGAACCAAGTTTGAAGAATAAGAACAAGTTTGAACCTTGTTTTCTATTTAAAGATAACCCAAAGACATATCCTTATGTACATACCGGCGTTAAACACTTGGTTGGATCGTTCTAAAAATCCATTCTCCTTAACTTGTTATCGACAATAAGAAACAATCAAAGACATATTAGGAAATTCAATTACATATTTAACAAGAAAAAACACAGCACTATAAAGACAATATTGGCCTCTTTACGGATTTTATTATGTTGCTTTTAATGTCAAATAATCAGGCAATCAATAAAACGTCTAAATGCATAACATTTTAAAAGCTTCAGACGTTTTTGATCTAAATTCTTAAGATTAACTCAATGCCTGATGGCGATTAACATTCAAACCCAATCTGCGCCAATAAGTTTAATCAAAGTCGTTAGGTAACATAGAATCAATCTAAATGCTCATTAACTACCTAACCTAGATTAAATATCTTGTAAGTAGTACTTCGTTCCCAATCTATGTGTAATAAAATCTATCTTTAAGTACCATTTGATCACTTCCTTACATAACGATTACACGACAAAAAACAAGTCTAATAGGTTTTGAAAATAAATCTTAAATGTAGCTTAAAATGTGTCGAAATTCTGTGACAATAAATACCTATAATTTAAATAAATAACGATAGAAAGCAAACGAGAATTTTCACTGTAACCGCAACATTGTCATAAAAAGTGGCATCTCCAAAAAACTGTTAAGCTGTAGGACTCTGTTTACGAGTTGAAGAAAGTTCCAATGTGGGTCACAACCTGCCATGAACTTGACGGAACCGGTCTGATTGATAATTCCGAAAATTATACTTTACCGGCGACATTTTAGCATACTGGGTTACCCCAGCCCTTTAGGTAGAGTGCCGAGAGCCGAGGGACTGCTGAACTAAACTTGGTACCAGAGTAGTATGCGTGTTTAAACAAATGCGGTCTCTAGTAAATTCATGCGATTTTCACATTTCGAGAAGGTTTAAGTAGATAGGTGTAATCAAATGGAACTTTAGTTACAGATCGAAATAAAGGACGTGAAGGCAGCTAATTCTTCATGCTGCCTCGACCCGGATGCAACTTGTTAAGTCTACAGGTTTACTACAATCATTACATACCTAGGTAGGTACCTATACGGATCTTACTGTTACTTAGTAAACTTAATATTATACCTACTTTACTTGTTAGTGACGACTACGGACGGTTGATGTCATTGTTTAGGTAGGTACGTTGTATTGCAAGTGTTAACATTTTTATAGCAGTTAAGGTTATCAGCAATTTGATTCGATCTAAGGTATGGAAAAGTGTAAATTAAATAGGTAACTACCTAATGAAAATATACAATTTAAGATAGTTTTCTGCACTAAAAGCAAGCAAGCAAATGAACGATACAAAACTATATTAACACCACGAAATACCAACACGTCCCATCACAAATTATACTCGCCCGTTTCTTCCAGACACGTCAATTTTTGAAGAAAATTAACGTAAAGGTACCTTTCAAGTTATCTCCGACTTCAAAATTGGACACACGTCAGTCTTAACTTTGAAAGATAGTAATTTATGCGATGGTTGCTCAAAAAAATTACAGTGACCCGCGATCGCTTATCAAGATGTTACAAATGGACTTTCGTTTAGTTAAACGCGAGATGATGACCGTGAGAAGCTTAAATATGTGACACAAACTAATAGCCATTTCCTCTTTACTTTCTTTGATTTATTTTCTTATCTACTAAGTAACCAAGTGGTAGGATAAACTATCGTAACTAAAATACTTACTACGATTTAAGCGTATACTACTAGAAATAAAATAAAATACTTACTCTACAACAAAACCACATTTAATACCAGAGTCATACACAGAATTAGGTTCAATTGTCTTTCCTGTTCCACATGAGGGCACTCGAGCATCTCATCCTCAAAATGTTTATAAAGGCCAAAATTTCATCGGGCACAGATTATGCGGATATACATTAAGTTAAGAAATAAGCTTCCAGTGTCCTTAACTTTCGGGAACAGGAGAGACATTTTCTATGTCCGTGTGACCCAACAACTTAGTTAATAGTTGACGTTGACTCATTTTGGTTTTCACTAGACCAATCGATCGATCATCGATCGCCCATCGATCGCCCATCGAAATTATCGTCACTCTGCTGAGCCAAAATCCCCTCTATTGCTCTATCTTCTTCTAACTATTGATCAACTTGGGATACATAGGTAGGTACCTAGATCGATCTAAAAACGCACTAAGAAAACCTTAATCCATCTTGTACTAGTATTAGAAGTAGGTACCAAATATAAACAAATGCTTACCAGCATGCACAAGATACCTGCAATTAGAATCCGGTTTTATCCAAATAAGTCCAAAGAACGCTCAAGCATCTAGCAAGTTAATTATTCGCCTTGCCCACCTCATAAATAACTAGATACCGAGATTGTAATCAGGCCACTCAAAATAAGTCGTTTTACTAATAGCTAGCTGTAAAAATGTAACTTTTTTTAAACTCGTTTGAGATGTAGACACGCCTAGTTATAAAATGCTTACAAAGGTATAGATAGCGGTGCCACGGTAGTAGGTAGTGCTGCGAAGGACTATAGGCTTTTAGGCCTTTTTTTAAGACCAGCCTAAGAAATAACTAGCCCAGTAGGCTAAAAACCTATTCAGCCTTTTAGTTCCAGCGGCTAACCTAGAGTTAAGCCTATTCAAGCCTTTTGGTTAAAAGCCTAAAGGCCTAAAAATAGGCCTAACCATGTTTAAAGCTTATTAATAAAATAAGACTACGAAGCCTATGAAGCTCTTAGGCCTATAGGGTTATTTAGGCTATTAGGCTATAAAGCCAAGTCGGACCTACATACCTAACTACTGTGAAAAAAATGTTGAAAATAACTAAGTAGGTACTACTAACTATAAATTAGTTAGTAGTATTAGTTAGTAGTCAAAATTTCAACGCTCTAGCTAATATAACGGTTCATGTGATACAGCCTGGTGGACGGATGAACAAAAAAAGACAGAAAACTAATCGGTAAAAATGGTCCGTCATACTAAAAACAAATAAATTATAAAGACCACAGTGGGACTATAAAAAAGCCTAAGCCTAGGCGTATGCCTAGGCTTTTTTAATGCCTACTACTTCAAAATGGCTATAGGCTTTTTTAAGCCTACTACACTACTTTAAAAAGGGTGTAGGCTTTTAAAAATGACGAAGCCTTTAAAAGCCTATTTTGCTTGTCTAGTCTCAAAAAGGACTCGATAGGCTGAAATTTAGGCCTAAAAGCCTATAGTCCTTTGCAGCACTAGTAGTAGGTTCGCGAATTACTTTTGTTTCAATTCAATTTCTGAAGTGCCGGCGACTTCTCAATTGGATCAATTGGCTTTTGCATCAAAATTGACGTTTGTATCAATAGCAAGATTATACCTACCTACAATTACACAAATACCGATACGTCAACTACATTTTGGTATCAATACAGGTAAGTATTACCATTTGGTAATTACCAACTTATTTTGAAAAGCAATTATTATTCAAGAGCAATTACAAAAAAATTAAGATAAATTGTGTTCCAATTTTTAAACACCGTCCTGACATTTCCGTTAAAATGCCACTCTCATTTGTTTTTGTATGTAAGGCAAAAAAATAAAATAACTCAATTAAATTATTACAAACAGATATAATAATTATTTTGACACTGTAAACTTATAAATATTACATAATACATATAATTAGATACCAGTTGTCAATACAACTTTTATCACCAAATAAAAACATATTATGTTGGATACTTATGAAATCCGTATTATTTTGAAAGAAAAGTTTCATTTTTAATATCATTTATGTACATTATGTTCCCGAAAACCCATACAATAAAATTATATCTTACACGCCTGGCCACTGAAAAATAACTAATTGAAATAAATATTTACAAAAGAACAGAACAGTTATCATTTTTGTGAACAGTCAACACAAAATGGCCGGGCTATATCAAAACTGAAACAATCTTAAAGCTAGCGCTCTGTAATACTGTGACTAGTTTAAAAACACCGAAAAGCACATCTTTTTTAAACTTAAATGAGCACAGATATTGATTCTCTTACATTTAAAAATATACGAAACATTTGGATTGGATAAATGGATCATTATAATATTACTTAATATGACATCAACATTGTAAAACTTAATGTGTAAAAATGTGTTTAAAAATAATAATTGCATTGTGCTAACTGCGATGCTTAAACAACATAAGATGAGGTTTAAAATTTAAATTAAAGTTGCAACAATTTGAATTAAAACTGATGACAGTTATTATGTGAGCTTTGTAAAAATTAACGCAAACAAAGCTAAAAACTGACTAAACAAACTTCTAGCAAGTATTTAATGAAAACCTGACCTAACTCTATTATAACCTATTGTTGATCTATTTTCGTCGAACTTTAAAAAAACTATGTCAAAAATCGAGATTGGTTAATATTACTTATTGTCTAAGCCCTTCCGGAGAAACAAATACATTACACAAACATTAAAAACACCTAAGGAAACAATTAGGCTGACATATTTGGTAACTAGAATAAAATTTCTAATACACAAACTTTTAAATAGTAGACAAACGAGCCGACATAGTTTGTGCAAAGTGTATTCAATTAGGCCGCATTGTAAGACCAAATAAACATTTTACTCGTATTTTTCTTTGTCTTCATTTGCATTATGATAAATCTTAGTATTTTGAAATCTTGAAAAAAGTTTTCTTTCTAATTAACACTACAGTCGAATGTACTTTCGAGACGTGTTTTCATTTCGAGATATGTCCGTTACTTTTTAATTTCAATGCTCTGGATATTGTTCCGTTGAGCCTTTATTTGGTCCAAACATTGCCATTACAAAAGAAATTGCGTGTAAAAATCAGTTAGAATGGCACTCACGCTACCATTTTGTATAATGACAAAATTCTTAAAAGGCTACATAGTTAGAAACAATGCAAAACTCGAATTCTCTCTCTTGACCTACAAACGATTATATGTATATTGTGATATTCATAATATATTGTTGACGATAGTTGATAAAAGTTGCGTAACATTATTATGGTGGGTAAAGCATATGTATTGAATCATTGTCATATTTATCAATTATCAATCTCTATGAAGTATTAAATGCATTTATATTGACTTAGTCACTCTCATACATTCTCATGGCGAGCCTTTGGAATAAATGCAGATGACATAGATAACTTTTTAAATATAAATTTCAAGCGCAATTTATTTATTATTCGATTAATATTTATAAAATTTATTATTAATTAGTGTAGCGAATAAACAGGTATAATTGGAAATCTAACCATCTCTTTATTAAACAGGTTTCGAAAACCAGAAGCGAATTGTTAAATCAATTTATCAACTTTTAACAACTATCGAAAACGAGTAATAATAATTGTTATTTATTATAATAAGTAAATATCGTACGTACATTTTAACATTTTCGTCCACATACACAGCCGTTTCATTAGTTTGTTAATTGGTTATCTGACATTAAGAAGACATCATTTAAAATATCACATATTTAATGTGTAGAAAATTATTAACAAGGGGTGTGGGCAATTCTGTTCACTGGCCGGTTATAGTCTAGTACTTTGGTATGCTGGTCACTAAGCGTACTATTTGAGACGCTCGTAGCGTGCGTGGTAGCGCTAGTGTAAGTAAATAGAATCGAGGTCCAATTCTACGACAACCAATGAACTAAAAAACGCCTATACTCTTTTTTATCTTCCGAGACAGGTCAGTAAATTGCGCTTCTTCAAACCACACAGAAGCCTGTCTCAAAAGTAGACATATTTACCTTCAAAAAGTCAGATAACCATTTGTAACCAACAACTTTCACACACAAGTTTACGAATAGGAAATTGACATGATAAAGCCGAGAAGTCATAAGAACTTTCAATATGAAATGAGAAAGAAAACTTTACTTAATACGAACGTTTTGTTAACTTAAAAATACACGGGAAATAAATGTATCAATAGAAAATGCGTCATTTATATCACGATAGGAATAAGAAGAGTATAGAAGTAGAGTTACCATCACCATTACCCAAGACACATTTTCTATTAGCCAATATAATATACGTATTATGGCGTCCTAACGATGGCTTATGCACTGGATTTAAAGCTCCAATAATACTGGTTTTAGAAACATTTAAAACGAACTTCCATTATAACAAGATCAAGATTAATGAAGTTAATTTTATAGTGGATAAATAGACTTGTTAGTATATAAAAACCAAATTATGTAGAGCTCTTAATCCGGTGTATAAAACATCGTTTAGTAACGGAATGTCTAAAGTTTCAACAGCAACAAATTACAAGCTAACAACAAACTACGAGCTAAGCGTACTACAAACGATTTGATTTATCGGCCCCGATCTTTGGAACAGATTTATCTTAATGTTTTTATTTAGACGGACAATGTTTTCGGTTTAATTTTATTAACTGGATGCAGGTAACTTTTCTGATAGTTATCAGTAAATTGGTGATCTAATTATTTATTTATTGTAGTGGAAAATTTATAGAACCACTTTTATTAACAGTGTAAATTCAAATATATCTATTCATTCAATTGTGATCTAAATGCCGTAACCAAAGACCGAACAGCAACTTCAAAACTTGCATCACACAACTATACATTTCTCCCTCACTCATATTATTATTCTCGTCCCAACACATCAAGTTCCTACCGGAAACTATCTTCGTGAATATCTTAGTAAGATTCCTAGACAAAAACGACGGTTTGTCCTCACCGTCGTCCTCCCTACATATTCGACAGTCACAAGTCCTACTTAAGTCTACTGAATTGGAAGTATTCTCTATTGTATCGAAAAATTCTACTGCCGATTCGGAAGTATCTACTGCCGTTTCAAAAGAGTTTGCTGTCGATTCGAACGAATTTAGCGCCGATTCGAAAGTGTCCTCTACCGATTCCGAGTCTACGGCGAATATTGTATGCTTTCTCATAGTATTTACTTCCGAATGTGCAACGCTAAGACTGGAAGTGTCTACTTCTAAAGAAGTATTGGAATATTTATTTTTGGCAAAACTGCCCCGCGGACCGTGACAGTCCGACACGACAATCGTCGGTACGTTTCGGCTGATTTCACTCGAGCTACGAAATAAGAAGCTTCTCTTAAGTTTTAAGATGGAAGGAGATGCGATATCGGTGGAAAATTCTCCTTTATAACTGTCTCTTAAAAGCGTCAGTCCTAAAGAGTTCTCTTTGCAATCAGCCGACCCGCGACGTGATTTACTAACGTTCCTCGTAGATAAGTTTTCGCAGCTCTTGAAATTGAAACAGTTCTGTTTAAGAACTTCCCTTCTTATATCCCTGTGATGATCTATATTCATTTGCATTCCGAATTTTCTTTGGCGTACGGTTTTGCCTTCTTGTTCGCGTGCTCTCGTTTCTAGAGACACGCTCCTCACCAATATTGGCACTCTGCGAGTCCCCGAGTCACTCGCATTTAAATCCTCGCTAGATCCCGGCACCGATTTGAAATCCTCGAAAGAGTTTTTGAACGAAAAGTTTCGTTGCAGCTTTTTAATTTGCGGCGAGATACTGCCGCTACCCACATCGATACCTTTGTAGCTATCTTTTAAGACTGTAAGGCCGAGACTGCGGCCGAGGGTGTAGTCGACGTCGGTAGATGCGCGCCGGCTTTTCGCGAACGGAGAAGCCGGGATATCTTCGAAGCTCCTACAATGCTCCGCGAAACGATCCCTATCCGAGTGTACGGTCCAAGACGACGCCACACTACTGCCCGACCAGTCCGACCCTACAGTCTGTAGATAGTTTATAATGTGTAAGCCCCTATCGAGCGAGATCGATCGCTGCAAAGGAATATCGTGTTCAAATTCAAACCTGTGGTGATTTTCATCCATTTCTTCAACATGTCCAAGCCAGCTGGAGACTTCCTGCTTATTGAGGTTAAGGTTCAGAAGCTCCTGTCGCAGATCTAGTTTGGATGGTTTCTTGATGTCGGAGTAGCGGCGGTGTTTGTCCTTGGGCTCGGTGTGCGAGTGAGAGGGCGGTATGGAGTGCCTACGCGGGAGAGGAGGAGGTCGCGGCGGGTCCGGCGGCGGCCATCTTGCTTGCCAGCGTGGACAGCGAGCGGCGCGGGAACGAGCCCATGGCGATATCAGACTCAACAAAGAGCTTGCGAAAACTGGGGAATAACATCGCATATTAGAAAAGTAACTGTCATCATATTACATCTACGATCTATAACTAATAATATATTGTGATTTCATGTTGTGCAATAAATTAAAAATAATATTTTAAAGCCTCTATTCTAAAAATTTGAAAACAAAAATGCAAATAAAAGTTAAATAAAATAATTAATATACCTATGGGTATCCCTAACATTTTGTTTCCTTATAAAAAATGTTAGTCACAAATGAAATTGGCCTTGTCACACAGGACCTGGCCTTTAACCCCTCCAAAGCCCATTTATACACTTCTAACTTCATACTGGTTCTAAACAATTTAAAAACCGCGGCCTTTTAAATAAAAACTAAACGTAGTAGACATATTTCTGGCGTATTTTTTTTAAATTTAGAAGATTTCATTACGTAGAAGTTTTAGACAAACAGCGAACGGCGACTACATAACAAGACGCTGGAATACTGATTTTGATATCATAAGCATTTATCTTGTTATTTTGCTATGTATACAAAGAAGCAACACATATCGTCGGTGATACTGCAAAATCGCTAATCTACAATTTGCAATACTGCGTAACTCCAACCTGACAAATTTTTCAGGAGACAGTACGGGCGGGCGGGAGCAAATGACATCCATGTAACTGCGGCGCGCTAATTTCAATTTCGCTATTTCTTGTATTTACGCGGTATTGCATATTGTACATCAGCGGTTTTGCAGTATCGTCGACGATATAGAAAGTCATAAGAAACACTTTTAGTCCATTAGAACCTAAACAACGTTTGTGACGTGACATTGTTTATGACATGAAACCGTTTGTGACATGTCATATCGCGCGAAACACCCTATCACCGTCCGCTATCTGCAAAAATCTTACACGTAAACTAAAAAAAAAAAACCCGCGTTTGATACCACGTTATATCAACCCCTGGCCATATCCTGTATGAGAAGGCCGCAACACCTACCAGGCCGTCATTTGGCACAGTCCCCGTCAGTACCAAGGGCCGAAAGAGATCCGAGGCGGCGACCGTCGGCCGCTGTCACGAGCGAGCGCCAACCGGAACCTACGTTTTACCCCAGACACATTAACTTTAAGGGATGAACATAAAAAAGGTTATATGTTTGGCAGGTTCTTTGCATTGAGATTTAACTGTATATAATCCCTTTTTACATACCCACTACAGGGGCAAAGACCACTTCACTTTCATGATAAACAATTGGTATTTATATTTGATTTGTAATATAATACATACTTACGTAATTCGTATGAAACGTAATATTTAAAATGAGCATTACGCTTACATCAATTTTTACAAATTCATTTTATAATCACCCTCGTCTTCCTTTTTGAGATAAAAATCAGGCGACATTTTGCCAAACTGAAATGTTATATAATGCATCTATTTAAGCCTTATTCCTTCTTTTCCAGATGTTTTTTCGACTTGTCCGAACACAAATCGGTCTGATAGAAATATAAACAGATAACAAGAAGACATTTCAATGTGATAATCGATTAACATTTTTCAGTGCAAAATGATGATGATGTGCAAAACTGTGCATATATTTACCCAGTCGGAGATTTGAATTAGCAGAAAATTATTATTTATTTATAGGTAAGCTAATTAATAATGAAATGAGAAAAAGTTAAAAAATATTATCTATGATTATCAAAAACTAACTCTTCTAAAGTATTCAATCCCAAAAAAGTTAAAACTACAAAATGTAATAAGAAAATTAGAGGTAAGTATTATGGCTGAGGCAACAATATGATAAAAGAGTCAATAAAATATCAAGTAAAAGGGGCACTCATCAAAACAAACTACAAATTCACCTTTTTAATACGAGATAATAGAAATACCCCATTTCGAAATCTGTCTGCATTGATGAGATTTTGACAGGTTGGTCACAATGACATCTGTCAAATGTCATAATATTTGACATAGTCGCATTCAATTCAGCCAAGCAAACTAAGCGTCCAAATCATATCCCATGCAATCCGTGCGTGCCTAGTGTATCGATGAGTCGGTGTATTACGATCTCTTTCGGCCCTGGTCACAAATTCCCAGTACTTTAACCACCTAAAAGTAAAAGTCAATTTGGAAAAACCCAACGCGCGTGTTTGGATAACTCTTCGCGATCAGGTTAAGTTAGTTCTAGAAGCGTTCTTTAATAGTGTTATAAGATTCTGATATAATATGTAAGTAGGTATACAATGTCAAATAAGTTGGTGTTAGTTTATATTTATGAAGTGTGACTTTCAATATTCAAACGCTTCAAGAACTAAATTAACTGATCTATCTAGTACCCGGTTATTCAAACTAAAGTCTTAAGTTAAACGCCGAAAATCTTATATTCGGACGATACAATAAAACAAAAGAATACTTAAATTTAACTTCATGCGTTCTACGACCCAAAATTATAATAAAACAAAAGGAAGATGTACCAGAACCAAATAAAAAGCTTTTAAAAAATGTGTGTATGATGATACCATGAATGTAATAAAATAATAATTTTGTATTTACAACATTGTTCCCTTGGGACCAAATTATAATGTGTTTTGGAAAAACGAAACGTGTGCGAATTACATAAGTGAAAACGGAACTGAAATACCCATATCCATATAAAACATATAATCCAAACCAGATACAAAATACACATGATACAAAATCATAAACTCAATAACGTAACAAAACATGCAAATAAGAATTGATTAAATAAAACGAATCAACAATAATCATGCAAAGCAAATATTTATATTTGCTTTGCATGATTATTGTTATTTAATCATGCATAAAACCAGATCCTCTATATTAGATAATTAAAACATTAATTACACTAAACGGTGGTTCTTTTTGTATTAAGTTCATCTATTTTCAAGTAGGTACCATTTTAGTATAATCAATGTTTGCGAAAGTTAAAGTCCTTACAAGTTAATACTATTTTCGAAATAGCAAGTAATAGAGCGAATGTATATTAAGTAGAAAAAGGCATCAATTGCTTTCTAGCTGGTACCAATTATAGCAGACACAAACAAATAAACAAGCTCAATAGATCTTTAAAGAGTTCTGTTCCTTTTGGCTCCGGTCGAAAAACTACGAAGGTACTATAAAAACATAATGTTTCGTGGTGTTTCGTCAACAAATTGTTCAGCAAAATTTCAAATTGTTACAATTGAAACCTGATTTAGATTTGCTGATTGGTACCTGAACATAATATAAGCTAATCTGATATGTTTCGATGACCAACTGATTCTAAAAACACAACCACTTGTTACGCGCCTCTACTTTCTTATTCAAGCTACCGCCATCCCTTTCCTATCCATTCAGAAAGACGTACTTTTGTATCTACCATAATTAACACAGCTGTATCCATATCCAATTCCTTGCTAGATATAAAAAGTATACATATAATATAATAAATAAAAAGTAATAAGTAGTAGTATGATATCTACAAGTTGTTAATTAGCTGTATATTGTCTGTTTTTCCTAGCAGAAATAAATATATACTCACAACTTCCTAATGCCGCTGTTGCGTTTCCAAGGCGCGTCGTCCGGTTCGGCCGGTAACGGCCCTTGGACTGGCGCTTCATCTTCCTCAGCCGTCTGTGTGCTGCTTAAAGACGGCGATGTGTCTGAGCCGCTGCTGGAAAGTTTATAGGGAATATTTCTTAATTTTCCTATGTGTAAAAAATACCTATAGACATCTTCTTCTCAGCCTATAGCTGCCAACTGCTGGGCATAGACACATATTAAATCGACACACACAAAAGCACAAATTACACAGACTAATAACAACAATAACAGAATTAGTTGCCTCTTGTAGATGTCGTAACTGGAAACCGAGAAAGGCAGTGTCTTAAGTTATTATTGACGGCTGATATTTTCTTATTCATTGGTACCGAAATCAGAACTTAAGAAGCTACATTTTGAAGTCATGTGCTAGAGTCTAGCGATAATCCAGCCGCTAGATTATAGGCTATTAAAACACTTTAGCATAAAGGCTTTTTTTTCGTATATAGCAACTACCATTAAGAATTCTGCCAATGTCGAGTTAAGTAAACTTACAGAATCAGAGAGAATGGCATTTTGTTAGTAAAAAAAGTGCTACAAACTCAAATTGATGAGCAGGACATCCTATCATTCCAACTCCCAAATTACTTCATGATCTAAGTTATATCCAAGCTACCTATCAGGTTGCGGCTCTTGCTGCAACGCCTGCAACTGTTCCTCGGCCTTGCTGAGCCTTAATTTGAGCTCGTTCCGCTCGTGCAGGATGGCGCGGATCTCACGCACGCTGAACGTCGGCCTGTTGGAGTGCTCCTCGTCGTCCATACCGTCCGGGGTGCCAGCGCCGCATGCTGCGCACTTCTGCAATAACAAAAAATCTGACTCAGTATTTTCAGGCGTAAATATGAAGCAAAAATAAAGTTATTTAAATAAATGATTTTTAGATTTTACAGCCATATTGCGGTTAGTTTTTCAGTCCTCACGAGTTTCATTTTTAAATGCACGACCTAACTATAACAGTTGATAAGAGGGTACTTTTGTTAGACTTTTGTAGCATGTAGAAGATATTTTTTCGATTTAGTTATGCCATTCTAATATCGATACTGCAATAGTTTATCGGAGGTTTGCAGGTATTATCCAGCACATTATGTCACACCAGTCAATGAAGCCTAAATGGAGATATTAATAAGGCTTTCTAAAATCAAACTTTCCAAAACATACCGTATTCTGTGCGTTAGCCTGCTGCAGCGCGTTGATGTCCCTCTGCTGGTTCTGCACGATTGCTGTCAGCTCCGATCGCTCCTCACATATTAGACGCATCTGGATAAACGTTTACATATCTGTTTGCAGTATTTTATAAAGGGGAATAAGTAACGTTTTCCAATAAAGTATTTTGGACATTGATGTTTATTATGCATTAAAGATAAATAGTTACAACCTTCCAGTCCATTTCGTCCATGCAAATAACCTGTCTAGTTTGACAGGATATCATGATAGCTTCGATACGTAAAACGATAAAAAATCACTTAGCTCATTTGGCAAAATAACTTGCCAAGTAATAAATGACGTCATTATATAAAATACAATATACTTCAATTTAATATACTTAAATAATAATAATATTTACATGGTTTTGCATCTGCTTATGTTTCCGTCGGAGATCGCGGCTGACCTGAGCAAGCTTCTCCACTTGGTTCGTCAACTGCGACAATTCCAAAATCGCCATTTTAACAACAATTTCAAATCAACTCTTCAATAAACTATTAATGAAAATAGTTAAAAGAATTGTTTTCATTCATAAAAAAAGTAATTTTAAAGGAATAAAAATGTGTAAGACATGTTTTTTCTTCGTTGCAAACACGTGATAAAAATATACTACTTATCGATTGATATGCGAGTACATGTAGGTACGTACACTACTACATGTAGATAGATCGCAATCACATATCAGAACCTGACATGATTTGCTAAAAGATTGTACTACGGACGTCGGAAAAAGCCTGTTTACTTTGAAGTAGAACTGATATTGATAAATTTGATATCATGAACACTGGGTGGTAAACAAAATAAATACAAACAACGTGATATGTGAGAGATATATATTCTAGAGATTTCCTTATTTCCGTAAACGCTGAAAACTCTACATATTTAGTAGCTGCATATGGTATATATCTTCAGTTCATTAATTTATGTACCAAATTATTTTTGAAGAGCATTGGTTTACAAATATGGCCGACATACACGAGGCAAATCCCCGTGAACGGCGCATTTCCATGACAATGTAAAGATAAATTGAATGATAAT
Organism: Anarsia innoxiella; assembly: GCA_947563765.1. NCBI lineage: Eukaryota > Metazoa > Arthropoda > Insecta > Lepidoptera > Gelechiidae > Anarsia > Anarsia innoxiella. The sequence goes on along the minus strand of OX387410.1, from coordinate 4,462,538 downwards.
TCCGAAATTTCAATGAAAACCGCAATATCACATTGTCACAAACTGACAAGGCCAGCTCATCAATCAATTCCACACGCGAAAAGTAACGAATTATGATATACGGCTTAAAAGATAAAGTGTACCACGAATACCATTAACAGATTTATTTTATAAACACATTCTTGTGTAAAATATTTATAGATATTATAACTGATAGCAGCTACAAACATAGCGTTTATTTAGGAGTAGCATTTTGAAATTTTATTACATTTCATGCTCTTCTAAAATGACAAATGCCGATCACATAACTACAACAGATATGAATTAAACACGAAACCTGTAACTACAGTCCTTACTTCGGCGTATTATCGCCGATATAATGAAAAAGTGTGTCCCAATATCACGTTTCATTCGAAACATGCCATTTGCTTCGATATGATGGATCACTGAACTGAACACGACTCGTATACTCGAATTACGTGCTACCCACAGAATACCTACACTGATTTGTTAGAAATGCTATGACGAGAAAGTACGTTATTAAAACCATTAATTTTACTGAGGATAACAAACGTTTTACCGTGTCATTTGACTTTTCGAATGCAGCTGTAATACAAATATCGGTCAGCAAATATTAAAAATACAACTCGTTTATAAAGTTTGCCAATGATTTGTTGATAGACAAGCAATTAAACACAAATATGTTTCACTTTTAAAAGAATACTGTGCAATTCCTTCTTATAGAAGCATTTTGCCCCTTATATTTCAAATTAGTTTTTTTTTAATTATTACTGAAGCATGCAATCAGAATTGTAAGAATAGTACAATCGTTATTTGCGTCGATGACTTTATTGCTTGACCTCATTTATGGCCAGTAATACATAATTTAGAACTACACATATTGTCACAAAAGAAACTACTAGAAATAATATATGCCTGTCTGCATGTTGGTTTGAATGAGCGCATTCAACCATTTGCTAACATAACTCCAATTATATGAAGTATAAAGTATAATATGGAGGTGTATCGGTTGTTTGATATCGTGATCATTGCATTTTACACAATGATTAGCATTGGCTTCCTTCGGTACTGCCATTTCAAGATACAGTAGCAATCATACATTATAAGCTAGCTGTTATTTAATAAGTTAACTGTCGTGTTATTTACTTTATAAACTTAAAAAATAATTGGTGAAAGAATAGCGTAAAGGTATTTTTGTAAAGTCGACACGTATTAGCACTAAAATCCTGAGAACAAACAAGCACAAGGCCAGGAAAATTTCAATCGTACTACGAGTATAAACAAGTTTTCTCAAACGTGGATATCCTACAGAGGGTTTTCCTTCCAGAAACTTCAGTAACATTTTATAACACTTTATCTTGTAGTAGGTAAGTATTGATATGATTATGAAATTTTTATTTTGTTTGAATATGGATCATATTACTAATGATCGATACCAACATTACCTATACCGTCTAAACTAGAATTTTCTGTAATTATTCATGCATGAAAATATTGTTTTGTTTTGTATACAGGCTTTTTATTTGGCATGTCCATTGAAAGGAAATATTGCAAAGAGTAATACTTATGTGTGTGCGAATCGATTTATTTTTTGTAATAAAAACGAATACTAGAAGTACTAGTCTAATGACCTGAGATAATCAATGTCGCAAAGCATGACTATCAAATTGCATCCATTAATCCCTTTTGGGAGATATCGATTTGTCTTACAGTTCCCTCTAGACAGGTTTAGATTTAAACCCTTAATTCTTAACGAGAACCGTTAAATTACAGTTAATCGAGAAGAAGGAACTTTCCTATAAGTGGGAGACCGAACAGGTTAACTAGAAAGCAGTCGAGTATGTAATTGAAATGAGATAATCTGCAACCCAACTTCCTACCTATCTATTTTATCCCTAGGTATGGCACCAGCCAATCTACACCTAATTGAAATACCAGACGAGGCACGGACAAACTTAGTATCGAACCTTTACGAATGAGGTCACATACACGCGAATTTTATCGCACGCAATTCTAACCCTAACCGCTACACTCGTAAAGTCCTCAATTGCACACAGTTAAACCTAATTGTGTGTACTTAGGTAATGTGATCGTGTAAAAGGTCATATGCGTAGTTATTGCTCGATGATAAAGAGAAATTGCTATTTCTAGACTGTTTATAGTCTAGGGTTATGTAACACGGTTTGTAACGGGGTTGTTTGTTTTTAATGTAACAATGTATGGGTGAAAACTCTGTGCTGTTCCTCATATAGGGTTAATGGGCCATTTACGCTTGAAGCCAGAAGATTATTCCAGTCTCTTGGTAGCGGATTCCGACAAGGCAACGCTTCCAGGGCATGTAACAAGTACCACTCTAATCTAAGAATTCATTACAAACCCGTTGTAGGTGCTCTACAATTCATAACGAAATCTCTAAATACAACACACTTCCAAAACAAATCACGGTGAAATATAAAGCCAAAAACAAAACGGAGCGAGAAAAATGTGCGCGAGAATTGAATTGACATTTGGATAGCATTAAGATGATTGATTCTCGATGAAATTAAAATGTAGAGCGGCTGAAGTTATTCGTCTAGAAATTCGTAAGTATAATGGATTAAAGATTAGAATGAAAAAGACAAACAATGTCCTTTTCTGGTAAGATGGCTGAACCATAATAGCTGAGAAAAATTAAGTTAACAGAGTAAGCATTCGATATATTTTCAAATAGTAATGCCAGGCTTTTCCCGAACAATTTACAGAACCCAAATTTCCATTACACAACTATCATTTAAATGTCACGGTTTCAAGCACGTCAACTACGCTTTGTATGAATTACGACCACCCACTTGGCCGTTCCGTCGTCGCCGGCGCGGAAATGTAAAAAAAATGGGGCACGGGACTTGAAATGTCTGAAACATTCGTGTAGGTAGGCGGCCGAGCGATTTAGCCTTTGTCCAGTAATTCTAGCATAATGCGCCATTGCAAAAAACTTACTATTGTTTTACATTTCACACTTCAGACAAACAAATTTTCAGGTAACCCACATTAACATGACAACGGCACAGCAGCAATATAAACTTGCACGTAGCGTATAACAAGATTTAGTGCGTGAACACACTAACGGAAACCGCGCCACTCAATTTCTTTGCCTCCAGACGCAGCTTTCGTCGCAGGTGTGTCATATATAAAAACATTACTTGTGGAAATTCAGTAAATTAATTTCCGTGAGTGTGTTCCGATACTAAAATATATGTTTTTATAATAAGAGTACTCACACTCTCAATAAGCTGTTGTTTCTCCTGCAGCTGCACTTCCTGATGACGCAGTGTAGCGCGCTGCTTCTCCGCCGTGCTGCTAAGTCGCGACAGCACCTCTTGGTCGTGCTCTCGAGCGGGCGACGGTGGGGCACTCGTGCCTGTAAAGATGAGATTCCAAGATCGAAGTCTGAGGCGTCGGAGATTTGTTTTATTATGATGCCTTTTGCAAAGGTCAGCAAAGATACAGCAAGTTACATAAGAAATGGAATACGTTTTAAAGGTTATTATTAGTGAAGGAACTAGTGGGCTTCAAATGTGATTAACAGTTTGAGGTTCCTTTCTTACTAAATTTATTGTATCACTCGCTATTACTTGACGATAAATAATAGAACATTTTAAGATGTCTTCTTAATAAAAAAAATGCATAGATAATTATTCGTGCCTCCTTCCGCCTACCACCCACTGTTTTACACTGAATAATGTATCTTAGTAAGTAATTACTAATTAGTATCCCGAATATCGCACTACCGCAACGAATTGCGACAATACTTAATTTATTTATTCTTTGAAGTCTATGACGACATCTTATGCATAGCGTTAAGCACAGCATTCAAGAGAATCTAACCTTGACCGACGCTTTAAAAACTTGATTTGAAATTCATCCAAGTAAAAGATTTCTCATTTTAAGTTACATTCTCTGTACGTACAAAAGAATCGTCTCTGACATTCTGAGCTTGGATTCCTTTTGAAAAGACCCGCCTTAGGCTGTCTTATCATAGGGAACACAATAATTCTATCATGTTACTAGGGGCCAAGATAAACATTTAATTTAGAAGGACCTTTCCGACGCAGCCTCGAGGGAACGAGGCGCTCGGGTCACTGATTTTGTAATGGACAGCCGCCAGACTTATTGTGCTAATAAAAGCAACAAACATTGTTATAGGGATATTTTTATATGTATAGAAGTTATATCGAAGTAATTCTAGTACCCTAGAGTTCTCATAGATTAATATTATTTTGTGGGTTGCCGAAGAGAGAGCAATTACCTATTATTTTAAAAAAATATTAAACGAACAAACTAGGTACATCGAAGTTTTCAAGAAGCCATAGGTACTCTTCATGTTTTTAAACTGTAAGAGAGTGTGTTTTCTTCCTCTTTATCACGCATTATATTTCCTTTTCCCATAACATGAACGAGACGCGGGAAATACCAATGTGAATCGATGTATCAGGTACTTACATTTGTTTGATGAATGGAAGCAAAGGGGAAGACGAATGAAAATATTGCTTTTTGTGAAAAGGGTGCGATGTGAATGGTTTGGCAGCTGCTGATAGAGGCAATGGAAAAATGGGGAACATAATACAGTCGTTAGTTATTGCGATACTTGAAGGAGGTCGTTGTATCTATTCTTAACGAAATTGAACGACTTTTCTCGAGCAGACGGTAACCTAGAATTCGCGGAAAATATCAGCGTCTTATTTCGTATCTTCTAAACCAGATTTTTTAAGATAAGAACAGCAATTATTAGGTTATAAAATAAAAGCCAAAAAACAAAATTTACTGAATTCTACGAGGAACCTACGAGTAAACATATAAAACCGACATGACAACTCCAAGAATTACCTACACCAAAATTATATTCTTATGTCTTCCCACCAATTGCCACGACTTTAATCATAGCACAGGCAAATAACAGGTGACGTTATAATGATGTCACATCAGGTAAGGTAAATATATTCTCATTAATAGGAGAGACACCAATCTCATAAGTTTCCCGTCAAGGAAGGAGGGCATTTGGCCGCTTGCTAATTTAGCTTTTAAACTAATTATTTTCAAATCTTTCCAATTTCACGGATTAGATTTCGTTCAATTTCAAGCAATAACCTACCGGTTTGGAGTGATCTTAAATGAATTTATACCGAGATTGTTAGAGTATTCAAGGTCTATTATTTAAACATACTGTACTACTTATGTAAAGTCATCTTTGTGCACAGCATGTCTTTCTATGGGTAGGTATATTTTTAGGCAACCCTTTACTTTTAGGATAACTATGACAAAGTATGCGAAAGATAAAATAACATAGGTATTTAGTTAAGAGGCAAACAACTTAAAACGCAAACAGTTCATTATTCAACATGGCCAGTTTCCGTCACTTCGGGCTTCATTTACAATTCAATTTGTTCTAGAATATCGATCTGATATGAAATTTATATTTATGCCATTTACACTGATGTAAATCTATTGACCATCGGCAGAAGACTCAATCCGAAGCTCAAATCCAACCATGAAAAGTAACTTGACTTGCATATTCTGACAAAGACGAAAATCTCATTAGCAGCGTTTCAAAAGCGAAACGTCTATCTCAAGCTCTCTTTAATTTATAAATACGGGCCCGAATTGCTTTATACAAAGTCTCTCATTTCAGAACTTCTTTAGTCATTAATACGTCATGTGTCTGACGAGAATCTATTTAGTATTTATTAGTACGTACTTGGTTGTTATGAAGAGGTAGTTTATAGAATTTATATTGCAAAATAACTGACTGCTGGGCTTCTCTTAAAAAATTAAGAAACTTCTCAATTTTCAGCTGCTACAATACGTGTATTGTAGCTATTTGACACGCTTGGCAGAATCAGCTGCTGTTTGACGCTTTGGTACCTATATGGTTTGAGTTACATCAATCTATGTCATTATCAATTACCCCACTTACCATCTGAAGGTGCATTGATAGTCCGGCGCAGTCTTTTGTTTTCGTCTTGAAGCCGCGCCACTGCCGTTACCAGTTCTGCTGATTCCGTCCGCCATTGTTCTTCGATCGCTTCTATTTCCTGCAAATAGGATTCCAATTAGCGTCTTACCAAGTATTGGGATATACGTGTTTATAGAATGGGCTATATTTGAGTAATTAATCAAGTTCTTGAAGTAGAACGGAACCATCAAATAGCAATTAATAATGATAATATTTTCATCACAATCACCGCGAAATTGTAACAACGATTGATTGAATTCTCTATGTCTATTATGTAATACAACGTAGATGAATCTTTATAGAACCTCAACAATGTTTAAATTCTTAAAAGTTAATCTCCTAAAAGACGAACAGCAAAAAAATTTATTGCAAAAAGTATGGTCAAGCAAGATGTTTTTCTGCAAAACACGTCACTAGATATTTGCGTTAAATTATGTATTACTGACTAATATACTGAGTCATAGTACTTAAGCGCTGTGACCTAACAAGTATGAGTTGGAACTAGATATTTGAAATTATGAATGGAATATAGCGTTTGTATACCACCAAGATAAACAAAACATTTGCGTTTAGCAACTTAGGTATTATGATTCTTCCCCTTGCAACACCCTCTCGATTTAAATAGGTACCTACTTATGCCGAAGCGTTAATAGAAAAACACTATAATGAGGTAGGTATTAGAAAATATGAAGGCGGATGGTCAATAAAAAGATTGTAGAAAAAAAAAACCTGTTTATGTACTTATCTAGACATTTTTTCCAATAACGCCAATCGTGGAACTAATAAAATCAATATATTTATTTACATACGATTGATAACAAAAGGTCGGTCCTGCATAATTAACGATATAGTGTCAAGGTAGAGCTTATCATAAGTAGGTAGGTCGAATGGAATAATTACAGTTTACATTGTAACCCTCAGTTACATGAAAGGCTCATTAAGGCCGACTTGCGTACCGGAGGGTTAGCTCAATAAGCCCGGAGTTAGCTGCTAACACAGGGTTAAATCAAGATAAATCAATACAAATTATTTATTTAACCCTGATTTAGCAACTAACTCCGGGTTTATTTGGCTGCGCAAGTGGGCCTTAGTTAATAAATCTATTCAAGATGGTGCCGTCTTATTCTGATTTTCCAAAATGACAGTGACAGCTATAGGTGTAACGGAGCGTTAATTTAATTAACGTTTCTTGGAACCGGTTTACACATTACGTTGCTTTATTTATTATAACATCACTTTATGACAAGCGTCATGTAATATTATGTTCTTGTATGTAGCCTTTAAAAGATTGTTACTTTCAAGGTGTTTCGAGAGTGGAAGAAAATACAGTATGTGCTAACTGGTCTTGTCGTAATAGCCAACTGAGAGAAAAGGGGTTTCTTTCTGTACCTAGACTATAGGAACTACCTGAGTCAGAGAAAGCAAAGATAAACTATAAAACATAAGAAATATAAAACTGTTGTTAGATGTAGGTAACTAAGTTTTTTTTTAACTTGAAATAGAAGGAAAGTGATTATACCAAAAAGACACAAGGTGTCTTAAGGCCAACTTTTAAATGCCTAATGTAAACATCTAAAACTATAACGAAATCTAGATAACATTTAGGACGCTCGAGATCCAAATCCTACAGAGCTTGAAAATCAATATCTTCGCCTAACCTAAATTTTCTTAGAGCGTCCGTTAGAAAACGGACAGAATAACATTAGAATTGAGAATATAACCGCAGCCTTTCATTGTATAAAGAGACTAGGCATTAAAGTAGGTATAATAACATCAACACTTGTGAAACTTAACTCATGGTTAGATACATTGAAATTGCCAATAAGAAATATTACATATTACTCGTAGAAACGATCTTCTGGAGCTCATGCAGAATTTGCAAACGAAGATACTCAACGCGCAGATGTGGAAGGTGATTCTGTCTATGCCAATAGAACTTACAAATTCGGAAGTGCTTACAAATTCGGAAAGAATGCAGATGGAAGGGTCTCTTTTTTGGCACTCGTTATTCAGTCAGTCATTGTTTTCTTTCATCCTTTTATATTCACTCATTTTTGAACTCATCGTATCGTTAAATAAAAGCATTTCATTTACAAAATATGATTATGCTTATTTGTATGCAAATATGCACGCGTCAACGAACGTAAACAAAACAGTATTATCATCGCATATTTACAAAATATAGGTAGGTATGCCAAGTTTACTTTGATAAGTCTAAACCTCGTGATTTGTAAACGTTCGTCACTAACCTTCTTATCGGTCAGCATTCTAATCAGCCTGCAGTTTGAGGGATTTAGACACCTTTAGAGTTAGAAGACACGTTCAAGATAGCCTTTCTTTCCATCAATCTGTTTTACTTCTAAACAAAAAGTTGAGATAATAACGTCATTGATACAAAAACTACAGTCCGATAACTGCGCGTCATATTTCACAGTGCCTCCGTTAAGACCTAGATACAAGGAATGTCAAGGAATGATATTATAGACTGACAGCTAACTAACATTCTTAGTTGTACATAGTTCTACCTTAAAGTCGGTAATTTTACTAATTGAATCCACGTGTAACCCTTAGTACTAAAGTTTCTCATAACAACGAAGATAAATGCGTAATAAATTATAACATACTCTCTGTGTACATACAAAGCTCATTAACTAAAAGGCTTTCATCATTTACAAATGTCAGTCTTGAAGAGTGAGCAAGATAAAAGATATAATTAAGACGCGAGGGAAAGACCGGGTCGTCTACAGGCTTTATGCTAATCCTAGGTAGCAGGTGTAACAATATATCGGTAGGTATTAGAGCTTAGAAGTAGGTTTATGTTGACAGCTATTTAAGCCTCATTTAACTCAAGTAGAGTAAGGATAGTTACAAATATAATGTTTTCTAGTATGAATATGTTACACTAACTGCCTACTAGGTTAATTATAATGAACCAAAAGTATGTTCAGCTGCTTATCTTCAAGTTCAAGTCGTAAAACTCGAAAAGTTCCCTGAGAACATAGCATCCCTGAGACGACAAACCTGTCCGATTCATATATCCGAAAGTTTTATGAGCAAAGTTAAACCTGCATTATGGACTTGGAATGTGGCCACAAGCTTAATTCCATAGAAAAAGAGCCTTGAAAAATTCAATTTGATGCGATTCTATACCGGTCATATATTAACGCTTAACACCTGCAACCAAGCTATTAATCTTTTCAATTTCGTAAAATGATAGCATTAATTTTGGCTCATGGAATACCAGGAATTAGCATGGTGGACTATCGTCCTGACCCATCAACAATAAAAATTTCCCTGGCAACATTTCAAATTCCAGATCGACACCGCTTACAAAAATTTAATCCGAAACAAACATTGCAAATATCGAAAAGAGGAATTGCGTGATAACTTTAACAAAAAAAACACGAATTCGTCAAGGTCACAACTAGATAAAATCTTAGCAAATTATGTAAATTAGTTTGATGAACTCGACTTCGTATCTCACTGTTTCTGGCTTTGACTGCAATGATCTGCTCTCATTCTTAAGTGGAATGCCCATATTTCATTAAGAGCTATGCTTAACAAATACTAATTTTGACATTGAACATTTTAATTATTAACGTACTTAGTCACTCTGTATTTGGTGGTTGCGGCTTGCATAGCGTAGTATAACTTGCTGAGACGCAAACCGCGATAAAGCCAAAAACTCAAAATACGAAAGGGCCTTGGATAAAGCTGTAAGGCCACCGTAGTTGTGAGCATAATGCGTCATCAGAAATTAACCTTTACCTTCTTTTCTTTACCATCTAAGAACATGAGAAGAAAAAGACGTATTAAAAATACCTAGTACCTAACTGCTTCACTCAAGAAAGGTGTTACCATAGACAACCTCATCTTACTCAATATAACACCGTTGACCGTTCATAATTCTATAAGATCTAATCGTTCTGTAGTTACGTTACTGCTGTAATTGCGATAATCTAAGAAAAACCGCGTTACTCAACTGCGGTAACAATGGAGTTTATAGAAACTTATACTTTGGACGTAGTGACTGCTAAGTCTTAAGTTAAATTAATAACATTTTTCCTTTTCTCGTCTACGGCGTGATCCCCGGAATTTTCGCGGCTACATAATATCTTAAATTTTCTTTTTCCTTTATGAAACTCGTTGGCAATATACATAATAATTTTACATGTTTGTCCCTTGTCCTTGTCCCACCCTAGTTTGAGGACCGTTTGTGGAATATGATACGACACGTCAGCTGGCTCGCTAAGTGTTAAAAGGCCCCGTCTTCGTCACTTATTCGTGTACCCCCTCTCGAATATCGTCATAATAAGTACTCACTACAATAACGCGTCAAATAAATTATTTTGGTATCCTGCATGACACATTAATATACTTATTTATAGATAAAATATACTCTTAAGACTTTGTATGAAATGTTTGACGTTATTCTTACCACACAACGTCTTATTTGTAATTAAATGTGGTTGCTCAAAAGAAACAAATAACACTGATGGATTTGTTCTTAAATATAGAGCTGAAAACAACAAACAAGGGACTAGCCTACGTAGGCCAGTCACGCATGCTTGCTCAGGAAACATTCAATCCAATTATTCAATTGTGAATAGCTCTTATGTTACAATACGCTCTGTTGTAGTAAGATCTACGAATATTCTTTACACAATATTGTTTAATTTTACAAAACTGAGCGCCATTCGCGCAGATATTTCACATGATTATGTGTTGAAATGTCTCTGGGTTTAAGTACCTATGTAAATGGCAAAGTGAGAGGCAAAAACTTTTTTAATAATATTACCTACTTTTTATTAAGAAGGAATTGCAATAGTAACTCATTCAAAGTGTTGTAGCAACATGTTTCATGAAAATTATAACAAATTGTTGGTTTTTTATTAAAAACTGTTTTTTTCTTTTTTGCTTTAAATTCAAAGAAATTGATAACAATCAAGTTGTTGCCCTAGTTTTGACTCTATACCCTGTTGAAGAGTTGCTTTCGTAAGGACCCAGGAACTATATGTTTCACCCATATATACCAGCCAATATTTTTTAAATAAAATTAGACCAAAAATGTTCTATGCGCTATGCGTTCATAGTAGCAAATAATTAAGGCTGGTTATCCTATTTAGTTAGCTTTTGTGCATCAAGATCTTAAATCAAATGAATTTTTATTACAACAATATTTGAATGTAACTTTTTAGAGATTTCTTATTAGATTTTTACTGTGTCCGTAAAAAACTTATAAATAAGACTTATTTTAATTGAAATATTTAGTAAGTAATTAAACAAGTCATTAAAAAATGATAGATAAGCAAAGTGGGTGTTATTTAAGTAATGAATAAATCCATTGTAATAAAAAATTTGAACAAATGTAATACCCTCCCAATATGACGTTTGATTCTCATATAATTGCATCAGATACAATCAGACAAAATATATTGGATCAAAATAGTAATTAGATAACAGATTGTAATCTTATAATACTACTAGTTACTAGTAGGGTACTACAATAATTATTTAATACAATAATATTACTAAAAGTGAAAGCAGTAAGTATTACTTAACATGTCTGACCACATTTACTTTCTATCAAATTATGAAAAAGTTCAACAATTGCACATATACTGTTTTTGTGGATGAAATTGTAGCACTACATAACAGTTCTTTTTAATGAGAATCAAAATATTTACTAGCGATTTAGTTTCCCCGATTATATTATATGTATATGTACACTATTAATATTATATCTCTACACACATTATAGGAATATGAATATACAGGCATGCCAGCCCAAATCAATAGGTACCTTAGCTAGTTATTATTTAATTTAATCTTAATTTCAGTGTCGGTAATAATTGTTAAGAAAGGATCATGAATTTTTTAAATATTTTGGTACTGTTAATCCTTGCAATGTTACCTAAAAAATATTTCCAGCAAAAACCTTTTAACCCGAGAATGTCAGTAATGAAACCTGTTAGATTTTAAAGGTTTTAAATTTTAAAAACTACAATAATAATGAATACAATAAATGACGCAACATAAAGACTAGCATCAAATATGTAGATAGGTACAGATATCAGAATCGGGTATGACTCACAAGCATTATATTTTAAATTCAATAGGAGAGGAATTCAACACTCACCACGGCTACAATAAACAGATTCAATGAACATTTGGACGTGAGTGGCGAGTGGCCACAGTCTCGTGTTGTCAATGTCGCGCAATTCGATCGGCGAGTGCTCTACTGCGGTATTGTTGCACTTTTGCAACTGCTCACTGCTGCGGTGTCGAAACTACTGCCGTTTCGTGCACTCGACCCACCTGCTGCACGCATCATTCCACCAATTTACCTAACAATGACCTCTACCACCTACCTTTTCGAACCGTTGTCTGTATTCAGCCTTCTCAATCTTGTCATTTTCCAACTGTGAAATTTTTGCCGTCAACTCTTGTAATGCTTGATTCTCCTTCTCGTTTCGTACCGCCAGGTTCTCCAGCAGTTCCAGGGCATTAATCACCTTCGGAAGAAGTGCCGTTACGGCCTCAGAGCCGTATTTCTCGATAATTATTTCGCATTCCTTGCCAATGTCCGATGCCAGGTCGTACACATCGACGACCGTCACGTCGTCGTCGAAATCCGGCATCTTAGCGGAGAATCGCCTAGGGTACGGCATTAAAATCACCTTGTTTTCACTGCACGGCACTACATAAAGATAAACGTTGGGACGTTACAGAAAAATATCCACCTTTCGCAAGTGCGCCATCATAACTAACTTCAATAAAAAAAAACAAATGTCAAGTCAATGTGGGGTAGTGATGTCCAGCATTAAACGTAACGATAACGGTTGAAAGTAACGTCGCGACGCGTTGTAACGAACGAAAGGTTGTATTAATTTTATACTTAGACACAGAAAAAAATAAAATAAAACGCAAGGGTTGCGACTACATATTGATGAGACCCATTTTAAAAATTAAAGAATGTGACGTTTCTCTCGTACCAACTTCTACTGTTTGGCAAAAAAGAGTAGAAATTAAATACTGGCAATACTGTAGCGGCGTCCCTCTTAAATCTGTCTAAGAAAAACGGGATGATACTACAGTACGGCCATCACTTAGTAAAATATTATAATAGATAACATACATGATTTTTTGGGGTATAAACAAATTTCTACGTCACACGCAAGTTATATTACTGGTAAAAATTTATAGCAAATAGTCCGTGAAGATAAGATATTATATCATCAGTTTGCAGAGTTCGCTTGAGCTAGAAACGCAACATACATATAAAACGGATACATCAATATAATAATTATACTTTTTAATTACTAACGATTACAAACTTGTCTTAATTCAATTGAATTAATTGGTGTATAAATTTGAAAATTATAAAGATTTTAATAAAAGTAACAGTGACCCAAAAGAGCATGTGAAAGTAAGTAGCTAAATAACCGTTATGGCTTTCCTTCACTACGTCACTAGTGTATTGACGTATTAAAAAGTCAGAAAAGGTTCGGATACAAACACCAACATTCATTAATAAAAAGGAAAATCCGTACAAAGTACAGACGTCTTACAATGATATATGGTATTTAATAAGTTATTTTGAAATCAAACGTATAGTTAGTTAGTATTCTTCAAAGGTATTCTTTTTAGTCGATAAACATACCCATTTTTTATTGAGAACTACTCTTGTATGTATCCAAACACAGATATTGAAATTTTCGCAATTTCCCGATGACGTCATTTCCCCGCCCGCCCTCAAAAAGCCGCCCTAATTTTATAAAAACTATTGTTATTATTTATGTATGTTCATTTAATATTGCATACCTATCTTTATTAATTTGAACTTAATATTTATAAAAAATTCTTTTAATAAAGAGAGACCTACATGATTTATTTGCTTCTTGCTTGACTTAACTTTAAAAACCTTAATATAAATAAACAGCTAATTTACAAAATGTGCATGGTAGCTGAAACATTAATTTGTATCTACCAACCGTTTTCATATAGAATATGCTCCACAGTGTATTCCAGAGAAAACATAATAATTCATGTGATAATTTCTATTCCGTTATAAGAGCGTTGTTAAAATATCGATTATTTGAATTCGCCACGCGCGAAGCAACAGTTGGATGGTATCAACAGGCGAGGACGCGCGGTGCCGCTCTCCGCGCCATTTGTAAACAACGTTTTTCTTTTAATTTTTTATTTCACTGTAAAATGAATATCCAAAGTAAAGCCAATAAATATGTGTGCCCGAATGATCGTCAGCTGTCTCTACGTGCTAAGTGAGTAATATTTATTTTTTGAAACTCTAGAAACTTTGAGGAATGTTCCAATAGTTTTGTTTATGTTTTATTTTAATCCTTTAATCCCCGATTACGGATGGTTAGCCAATAAATTATGTTAGCAATAAAAAGCAATTTCTTCTCTTTTATTTTTATTCAGTTTCAACTAGGAAAAGTTAAATGTAGGTTTGCTTTATATTTTTTAGTTTTCAAAAGAAACATCGAGTACTGAAAACTAATTACGCTTCTATTAATATAAATTATAAACATAAATGATTATGCCGATATGTTACACTTTTGGAGTAAATACCTATTAAAACAGTAGGGACCTAACTCAATAATTAATATTTAAATCGCTCTAATTTAGAATCTAGCCCAAGTTTAGCCTTTGTTTCAAGTCTGCCCTCCTTCGGTTTATAGTTAATAATATTTTGTGGTGTCTTTTTATGATTTAAGTACTACTTATTTTAATAGCTTCCATTTAAATACTGTTTGAAACACAACTTTTATTGTGACATATAATCCTCATTGTTAACGTTAACCATACGATAACAAGAACGTTCAAGGTGACGCCAAAAAGGAAAAAAGAGCATTTATGTAAATGAAAGAAAAATAAAATATTCTTTTTTTTTCTAAAAATAGACCAAGGCTACAAGGTTTATTCAGCCTGTATTGTAATGACCTTACTCTGTGAGCGTCGTTCACTATCTCTCATACATCCGCTTCCTTTTGTTTATTGGTTTTCATCGCAAACCCAATCACGTTTCTGAGTTTGTAACAAAACTAAAGATAGTCTAGTACTTTGACATTAGGTACTGTGTACTTAGGAGTTAGAAAAGTCGTGTAATAATATTATCTATACGATTTAATTGATTACCTACAAATACACACAAAAACATTCAATTTTCAATAAAACTGTTGGTAAATATTTTCAATGAATAAACTATTCGCTTGTGTAATGATCAGCTGAAGAGGCTCATTAGTGTTGAACTAATAAGGTTTAATAAAAGAGGCAAAAACACTTGGTTTTTTTTACCTACATTTATTATTTGAAAATCTACTTCCAAAATAATAAAAGTACCTACTACCTACCTTTTATTAATGACATAAAATTGTCTAAATACTTCCAAAGACCAAAGATTTAATACGTCGTATTAACTTCGTCCTATGGGAACACAAAACGACGATAAAAAGTTATGCTTGATTGAATAAATAGGTCCAAACTTTCCCATTTATCATATTTGTGTGTAAAGGGAAAAGCATTAGGTATATGCTTCAACTTGTTATTAATAAGTCAACTCGTCATAAATAAGTCTACCTATAATCTTCCTTCATCCAACGTCACAAGGTTGCAGACATCCGTAGACGAATAAAAGCTTCTCGACTTTGTCATCCAAAGATTGATGACAAATAGGTTTCCTTTTACGAGTAGGTAACTTTATACTTCTGTAGAAATCCGAAGTCTTGGCGTAATCAGGATATATTCTAAAACTGCCATCGATCACCGTTCACCTCTCCTGTCATAAAGATCTGATACTTATGGTTTCTAGTTTATTATACGACCTAGTTTTATTGTTGAAGTGTTGACTCGCCTTACCTACACTACGAAAGGTACGTTAAATAAGTACATTGAGACTACACGCAATCTATACTTAATATAATATAGATTTCGTTTTTCTCAAGATAGCTACTATCTTATTATTCATCGGTATGTAAGTACTATAAAATGAATATTTCAGTCATCAACTCCTTAAACTCAGATTTAATAAAAAATGCGACATTTAAAAATTATATCGCCCTCACTCCTCATTTTTACATTATGTGAGTTAGTACCTTTACTGTATTACCTAAGTACTTATAGGTACAGAAGCTTTGCAATGCAAATGGAGACCATCACAAAAGCTCGTTAGCAGGAAAATACACATAGTAAATGACTACGTAATTAAAACTGCAATTAATTAATGTCAATGCAAAAAGTAGGATAACAGACGCAGGAACTTAATTGAAATCTAACAAGGACCTTATTTAATCACCTAGGTACTAAGTACTTAGTACCGATGGCATTTCTCGAATATAACTGTCCTAATTTTATAATTGCAATACCAGTTTTAAGTATTACTTATCATTTATAAAACAACAGTGATCTTATTAACTTCCACTTATTATTATACTTAAAGTTTCTTGTTTTCCCATTGACATGAATTCCTCCCCTCGTCTAAGTACGAAGATAAATATATGAAAACATCTACTTATATCGTGAATCTATTGTGAGCAAAGAAAACAATAAAGTCAACTGACGGAAAGTTTCCTTATCCTCCCAAGCTTGGAAGTAAATATCGAAAACGAGAACAAGTGAAGAGCAGCTTATCATATAACTTGAAAGTGGGAAAAAGACGAGTAGTTTTCTTTAGATTCCATTAAATAGGAAAATAAATTTAATAAAGCAAAAATTTATGATCGTGACTCCTTGATAATATTAAAAGAATCAGAAGCAATATCGATGTGAATATTGAAACTGCGCCATCACTAATAAAGTCACAAAGACAAAAGGTAAAATACCATTTAATCATGGATTTAATTAACACTTTCACGCGCGGCAGGTGACTTTGTTTAGGAACGATTTTATATAATACCTACAACATAAGCTAGACAATTTTGTCCAGGCTATTGTGTGGCTGGTAACTGCTTTGTATGCAAATTATTTTAGGAAGTAATTATTGGTTTTATAATTATAAATATCGAAATATTAATAGCACGCGCCAAACAAATCCAGACCAAAACAAAAAGCATTTTTCCAGCCAGTGTTCCTTCATTCGGTCACGAAAATCGTCCAAGATTCTTTTGAGTAGACATTTATGTAAACCCAACCCTTTTCAGACGTACTAACTAGACGCTAGGGGTTTCAGATGACGTCCTAAATAAATAGACCTAAGTGCGTATGATAAGAAGGTGTAAGTATGCCATTATTATTAAAGAGATGCTTTCAAACATTTGTAAACATCGCACTTGTATTGACAATAATCATAAAGTAGGTAAAAAATCCATTATGAATAGACCAATTGCGATCTCAATTTGTTTTCCACATTTGCTTAGGTATTTTTCGCAGAACAGTTATCTTTCGCAGAATTCTTAGTAATTGATTGAGTTTAGATTCCGAGAAACAAGAACTCCAGATCAATTGAAGTTGTTTTCAAGAGTCAAGTTTCGAAAGCTAAGCTTCTTAGGACTTATCACAGAAATGAAATTGCTACAATAATGATTGTCAATTTAACCTAACTTATATTAATTTTACCTTCTTATTTTATATCGCTACATCTTCATTTAAAACGTTGTTTTTATGAAACTGTCCAAATAATTAAGCACTATCTTGTCTGTATAGTCACAGAATACGAAATATAGGTAGGTATATAATATGTACCTTACCTATATGATACCCATGTACAATATCTATGCATTTAAGTATATAAAAAGCCACTTATGTCGTAAGTCTGCTCTATGAAACTAAAAACGATTGTCTATAAACGCACGTGCATCTAGATCCAACGGCGGATCCAGGGGGGGGTCATGGGGGTCATGACCCCCCCCCTGAGCTGGGTCTAGCATTCAGATGAACCACTAATGAAAATAATAATTTAATTTATAGGTACGTTGTTAAGACGCCTCTTACAGACGCGACCGATAATTTGTGAGCATCTAAATGGGACGAAACATAATATAACCGCGTTAGAAAGCCGCCGCAACGCAAGAATCGACAGTGGCGGCAAAGGCGTGGCGAGCGGCGCAGTCGTGTTAAAATAAACAGAATAATGTCTCCTTGTTAACAACAAACAAAAAGCAATATGTTTCCTATAATCAATGACAGATACACGCGACTGTTGGTGGATTCAAAAATCACGAGGAACTGGCTACCCTGATACATACGACAATAAAACGCTCTTTATCGCACCGTCTCACAAAGCCGCCGTAACGCAAAATTCAAGCTTCAAAAAAGGGCCGCCTGCGCACCACTGCTGCCACTGCCGATTTAAACAAACTATAGCCACTGGCCCGACGGCCTTATTTGCTCGAAAATGCATGAAAATTCGGTCTTCGCTTATTTCTACAAAACTCTTATTAAGTCTCATATTGTTGTTAGGTATTTGAAATTGAAACTTATCAAACTGCTGCAAAGTCATTCGACAATTTCCTTCATTTTGAAACTATCGCTCCTCTTCAAACATAAGTTTATATTATTACTTCTGCGAAACTCTTATCGCGTCAACATTAGTTTTCAACTTACTAATCGATAGGTACACGAGTACCTCCCAAATATGTGTAGCGTAGTCACTACGTCAACCACAACCGCAAGTTAATTCACCTTGTAAAGGGAAGCTTTTAAGTCACTACTTGTAACTATTATTACACATACTGAGATAAGTAAGTAACGAATACCTTATGTATGACGAGGATAGATAGGGTTTAGGTAAAGTTGGTATTGTGTAGTTGAAGGGATGAAGAATTTGGAGAGAAACTGCACTCAATTATGGTTTGAATTCACTATATTGGCACGATAAAAATGTTACAATAGAGAACACTGTAGGTCGGTCGGATCCAAGTTGGTGGGTAAGTAATTTGAAGTAAGAAACAGGAAGTACAACTTTCCATAGACAAAAATTCTAGACAAACTAAACTTTATTTTTATTGGTGTTGCCAACAATAGGTACTTATTTTTCCCTAAACACGTTAGGTATCTAAAAAAGGTGACGTACCTTACGTCCTAAGAACAATATTATGTTGTATTTCATCTATTATATTATTACATACTCTTCGCGAAAGGAAAAGGACATTAGTGTTTCATAGCTGAATGGTTTTTATTCTCTTTTATCCTCATAAAGCATTTCCCAACGCCGGAGAAATATTAAATGCAACACGATTGTAAAAATAAAGTAAAAGAGTCCGAACAATTTTCAACATTCCGGATGAATTATTTCACTCTGTCCGATTTTAAATTGGAAAACTTTTATTAGTGAGATTGTAGCATGTACCAAAATCTGCCCAAAGTTGGATGATATAACGTTAACTGCTTTAACAATATTCATAAAACACATAACATTATTTTTTATTTAACGGCTTTATGGAGGTAAAGCTCATAACACCAGTGAATAAAGTACGACTTATTTGAGATGCCTATTGATCGAATTTACCTTGACACAATTAATTTAAATACCTACTTAAATTATTCTACCAGGAATCGCAATATGCGCAAGCTAGGGACTCAAACAGCAAGAAGTTAGCTTCCTTATACCTACTTAATTACGGGGGCTTTACCGTGTAAGCCAGCCAACTTAAGAAGTCCTAAATCCCAAACCTACCGGGAATATTATTAAGTTACGAAGTATTACGAAATTAATCATGATATTTTCTGATTTTCCGGAAATGTGTCCCTAATTGGCAAGGAACTCGTGTATTTTTTATGTGTATTTTCCTGGCAAACCTACGTTTCATATTGATTGAATGATGTTATCACTTGATGGGACATGGAAAAGATAATGCAACAATGACTGTGCGCTGTAATCGTGTTGTATCCCGTAATCTTTACGTGCTCGATAAGTACTCTACATAACTTTACCAACTTATTGGCTTCGAGAACTATTTTTACCTAAACATACTTACAACTGCCAAAACACAAATATGTACCTATACAAGGTGACTTTTAATTAGTGAACGATAGAAAAGGATATGCATGTACTCGTGATTACAAACAACTTTTCCTATAGGACCAAGGTTGAAATCATTCAAAAAAAATTGAACTCCCCATACAAAATGCATCAGCTGATAGTAGGTACGGGGGAGCAATTTTTGTATGATTTCGAACTTGGTCCTACAGTAAAAGTTGTTTGTTATCACGAGTACATGCATATCCTTTTCTATCGTTCACTAATTGGAAATCATCCTATATGTATGTTATCATGATCGACCACTATTAGTAGGTACCGGTTACTTACAACGATTTTATGTCATTGATTACTGTTAGCTGGATGCAAAAACCCTTTATTCTTTTTCTCCAATCTCTTTATTGTTAAAATTGAATTTGTGAACCCACATCCCATGTTACCAGCTTGATTCAAACAGACGTAACCATAAATCGACTGCTAAAAGCTCTGTACGTAACGGAAATAAAAAAAAACTGCTGAAGCTTTGCTCTGTTAAAACGCTCTGCTTTGAGAATTAATTTGGTTTAAGGAGAGAGAATATTGTATTCCCTAGCTTGCAACTGTAAAATCTTTGTATCTAAGTAGGTACTTACGTCAAAAGTAATGTTTCTATGGACTAAAATTACGTTTCTTTTAGGTCTGCGATTGATTCGCTTTTCCTGTATCCGTTCTTTGTTTGATGTATAAAACCCTTAAAAATAAATACAGAACGTACCTAATAAAATAAGTGAGAGCAGCAATAAGTAATGGGGTTCGACGTTATGCGACACTTCCTTTCTAGTAAGGCCGGGAAAAGAGACGAATTTTAATCCATAAATGAGTATCTTAAAACTGCGTGTTTCCTTTTTGTACATCCTTCCATCCTTAGCTGTGGTGTTTCTTGGTTGTCAGTTTCCTTGTGGATTAGTCTGTTGAATTTACATTAAGTACTTATACTTATTATAACTTATAAAGGACATTTTCGTATTTCCTCGCAAAAATCAAGGGACGTAATCTGCTCTTTAACTAAACATTTTCTTTTATGATAAACGACAAAAATCATCTTCACGTATAAAGTCGAATCTGAAGAGGCATTTTGTATGAAATAACAAAAAAAACATATTTCACCTCATGCATCTTGGGAATCCTGTTATGGGCAGATTAAGTTTAAACATTTTTTGTGAGAAGAGTACCTACACCGCATAAAAATTTATTAATGATGTGCCCATAAACACGAGACATTCAGTAGAAATACGTTATTATTTATCTTACTGAGTTCGGAAATTAATTTGAAACTAGTGCAACATGACGAGTATTCCTAGATTCTAGATTCGAAGTTTCCAGTCCACAGACTGCATGTTATTGAGAAACTTGTACCATAAACTGATATGATATCAAATTTACAAACAAATTTACTTATTTGGTGTTTTGTTTACTAACCCTATAACTTACCAACTATGAAACAATACCAATTATCTTCTCCACATCATCCTCTCAAGGCTCAATCCACCGCAGCACTTGTATAACAAGAGCCTATTGTCGTATAAATCACAGAGCTCATAGGCTGTTGGCTAGGCTTATCATACCGCAAAAAGGTATTTCTTCGCTACCTTGAATATAGTTATCATTACCTACCTACTAACTTTGACTTTTTTTTGCAACTGGGCACTATTCTTAAAGAAATCATATTTTTCGCACACAGTGCAATATACCTACTGTTTTTAGAAAATAAACTACCTACTTAATAAAAGTCCAAAATTCACAAACATTTGGAATTCGTTTACCCCTCGATATCGATTTCAGCAGCAATTATAGGTATTATATTTATTTTGTGTGACTTGTACTCGCCTAAAAGTGGTACATTGGTCCCCAGACTCCGCACAGGCTGGAGTGCGGCCCGCAGCGAGCCCCCGCTGACGGCCACGGAGCGGGAGGCCATCGCAGCGGTGGTCAAACGAGCAGAGAAACTGGACGAGGTCGAGGCTAAGCGGGTTGGCAGGCTTGTTGCTAGGCTTGAAGGTAAGGTAATATGATATTATTGGAATGTATTGCCATCAATTTATAGAAATGAAAATAGTTTACCTCGATGCTTAACGACAAGAACGATTAGATTTATTTTACTTATTATTGTCACTAGGTACAAAAAATACATAAAATTATATTATTTAGGCTTCACTACCTACCAGTCAGTTTCTATATTAGTTTTGTTTTGCCGATCTATTGCTTGGACCCATCTGAATGAAAACACGCCAACTAAGGCGCTGTTTTAACCAAAGAAGCGTGGCGGAGGAGCGCGACGGAAGAGTCTTTTGAAGAAAACTCTTATGAGTATTAGGAATAGAGTCTAATTTACCGTAATTTCATCCGCGCTGCTTGGCGGCGCCGCTTGACGCGCGGGGCGAGAGGCGTGCTCCGAGGAGCGCGGATGAAATTACGGTAAATTAGACTCTATTCCTAATGCTCATAAGAGTTTTCTTCACAAGACGCTTCCGCCGCGCTCCTCCGCCACGCTTCTTTGGTTAAAACAGCGACTTAGACCAGTTTGACGTCAACTAGCTTCCCACGGGGAGAGTGACTCCCAACTGACTAAGTACGTATATGCAGAATTGCAGACGTTGACAAACTTTGGTTGATGTCCAGGAATGCGTCGGTCAGCTCAAGGTCCCGCCCCCCGGTCCTGCCTGCTGTGTGGTGAGACTGCAAGACTGCTGGCACCCTTACGAACGTGCACGATTTGTAGAAACGCCGCATGCCCTAAGTGCGTCATCGAGTCTCCTACACATAGGTAATTTAAAAAGCTATAAGAGCCTACGCAATTGAAATTGAACCGCCTCCGCGCTAAATTATTTGACGAATTTGTCACGACTTTTTTGTATTAAACGTCAATCCACGTAGATGGATTTACCGCTAATGCGTAAGGATCCTATAAAAATATTATAAAACTCATAAAAGAAATGTAAAACATTGAAAGCGAATACTTTCAAAGTGGATCAATTAGATGTTGATCCAACTTTTTAACTTTTAACACTTTCCGGGACATTAGTGGTCAACAAAATTTTCGAACGGGGCACAACATTTTCCCATACATTCAAGCACGACGTATATATACGTAGATAAACATACAGAGTTGCAGTTAGTACGCCACGAAGCACTGACGTCAGTGCACGTCATCGTGTATTCACGGTATGCCACCTAAGATCGTTGTGTTCATTGACAATAAAGCCACAACGTTATGTAACGTCACCGTTAGGATACGTTCTGTCAAATCTGTTATACACTTCTGACAATTGCCTTGACACAACGTTTATTAACGCCAGACGTAGAGAGGCGTTCCGTCATATTTTGATACCAATTCTATTACTAAACATGTCACAGCGTTTTATGACGTCGACGTCCTGATACGATTTCGTCACAGATAAGCCACCAAACATCGGTATTTATGACACGACTACTATAAACGTCAACGTATGTATACGTACAGTCACAAACTTACTACCTTTTAATGCAATTTACTTCATATCGTCTATATTAGATTACGTATCATAACGTTCTACATACCCTAAATAAATACATCATTAGAAAATTACAGAACGTTAATGAAAACTATTCTAAAAATTAGACCCAGAACACATGGTGAAACGCAAATGCAACGCAACTGAAACTGCTAGTTACTTTTGAGTTGCATCGCAGTTTCTGCTATAGACTTCCTTAGAAAACCACAAATGGCGCAACTAGTTATAAACGTTTCGTTTCAGTTGCGTCGTGGGTGTTTCAGTTGCGTTGCAGTTGCGTTTCACCGTGTGTTTTGGCGCTTAAAGATATAAAAGTTCATTCTCTTATTTCAGAAACAAAAGACAGATTACACTAGAATATGATTTATCAAATCAGTCTACATTATAATCAATACTTTCAATGAAATTAAGTACATACATATTATAAGTGAATTTTAGCAGAAATAATACGAAAAATATGCAAAGGTAACTTCTAAATGCAGCTGTGTGGTCTTTGATCATACATAACATAAAACATTGCATAGTTCTTGGCCATAAGCGTTAGCGCAGTCAACTATAAAGTCGACGACTTCATCTGGTAAAAGATAATCAAATACATCAGACACCGAAGTATTTTATCGATAGAAAACAGAATCTTGTCTTGCATTAGATGTCATATTGGTGGGGTTCAGTACGGATGATTCTGACATAACATTATCGCCAGGCAGTTGTTCTGGTATGTCTTTATCACGATTAGGTGGAGAATTTCCTGACGATAGATTTTACTAGGCTTTTTTTGCGTAATCTGTGTACCCTCCCTGTCACTGCTACCGTCGCCCGAACGCGAGGCATCGCTATTTTCAGACGCATCAGATTCCGTCCTTGAACTCGAGCTAGACTCCACCTCAGAACCTAAAGACAGTTATGATGACGATGTTACAAAGTAGATCTTTTACCTTCCTTCGTTATCTTGCATTATTATTTCGAGCTCTTTTACCTTGAGACAGAAGAGATGTCTCTTTAGAACGATCATCGTCTAATTCTTGGCTGCCATCTGTACTCTCCAACATCCCAGTAAGGATCCTTCGACGACTTACCAGACAGATCTTTAAAGGTTTTGAGTACTTTAAGTTCATGATTTTCCATCTAAAATTTAAAAATAGAGGCTATAAATACATATTTTTTAATTTATATATCAAAGCAATACAATAGAATGCTAAACACAAGAGAAAGTAAAGAAAACTTACATTATACTGATCATTTATATCGATGTCTCGCGTAATACAGACGCGAAGCGCGCGCGCATCCTCCCACGTTGACACAACCGCACCAACAGTTCGGGCAGCGGTAGCGCGGGGGGCGTGAATACACGTTGTGTTCATATATGTACCTACATCCCCCCGCACTACAGCCTTTACTTTTTTTGCACATAAGTTCATACCGCGTGACACTACAATACTGAGATTTTGATATGTTGTGACACAAAGATTAAAGAAGAGGAAAATATCAAAGGAAACTGGCGTAACTGAACGATCCGTCGTACAAATCGAAAATTGTTTGAACGTGTATACACGTTGTGGCGTATTAAGAGCTTCTTTTTAACCGTATATATACGTTCCGCCCGTGAAAGTGTTAACAAGAATTAAATATTTTGTTACGAGAAATCTTTTCAGTATTCTTCTCGATTTTTTTAAAACAAATCTGCAAACTTTTTTGATAATGTTGGTATTTTATTTCGCGTCGACGACGCCGCCGTCGCTTTTCTTCTTAAAAACATTACTAGCAAGAAAACGTTGATTCGTTAACAAATAAACAAGTAATGGTTATGGTAATTTTCTTGGAAGTTGGTAAACATCATTTAAATCTTAGAAACAATACTTGAAGATCTACTTCTATTTTCTTAGTTTTTTTTTTACGAACATGTCAGAAGATACGGAGTATGGCACCTACTTATACATAATCTATATGTTATTTAGTATTAAGTGCAACCCCTTTAATTAATGTTCTGTCTTCATTCAACTTCATTTTCTACGAGTATTTCAAGTTCTAATTCTTACTTACTTAATAACGACAGGCTTTAATATTCGTCACACAACTAGCGACTTACTAGCTAGGAAACGTTTTGAGGTGATGTTTTTGTTAAGTACTTTTATTGTGCGCCCTTTTAGGTGCTCTCTTTGCATTTCGGTGGCCCTCTTTTTACCTTAGGTAAAGTTCAACCCTGCTTTCCAGACGTCTGTAAATCTACCTTAAGCTCTGTACCTTGGTATTGCAATAAACAATAATGAGATTTCAATCCGATAGGTATCGTAAGACTCAGGTTAAAAACCTTGTTAAAAGCTTATTTTCCTTGCCGTCTTTTTACTTTATATTCGGTGTCACTTTTACGAAATTATGTAAATCATGTCACAGGGAAACAGCTTTGGCTGAAACATACTTTTTTACTTTCATAAATTCATATTTAAATAAGGGTTGTTACCCAACCTGAAGCAGCTAATTCTTTGGTATTATGACTTAGTTAATTGGCCAATAAGTGACCTTAAAAGAAGTACTACGACATGTGGAAATAGATCGGATTGTTACTGAGATTCCGCCTTGTTTTTCTTTTGTGCTTGTTAATTCTGTTTTTCTTTTGTGTTTGTTCTGTGTAATTTGTGCTGTATTGTATGTTTCGAATAAATTGTGTCCATGTCTAAAAATCACACAGTCTCCCATTCCTCAGCCAATCAAACGGCAGCAGATCCCCCCTCTACTCGAGGGAGCAGTACATGTGTAACCTGTGCGCGGAGACCAGGGAGATGTGGAAGAAATCTGGGGCGTGGTTCTTCAAATCCGTGCCGAAGTATATCCTGCCTGAGAGACGACCAACCGGCCGGTATAACGACACCGAACTGGCTAAGTCTTTGCAGGTGAGTAAAGTCTATTTGGAGTAGGTATTTTGTATTTTACAAGTAGGAAACTAGTTCTCTACTATTCAAAATGTTATGTTACCCCAGTTCGTAAAATTAAACGTAAATTGCTCGCGGCTACGAAACAATACCATCCAGTTTATTGTCAAAATGTCAATGTCAATGTCGAACTCCGTTATCGTGATTTTGTGAATTCGCGTTAAAATAATTTTAGGCCTAGTTACAAATAGGTATTTAGTTTAAATTTGTACACCTTCTATTATTTTAATCGAGTATCTAAAGTGAATAACTTTTGTACCTACATAAAACCGTTAAAATCATTCTGTTTCAAAGAGAACACAATCCAATACCTACCAAACCAAAGGATAAACAGTTAAACTATCTCCGTGGTTTGACATTTGATGTGAAAAACGCAGAGCACGCTCTGTGGTTCATAGTTTCATAAATAACGTCAAAATGCGGGATGGGACAGAACTGTATGCCTCATCACTATCGGAGGTATTTCATCATTCTAAGTGCATACTTATACCCAGCTATAACTATACCAATGTATGTAGGTAGGTATATCAAACATTGTCGAGAGAATAATGCCGGCCGTCAAAGTTAGCTGCCCGTCACAATCAAAGCATAATGCGTTATTGCTACTCGCTCAGCTCGCTCTACCTACGTAGGCTACTCGATTTTTAGTCATTTGATTAATCATTTAGACGCATAGATTACATACCTACTTACAAGGCATAGGGTAACATAGGTACCCACCCACATAAATGAAAAATCAAAAATCAAAATATACATAATCTTGAATCAAAATTTCGTCTGAAGCAGACGACAACATGTATTCTTGTCTGGATTGATAAACTATTAACTACTTACAACCATCTATTTATTATGTCCTTATTTTGAGACAGGCTTTCAGATGGAAGCCTATAGGTTTATATAGGTACAACAACACCTCGTTGTTACTACTTATATTAAGTTTAAACGATAAACGTAATATGCGATCCATATTAGAGTTACCTACCACTGCTCTACCTCAATCGCTCGTTTTTCCCAGAAACCGTGCATTTGCGTAACTGGAGAGAAAATCTATGAAAATATGAGTACCTACCATTGGAAACTAAACCAAGGTTTTCGTAAAAGGAAAACTAGAACCTTTGTGAACATACGTAGGTAGTCTGCATAAATGGGAACTGAAACCTCATACCGCGCGTTGTTACTTGTTATCAAACGAAATCGTATTTGTATATGTTTCAAATGGAAGATACATTCTCATTTATGTTTGAATTTACTGCTCTACATAAGTAAGCAGAGCAATAATATTTGTAGATAAATATCTAGGTACCTATACCTAAAATAAAAACTAAAACTTTCTACACAACAACCGATCATATTTTCCTTAAAGGTTAAGGTCAAGTTAAGGTACTTGAAGTTTTCCCACCCTTCTATCAATATTAAATCAATATGAAACAATAGCATCTTTTACACTTTGATTTCAGCAAATAGGTACCTTAGTTTTAATAGAGAGCAAGGTCAGTAGGTCACAACTTTGGTTACATCCGATTGAAACCGTCAGCCGATTCCGTTGGATTGTCTAAAATTTAATACTCCTGGCGACTGGAAGCTTACGGATGTTAGATAACATGGGATTTACCGACATATGATCCGGCACGTTTCGGGACACGTACTGTGGCGATAATTAAGAGGAGATAATTAACTAGAGATATCAGTAAAATGGGTAGTAACTTCGACAGAATGAAACAAAACACTGTCAGCCGTAAAATACAGTGCGCTCGTGCGTGAAATACGGTGCAATACAATATTTTCAGCCGATCATCTCCAGCCCCTAATATTAAATAAAACGAATTTGTTATGATTTATTCTGTTTTAATCCGGTTTCAACAGCCAACGTTAAATGACCCTTATATGTAAATCTTTACTAAGTATCACAAAGGTCTTAAAAAGTTCTAAATCAAATTATTTTACCGAAGGATGCGGGAAACAGCAGTAACGACGGCAAGACGGACTCAGAGCCTGGTTCACCGCTGAGCATCCACGCACCTACCTTCTCGAGGCAGCCTAGCAACACAGAACGGAAGTCTATACCTTCACCACATGTAAGTACTTACTTTTAAATTACAGGTACTCAATTGTTCATTGCACCGTAAACTCTACATAACAGCTTACAGCTATAGGTATTGTGAAAGATTATGGAGCATGTTATATGGCACCTCAAATAAAGGAGAGGAGGCTTCTCTTACTAGGTACTTATTCTTCGTCTAGGATTCGTCTACATACAACTTCTTCCGCACTAATGGATGTACTATGAAGGACCAGCTGATTGTGCATTTTTTTATATTTTTCAGTAGAGTTTTATTTTCTAGTTAAAGTTTTTTCATCATCTCTCTTTAAGTTAATCTATACGTTTATTAAAACAAAATTCAATTCATTTAATAAATCTTATCAGCAGAAGAAGTTATATTAATGTGTCAGTCCTTTGCATCATTCGGTTTATGTATAGCTGATATAATTTCATTACATATGCCTAGTGCCTAGTATTCAATGATAATAATTGCATTGCTACCTGATTAGAATGATGAAATCAACATAATAAATTGTCTATTCTGCATATCACAGCTTACCCACATAGATGATTCTATTTGTGAATTTATAGGTCCCTAATAATAGGGAAGGGGAAATTTATATTGCTTTGCATTAGCGCTTATTAATTAGTGATTGACCCTGCCGAATCTGTATTAACGCGTTGGACATATGAAATGCCAATCGCACGAGAATAGATGATTATTCGAATGATTTGTTGCATTTCCGCAATAAACGCTCGACCAGTTCCACAATTCAACTGCCGATACGTTAAGGCCCATTGTTGGCAACAGATTATAAATTTAACACAAAATTTCGATTGGAAAATTAGCCATGAATAATTTGAAACGGCCTCTACAAGTTTAGAAGTCGGTAAAGTAGCGAAATCTCGAACAATGAGCCCTTGGGAATCTTTTTGAGCAGAGTTTGTTACTACAAAAGTTTCTGTAGGTATTTAAATTTAAACAAGGAGTCGTTTTGAGAACTTTCACTATACTAAGAAGAGAGTTAGACCTACTAATAAATTATAAAAAAGTTGAGATAAAGAGTTTCCTCCCACGTAGGTGAAACAATGGCCAAAAGGTTACATAATAACTTTTAAATACTAACCTAAATCACTTGAAAATACTCACACTAAAATGGGAGCCTCTCTTGGAAAACTACCTAAGAAAGCTCCTGGTATAATTATAAATTACAAAGATTGTTTTAGCCACAGGAAACTCTTCAATACATTTAGGGCTTTTCGACACAAACCGAGGGAATGAAACCGCCGCCGCACCGCCGCCGCCGGCCGAAAGGAAACAATACAACCCACTTTTTATTAATCTTAAACCACCTTTTAATAATACCGAAGTAAATCTGGTATTTGAGTTGTACAAAAGAAAATGTTCTTACTTAAGTAGATGTTAATTAAATTGTTTTCAAAGGGCTTTGTTTTGATCTACTCTTTATAACCATTTGAAGTATTGCTTGAGATATTGCTATGATTTCTAAAAACAAGAATAAATAAATCGCTAATGGTATTGGAATCAAGAAAAATGGGTAACTTGCTATAAGTAGTTATTACTGAGGCTGAGTAAAAAATTGGGAGCTTCTTGTCGTTTTTAATTAATCTATGTTCTTATTTCAAACCAGCAAAGATGTAAGAAGTCTGATAGCACAATAAAGTCGTAATAAGAGGAATGTTATTATAAACAAGGCTGTATTAATAAATGTGTTATTCACATACAGGCCGCAGGGGGCGGCGCGGACGTAGAAATTACATTACCAACACTATACATGAGGTCTTACTTTGTGCCATTAGGTACTGGTTTTGTCCAAGGACTTGTGAAAGAAATAAGTGAGAATATAATACACATTCTTATAGAGGTTGTTAAAAGTTTA
Organism: Anarsia innoxiella; assembly: GCA_947563765.1. Lineage (NCBI taxonomy): Eukaryota > Metazoa > Arthropoda > Insecta > Lepidoptera > Gelechiidae > Anarsia > Anarsia innoxiella. Next base: position 4,432,211 of record OX387410.1, on the reverse strand, counting down.
CCACGAAAATAGTTTGTCGCAATAGGAATTGGTGAAAATGTAAAAGAAAAATCTTTTTAAATAAAACCGGCAATGACCAAGATATAGGACTGCATTTTATGAATATATCGGTTAGTTAGTTTATTATTTTGTTGTTCTATCTACACTTTTAAAGAAGCAGTTTCATTACTCATTGAAACAAACGCCCCTAAACCAATTGAAGCGAATAATGTGTAAAACGTAATTACGGTTGACTGAACGAGGGTTTGTCTCGCCGCTGCCTATCGCCTGATTCTGACGCAGCCGATTATAAATAGCCTTGTATCTAGGAAACATCGGTTCCAAAGAAATATTACCTACGCATACAATGAGAAAAATAACGACAGAAATCTGATGTTCAATTTACATTCGTGTTTTGTTTTACTACGCGTGTGGTGCTACGAACCGGCTACGAATCGTAGCACTTACTTCTTTTCTTTTGTTTCATTTGAGCAAGTGCTTTTACATAATAAATTATAATAAAATAAAATAAAAACCAGTCTTATACATAAATCCACCTACTTAACTACAATAATACAAAGTCAAGACTTTCATCTAATCAAATTAAATCCGGCATAAGTTCTATTCAGAACAAGCTTGACGATGCCGACTCGATAAAAAAGAGAGAAATATAAATATTCTACTCTGAAAGCGCTTTATTATTGTGACTCATTTGTGTATTTGATTTGGGTCGGATTTCCTTCAAATACGAGGGTCGCCAACCAATACGTCATCCATGGCTGCGTCAGATGTGTGATTGGACACATAGTTTAAATGAAACAGATAGTTCACACAACATGTAAGCAGAATTAAATTCCCTGAAACTCAGACGAAATTTAACTGAGTTATAACCACTATAATCCTTAAAATATTGACCATTTTGCTACTAGTCCAGCGACTAAAAAGAAGAGCTAGGTTTTAGTAACATACTCGTAAGCGTGTAAGTCATAATTTACGTATTTACGTGTATTTACGTATACGGGAATGTATTATCTGTCATTCAAAAAGTCACTCTATAATGGTATAGATTTCCATGATAAATCATAAAAAGCTTTTATAAGATCAACTTGTTTCGACTTTAGCTCGTATGTTCTTCAGGTTTGTAACCAACCTGTTTCATTTTTGCTGTGGTGGCAGAGGGACAGTACCGCACTAGGATTACTTTACGAGAGAGTTCGTTCAGACAAGGTTTATCGATTCCCGGTTAATTGAGACGAGAGAGCCGCTCCAAATAACATAATTGAACAGCTGTTTCAATGACACAGAACAATTTGATAACTTCTTGAAATTATTAAAATTAGGGGACCTCTCAGATAAATTGATAGGTAAGCAGATACTCGTACGATTGTCATATTGTTCCAAGTGTAATGATGTTTGTGGAACTATGTAGGTACCCGAATTTGGCTTACTACATAGCAATCTCCATAGGTACCTAATCATTGATTCTCCTTTCGGTAAATTGATTTGTTGAATATAGAACCTAGCTATGTAATATGCATAGCTGTTTAATTACCTACATTGCAATTTGCACCTGATAAGTAAGTAGGTATTAAGTGATTGATGCCAATTTAACATATTCTGCCGCCTCAAAGTTCTCAAGTCTCAAGATTTATGTTTATACTATTATTTGATTTATTTCCTTCTCGGGTACTTAAGGACCTTTTATAGACTTGTTTTCCTTTAATCATAATGTACCTACTGGCATTTATATGGTAACTTCCTGAGATACTGGCCTCTTTCAACCCAAAGTAGGTACCTAAGTACTTTCTCTAAAAACTCATTATTGCCACTCGCAATTGGTTTTCGTTTCGGAATGAAATGAAAACGCCCTCTCGATTAATGGGTTATTTATTGAGAAGTTATTGATTCTTCATTAACAGACACCGCCTTTGTCGTAAATCCTATAAGCTTGATGGCTAATAAAATGTACAAGTGTATTTACCTCCGGGATATTGATTCAATATTGGCTGATAATGTCAGCACAGAAATTCACTTAGGTTTATTATAATAAGTACATTGTCAAGGTTGGAAGGGTCGTAGCATTTAGGAGAGCACACGTTCTATAAATACTTTATTAATTGTCTATTAAAGATCCGTTTTAAGGTATCGAGGTTTTCGTTTTTAGGCAAACTAGGTCATTTCGATGATGTCGATTGAAGTGGATTTAGTTAGTCTATCGAAAACAGACAAAAACTTATAAGTATCTACCTAATAGAGATTTTTTTCGCTTAGAAGAAAAAATAGGATAAAATGGCAGTGTGTATTGATTCACATGGTTTGAAACTGATAACATAAACTTCTATAAAAATCCTACTTATTTACATACTTTTGTACCTATACATAGCGTAGAGCATACAACCAATTGGTTGACTCCTCCAAGGTAGATTGGCATACTATACATATACGAGACTGCTCTAAACAATGTAGGTAGGTAAAGATTTCAGGATAAAAGTATAAAGTGGTAAGATTTTCCACCATTTACACATTAAAGTGTCTGAAGCCAACAAAAGCCCTTCTCCTGACTCTTTGTGAATGTAACAAAGACTGTACTTCAATGAAAAATACTTTAAAAAGTAAGTAATGCTTCTTTGAAAGATGCTTGGCTTTTTATACGAGATAAGTAGGTAAGATATCTAGAAGAAATGATACCTACATGAATTTAATTGTAGATATTTTGTAAACTTTTCCTTCCTATTCATCATAATGTCTTTTAGCTCTCTGAGAGATACGATTACAGGAAACCTTTTGAAGTTACATTTTATTCCAATAAATCATATTGGTACCTATTTCCTCAGGTTGTCGTAGATAGCTAGGTACCTACCATATTATCTGTTCAACCAATGCCACGCAAAATATTTTCTTTCCGTTTCATCTTGCGGCTATAAAGTCAATAAGGAAAAGCGTCGGTCTTTAAGTGGAATTAAATTAATTGACTTCCCGCTGCTCTTCATAATAATTTTAATAATTTTATATTAAAATAATTAATTGAATATTACACATAGGCACCTACCTACTTATTTATGACAAAATTTTTAGGTACTTAATGCATATTTTTCGTTATTCTTATAAAATCACATAAGTTATCTTACCACTGTATCACTCGAATGTGCAAGGTACTTATTGTCATCAATAATAGATTTTTAAATGCCTATCCATCCAAACATATTGATATCTGTAGATACAAACATTAAACGAGTAGAAAGTATATACTCCTAATTGGCTATAAATTAATATGCGAGACATTTTTGCGTACCAAATAGCTAACATTTTTGTAAAAACCTCTCCTACATAAAAGGATGAATATTGAATCAAAAATATAATCCGTGGGTATTAAAAAGGCACGTGTTTTCCCTTAACTCCGACCAAACACGTGGTATGTTAAAGTAGCATTGCCTACGGGTAATGGAAAACTTGACGGATGGAACATTTCAAACGACACGTTTTCTCTGTGAATTAGATACGTTTTGTGATGCAGTTATCTCGGATCTTGTTAGCTAACGAGATAAACATTGCCATGATTTAATATGGCTTTGATGTGACTAGGTGAAATGTAATGGGATGGGTAGGAGTTCGTTATGTGGCGTGTAGATATGCCAGTCGGTTGGCGGCTATTCTAAATCCTACCTATGCGTAAATTTCTTTTCCGGGTTGGTTGCTTGAAAAGGTGAAGTATGTTATGCCTAGTTTTAGATAGCTACCACACCTTCCTTTCTTCGTATAGCTAATATGATGAGATAGACTTCCCAAAAAGCAGAAACTAAGTTTTTCTTTTGTTTTTTGTATTTCAGGACAGCCATTACGAATGGAACGAAACCGACATCCTGACACATGGCATAAGTGGTCTGAGTCTACATCGAACCGACAGCCTGAATCAACGACCGATAGCTTCTCTAAAGCGCACAGGAAGCAAAGGCAGCGCTTATAGTCTTAGAAGCATAAGAAAGGACATCTCCAAACCAAACCAGATTGAAAGACCTCCCACGATACCTGACGCTGGTTTCGGCACCTTGGAAATTAAACTAGCTTACGATAACTCTACTTCGTCGCTAGCAGTAACTATATTAAGAGCTAGAGGTCTAATAGGAATGGATATGACGGGCTTATCCGACCCTTTCTGCAGATTGGAAGTTTTGCCAAGAGGTATAAAAATGATCTATGCTGGATACGTTTTTATTACAGTTTGTAATGGCTTTTAAAGATTATACTAGAGTGGTGCTCATAAAACATCATATAACTTTAAAGTCCTTGCTTGATGCATCGCAATGCCTTTGGCTGTTCATACATAAAGCTAATATCGTAGTTGATTGCTGCAGGCTGTGACCTAGATTTCATTGTTTATTTGTTAATGGTTTCTATTTTGCTGATTCCTGAAATCGGTTTATTTTTCAGAGGGAACCCATTCAAATAGATTACGTACAAAAACGGTGCATAAAACGAAAAATCCAGAATTCAATGAAACTCTACATTTTTTCGGCATCACAGAATCAGACCTCGCTTCGAAGTCTTTGGAAATCGTGCTCTTTGATGATGACAGGTACAATTCGATATAATTATTTAACTTGAAAACTGAGTGGTGTGCGAGTTTATAAAGGAAAGGTCTCTAGTTAATTCTTACTGGTTGTTTTCTTGAAAGTAGTTTAAGGTTTCAATTTCATTTCACTAAATCCCTTCCTATTTAGAGATGAGATCGTTAATTTAATCAATAAATAATTTCTTATAGATATGGCTGCGATGAGATGGGATCAGCGACGATTGCTCTTCGTGAATGCACAAAGACATCATCACAGCTCCGTCTCGCTTTATCAGGTTTGGTTTAGAAACAATACCTATCTATCTTTTAAGAGGTTCTGTTTAGTAATCTGTGATCTGGTGGTACTTACCTACATAGTAATAGCAGTTTGTAGTAGTGTTGCAGTAATGTGTGTAGTGTAGGTATTGCTGAATACTTTTTACTAGCTGTCCCGGCGAACTTTGTCCCGCCTTAGAATGAACTTTATTGTGTAGGAATAAAGTTCAAATTGACTCTACATTTTAGTAAGAAAACATTTGTATTGGAAAAAGAAAAGGTCTGTTTTAGGGCTTTCCCGGCAATTATTCGAATTTTTCTCACCGTTTAGACCTACCCTGGACTACGACAAACATTTTAAAACCAAAATCAGCTCAATCGGCCCAGCCGTTCTCGAGTTTTAATTAGACTAACGAACATCAATTCATTTTTTTTTTTTTTTTATTATTTATTTTTTTAAGAAGATAAATAGATGATCAAACCTCAGCCAAAATCATAGCAATCTCTACCAACGTATTAACTTTCACCACTTCCCAATGTTCTAAGTTATATAGACCTTCCAGTTTTCACCTCACATATCCTGATATATCTACCTATCTACAGGTTCGTCAGGAGCTGAACCAAGTGGTCCGAGAGTGTTACTGGCTCTATGCTACAATACAAAACGCCGAGCGTTAGTGGTGACTGTATGCCGAGCAGCTGATCTACCACCGCAAGACAGCAATGGATACTCTGATCCGTTTGTTAAACTGTAAGTAGATAGGCTTAGCGTGTCTTTAGTTTAAGTTAGTTTAGGTACGTAAGTACTCGTAGGTATAATCGAGTAAGCCTCGAGTAAAGACGTAAATGCACGTAGTAAGGTCGCCTTTGCGCACAATGTTAATAGGTAGTTTTAAGTTTTGTCTCTATCTCTTTGAGTGTAATGAAATAAGTAGGTATTTCTAACTATTTAGAAACTAAGCTCACTCATCGTATAAAGATCTTAGATCTGAAAATACAAAGATCTTAACTATACCGTTTTACTTTTGCCTACCAATAGTTTAGTACTTAATATTTACTGATTTATCAAACTTATTTCCCCAGACATCTAGACCCGGATCCGTACCACAAAAAACACAAAACCTCAATCAAATGGCGCAACCTCAACCCAGTATGGAACGAAGAATTCCTTTTCGAAACTCGCCCGACGGAGCTGTCCAGGCAAAACCTAACTTTAACAGTTTGGGATAAAGACTACGGAAAACCTAACGACTTTTTAGGAAGCCTGGTTTTAGGTTCTAGTAGCAAAGGCAGGAGGTTAAAGCATTGGATGGACTGCATTAAGTTTCCTGATCATCGCCACGAACTTTGGCATTCGTTGACTGATACACAACATCTTTAAACATATCTTGTTAGCCATGTTTACACCTTAGTTCGATTTGTTTATGATATCATTTGGTATTTAACCGGTAGTTCAGGCTTTTCACGTGCCACAGAAGGACCGTTTCAGACACGGCTGTGATTTGACATGCCTGAAACTTTCCTTGTAGGTAGGTACCTACCTACAATATTTACTTCTAGTTATAACAAATACCATTCGATTGAACTAAAGACAATAAGTACCTACCAACATCATTTTAATTAATACTTTCTGGTATCCCGCTTTCTAGATACTTTCTTATTTAATATATTGTATCTAGTATTTTAAGCAAATGTGCCAAAGGCCTAATAGGTACTTTCAGAACTTTAGGTAGGTACTTGTTTTGGGTAGGTAGTACAAGCTTACTTTACCTACTTAAAAAAAAGAAGTTAGTTGCTTTACCAACACGCAAACCTCTACTCGGCGACATTGGTAAGTAACGTAACCTACGGTAGGTACCTACCTAAATGAAGGTGTACCTAAGTAGGCTCTAGTAGCAGGTCATGATTATTTAATAATTTCTATTTAACTAGGTACCTACCTACGTAGATAAGTAGGTAGTTATTTTGTCTGCTTTTACTGGAATCCGTCACAAAAGCTGACAAACATTATGTATGTTAGAGTGGTCCAAAGAAGGTGACTGGGTAGTTGCTGTTGCTTGGTGATGGGTTAAAAAGTTCTGTTGAAAATCATAGTTAAAGTACCTAGGTACCTACAGTTTTATGTAAATATTTAAATTAAGTCATAATAGCATATTAGTCAACTTTATAATGTGTGTAGTAGTTTTTATGATTCAAAGATCGTTAACAGTTGTTAAAACTACGAAATGTTAATTAAATTAGATCGCTTTAATAAAGAATTCTATAAAATTAAATAAATACATATATCGCTGTGATTGATGTTATTTTTATAACTGAATGTTTTAAATGTGCCAAAGTTAACAACAGTTAATATTTACAATTACAATACAGTTATAGTGTTAATCATTTCTCAATAAAAATGTTACAAAAAGGGGACTGCCGATCAATAAATTCGATATACATAAATGTGTTATGTATGATCAATGCATCAAGTAGGTATGTTTCATTTAAAATTATAATATCATACTAAAAACATCTTTCATTTATCAAAAATTAACCCTTTTCCCGAAAATAAACGCATCAATGCGCTTAATTTGAAAGCTTACAAAACGTGGCGTAAACCAAACGCAAAAGTTTTACAAAAAAAAGTTGTTTTGTGAGTGAACTTTCTGACATGTAGAAACCGTGTGAAAATCGTTATTTAATAAAAAAGACACAGAGTTAGTCATTGAATTAGTTTGTTATTTTATTGTTTAAGTGATAATATATGTGTAAATCAATATGGCATTCCTGTGTCCAGTTAGAATCAGGCGGAACAAGAAAAAGAAATGTAAGTATACAAGAGCTTTCGTGAGAACTTTTATGTCAATGACCTCCCGACTTTCTACATAATTTCCTATATAAATATACAAAACTAGTATTTCTTCATAATTTACGTTATGCATGCCCTTATTAATGACCCAATATTAATGTATTTTTGTTGAAACTTAACAACTTATCTCAGAAAGCTTGACGTTAGAACTTGTTAATTACTTACGAGCATTTATCTTGTTTTATTGAGATAACTCAATAATTTTATGTTTCTTCCTACTTTTAATTATAACTTTCACAAATTTATCTTATAATTGCATACCCACAAAGTCCTATTCCTGTTAATATAGTGTTCTTGAATTCATAATGCTGGTTTTTTTTTGTGATAACTAGTCCTATTCCAATCCATTTAAATAACACTCTCCCTCTAATTCAACGTGACACCCAACTCCACCTAATATAAATAGATTAATAAAGTAGATAATAAATTAAATAGTAGGTAAATGCAACTAAGACAGGTTGCAATTTTTATTTTCAACCATTTTTCTTTACAATCACCAAAGAGTCTGTAATTATCCAATTACAGCAAGCAGTGGTGATTCAGACAAGGACTTATCCAGACCAGGTTCAGGTCTAAGCCCAGGAATGGGCAGGATCACAGGTTCAGCTAGCATTGAGACTCTAGTACGAGTTGGCATTGAGAAGGAGCATGGACTCAGTCCTGACTCCAAGATGGTTGTTCTACATGATTTTGCTCCTTGTGTTGATGATGAATTGGAGGTAAGTTCATTTTGCTGTTAAAAATAGATCACCATCTGCAACCGGACATATATGAAACAAGTAACAAGGTTTGCAATATGTAGAAATCAACTTCATTTCCATTAGCCAGCTGTTTAAAATATTTTTCGAAATGTTATCTTGCTCTGTTACCTATTGCTAGGCTAGTTTTGTGTTTACAGCATGGGATTAGGATGATTTTTTTATAGTCTAGCAGGATATTGCAAAAAGTTAACTAAAGTCCTGTAATGGCACGAAAATAAAAAGCAAAAATGGTTTGTTTGGAGCAAATACACCTCAAGAAGAAAGAGGCATGGCAGATATCTATTTATGTAAAATTTGATGCTTTGTTCCAGGTGAAGAGAGGCCAAATCGTAAATGTTCTATATAGAGAGAATGACTGGGTGTATGTGATACTGGCAGAGTCAAGAAGAGAAGGTTTTATACCACATTCGTACTGTGCGCCTTGTGAGCACCATGATCTAAAAAAGAAACTGCCCAGAAGTCGGTCTCCAACAGATTTGGCTCATCGAGATGTTTCACAGTTAGTATTTTGCGTCAAATGTAGTAAGAGTACATTATTTAATGAAAAATATCAACTTTTCTTTTTCATAAACAACATTTTCTAGCCAGGAAAACAATGTTATATTTGTTGAGATTTATAACTGGTAACACCATGAATTTCATTTTACGAACAATTTTGAAAAAATATGGTATAATTTAAGTTCTTTTTACTTATTATTTTTTAATGTACTTCCAGATTATCAGTATCAGACGGGGGAGCAACAAACGATGGGCACTCAGAATTAGGCAGTGAAGGGGAAGCGTGTCCGTTTAGCAAAGATCCCTCTGGGCGATATGTGGTTCTCTACACGTTCACTGCTAGAGATGAGAATGATGTTGATGTGGAGAGAGGGGAGTTTGTTACTGGTATGTCGGTTACATAATAATATTCTAATAACATAGCCTATGAGGGCACTTCAAAGTGGTTGGAAGCAATTGACTTAACATGGTGCATGTTGTGCAGGCTTGGCTGTCACAATTATATTGTATAGCCAAGAATAGTACTGATCGACTGATTGATCTACAATTAACAATGTCTTACTTTAAAAAGTAAAAGCAATAAAATTATTTCCTTCTTTTTCAGTTCTCAACAGAGAAGATCCAGATTGGTATTGGATAGTACGAAGCGATGGCCAAGAAGGTTTTATACCTTCAGGTTTTGTTTATCCAGCTGTTGTACAAGGTAATTTAAATAATTCCTTACTCTATGGTATAAACATTTGTTTTTCATGATATCCTGCCAGTTATTTAATTTTCTCCTCAATAGTTTTTAAAGTTATTTTTTTAACAATTTCCAGCAACACCACAAGATAACACCCAGCCAGTACATTCCCCTGCTTCAAACAATCAAAACAACACCTTATTGTCACCCAATACGACACTGAATACGACGGCAACAGACAACGATGGCCGGTATCACGGAACAGAGCTAGTCATGCTTTATGATTACAAGGTAAGGCACATTGGACAATATTGTTCAGTCCCAGATACCCCGAAAGTTTCCCCGTAAGTGGACAACTGAAATTTTTTACCATCATCGCAAGAAATGAAAAATATTTAATTGTAAAGAATTCGTTATTATTTCACAGGCGCAAGCTCCAGACGACTTATCAGTGAAGCGCGGCGAGTGGGTATACGCAGATTTAACCCAGCAGACGGTGGAGGGGTGGCTGTGGGCGCATGCGCCGAAGTCGCGGCGCTCCGGGTTCATCCCCACCGCGTACGCGCGCGCGCCGCACACCACGTCGCTTTGACGGCGGCCATTTTGGAACAGTTAGGGGTCTATGTGATTGATAATATTTGAAATAGTTTCTGGTGCGACTTTGATTAACCATGTGTATGGTGCATATTTAACAATTGAACTGTGTAGTCCGAAAGCAGTCAAAAACTGATGATGATGGATGATAAGTGTAAGTGTACTAAAATGAATAATATTCTTCTTTTACATGGACCCCAAACTTGCCTTCAATTGCCATTAGTAACTAAGGTTAGTATAAGTACAACGAGAAAAGCCATGTTTTATTCGAATTTTAGATGATATTTTGGTGCCACGATTAAACTGTATGTAAATATTTCCCACTTTTAAATACTTTTTACAAAACTGTTTAAAAATTCAGAAATATAAATATGAAGGTAACTGTCTTCCCCTGTTTTAGATAATAAGTTTTAACATTCCCTTAAAACATAATTATTATGATATAATCTTCTTACAATTAGATAGGTATTATTGAAAATTAAGCATTCTTGTTGTATGATATCCGTCCAAATTTGACTGATTTTGTCAATACGCTTTATTTTTGTGACATTTTTACACTAGTTAAGTTTAATATTATGTACTTATTATTTCGATATACAATAAAATTAATAACAATGATTTGGTATTTGATTTTAAGCTTTAAAAGTTCTTTGAGAAACGGTTTGTGACAGTATCTTTGACATTATTGGAAATTCACAATAAAAAAGATTTATAACTCTACAAACTTAATTTATATTTCTGTAAATATTTACATGATATTTATTCCAATTCTGCTATAATACTCTTTCTCTTCTTTCTAGCCTGTTGTTTGGCTTCATCCTTAGCCTGCCATTCTTGCAACTGTTGCTCTACTTTTTTTATATCTTTCTCAAGTACTGTTATCTCCAGTTGTAAGTCAATTTGTTCACTTCTTATGAACTTCAGTGCTTCTAACTTTTCTTTAAGAAATGGTCCTTGTTGGCTTTCTAATAAGTTTCTATAATCTGCCAGTTTGTTGTTACGGATATCTTCGCAATGCATCTCTGTTAGTTTCTTTAGGGACTCTTTCCTTGACAGTTTGTGGTGGCTCCTGTAAAAAATAAATGGAGTAAAATGACACATTGAGATTCTAGTTAAGTGCAGTAAATATACAAATACAGGGAGCCTATCATGTCCCACTGCTGGGCAAAGGCCTTCAGCATTCAGCAAAGAATGGGAGGTCCTGGCTCAGAGCGGAATTGGATGGAGAGCAATAAATATGTAGAACTTTTTTATAATAATGTGTAAATAATGATCAAAAGAAACTACTCACTCAGGATGTGCCTTATATTCAATGTGGAGTTTCTCCAAGAGCCACTCAAACTTCTTGTAGTCGTATTGCCGGAGGAACTTCAACAGCTTCTTCCTTCTGTCTATCAGCTCTTGGCATACTTGCTGCAAAGAAAAACAAAAAAATCATATTTTTTTATTTTAATCTGAATGATCATAGTAGATCATAAATCCACTATGTAAGTGTGACAATAGTAATTTTAGGGTACCTCTAACCAAGTAAACTAATGAAAATAATAATAATTCCTAGGACACTATGGCCCTATATTTATATTTATGTATATTTCTTACCTTAGCTTTGACATTCCTAGGAAACTGCTCCATGATTTCTTGCAAGTATCTGATGTGTCCTGTGATTCTGGCAACTGGGGAAAAGTATTTAGAGCATTAGTTTGCAGTACTATGAACACATTCTAAGAAAATTCGCTTTATCAAGTTTTTTGAAAATATTATCTTCTGTTAAAGCCGGTTGCAGCCCAATTAAACCTACAGTCCAACCTTTTTTGACACAAATCTAGAGAATTAATGGAAAAACTTAAGCAGAGTTTTCAGAAAGTATTTTTTAATCACGTTTATAAACTTACTCCTGGTCTCAGCAGTGTTCTCATCATACTTGTGTCGCCGTACTCTGTCAATAAATTCCTTCTGTACCAAAGCTTTATACTCTTTAGCACCAAGATGTCCCACTGAGAATATCTTTTTTACTGCTTCTGGTGCACTGCAAAATTTGTTATGATTAAATATCGGTATCATTACTAGGTACTATTAAATAAAATTCATAGATTTGAATCCATTCAAATCTATCAATTTCAAGCTTTAACATATTTGAGGTTATGTTATTACAATTTTTGTTATCGTATTATTTCTAAATCATCAACGAAATGCTCCACTTACTCTTTAATTTCTTCAGTCTGAGCGTAGTCTCCTGCTATTGTCGACTCTGATATCGTAGGAACACCTTCTAAATCACCAGATCTTTCAGGTTTAAATGCAGGAACGTAAGGAGGCCTTACCCAATTTATTTTTACAGTGTGCTTTATGCCACGAGTTTGTATAAGAGTGGAAGTCAATCTTCGTAACATTTTATTTTTTTTAAACCGGCTAAACAAAGCACAAAAACAGAAAAATAAACACTTAGGAGTTTTTGCTTAGTTTTTGTAATAAATAATTCAACCCCAAAATCCTAGACTGTCAGACTGACAGAAAATGAGTGAAGTGACATTTGTGCCGTATTTTTTTTCTGATAACTGCTGTTTGTTTGTTTTCCTGCTGCTGTTATAATGTGTAATCCAATGCGCAGTATATGAACACATTTTAAAGACGCCAATCGTTCAAACCAGCAATGTATTTCAATTAACAGCACTGACTAAAAGCAAGCACCTTATAGAATCAGGGACTGACCACTTTTTAAACATTTTATTTGACCTAGAATACTATATATTTAATCCACACGAGTATTTTAACTTTCTAATTCAATCTTTTTCAGAAAAATGTCTTACTATTCTTCTGGTAAAATGTCGCGTCATCATTGATATCCTCAGTAATCAATCATTAACAAAAAGGTGACTTAAAACTTAGGTAAAATAGTAACTTAAGTAAGTATAGCTACCAAAAAACTATGTTTCATTCACAAAACACGTTTGCATCCCATGCACCAGAGTTAACTCAAGAACAAGGAGAATCGCTTGCACTCTCACGAAAGAAGTCCGTTGCAAAGTCTTTGTAAGTTCTCTGCTAGGCGGCTTGATGTTTTTTCATCTTTAATCGATGTACTTTTCTTGACCAGATATAGGTATCTATACGTAAGGTTTCTTCTTTCCTCAGGACCGCCGGTAAGCAGCCGCGTGTCATTGTAGAACAATGGATGAATATTATGAGATCATACTATGAACCTACAAAAGTAGTTTGCAAGTGAGCCATACCTACTTACTCTTTTGTAGAAAATATATTGAATAAGTACTTACCTACTGACCTTTATCTATCTTGGGTCTAATAACTATTAGACGGTATCTACCTACCTACCTACTCTAATAAACCTATAGGGTACGCCTAAATAAATATAAACCTATCAATGCTTTATAATTCATTGTACCTACAGGCACAATGTAATAAATACCTACCTACCTACCTCAAAAGGTACCAAGGTATTTTAAAACAATGGCAGCAAAGTTCCTACAACTTATCTTATGTGACTTGAAAATAGGTTTTTTTGTAATATCTAAGATGTTAAAAAGAAGGCAGAGAATAGGAAGGGATGGAAGAGGCTCCACCGACAAGAGCTAAGCTCTTAAATTAGAAGAAGTAGGTACCTAGGTAGTTGCCAAACAATCTAAAAGTTCAAAATTCGCCCTGAACACCCAGATCACAACAACAAGAACAAGGTGGTACAAAGAAGCTTCCAACTGGTACTACATTTGAAGGCAACTGGAACTCGTTTGGCATGCAAGGCCAAGGAGTTTACAACTTTAATGTTAGAGACCAAGGTACCAACTTTATGATACCTATTATGTATCGCAGTCGCAGTACCTACGCAGTTTTCCATACCTGTAAGCAAACCGCAAACTATGCCACAAGTAATCAAGTACCTATTGAAAACTGCGTCAACTACGCGAGCTAAGCTAAACTATCTTAGCTTAGCTCTCAGCCTGCAACCAGCTTGAAAACCGAAATGGGCTTCTCTGTAACTTCTCCGATTTTTGTTTTAATAAATTAGAAGTAAGATATGAGGGTAACTTCCTTAACGGCGAGTTCCACGGCGAAGGCGACCTCATATACGACACGGGCATCATCTTGAAGTGCACTTGGGATCACGGAGAGGTGGTCGAGCGGAGGTTATACTTCGTCGACGGGCTGGAGCGTTTGGACACGGAGGATTGGCTCTACAATAAATATCCTGATAGGCGGTATGTTAAACTGCGGCATATTGCCTCTAGTCATGTCGGAGGTTTGAGGGTCCATAATAGTTCCAGCTAGTTTCTGGTACCGTTAATAACAATAATAGCCTGAAGCTTGGTGTGAAAGGTGGTAAAGAGTGGTAATATTCCTCGATGTGTATTGTATAAATACTGCCAGGTGAGTAAGAAGGTACTCTTACACCCATACCTCTTCTTCGTCAATGAATGACGCTCACGTAGGTATGTCCACATACATTTTTCAATTGTTTTGCGAGGAACTGGGAAGCCAAAGATTAGATTATAAGTACAACATCAACCTACCCAACGAGAGGTGTTTTGTCGGAAACTTTCGTAATCACCTCACGCCTCTTTCTCAAGATATGCTATGGAATACGACACCGGGGTCCGGCCAGCGGGAGAGTCCTTCATCACCCCAGATGAAGTGCCCCGTCCAATCCCGCCGGGGTACTACGATGTTGGCTACGGCTTCTTTCAGGAAGGAACCAGCGCGATCTACAGTTATGATGACCTTACCAGAGTCCTTGGGTAAGTACCTACCTATATTTAGATGTAATACATCAGTATAAGTGGCAGTAGGTCCACGGCATCACTTGAAATAAATAAACATCTACTCAACCTGTCTTCTGTTACCTGCATACGATTTTCTATTTTCAACGGGCCGTCGTACCAATTTTCCCCGATTCCTTCACAGTTTCGTATCCACGAAAAAGAGGGAATGGATAATTGCTAACTGTCGAACGAACCCGCTGAAATCAGTTGGTCCTTGTCATTTCTTCTACGAGAAGTGGCAGCCTCCACTGGAAGAGGCGGAAATACCTCCGCCGCCAGCGGCTTTCACTACCGCTCACCGCGAGAGAACCGAGAGTATGGTAAGTCAAACACAACTACCTCCTTACATGCATACAAGTATTTTGTCAGAAAATTATATGAGATACCAAACAACAAGCAAGAAGCGCATCACTTTCATTTATAGATAGATAACTATTGCTGGTAACTAAAGCGCGCTAGCACCTATTCTGTTTTCTTTGCTAAAGCATTTAATTGCACGTCAAATGACTACTTGCGCGGTTATCACAATTCGACAGCATTTCGCGTCTTCTCGCACAATCAATTGCACTATACAACACCTTAAAGTACAAAACTATTGATATCACAATGATTCGAGAAATCGACAAATCCTGTCGCCGCGTGTGATAGATATGTCGATGGATATGTTTATAATTGTGTTTACCTTTTCCCATAGTACGACGAAGATGAGCGACTCTGGCAGAAGTTCAGATTCTCAAGGCAATCGCGTGTCTCTCGGCATGCTTCAGTAGCTGCTAAACAAACTGCTTTTTAGGTAACACTTTTTATGTAAGGTTAAAAGGCAGATAAATCCAACATGAGGATTTATTACGCGATATGTTTAGTTTCATTAGTGGTTTTAAACTTTTGTTTTAGATTTATGTGAATTTCTTTGCAATTCGTTTTAGTTTTAATTTACTACTATGAAGTAAAAGTGAAACCTTTTACGTTTTGTTTACGTTCTAATAAGTCCATACAAATTAAGAGAAGACAACGTTACCTTATTTAAGTTTTTTTAAATAATTTAAGCTAGTGTAGTGTATTTTTGGTTTAAGTTTAAAGTAACTATTAGACAAGGAATTATTTTCAATATGTTAAAGATGTAAGAGACGTTTTATTTTAGTAACTACTTAATAAAAGTGAAAATTATCTAATGAACTGACTTTTTCTTTTTGTCTCAAATAAGAAACCGTAATACAATGACCATCCATATTTATTGCTCTCAGATTATGAAACCTCAAACTTACAAAATAAGCAATATTTTGTACTACACGTACCACTCCACAACTGTACAAATTATTATACAAATATCATTAAATAATATACTTTTGAAATAAACATGCTTGAAACAAAATACAACAATGAAAAATAAACAATCCCAGGCTTTATACATAGCCTCAATAAATTAAATCACAATTTACTTATACATTTTCATTATTATAATATTTCGTAAATGATGTTTTAGGAAGTGTGCACTTTACGGAAACCCAGAAACGTAGGTATATCAAATAACTAATTTAAAAGTGATGGTAATCAAGCTGGTTAAACGTTTGTGCACAGAACCTTACAGCAAATTATATCCGCTGAAAAATCTACATCAAACTAGTTTCACACTAACTACATTGGAAGCTACAACTCTCACAAACTAATATTTTGGAATGTCTTAGAAAGAACATAAAAAATTGCATTTAAATATAGTAGCACTTCATTCATTTCCTACCTAGGTTAGGATATTATTTAAAAAAACTGGTTTTAAAATTGTACATATCACTTGGCAAGTTAACAGAGACTGTTGGAATTATTTCAAATGTACAGCAAGAAAGTAGAAGAATATGAAAATTGAATAAAATATTTGATTTTCTGGAGCCAGAGTAGCTCTAGGTAGTAAACCGTTATTCCATACAGCCTTCGGTCAACATGCCAAAATGATTTCAAGGAATGCGAATGAACGTTGCAACTCCTATATATAAAAACCTTCTTAATACTGGACTTTTTAGCTACTTATTTAAAATGTTATGTCGTCTACAAACGATACAAAATGTCTTTCTTTCATAAGATCTTAATATTAGTCTATGTTCTCACACTACGACCCAGAGGGCGATTTTATTAAATATTGCAGACTAAGTTAAGGTTTGCTAGTTATTTGTCATATCATTATCCAATTTGCTTACTTTACATTATTATTTTGTTACCAACCCTTTCTATTGAGTTTAGATACGGCCATTTTGTAAGACAGTAATAGCAAATGGCGCCGCAGACATTTGACATACACTAGCAAAGTTTGAAAAAATCTTTCAAGAGTTAATTTCGAGAATTGAGTATAAATTCTACCAAAAACAATAAAAACAAAACGGTGCACAAGTTGACAACTAAATAATTAATACACTGGTAAAGATTAAATAATGTTGCCATGTTTGAAACGTAATAGGTAATATTGTGCACCAAAATAATCATATTTTAATCTGTGGACTAGGTCAGATTTAAATGGAACTTCATTATTCGTAAAAATATCACTTAAATAAATATTTGTATGAATAACGAAATGTTTATACTGTAAACAAATGAAAGTGTTACTGGCTGGATTGCATTTCGAGTTACTCTTTGCTTGTAAGTAGAGACATGTTTAAAAAACAACATGTCGACCAACTATATCACTTTAAAGCCAGAAACACTTCGTAAAATAAAAACAATAGGAACAGCACCAAATAAAAACAATTTTTGTAACAATCACATTAAATATTTGGCCGAATCAAATCCGACTTCGGATTCATTAAACTTTTAGAACTATTTCTTAATATTGAACTATTACGATTGTGCTACTTACTTTAACTTATTGTTACACCCTTCAGTTTAAAATGTACAACTAACCTAACGTTGGATTTCGATCAAGCTGAACTATTTGGCAGATTTTATTATTAGCTAGGAAATTGAGCAATTCTGTCATTTACTATATTATAGAATATTAAGATTAAACATAGTGCACATTTTACAAGGCCAGATTTGAAAGAGAAGTAAAAATTAACTATGATAGATTAGCTGAATTACTTTCTTTGCTAAAAAATCTCTTTACAATTACACCATCGTAAAAGGGCTATTTAGCCTCAATTTAAGATTTTCATATTTTAAAGAAAATGCATTAAATAAGTACTCAGTATAAAGTAAAGCTTCATCAAAATCCAGCAAACTATACTAATTAACTGCACACACGTTTGTAATATCAAATATTCTTTTAATTATTTTCGGAAATTACCTAGACGGTTTTTACACCGTTTTTATTGTAAACAAAACTCTATTCACAAGGGGATTAGTTTGTTTTCAATGCAAGATGCGATGTTGTCTGTCAAAACGTACTGATAACGCAAACCAAACGAACTTTTTGGTCTGAGCTTGAATATTGATTGGTTGTGAATTTAAAAAAGTTTCTACAAACCTACCAGATTTATTCACTTAGAAACACACTCATAAACACTCCAATCTTTGCGATACATATTGAATTCCACACACTTACTCTAGCCTATAGAGGACGTCTAACAATGGAGAAATGTTACGAACTTATAATAAAATCTATAATAGGGATGATGACTACATTCAAAAATTCAAAAAATAATTAGTCCGTCTTTTAGGCTATTAAAAACTATTTGAAACACATTTTTTACCTGATCAAATACATAAATAAATACAAAGATACAGAGCATCAAAGTTACGGAGTGGGGGTTTTTTACGTCACCATTGGGTAAAAATCGTACCCAAACGTGACGTCACGAGCAACTTTAACCCAGAGTAACTTTGTCATTTTTGGTTTAAGAGAAAAATAAAAAATACGTGTCGATTATTTTAAAATAATCTATGTGACAGACTAAAAAATTTTTTTAGTCATCATGCCTATTATATAAATTATTATAGGTTATATTATATTAGCTGCAAAGGTTGTTGTCATGCTTACGCATAGCATGAACAGCATCGTAGCACACTAGCGCCACAAATCAAAATACGAAATACAACACAGTAAAATAGCGCCATCTAGTGGGACCGATCAAAAAGTTCCGTTTTGTTATTATAATATTTTCTTACTGGCAACATATTCTCCACTGCTACCGTCCTGTTAATTACGAATTATTTTAAACTTTATGTTAAAGGCAAGGCATCACCTGTCGGGCATTAGCTGGTTATTTCGCTATCCCATTTTATAAAGCGGAATGACGTCACAAATGTAAACGACCATAAATACCTATAAAAAACTTATGTATTTTTTACTGAACTGTTATGTCGATGTATTCGTGACTCATCGCCAATTGAATAAGGATAGCAATTTGTCTCTCTCTCTCTATCTCATATCATATATTTATTATTTGTAATATTGGCGCATTTATCGTGACAATTGCCTATTTCTTGAATACTGGCCAGTTATATGGAACCATAGACAATATTGCTGGGACTGTTCTTCATTTAAAATAAAGCGCGGGCTTGCATAAAGCAAGATAATTTATGCATATTTGAGGTTATTTATATGAAACTTTGGACATCGCCCCTAGACCTAGAGGCGCGTATTAAAATAAAGCTAGTCTGAGTGATCTAAATTCAAATGTTACCGCAGATTGGGTCGGCCGGTCGGTATACTATCTGCGCCGGCGCTTCTCCTTGGTTGGTCGTCGCCGACCTGTAACAGAACATCCTACATTAATTAAGGAGTCTTTTAAACGTCATGCCAACCGAATGATTTACTAAGACAGTGACAGCAATAAGTACTATAATATCAACGTATCTCTCGATGAAGGGGCGGATGTAAGGATGGAAGTGAGGTTTGTTACTATTTCGACAGATTTCACAATATTGTAGGTTGCACATCAGCAGAATACCACATAATTCACATTATTTTAAGATATTAAGTCAACTTTCGAAGATATGACGGTAAACACGTACAGTCGCGGGCAGCATTTAGTCACAAAAAAATAACATGTTAACAACTCACCGAGCATAGAGTCCCCGTCGGCAGACCTCGGTAAACCCTATTCACGTTTCTTTCCCTTCTTCTTACCGATCCTCTTGCTGTAATTCTGCGCAAGCGCATTCACTATCGACACCACGAAGTACACAACCATCGCTAGAACGAACTTCTCCATAATACTGGATAGTACTGAGCCTTGAGACGGACTAGTTGTTTGTGTTGACGCGTCGTTTTTATGTAGTTTCGATTTCTGGTCGCGTAGGAACTCTAGTAAGGGTGCTTCTAGTTTTGGGCCGATGTATGGTATTCTCTCTACCCACGATAGGACTTGGCTGAAAGGAAAATTTTTAAAGTAAGACATGTGTATAATTATAATTAAGAGACTAATGTAGTTAAAGAAGGCTAGTGTTGAGCTAAACGACTTGCAGTGTCTCTGTTTATCCATCACCATGTCATGCTAAAATATGGAATCTCCTTCACAGAATTTTGGAACACAAACATAACTGTATCGTTCAGCTCCTGAGACCAAGTCTGAATACCTTTGCTGGCCGAAGAGTTGTTGTTGCCACATATTAAAACACAGAAACTACTAAAATGTTGGTGTTGCCATATTATTATGTATGCAGATTTCCACGACGTCTTTCATTACTGTCAGTGGTAATCGAATATTCAATCGGTACCTACATGAAAAATACATCTGTTAAACCACTTACCCAACCAAAACCTCATTAAACGCGATGATAACAAACATCTTCTGTATGTGCATTTTAATAACAGCTTTGCCTAGTACGGTGGCGCCGAAGAACGTCCAGAATGGCACTAAGAAGTGTCCGCAAGTGAGACCGGCCAAATCAAACAGAGGGTTTGGTACGGATGCACACGCCAATATACCCGCGAATCCGACTTTTTGGACCAGCTTTTGAACCATTATTTTCGCTCTGGAAGTTAAAGGGAAGTGATTAGAAAACTCAGTAGCAAATTGGATGGATAGTTTAAGGCCTGCTGGACACGGACTGCTTTAAGCAGTTGCCACCGACTGCTTAAAGAGAGACCGCGCGTTGAACTATAGTCATTCATTCGCTGCCGTGCCGTTCAGTCCACTATCAGCTCAATCACTTCCTCCTCAACTACTTGAATCAGTCCGTGTACGGTAAGCCTTACGATGGTGTGTAGTTTTGAGAGCAGTATAACATAATGTTACAAGAATCTTTACCTACTTAACTTCAGAAACATACGACAGCTCAATTAGCCCTACATTTTAACATAAGATAGAAGTTTGAGGGCTAATGTTGGACTCTTATTTGCTGTTTATTACAAGACGACGGGGTATTTACATAGAAACAAAATATAAGAAAGACGATCCAAAAAGTAAAACCTCTAGCTTAGCATACACTCCGTGATAAGACGTTGTCATGGGTTTGTCACGCTTACGTCTCTGTCTATAGTTTTAAATGTGATAAGGACAGCATGACGTGAGATAATCGCGGCACGTATGCTAAGCCCCCATAACACTGTAGGATAACTTTAGCTGATCATGACAAAGTTGTACCCTACCTGCCAGTCCTAGAA
Organism: Anarsia innoxiella; assembly: GCA_947563765.1. Lineage (NCBI taxonomy): Eukaryota > Metazoa > Arthropoda > Insecta > Lepidoptera > Gelechiidae > Anarsia > Anarsia innoxiella. The sequence continues at coordinate 4,410,717 of OX387410.1, read as the reverse complement.
TCATCCGGCGTACTAAGCTCCTGTACCCCTCCCCCCGAGAGCCGCGCCGCCCGCGCCATGAAGTAGGGCGGCAGCTCCCCCAGCGCCGTACCGATACCCCACATCATAGACTCCACGCGGACCTTCGCCATTATGTTCCATATTGACACCGCGTTCTGAGGGTCTATTTCTGTCGGACAGATTATGCTGGAAAAAAGGGTTGAGTTTGCTAATTGATTAATATTGCGAAGTGTAAATAGTATTTTTATTTTTAAATCGTTTCTTAACGATTCCCTGAATTTGAAAAAAAAAACACTATTTTTCAAAAGTATACGTAAGTAGCATGTAATTAATTAGTTAGGTACTTATTTACGTAGGTGATAAAAGATTTACTTAAAAAATTGTCGCATAATCGTTCGGAAAGCAGAGTAATTTCGCGGTCATATAAAAAGTTGAAAGATATACAAGCGGATCGATTTATAATTAAAAAGCACTAAAGTCTGTAAACCGATATCGGGTAAAAACCTCACAACAAAACATTTTCCTCAAACACAAAACACAGTTACGAAACAAAACAAAAAATACCAAGAACACTTATCACTTACTCATTAGGATAAGGCGGTTCAGGGAAGTTCAAGCCACCGCACTCGTAGGCCGCGAGCGTGACGCGTGCGATGTGCGGGCCGAGGTACAACAAGAACGTGTGCAGCCCTGTACCGAGCCCGACACTACTGCATACACCGAGTACCACCCACCAGCCCCACCACGCTAGCGTTGATATTGTCATCTGGAATTGGAGACAGAGTATTTGTTTATTTGAAATTTTAATACTATCATAAACTACTATACAGTCATTAGCTGCTATAAAATAAGTGTACCCTTAAGGAGTTTTTGAGTAATAAACTTGAGTATGTTTATCAACTTTTGCTTAACCAGTCTCTCACCAACATTAACTTATTGCCTTCTTAAACTTCGTACTCATCGTGCCTCTGTTATACCTAGCCTTTCTAGTCATTATTTCTAGCTTGTTATGGATGCCAGAAAAAGCTTACCGCCATTTTCTTTAAATTTACGCTTAGTTTCTAATACTTGCTAGTCAATTTTTTTGTATTTCTAACACTTACATGTACATAAGGCTGGTGAGGTCCGGCCACGTGATAGGAAACACATGTACTCGCTACAGCTAATATAATACTCAACGCTAGTAGTTTGTACGTTAATAACCTGAAAAGAAACAACAGCTTATTTAGAATTGAAATCTAAAGAGTTTGTCTCAGAAAAAATAAATAATTATCTAATGCTAGAAACGACATTGCAATTACTGTACCCAGCTGTGCATAGGCACATATTTCATATATTTTCTTTTTTTCGTCTATCAATCATAGGAGAAGCATAATTTCCGTTACGTTTGAATATCAGAAAATCTCATTGTGTATAATTAATATAACGACAAACATCAATCAGATGCACCAAGTTTCAAATACACGTTATTTTATTTACGATTGAATAAACATAGTCTCATTGAATGCGCACGCGTTTTTTTCTTGTCGTTTTTTATATCGATTGTCTCTAGGATAAATTGAGCAATTTGTCAAATGTCTAATTGAATCATCGACATGTCTGTAGCGGCGCATCGGGCGCTATAAATTCTTCACATTATTTGGCAAGCAAGTTGACAATTTGTTACACGTTGGTTCTAAGAGCGGTTACGCACTAGGTACATTCGATTGTTATCCGATCCGAGATATTTAGTATAAATATGAGAACTATTTCTAATTATCAGGATCGGATGTAGCGTGTAACCGCTCTAATCGATTTTTATAATGAGAGATAGGAAATCGATCCTTCCGTTTATATGTAATGTAATGTAATCTAGACAAAACGTAATATACTTATTTGAAAAGCTTTTAAAATCATAATCTTGCCTACAGTGTCCCACTGCTGGGTTAACGCCTTCCTTAGCTTTTATTAGTACTTTATCAGTACCTACATCCATGATCTCTACATCCAAAACCGTCTATTTCAACCTTATAATCCACTCTATTCTAAGTAGGTGCATTCTTACCGTTGTAATCCAGTAGAGCACAGTATGAGGAGTTCTCTAAAGAAGTACTCTAGCGTGGTGAACGGCCGCCGCCATAGCACCAGACTTTCGCTGTCCATTGGGGTGGCTTTGCTCCTGGAATTTAAAAGAAATTATTTTTAGTTATATTTCTTCTATATAAATAAATCAGCCTACATAAATAAATATCTTTTATACCGTTATGTCCTCTTATTTATTTCACTTTTATATTCTTAGATTTCCAAAACTAGAAACGGAATCGCTCACTTACTAATCAAAAGCGATTGAATTAATATATTATGAAGACTGAGATAAAGGGATAGATCTTACCTTAGATAGAGAAATGAAAAAATAAAATAAGTAGGTAAGTAGGTACCTAAGTAAACAAAGATCGCGACTACTGATTAAATATTTGGCAGGACATTTTCCAGTGTTCATCCATATAATAAAATTGATGTTAAACGATTGAAACAATGTGGAAGCATTGCGGTACCTGATCTCCTTGGGCTGCGGATGGTGGAGCGGGTTGCGCGTGCGCTGCTCGTCGGCCTGCACCGCCGCCGTTAGCTTGTAGTACCCGAGGCGGGCGAGCTGCAAACCAACACGGTAATATCACCTCTATTGACATAGGTAGTTCGAAGTTCCCTAATATGGTTAGAATCATATTTATCATTCGCTTTTGCATTTATTAGGTAGATACCATTTTGTAACTGTATGAAATCGTCTTGGCAATAACGAAATTAATGCTATGTCTAACAACTTACATAATTAAAAATAATGAAGTAAAGTACAATGTAATTTTTTTTAAGTGTACCTACGTAAAATGTGTAGTTTGCTTATTTTATACCTACGTAAGTGATTTTAATTAAGTAGATACCTACAAAAATAATAATGAAATTGTGATTGATAACACGAAACTAGCACCCAAAAGCATTCGGAAAATCTTGGTTATTTCAGAGATAAATTATAAATTCATACCTAACAGTATTATAAAATGATAGCCAATTTAATTCCGTTCCAAAATGTAACATTGAAAAAAATTTTCCGATCGAAAAGTTTGCGCACTGTAAAACCAAAAACTGGTACTTCTTAGATGATGTAGAGTTACTAAACAAACTCAATTGCTACAACTATGCTACAAATAAAAATAATTCACTTTCTAAAATGCAATAAAATAATTGAAAAACTTTAGTTTTTCTTCACACTTGTATAAACACTGGTAGCAACGATAAGAAAGAACCAACACATTGGAAAAAACTCATTCAAAAATAACAGTTCAAACGGACGAGTTTTCCGACTTCACAACAAAGAAGCGTTTGCGGGAAAGAAATGTGTAAAAGTATTTGTTATACCTTGACGAGCCAATAAAATTAAAAATAAAAATATTCTTAGCGGCCGGCAGCACGTTTATTTCGCGCGTGACATAATATGATCTTATTTTTAAGCTCACAATGTACACTGTACCTAATTTTCAAACGACAATTCATTGTAGCTAAGTATGATTACTGAACGAAAGCAAAATTGTCATCAATAGTAGTTTAAATACTTTTAATTAGCTTTTCATATTTATTTCCTATTTTATACAGTTACATAATTATATATATTATGTATTCAGTAATTAAAATGATATACATTTAGTAGTTTTACATATTTTTGTATCCTTTTGTAGTAATATTGAATTTAAGTTTCAAACAAATGTAATTTTCTGATTGGTCGAACATCACGTCATTTTTCTACTTTCCTATAATACTTTGGGCGGTTAAAAGAGCATTCTTTGTTTAACAGTGGTTCGAGGCAGACCTCACGTAAGTTAAGTAACTTTCTATGTACTAAGCTAGGGCTCTAGACAATAAGAAATCGATACTTACTTTACTAATTGTAATACAAAACGTTATATGTGATATTAAAGTGTTTTAAAGTAAAGAATATAATTATCTTTGATCAAAATGACTGTTTTATTTCCTACATTCCATTATCTGCTTAGCTTAATTATAAATTCTTGCTATTTCCCTACTCTCTCTTTTACTTTTCTGACATCAGAAGTGGGATATGTGTCCGCGTTTCTAATATATTTTACTATATTTTAGGATGGATACAGAGGCTGTTACTTTATTGCTGTCTGCGATTCGAGATGCTGTGTCTAGTAAAGGACAAAAGGATGACGACGTCGCCCTGCCCGTGTTCGATCCGGATCGGAACGACTGCGGAGCTGCTACATGGTGCGAAAGTGTGGAAGCTCTTTCTAAGGAGCTGCAATGGAGTAGCCTAAAGACTGCTGCTAAGGCAGGTAAGGCCCTCAAGGGCTCTTCACTTAAATGGTTTGAAACCTGGGAGCCTTCAGACGGTAGATCGTGGGAGAATTTAAAGCGAGACATTATTGATGTGTACCCTGAGAAACGAAACCTATCTGAAAAACTCACAAAGGCCGTTTCGTATTCGTCTGATTTAGCTGAGTCTTACGGTGAATATGCGAGAGAGAAGTTACGATTGTTTCGCAATACCAAAATTGCTTTTACGGACTCTCAATTAATTGAGTTAGTATGTGGAGGTATTGTGGATGCGGACGTTAAGATGGCTTCTTTAAACAATGGCGTAACTTCTACCTCTGCTCTTATAGCTTTATTGTCTACTTATGCCAAATCTAAGAAGAGGACGTCTGAAAACTCTATTAAAGATAATGAATCTGGTTCAGGACCCAGTGGAGCTAAAAGGCCGCGGCAAGATCTAAGGAAATGCTTTAACTGTAATCAAATTGGTCATGTTCAAACCCAGTGTAAATTTGCTTCTTCGACATCGGTTAATAATCAAGCTCCACAGGTTCCTAAACCAAATGATACTCGAATTAAGACGTGCACATTTTGTAAAAAGATTGGACACCTGGAATCGATATGTTTCTTAAAACAACGAGCTATGTCAAATAATTCTGCATCAATCACTTTAGCTTCCCCTAATGAGGCAAATTTTTTAGACAAGCGCCAATAAACTTAACCGTAGTTAATATTCATGGAACGGAAATAAAGTCACTTATCGACACAGGTGCCAATTGTAGTTTAATAAAGGAATCAGTCGCTCGAAAATTAGGGTGTAATTTAACTCCTACTAGTCTTTATTTAAGTGGAATAGGACATAATAAAATTCATATCTTTGCCAAAATTACTGTGCCAGTTCAATTTAATGAGGTATGTTTAGAGCTAGACTTGTACGTTGCAAGGGATCAGGACATCTGTTACGATCTGCTCATAGGTAGAAACGCCGTTCAATATCCGGATATAGAACTTGTTACGGACTCTTTAGGAAGTCGTTTTGTTAGAAAACCCATTGAATCCAAGACAGGTGAGGTTAATTTAGTTTGCTCTTCATCTGAATTACTTGATTTAAATTTAAATCTTGAACATTTAGACATTAACCTCCAACAGAAAATTAAATTGATTTTTGAAAAATATCCATCTGTCTTGGGGGAAATGGGAACAGTCAAAACGGGTGAACTTGTTTTACGATTAAAAAAAAATGAGGTAGTTTATTACCGACCTTATCGATTGGCCCAAATTGAGAGGGAAAAGGTAGATGTAATAATTCAAGATCTTTTAGAAAAACGTATTATTCGCGAAAGTGAGTCTCCGTTTGCTAGTCCCGTAATTTTAGTTAAAAAAAAAGATGGCAGTGACAGATTATGTGTGGACTTTCGAGCCTTAAATAAAATACTAGAAAAAGACAGATACCCTCTCCCTCTCATTGAGGATCAGATTGATAAGCTCGGTAAGGCCAAATATTTTATATCTATTGATATGAAAAATGGTTTTTACCAGATCCCCATTTCTCCCGACTCTATCAAATATACAGCTTTCGTCACGCCTAGTGGCCACTACGAGTTTATTAAGATGCCTTTTGGTATCTGCAATGGGCCTGCTGTCTTTCAAAGGGCTATTACAAAAGCTGTACAACATCTAAAATTTCTGTTGGTCTACATAGACGATATTCTGATTCCTTTCACCACGGTAGAAGAGGGCCTTCATTATTTAGAGGAAACAATACAAGCTCTTTCTGTTGCGGGATTCACTATAAACCTCAAAAAATGCAAATTTTTTGTTCAAGAAATTGAGTATCTTGGCAGGCAGATATCGCATGATGGCGTTAAACCTAGTGAAGCCAAGGTTTATGCATTAATACATTCCCCGGTGCCAAAGAATATAAAACAGGTACGCCAATTTATGGGGCTCGCAAGTTACTTCCGTAAGTTTATACCTGATTTCGCAGCAAAAACTGCTTGTATTACAAAATTGACTAAAATTGACCAAAAATGGGACTGGGGCGTAGATCAAGACATAGCTAGGAACTATGTAATAGAACACCTTTCTAAAAAACCTTTATTGACCATATTTAACCCCCAATTGCGCACCGAACTTTACACAGACGCAAGCTCAATAGGTTATGGAGCAATATTAACTCAATGGGTTGATGACACTAAGAAAGTGGTCGCTTATTTCAGTAAACGAACTACACCAATAGAGAGTAAGTATTGCTCTTATGACCTAGAAACTCTGGCCATTTATAACGCTTTGCGTCATTTCCGGGTGTATCTATTAGGCATAAAATTTCAGATCATTACCGATTGCAACTCAATTAAATCCACAATGACAAAGAAAGACATCTCCCCTCGCGTTGCTCGCTGGTGGGCATATATGCAAGATTTTAATTTTGATATTGTCTACAAGAAGGGCAGATATATCAGTCACGTGGACTTTTTGAGTCGCAATCCAACTGACACTTCCAATCTTGACAGTCCAACTGACTTACAGGATACTCCCGATATTCAAACCCCTACAATAATAAATCCACTTGATACTGAAATACTCCCCCAATCGTACTCTTCAAACAACATTGTTTGTCTTATAAACGAGACTCCATCATGGCTAGAAATATCCCAGCAAAATGACCCTGAAACACAAAATCTGATAGCGCAGGTGGTGTCTGGTGAATTGGATGGAAATAGGTATATCCTACAAAATAACTTATTATTTTATCAAGTACAACCCGATGATTACAAACTTTTTGTTCCTAAAAGCGTTAGGTTCGATTTGGTCCGGCTATTTCATGACGACAATTGTCATGTGGGGCTGGAGAAAGTATTAAACAAGCTTCGTGATTATTTTTGGTTTCCCCACATGTCTGCTTTTGTTAAAAAATATATTAAGCATTGCTTAATATGTATCCAACGTAAAGTTCACTCGGGCCCAAAGCAGGGATTCTTACACCCTATTGAGAAGACACCCATACCTTTCCATACAATTCATTTAGACTGCACCGGCCCTTTCTCACAAACTACAGAGGGCTACAAATATATACTGCTATTGGTTGATGGTTTCACGAAATTCTGCCTACTTAAACCTCTTAAAGGTTTAAGTGCACAAGAACTCGTTCCTCTGATAAGAGAAACTATAACAATATTTGGTACCCCATCTAGGGTAATCACGGACAGGGGAACAAATTTTAGTTCGCGGCAAATACAGACCCTATTTAGCGAATTACACATTGAACACCACATGGTCGCAACGGGAACACCAAGAGGTAACGGCCAAGTTGAGCGTTACGTGACAACTGTTATAGACATGTTGAATACCACGTGTAATGGTATGTCAGACTGGCCAAGCGCATTGTGGAAAGTTCAACAGTCTATAAACACGACCACGCAAAAATCGACTGGTTTTACCCCTATTCGCTTGCTGATAGGTGTCGACGCTAATATACCTAGTGTCCAGGCTCGACTAAATGAAGTTAATGCGACAGAACCTGAAATTGATACACGAGCAGATAGGGAAGTAGCTTGTAGACGTCTTGCTATAGAGTCTGGTAAATTTAAAAATCGCTTTGATAGTGTGCGCCGCGATAACAAATCCTTTGTTGTAGGTGATGTAGTTTATGTCAGTCAGGATCACAGGCGACACGATAAACTAAGTGTGCGGTACAAAGGTCCATATGAAATTATTTCTATATTACCTTTTGATAGGTTTTCCTTAAGAGGCACTGGCAATTTACGAAATATTATTGTAGCTAAGGATAAATTAAGGCTGTGGCCTGGGGAATGGACTGATTCTGATTAAATTATTTTAATTAAATATTAAGTAAAAATATTTTATGTTTTAGTGTAAGTCAAAAAAAATTGTGTTATTTCTATATTAGTGAGGTTATAATTATGTTTATTATACCTACTTATATTGAAAAATGTACTAAATAATGATTCCAAGTCGATTATAATGAATTAATAAAAATATTTGGTTACTTTGCTAGATGTAAAAAAAAGTAGGTACCTGATTATAATTATTAATTAGGATTTGTAGTAAGTACTTCAGCAAATTTTGTTGTTTCTTAATTATTATTATTATTTTTTTAAACCTGATTGTAATTATTAATTAGGGTTTGTAGTTAGTACTTAAGCAAATTTTGTTGTTTCTTAATTATGATTATTTTATTAAGAGCTTTGAGTTTAATAAGTTTATGTTGTAATTATTTACTTTTGTTTCCTCCTAATGTGAAAGGAGTGGAGTGTTAATAATGTCCTCCTAATGTGAAAGGAGTGGAGTGTTGGTAATGTCCTCCTAATGTGAAAGGAGTGGGTAGTTAATAAGTTCCTCCTAATGTGAAAGGAGTGGAGTGTTGGTAATGTCCTCCTAATGTGAAAGGAGTGGAGTGTTGGTAATGTCCTCCTAATGTGAAAGGAGTGGGTAGTTAATAAGTTCCTCCTAATGTGAAAGGAGTGGGTAGTTAATAAGTTCCTCCTAATGTGAAAGGAGTGGGTAGTTAATAAGTTCCTCCTAATGTGAAAGGAGTGGGTAGTTAATAAGTTCCTCCTAATGTGAAAGGAGTGGATAGTATTATTTGATGTAATTTGGATACTTCGAGAGCGAAGTATTGTCAGTCTGGCCGTGACATAATATGATCTTATTTTTAAGCTCACAATGTACACTGTACCTAATTTTCAAACGACAATTCATTGTAGCTAAGTATGATTACTGAACGAAAGCAAAATTGTCATCAATAGTAGTTTAAATACTTTTAATTAGCTTTTCATATTTATTTCCTATTTTATACAGTTACATAATTATATATATTATGTATTCAGTAATTAAAATGATATACATTTAGTAGTTTTACATATTTTTGTATCCTTTTGTAGTAATATTGAATTTAAGTTTCAAACAAATGTAATTTTCTGATTGGTCGAACATCACGTCATTTTTCTACTTTCCTATAATACTTTGGGCGGTTAAAAGAGCATTCTTTGTTTAACAGTGGTTCGAGGCAGACCTCACGTAAGTTAAGTAACTTTCTATGTACTAAGCTAGGGCTCTAGACAATAAGAAATCGATACTTACTTTACTAATTGTAATACAAAACGTTATATGTGATATTAAAGTGTTTTAAAGTAAAGAATATAATTATCTTTGATCAAAATGACTGTTTTATTTCCTACATTCCATTATCTGCTTAGCTTAATTATAAATTCTTGCTATTTCCCTACTCTCTCTTTTACTTTTCTGACACGCGCAAGTGAAATGTGACTGAGTGACGTCACGGACCACGCCACTGAATTAATTTCACTTTTGTACACTCTCTACTCTGCACTTTTACTATCATTTGAGGCACGCAAAAGTGAAACTGCTTTGCGGCTACAGAGCCTAACTTTTACGTAATATTATTACATCCAGTTATCTCTTCAATGTTATGTTAACATAGTTAAAATAATATTATAGTACTTATACTTTCTATTTTCTATACACTTCTTTCATAAAGTTAAGTAACTGTATAATGCCATGTATGTGTACACGTTCACGGCAAAACGGAGCGACGAATAGACTTGTTTTTTTAAGTGGAAATAATTGAAGGGATGGAGTGTGACATCGGCTCATTTTATCTCTTGCTAACCCCCCACGATGAGCGGGATTTTGTATAGAGCAAGCATTCCCAAAACCTGCATTTACGCGAGCCAAACCACGGGTAAGCAAGTAAATACAATTGCCGATTTCGTGCCAGACAATCAAATACACAATCGTCATACTCGAAACGAATGTAAGACGAACGCTATCATTTGTAAACATCTCTAATCACTGGCACGTGTTTACTAAATAGGAGACTATGTACATACTGAATGAATAGCAAAATATGTATTTTTTACCTATTGTCTGTAACAGTTTATCTAAATGTTTATATTCCTCGACATTAGGTAACAATTCCTATACAAATATTAAAGAAGGTACCTAACACTTAGTTTCAAGATACACGGTATCAGTCTAGTCATCGACAACTCTGGAACTCAAAATCAAAGTAGAGCTAAGGATGTAAACAAATAAAATGCCATAAGTGTCCACTTATCACCGTCCATCTTATCGCCGTTGTCAGTAAAGAAACTTTTTGTAAAATCAGTAAACTGAATGAACAAGAAAGAATACCTAATACTATAATAGTATAGCAGGTGGGTGACATAATTCATATCTGGGTAAATGCATGAAAATTAATTATAAGCGATCGCTCGATAAGTAGGTACTTACTGTTACAGTCTACGTCTAAACATGTGATTGCCAACATGCGTGTTTACAGACAGACTAACTACGTCACTTGTAACGCAACAGTAGCGATTACAATTTCAATTAAGTTTAATGTTAGTTATGATACTGAAGTAAATAATACTGTAATAGGCAAACGATTGTCACTTTTTATGAGTTAGAAATAAGGCTATTTTATAATTAATTCAGTTGACTGTTGCTAGGTGGCATCTCTAGGTGTACACTGATTCATCGACAGAATATTAATTAGCACTAGCATATTTAATTTTAAATAGACAATAGGCTAGGTAATTATAACAACTGCTGTTTCGTGCTGTTAGGGACTAATGAAATATTATTTTTTCATTTCAAACATCGAACCTAATCGAGCTAATAGAGGATGAATGAGTTGAGATAAATATATAGATAAATCATTTCTTAAACAGAACAATCGTAAGAAGCAAAATACTATTTCTAAACAAAGAAGAGCTACTTCACGCTGCTTGCAGACTTTACATCAATTAAACCACTTTGATGATTTACTGCCTACACAACGATGTAGCTAACGAACTAGCCTAACATTCAGCTAATTATAAGAAAATTTCAAACAAGAAGTGTACCAGAGCACATATTATTAGTATAAATAGACAATGGGCATCTGCTAACAGAGCATGATAGGTGTAAAAGTGTAATTATCAGACGACTTCCATCTATTCTTTTCTTAACATGTTTGTTTATGTGTATCTTATTACTGTAGAATTAGTATCTCTATGTTTTATTTTCATTGATTGATAAATTTGCTACGCAGATTATCGATAGAGCAAAGTATATTTTGTAATCTTTGATATAAATTGATTTCCACGTATTGCAGACCATAATAAAGACGCGAATGGTAAATAAACGTATACCTACTCGTTTATAGGTTGGCAGTTTTACAATGAATCAGCGGATTTTATCACACATCATCAAAGAACAACTGACGTGGCTAACTTCCAATATTGGATCAATATTTCTTCATTGTTTCAATGGATACAAAGAACATAGATACTAATTAATTAAATGCATACTTTAATGCTATGTAAATAAAGAAGATAATGCGTTAGATAATCTAATGTCTAGTATTTCTGAGTTACGTTAAAATAATACCTACATCCTTGACATTAGGTTTATATTTAACTGGAGCGTTTAATTACGGAAATAGCTGAGTGGCGTGATCGTGCGACCGCCGCGTGCGCAAGTCCGCTGACCTGTTTAAGTTTGATTGATACGGGTTAACATCAAATATTGATTCACTAGGACAACAGACAGACATCCAGTTGACTTAAACCACATAAAGTGACTCCATTATTCTATTCTTTTTGGAAAGATATATGAAGCTCACTTGAAAATTTTGAAATTCAAGAAATTCAATGAGACAATAGATCTCAGAAACAATGAACAATAAAGTAATGAAAACGATGTTGGAAAATGAGAAATCCACTCACACTGCAGAACTAAATAGGCCTTAGGTGATTAAAATCTAGCCATGCCACTGCAAAACGTTTGTAGAATACTAAAACATGGAACTTTCAAACGCCTCTAACAATTAATTTTAGATTAAGTAAGATTAGAAAGTGTGATCTGTTGATTGAATTATAAATAGGATAATTATAAGTTTCGTGAAGAGTATCTAAGAGTATAATATTTCAGTAAAATCTTGGCACCTGTTCAAATACTGTTCTTTAAACAGGTTGTTAGCCTTATTAGACAAAAGAAGATCATGCATTTTGTACGATTTTTTTTGTCCTCTCACAAGATAAGTAGAGGATTTTTTTTCGAAATCTCTCATCAGGGATTATCTGTTGTTTATTAAATATTCTTTATGAAAAGATCAAATTCTTATTTAATCTCAAAATACATTGACTTTTTAAGACCTAATTTTAGACTGAATGTGCGAAGTACAATGACCTCAAAAAGAAAGATATTTGATGACTGACTTATTGGAATTAAGATTGCTTATTTGATAAAAAATAAAGTACTTACTTGCAAGTACTTCCACATCAAAAGTGATGATACATTATTTTACGATAGGTACTTTAAGAGTAAGATACTTTTAGAAAATGTTTGATAAGTAAATAAATTACGTCAATCTTAGCCTACTAAAATATAAGTAACTAAGTCTTCCTGTATCTTGCACAGGCAAAAAAAATCAAAAATAAGAGTAATACAATTACCTGACATTTTAAATGTAAACCAAGTTACTTAAGTTACAATTTCAAAAAACATGCTTCATTAAATATTAGCACAAGTGCTTAATTGTAAAACCAACATATTATGCATTTAGTATAAATAAGCCAAACATCCTAACTGCCAAAGAACACCAGAGTGGCAGCTGGTAAAACAATAAATACAATCAGCATATTCCTAATGTATTCTAACTGACACCATTTTGGCTGGGACTTGTTGTTATTATAGGAGTCTACATACATATTACTCATATCATAGTTGAAATTGGTTGTTATAGAGCCAGTTTAAATTGCTTATTGTCATAGATAAATACTTAAACAGTAACTAAAATTATTATTTAATCTATTTGTGATACTGTAATTTTTTTTTTTAAATGGCCTCAATGAATAAAGATGACTTTCCTTATATTAACTTTCCTGCTTATAAGTTAGTTGGAAAATTATAGTTATCTTAACCAAGCTGTTTTAAAACTTATTTGATATCCAAATTATTTTCATCTGAAATTGTAAATATTCCTTAAAATAACATGCTTCAAAATAGATCTTGTCAATGAAACTCAAATCAACATCTACATAGTGCTTATCACTAAAATAGCCAATAAGAATTTTTGATCAAAATTGTAAATATTCAATCTACAAATCTAAAACATAAAATAAATTATCTACTAACAAAATAAAAATGTCTACAACTCTTCATTAATAAAAAACGTGTCTGTATTAAAAAAAAAGGTGATTGATTTGTATCAAAATATTTACACTGCAGTTGAGAACATTGACATGGCATTGGATAGCCACAACATTAACTACATAAATAATAATAAAAATTAAGCAACACAACACGGCCGGCAAACTCAAAGTAAAACAAAGCACAGACGATGTCAAACAGGGTTATACCAGCTCGTTTTTGTTGCCTGTAGCACGTTGCCCTCGTTTCCTGCATTCTGCTCTCAATTGCTCTTTGCTCATTGCCGCCAATGCTTCAGGGTTTATATTTTGGCGAGGCCTTCCTGCTTCAGACACAGATGTCTGTCGTGGTATGGCTAAAGAAGCCTGGTTACGACCACGCCTTGAGCCAGCCATCTTTTTAAATTATTCTCTCTTCCTCTTTAATGAAGTTTTATGTCTTTGTTTTTTACCATGGAGTTGTCTATATTTCTTCCAAATATATTACCATTAAATTTGGATTTATGTATGACTTGTCCCTTCACCTTGCAGAAGTTGAAAACCATTGAAGTGATAAATGCACATAGTTAATTAAATACGTATGTAAATATTAATATTACTTTTAATTTACTTACTTAAGCATATAAATAAATACATAGATGTAAAATTAAAGTAAATACTTAAATATTACAGCATGAAATATAAAATAAAAATTAATAATAGTAAAATAAGTATAACCGTTATGTAAGGAGAATGTTAAAATGATAAAATGTTCAAATAAATTGCGTAAACGTAGGTTGTAATGCTGTAAATTATCGTCTCGCGAGAGAATATCGATTATTTTCTTCATTCAAGTGTAACGTATTACATTTAGAAATGTAATGAGGGGAAACAGAGAACACATTGTTTAGCATATACAAAACAAAAAGCCACGTTCAGCCCCTAAAGAAATAAGCTAAATATCGGAAAAATATAGGGGAGACAGCAGGAATAATATGCAGTTCTAACCTAACATAACAACTAAAACGTGAAACCTATAAAAGTACTTACATTCAAATAATGCTGGTTATTACACTCTAATTAATTACTAAGCAAATTTCTTATTATTTACTCTAAATGACATGAAATAAAATTATTTTTCCGCACAAAACACTCCACCACAAAAATGAAAGTTGAACTGAATTGTGCTGCCATAACTTTCCCTTATTTATCCCGCAAAAACTTCATTTTTATTCACTGAAATTGTCACATCCACACATAGTCAAATGATCCAAAATTTGAAAGCTTTTTTCATATACATATATTTTTTTAATTTTAATATGGTTTAGAAAATTAAAAGATATTTTTATTAATGTTGAGGGAAATATTGCATAACTTCCATTTTATCGGGAAGAAGTTCAGAACTGGCAATCATTTTATAAACTGACGTGTGTCTATACCATAGCCAATTGTAGATAGAGACGATATACACCAGCGCCAGCCTATTGAATCCTTAGTTAAACGTTTTTGAAGTAGTGGTGGTATAAGAATTTAAAAGTCAGAGAATTTTTCTCTAGTTATATGTCAAAAACGTCAAAATGCGCTTTTATCGAATAGATTTTGTGGCATTTAATATTATGAAAGCTTCATATTTTTCCATTTTTCAGATTTTTTGCAAGGATATTTTCTTTCTACGGAAATTTCTACGGAAGAGAGCCGTGCACTCTTTCTAACAAATAAATGTGATATCATTTGATTATTTTTATGTGCATGTGTGTACGAGAAAAACAGGATCGGATTGTTTTGTGATTTTAAGTTTTCGTATAAAGTGTTTTAAATGGACAATGAATAATAATGATGATATTAATAAATATTTACCGTCTATTCTAAATCCAAGAGGAGTTAGAAAACAAGACGCGGATCTTTCGTTAACACAGGTAACGGACTATTATACAAACATTTTACTGTAAAAGAAGGTAGAAACTGAACTCTTTGAGTTTATATAATTAATAATGTGTGTCTAATTATGAAACTTAAGGAGATATGCGACGCTATTCCAGTATACCAAGCTAACAATGTATCCTGTAACCATTTTGCCATTGATACTGTAACTCCTAGACATGTAATGACAAAGTAATGTTTCTATACTTTCACTAAGTATGTGGATATTACCCTGACCAGCTTCAGAAAGGCTCAGCAAATATCTGAGCAAAGATTTTCATGATACAATCATTTAGTTTTATAATTTAATTAATTAATATCTGAACCAATGGCAACAACTACTAATTTATGAAAGCCAAGCCATCACTCTTATGTTTATATTAATATTCTTTTCCCTTATTCGACAGTTTCCCGATAATATTTATTTGTTTCAGAATTCTATCATAAGTCGCTGTTCCTTGTCTTTGAAAAGAAAGATCTCCAATGCAAATAAATTTATTCAAAAGGTAAGATTCTGTGAATTGAATTCAAAGTTAACAATGATTTGTATTCATATTTTCTTTTTAATCTAAAAACATTATTTATCTTTAACCTATAAAATGACAGCGTTTTACCTACCAATAAAACGCTTATTAAAATACTTGCCTAATTCGAAGCCTATTATATTATGTGAGAAAAGCGTATTTAGCTTTATGTAGCCTGTGGCGGTTTAATATATCTATCCTTTTCACCCCTACGTCCTTTTACTATTTCTATCTCTTTCACACCCTGTCAGTTGCAAGTGACAGTTGGTATGATATATAAAGACTGACACGAGCGATGGCCCGTCATTGCATTTCACATAATGTACACCAGGCAGATATTAAAATTGTAGGCTTCGAATTAGGCAAGTATTTTAATAAGCGTTTTATTGGTAGGTAAAACGCTGTCATTAAAAAACTGTGCCGTAATTCGAAGCCTATTATATTATGTGAGACCTGTTTGATATCGCCTGGTGTGAAAGAGTGAATGTGTTGTGTATGCCTGTATGTAATCAGGTAGGTAGTTATGTACCTAATGCTACTAGGGATAAAATATGCAGGTAAAAGGAAACAAAGATTAATCATTCATTTGAGCGATGATTTATTTAGAAATATAACAATTGTAGGTACATCTAGCAATGATTTATTTAGAAATAAATAAATGACAATTGTAGGTACATTTAGCAATGATTTATTTAGAAATAAATAAATAACAATTGTAGGAACATCTTCTTGATTTCTAAATAAAAACTCTCATATAAATTTGACAAAAAAATAAAATAAAAAATAAATTAAACAGGTGAAAATAAACGGGTTACAGATACATTATTTTCTGTAGACATAATTACTCTATTATAAAATTTCATAAAAACATTTTGAGAGCGCCAGTTTCCTCTCCTTAGGATGTCATCAATGGGAAAGTTTTGTATCCAGTTCTTTGAGGCTACAGCTGGTCGGAAACTTCCAGGTGTTGCTTGAATGCCAGCCTCTGCCAGTAATGATTTCAGCCAATTAGCAATGGTTGTTTTAGATGCAGCCTTAGCAGCTCCGCATACAGTCAGAAATAGATTGTCAATTCCAGAGCTTTGCCTTCTATTTCTGGATAAATCAATAAGAGTTTTTACCCAGTATACAGGGTCCAAAGCTTGGGAATCTGGATTAATAGTTAGTTTCCACCCAGACTGTCTATAATCACCACTATCAGTCTTAGATCCATATTTTGGCCAGAAAATTATATGGTTTTCTGATATGTGAAAGTTATCAGAGTTAATAGATAGTAAGGTCAAGTCATGCACACGCCTGCCTGAGCATAAAAGTAGAATGCAAGCAGTACGCCTGGAACACTCATAAAAACTAAAGTTGCTACGAAAGCTATTGCAAAGCCAAGAAGAAAGCATGTCGATATCCCAAATAGGTGGTTTATCTGCTTTGGGGACTTTGTTTGAAATTGATTTTATTATATGCTGCACAAGAGGATGTGAACTTAAGCGGTCAGTTCTATTAGGCTCAGTCAACGTAGAAACTACTGATTTATGGAATAAAATAGTATTTTTGGAAAATTTATTTATTTGGAAAAGATCAGATAAGAACCTGGCCAAATCAGATCCACTAGGCATAGTGACAGATACCTTGTTTTGTTGCGCCCATGTAGTCCAGCGATTCCAAGCGCACTGGTAAGATCTTAATGAAGAAGCTCGCCAACCAGATTTAAGAAGTTGTATCTGCTCCGGCGACCAGTCTTTTAGTGCCCGGCTCCACCCCCACATTTCCAAACTTCCAGAGTAATCTCCTGCACTCTGGGAGGAGCTTGATTGGTTTTCGTGTCTATGAGTACTTTCTCCAGGTTGAGTATTGTGAATGGGGCTGCTATAGCCCTGTTGCGTAAGTCTGGACGCCAAAATGCCTTCTCCCATCTCGGCGCGACCACTAAGTAGATCCCGTGTGCACTGTTCAAGTGGGAGAGTACTCTGGGTAGGAGAAAAGGTGGTGGGAATACCCAGGCTAGAGGGAACCTCCACGCTCGACTCAGGGCATCGTGAAAATGTGCTTGGTGGTCCAAGAGATCCAGACTCGCGTAGCAAGGAACTACGTGAGCCCTGCAAGACGCAAACAGGTCTATCACAGGGACACCCCATTTCATAAAAATTGTCTGTGTTATTTCTGGCAAAAGATGCCACTCTGGAACAGGCTTTTGACGTGATAAATGATCTGCCTCTACATTGAATCGTCCAGGCAGATGATGAAGGATCAGATTTATGTTGTATGCATCCAAGATATGGTAAATCTGTCGTGTCAATTCCAGTAGAGATTGGGACCTGGTTCCCCCTTCGTTGCGGAGGTAGGAAAGAATTGTCCGGTTGTCGGACTGGACAGACAGAGTCGAATTTCGAAGGTGATTGGCTAAGTTTTGGATGATTTTTAGGACGACTAATAGCTCCTTTTGATTGGAGTGCAAGATCTGCTCGTGGACATTCCAGAAGCCTGTCATGGGAGTATTGTCGATTAGGGCACCCCAACCGGAGCCGGAGGCATCCGTGGCTATGTAATGGGATACTGGATTCATTTGAATCACCGATTGGCAATCTAGGTTTTTGAGCCACCAGCGGAGCTCCATTACGGCTGGCAAAGGAACTTGAAAGTATTTTTGGGGATTCTCGTCGTGCAGACATTGACAGAAATTTAAAAGAGCTCTGTGGTTGAGCCGACCCCTCGTGACACAAAAACTTGCGAAGTTCAGTAGGCCTATCAGTGATTGCATTATTTTCAAATTGGCTAATTTTGTTTGTAAGACACTCAGAATCTTTTGCTTTAGCCGATGACGTTTGTCGTCTGGTAGCCATTTTAAATTCCGTGAAGGATCCCACATCACTCCTAGAAACTGAATCTGGGACTGGGGTTCTAGTATGGACTTTTGAAAATTTATTGTCCAACCTAAGTAAATTAGCAGGTCCACTGTAAGCTGCACGTGCTTGCGAAGCATGTCTTTGCGTTGATGTACGATTAAAAAATCGTCTAAATACACTATTAAACGTATGCCCTGTTCCCTTAGGATCTGGGCAGTCCAATTTGTGAGGGATGCAAATGTTCTCGGGGCCGACGAAAGGCCGAAAGGAAGGCAAGTCATTTGGAGCAAGGACCCTTGATAAATTAGCCTCAGGAAGCACCTGTGAGCTGATGTGACCGGGACATGGAAGTACGCGTTGGATAAATCTATTTTTGCCATCCAATCGTTCAATTGGAGGAAAGAAGGTATTCTTTGCATGTTTACAAGTCGAAATTTGTTTAAATGGACAAAGTTGTTCAGATTTCGCAAATTGAAAATTGGACGCTGCGTCCCATCTGGCTTTGGAACTAAAAACATTGGGGAGACAAAGCTGGGGGTTATGGGAGCTGGTTCGAGAACCCCCATTCTTGATAATTGATTTATGGTCAACGACATTTCCTGTGAAACAGGAGTGTGCACCGGATGGGGGACAAGGTGCGGCAAATGCAAAGGAGGTTTCGTTTCGAAGGGAATTCGATAACCCTTTATGATTTTCAGAATAGAAATATCCGCTCCTAATGTCACCCATCTGTCTGAAAAATGTATCAGTTGACCGGCATGGAACGCAGAGTCAATATTTTCTTTTATTACGACCACCTTCCCTTCGGGTATGATCTGACGAGGAATTTTTAGGAACAGATCGTGATCCACTTTCTTGCGCAGTTCTAGGGGCTCTGGGCCGAAAGGGTCTACCCTGCGCGGGCAATCTAGGCCAATTGACACCACCCATCATACCAATGGCACCTTGCGGGGGTGCTAAGTAAGGGTTAAATGGAATGCCTTGCGCAGGCAAATGATTATAATTATTATAACCAAGACCACTGTGCGGCAGCGGAGTTGGAAGCTGAAAGGGAGACTGGCCTTGCGCAGGTGCAGCCATTTGTTTTGAACTATCAAAATTAATTGACTTTTTGGGACGAGTCTCAGATTTAGAAGGCCAAAAAACTTTACTACTACCCCCATTCTTTTCAACTACAGCTGAAAATTCATCGCTTTTAAATAAATCTTGGCAAGAGGGAGGCACTTTCCGAAGTGCTGTCTTAACGAACTTGTTCTTAACCGATTTTAGCAATGAATCTCTTCGCTGTTGTACCATATCAGCGCGATGGCCGCATGCCATTTGAAGCAAGTCGTTTGAAATTTTATTATACTCGCCTTGTGAAAAAAGCTCACATATTTTGGATTCAACTGATTTTGTGTCAGTAATTTCTACCGTAGATAACCACGAAATAAAATTTCTTACGACTTGTTCCAAAGCTTCATTTTGTTTAAGCAAGGCCAAAGAAATTGCGGCAAATCCACGCTCTGTATGACTCAGATTAAATGACGTTTCAAACGGTTTCAATTCATCGTTACAATCTAACTCGACAAAACCGGGGGTAGCGCAATAATTTTTCTGCACCTCAGCATATCTAACCTCAGACCAATCGTCAGATTCGAAACGTTGCATATTTTTTAATTTATCGAGGTGATTAGACAAAGACTTTGGTACTGCAGGTTCTTTAACAATAGTATTAACTGGTAAAGAGAACGCCAACGCTGATGGAACCGATTCAGAAACCGGATCGTTGTTGGATGGACACTCGACATGAGGTAAAACGTCAACCGGCAGCGGCGGCGGTTGATCAGAGTTGTCGAACAATTCACCACTGATATTAGCATCTAAAACGTCATCATTATCCGAAACGTGACCACTTTCTTGCGATTGCGACGAATAATTTTGATCATAAGGAATAAATGTAGACAAAAAATTTTGAATGTTATTTACTTGAGTAACCAAATTATTTAACATGTCGTCACTTCCACAAAAACGTTTAGGATTAGAGTTATCTTCATCTGGGGCCTTACGCTTTTGAGCATTATTGGCATCCATAATAGCTCTAACTCAAAAACTTGAAATTCACAAAATGAAATAAAGAAATAATTCGAACGAAAAAATTCGTTATAAGAATTAATAATTTGCTTACCAACCGAAGGTGTAACACAACCGCACAGGTTAAAAGCAAATCGCTAATGACGGGCCATCGCTCGTGTCAGTCTTTATATATCATACCAACTGTCACTTGCAACTGACAGGGTGTGAAAGAGATAGAAATAGTAAAAGGACGTAGGGGTGAAAAGGATAGATATATTAAACCGCCACAGGCTACATAAAGCTAAATACGCTTTTCTCACATAATATAATAGGCTTCGAATTACGGCACAGTTTTTTAATATTCTATTATACTTACTCTAAAATAAAAGTTTTTTAAACTATTTAAATATTTTTGTTTGACAGGCATGTGGAAATAATAAAGAAAATGTCCAAAATAATAACAAAGTAACATTTGAATCTCCAAATGTTATCAAAGTTACCAAAAAGCTTGAAAACAGAAGTCAACTTTCATGTACACAAACACAACCAGTGGTTAGTTTTTGTTACCTATTAATAGAGCTTTTGTTACCTATTAGTACTATTAAAAATAAAGATTATTGTTATTATCCTTAACATCCAAATTTCAAAGAAATCTACCGCGGTGTCTGAGCAGTGCCATTTACTAGTTCTATGATTTCTATTTCCAAGAGGCGGCACAGAATAGAAAGTCGTGGAGAAGGAGGAGAGAGGCCTTTGCCCAGCAGTGGGACAACAACGGCTAGATAAGATAAGATAACAGATGATTTCCTGAAAACCTTATTTGTGTAATTTTTGACTTTGAGGTCATTCTTTTTGCTTGTTTGTGATGGAGCTATTTGGATGCAATTGACACGGCCAGCCAAACACCTATTTTTAGTCAAATATGAAATCATAAAGGATTATTAGTAATGGCACAGCTCCCCTTTGCTCAGTAATGGGATGAGTAGAATAAAAAAATATAAACATATATTGACAAAGATTGTTTAAGCGTGTAATCAGCTTAAGCTTCATTCTTTTAGGTCCTTCTGTCAGACAAAAAGATCACTCAAAACCTAAGAAACACAGAAAATTGTATATCTAGAAATGAAGACGTAGAACAAAATAGTGTAGGGTTATCGACTATAGAAGATGTAGATATAGACAAAGCGAACCAAAAAATTAATAAAACACCGACTGTTGCTCCGCCTCAACGCCAAATCTCAAGCCAATTTAGTTCCTTTGAGTATGAACCAGTACAAAATTATAATGAAGTCAAAGACGACACTTTAACTCTCAGAGCTTTGTCTTCCGCAACTGATCTAAATCATGAACATCTAACAAATACTAGTATAAGTACCATAGAACTCAAAGTCCAAGAGAGACCTGTTCTATCGGTTTCTTTCGGCATCATAAATTGCCAAAGCATGAATCTCAGTACAAAAAATAGTAATATTAAAAACTTAGTTATAAGTCACAAGGATAACGATATGAATGTTGATTGCGATGTCGAAGAAGCCTCACACATCAGCATATCGGATGACGACGACGATGATAAAGTCCCTAAAAAAGACGACGACGACGACGACGGACCGACCCCAGCAAAGAGATCGGCAGTCGCTGTCAACTTGGAAATAAAAACTAAAAAGTCGACAGTCACCGCGACAGAAAACTCAAAGGTTCTAATTTTAAACACAAATGCCATTGAAAGGCTGTCTCATGTCATTATTCAACCACCAAATTATAAATTAGTGAAAAGACAAATTTCAGACGTTAAATTCAAAAATAACAGCAAGTGGAAACTTGAGTCTGTTAGAAATGGTAAAAACCTGTGTTGTGATAATTTAAAACAGAAAAGGATCGATTGTTATTTCGGTAAAAACGCTCTCGTATCGAAGGTTTCGCCCGGAACTTTAGTGGAAAGTGTCGAAAATGCGGTCGTAGCATGTAATGATAATGAGGATATGAGCAGGAATCTGGGTGTAGCGGCGGAATCGGCGAAGTACGACCGTAGCGCTCACCGGACGCCGAAGTCGGTGCGTCGGGAGGTGTCGGGGTCGCCGAGGCCTAAACTGCGGAATGCGGAATCTCCGAAGCCACCGAGCATCAGGAACACGACGTCCGAGGGCCCGCGGTGCCAGAGCAAAGCACGCAACAACAGTGCTAGCTCCTCACCCTCGCCCCGGAAGAATGTTGACTCTATACACTTTAGTCTGCCCTCGAAGGGGATGAATAAAACCACTAGTCTAGTACCGAAAGCCATTCCTTACTATAAGATTGTAGCAGGTAAGATTAATTTATTTCTTTTAAACCAAATGATTTATTTTAAACACATCCTGTTTCCTCACATGAACTGTTTCTTAAATTGTTTGCGTTTACTTTTCATATAAAAACAACAGTGGTACTACTTTCAGGTACGCACTTCGCTGTTGATGCGTTCTCGTACGGAGATATTCCAAATGTGAAACATTACTTCTTAACGCACTTTCATTCCGATCACTATTCTGGACTCAAGAAGGGATTCAACAAGTTCTTGTTTTGCACCAAAATTACTGGTAAGATCTATCTTACTTTTATAATTTTGTATAAAACACCCAATTAAACGATACACTTAAAGATAATTATGCCGTATTTATCACCTTAGCCGTTTATAGATTATTTTTTTTCGTTGCAGCTGACTTGTGCGTATCCAGATTAGGCGTTAGTCCGAAATGCATTCACATAGTGAACTTTGACGAGACCTTCACAGTGGACGGAGTTGAGGTTACTGCAGTAGATGCAAACCAGTGAGTCATTACATATATTACGACGATTTATTTACCTGTCAATGTCGTAAATTTTTTTTCGACATTTATTATAAGTAAGTAGGTATAGTAGGGTGGCTCGCTACCCTTTTTGTTTAGCAATCGCAATCTCCATCAGCCCCAGAAAACCTTATTAGCAAAATTTATGTCCTCAATAAAATTTATAAATGACACATGAACTTTTTGTACCTGCAGTTGCCCAGGTGCAATGATGCTGGTTTTTACACTACCAAACGGCAAAACTATCTTGCACACTGGAGACTTCCGCGCCTCCCCCAACATGGAGTCCTATCCTATATTCTGGAACAAGGACATTCATACCATCTATCTTGACTCTACGTAAGTTACTCTTACTTGTATTATCTGTATCTAGTGTTATATGATCTTTACGTGAAGGGACAAAAGCAAACACTGCCACATACCGTATAGGCAGTACGGCAGTGTTTGCTTTGCGCTCGACTTTAGGTACCGATTACCGATTGGCGAAAGGGGTTTTGACGATTTATTGAGCATTTTATTATTTAACCGAAATGAGACTATATCGATAGCCTTCTTTGATAAAAACTGGGTAAAATGGCGTTATTTTCCTTTACGAGACAATTGAGGGCACTACAAACTGACAATCAATGAATCCAATGATAAACCCATATATTTCACTTTTTAAATTGTTGCGTTCGAATTTCATCTTTATCTACATTATATAAAGGTACTGCAACCCTCGCTACGACTTCCCCACGCAAGACCAGAGTTTAGAGATGGCGCTTTACTTACTTCGGCAGAAAAAGATGTCTCTTGAAAAGTCTGGGAAGAAGTTCTCTTCAGTACTCATCGTTTGTGGGACTTATACGATCGGTACGTGTATATAGCATTGTTTCTTTTTGCCTTAACTTGAAGGGTAACGTATCTAACTTCATAGGTATTTTTAAATATTGTAAGTAAAAGTTTCCCGTTTTTGGGAAGCCAAAACAGGATACAACATCGCGGCAGACTTAATCGAAGATGGCGCACGGCAGAACTGGATGGAGAGCAAGGCCTTTGCCCAGCATTGGAATGTGATAGGCTGACTGTAATTATAACTGTAAGTGAAAGGTTGACAATAACACCACAAAACTGAAAAACTATTATGTTAAAGTCCTCTTGAATCAGGTCTTTCACTTCACTAATTCTAACTCTCTCCACCCCGTATAAAGGTAAAGAGAAGTTCTTCCTGGGGCTGGCTAGGCGCGTGGGCTGCAGCGTGTGGGCGTGCCCGGAGAAGGACAAGGTGCTGCAGGCGGTGGAGGGCCGCAGCTTCGGCAGCTCCGCGCCCACCGCCTGCCAGCTGCACGTCGTGCCAATGCGGGATCTCACGCACGAGGTACCACTCAACATACATCGCAGATACAAAGTGCCTGTCACGTCGGAAGAGGTCTCTGCATACCTCTATGGAAAAAAGGCGTCTCTTCTTCCCTTGTTTTTCTTACTTCTCTCTTTTCAAATAAGATTTTAGATTTTATAAAATAATTTTTATTTTTTATGCTGGTTCAACAGTCACTGTAACCCAGTTTTTATACAATTCATAACCCGAGGGTGGCCCCCTTCTTGAATTACCACTTACGAATCCATCTTCCATATTGGCTTTTAATCTTCCTTATGATATTAATTGGAAAAATTTGATGAATAAACATATAATGATGTTATTAGCGATTGAAGCAAAGCTATTGACTATTGGCTTTGAAATGTGCTTGCAGAAGTTACACAACTACATGGAGAGTCTGCACGGCGCGTTCACGGAGGTGGTAGCGTTCAAGCCCAGCGGCTGGGAGAACGGCAAGAACTCCACTGTGGAGAAGGACCAGGTCACCATACATGGTTCGTATACTATATCCAGCATTTTAAAGATACATGTAAACATTTTCCTTAATATGTGTGAGAGAGATAGAGATAGGCGGGGATAGTTATCACTTTACTACAGCTAAGTTCCCCGAATGCGTGTAAACGTTCATTGGACACTGGTATACTGCCTGTCGGTCCATTAAAACTGCCGGGGAGCTTAAACTCTATAGCTTAAATCACCAGAATTATAAAGAATCGTCGTAATTGTTGCAGGTATCCCATACAGTGAGCACTCGAGCTTCTCGGAGATGATTCGTTTCGTGAAGTATTTGAAGCCGAAGCAGGTGGTACCTACTGTGGACATCTCTGGTGGCGTTAAGGCAGTGCAGGTACCAACATACTACAAGTTTTCTTTTTTTTTTGTTATATTAGTACCATTTCCAAGCCATTTATGTCTTCAGAAAGAGCCATCATGTCATTAGAAAGAGCCATCATGTCATCAGAAAGAGCCATCATGTCATCAGAAAGAGCTATCATATCATCAGAAAGAGCCATCATGTCATTAGAAAGAGCCATCATGTTCTCAGAAAGAGCCATCATCAATAGCCATCACGTCATCAGGAAGAGACTTCTCCGCTTGTAGAAATGGACGTCGAAAGTTAATTATGCAATCAACTTCGTGCTTTTTCAGATTTTTGGCTACATGAAGGCCACATATGTCTTTGCACTATAAACAACTCTTGCGCATGTTACAGGCCTTGAGTTTAGGACTTTAAATTAATGAAATGTTGACAAGACATGTATTGTTTCAGAAATACTTCCCCTGCCCGCTGGTGTGTAAAGACATGCAGAGCCAAAGCAAAGTGACCGACTACTTCAGCATACAAACTCGACAGCAAGTGCCTGCTGTCACTTGAATTTAAGGTTAGTTCTTTGTTATTTTAATTTATTCCTTTTGAGCTGTTGCAGAAAACATAATTAGAGCTAACGTCTTATTAAACTAAACTTAAAGATACCTACCTCTATAAGAAGGCTCGGATTTTTTAACTTTTGCGGTCTTGTCTGTAGGTGTATACCTATGTATGTCAATGAAGTAAATAATAATATATTATTGTTCCAGGTATTAATATTTATAAAAATTATACTAAGCTGCCATTACATGACGTGACTGTGATGTATTTTTGATATTATTATACTTTAGCGATACCATATTTATAAAATGTTGATTTGTTTGTAATAAAAAAAATGTTAAATGTCTCATTATGTGTTTTGTATGTTATTTCTTTACTTATGTATTAGGTAATAAAAAAGAAAACATCTGAATACATATTTTGACATACTTTTTATTGTTTGAACTAAGTGCGTTTTCAACATAAGTTAAAATAATTTACACTTTTCCAAACTTCAAAAGCTTGATACACTCACATTAGTTGGATTTGAGACAATACGACGACAAAAGTAGTTTCTGGGATGTTAGGGAGCTCCGTAACCGTAACCGAAACTATCGGATATCCGATATAAAAAATCATCCGTAACCGTAACCGAATCCGAAATAAAAGTTCCGCATAGTATCGGATAGGGGCGGAGCCTAATTGAGACACATTATTTGTATTTTACTTTTGAAATTCCTTAAAAAAATTATATCCGTAACCGAAACTAACGGATAATCCGAAATAATTTATTATTCGTATCCGTAACCGTATCCGGTATAATAAATCTTTCCTAAATCCGTATTCAATCCGTATCCGAAATTTCATATCCATAACAACCCGTTCTACATAAAAAAAATCGCCTTAATTGCAAATAAACCAGGTACCTACTTATTTAGTGCGTAGTCTTTCAACTGGTAATAAATTATTCGAAATAGTAATAGGCCTGAAAGCGTTGATACGTCTGTAGGCCTGACTGGATATCAATAGCCATTATTTTGAGATGGCTTCTATATCGAGGGAAATACCCACAAATAGGTTAAATTACTAGAAAATTAACACCTTGCAAATTAAAATAAAATATAGCCTCTACACATAGGTAACTTCTTGAAAGCTATTATCGCAGTTGACAGCGCCCTTACAGCTGAGCATCTGCGCCAACCGCAGCAAGTACCAATGTTTTACGGCCGGTAATACTTCATTTATGATGTTCTTAAGTTCGTACGGGTCTCTCGATAAGTCGTACATTTCTGCGAAATTCTGAAACAATTGAAGGATGCAGTTAGAATCTGTGATGTTTATCCTATAGATTCTTTCTCATACTTTTATTTCACCTGTTATATCTAAAGTTTAATGTGATAAGGCGTATTTTTGACAATAATATAAAAGAGAACCACCTGTTATTTTCGTTAGTTTTTTTTTTTAAATTGAAACCTGTTAAAACGATACAGTCGTACTACGAAAGTAAGTTACACGATGACTGGAATTGAATGCTCACCTTTGAGTCAGTAAACAAGCAATACTTGGTGTTGATACGTTCATCCAACTGTCGGATGCATGCGAAAGTATTGTTCCTTGAATCTTGACATTTACACGCGTACAGTGTTGAGCATTCCTGCAAATATTCATATTAAAAGTCTTTTTGGAATTCGTAATACAAAATTACATCATCAATAACACTGTTTGGTAAAATTTAGGCTCCGAAGTTCGAAGGCAAAAAGACTTTCCGAAATTAAGCTATATCTTGCAAAGTGCCCAACTTATTTCACCATAGGTACTTACAGCGAGATTCTGTTCATCATAAAGCCAGGAGCAGTTCGGGTCTACAGTCCCATCGCCTCCTTCCCCATGATACTCCACCAACATATTCCTTTCCGTCACATTCTTATTGGTAAACTCTATTGAATGCCCGTCCATAGATTTAGGAGGTTTCACACCTGCTAGCTCTAATATTGTCGGCGCTAAGTCTATGTTTAACACAGGCTGGTAACTTGTTACGTTTTTCTCTAGATTTGGGCCTCTTATTAGAAGTGGAACTTTTATGTCTGATTCGTAAGGCTGCCGTTTGTCGTAGACTTGAGAGAATTGGCCTGGGAATTAACGATTTAAGTCAATATAGATTTTTTAACTAGAGATATTATAATTAAAATATATAAACAAAAGTTATATAAAATGAAAGGCTGGTTTCATAGTGAACTTATTCAGATTAGAAGCTATTGTAAAGGTTAAAATTAAAAATTGCAGATGACAATTTTTTTTTATCTATGAGTCGCACAGCGCACAAAGGACTATATGTATATTTCACAAATGCCTAAAAATAAGTGTAAAAAATTAAAATCTTACCAATATGATATCCGTTATCAGAAGTATAAACAATATAAGTATCAGCAAGCAACTCCTTAGTGTCCAGCGCTTCAATGACATCGGCGACCATTTCATCGACCGCCAGTAACGCTTCCCAACGCGAGTGGTACGCGCGATCCAGTTCCGAGATCATGGACTCGGGGAGGGGGGACGGCGGCATTGACATTAGCCAGTGTTTGTCCTGTGGTAGAGACGATGAAAATTATTAATTACAGTCGAAATATCAAAGTTAAAAAGGCGGCAACTAGTGTTGGTCTGGAGGCGATTGTAATCGCAGAATGACCATTTCGCAAAATTTCCATTTCGCATTATGTTCGGTTAGACATTTTGCAGATTAAACAACGCACGTGGATATTCAATGATTATTTGCACATTCTCTGTTATCTAGGGCACAGAACAGGTTAATTTCTCAGTACTACTGTATGAACTTTCTTAGTTCTTAACGAATGCAGAAATATATCCAATTTGAGTCACATGCACTTACTTTAGCAGCGAAATTGAAATTAGGAGGCCTCATCGCGGTGACATTGGCGAAGTAGCCGCGGTGACGGGGCGCGGGGGTGAAGGGCTGGTGCGGCGCGGGGGGAGCTAGCACCATGAGGAACGGCTGAGATTCTGTCTGGTTTTCAATGTAGCTGATTGCTGTGTCTCGCTGGAAAGACAAGGACATTTCGCTACTGTAGTGGTAGATTGTATGAGTGATATTAAGTTGTTAGTAACGCCTTTATGTATAGGTATTATGATCAACTCTCAGCCTAAGACCGAAATTCGTGATTATTTAATACTAGACAAAGTTAAGGGGTATTATTATATTTCCAGGTCGAATACATACTTATCCCTACTTTTAAACAAAGCATTTACTAATACAACTTGCGAGAGGATACCGATCATAGAACCATATAAAGCACACAAAAGATAGATAGGTACTTACAATAACATCAGTGAGGTACAAATCCGTGGAGTGAGTCGGCACGCCATTGTTGGATATGGTGTAGTTGTAGTAGACGGAGTTGCCGACCAAGCCGTGCCACTCCGACCAGCCGGGCGGGACCTCGCTCGGGCCGCCTGTCGCTTTCTTACCGTACTGGGCAGATATTACCTCTTATAAACGTACATATATTAATGTGTAGTTTTTATATTGACCCCAGTAGCACCTTCTTTGGCACTACTATGTATAAAGCTAAATACAGACAAAAAGACATTGCACTCTGTTGTCGCTACCCGTTATTGTCACAACCTTTAAATATAGACGAAAAATTATTGTAATGTTTTCAAGTTTGATTAATTAACAATCAACTATACCTACCCACGAATTCATTGGCTACCTAAAGATAAATATTGATATTCAACTAAGTACTATGATTTGAAATATCTTCTGGTAAAAGATCCTACAATCCAAATAATCTTTTCCAAAACTACAAACCTACCTGATTCAAATACTTCCCAGCGTAGAAAGTATGATATCCATTCTTCTTCATGAGATAGGCGAAGGTGTTCCTCTCCTGGCTCTTCCAGGAGTCACCATAGCAGCCACCGTGCACGCTGTTGTTGTACGTCAAGTGGTTGTGGACATACATGCCAGTGAGGAAGCTGGCGCGAGACGGACAGCAGATCGGAGAAGTCGTGTACTGGTGAGGACCGCGTTAATATTTGCATGAGGAAGCTATCTAGAGAACGCGCTCAAAACGGACCGCAGGTGATGAGATGAAAGGCATATATTTGCAAATGCGGGGAGTAAGGGAATGAGGGCAAGTGAGGGACTGCTGAGCAGATATACCTCTTCATTTTTTTAATCGTTATAAAAATGGTACCTTAACCTAAATGCCGAATATAAAATGGGCGCTCATCTGTATCAAATCATTAAAAAATATTTCGATTCAATAACGTACTTACCTACGACCACAAAGAAAGTGTCTGAACTGATGGCGAATTTTAAAAATAATAATGTGCAAACTAACTGAAATCAGATGTATAAAAGTTCAATAAACTACTCTTATCTTGGGAGTTCACTGCTACAATATTGTTTTACTTACTTAAGTAAAAAAGTTAAAAACAGCAATTACTTACAGAGTTAGCAAAAGTGATTCCTTCATTACCAATAAACCTTTGCACATTCTTCATTGGCTTCTGTAAAGATAATAAAAAAAACAACAGTTTTGCTGGCTGAACTATTTATTAAAGTATTTCATTATAACATACTAACCATTCCATCTAAGACCACATCCTGATCGTCTGTCAAAACCACAACAAAATTTGGTCTTTTGCTTCCACTCACCGTCCCACACACAAAAAACATAAACAATATAGAATGTAACATATTGTAAAACATATTTAAAGCTTATGAAAATAAGGTTGCAGTTTGTATTTATTGCGGAACTGCCGGCATTAGCTCTAGCCCGGAGCACTCACTGGCGATGACTATGCCCACAGTGAAAAATCCAACGCTCTTAACCACTGACCTGCAAGATAATACAATCACTTTATAAACTAACACAAATATGTCACTGATTTTCAATATCATATCAGTTGTCTGTTTGCTTTTATTATTTGCATCTATAAATAAATATCATATGCAGTCTACTCATATTTAATAAAATACTCATATCACAACATGTACATATTTACACATATTTGCAATCATAAATAACACTTTTTTAATTTCTACTTGATCATCATAAAAAGGAATACCTAGGTATTTAAACTATAAAAATGCTTAGAAAATCATAAAAAAATCATTATTGCAAATAGAAACAGTAATTGATTGGCAGTATGTCCATAACCCAGTGATAAGGCAGGTTAAACCGATAAACTTGAATACCTACCTAAATTACTAATAAATTAATAGTAATAAGTAAATATTACATTGTGAATTTATTTCAACAAAGTAACTCTTGCTTGTAGATACAAATCTATTAGGTACTTCCCAGTTGAAGAAGAGCCATTTTAAATTATTCATACATAAAACATCATGCTATTTTTTAACAGTATTAGCTTTAGATAGATCAAGAGTGTATAGGTAGTTACATGCATTTATCACCAGCACAGATTAATAAGATCTAAATTGTTAGATTCATGTAACTTTAACAGGCAAGTAATTTTAAAGTCCTTGTTACAAAATAATGTGCACAAAAAGGGCAGAACAAGTTCCGTTTGAATGAGTGTGCAGTGTGCGTCGGAGTGTCACGTTAGTTATTAAAAAATGACAACCTAAAAACTTGGTCGGAGAGTCATGTTAAGACTTTGCTATAAATAAACCCTTATTTTACAGCACTAGACTACTCTAGAATGTTACTATAAGATAAGCCATAATTTTTAACACATTTTCATTGGAGGTTATGTGAACTTACCACTTGAAAGGATCGTAATAAAAGTCCTTGACAAAAGCAACAACTCCTTTTTTGCCCATTATCAGATTATTTGATTTTGAATATCACACCAAGATGTCAATTTTCTCGCGAAAATTAATAAAATCACAATATTTTAGTTCGACTAATTCGATCTGCCTTTTTGACAATGACAATTAATGACATCCGTCCGTGCGAGACCATGACATAACAATGACAAAACTTTTTTTTTTTGGTATGCAGGAAAGTAAAGGCTAAGGAAATAGCGCAAATACTGCCACATTTATTTTCATTACAAAAATAAACACATATCACACGCGTGCTATTTTAAATGTTTATGTATCTACCTGCCTATTAGGTTTAGACGCATGTTCCCAGGCAAAAGTTGTACGGGTAACTATATAAAAAAATAAAGTCTAAAGAAATAATATTATAGATTAATATTTATTAAGTGTTAACACACCAATAACATCGTACGTATCATATACCATCATCACAATATCCAAAAATATAAACAAAAACCGACCAACATGTAGACACGCAAGCATGATATGGAATCAAAACATTACTAGGTAGGTTCTATTATTATCAATCATGTTTAATCTGCGAACAATAGTACAGCACTAATAGAGCACGGACTGCTATAAAATAATATTGAAAATTATTAAACCAATCAAATTCCGTTCGTAAGTAAAGTTTTCACTTGCGAATAGTAAGATATTCCTTGACGGAGTTAAGAAAGCCTCTCTTCATCTTGCTCCCGTTTTGATGGATCGAGTGATTCGAATAGAAGGAAGTCGCGGTGTCGTAAATAGATGAACTCATTTCAATAGCCTGGAAATATAGGTATAAAAAATATAGGTATAAAAAAATCTGAAAATACGAAATCGAATTCTCCAATAAAGTGGCGCCATCTAGCTTTGCAAAATCAAGAAAAAATTACTGTAAAGGCCTTTTTCGACTGAGGGAGAATAAAGAGGAGAATACAAGGTCTGACGACCAAACTCAATATTTACCTACCTATTTTAAGTTCAACTTTTACAAATCTAATTTAATCAAGAAATATCTTCAACGCCTGATACGTTAGATACAGCATTTATTTGTGGACTACATCGGGCTTCTGCACTGAACGAAGGTAGATATAATTATTGATATCAAACCCCTAAAATAAGAAGATCCAAGTGGATAAATTAATTACATACCCCAAAAGATGAGCTGATATGGTAAGTGTCGACAGAACTCTCGCCGCTTACGATTTCATTGGGTTTCCGTTTAGCAATTTTAGTCCCGGAAAGTTTGGAACGCATTACAAGACATGACATAAGCCTTCTTAGGAACGGCTTCCTTTGTTGCGATTCCGCTGACTCCAGTTCCTCTCCCTTATTTGATTCTGAATGTAAAGAACATTCAGAAGTTCCCAAATTGGGTGTCGGAGATCTTTTCTTGTGACCTAAAATGTAACAAAGCAGATGCAAGATATGTTTATATATCTTTAACCTACATGTTGAACCTTTTCTCGCTGTAAATAAATAAAAAAAAACGTAGCTTTACCTTTGAAGATAGTATGGAGGGAATTAGAGTAATCATTTTTGAATTCAACATTTGGAGGTGGCTCTGGTGGGACGGATGTAGGCTTAGGATAATGTTTACGTGAATGGTGATTCTTAATCGGGACATGTGTGGCAGAAAATGTTATCTTCCTCATAAATGTGAGACTGCTATAATGGAGTCTAGTTGACGACGCAGAATGTCTAGTATGCTCTGTCACCATAAAGATTTCAGGATGTTGTTGTCGTTCACAGTAGTAATTTTTGTTGCCAGAGACGAATTCATTTCTATGCCTCTTATACCCACTATATTCTTTTGTTGGTTGACTATGTGCTTTTTTTGTAACGACACTATCAAATAAAGCTTCTTTATCCCCTTTTTTGTGTTGTTTAAGAACCTTATCTTTATGTTCATCTTTTAATTTATCAATGATTGTGAACTGATTTTTGTAATTATGTTTTCGATTTACAGTCTTATCGGTCTTATCTTTAGGCACTAAATGTTTTGTTGTTTGTGTTTGTTCAGATACACGGTTAACTTGTTTAAATTTCTGCTTTTCTTGAGTTTTTTTCATCTTTACGTCTCTATTATGAGATAACGTATAACACATTGTTTTCCTCTTGTAAAAACTATCAATAAGTCTTGCTTTTTTAACTGCATTAATTTCTATAACTCTTTTAAGTTTTGCGTAGTGTCTTCTTGACAATATGATAG
Source organism: Anarsia innoxiella (assembly GCA_947563765.1). NCBI lineage: Eukaryota > Metazoa > Arthropoda > Insecta > Lepidoptera > Gelechiidae > Anarsia > Anarsia innoxiella. The sequence goes on along the minus strand of OX387410.1, from coordinate 4,376,379 downwards.
GTTTTTGTTTAGACGTTTGTGGACTATCGTTTTGGCTGCGGTCTAGATAACGCTTTGAGAAAAATTGTTTATACAAATGCATTTGGCTAATTCGTGGTTCGACTATTATCATATCGTCCGATGGAGGTTTCTCTGTAGGGTCAGCTAGATAAGGGCATTGGACTCGTTTATAAATCCATTCTACTTTTGACTGACTTGTTTGAGGCGTAGTTTGTTGACCAAAATATTTTTTTTGTACAGGTGTATTTTGGCACAAGAGTGTCGTTGTCACATCATATGCGTTGCAAACAGTTTGATTGTTTTTACGATTTTCAACTTCTGGTTTATTTGATCTGTAAAGGAATATGCTGTGTAAATTACGAAGGAAATATGTACTTATTTCGTAATGAATGGAACATAAAGAAGAAGAAAAATTGACCGTATTTCGTGATTAAGTAAAGAGTCCTCTGCAGGCTTTGTAGTAGCTTCCTAAAAAAATAAAGAAAATAAATGCATGTAATTTGACAAAACATATACATAATTCTTTAGTTAGGGTGATAAGGGGACGCCTAAACTCACATGAATGTGTACCTCTGGTGCAGACTTGTTAGGAGATTTCTTCCACCTGACTCCAAGAAGCTCCCTTATCTCCTTGTCTCTTTCTACCGGATTCGAAATTTTGCAATCATCACCTCTGAAGTGTTTGGCCTTTACTGGAATACAGATCAACAAAGTAGCATCATATACACATTACTCCAAACTACTTGGAATGCTAGTGAAGTACACACGATTGTATAACTTACCACATTGTTGACACCCTTCAGACTTTGCACTGGTACATGTACTGGTAACAATCTTTAGGTTTTGGCGTGAGTGGCTTATTTGTTCTTCCCGCCTATAAAAAGAAGTTACTTACAAATATGTTTGTTTTTTGTAGCTCAATAAAGTGAAAACAGTTTTCAACTTTATAATTACGTACCTAAGTAAATAAAAAAATCTTAAAAACACATAAAAAAATCATCGGACTCTGATAAAAACATTACCCCGCGTTAAAAAAAGAACAAAAAGTCTACCTGTGTGAAACCTCTAAACTATCTCGCACTTTAAATCCTTGTTTAGCGGTGGTCCATGCTAAGCCAACATCAGCGTTCGTTTGCTGAAAATAAAATACTTGCCTATAGCACTTGGACCTGGGGTTTCGGATCCGAATGATCAAATCAAAATAAACTCACGTCATTCAAAAGTAACGATTGAGGGAATGTTATTTTCCGAGACAGTTCATCATCGCTATTAATCAAAAGGTTTTCTAGGGAGTCGTCACGGACAGAACCTTCAGAGGATTGTTCTTTCACCCTCTTGCTTATATGAAGATCTGTACTGACTGAGCTTTGGTATACCAAAACATTGTATGACTCCTTGTCATTATCTAAGTTTATAGCAACATTATTAGGTGCATCTATTTTGGCTGCTGTGCCCCAATTTATTGCACTGGCTCTGACTTGCGGTGAACTCTGAACTTTAAAGTCAAAAATACTTTTCTTTGGGACAGGAATGTTGTCGGTATTAGTACTTGTACTAACAAGTGGCTTTTTCTGTTCAGACTTCTTTTTTAACTCACCCTTTTTCGCTGGTTTTTTCTCTTTTCCCTTTTTGTCTTCTCCTTTTTTTCCACCTTTTCCTTTTGCAGGGGAGGGTGATCGAGATCTTAGTGTTTTGTCTCCATCATCTTTCTTTTTGCCTCCCTTGACCTTTTTCGCCGTAGTGATAATACTACCCTCATTTGAAATGGAGCATTCTTCGTTTGGGGGACTTTTAGTAGCGGGAATGGCTTCTGAAGATTCCCTTTTCTGGTACACAGATATAACGACGAGCGGGTTTCCACCTCCTTTGGGAGGAGAAAACTCTGTACTATACTCGGCCCTGGCTATAACTGAATTTGTTGGATAAGATGAGCAGTTGCACTGAACGATTTGGTCTCTATTCGAAGATAATCTCATTCTTTCAGTGTTTGAAAAATAAACTGAGTTGAAACTGCAAGGAGAGCATTGGGTCTCTACACTGAAAATGTAATGTTTCAATTAGACGTTTGAAAGCGTAACGAATAACACATATAACCTACTTTAGGTACTTTTTATACACGCTTACCTACGATAACTATTATACGTAAAGGCTGGACAATTACTGGCTTGACAATAATTATTATAGGATTGCTCCTCGGTACGCAGCATATTGGTTTGAACATTGGCTTCTCTTTGGCAGAACACCCTGGCAATTGTAAACAATAATTTATCTTCACTACGTAAAGCAAGGCAAATTGATTCTCATGATTTCATATAAGTACCTATTATAACTTTTTCTAGCTCCAGCATTGCCTTCCTTACACTCAATGCAAGGAGTGCCCCCATTATAACGGCTTGAATCCAGTGTGTAGTTCATTGCAACTGTAAAAGAATTGTTAAATGTATAAAGGGTAGATCTAAAAACAATGTCGTAATGGATTGTCGACGCGACTGCTATCTAACGGATATTTACTTGGTTTATCATCGACAGTAGCAGCACACTTCAGAACATATTTGTCGTCTTCAGTGAGGCCTAATCTCCCAGAGATCCTGACCCGACTCTTGCGTGGGTTCACGTTTACACCATCAGTACATAAGCATGTTACATCAGGGTTGTCTAAAATATCCACCACAGATCCTATCGACACTTGATTGTTCAGTTCTTCGTCTTCTTCTTCCTTCTTTCTTTTAGCTTTCTTCTTCTTCTCCATTTCCAATGAATTTAGCAGTTGGTTAAGATTGCGCTCTATTATAGCGCTCTCCTCATGTTTATTATACGTCTGACTGCTGCCAGATAGTTCCGCACTTTCTGAAGTTTTGATTTTAATTACCTTTTGTCGCTTCCCGGCGACTACAAAGTATACGTTGTTCGCTTTAATAGATTTATCTTGATTAGATGATGCGTGCTGTATAGGTCTTGAGCCTGGTCTGCGCTTGCGCACTTTCGTACTGCTTTTCGGAATAACGGTTATTTGCACAAGTGGTCGGTCTGTGTCAGATTCTTCTTGTCGTAAGCGAGTGGATTGGACAAAGCTCGGAGCTCGATAATAATTATTTAAATGGGGAGATTGTTGACGAACCTATCGAATGAATAGATAAATTATCAAATTAATAAGTAATATTGTTTTCAATAGTGTTAAATAGACACACGAACAAACTGTCTTGTCTTGAATCTACAACAGGAGGTACCTATTATCAAGAATGAATCTAATCCTAATTCTAAATCATTACCGTTTTCTCGAGAAACAACGAAGTTGATGATCTTTCTCGGTTGTAGGTGTTTGTGGAGGGACAGTAACGTAACCACTGAGTTTTGTCCGTGTGAGTCAAACACTCGTAAGGTAACACTTTGGTGCAATTATTCACCAACGCCCTTTGCGTAGATGGGCCGAATAAATTTAAAGAATCTAGAAAACAATAAAAAATAAACAATGTGGTAAAAAATCTCAAAGTAAAATTAAGGAGACGATATTTAAAAAAAAACTAAATATCACCTGCAAAATTTGGATTAAAGTTGTAATAATCCATTTTGTAAATTTAGAGACAAAACAATACAATAAAAGCAATTAAAAAAACCATAAATAATGTTTATCAAAAGCCATGCAAAAGCAAAACATTTCAGTAGGAAGGAATGACATTGATGTCGTCATTTATGACAAACCTAAGACAGTTGGTCTTTACAGCCAGCTTGTTTCGATTTTGACAAAGAACAATCACCAAAAAGGCCATAATATTTAAAAAAACTTATTATATAGGTATGCTTCTTTTTGGACAGCACCTCCTCGGTCGTCCCTGTCACAATAAGAACTCATTCTGTGCCCTGTTTCCTGTGACCAAATCACTGTCGTTGTCAGTCATTGTCTTGTTTTGCTTGCTTTGTTTGTATTTAACTGCAAATGTTGTTTTAACCAAATTAACCAGCTAAAAACCTAGTTTCTAATTTCCAAACCAAATTTTAACCTGTCCAAAATGGCAATATCATACAAAACGCCTGAAGATAGACTTTGTACACAAATGGTCATTCCAGTATCAGAAGGGACGTATTTCAACACGAAATGGAAACCGACACAGGGGCCATTGTGTGCCTACGATATGCTGTACCATCCTCCCGATTACGACCCGAAATCTGCTCGATCTGATAGGAAAGATCCACAAAAGATTCGGAAGAATATTTGGGACCAAGTGAGTATTTGTGACAAAAGGATTTACATCAGATTTTCTCGTGTTATTTCTTCTTTCTTTTGTATGTAGACAGTGGATAGGAATAGTCTCCCTCACGAAAAACAATGGACCAAATCTGTTCATAAAACTTAATAAATTTTCCCGAAAAACATAGTCCCTCATGGTCTAAATTCAGAAGAAATAAAAAGACTTTTCCAAAATTACCAAAATAACAGATCAGCTGAAAAATATGATATCTATCAAGAGCAGATTATGTACAAACATAAAGGAGAACATAGATTTGTAGTGTATGTATGTACTCCTCTAACGCCCATTATTAATAACCTATCCTGATCCGTTTTTACCAAATCGAGATTGAAAAAACAAAACACAATTGTCACTTGTGTACCAAAAACATGTCAAGAACACAATTGTGTTTTGTTTTTTCAATCTCGATTTGGTAAAAAACGGATCAGGATAGGTTATTAATAACGGGCGTTAGAAAAGAATTCTTTAAACACCTGTGTGTCTCTGATTATAGGAATACCACAAAGGCATATCTTCAACTGTTCACTTCATGCACGGAAGACCCAAATGGCCGATTTTAGATAAACCTACAAGAGAATACGTCAGAGTACAAGGTAAGATTACATTTATCTTGTTATTTGTTGAAAAAACTGCTTTGTGTATTAAAACCTTCATTAAAATAATAGCAGTCTTCTTTACTTCCTGATACAAAGCCTACTAATTAGGTAAACTCATTTATCTATTTCTTATATCGTGTAAGTACTAACTCAGCTATTTTTTTGTTACAGCAAAAAATCAGAACCCAAACATGCGAATCTACAACATTTTGGAATGGGCCACCTTGCTTTACGAAGGAAAAGAAGTTGTATGCGGTTAATAATTAAATATCAATATGGAGATTCTCTGCAACATCAGATTTTATATATCCACTTACTTTAGGTACTAACCTTGTACTAACGTACATGAATATCAACAAATTTCTTTATTTAAAATCTACCGTCTTAGAATTTTGGCATTAAAATTATTATTGTTTATCTATTTTTTGTCTTATTTCGTAATTTAAAGGTTTACCTACTTAATTATAATCTTAACCCAGTTTTCGTTTTGTTTTTACTAATATTTTACGTTCCGTTAAGTAGGCACCTACCAAATGGGAGCAAAAGAAAATCTGATTAGTAAGGTACTTGCGGTAAACAAGGGCCACCTAACTAAAAAGTTCAATAATTCGGTATTTATTAGGATTAAATAAAAAAAAACAAGTATCAGACGAACGTTTATTCTTTTATTAATCAAACACAACCTTTTGCTTTATTTATTATGGTAAATTAACTCAAAATTTCTATTTTTAAAAACCCTTCCTCTGGCCCTTATTAAACATTAGTAGTTTATTAAGGACCACTAGATTACTGAGCACACTAACTGATTCTTCGTTTAATCGTAGTCTGTTCGTGTATCATTTAGCTGATACAATTATTTGACATAAAAAAAGACACAATTTGTCATAATATAAAGAAGAAAAACAGTAATGGACCTTATTAAACTTAAGTAACAATGAAAAATAAAAAATAAACACTTTGCGACCGTATTTTGATAAACTTTATACATAGATTAACAAAGTATTTGATACTTATCTAAATTCACCTTTGACTGGCGAAAAAGAAAGAATTAAAAACTAAATTTGTGGACCTCATTAAACATAAGACTTTTTTATATAGTATATTAAGGTCCACTCTAACATAAGCTCAACACTTATAATCAATAAAAATCTTGCTTAAGCTGAAAGATGTAACAACATAACATTAACTTTCTAAGCAACAAAAAAAATCTTTTCTAACGAGATAATTAGCCTTTGATTTAGGAACATTTCTGTTTCGTAAAATATGAGATCAAATAAAAAAAAACGTTGAAATTGACTAACCACACATCGGGCAGTCAAAATCAATATCTTCTGCCGTAAGTCCTAAACATTCTTCATGGAACCATTTTTGACATGCCAAGCATTGTCGCATATCTTCAAAACTCTCTGTGTTACATGCATAACAGTACCATTTGTCCTAGGCAGCTACGTTTTTATTGTTACTTTCTTTTGGTACTTTTCCGGTGTTTTTCTTTGCTTTACCCTTTTTCAATTCTTTTCTTTTCAAACTTTCGTGCTTCTTACTTTCTTTCTTTTTACTTTGACAAGGTTTTTACTGTTCTTCTTTCTTCCTTTTTTGTATTTCTCTTTCTGTAAATAAGTCTTTTGTTACTACTCGACCTTTATAATTAATTGCTTCAAAAATTTCTAAAAATTAATGAATTTGAAAAATAAAAATGAATGTACAAATATTTATTAATTAACACCAGTGCAGAGAGAGTGGTACTACCCTCATTCCTATTAAAAATAACAGTAATCAGTTTAGGCAATACATACACACTATAGGTTTAATAAGGGCCGGCCCATGTTACCCATCTCGTACATGGCCCTTATTTGAATTTAGTACCAATTTTACGAGTTGATAAATTAAATTAGTAAAAAAAAACAAATCGCCATAAACTTACCTTGATTTGGCAGCAGCAATGTATATAGTTGTAACATCAAGAACTAGATTTATAAAAAAATAGTAGTATACTTAAGTAATTTTATTACTTTTGGGAGAAAATTTTAGTTATGGGGCGCGTAGCCCGACTCGCTGGACAGTTTCGTGGCTACTGACAAGATAGCGGATCGCGTGATGATGCGCTTACGTTTTTAAGCCTTCCTATTGGTCCTTTATATGTGTGCGTATTTAAAATCTAATAAGACAATTGGAAGTTTTTTTTTTTAAAGTGGCCCTTATTACACGGCGGCCCTTACAACCCGCAGGTACCTTAGGTACAGGACATTCGCGAGTGTCCACTCACAAAGTATCACGACAACCGAACCGAATTGTTCATTCTAGCTAGACAATAACATTATTTCTACAATATAGCCAGACTCTCAGTTTGCATTGTGCCATACCAATGAAAAAAAGGAATGCACATTTCCTTTTCCTCGAAATGAACGTCGATAATAACTTTGGTGAAATTCCGAACCAGCAAAGTGTCAAGTCATGAAACTCATTTATATTGGACTAGCGGTCGCCCGCAACTCCGTTTGCGGTATGTATTTGTATAGTACCATAAATATACTACTTCCAAACTATGCACCTATTTGGAGTATGGTTAGTTATTTTATAACATAAATTAACTTTTTAAAGTTTACATCAAAGTCAAGAGAAAATATATGCGGGGGCGAAGCCCTTGTGTTATGATGAAAAAGTACAGAGAAAATAAGTGAGGGGGGCGAAGCCCCCCATCCATGTCAGAAATATACTGAGACACGATGTGCGGGGGCGAAGCTCCCCATCCATTACGGAAAGTTACTATGACGGAAAACTACAGATAAAATAAATGAGGGGGTAAAGTCATGACAGATATCCATGACAGAAATATAATGAGAATCGATGTCCGGTGGCGACGCTCCCCGTCTTTTACGGAAACTTGCAGAGAAAAAAATGAGGGAAGCGAAGCCCTCCATTCATTTATGAAAATGACAGAAAACAGAAGAACGGGGGCGAAGCCCCCCATGCATAACAAAACGGTACAGAGAAATGAAGTGAGGGGGGCGACGGCTCCCTATACATTACGGAAATGTACCTACAAAAAAAGAGGAGTTGAAATATTAATTGATGATGATTCATTGATTCATTCATTAATGGAAATTACAGCGAAAAGTATAACGGGGGCCAAGCCCCTATCCATTATAGGAAGATTCAGTAAAAAGACGTTAGATTGGATGAGAAGCTTCACTCTCCACTCGTCGCTTCTGTGTACTTTTTTTTAATAGATGTGAGGGCTTCGCCCTCCACCGGTCATTTCTCTGTACGTTCCAATAAATAGATGGGGGGCTTCGCCCCCTGCTCTTCTCTTCTCTGTAATTTATTTTAAAAGAGGGGAGGGCTTCGCCCTCCGCAGCTCATTTTTCTGTACGATCCAATAAATGAATGGGGGGCTTCGCCCCCTGCTCGTCTCTTCTCTGTAATTTCTTTTAAAAGGGGGAGGGCTGCGCCCTCCACTGTTCATTTCTCTATACGTTCCAATAAATAGATGGGGGGCTTCGCCCCCTGCTCGTCTCTTCTTTGTAATTTCTTTTAAAAGGAGGGAGGGCTTCGCCCTCCACTGTTCATTTCTCTATACGTTCCAATAAATAGATGGGGGGCGGCAGCCATCTTGAATTTAGATTTTGAATGGGGCACTGTATTCTATTTGTCAAGCCCTTTCATTTGGTACCCATATTAATAGGATTGAAAACAGTAAAAGTTTTTCCGCCATTTTGTTGCGGCGGCCATCTTTAATTTAAATTTTGAAAGGTCCGCTGTATTCTACTCGTAAAGCCCTTTCATTTGACACCCATATTGATTGTATTGAAAACTAAAAAAGTTTTTCCGCCATTTTGTTGCGGCCGCCATCTTGAATTTAAATTTTGAAAAGTCCGCTGTGTTCTACTCGTCAAGCCCTTTCATTTGATACCCATATATTGTATTGAAAACTAAAAAAGTTTTTCCGCCATTTTGTTGCGACCTCCATCTTGAATTTAAATTTTGAAAAGTCCGCTGTGTTCTACTCGTCAAGCCCTTTCATTTGATACCCATATATTGTATTGAAAACTAAAAAAGTTTTTCCGCCATTTTGTTGCGACCTCCATCTTGAATTTAAATTTTGAAAAGTCCGCTGTGTTCTACTCGTCAAGCCCTTTCATTTGATACCCATATAGATGAAATTAAAAATGAAAAAAAAATTACACGCTATTTTTTGCTTAAAAATGGTTATTGTGGCAACACTGTAATAGTTGGACCTATAGTTTTATGGACTTTTATTTAGATATTTATGTATTCATGAAAACTGTAGTACATCACTTTGCTCTAATATCAATAGTTTTCTCAGCAAACGCGATATTGTGATATTTTTTTATACGTTTTGCATACCTTGGGTTACATTATCGAATATTTGACACGGAACCCTAAATATTTTGACATTTTTATATAGCCTATGTTACTCAGGAAGAATGTAGCTTTCCAAAGGTGAAAGAATTTTTGAAATCGGTCCAGTAGTTTCGGAGCCTATTCATTACAAACATACAAACATACAAAAATAGGTACAAATCTTTCCTCTTTATAATATTAGTATATAGTATATATAAGTATAGAAGTATAGATATAGATAAGTACTTAAACATGCATTTTGGAAGGAAGCAAGCAATTTGTGCACTTGTATCGATATCTACACCAATTTCCGTATCGAAAATACAGTATAAACCAACTTCTTTAATAAGAATAGAGTTAAAACGAAATTGTCAAAACAAAACTTAAGGAATTCAAAATTCTAAGGCAGATTTGCCGGGAGCTGAATAGTATCTCATTTTATTTAGTCTCCATATGTCATACTGATAGATGAGCTTCGAGAAGGCCTTAAGATTCTTCTGCAAAACCCTTTGAGGGTTGGTTCACGAATAAGTGCATTAAACCTTTACGGTACCAAGTACCTACTTAGCCAATGCTGCACGAACTGGCTTCCGACTGAATTTTGATAAAAACTCAGACATTGTGAGGCTTCCAGAATATTTCGTTACATTCCAACTACTGGATAACTGAATTTAATAGGCCTTGCAATAAATAATATGTGACACAGGTCAGGTTTTTCCTCCTATCTATTTACAATACATATCTGTATTGCAATAGTAATGATTACGGGGAATATTAAAGCACCTGTGAAGCTGTAAAATAAATAACCACTCGAAGTGTATTTAGGTAGAGTACCTAAGTAAGTACATTAAGTAGAAATAAGATAGGGTAGGTAATACCGAATAATTACTGCATAAATATTATACATTATGGTAATACGTACGTACACCCTTTAACCTCCCCTTTTTTATATACTCCTTTTTAAAAAGGCAGATGCCTTTTAAAAATGGAATTAAATAAAAGCCTTTTGTTCAATTTCACAACTGTGTTTTGGTTACGAAAAAAACTATTTCGTCCTATTCCACAATTGTGTTTTCTTAACCGGTTAAGAAAAAAAAATACTGTTTAGTAGTATGTTTTCTTAAGCCTTTCGGCACTTTCACAACTGTAGGATCTGGAGCCGTTCTCTCTCTATCATATCGACGGCAGCAAAATGCTGCTCGTAATAGGCCTTACAGAGTATTTACTAATATGGTCGTTTGAAAAGAAAACTATGGTTAAAAAATATGTCACCGACTCTTACTAAAATCGAAAAAAAAAAAAAATTAGACTCCAGCATATAGCTACGGTAGTACATGTACACTTATTATAAATACAACAATCAAACACATTTGCATCTGAATCCTGGGACACTAATAGTGTCTGAAGATGACCTGTCTGAATTGACTTCCTGTGTCTATTGTAATTTATTATTTTCTTAGTAGCAGCTGTTGGTCTCCCAAGAAATAAATAACTAAAATAAATAAAATATGATTTTACCATAGTTTTCTTTAGAAACGACCTTATTTGAGAAGTAAATACTCTGTAATTTCTTTTAGAAATATGCTGTACCTTTTGTATAACTTCTCTTTTTTGTGTCTATTAACATCTTACAATAAATTGTTAAATAAATAAATAAGTCCTTTTAAGAACAGCATTTTTCCGTCGACATAATACAGAGAGTATGGCTCCAGATCGTACAGTTGTGAAAGTGCCGAAAGGGTTAAGCTAACGAACTAAATAGTACTTTTTCCTAACCAGTAAAAAAAACACAGTTGTGGAAGTCGACGAAAGGTATATAAGTATTTAAAAACAGTGTGCATTCGTATCATAGGTACGTATTCAAATAGTGCATTTGGAATTAGGGACCTCTCGAATTGTATCCGTAACAAAATAATCGAATTGCACTCTACGTACATTATTTCCATTGTAGGTGACTAGTTTACATCGAACATGTTACACACAAAGCTAAGACCTGTCAAGACGCTAGATAACATAGAAAACTGAAACATATCTTTCGGCATAAAAAGACTCGAGTAACCTTTGATGTAGAAGTCGTAGGATAGATTAGTACTACCTAGAACGTTTTTAATACCTACTTAGATTATGTTTAACTTTTTATGTGTTTATTATCTCTAAACTATCTTAAAATATTAAGTAGAGTAATAAAATAATAAAGAGTAATGACTCTAATATGTTTAGTAAATTGCTGAGTAAATACTATAAAATAAGGTAAGTAACGTTAGATACTATTTTAGCTTTTAGCAACGAATGAGTATTTTAAAAGAAAGAGACGTCTTACTTAAAAAAATATATTTATTAATTTTGAACCTTTTCACCACCTTTTCACTTTTCGCCAATGCTTTTCGCTGTAGGTATTTTATGTGATTTTATCTTTCTTATTATGACAGTCGCTTATAAGTAGGTATAAGTAGCTTATTAACGATGTGTTTGCGAAGGTATATGTTTAGTAAAGACTCAATCAATGTTCTAAAATTACGTGAAACCATATGTTTCTGCTGTAAGCGTAGTTTAAATAAATAAATTCATTCTTATACATAGGTATTTAAAGAGTCAGATTCAATTAATAAAAAGGTAATTAATTTCTCTGAGAAATTATTGTTTTCAAGTTTTCCGGGCATTCATTTGCAATAACAACTCGTTCTCGTAGACACGAAGTGCTTCTTAAGATAATAACTAATCCACATAAGTAGTTACTATTGTTATTATGCAATTTGATATATACTTAATAGACAATCATTACATTACAAATTATTTAATGTAAATGGCTTCTTAATTTAATGTTACACTACATAGCTTCTCAATCAAGGGGTGAAATTTTTTTGCGCAAGAGTGCAACGCGATGTGTAGGTAGGTACTAGCACAGATTACCTAATAGTTACTACGTAACAGATACTTCACTCAGAACAAAATATCCAATACCTACTGCTTTAACAGTGCGCAATAGCCCAACTGTCACGTCAGATACCAATGCATGCTAAAATGTGCCTAAATACTCAAGCGTATAGTTGTGATTCCTTAGCACCGCGCGAATCCGTAAAAACCGCGGGGCTGCCTCTTCGATAAAATTAAATTAACAAAACGTTTTGTGACTATATTATTGAGAACTATGAATATGTTCCGACTTATAGGGGCAGTTTAAAATTGTATCGTTTTTAATATATTTATTTTTAACATGTTTTTATTTATAATATTTAATGTCTTTTTATCTTTCTTAATTCTCGGTTATTATTATGTTTTTCATTAAAAAAACGTAATTATTAAAAAATATAAAACATTCAAAACAAACAAAAAAACGAATGGAACTATCAAAATTTAAACAACGTGCGAGCGCTTCGTTTTGACAACCGCGCTTCGCTTGGTCCGCAAGCGGCCCGCTGAGCGGTAGGTATTTATAGCGCGCAAGTACATAGAGTGACGGAGGCCTGGTACTAGTAATGTACAGTAGGTACCTACCACAAAAATGTAGGTACTACTTTCAGTCCTGTCTCTTCAAGCACTTCAGGGCAGATATGACTCACCGAACATGTAAGTATAATGAAGAATAACTTTTTGGATATTTATCTCTTGCACCATATTTTGTAGCTATTTATTTTGTTATATTTGGACAATTTATCTACTTTTTTAAATATATTTAACTTTATAATTCCTAATTTATCTGTTTAAACAGATATGTATTTCAGATTCAATATCAAAGAAGATTTAGATAAAATAGGTACCTACCTGGGTACTTAATTTTAGTACTGCGAGCAAATACTTAATCTATTAGATGCTCTATCAGAAATTATTGGCAGATAATTAGATTACCCCATTGACAATTCTATATCTAATTATGATAATCGAAGAGCCTTAATCTATCACTTCGCTCTGCGATGGCCGCCGTGTGCAACTTAGGTACCTACTTACTTACCTGAAATTTGCATCAAGCGACTAGCGAAGGACATTACCAGAGGACGAGCGAGCCGAGCGGGGCATTGTTTCATATTTTTACATAGGTACTTACTTACTTCGATTCATATAAGATCTACCGAGCTAACTTAACAGCGATACAAACGTATCTGAACAATAATCGTCCAGCTCTTCGTCTCTACTGCTGACAATGAACTTACCATTTTTTCTTTAGACTACTGGGCTAATTACTGACTTTTGGATGATTTTTTTTCATCGAAAAGACTTAATTAATATACAAATTTATTCTAGGCACTGATGCCTTAACCGCCTGTCTATACAACTTTTACACTTTTAGAACACAGTGTAATCAGGTAGCCTAAACTTGCTACGATGTACTAAAAGGGCCATAAAGGTATGACGGTACCGCTTACTTACATCCCTGCTTTACAACATATTCTGCGCTCGATTTTTCACGTTGAGAAACAATTAAGAAAAAGATAAAACGAAATTGTTTCTATTTAAAGAACATTGCTCCTACTGTTTCTAATTAATTTATAGACGTCGATTGGTAGAGCCAATTCACTTGCTAACATTTCTGTTATTTTACACTGTTAGAGCTTACTTTTGCAAAATTTCCTATTACGAAAGACAATTGCATTTTCTTACCAAAACTACGTCAATCACAAAACAAAAGTACAAGATGATTTCAGTTGAATCTAAATAAAGGTTACGCAGCAAGAAATTTTAACAATAAATAATATTTTTACGACTTTTCATTAGCTAAAGTCGTCGTCTCATCTATAAAATAATCTACCTTATTAAAAAGGTACTAATTAAATTTCCTTAAACTACTTAATTAAAGGAAGCATTATGACCTGTTTCCTTGAATCTCGTCTAACAGACAAAATGGATGACCTTTATTCAGTGATTAAATATAAAATTAACAAAACACTCTTATAACATTCTTATCTTTAGGTAGTTAGTTCAGTGGCGGAAATTTACAAATTAATTCAACTTTAATGTTTTTTATGTATTATTTAACTTACATTGCCGACATTGTTGTTATTTAAATTAACGGATTGCACTTTATGTGCCAAAATAAACTCTGTAGGATTTTATTAAGATTCAAAATTGTTGCTGAAATATATGTTTTTAAAGTTGTATTGTGAGCTGGGAAGTTAAAAATCTAATGTCAGTTGCTCAAAATCGGTTACCGTGAATGCATTGAAGGCATTTGGAGAAATACGTACTTACATGCATTTTGAAAGACACATAATTCTGGTGAAACGCCCACTGTGAAGTGTTTTAATGTTTTTTTTCTGGCGCGCTTTGAAAACATGGGTATGAAAATTAGTTTTAATCATTAAAATACCTTTCTTTAACATCTCTTAAGGGATAACATTAAGGGTTTATACAAGGCTGAAACAATTGTATGCGAATAAAAAAATACTTTTAAGGATAAGGTACTTTTTCCAAGGCGCTCTTCATAATTTAAAAGCGCCCAAGTGCGAATTGGATTCGGACATAAAGGATTCCGTATCATCAACTTCACGAGTAATAAAAAATATGTTTGTTGTATGGAAGCCCCTATCGGTTTTAATATATCAGATGTTTAGAAGCAGTAATAGAAATTATATTGTATAAAAATGGGAACTGTAGCTATTTATTACAAATCCTGAGATACCTACAGCCTTATAACAGACGGAAGGAGAGCGAAATCTAATTGGGTTCCGCGTTTTACCTTTTAGCCACGCAACCTACAAGTTACTGCCAACGGAAAAACTTCATGAAACTTGTTTAGTATCTTTATTTTTCGTTTTTGATAAAAACATCTTGATTGCCTCTAGATTCCTAGTCTTAGAGATTTGTGTGTTGCGTATTTCAGACATTCAGCTATTCGGCACAAAAGTCCAAAAAAAAACAAAGTCAATTTAAATAAGTCGCTCACCCCATTTTGCTGGATGGGTAATAAATAATTTAATATCTACTTAATTGTAACTTACATTATACACTTACTTATCAACGAGGAAATAATATCTTTCACTACTTTAGAAAATAAAAGAAATATATTATCATAAAGTAGGTACTTATAATAAATCATCTATATGTAATTCAAGTATAACAATTATTTATTATTTTGAATACCTAATCGTCTAAGCTGGAGTAGCAGCTCGTAACTCAAATCATACATTTTCAGAGAAATCCATTAATATTACCTTAGTTCGAGAGCTACGTTAATGCGAGAGTAAAGTTCTTCTTCTGATCTTTTCATTACCTACTGGTACCTGGCTGGCTTATGTACTGGTCGAAAACATTGCTTAAGGGAATTTTATTTTTTCGTTAACTAATATTGCTGCTAAACTTGCTGCCAGGCTATTTAACCATTACGATTAACTACGATAACATACGATTTTTCTGAACATTATCAAGATTATTCGCAAACAATTTGGGTTCGTGGGTTACGCCCCCGGTGTGTTTTGCCCCCGTGGTGTTGTCCCCCGATTTCGTTTTAGTGCCAAAAAATATATTTGTTGCATATTTTAATCCAATTAAATTAAATTTTGCACTTGCACATTGTCACTGTCTTCGTTTGGTTTCACGGAACCCTTACACTTGCCACGTCTTATAAAAACACATGTCCACACACTCGACTTTTATTTTTTTCTGTGGAAATTATACGCAAATCCGACGTGTAAAAATGAGCGTGTACCGGATTTATTTAAAATTATTTTATAATTATTTTTGACAAAGCCCTGCGAGGGACCTGGACTTGCCATTTTGAGATGACATGGCCGACTAAGCTTTCTTATCAGTAACTTATTGCAAAAATTACGACTTCTATGCTTAAGGGATAGAATTTGTGCACTCACCTCTGTTTTCGCTATTGTTTAAGATGTTCGTTTACCTGAGCTCTATTGCTTTCAACCCTTTGCACGAAAGAGATAGTTGAGGAAAACGAACTGAATTGCCTAAAACCGGTTTTCGTCCGCTGGCACATTTGGAAAAGGTATCTATAATAACTACCTAATAATTATAAAAGTAATATTTTTGCCTTATTTAATTCAAAAACACTTTTCTGTTCGAGTGTGTATTAAGTACAAGCCAGTTTTATTCCGACGAAATCGGCTATTATAATTTTATTGAAAATCGGGAGACAACACCACGGGAGCAAAACACACCGGGGGCGTAACCCACGAACCCAACAATTTATCCCAGATAGAAAGTTTTTTTGTTATTGACTGACATTTTTAGATATTACGTTGCTTTTTGTTTTTATTTAATACTAGCTGTCCCGGCGAACTTTGTCCCGCCTTAGAATGAACTTTATTGTGCAGGAATAAAGTTCAAATTGACTACATTTTAGTAAGAAAACATTTGTATGGGAAAAAGAAAAGGTCTGTTTTAGGGCTTTCCCGGCAATTATTCGAATTTTTCTCACCGTAAAAACCATCCTTGGACATCAATGAACATTTAAAAAAAATAATTAGCGAAATCGGTCCAGCCGTTCAGGCGTGATGCCGTGACAACGGAAAACGGGTTTCATTTTTATATATATAGATAGATAGATGTAGGTACCGATTGAATATTCGATTACCACTGACAGTAATGAAAGACGTCGTGGAAATCTGCATACATACGAGTAATAATATAGCGTTTTCATGTTATGTCGTGACAACGGAAAACGGGTTTCATTTTTATATATGTTACGGGCAATGTGATTAATTGGGCATTATGCATAATGCCCGGGCATTATGAATAATGCCCAATATAAGCGGGCAATGTGATAAATACTTTGCCATTAATCAAATTGCCCGGGCATTATGCATAATGCCCGTCACCTATTGGGCAGAGTGATAATAAACTTGTTTCAGTACTTTTTTTATTTTACAATGAAACCTTATCTAACCTAAACCTAACTGAAAGTCAAATAAATGTGTAGGTATTATGAAACTTAAAATTCTCATCATTTCTTCATAGGTTAAGTTGAGTTTTAGTTTAGGTTAGGCCATTCCGGACTCTGATTGGTCAAAAGTGGACATGCGCTGGCTTCTCTAAAATACTTCTTAAATCCCTAAAATATGTGGAAGGGGTTGATGGCTGGCACATGCGTTGAGACCTGTGTGAAGGTGCTACTGTGATGGCCGGTCATGTACCTACGCGGAAGCCTTTCAGTTTTCAGCTTCCCATTTACTTACCTATACCTTGTTCTGGATATTGCAGGGGCAATTTTTTTATTATTTGTTTATTGATTTGAGCTCTATTGAAATGTAAATTTTAATGTTTGTTTCTGTGTTTCAGCCTAAGAATTTGTAAAACTTAAATTGAAATGAGCAACCCAACAGAGTTTCTTGCTAGGTTCTTCTCTGGAACTCTTGCGAATCTAGCATTAACTTTAAAAAATGACCCGTCCTAAGGGTTGTCGAACCTAACCTACAGAAATTTTTATTTTCATTTCCATCATTTTCAAAACCCACGAAAGTTGTCAATTTGTATGAAATATTATGCGATTTTCAGTTGACTTAATACAACTCATTTTATTTGTTACTTTTTAGTCGGGGGTCTTTACAATTTTTAATTTTTTTTATTCTCATTATTTTATTAAAATTAGAAACATAAAACATTCTTAAAAATGTCAAAATTATGAGCATTTTTTTTCCTTTAGGTACCTATGCAGCACATACGTAAAGTTTCTAAAACTTAATTGTGTTGTAGTACTTAATAATATAACATAATTATGAGATGCTAAATCATTTTTTTTACTCTACTTCAATAATCTTAGTTGTTAAAAATGCGGAAACCTAAATTCTATCTAAAGCAATGACCTAAAATTTCAAAAAAGAATGTACACTAGTCTGTGACAACGTTTCAAAAATTGGACGACTTTAGAATTATCGCAACCTACAATTATCAAGTTAATGGACTATTATTATCAAATTGCCCAATGGTCTTTGGGCATTATGAATAATGCCCAAAGACCATCGGGCAATTTGATTTTAATAGTTCGTTTACTTGAGAATTGTAGGTTGTGATAATTCTAAAGTCGCCAAATTTTTAAAACATTGTCAGAGACTTATTGGTGGACATTTTTTTCTTAAATTAGAAATTTTAGGTTATAGCTTTAGGTAGATTTTTGGTCTTTGTATTTTTTGCAACTAAGATTATTGAACTAGCGTAGAAAAATAATTTGGCATCTCGTATGTTATGTTATTAAGTACTTCAATACAATTAAGTTTTTAGAAACTTTACGTATGTGCTGCATGCCTAAAAGAAAAAATGCTCATAATGTCGGCATTATAAGTTTATAAGTTTCTAATTTTAATTAAGATGATGTAAAACTTACTACTTATGACCTACTCAATCTTCCTGTAAAAGGTTAGAAAATTTAACAAAGTGCCTTTTTAATAATAAGGCACCTAGCCTTTTTGTTATTAATAGGGTTAATACTTTTTTTTACGAATCAATTTCAAAATAAAAGTGTAAAAACAACTGTACCAAAAATTTGAACTCAAATTTACGGCAACAAACCGGCGGCGGCGCAGAGGGCGTACGTAAATTTGGGAAGAAGCAAATGTCCAAAGTTTATAAAAACTATGAAATGAGAATGAGAATGAAAATTCATTTAATCCTGTAGGTTAGGTTTGAAAACACTTAAGACGGATCATTTTTTAAAGTTAATTCTGGACTCGTAAGAGTGCAGTTTTCCCCAGAGAAGAAACAAAAAACTCTGTAGCAAAAAACTCTGTAGGGTTGCTCTTTTCAATTTAAGTTTTACAAATCCTTAGGCATAAACACAGAAACAAACATCAAAATTTACATTTCAATAGAGATTAAATCAATAAAAAAAAAATTGCCCCTGCAATATCCAGAACAAGGTATAGGAGGTAAGTAAACGGGAAGATGAAAAGTAAAAGGCTTAGCTTGATAGAATCCGCATAACATGACCAGTTATCACAGCAGCACGTTCACACAGATCTCACTCAACGCCTGTGCCAGCCATCAACCCCTTCCATATTATGTTTTAGGGATTTAGGTAACATTTTAGGGAAACCAGCGCATGTCACCCTTTGACCAGTTAGAGAGTCCGGAATATCCTAACCTTAACTAAAACCCAACTTAACTTATGAAGAAATGATGAGAATTTTAAGTTTCATAATACCTACCTACATATTTATTTGACTTTTGGTTAGGTTTAGGTTAGATAAGGTTTCATTGTAAAATAAAAAAAGTACTGAAACAAGTTTATTATCACTCTGCCCAATAGGTGACGGGCATTATGCATAATGCCCGGGCAATGTGATTAATTGCATAGTATTTATCACATTGCCCGCTTATATTGGGCATTATTCATAATGCCCGGGCATTATGCATAATGCCCAATTAATCACATTGCCCGTAACATATATAATAGATAGATGTATCTTTAATTACTCATAAATATTGTGAGCTGATAATAACATTAATAACTTCTACATAAATACCAACAATGTTTTCCTAGTTTTTCCGGACGCTATTTGCCTGCAACATTAACTACTTAAAGATAACTTATTATCTATCAAATCTATTTATTACACTAGGTATATAAAGACATGTCATTTACATTTATCAACATTACGCATAAACAGTAAATTATAGATAAATTTAAACTAAGTTGCAAAAGTAAGTACCAAAACTTTAATTGATTATGTTTATTTCTATAAGGATCTTAATGAACTGTTCATTGCGAACTCAATTTCGATTTGTTTTTGTTTTATGTTTTTTTACGCGTTCATAATTGATTTATCTCATTTGTATTCCATAAGTTCACGCTCCAAAATAATGAGTACTTCTTATAATGACTATTACCTACATTGCCAACCTATTGGAAAAGTGAAAAGAATAAAGAATACGTTATCTATGCATAAAGATGCGAAAAGATGTAACCTATGCCAAATTGAGCGTACCTACCCTTTTACAAAAATACATTTTCCTTTATTACACTGAAGATGTGTGTATTAAAGCGTGTAAAATTACAGTCGAGAGCAATGAATCCGGGTCGGGCAAACAAAAAACTAAAATATCTCGAAATCTAAGAATCCTAGCCTTATGAAATAAAATGTGTCTAAGAGACCAATTAATACTTGTTAAATGTAAATAATAATATAAAACTTCTGAGTTACTTCTATATTTATGTCATAACAATGAAATTGTCGTTTGCGGATTTTGGTATATAGCATGCCAAATAGGTATCGAATTAAACACGAGGGTGCAATGCGAAATATTAAAATTCAAAGAAATGCTTAAGTTGATTTAAAAAAATATTGTTTTACATTTTAGTTTTAAAGTTAGATTAGATCATCAGTTTTTTTCTTTACGTAAAATTTGTTATTAAAATGTTGTGACTCAAAAATGTTATTACTTACATTGAAAGAGTATAAACAATTTCTTTCATTAAGCTAGCATTCTTGGATTGCGAGTTTTTTGGATTCATTGCTTTCGAGTGTATATAACTTCCTCAATATAAACAAGAACATGTTATATTCATATTTATACTATTGTTTTAAATTGATTTTCTTGCGGAAAAAATTGCTGGACAAAGGCAAGTAGCAAACCTCTATTACTAAAAACATTGCTTGAACATATGAAGTTCACATGGAATAAATAAATAAGCCATTTCTTATTTGATTTGGCAGTCTCTATGTAACCAAGTGGAATATGTAAAATACTTCAAAATGTAGTATTTTTTAGTCTTTTTCATGTAAGTATTCCCTATTGGACCCAGCTTCATTGATTCCTACATATTTTTCCGCGAGTGACTATTTTCATCAAATTAAGGGATAATACAATATTTCTCTAACGCTACTTTTTCATATCTTTTTATATAAGTGTTACCAACTATTTGAAGTATTTTTAATAGAAATTATGCATAAGAATATTAATTAACAAAAAAAGTTCGAATCTAGTCCTATAACCATAATAAGAAAGATAAAATACCTACTTATACAATGTGTTTGTATAAGCACTTATAAAATACTTATAATTACTATAAAATGTGTACTTGTACAATAGTTAGAACATAAAACTTGTCCTACAGGGTAGCTCATAAACTATCGATAAAAAACGATAGACGATACTTTTATAATTTCAATAAAGTTTTTATCATGTTGATAACACTAACTTAACTTTTTAAGTTATAGAGATTTTTATAAAAATAAGCATAGGAAAAAAATTGTAGGGAGAGTTCTAGAGCCATCCCGTAGAAATATTTTATGCTCAAAAACCTATGTGCAATCCTTGTCCAAACATATTGATTTAAACAGCCTATATCTATACATATTAGGAAGTTAATAACGGTTAACTAATAAAACTGTTAGTTTTAATAAAGGTTGCTACTTTTTTAGGACTCACTCAAGTAAACAGCCTACATATAAACCTACGTTATGATCTTGTCGCCACAGGTAAGTTCTCCACTACACTTCACTCTTAATTTCACCTTTTCAAAAATATGTTTCAAGTTCCAACTTTATTTCATTCATATCGTAAATGTGATTGTCTGAAATGCGCTACGCAAAGTTTAGTGTTATCTACGAGTAGGAACATAATAGAAAAAAGGGAAATTATAAACCGAACCACAAAAGAATCCTATTTTTTATAACTCATGGGAAAATTATTTGACTTCTTCACAACACAACGATTGAATGAGACCTAATATGGGTGAAATTGCCATTGCGGCTTCGCTTGGCGATTATGGCTAGAATGTGATCTTGACCCGAGCGGTAGAATGCTGTGCGTGACAAAAGCTTACTAATACACCTTTGATGCACCTTCGATAAAATAAAGCAAGGATTTTTTTTTCAGGAATGCGGATGCCCCTTGGCAGACAGCGGCGGTCCGTCAATAGCGGACACGCCAGTCTGCAGCGGCCTAGCGTTATTCATGATTATCATCGAGGGTTTCCTCCGAGGCCGCTGTGATATCTCCTCGCCATGCCAGAAGATCGATGACATAAAGGATGTCGACGATGCATATGATTTTATTGTAGTCGGCGCTGGACCTGCCGGATCTATTGTTGCGTCTAGGCTGAGTGAAGTCGCTAATTATAGTGTAAGTTTGTTCTGCATTCCAAAACTAAAAGGCAAATTAACGGGATTTTATTTAGGACTTTAATGTCCATCTGTCACCAGCCAGTATCTCAGTAACCGTAGATAATAATTCTCACAGATGATAACTACTTGTATCGAGAGTATGTCGAAATGTTTTGCATATTAAATGTACGTAAAATTGACTTTTTATGTATCTAATCGGTAACAATTATGCGAACTAAAGAAACGGAGGCATAAAAAAATTTACCTACTTATGTAAAGAATTTTGACCAAATTGTCTGCCATAGCATAGCCGGAGGTAATCGATCGTTAGATACATATTGGAAAAAAATACAAGGGACCTAACATTGCGATATTGTCTTATCATTACTTATATTTGCTAATCGATACCATTAACTATGTATTTTTTCCACCCAGGTGTTGTTATTAGAAGCAGGCATACAAGAGCCCATAGGAGCCCGTATACCGTCATTCTACCGCGCGTTCTGGGGCAACGAACAAATTGACTGGAGATATCGCACACAACCCGCTGACTACTGTTTGGACCAGGGAGGGAAAGGATGCCAATGGCCCAGAGGAAAAGTTGTCGGTAAATACCCATTTTATTGCAAAGAGATAATCGGGTAAATAAAAGTCGGAAATCACGTGTTTTGTCCTTTGCTGAAACCAGGAATATGAAAGTAGAAAATATCTCGGAAATCTTTATAGAACAATAAAATCTACAATGAAGAATCATCAGTCGCACAAATAAAACCCTATTCTCTTTTTTATAGAAACGTAGAAAATATTGATTTATTTCCTCTTGTCCATGAAAAATCGTTAAAAATTACAATACGGCGACGTGAAGATAATGAAGACCAATAATTTCACAGGTGGCTCAAACGTGCTAAACGGTCTGATGTACCACCGAGGTCATGCAGCCGATTACGAAGACTGGGTGAAAGCTGGAGCTACAGGCTGGTCCTGGGAGGAACTCCAAAAGTACTTCGACATGACAGAGGGCAACAAACAGATCGGGACCCTCGTCAGCGCTGACCATCATTCCAGTGAGGGACCTCTACCTATTCAGCAAGTGAGTTGAATATTGAAATCTGTTAGGCGATAATGACACCAAATCGAAAAGTGTAACGGATGAAGCGTAAAATTTTCATTTTACGCTCATATTGTCATGAATGAGATCATATCTACTCTCAATTATTAATATACAGGGTGGCCCGTCGATTGACGTCCAAAAGGAAAATTTGGATTCCTAGTGTCGTGGGGTATCCGAATTACCCCCATGTATGTTCCGCAATTTTTTACGGTTTCCGAGTTATGACGTGTTTTCTGATATTTTGAGATTTTTCAATCAACCACCCTAAAAAGGTTCGTAGAAAAAAAGTACAACACTTTTTCATAATTTTATTTTTGCATCAGATGCTCCATGACCCGTACTTTTATGCATAAAATGTTCCACTTCGTAACTTTAATAAAAGTTGGGGAAATGTAGGTCGAAAGAGGAAAAATAGTATCGACAGAAAAATAATCGAAATCTTCAAACTTAAATTAAGAGGCTAAAATTATGTCTTATGGATTCTAAGCTAGCTTCAAAAATGCGCCAACCTCTCAGCTTTCATAATCATCGAAAAAAATGGTACTTAATGGGGTACTTTTGCTAGAATCAGCCTTTAAAGAGAGCAAGGTGGAAAAATATAAGAATTGGGGTTTGAGTAAATTTTTTTTCTTTCATATTTTATCATCACCTAAGCCTCAGTAGGTTTAAAGACAGTGTTATCTTACCGAAAAGTACAAAAAAGGAGCCAAGATTGACACATTTGGGGGTTTTAGAGCACCTGTAAGAGATAAGTTACACCTTGAGAAAATTATGCAGATATGCCTCATTTCTAAGGGGTTGTACAAGGAAACGGCCGAGTTCTGCCTTCCATTAAGGTTTGGCGTATGTCAATAAAAATACGAAGGTCAGGATAAGACTCAGGTTGCAGCCCACCACGTCTTTGACCTTGTTTACGATACAGTCGTGCCGCTTCAAGGCCGTTTCCTTGTAAATATGTATTGAGTATTTTTTGAGTATTTTTTTTTCTTTTATACAAGAAAAAAAAAATGCTCAAAAAATACTCAAACCCCAATTCTGAAATTTTTCCACCTTGCCCTCTTTAAAGGCTGATTCTGATGATAAGTGCCATTTTTTTTCGATGATTATGAAAGCTGAGAGTTTGGCGCATTTTTTAAGCTAGCTTAGAATCCATAAAGTCATAATTTTAGCCTTTTAATTTAAGTTTGAAGATTTCGATTATTTTTCTGTCTTTACAATTTTTCCTCTTCCGACCTACATTTCCCCAACTTTTATTAAAGTTACGAAGTGGAACATTTTATGCATAAAAGTACGGGTCATGAAGCATCTGATGCAAAAATAAAATTATGTAAAAGTGTTGTACTTTTTTTTCTACGAACCTTTTTAGGGTGGTTGGTTGAAAAATCTCAAAAAATCAGAAAACACGTCATAACTCGGAAACCGTAAAAAATCGCGGTACATACATGGGGTAGATTCGGATACCCTACGACAGGAGGAATCCAAATTTTCCTTTTAGACGTCAATCGACGGGCCACCCTGTATACTTCCAACCTTCAAGTCACATTTTTTGCCAAAAAACATAGGTGCGAAGGTCATATCAATATGCCACATTAGGTTAATATTTAAAGATAAAATTAAGTCTAGATAAAAGATAATTAAAGATCCTATGTCAGTTATTTTCTTCGTTTTAATAGTATACTTACCTAAAGGGTCAAATATTTCCACAGTTCAAATACCAACCTCCATTCCTGTACGAGTTACTGAACGCTATCAACGAGACTGGTCTACCCATCGTCACTGACATGAACGACCCCAAGACGCCTGACGGATTCATGATTGCACAGACTATGAATGAGTAAGTTTATAAAATACAATAAACAAGTTAATAATTAAGACTTTTTACGCAAAAAACTAATTGTAATCTAAGCCAAATATTACACAGATTTGGTCACAAACTGGGTAAATTATCTGAAAACCACAAATTTTCAGAGATGGTCAGCGCTACACAACGGCGCGAGCATTTCTCAAACCCAAAGCCGAGAGGCCGAATTTAAGCGTTAAGACTAGAGCCCACGTCACCAAGGTACTGATAGAGAACAAACGTGCAGTTGGAGTCGAGTACATTGACCAAGATGGAATCACGCGCAATGTGCGTGCTAAAAAAGAGGTCTGTTGTTTTTTTTACTTGTAAGCTTTCGGTACACTATAGTCTATGCTTAAAATCCTTTTATTGTTTTCACCTAAATCTTACCGTCTCAGGTCCTGTAAGTGACCTTCCATAAAAAATAGGTCCGCAATGATACGACCCATTATGAAAGTTAAACAAATAGTATGATGAAGTTTGCTGAAATAAGGATGATGACTACATTCAAAAATTCAAAAAATAATTAGTCCGTCTTGGCTTTTAAAAATGTATTTGTAACACATTTTTTACCTGATCAAATACATATTATAAGTATAAATACAAATATACAGAGCATCTAATTTAAGGAGTGGGGGTATTGACGTCACTCCTAGGTAAAAATCGTACTGAGGCGTGACGTCACGAGCAACTTTAACCCAGTGTATCTTTGTCATTTTTAGTTTAAGAAAAAAAAAATACGTGTCGAATATTTTAAAATAATCTATGTGATGGACTAAAACAATTTTTTTTGTCATGCCTATTCTCCAAATCATTACGTTCATTGGTGTTTAACCAGTTTTACAAAAATCTACAATGATTTAGTTTTGTTTCTTTCCAGGTAATCTTAAGCGCAGGAGCTCTTAACAGCCCTCACATTCTGCTACTCTCTGGCATTGGACCAGAAGAAACGTTGTCTAAATTCAACATTCCCGTGGTGGCCGACCTTCCAGTAGGCAAGAACTTGAGGAACCATCTCGGGATAACTCTGTACTTCCTCATAACTGAACAGAAGAACCTGCAAGTCCTCGACTGGTCTGTATTCACCAAGTACATCCTGGATAGGTCTGGACCTATGTCTTCAACTGCTATTACTCAGGTGAATATTCAAAACTTATACTATACATACCTGTCTACCTACAAGTTAGAAATTTGAAATTCTTCTTAACCAAATTGATTCATAAATTTGTAAAAACTCATAAAATTAAATAATTTCATAAACTTATGAATACGCGCCGAACTCAACAATAACAAATCAACTCTTCCTAAATCATTCTTAAAAATTCGTATTTTCAAAACTAAAACAAACATAGGAAATTAAGTCAGTAGGTAGGTATGTGAAATTATATAAATTCAACCAAATCTCGTAACTTCCCCAGCTGACAGGTATCCTGTACTCGAGCTTAGCAGACAAGAGTCGCAACCAACCGGACATCCAGTTCTTCTTTAACGGGTTCTACGCGGAGTGCTCTAAGACTGGGGTTATGGGGGAGAGAGTCGGCGAAGGCGACTGTTATTTGAATGGCCGAAATATTTCGTAAGTTAACATTTCATTTGAATGAGGTAACACTACTCATCTTGTAGTTGATAAAGCTGGTGTGAACCTCAAACTGCAGATACAATGAGAGGGGAAATATAGGGGCAAATATACGTTCGTTATTCGGAGTAGGAACTTTATCTAATCCGAACATGTAAGTAGAAAGACTAGTCTAGAAATAGCAGAACCTAAACCGAGGCGAATGGATGATATAAACCCATTTCTTACCGATAACCCTTGCACTTACCACTTGCTTTCAATCCCAATGCCTCCATATCGACATGTAACCCTGACTTGCAGCGCAAACGCAGCAACCCTGCTCCCGCGCAGCGTGGGCTACCTGACCTTGAACTCGACAGACCCGCTGGACCCCCCGCTGTTCTACCCCGAGTACTTCACCCACCCCGAAGACATGGTGATGGTCAAGGACGGCGCCAGGTACTTGCAGAGGATCTTTGATACTGATGTGAGTTTACATACTTACCTACAATTTACTTTTACAACATTCTATTAGATGAAAGCATCTTTCCGCAATTCTCATTTGTCGTGGCAATGCAAGTGAGTGAGCGAGCGAGCAATTCGTGCGATCATTTTTTCATACGTTTGTCCGAGTTATCTCTGACCTTTCTCTGACGTACCATTTGCGTTGTGAATAGAAATATATGAAACTCGCTCGCTAGGTTACTCGCTCGCTAGGTTACCCGCTGGCGATTAAGCCTGAACTTAAGGCAACGTAATATTAGGTAAAACTACATAATACACATATTCAATTAACTTTGCAAGTACATTATGTATTGCCAAATTGCAAAATGACTGTCAACGCAGCAACTATCGAAACCAAAAAACGACTTTATCGAAACCCAACCTCTCCACAGATAATGAAAAACAAATACGGCGTGAAACTCGACCCGGAATACACGTCGGTGTGCAACAACTCGGGCGCAGAGTGGTCGGACCCGTGGATCGAGTGCATGGCGCGACATCACACCGACCCGCAGAACCATCAGCTTGGGACCGCTGCGATGGGCGCTGTTATAGACCCGGACCTGAAGGTTTATGGGGTTGAAGGTAGGATTTTTTGATGGGATGATATATGCTGTCGGATGGGCATGTATGTACCTATAGGTATGTAATATGTGCCCCTGTCTCAACGGCGGATCCAGGGGGGGGGGTTGGTCATGGGGGTCATGACCCCCCCCCTGAGCTGGTTCCAGGACTCCGGTGAACCACTAATTGAACATAATTATTTTATTTATACATTGTAAAGACGCCACTTACAGACGCGTCCGTTAATTTGTGAGCATCTGACCGGTACGGGCCGAAACATATTTCCGCGTTGTGACGCCGCAACGCAAGAATTGACAGTGGCGGCAGTGGCATGGCGAGCGGCGCAGTCGTGTAAAAAAAACCAGAATAATGTCTTCTTGATAACGAAAAAGCAATCAGCTTCCTACAAGCAATGACAGATACACGACTATTGATGGATAAATCCACAATCAAAAATCTACAGGAATTGGCTACTTACCATACGACAAAAAAACCCACTTTTTCGCAACGTCACAACGCCGTAACGCAAACTTCAAGCTTCAAAAAAGCGCCGCATGCGTACCACTGCCTCCACTGCCGATTTAAACAAACTAAAGCCACAGGCCCGGCGGCCTTATTTGCTCGAAAATGCTTGAAAATTAGGCCGCCGGTCTGCGGCCTGCGATTTTGTTGCGTTTCCACCGTTCATAGTTGCGGTTTCGGCCTTAACGCCTAGCAAGACGTATCCTCAATCGGAATCGGAACGACTCAACTTGCACTCTCTAAGTTGAAAAAATAAAATTTCTTTATATGTGACCCCCTCCTGGCTCCAAAGCTGGATCCGCCCTTGCCGTCTGCTCTCTAGTCATTTCCGTTATCCATTCAACATACCTACCAACAGATAATTAAGTAATTGAGACTGTTCTTATGTGCTAAATATAAGCGCTAAAGTCCCAAGCAATTGATCAATATAAAATTGATCGACGTGGTCGAAAATAGGCTGGAGGACATTGTACCTTACTACAGGATTCAGTATTGAAAAGCTCAAGGAACATGGGCTATTATCAAAACAAAAAAGGTTTTTCAACATGACTGCATGAGCAGATACGTCGAGAGAAAGGTTGAGACCTGGCTGATCGCAATGAAACCATTTAATAAAATACAAGTACTTATAACTTAACAAATACCATTTAATTGCAGGTTTACGAGTGATAGACGCGTCTTCAATGCCGACTCAACCGACAGGGAACCCTCAAGCAGCTATAATGGCGGTCGCCGAGAAGGGAGCCGCACTTATAAAACAACAATGGGCTTAAGAGCACAATAGGATTTGTTATTACGTGAAAAGTGTAAATACCTTAGCTAGGTCTTTCCGTCGGTCAGCTATAACAGCTCTTTGCATGAAAGATACGTACCTACGGATCTCGTCATTCCTAGATGCCAACCAAAGAACTTCCAATGATTTGCATTAAGAGTATTATAAAATGTAATCATACACTTTTGTGTTATTTAGTCAAGACGAACATACCATGCCCGGGTAAGTTCGCGTAAAGAAATATTTATGTATTATAATAACTATATAACTTTAGTACTTACTGTATGTTTCATAAATACTATTAACAGGGTAATAAATAAACTTCACAAGTACGTTGTAGGTACGTAATATACTTATTATAATATGACCTAGATTTTTTTGAACGTGTATACAACCATGTTAACAAATGCAAATCCAATAGCTATGTCAGCACTTTTCTATGTGATTTATTACTAAAGCTATACTAGAAAAATAATAAAATTATTTTAACCAAGCTACTCTTGCACTTTACTTCCGCTTTAATCAAAACAAATCTAATATTATTGAATTAAAGCACTTACTTAACTAGATCTACCATTGTTTGCTAATAAATTCAAGGAATACTATTTCAAAGTAAACGCTCATATACGGCAGAGTGATTACAGCATAAGATTAGAACCGAATGAAGGTTACCAAAAATACCACTAATTTAATTGTAGACTAAAGTACCTAGTTCCAAATTATCGAAGTATTTATTTATTTATTGCCCGCATATGCAAACGTATACCTAAACTATTCGTGTTTAAATACCGAGTATTTAAGTTTTATTTAAATTTCAAGTAATGTTTTATTGATCCTGTTAATTGTGATATATTTTATAAATCTATGCAAATGATTTGTGAGTTTTTTTTATTTACCTATTTTTCTAATTATCGTCGGAATAACTTGTTTTTGTTAGTAGGTATTTATTTTTATAGCTACTTACAACTCGATTCAGCCAGTGTACCTACTTATTAGTAAAAAAAGAGATGACTTTCTTAGTTTCTTCGTAGAGAAGTAGAAATCTTTTCAAAATGTATACCGAAACCGCCAGAAGGAATTGACTTCATATATCGATACGCACCTCGTCTCCAAATGGTTAAAAATCGAGAAGCATGCCTAGAATACTCAAAAAGGGTCCTATCAAGGTCGACTAAACTTACGTATTAATCTACTTACTTTGGTATTTTTATATTGTTAAACTGTCCTTCGAGCCAAATGCGTCATTGAGTAGGTACCTAACATCCTCTTCGGAAAACATCTTCGTAATTTAATAATTAAATGCCCTTAACGCCGTAATCTGTCAGCAAATTAAGACTCATTAAACTTTGTCAAGAAAATGTTTCCGTAAATAGAAAAAAGATTGACGCTAATATAATTATTTATTATACATAATTTTAATGGCAAAAAAAATACATACATGATTACAAAACCAATACACACTAGTTATTGCAATAATACTTAGCGAATTTCGTACTTATACTACATAATTCATAATTTGAACAAATCAAGTCATTTATGCTTAAAATAATTCATTTCAGGGAAGTACCGGTAGTGTTTTACTCTCCTATGTGGAATGGATCATAACATAATACTTCGCCCTGATGAAACAAACAACCAAAAAGTTGTGAATTCAATAAGTACACAAACTTAAAATTATCATGGTCCAATAAGCCGGAATATTTTCATAAATGCATTCAACCAATCAAATGCAATTGCGACGTTACAGTTTACTTAGCACCTCAGATATTTCGAGATTATTTTGAATCCATAACAAACTAACTTAATGTCTATTGATTAATATCTTATATTATCCCAATAATATATTAGTTTGGCAATAAAAAACCTACTAATTCAAAAAATGTTAGATACCCCTGATAGGGCAGAAGATTTTATCTGCTTTATTCTTTTTTTTAATGGTGGTAAAAAGATTGTGACCTATCAGGTGCTTAAAATGGATTTGACTTAAAAACAGAAGTATTTTATAACTCCCAAATATAGATTCCTTAACTGCCATTTTCCTTCATTTCTTTCTGCCGCGTAAAAACATTACTCGCTACAGCGAGAACGATAACAGATAACTGACAATAATGGGTTCGTGTTCGACATTTTTGCTAATGCTAATAACGTGACGATAACGCAAAAACGAACAAAATTGGGACAAGAAAAATGTGGTTAAGTGCTGTGAGCTGGTAAGTACCTGTCATAGCATAAACTTTTTCCAACAAGATACCTACAGAAATAATTTAAAGTCACCTACCTTGAATCTTGGAGTTACAAAATACTGCCCTTTTCAAAGTCAACAACCCATTTACTGTTCATCTTTGTCCTTAGCCCCGTGTTTAAGAATGCGAGTGAACTCTACGTAGTCGAAGAGCCCATCACGGATGGGTGCTTCACGGAGCATCTCATCAACGTCATCATCAGTGAAACGGTCTCCCATAGTGGTCAGCAACTCTCGGAGTCTTTCCTCGTTGATCACTCCAGTGTTGTCTTCATCAAAGCAGCTGTTGACAAAGCATTGACTTAAAACAAACAAGTTCAACACAGCTAGATCCTTTAGGACCATGTGGGTAGTCACATATTTTCCTTTAATCAAATTGAAGTAGTGAGCTAGTAAGAGCCGTGTGATTCTGATTAAAAGCGTAGAATTAAGATTGTGTAAATATAATCAGTTAAAAAACAATGACAGAACTGACAGTAATGTTATTTTTTCCTCAAATTATCATTCCCCTGCTGTTTTTATTCATAATTATAACATCACCTCTTTACCTATACCTCTATCTACAGCTATAAAATGTTAACAAGGAAAATGAGTCATACACAATTGTACCTAAACATTAATTTGTGTGCCTTAGTCCTTACCCAAAAGCATTCTTGATGACATCTTCAGGGTCAGTGCCCTGCAGCCTCTCTCCAAACAATGTGAGGAACATGGTGAAGTTAATTGGACCTGGTGCTTCATTCATCATACCCTCCAAATACTCCTCAGTTGGGTTCTTACCTGAAGACATATGCTGGTTAAAATTCTATTTGAAAGAACTGAAGAATTGGCCATTGGCATAACTTGTTTTCTAATTGATTAGTATCATAGTCAGAATGAGCCCACAATACCTTTGTCTTGTTAAATAAATTAACCAAATTATAATTGCAATTAATTAAAGATAATTATAATAAAACTATTTGTAGCAAACTGCTTCAGTAGCCACATAATTCATTACATATCAGTTATTTTATTTTTCTTTTCTTTTGTCTTCTTTCTATTAGTTATATAATTACTATTATCAAGATAGACTCATAACATTTAAGTTAAAGTATACTTCTTTTGTCTTTGAATTGATTTCTACAACTAACTTAAAACATAAAGTTTTACTAATTGAAACTTACCTAAAGAAGCCAGCATGTCATGGAGATCATCTTTATCAACAAATCCATCTCTGTTCTGATCAATCATGTTGAAAGCCTCTTTGAACTCGGCAATCTGTGCCTGGTCGAACATAGCAAACACATTGGAGGTGGCACGCTGGGCACGTTTCTTATTTGTGCCACGGCGGCCTGCTGTCTTGCGGGACGACATTTTTATCTGAAATTATGAATTAATTATTATGTACCTACTAAATTTATATCCTCAAGACAATATTATTAATACTGTTGTAGGTACTCTATGTTAAGTTGTATTTAAGAATAACGTAAATTCATGTGTCATTCGCTGATGTGGAAATAATTTAGTCTTACTAACGCGTTTTGTACAAAATTTTACTTTCTAACCTGAAAGATTAAGGCACGAAAACAGCCCAGATGCTTAAACACTCGCACTTTATAGAAAAGTTAACTTGACACTGGCGTACACAACAAAGTCAACGTAAGGACTACGCGACACAATAATCTGGGAAATAAGCTACACTTTATAAATAAAGTTCGCACGATGTCAATCAACTGATCGTCACTCCTCAGCTGCTAACGAGAAAGTGACTCACGCTCGTATTAGCCAGCCTTCGTTTTTCTTTATAAAAGTTATTTAGGCCACACGGTGTCACAAACATCGAATTCCTTATAAGGCTGGGCTTTTACAAAACGGCCATCTGCACAGAATGTTTCAAAACCACAATAACAGAATTCAAAAATGTATTACTTACATGTCTTTTTATGAATTTAACACCAACAAAACGACGGTTTTCAACCGAAATAAATTAAAATTAGATTTGAAAATTTTGAAAACTGTATTGTTGTACGGATGAGTAAGTAATATTTTGACGTCACTTATTGAATGAGTGACTGAGGGAACGAACGAAACGAATGTCAATGAGACGGGTAACTAGTATTGCCATTACAATTAGAATAGTGGTGGGATGGTAGAAATCATGATTACGTTAGTAGAAATTATAGTAGATATGGTAGAAACCAAATTTAAAAGAAAAAAATATTGTCTATGGTGTGGAAAAATTTTGACATTGACAATGACTAGGTATAGAATTGACAGTTCTTTAAAAATCCATCCCGTTTGCATCCTTGTTCGATTTTATTTAATTTTAGTGAGATTAAATCATTTTCCTGCGAAAATATGTCGCGACTGGCAGTAAATAAATTGTTCATATAGATCAAAAAATATTGGCTGCCGTTGAAAATTTCAATGGCTGTCAAAGTCACTTCTCAAAACATACGTAACCAAAATTGAAGTGTTATTAATATTTTTGTTATTCTTTCTATGTTTTAATTTACTGTTAAATATGTTAACTAAGACAAGTTGTATGCATAAGTTAGTGCGGTCGCTAATGACATCGGTGCGAGGACGAGCGACGCACTATGACGTTTTGGGTCTCACTCCGAAAGCTACACAACGAGATATTAAGTCCGCGTATTACAAATTATCTAAACTATACCATCCAGATAAATCTAGCGTAAGTTTATCTTTCAGCGACTTCAATCTTACTTTAATTCATGTCATTTTCAAAGTTTCGTTATCTTATCTATATCTTTATAATATAAACATGATTAAATAACACTGTACACCATACACTAATTCAGTGACCTTGCCCGACCAGACAGGTGCTAACTATTTCCAGTCGCGCAAAAGTACAACTTCATAGTAACTTTCTTATATCATTTAATTTTGAATTTCAGGATGAAGCTTCTTCAAAAAAGTTTAGAGCTATCACAGAAGCTTATGAAGTTTTAGGAAATATTCAATTAAAGAAAATGTATGATAAAGGTCAGTGTATTTTACTTTTCAACTTTTTAATACTTCTGGGAACATTTTAGAGCGAATGTTGCAATGTTAATTATTTATTCCAGGAGTGTTTGTGGGCAGGGACAGAACAATTTCGACTGGTAACATGCACTTCCATCAGGACCCTGAACCAATAGACCCAACAGTTAGATTTTACAAGTCACATGTGAAACGTCAGGTTGCCCCCACCATTGATGGAAGGACTCCCATTTATGACTTTGATGCTTGGTAAGTTATCTGACTGGTGTAGAAGCATTTTGATTTGCAGCACTTTCATAGGAACAGGATTGCTTTACTTGTAATGAACCTTTTTTTTGTTACAGTTTTGTAACATGGACTAACAATCTTGTTTGTATTTTTCAGGTCAAAAAATCATTATGGTGATTTATTTAGTAGATCACAGTATGAAAAGGATTTACTTAAAAAGAAACAGACCAAACAAATGGACACAATCAATTCAAATAGACAAGAGGCCATGTTGTACATTATTATAGCTATTGGGGGATTGTTTGTCACCATGGTTGTGCATGGAACTAAAGATTACGACCAAGATTTTATAACTGCACAAAAAGCGAAATCAGAAAACGATAATGGTAATTAATGTTTCCCTTAATTAAAATAGATGAATCACTTGTAAATTAGTATAGTATAATTTAAAATCAATCACTGTAAAGTTTGTACATATAAATATACTCATTTCAGATACCTCAATATCTGTAGAAAACATGTGATATTCTTGTTATTAAATGGTTAGTGTAATAAATGAATCAGTGCTGGACACGCTGGTTTTTAAAATGCAAACAGGAAACTTAGTTTTGCTTGATTGTAGAATAGAAAATAAAAATCTATTTTAAATAAATTTATTTTTATTTTATGTTTGATTTACTTTTATTAAAATTAACCTAAATTTTACATTACTGTAGGCAGTATAATATTTATGGACTATCAAAAAGAAACTTGTTTTAGCTACTTATTTGATCAATAATTCAATATATTATTATTAACATAGATATTGCTAAAAAGATCTGAGAGCTTGTGTATGAATGAATTTCCTTCATAAATATGTAATTTTATAACCTGATGCAAGGATTGTTTTTCCACAAAGAGTTTACCTATGTACATCTAAATACTAGTAATAAACTGTTCATAAAATTTTAAGATCACATTTTACTATAAGCACCACTATGAAGCGGACAGTTCAATCAAATGAGGACAACAAACAAACAATTCTAGGACGTGGTACAAATTCGTAATCCCTTTAATAATAAAATTGGCAAAACCTGATTTCAATTTAAATATCATAACTAGAATATTATAAACACAATGTTTTTAGAAATAAAATGTTATCTCTGGGAAGTGATTACTTTATCATCCCTTTTTGTTTTGGTTTTATATCATTTATCTCCTAACAAGGATAAACTAAAAACAAAATGTCCTTTATAGCATATAATTTAGGTTAAAAGTGGTTTCCATACATGCCTGGCATAGGCATGTTGAGGGGTCCCATAGGGTATGGCACACTTGGCACATTTTGTGGTCCATAACTTGGATATGGCAGGTATGGTTTAGCTATGCCATTACCGTAAGAGCTTTGACTGCCCGTTCTTAGAAGTTCACTCATTTTTTCTGCCTTGAATTTCCTCAAATGCATTTCCTTACGAAGTGGTTCAAAATCTTCAAGGAACTTTTCAACATCCATCTTTCCTGAGAGGAAATCCTGTGCCATGTTTTCAGACTGTTCTTCTGAATTAGCTGCGGCTGTTTGCAATAAAGCATGTGTGGTATCTGGTGATATTCCCGCTGATTTTGTTTCTGTAATTGAGTAATGTTTAGGAGTCAGTATTAATTTGAATAAAGTAGGTTATGTTATGAGGCCATATTACACAGGTGGTGAAACAATCTAAAAAGAAGTAAATAACCTAATTCAAGTTCAATGAGAGAGTGTGATATCATTAAATTAGTAGTTTTTAACATACTATACTCATCCAAAAGTTCTTTGATGCGACTGCACAACTGTTCCCCAGTCTCTGACTTCTGTTGGACTTCGGCCTTTAAAGACTCCAATTCAGGCTCCTTGCTTAGATTAAACTCAGCCAGTGATCTATTACTGGCTATTATCATCTCCCTCTCAGTCTCCCAGTCTTTTACCTGTAATTGAAACCCAAATATTCTCATAAAGGATACAATAATGTTTACTTCCAGAACAGGTAACAAATTGATGAAACATAGACGAATTGGTCTCTCCGCGACATTCAAAAATCTTAGTGATAAAATAGAAATAGAAAAGAGAGGGGAAGACAGTAAAGATAACGTGTATGAATGATTCATACATGACACAATACTAACAAAACAGGACCCTCAATATCAATGCTTAATTGTTGTCTTTCTAATATCTTGTGTAAAAAACAAGAAAATAAAATTATGAGAAGAATGTGAACTACAATAGCTTTGTTTATTACCTGTTTTACGTCCTTCAATACTGTATCGAACTTGGTGTCATCATTGAGCATTTCCTTCAACTCATCTGAATTTAGATGAGATAACAAGCCCATAGCTGAGGGATAGTCTGGCTGAATCATTTTCTTGGATAATTTCTGCACGCCTTAATCCAATTTACCACAACAAACGGACGAAATGACTAATATTTATAATTAATTGATTTGTGCGAACTATGAAGCGAGCAAGCAAGTAAATAAACGTCAGACAGACAGACAGCCAGCAAGCAAACGTCAATTTAATCAATCAAGTTCGCTCATTCGTACGTAAACAAAGAGCGAAAAAACGAGCCGAGCGAGATAGGTAGTACGGAGGTTGGCTATCCTTTTCAATAGGGTGACTATAAGATTTGGCTGTATGAGACAAATTCGAATTTGCTAAAAATGAAACACAGATTATCTACGCATATTAAAAACTAAAGGTGGATTTCCCACTTGGATAGGCAACTTATGGTAGTAAAAAAATATCTAGAATTTCTACGTGCTTCGGAAAGCATGTTAAGACCGAGTAGGTACCGTAAAAGTTAGATTAGATGTCTGTTTTATGATAAAATTATGGGGTTTAAGGAGGGTTACAAAATAATACAAATGTAGTACAAGGTAATTATTTATTTTTTACATTATGTACATTAATTGGGATCCCCTTTGCTCACATAAAATTTTTAATCCTATTGTTGGGATTCCTAACACATTAATCATAAAACTGTTTT
The DNA here is from genome assembly GCA_947563765.1 of Anarsia innoxiella. Taxonomy (NCBI): domain Eukaryota; kingdom Metazoa; phylum Arthropoda; class Insecta; order Lepidoptera; family Gelechiidae; genus Anarsia; species Anarsia innoxiella. The sequence continues at coordinate 4,338,861 of OX387410.1, read as the reverse complement.
TCATATTACTATTCATAAACAGTCACTTACACTAACATCGTTACTAGGTACTAATAGTCTTCATTCATAATTTTACATAAAACGTAAAGATATATAAAACATAATACTTAATAACACACATAATACCATTTGCATCCCATCACTATTCGGCGAGGATTGGCATGTGTCATTCTAATCATGTAAGATTTTAAGAACTATAAGTATTGGTAACAGTAATATCTTGGTACAAAATTTACCACATTGTAGTCTATACATTATTACAAGATATCTGTTACAGTTGCATAACGTAACGATTAATTCACCGTCCATTAAAATACTTATTATAATATGCTGCAGATAAACTTTCAAAGGTGATTTTAGCCTGATAAAGTGGACTTATTATTAAGAGAGTTGAAATGTTATATACATATAAGTATCCGTATGTAACACGTTAAAAAAATTATTGGATAAATGACTTTTGAAAACAAAAACAAACAACTACCACCGCTTTTTAAACCTTAAACATGACTTAATAAAATGGTTTTAGTAAGTTTTTGTCGAAGTCCAATTTTACTGCCGGTATTTCGTAACGAATTTAATTTTGTTTGATGAAATATTTTTAAATTTAAATATGAGTTAGCCAAAGCTTTCACCAATTGCAATTCATGTGGCTCTTCATAATGTGCAGATTGTACAGGGTGGGCCGAAGAAAACAAATGCTTCAATTTGGTAACAAACAGTTGCTTTAACATGATTAAAATTAAAAATAAAATAATCTTACAACAGGAGAAATCGTTGGTTTAGCGTCAGGTTTTATTAATTGACGGGAATTGGCAGTATAAAAGCAGGAAGGTTCGAAGTGACGACTGCAAACGACAATTTTTTTTGTAATTTTTTGCTTTATATTAGAGGTGGGCCGAGTACTCGGTTAATACTCGGTACTCGGCGTACTCGGCACATTTTTCACTACTCGTAATCGGCCGAATAACTCGGTTAAAATGCCGAGTACTCGGTGCAAATATATCTACCTTGCGCATTGGATCTGCTTGGTAGATCATAGTCTCATTCCTTCTTATGGTACATATTTAGGCCTTTGCCCAGCTAGAGCAATGTTATAAGCTGCTAAAACCATAATTAAATAGGAGAAAATTTCATAAACAGTGTTTTATCAAAATTTTTCCTCTCTTGACCTTGCGGTTTATTGGTTTCACTTGAATAATTAGCGGGGTGCGGAGGGAGGGTCGTAACACCGTTTGCTCCCGAACTTGCTAGCGCGCAATTCTACCTTCTTCAAGTATACCGAGTAACTCGGCCGAGTACTCGGCTCGGTAAACTTTAAACCGAGTAATACTCGGTACTCGGTTACTCGGTAAAACTGGTACTCGGCCCATCACTACTTTATATGTATGTTACTCAGCCATTTCTGTCGCATTTCTTCATATTTTGGGAGACTAAAAATAGATGCAACATTTGGGATCCTAATCCATAATTTTAAGTAATTTCATTACCTATTACAAGAATTCATGGGCACCCTACTTGTTTAATTTACGAAAAAGTTTATTAATAGCTTAGATACCTGTGGAACGATATGTTGCAACCACCATACGATTCACTTGGACAAGTGTAAACGCAGCAACTTTTTACCATTTTAGTTTTAATATAGATAATAAATGCTGTACGTACAAAACTTGAAATCAAATTCAAATCATAAATGGTTGATAAATCACTCTGACATCCATGACATGACATGCTTTTCAGAGTTACCATAAAAAATAAAAAAAGCTAAATAAAAATGTATGTTTTCTTTTTGATTTAAGAATATATGCAAGGAAATTAATGGGATTGTTAGGGTCAGCGCAGACAGAACGGAGCGCAGCGGAGAGGATTTTATTACCGCACTTGAAAATAAACCTTAAATTTTTACAATTAAGTGCATAAATGCTCGAACCTGACAAAAAATGCTCGCGCGTCCTCGAGGATGCGCGGGAATGCCGGTTTGCACTTAATTGTAAAAATTTTAAGGTTTATTTTCAAGTGCGGTAATAAAATCCTCTCCGCTGCGCTCCGTTCTGTCTGCGCTGACCCTTAGAGTCTGGCTAATGAAAGCTGATACTGAAAAAGCGCGGCAAATTTAAAAAATATCAGTATAGCAACCCTAAAGTAAAAAGGAAAGTTAAAACAACTCACTTTGATACTTTTTCTCTTCATATTTTGAAATCATACAAAACAATAGTTTTCGCACTTCACTCTTTATAGTTTTATTCATTTTTATAGCATCAACACGGATATATCACAACAAAAATATACGCAAGTCAACCACAACGAAACATCAACAACACGCCATCTTGTTGCGTCAGAGATAGGGATACCATATACTGATTCTGATTTTACCAAATCTTTCGGAAAAAAGGTGAAAATAAATTTCTTTAAAATAAAATTGCCAAGTTTTTCTCTAGTAAATAGTGTACCTGATTAATTAAGCTATTTATTAGACCAACTTAAGACTTAGTGTTGCTCTTGAAATGATCCAACACGTACATACGATACTTATTTTTGATGAATACAATTTTAGCACACGTACGAATTTTTAAAACTTATTATAATATAAATAAACTTATTATTATAAAATTTTAAAAATGAGTGTTTTAAAAATGCCTTTTTGGAATTAATTGTTCCTAAGTACTTTCTGTTTAAAATACCCCAATTTGTAGGGTAAATATCCGATGGTAGGAACACTTTAGTGTTGTCATATAAAAAGTTTGCAAAAAAATCCAGTATCTACTTTCGTTAGCCAGACTCTATTTGTTGACTTACAATTGTTAAAATAACGTAAAAATATACGTGTTTCAATGGAATGTTTCAGTAGCCAAAATTGTTGATCATAATATTTTTTTACGCTGGCAAGATGTAAGAACGAGACACACTACCTCGGTTATGTCTATCTCTCTCGGCTCGGATTTGCCTCTGTGTATGCTGCGTCCAATTTAATAGTTTATTGCGTTGAAATAGTGCACATTTTCGTATACATATATTTTTATAGTACGAAATCCAGCTTGATAGTAAAACATCCTTGAAACAACCTGAAATAAAGAGTTCCATTCACGATGCAATCGGTGCGTTAGAGAGACCTAATCTGGTTTTGTAATTGGCAACACACATTTAAAAATCAAACAAACGTCATAATGACATTGACAACAACAAAGTACCTACTTCTACCAAAATTCTGACCAAATTCCAATAAAATCCTATAAATTTTATTATACCTAGCATTTCAGAAAAAAAGTACTTTCTACAAATGCGGCAAGGCCATACGGAAAAGTGACAATCAAAATCTTCCACCCTTCTAGTCAGAAATGATAGATAAAGTAGCACAACATGACCTGGAATTTTTCTACAGATTTTACTTGAAAATTGTAGCTGAAACTTTATTGTATTTTAGACATTTTCTGTTATATATTAGTATATGGATCGTGGGATACTTGGTAGTCTGCTGTGTGGTGTATCGACGGTACGCGCGACGACTACCGACTCGGACACGCGGTGCGCTCAAAGCGAAGAGAGTTCTGCTGGTGATAGCGCACCCAGATGACGAATGCATGTTTTTCGGACCTACTATCTTCAGATTATGTGAGCAGGGTGCTGCTGTGTACTTACTTTGTTTAACAAATGGTAAAAAGCTGTTTTAAAGATTATTTTGCTCACTTAAATCGGTCTTCATCATTACCAGTAAGTAGGATAATTTTAAATTAACAATCAATTTTGTTCACTGCAGGCAATTTTGAGGGTAAGGGCACAACCCGGCGTTCAGAGCTTTGGAGCGCTTGCCAAGAGCTGGGTATTCCTGGTGAGAATATATGTCTGATCACTGACACAAGACTGCGGGATGACCCAAAGTGTGACTGGCCAGTGCCAGTTGTAGCTAAACTAATACAGCATAGTCTAGAGAGTCTAGATATAGACACATTAGTGACATTTGATAGAGGAGGAGTGTCCTCACACCCAAACCACTCCTCTGTGTTCTATGCAGTTGCATATATGTTTGTTGAGAAGTTGATGCCTAGTCGTAAGTACCTAATGAACATTTTCGTCATTTAACTTAATAATGAAAACCTAATTTAAGAACCTTTGTTGTATATTTAAATAAGATTGATATTCTTAATAAAGTAACATATTGTATTACTCTACAACAATAATCTTAATATGATTTATGTTTGTTTACAGGGTGCACAGTGTATACTTTAGATTCTGTAAATATATTAAGAAAGTATTTGGGTTTACTAGACCTTCCACTCAGCTTTGTTCTTTCTTCTAAAAGGTAAGTTGAATCATGTATATATATATTGTATGATAAAATGCTGATAATGGACATTACTAACTACTTATGATATGAATCATTTTGAACTTAAATAAAAAACTTTATTATTTCAAGAATAACCTTGAATAAACATTAGTATTTCAATTCTCACACAATTAAAATATCAAATTAAATAATTTAAAAATAATTGTTGCCCTTGACAAAATTTTATGACTACTTATAAAATAATTAAAGTTATTTTTGTAAAATAAAAAGTGTTATTCCAACCAGCACAGTCTGGCGTGCCTTTTATAGAAGCCAGACATCGTAAGGCATGCTACTGAGTAAATGTTACGAAAACTTCCATGCAATGCCATTAAGGTTGAATGTACCGGACCAATTTCGGCGGCAAAAATCGTCTCTTTACTCACCTTCCTATACAGAAAGCCACAAAAAATATGTCAACTTCCAGATACTTCCTTCGCTGGACTGAAAGTCGGCGTGTAGTACGAGCGATGAAGCAGCATCAATCGCAAATGGTGTGGTTCCGCCATCTCTACGTCGCACTCTCTAGATACATGATCATAAACACTCTCAGGAGAATCAGCCTCGCAGACATCGAGCTTGAACTTGAGGTTGATGATTAACTTTAAAAACTATGACAAAAATGAATGTCAATAATAAAACAAAATTCAGTACAACTGCCTCATAAACCGTCGGGAGAAAATTGAGATTTTAATTAAACAGTATTATAAGAAAAATTGCTATGTTTTAAAATGTAGTCAATTAGTTATAGTATTTATGTAATTCAGTTAAGATAGCTTATTCTTTGGCCAAAGTTTTCGGGTTTGCAAAACATTGCCTCTACCTACTCTCTATTTACGGTGTATTAAACTCCCCTTTATATTATTGGTAAAATAATAAAATTTTTAACTTGTAAATAAATAAATCTGATTTTATATTTTCTCATGTTACATTAAAAGTATGTTCAAATGAAAATTTTAATTAATATGTGTATTAAAAAACTTTTAGATGTTTATTAATTCATCGCAATTTAAAGGAAATTATCATCTAATGTGATGTCTGTCTGTGTGAGTGTTTCTGAAGTTAAACGCATTTTATAAAAAGAAATTATGTGAGAATGTTGTTAAAGAGAGTATTTATTTTTTGGCCATAATAATTCTGTGATATTTGGTTCTTGTGCTTGGTAAAGAGCTCTTGCCGCCGGGTGGACTACTCGTACATTGCCACGTGGTTGATGAAGGCAAGGTTGGGAACTACTCCTGACACTGATCTTCAAATAATTTTCAAACTTTTTCCTTTGTATATACTTTGACACTTAAAGTATATAGAAATGATAAAGTTTGAAAATAATTGAAGAGTGGTGTCAGGAGTAGTTAACTCTTGTTATTTACGCAACAACTATTTGTAATTTTATTATATTGCAGCAATAAACGACCAACTGGTATTGTTATTTAAAGTTTTATTTCTTCGAGGAATTGAATCTATTCTAATGTCTAACTACAATGCAAACAATTCATAACAGGTCAAATTATTTTATTTCTGTTGGCCTCAAAATACTCATAGTACATTTTACAACAAATGTTATTTAATACATTATTTACTTACATTTCAATGCGAGAACTCTCAAAACGTTATTTAGCTAAACATTTAAAAATTGACAATTTTAGCGATCGAAGTATGCGGCAGCATACTTGTCTTCGTCAAATGTGCTACAGACAATTAGTTATCTAGAATACTGACTGGAACCGGGCGGACCGACGACGCCCCCCCGGTCTATATACTTTATTATGAAACATGCATTACGTCAACATTACATGCATAAAATTCTTAAAAGTACATCGAAAGAACCCCCCTCCGAACAATTATTTAAAAGGCAATTTCGAAAAATAAAAAGAAACATCTAGGTGTGTACTTAATTTTATTTGGTAACTGCAACAAATAGGCTTTAACAATGAAGCGTAAGCTTTATATTACCTTAGTTAGTAGACTTGTCTTGAATATTTGGTGTATTTATAGGAGCTAGGTGAACCAACTGGTGACTCGGGTGAATACTCCACCGACAGTTTTGGTCCGAAACAAGTAAACCTACGTTATATTGTCATGGGTGACCTTCCCGAAATTTTTCTATTTAATAAAGTCAATAATTATTAAGCTAACCAATGAGAAAATATTCCAAGGAAAATTAAGTACTTGTATGAAAATGTTTGAGAAATATAATTTTTTTACAGAGTAACACATAAGCTCTATGCGATGCTAAAAGCGGGTTGCTCACAATTTTCTAATATCTACTAATAAAAGACTACTCTGAAATATATATATCACGCTGTATTTGATGTAAATCTTAATATAATATAAGTAAAAAAACTTAATTAAAAAGTGCAATTAAGAAGCAAATAATTTATCTGCTCGGAGTCCACAGAGACAACGAGGAATTTAGTAAATGTAACAAACGAGACATCGAGTGACGCTCCCTGTGGGCTCCGGACAGGGAACAATAAATATAAATACACGGCCACAAAGTCTAAAGTAGTGATGAATAGTTACGGAGCATCGAACACGTCTGAAAGCTTGTTTTGAAATCAAAAAGTAAAAAATACATTGTACTGATATTCGACTCTAAATACGCATTGACGAACTAAACACAGAGAGCTAACAATAAATATTAGGAATTAAGTCGCACATCAACAAAAAGTTTGTAAATTGTTACCGTCGATATAGAATCTGGAATGTCACACAAATATTAAAAATACTGATTTGTTAAACAACAAAACTTACGATAAAATATACAAGCGATCACTTCACCGGGGAGTTGCAAGACAACCGCCGCCGTCGCCCGACACCGCCCGCACCGCCAAATAAATACATTAGTTAGAGCCGCGGCAGACTTGCAACGCCCAATTTATTATAATAACCAATACCGTTACGCATCCGGAGTTAGAGTTATAACCATATTGCACCGCAGACTGTGTCCCAGTGACATTCGTTCCCAACTAACTGATACTATTGCGCAAGTACTTACAAGTGAACAATTATAATATAATACACAACAGCCAAAACCGCGCGAACGCGGGACGATATCTAAACGGAACTTCAAACAGCGACACATTAGAACTAGGCCTAAAATGCCTTACATTCAATTCTCGTTGCTAATGAATAGTTGTCCAAAAATTTAAAAAGAACATTGATATCGTTACATAAGATTTCACGCGTCAATGTTTTGCCCACATTAGATCAAAGACACATTCACATCTAGCGTAACGTCGCGCAGTTACGTTACATATGAGCGGACCTTTAATAATTTCTCTCACTGTTTGTGATGATAGATTGATAGTGTTCGTACACATGCCGCTAAGTACGTCTGTTTTAGCTAATTCAAATCTCAAAAGTAACATATCAATGTTCCGAAAAAGACAATTTATTAATAAGGTAACAACAATTACTACCTGTTAACCACTGACTACATCGACTTATTAGTTATTATTTAAATAGTATCTATACCACATCTCAATGACAATATTTCTCTAATGGGATCGCCCTCGCTTTGGAGACTGCCACGCTAACTTATTTATTAAGAACTTGAAAGGGATATGAAATGCAGAATATGGCGTTGGGGTTTATAATACGAATCTGATAGATACGTGTGGTTGTCATTTGTTTAACTTTTTCGCTACTGTTGTACAACGTTATCAACTCACACTCGTGTCCGCTGTGGTATATGCGGGACGCGCTAGGCGAGTTCATTACGCACAGACGTATATTAAGCCTGGATTTTTCGTTATAGTACGTGAGCGACGAAAATGTTAAAAGTAATAAGACAGCCTAAAACGAGGGCAGTGAGCGTGAGAAATGTATCCACGGAGCGCGGACGTATCGACAGACTGGAAGGTAGGCGAGTGGCGAGTTTAGAGCAACCCTACTTCTTACTCGTACTGTACCGTTCCCCGCCACGCGCGAGTCTTTGATTTGGGGCCACGCGGAGAGCCAATTTATTCTAAACTGAGGTACTCGCAAACAATATTGCCATCTCTCGATAACAGAGCAAAACAGCTTAATATTTCTTGTAGCATCAAAAAGAGACACAAGATTGAATTACGTATAATTTAACTTCATTCTTGCTAATTAAATACACAACTTTGAATAATTTCCTAATTTTTTTTAAACCTACAACCTGATAAGATACCAGCTCTTACTGTGCAGATGTAGTTATAATAAACATTGTTTTGATAAGGTCTACTATTTAATCACATTAAAGTATGGAAGAGTCATGCACTAAAATGACTACGGCATTCAAAAGGTCGTAGTGTCAACCCAATACCGCCACTAAGATGCCTAAAATTCACTCATTTCTAGAAAATCACGACGATTTGTTCAAAATGTTGTTTTTAACATTTCGAACGCCACGACTCCACAAGCCAGCACGACTCCACACTTCCCTAATGCGTTACTTGTCGTGATATTCCGCTAAGACGTACGTACCTAGTTAACACGAATCTCTGTTGGTGTTTGGCGTTCAAAAGGTTAAAACTAGAACGTTTAAACTTGAAAGTAATACCGAACGATCCGCGCGCGTTTTCGTTTCTCTATTGTTTGTGTGTATTGTAAGTCGTCGACTCGCTACGTGCTGCCCCTGCCGTCCCGCTCTTACTCGTTGTCGGCGCGCATGCCGCGGACCTCTCCCTCGCGCCGCAGCCGCTCCAGCTCCTCCTTGGTGCGGTCCTCGATCGCGCGGATGTCCGCCATCGTCATGCCGAACCAGTCGTCCATTGAGCAGAATACTTGCCTGGAAACAGAGCAAAAATACATAAGATGCATACCTACATTAATAAAATATAATCATGCAGTGGAGACTTGACGTTAGCGATATGAGATTGTTCGCTACTTGTTGTCTTTTGGTACAAACGTACCTATGGAAGATGGTGAACAACCGCCGTTCTGATTTCTGGATTACATTTTCTACTTTATTCTGAAATGAAAAGAAAAGTTGCAATTAATGGCTTTATATAGAGTGAATCCTGGGTACCATTTGCATATCAACGACTCATACAACTCGTAAAGATCCTACAAGACAAGTTCTTCTCTTTTAACTTTGATATTCATTGCTATAACTACTATAGCTTATCTTACGGTCTGTGTTTACAGCAAATGAGCAAATAGTCTGGCAAGATATACAACTCTTAGGAAGTTCGGAGAAGGAGATCACTGTTTATTTAAATGTACCTACCAATTACATTGGAATTTTATAAAGAAAGAAAAGGACAAACGCACCTGCAAGCCAAACCACTTAAACTCGCAGGTGACGAGCTTGTAGCAGGTCATGACAGGTTTGACCTCGTTCTTCCAGGTGGCGGTGGTGAGCGGCCCGCGGCCCGTCTTCTCCGACTTGAACTTCCGCGGGTCGGTCTCCGGCTTGTAGTCCGACGGCTGCACCGGGTCATTCGCGATGTCGATGTGCACCACTTCGCGAGATTTTAGCTTCTCCGGGGGCAGCTCGTGGACCTACAAAGTTTTGTCGGTGATTGTCATTTGGTTGTGAGAATGAAGGGCTGTTTATGGTGATGATTGATAAATGTATAAATAAAAAAATAAATAACGAAAGAAATATAGAACAATAACATTATTAATTGCTTTGATTACAACATTGCAGGTGTGCAGTAAGGATAATTTGATTATGATTTATTTTATCATCATTACGTATGCGTCACAAACAGTTGGCTATGACATCTTGACGTAGCGTGATCGCGCCTTATCATTATGTCTCATTAGCTGCTACTGTAAGTAACGGCGTCTACAATTATACAACGCTTGAATGTACGTACATACTCCTCGTTAGTCTATCTTTATCTTCTAACCTAACCAGGAAACACCCTACCGTTGGACGTGTTAACTCGCAAAATGATAAGAATGTTAATTGTGTACGTGCGTCAAAGGATCTTTTATTTTCTTCCATTTTTTACTTCTAACGATGAACCTCTATGATAGAGCTAATGCGGGCATTACCAGCGTAACAAGCCAGCATTTAAAAGTGTACTGCCACTTATAGTCAGAACCTTTAGATTACTTATACCTATAAGTTACTATTAAACAGTACTTTTCATAAAAAATCTTTAGTTATTAATCACATAGAAAAATAACTTTAAAGTTTGTCAACCTGTTATCATACAATAAACATCGTTATCAGGGTATAACAAAATCCAGATAAAAAAAATAATTTCCTAATACCTAAACTAAAAAGTCTAAAAACATTAGTTATACAAAACTCAGTTGTGTACGGAACGGAAGGTACAGTCGACAATTCTGAAAAGAACTAAAAAGTTTGACTCGTGCACCATTTCAAGTAATTTGTTATCAAAAGAGACAGAGCGCCTCATTCAGTAAAAATATAACTCGTGTGATATAAAATATTACATAAAGATTACAAAATGAGCCGGTTTGCGCGATCAAGTGCCGCACGCCGCTATCAACGTAGCAAGGCCGTCCTTTGTTGTTATATCCACCTTCGTAATAATATGATAGCGATTGCAATCTCTACGTATGTTTATTAATGTTTACTTAAGTATAAATAATTTGGGAATTTTATACGTAATATGTACTATTGACAATGGACTTCGCCCGCATTCATGATTTTTCGCTAAATTCGAGAGTATCTATTGATTAAACTATGACTATTACCCCTATTACCTTTAATATCTTACAATAATATCAAGCCGACAGATTTTTGCCCTTAAAAAGTATACAACCAAACCCAGTGAAATGTTATCGCTTAATCGTGCATAAGGGGCCACTGTCTCGATCGTGCTCCAAGTCGATATACCTATTAAATATCAATCTTTGATACACAGCGACTACACGTCTAGCAATCGTGAAAAATTAAACTTCATGCATATATGTAAGTAGCTTATTTTTTAATGTTACGTACAAATTATCTATTAACAATATAGTCATCAAATTAAATAAAGAGCTAGCGCTTTGTTGGGAGCTAGTCAAGTATCAATTTGTGCTAATTATAGCACAATATTATAAGACGATTTCAATGTTTACATGTCATTAACCCGTAACTTGTCCTAATCTCATTTAAAATGAGCAATATTCATTAATAGGAGATAACGACGAAACAGTACGCATTAGATACAATCCAATTAGTGAGTAAATCTGTACTAAATAGAGTAACAATCACGATTGACACTAATAAACAATGCTAATGATCGCTTAGAATCAGTGTGTTGACTCGTGCTATCGAGTATGATTTGTAAAGATAGGGAGTAGGAAACGCCTACTTTATTACTAACCGAGAATCGAATAGAGTTCTATGGGGCTTGCAAAAACGTTATAATTTAATAATATCTAATATTGCTGTCTCTATGAAAAGTCAAGTGACAAGCTTTTTTGGCGGAAACTATGTGAGCTCTTCTCTAAGCTTCATTTAATACGACTATCGTCAAAGCTAGCTGTTTAGTTTAGTTTTTGGGAACCCATTATTTGATGTTATGATCCACAGATCAGATAGAATTAATACCACATCGATATAAAACTGTATACCCGAATTAGTTTCGCAAGTTGATCTAGGTATCTAGAAGATATAATAAACTAACATGTTTATAATAACGATGGTAAAAAAGGCGTGGCATTTAATGTCAAGATTATAAGTAAATATGAATTTATTCTTACATTGTATTGTTCGCCTGCATCTGGTAAGTGGAGAGACTCTATGCAAATGACAAAGTTGTCCTTCATGTAGCCAGGATTCTGAAAAACAAATATTGATGGTTTAATATTTAGTTGTATTATAATTGTATAAGGTCGAAGATGTCGATTCTTGTCAGGAGAAAAGACTAGCAGGAGAAAAGTAGCTAGGAGAAAAGACGGTCGATAGACGAAAGCAGTCACAGAGTGGTGGCCGAGACAAAGACGTCGATCAGTGGACCGACCACCCGCTCGCTGGGCAGATGACATCGTCAGATCGACAGGGCCGCTATGGGTTAGCTTGGCACAGGACAGTAGTGAATGGCGCGAAAAAAGGGAGGCCTATACCCAGTAGTGGGGAGAAACGGGCTGATTTGATTGATTGATTATAATTGTATAGTGTTTCATATCTATTATTACCCATTAAATAAAAATCCTATTTTGTATGAATCACACAAATGTTTTTTCAAATTTAAATTTTTCCTGAATCTTTAACAATTAAATTAATTCGATATTCGGTAAATCCACTATTTTATTTTCCTTATTGAAAACGAAACAGTGTCTGTATTTTAAATAAAACATGATGTAAAGAGAACACTCGTTTATTTTTACTTGTTGAATTTTAATGTAGCCTTCTCTGAAATTATTCATAAGCAAAATCTTATTTCGAAAACAATGATGGTCTGCGGTTTTCTTTTTACCTCTTTTGTACCAAGCATATTATTTCGATGCTTCAATGTTTTAGGTATACTCTACAATTTTTTATAAACTGCAGAATAGCACCTTCAAACATGCTACCACAAATATTGTAGCTAAAGTAAGGAGTGACAAAAACGTGAGTCATAGAAACTGTCCTAATCAAGATCGATTGTACCTTTTTGACGTGATTAAGTACCTAAATTACACGACTACTTATTTTAAACCAATTCTTTCTGTTCCTGGCATTTGTGCACATAGGCCGTTTGCTGGTAGAATATTCGCGTCATACATACCGTGAGCACAGTCCTGCAGTAAGGGTAAGCATTCCACGCTTCCTCGTGCACCTCGAGGGATCCCTTTGGCGCCAGCAGCCGGATGAACGCCGGCACTTTCGACGCCAAGTGGTAGATCTTATATGTATACTGACCAGATGAGAATTTGCCACCTGCAACACAACCTCGCGTTACTCATAAATCTACAAATAGAATCGTTTGTAGTTTAACGACTAAATTACCCGACTGCAAAACTATGATTAATACATAAGTTTGTGACATTAAAATGCATAATTAAATCTAATTTGTAAACTATGACGTTATACAAGTTAATAGGTAAATACTTTAGCTACATACAGTCTATTACCTACTCAATTTAAGCTACGTTTAATCGTCGCGATTAAACAATTTAACATTGATCATAAATTGATAAGCGATAACACTTTTTTACTCCTATCTATGAAATTATATTGAGGTATTCTGGATACCTACCAAGAAGTGTTAATTAGTTTTATATTTCAGGTTTAAAATGGCAACAGGTCATAAAGTCTTGGTAATATGATATTTTACTGATTTTTACGTCGGTGTCCCTATGAAGATTTATGTCCATCGTATACTTCTTATCGATTTTATGTGTCGTACAAAAACGTGGAGTTGGCAATAGTGATAAGTTTAAATACCATTAAAGATAGCACGTAATGCAACATGGTATCTTTTCTTTAGCCGTTTACGTACAATGCATGAGTCAGGTATTTAAATATTTAATATCAAAATGTAAGATTATTGTTTTAGTTGCCGACTGTAGGTACTCATCGGTGCCGTAACACTATATAATATAAAGTTACGTCGTGAATTGTAAACAATTATATACTTATCATTACTCATTTTTTAAAGATAATGCTTCTGGAAACTTGAATATATAACTTCAGGATTGGGATTGGGATCAAGTGTATGTACAAATCAAAGAGTAACAATTTTTCCATGATTTCCTTCTGACATTGAGTACCTATAACCTATAATAATAAAAACAATAGAACCGATATACGACACACGTCATATGTACCTACCTAACTAACTAGGTACTTATACGATCAGTTTTTTTATTCATGAGGTACGCTTGTACTGAAAAGATTATATGCGTTTACGTCACTTTAGTTGAAGTCTCTTCGTATTTTATTCAGCAATCTTTATGTAATTTTTACAATAAAAAATAAAGTCAGAAGGAATAAAGCCAATTCAGTAGCAAAACAAATCCGTATTTGCTAAGGAAGCACCTATATAACAGTAGGGCCGAAGTAAACGAGGTATCGTTTGCCGGGCGAGATTGCTCGCGTATCGTCTCCCGAGACCCAACTATGTAGCGTGCTGTAATTGAATTTTTGTGTGTAGGTGGTTATTGGAAATGATTGCCTACTCTAATACCTACAAGGCCGAAAAATAAGTGAGAAAAAATAAAATAGAGGAACATTTCTGTAAGCAATTAAGGCTGGTTGGTAGATATTTCATTACGGTACCAACCCAAGTTATTAATTAGTTTAGTATTGACCCTTTTAGTTTTAGGTCCGATGAGGTACCAGGTATACGCAATCAATCTCAACTTTTGCAAATTACCACTTTACAAAAGTACATAGACAGTAATTTGATAAAGACAAGAAGTTTAGCGATTTTGTGAAAACATACAGTATTAAGATTATAGCCAGTTGAGTTTTAATGCAACAGTTATAATAAATTAAAATAAGTTTATACAGATTAAATTAGTAGTCAGTAGTATTTGTTTATATGGACTTTTTATCATCGCGGAAAAGCTGAACGGGGCGGACCTTGCAACGGCTACTATAATGTATTTTTAGAACAATGGAAACTCGACAGTGGCCCACTGGCGGCGGCAGCAGCGGGAAATCTTGACGGCATGGCTCTGATGACGTCATTGACACGAGAGTCTCACATCATCTGTTGAAACTCGCGTGAGGTAACTTTGATACGTAATCGCCGCGGGTGCTTAATTATTAGTCAACAGTTTGCAGATTTCAGAAAATATTTTAAATATAAATATATTCAATAACGCTTGGTTTATAGTCAACCTTGTGTCAAATCCAATTTCATAGCACTCAAGCGTTCACAACCCTTTCCGTATCAAAAGCAAACTGTACGGTACAATCTCCAGAACGCTTTCATAAAGGTCCTTAATTGAATCTTACCCTTGAAACTAGCGACAGGACACAGGACCGACCTAATTGTTTAGGGAAATTCGATATACATACTAGAAATACAGTATCCGTAAGTAATAGAAACGTGAAAAAGTCCACTCTATAGGTTTACAATCAAAATAGAATCTCCGTTTCGGTAGGTGATTTAATTGAAAGCTCTGATAGCTTTTCCCCAGTTTTGATTGAACGACCGAACGAAACATTCAGTTCGGTCGACCGCAGTATAAAATAGTAATAACTGTTGCGGGTAACATGATTAAATTGCTGGTTTTATACTGTAATCAACGAATTGTTTGATTCTTGAGGTATTTGTACTTAAGTACGAGCTGTCTATCAATAGGATCTCTATCAATATAAAAAGTATTTTATTGCTGTTTCGAAATATTTAAGTAGATTTTTTTAAATGGTAGAATAAAAACTGCATTAGCCTTGAAAAAAATAATTTTGCAAAAGTTCCAGCGAGTAATCCGCTGATTTTTTTTGCAGGTTATTCAAGTAAGACCGAGTCTTTAGAATGATTTAAATCCACACGTCTAATCTTTTTTTAACATGATTATGTCATAAAATGGCACAGAGCATCCCCTAATAGAGTGCACTTGCAAGGCAATAGACGTGCACCGTACATATGTCTTTTTCGGCAGATGTAGCAAAGCGAACTATGTCATTCAAGTCAGTACTGACCAGCTGTCACATCCGTACGCACAAGCTTTTTCGCAATTTACATGGCTCTTATTTTGCTTTAAAGCGTAATAAAATGACAGTGTGTTTTGTGAAATGGTACGGGAAAAATTCTGGGACATCTTGCTTTAAGAAAAATGGAATATCTTTTCACCGATAAGTATAAACAATTTTTGTTTTATATTACGCGGAGTTCATGTTACACTGGACAACAAATTTTGATTTGCCTACATCCCTTTCTGTCATTATGCTAATTACTATGTTTATCCTTTTTCGTTTCCGAAATTTCAGTACTAGAGTTGTAACAAATTTATCGACTGAATGTAATCGATTTATTTTATCAAATACAATAATAATATACACTTTTTGTTGAGATGAGATGTAGATAAAAAATAACTAATAATTATTATTAATATGTAAAGAACAGTACTTCGATATTTTTTTATTACCTATCATCGCAAATAATAGAATAAAGTTAGTGTTTGTTTTCTTTTAAAGATTTCCTAAATGTCCTGAGCAAAAAAAGTACAGCATATTTATTAGAAGTTTCTAAATAATAACCTAGTTTTGGGTTATTTGGGACACTGAAATTCAGTTTTCGGAAGCATGTATTTATTTTCAAATTAATTTTACCGGTAAGTGTCGTCAATTGTCATGCAATTTTAACTTAACCTCTCTAATTATTTAATTTTGTTATAACATCGAATTGTTCAACAATAAAAAATGTAACACACTTATGTAAATGTTTTATCGATAAACCTAACTGTCGTCACGGCACATCTCTAAGCGATGCGTTGACCTTGATTCAGCAAATCACAGCATAGTTGTCACGTCCCCCGCACTTCATTCTTGCCGCCTAAAGTTGTGAGTTTTGTTTCGAATAAAATTGTAATGATTCGGGCTCTATAGGGGGTGCTCTGTGTAAAATGGTCATCTCTGCAAACTGACACTTTGTGTTATCTTGGTACAGTCTACAACAAAGGAAGACACTACCAATTACGCACATTACACATTACACAAAAGACTGCTCAGACCATGTGTTAAGTACTGTAGTTTCAACGCATACATCATATATACGCGAATGTGTTAAAATCATTATGATACTTGTACTTACCGCACCTATCCAAATACTAGCAACTGTGTAAACTGGCCAATGACGTCATATTTAAATAGAACCATACACATTTGAGCATGTAAAATAGCTCCTACTACCTTAATAATAAAGATCTCGTAATCTACAACAAGCGATTGGTAAATCGTGTATTATTCGACACAAATGATGCATTTAGCTTTTTCTTCTTTTATAATAGCAAACGCGTGCGAATCCCAATTGTTTGAGCGAAATCGGCACAATCAATGTGTATGGTGGAATGGAAATTAATTTGATTTATCAGATTTCAATGCTTAGTCCATTGCAGAAAGGGTTATTAAGACAAAAGCTTCATTAAAACTATAGCTGACACTGTCATGGTCAAATATCAGAAGAGGACAGCAAAATGTTTAATGATGAAATGCTACGATCGGACGGAATGGAAATTAATTTATCAGATTTCAATGCTTAGTCCATTGCAGAAAGGGTTATTAAGACTAAAGCTTAATTAAAACTATAGCTGACACTGTCATGGTCAAATATCAGAAGAGGACAGCAAAATGTTTAATGATGAAATGCTACGATCTGACGGAAAGTTTTCATTAATGTATTAATCTTAGAAAGGACCATTTAGTGTTTATATTCGCTAAAGTGATTGGCAATAAAACCTCGTATTAGCTTTATAAATGATGCCAAGTTTTTTTTTCTACATTATCTGAAACTGAACCGGTTTGTTGCAAGGATGTAAAGAATGTTATAGTCTAGACACGCTTGGTAACAGGAAAACATCTCTTCGTTTGTTATTTAATCTTGCACGTGTCTATTTACGTTAAGAGGCTAGCACGTAACACAGACCTATTTACTAAACACCTTAGTAATTTTATCGCGATGATAAACTTAATAGATTAAAATTAATTAAAACTTGTTAAAAGTGCTTACATTTTTAGTCATCTTATTTCGGGTGGTAGGTAGGTATATTAGTTACCTACATGACTGATCTATTGAAAAACCTTTTTTTTTTAATTTTACAACGTAATTCCATTGTTATTATTACCTCAATATATCAACATACGCTTAATATTTCATATGATGTATACTTATTATGTTATGTTATACATCACCACAAAATGGTTGTAAAACTTTAGGCAGGTACCTGAATGATTTTTTATCAACAATTATATAAGAACCGGTTGAATTTATTTATAACAGTTCGTCATTTGATTGACTGAGTATCAATCTGCGTTATTTTATTGCAATTATTGGCATAATTTATGTGCCTATATTAATTTAATTTTAAGTTTCTTTAACGATTAAAAATACAAGACAAATGTTTATGGAATAAGTATTGGTTGACCTTTCACCATAATAATTGAATCAGATTGATAAATTGATTGATAACATGATCGATTATAGTACATGGATATTATTATTAGTTCAAAATACCTTTTTATTTTGATTTAATAAGATGTGATCTCGTACGGTTTAAGCGCGCCTAGATGTGACAAAAAAAAATAGGTATAAGGAAATATAAACCTCAATTATTAAAAATAAACTAGTTAAACCTGTAAACGTGTTTGTTTACGTCATAATTTTAAATATTTTAAAATAGGTAATTTAAATTAGTATGTGTGTGTACTATTAAATTATTATCCTGAAAAGCACAACCCATGATTATCTTATGGACATTAAGTTATATGTTGAACCAAACCAAAATAGGTTCAACACCAAAGTACAAATTTTCACCAGCCATAGTTATTTACATATTTACTGTAGTACCTTACCTACTACCAATTTACTTCTAAAGTGTCATACAAATATGAATTCAATTTACACAAACTCTGAAATGAAAATCTAGAGGCCATTATCCTTGTTGAGCTCAAAAAGGTTTGATATACATAATATAACATCCTCCGGCAAGGCACGGGAATTGAAATGTTCCCACTCTCTAGGGTCAAGTTAACCTTTTCATGTATTTACGTCGCGTAGATAAATACATAGAGGTTAGAAAAAGGGCTTTTCTCTCGCATTCGCAAATAAAATCGGAATACTCGTGACAGAGTTTACTAGTTTATTTACAATTTGCGAAAATATCTGGCGACTACTTTGATTTTGTCGAGAAGAGCGTTACTTAATCACCACTATCAATATGCGTGCTAAAATACAGGAGGGTGCTGCAAGGAGCTGACACCAAACGGCGACTTTGATTGGATAATGACCTTTAATTTATATGCTAACTTTTTAGTGCCAGAGTAATAAACAACTTTTACCCCAACGGGTTATACATTCTATTGCTACATTTAAACTAAGAATGAAATCAAATCCGGCACATAAGACCTTGGTTTGCGACATGATAATAAAGAAGTGCAAATCGAATACCCGAATTAATTGTACAAGTGGGACAAGTGCTGCAATTGTATTCGTCTTTTTTCTCAGCCGCAGCAGCCGCTTGCAAAGTTTTACCTACAGTCCGTCATCAAATAACACAAAGTTTAAAACAAAAGCTACGATAATAAGTAAATAACATAGAAAGCAAACCGTTCAAATCTTTTCAGATACTACAGTAGAAATACGTGCGTAAAAAATTCGTCTCTATTCTTCAACTTAACCAAATACTTGATCGTAGAAACTTCTTTTCGTAATATTTTTTACACAAAAAAATCGTTAAATGTAGGGCAAGGTCTCCAAGTTGTGCTGCTGCTAGACTGGTTTATCGAACAAAAGCGCCTTTTAGGCTATCAAAGTTTCGAATTGCTAGTAATAGGTCGACCTACGAATTAAAGGGGTGACACGGATAACTGATAAATGCTTAAAAATTACGAGTAATAGACATTTTAACCTAATTATGCAAAACTAGTGGTTTCGAGTATATACTGCTAATCAAAATGGACTTACCTAGTAGTGGGTAGTCTTTGAAGGGTTCATTCTTTACGACTTCTATACCTTCGCCGCCTCCGGTTTCATTTTTGGATACTTCAGCCACACAGAATAACTGCGCGACTTGGTACTGTTGGGGAAACAATCACTTTAGTTTGTCATCTCATACTCTTCTAAACATAACATTAGGCTACAAGTTCACATGCTGTTACCATGGTCAGTAATTTTGAATAATAGATATGTACTATGGTATCATAAATGACAGCGTAGCTATTATAATGATGAAAGTAAAGGGCCCTTCATGTATACGTCAAAGAGGGATGAAAGAAGAGAGGTCGCGGGTTTAATTAGAGAGAACTTTGTGTCCCTCTTTTGCCTGATTGTAAGGCGGGTAGTAATGGTGGCTTTGGTTATTTGTTCGGGTACAAATCCGCCTGAAGTTTCTGTGGCCTAGTGCTATGAGTATTGTTGACAATAGGATGTATTTCCTTGGTGTCTTTATATCATGCCATTTCTTTCGTAAAGAAAGATTCATCATCATTTCATTTAAGAGTTAGATTCTTGACGGTGGAGCATGAAAAGAAAAAAAAGGAAAGAAAGATTAACTGATTTTATTTTATGTTACTTTTTTACGTCTTTCTTTTACGTTTATTTTACGTCATTATTAAATTGTTTATTCAATTTCAGGGGGCGTGTTGTTAAACTAAGAATAGGTTTTGGAATTTGAACACAATGCTAGTCAGATAACTCGATTTTTTTCCGATGTTTAGCAAGCAACTTATTGATAGTATTGGTTTGAATTACCTCCCTCAACCACCAAGAGCTCAGACACTCTCTATACTCAGTTTATTTTAAATTACAGGTGCACAGAAAAAGGATTTTAAAATTTAATTACAAATAGTCGTTAAAGCAATATTTACGCGAAACGCTTTTATTATACGGCTGATGTCTGTCGTCACTCTACATGTTGGAAATAACAATTTTACAGCAATGACGTCGTCGCAGATTTAATGAGCGACCGGTTTCGTTGTCCGTAGTCGGACTAGTCGGTCACTCAGTCAATGAAACATTACGATTTGTGACCTTTAAATTATTGGCTGTCTATTTCTGTATAACTTAATTATTATTTGTTTCAGCTTACGTAAATCTACCTACTTGTCTTGTAAGAATAGTACCTGCAATCTTGTCTATAATTTGTTTATTTGTCATTGCAATAAAAACTTTATATAGTTCACTATTAACATAAAACTAGCCCGGAGGATCCCACTACTGGGCACCCACTTTGGGGCCTCCACCTTGGCTACATCAAATATGTCACTAGAAGAGATTAAGCCATAATCCACCATTCATATCTATGTAGCTATTTATCAGAATGAAAACCTATTTCTTTACTACAAAAATTTACTGTCTATTAATTCATAGTAAAAAATATATTTATTGACATGACACACAGCATGCTTTATAAATATAATTTAGTTAGAACAATAGATGAGTGTCCATGAAATAATTACACACAGTTAATCTGCAGAATAAGGAAATCAAGTAGATTCAAATAATATTTAATTACTCTTTAGAATTTTTCTATGTGTATTTACAACCAGGCTGTGTGATCCCACAGCCAAGGCCTGTGTGTTACCTACTCAATTATTTTAAAAAAAAACATGAATTGAGGAGACTGCAAAGTGATGGTAGGTGAGATTTATAGAAAAGTTTTTTTTATTTCATGTAGTAAATAAATTTAAGTGTTTAACATGCTTTAGTAGTCTCATAAAATATTCTGGGACATTTTGATGTGTGAACAGTAAAGATAATATGTAATAAAAACAGATTTAAAAATGTTGAATTCCTATTTAAAGACTCTTTTGTTCAGCTGATGTAAATGTTTTCAACGAAAATAGCAACCTTTTATGATTTAAGATTGTTGTTTCTTACTATAACTTTGATATGATTTCGATAGAGTAATGTTCTCACAAAATATTTATAAGACTATTATTACTTCAATACTTAAAATTATTTATAAAACTGATATGAAAATAATACCTATTCTATTGATAATTTGATAAATGTTATTTCCCAAAACGTTCCTAAGTTTTATATAATAATATAAAGTTTAGTAAAACATCATCAAAAGAGTTACTCTCATTTGTTGTTTTCTTTCTGTTGAAACAATAATGAAAATATATGAACTATTTGAACTTATGGAAAAATGAATTGGTTAAACTTAAAACTTACCTCATCTACTGTGAGAGGAAGAGTTACGCGGCTGAAAAAAACGAAAAAAGTGTAAGTTGACCTGGTAAATACTGCCAGAAATCTCTTATAAAGTTGTAGAAGCTGGTGCTGTGTGCCATCTGCTTCCTTCTTGCTCAGACCTTGACCTGGACCACTGAGCTGTCAGTGTCATATACTAACTACTCCCACATTTCTTAAAATTAAAACAAACCAATATTTATCAGACGTTGAACATCTCCATATTAAGTCTGACTAATCTGCTGATAAGGCGGAATTCGCAGACAATTCGTGGCAAAATAATTTTTCACACACTAAAGCAAAAATCGATTTATTTTCGCAACCGGATTTATAACCTTTTATCAAAATATACTCACTATTCTTTGATTTGCATGGTGTTGCTGTCTAATTTATTTCACTTTATAAGCACATGAGACAGTCCACTACCACCGTAAAACAGACTTATCACAGTAAAAGACTTGAGCGATGGTCCAATTATTGGTAGATTATTGTAATTTTAATCTATGCTATGACCAGCCAATGAAAATGACAAGGCGCATGCTTCAGCTCTGTGACGCAACGGATGTTACGTCAACCAAAATTGCAGCGTTCAAGTTATTAAACGAGATAACAAAAATTCCCTAACATTATTACGTAGTGTTTTACAAATTGACTGAAGCTTTGCCAAGATTAGTACTTTCATACTTATTTTTACATGTGTTTTGCTATTAGCAAAATACTTTTCAGTTTCCCCAAGACAAATCTTTTTTGCATGAAATGAAACCTTTTTGAACAAACCGGAAATACATACGTTCCAATGTAGGTTTATTATTGACGAGTGTCCTAAACAAGTCTTAAAGATTTAACTGTTAATTTTAGTTTACAGTTAGATTTATAATTTCAGGCAAAATTATGTTTAAAAATTATTAAAAATTGAACAATAAATATAAACTATTTTCATATCGTAATAATGATTATTTATTTTAATAAAATAGTATGATTACTCGAAATGGGTCTGCGTTAAACTGAAATACGTTTAACATGACATTTAGGGAATTCGGATACACGGATACACTGCTAAAATAATAGGAAGAAAAAATCATTGCATGACTGACAAATTAATGACAGGACAAATGACAATCAATTGTCATTTTTGTGGTGAATTTTCTCAATAATTTTAAATATTTTCAAAAAAAAACCCAAGTATGCTTTGATATCTAATAGTAACCAATTATCTCTTTAATATTTTTGTGATTACATTATTTAATGATTACAACAAAAAGACGGCCGACCCAATTAGCAAAATGAGTTTGGTTGGAAAAAAGGTTGAATCAATAACACTAATTGAAACAAGCAAAGACGACGTAGTTTCAAGTGAAATTACTCCGGAAGATGTCCTGCGGCTGGATCGGATTACTGACACATATCTTTGCAGTCCCGAAGCTAATGTATACGATATAGATTTTACCAGATTCAAAATCAGGGATTTGGAAAGTGGGACGGTTCTGTTTGAGATTGCGAAACCGCCGACCGACTTTGGCGTAGACAACGAAGGAGGAGAAGATGCCTCCGAGGAGCCTCTAGACCCCAACGCGGGTAGATTCGTTCGCTATCAATTTACTCCTCAGTTTTTAAAACTCAAAACTGTTGGGGCTACGTGAGTATAGATTTATCATTTTCTTAAACATACCATAATATCATTATTTAATTAGAGCATTTGTGATTTAATATTACATGTTTGTTTTAGTGTGGAGTTCACAGTGGGAGCTCGTCCAGTTAACCACTTCAGAATGATTGAAAAACATTTCTTCAGAGATACATTGCTTAAAACATTTGATTTTGAATTTGGTTTCTGCATCCCATTCTCGAGAAACACTTGTGAGCATATATACGAGTTTCCTACTCTGCCACCAGATTTGGGTAAGAAAAGAATAATACTGACTTAATTTTATATTAACTACTACTAATATTTCATTAAGATAGTCAATGTTTAATTTTTTTTGTGTGTTACAGTTGAGGAAATGATTGCTGCCCCATTTGAAACCTGTTCTGATAGTTTCTACTTTGTTGACAACCACCTCGTGATGCACAACAAAGCAGACTATGCCTACAATGGAGGCATCAATAACTAATTCAGGAAATCATTCCTACATTATTTTACCAAAATTCTAAATTGTTATTCTTCAATGATCTCATTGCAATTGATTGGTGATTAATTGGCATGGCACAAATTATTGTTATAATGATTGATTATTTTTGAAAGTAGTAGTGTTTGAAACATACATTCCCAATTATTATTTTAATGTCTTGTGGCCTGGAATCACTCCAGATTAAGTTATTTGTATACCTTATCTACATATATTTACCTACTATTTTGGACTGTGTGTTTGTTCAAAGTTATGAACCACTTAGTTGACACAAAAGCACTTAAATTTGATGTTCACCCAATTTTGTGTGTGTGTAACACTTGTTGCAAGTAGGGTATAGGAGGGAATGACAATCCCAATTTAGAGAAATTGATAAATATGGAGATGTTCTTGTGGGAAATCTATGTGGTGAGTGGGAACAAAATTTTACTTAACACACCCACATAGCTAAAGTTTAAATTTGAAATACTCAAGCTGTCGATACCAGCTAAAATAAAAATAAATTCTAGTCATTATATTTAAAAGTTGAATGGTTTTGTTTTGACAAAAATGTTAAAAGATAATAGAAAACTTATATTATGTAATTAATCATACAGGGAAGGTAACTTTGGCATGAAAAAATGAAAAGTATTAAGTAAATAAACTTTTGTTTTGTCTATTTTTATCAAGAGGAAAAATACGGCGAAAAGAGCTTTCTAAAATTGGCTTTAACACTACCTATCTAAATATTTGGACATCCTAAAAGATCTCATTTGTATGCCGTCCAAAGACTTGTGTCTTTTAACAAGTATTCTCGCTTTAAAATTTAAATTGTAACAATACGAACTAAGATGTGTTCACTATTTAAAAATTAATAATTATGTTGATCTTTTCAAGTACTTTGTATTATGTACTTGGCTGTAATTTATGAGATTTATTTATGTGTAAACTCTTATTGCTGTGAAATAGAAGTACTTAGTGATCATGTATCATTAGAGAACAAGGCTTTATGTATAATATCTAAGTACATAATATTTATTGTGTGGTGTATACAATAATTTACTATCATTTATGTAGGTTACATAACTATTAAAATTGTATCCGTACAGTATCAGCTAGATAAAAGCTCATTTTACAAACTGTTGGCTGTATATTTGGTGTGTTTATAGAGCAACTATTTAGATTAGGGTAGCGACGATGGTATTTACTAATGTGATTCAACAGTCTTTGTTAATTTGGCAAGTTATGTGTTAGCAATTTGTTCGCAATATCTTCATACGCGATGTTGATTGTCGGTTATTGCCCAAAAAATGTTTCATCGTCGCTCACCACCTTTTGATATATTTACGCAATTAATTTACAATTTCACGGATGTCACTATAGTTAAGTCAACAAAAATAAACTTATAAAACCACAACTTTTTCAGTTTCTTTCCTTTCACTTGATGAAATCCCTTCCTTCGTGTGGCTAGGTAACTTAGGAGAGTCATTTTGGTTTGGATGTCGCCAACCCGCTCTCTGGACCAATGGTCCAATGGCAGTGCTATTACCTCCACTGGCAGTGCCAGTGCGCTACTCTATCGTACAACCGCCTATCAGTTTAATTAAATTCATTCAGCTTTTAATTTAAAAGACTACTATCTTGTTTTAAATCTGGTCTAGTAATTCTAATGCATCACAGGGATATCTGTGTTGCTCAGAACTAGCATACTAGCATCTGTGGACTTGTGTAGTTTATTAAAATAGTTTTGCTCAATTTCCTTGTATCCAAGCCAACAATGAAAATTTAAAAAATACACATAACCTCAATTTTTCAAGATATTTGTTTTGATAGAATCACGATAGAATTAAAATGCTGAATTTTTTACTTTAAACAGGATTATTAAAGAAATATTATAAACGAAAATGTCTCTGATCAGGCGATGCATGCCCTTAATATCCAGGGTAAAATTTGTTCCTGTAATCACTCAAGGTAAGGTCCTTTTCAAAACCTTTAAATCTTGCATACCTATTTCAATTAAGAAATTCAATAAACAATATTTAATTTATGTTTCGTTTTAGTACAAAAGATTCATAGATCAATAGCTCCAACTTTGATGGAGCTAAAGAGACGCGAAGATAAACTTGGTGGAAAGAAAACTAATCCAAGGAATACATACCTTGAATGGAATTTAGAAGCAGAGTTGTATGCTTTCGGGAAACGACTCAATGAGGATTTTGACTCGGATTTATTACTACAGGCCTTTACAGACAGGTCCTATGTTATCCAAGAAGAAATGAAACAAAAAGAAATGGATATTGATATCAAAATGAAGGATAATCGGGAATTAGCTGAAGAAGGTATTTTTATAAAATTTAAATTACTTCAACTCACTCCAATTGATTATCATAATTTCTTATATATAGTACAAATATTGTAATTATTAAAAAATCAGCTTGGCCAAACACAAGATAGTCTGAGACTACATTCATGCAGGTCGAACTCAGAACCTACTTTTTGAAGTCTATAAGTAAAAAACCCAATCCAAATGTCTTCTTATTTCAGGAGAGAAATTCTTAAAAGAATACATTCAGTTATATCTTGAGGCAGTTTTACCCAAGTTCCCTATGGAGGGGGTAGCGGGGATACGGCAACATCTAATGAGTGAGGCTACGTTAGCCCACATCTCCTTGCATCTAGGCACCAAGGATATCATTTTAGCTGATGTAAGTTTCATTTCTGTTCCTGATTTATAATCCTAAAGTCTATCTACTCAGAAACCTTTTGATTACTTTCTGCTTATTTTATTGCCTAAGGGGCCGTTCAAGTATTACGTAAGCACTATGGGGGGCGGGGGGGTCTTTGCTTTGCTTATTTTGGATGACATGGGGGGTAGGGGAGTCTAGATGATGATTACGTCATCGGTAGTTATTTACTTTTTTACACGAATGGCAACCCTCACATTGTCTTTGCTTTAAACCGAAACGCATTTTCGGGGATTCCCGCAAATAATTCATACGTTTAGGCACTCGCTTTAGAACCGAGTATTTTCTTATTTTTAAAATTTTAATTATAATATTAAAAAAAACAATATATTAATTGAAAAATGTTTACGTAAGCATGGGGGAGGGGTTAAGAGCTTTGCTTACTTTTGCTGACAAGGGGGATGGGGGGGTAAATAATTGTAATAAATCTGCTTACGTAATACTTGAACGGCCCCTAAGTAATCAATAAATTATTAGTCTTGTTTATTTAGAACCTTATTTGTGCAGAAAAGCATTTATTTATAGCATATCTTCATGATCACTAGATAATCTAATTTAATACTATAATATACTTAACTAAAAGAATTAGCTTAGAATTAGGCCATTCTGGTAGAAAGTCAAGCAAGCAAGAAGTAATTAACATTGAATGTAACTTACAGAAATACCCAGTTGATAACTTTATCCTGGCAAACACACTGAAAGCCATAGTTGGGGCGCTTCAGAAGTCATCTGGGGCTGATACAACAGCACACTTCGTAAGAGACTTCATCATCACACAGTTGCAAGGTAAGCTCTGCGTAATGTCGATTTTAAGTTTTTTTTTTCCATATACCTTGAGGAAAAGTTATTCGATATCATGAGCAGATTTTATACCTGTCTCTGTCTAAAACGTCATGTCTCATAAAATAGACATAGGTTTATCCAAAGAGCATCAGTTACATTTTATCTGTTGATGGTGAAACGGCCACTTATTTTACGGCAGTGTATCAAGGGAGCGTTCAAGTATTACGTAACGCAATTTTTGAAGATTTTTGACCCCCCCTCCTCCCCTTGTAACGCACCGTAACGTTTTTCTGTACTCCCCCTCCCACTTTCTAAACGTTACGTAACACTCAAGTGACCATTTTTACCCTAGCCGCAAAAAAGTATG
This sequence comes from Anarsia innoxiella, assembly GCA_947563765.1. Taxonomy (NCBI): domain Eukaryota; kingdom Metazoa; phylum Arthropoda; class Insecta; order Lepidoptera; family Gelechiidae; genus Anarsia; species Anarsia innoxiella. Next base: position 4,310,815 of record OX387410.1, on the reverse strand, counting down.
TTACAGATTTTATCCTTGGTTTAGGTAAGGGATTCCCCGTAAAACGTAAATGAAAAGGGTTGCCAATTTTGGAGTTTTAATTCCCTAACTTTTTATACAAAAAAAAAAAATGTTACGTAACGTGTTGTAAGAAAGACCCCCTCCGCCCCTGTAACGCATCGTAACGTTTTACGAGACCCCCCCTCCCCCCAAATTGCGTTACGTATTACTTGAACGCTCCCCAACCTGTTTTTTTTTATTTCAGGACAAGACATAAATGAGTACTGGCACATAGAAGACCCATGGTCCATGCTGTTGGGCTTCATGAGTAAGGAAGGCATGGAGGTGGAGCCCAGGCTAATTGGAGAAACTGGGAAGAATACCCTGCTGGCTTGTTACCGGGTCGGACTTTATGTCGATAGGCAGATGATCTCCTCAGGTAATTTGAAAATAACTAAGTACGTAAAATTGCAAGCAGATAGTGTAGGTACCTTGTAGCTTTATTATCAATGAGCAATACAAAATATGTAGCCCTTTTCTTCTCTACACAAAAGCAGCACACAGGACTTTGTCGGAAGGGGGAAGAGGCGTCCGATAGTTTGATAGATCACCTCATACATGACCACGACCAACACTGCTCCTCATAATCACAACTGAAATGATATGTAATTTCCCCAGGTTTTGGCGAGTCGGTAGCCACAGCCAAAGAAATGGCAGCAAGGGAAGCTCTAAAGAAGATATTTGGCACAGAAGATAACATGAAACCCATAAACTTCCAACTGCAAGGGTTCCCTAAACCAGCCAGCCAGACACGAAACCAAATTAGTGCCAGTTAAATTATCTATTACTATGTAGTGTAAAGTAAGATTTATTATATTAGTTTAAAAATAAAATTTTTTTTTTTTTGGCCAGCTGTTGAGTTGAGCTCTGTATTAGGAATATTAGCGGCAATCTAATCATGCTTTTACTCAGTAAGGGCTTTATTCAGAAACTAAAAGTTAAAATCCAATCAAATTGTAACTTAATTAGCTAGCTATTAAGCAAGCTAGATTTGAACATATCAAATATCAATGCGTCACTGGGCCTAGTCAAGTGTATTAAACCTTGCTCCCAAGTCTCAAGTTACTTGCATATCAAATTACGTTTGCAGTAGGTACATAGAGGTTACGTTTGGTTCCATACCACTAGATTTTATAGAAATTTTATTTATTTATCCTTAACAAACAAAAACATTACAATTTCAAAATATTTAAAGTAACTTAAAATTCATTATAAATATTGGCACAACATTTACTGTATTCAATTATCAATTACAAAACAAGCAAAGATTAGTTGCTGCAAAAACATTTTATTCATTTTTACAGATATAAAAAATCAATCATTTAATGTATGTAACAATAATTTATCAAAATATATATTTTTTACTTTTATATTTACAGAGTTATTTGGAAGGCACTGTCATTTACATTTATTCACTAAGTTGTTGTAGAATCAGTCAATAGATATTCACTTTTAAACTGAGCAGTAATAATTTTCTTTAAAAGGTAGTGCTACACATACCTCTTTATGCAGATAGAAAGAAACAGCACTAAAATAAATTACAAATCAACGCATAGCTTGATCAATTAGCCAAAGTTTAAAGATCTCTGACAAATATAATTTTGAAGTGAAAACGTTACTTTTGTTCATGTGGTGTAGAGTCCATAATAAGATTGCCGTGTTTGTCCTTGATGCGCACGCGACCGGATGCGTATCGCGTTTCTGAAGTACCGTCTGTGTACACCAGCTTTACGGTACCGTCAGGAAACTCACGTCGCTGGAAAATGATTAAATTACTAGCTCATGTTACAACCAAGAAAGATTAGAAAAGATGCAGTAGATATATTTTTCGGATATTTAAAGGGCTGATATTGATCATAACTGATAGATAAATTCTATGAGAATGAAGGCATACACCTATACTACTTATGCATACAGCAGGATAAAGGAAAGATGCAGTAACGTCGCAAACTTTCTTGCCAAGGTTATAGAAGTACCTACCCACATCAAATAAAAAAAAAGTTTAGAAAGCTCTTCCCGACATTGAGCTGTATAAATAATCTACAATTTACCTTATGATCTTTAGCGTGCACTTCAACCTGCCCATTACTGAAGACTATCCTCTGGTCGCCGTTAGCAGACACTGTAAGTGCGGTACCGTCGGGAAACCGCCATTCTTCTCTTACATGTTCGTTTTTCGGGTCGTGGTATCGAATGCTTCCGTTTGGTAACCGTATCTCGGAGGATCCGTCCTTATATCGCTTTTCTACTTGACCACTGAGAAAAAATAAATTTCGCATAGAATGTATTGGTATTCTGTGTTAACTTGTAACAATAAAATGGGTAAAAAAGTGGGTAAATAGAAATTACTTACTCAGGAAATTCAAGCACTTCCAATCCATCTGCATGAGTGGTGTGGAAGGTTTTAGCCTCAGCATAGTAGTACTTTATCCTACCCTCCTTATAGAAGTTCTCTTTTATATCTCCATTGTAATATAAGAATTTACTGTACTTGCCATCTGCTGAGATGTATTTAACATTGCCATTCGGGAATCTCAACTCTCGAGATCCATCAGATTTTTTTATTTCAGTTGGGTTTAGGCTTGTTTTCGCAACATTGTTAGTGTTACTTGTTGAAGGTTCAGGGCTGACTGCTAAAAGCTTATCTCTGTATTCATCATGATTTATTACTGTAGGAGGTTTCTGACTGCCGAATGAGCGAGTGTCAAACGTCGATATTGGGGATTTTGGAGAACTAAACGAGTCTCCAGAATGGTTGACTACCAGCGGCTCCTTCATCGGAGATTTCCGCCCATTTGATCTGTTACTCAATATAGAAATTGGAGATTTAGACCTGTATGTAAAACCTTCTGAAATATTGTCCCTTGGAGATTTAGAGTTGCGTGAATTTGATTTGCGCATGAAAAACGTGTCTATATTGTCATAGTATTTCCGTTGATCATTAGGAGGTTGGGATTCTTGATTTTTAGGTGAATTAGATTGGAATCTTTCTATATAAATCTTTTCTAAATGATTATCTTCTTCATTTAAATGTTCATCATCATTATCACCTAGTAGTTCCAAATCATCTGATTGTTGTTTATTATCATCATCCAAGTCATCATCGGAGGTATATGTAAATCGTTCTACTCGATCAATATTTATTGTTTCGTTCTTTTCCCCATGACTCAAGGCATCTCTTTGACTAAAGTACTTGGCGTATCTAGAAGTTACATTGAGGTTAGGTACACTCTTTGCCCTCTGTCTGGAAACAGTTTTAACAACAGGTTGCACTCTTCTGCTTCTACTCTGTCTTTCTATCTCATAAGCTTTATATTTCACATCATTGTCTAGGTTTATTTCAGAGTGCGTGTTTTTCGACATATGGGAAAGCTTTTTGTTAATTTCTTCAAGATATTTCACATTTGTTAATCTCCTTGTGATTTCATTACTATGTTGTATGCGTCGGTTCTCTTTCTTTAATTTCTCAATTTCTTCCTGTAAGTTATTCTTTTCTTTTTCCATTATTTTTAGCTGATTTCTAAGTCTTGCGATTGTGGAGGTGGACTTCGCATCTTTAATTCTGATTTCTTCTTTGAGGTCATTTATTTCCTTTTTCAAACTTACAACTTCATCTTTATCTTTTTTATTTAGACGTCCTCTCATTTCTCTAACATACCTTTCATATGTTTGCTTCTGTTTATTAAGTTTTTCCTTTTCTTCTGCCAAATAATATTCAGACAAAATCTTTTCCTCATTGAATTTTTGTTCAAATGCATTTTTCTCCTCATAGAACTTTTGTCTCTCTGAATCAATTTCTTCTCGTAACTTAGCTAAGTGACTGTTTTCTTTCCTAAACGTTTCTATCTCATCCTCTAATTCCTGGAGCCTATCTTTCAGTAATTCACTGGTAGCAACTAATTTAGCATTCATTTCTTCCATGTTTGCTTTGATAACATCTGTTTCAGTGACAGCGTCATTTTGATTTTGGCAAGTATCTTTAGTTTTTTTCACAATATCAACTCTCTTTGGTCTGTTGGATGGTTCTTTTTGTTTTCCGTCTTTTTGCACATTCTTGTTAGGAGAAGTTGGCTCATAGTTGCTCTCTTCAATAATTTTGCAAGAGCTGCAACTGGACACTGAACAATTATCACTGTAGTCTGTGTACTCACAGCTGCATTCACTGACAGGTAGGGTACTCTTCTTGTGTATATCAGGGAAGATGTGCAATAAGTTAGGATTATCAGCTAGACACTTCTGAATATTCATTGGAGTACTATCACCAGAACATTCTAGACTTCTCTTCAAGAATCTGTTGATGAATGAATTTTCCAAATTGAAGCTTTCATTTGTCACTTTGTTTTCAAGTAACTCAAACATGTTTTGTTCAGCTATCTCCCTTTCCTGCTGTTGCTTATGCATAGCTTCATTACAACTTACATCAGAGATAGTACTTTTGGCAGGAGATGCAAAGTTTTTATAGTAATCACTTTGTTTTAGCTGTCTTAGGAACTCACTTTGCTCTTTTGAAAGTACAGCTGCCCAAGTTTTGCCTTTTTCAATCCTTAAAGGGTGTTTTCCCTTTGGCAGTTGAATTTTTGGTTCTGGTAATTTGTGATGTATGTTATTGTCATTTGTATCAGTAGTTTTGTCACTTGCGCTGGTTTCATCATGAGAGTCTTTTTGTTTTGGACCTTGATATTTATTTTTGTTATCCTGAATTTCTTTAGGTTTTCCCATCTTCACATTAGGCTTCTCTTCTTTGAAAGCTGGTTGAGGTTTTTTTGTTTCATTGACCATTATTTGAACTTCATCTGATTTCTTTACTTTCTGAGGTGTGTGGATAATTCTGGTTTCTAAGCTTTTTCTATGCCAAGGTAAAGATTTGGTATTTTGAATAACTAGATCAGTTTTCTTCAAACCAAATCGCGTCATCCCATCGCCTCTTTTCAGGAATGGTTTTTTATTTCGCATTACAGGCGCAGTCTCCTGTTTTGGGCTCCTTGGTTTTGGAGGCTTCTCATTTTTCAATTTCTCTAATAACATAGTCTCAAAATCCTTTTTTGGTGATAATATAGGCATCTCGTCAAGTGAGATTTGTTTTTGTTTATTTTCTGTATTTTTCCTGGTTGGATTTTCTTCATTTCCATTCCTAGACGGAGCTGACCCCCTACTTCTTGAAGAAAGTGGTGAGCTAATAATGCATTCGGATTCTTGTGACAGATTTAGTGCCTTCACACCTTCTACTAAGTCTTTTTCTTTTAGTTTTAGGGATAAATTCGGCGATATACACACACCTTGTCTAGGAGTTACTTCATTCGAAGAATCACATGAAGATTGAAGAAAACTGCGAAACGTGTTGTAATTTGTGCTATTACTGAACTGACTTACAATCTCAGTTAAATTTGAGGAAGTTTCAGGGCTGTCTTGGTATTGTAAGCACTGCTTTTGCAATTTCCCTCGCTGCAATATCTGCAGTTGCCGAAGTACTTGTAATCTGTCGAATATTTTTGTTGGAGACAAAGAAATATCACTGTCCGTGTACGACTGATCCATGGCGTAATTTCAATCGAACTGAAGATGTAATAAAAACATAAATAAGGCTGTAAATAATTAACTAAAACCGACAAAATAAACGTATAAACAACAGCATCGTAAATTCAAAAATAATGACATTGACAGTGACAATTTATCAGGGGTGGCACCACCACGAACAACCCAACTGTACTTCCGGTAAGCCAATGTTACTATTTTAAAATAATATATTGATCAATCAAGACTAAAGTGTTGCTATAAAAAATCACAGAAAAAAAAAATATTTTTCTTATATTGCAACATTAGGCAATGTGCGATTATAATAAATGTCAAAATTTTTGTCCATCTTCATTCAAAAAACATCTGGTTTTCTTCTGGTTAAACACACTATTCTTGAAATGTCCAAAAGAAATACTTATCACCGAACTCCGAAATTTAAACCCGAAGTAAAAGTGCTAAACTATCGCGCATCAGTATCAAAAAATGAGATGCTGAGGAAGGAGAACATCGAAGTTCTGGAGGAGCCCATAAAATCTGAATCGGATAAAAAGGTTTACAAGTAAGTTTATAGCTTTATTTCCCTTGTTTTAAATAATTATTATAAATGTGAGCCTTAAGACCCTTTTCTCCTAAAATTTTGGATTATGCTGCAGTATATTTTATACAGTGTTTACTTGATTTGTTAGTAACCTGTAGAAAGTTTCTATTTTGCATTTAAATTAGATTTTCTGCAAATATTGATATTTGAATCCAGCCTTGCATTTAGTCATTGTCTATTATAGCTAATTTATAATTATTTTTTTATTTATTTAGTTAATGAATTTTATTTCAATAATTGCCATTTAAGAAAAGAAAATTTGAGATCAAGCCAGCTTAGGGGACCATTATGAATTGTAGTTCTAATGTAAGATTAATTTGTTGCTTCCACTTGGAAATAGTGAAAATTCTTTAGTGAATTGTTTATATATTTTTTTACTTTATTCTTATTTTATTCTTGATGATCTTATTTGTTTTTAGGATCATAATTATGTGATTCCTATGTATGTTTATATTCAAACATAGGTGGCAAGATTACCTAGGTAGATCTTTAATTTTTTTTATAATTACCAATTACTTTCTCAGGACAATTCGTCTAGAGAATGGGTTGACAGCATTGTTAATATCAGACACAAGTCGGCCAGTTGGTGGAGACGAGAGCTCAAGTGAGGAAGACAGCAGTGGCATGGAGGAGAGCACCGGCCCTGAGAGTGATGGAGCTCATTCAACCCAATCCGTGGGCAGCGATAGACCTGGCATGAAACGGAGACCCGAATTTGATGAGGAAAAATTGGTAAGTATTTGTTTGACACTCTTTTTTATTACTTACAGATTTTCTACTAATACTTCCAAGGTTTAAAGTACATGGAAAAAAATTGATGCAATTAAAAACATCAGATGGTTTTTATAGCTTAATACCTATCCTGATTTTCCAGTTGATTATTTCATTGCTTTATGTTCAGCAATGAATAATCACTCATAAATTATCCGAAGTAGGTTGTCTCTGTACAATCATATTCCAATTATAAAAATAACTTATTCTGTTTCTGTTTCGTAAAAAAACAATTCAGATATAAAAAAAAACTTGAACTTGCAACACAACAAAATGTTTATACAAACACACTGGCATTATTATAATAGTTTTTATAATAATACCCAGTTGAATTAATGTTTAGTATTTTTTGTTTGCATCATCAAGGTTAAATACTTTGTTACATTTGTACACTTTAGTGGGACAGTGAAATTTGTTTACTTGACCTGAAAATAACCAGATATGTTTAGAATAGAAAGTGTCCATTTATCAATTTAAATATTTGAGTTGGAGAGCTAGGTGTGGTAAAATCAAAAGTTAATTAATTGTTTAGTATTCTTTTTTTTTTTTTTATAGGTCTTATAAAGAAATAACGATAAAATTATGCGCAGGATAGTAAACTAATCTACGCCCACAATGAGCGTATTTGCATATTTTCTGTATAACTAAGAATGAAAACTTCAGTCATTATAATATGAGGATTTTTTTGTCGCCATGTATATCGCATTTCGTCTTTCTCATATAGAAAAGTCTCATAATTGTACACTGTACACAATATGAAGTATATTTTTTCCATCACGAACATTTCACGGTCTATAAGACAGTGTATAATTGTCTATAATGAGGCGGATTATCGACAGCTTTTTTGCTGTGCTAAGCCAAGTATTGAAATCACGTGTTTGGAAGGAAATTGTCAGTTTTTTGTATCAGTAGGTATTATAGTAGGCAATGAAAGTTGTTTACGGAAACAGGTTGTGTTTGTGCATCTATTGAAGTTGTTATCGTAATGCTTTAACGTGCGTCTAATGGCACTTCTGCTAATAGTCCCATATTACCTAACATTAATTTAATTCTTTATTACGAAAGATAACAAAGTTCCCGCGTTTGTCTACATATTGTTTGCGTTGACCTTTCTGTCTTACGATGAATGTAAAGAAATCTAATTTATAACACAACGTAACGAAGAGGGTTTAAAATGTTCGCAAACTTTTTACCAGTATTTCCAAAACATTAGTTGACCTTTGATAGTATTAAGAATATTATCTATTCGTTGTTTTGTTTATGTGTTTATTTGGTAATTCCCAAGAGATAAAAGTCAGTGAATGGATTTAATCGAGGAACTGACAATATTTCATTTGTGTATGTTTAACATGAGAACTTAAAGAAAACATAAATAGATAGGTTTACATTTTAGTTAGGTCGTAGAAAGGTATTCGTGTACCCTTACGAATAACGTGTATCTAACAAATGTATACTAGTAACGTTCTGTTATAATCTCCTTTCTCGGATTCTTTCACTAACACTGAATACGCGCATAATACTCGTATGTCGTCTGTTTTCAAAGTTTTTAAAGTCAATGTTTGTGAATTTGGATGTATGGATGTTTGTTACTCTTTCACGCAAAAACCTGAACAGATTTTAATTCGACTTTACAATGTTGTAGCTTGCACATCAGTATACGTATACTGGAACGAAGTCGTGGGCAGCCTTTACTATTTATCATAATAACTAAGTACTTATATCAGCAGCAGGTACCTAAGAAACGGGATCCATAAATATCTCCATCAAATTGTCGCAGACTCACGTGACGTAGAGCTCAATTTTCTGAATTGCGAAGTCACGGTTTTATAGTGCACATTCGCAATAAACTTGAGCCTTGCATTACAGTATTAGCGGATGTAGGCACAATGCGGATTGCCGTAACTCTACAACTCTGTTCTTTGTGCGGTAATGACCATGTATTCGCTAACCTTCAGCTAAGCGGCCCATTGATACGTGCAACTGTTTATTTAAGTATTTCAATTTCATTCGCTTTTATCAAATATTATTATTTATTGTTTTATGGGATCTGAAAGATGTGGTGGTAGTATTTTAATGAAAGCCTTTCTTTTCGGAATCATCATTTTCAACAGCACTTAATTAAAAGCTCTTACGAGTGATTAAAACAGAGTAAAATAAAACCGAATATTTCATGAATTATCTGAAGATCCCTAGAACATTATTGCTGCAATACTTACTACTCATGCATTCGAATAAAATTGCAATATAATTTTATCAACGACTTTATTCCCATGTGAGAAACATTTGTCTACTATCGATAACAAATCATGGAAATATATTTTTGTAGCGCCAAGTCGGCGTTACGACGGTTCTTGCTGTTATGAAAAAGGAAAAATAGTCATGAAAGTGAACGAACGGGTACTTACTTGTAATTACATCATAATAACGAAGAATGTCGTCGCGCAGCAATATTTTGTAGTTTCGCATATTATTGTAGGTACTGAATAGTCTATTCTATAAAATAAATAGAGCAAAGCGGTTGATCAATGAATCAATATGCATGCGATAACTTCTATAATTGACTTAGATATTATGTACATCGTATGAAATTTATGGTACAATTTCACGTACGCAATCCTATTGCGATATATTCGTTAACTACTTAACTGATTTGGCCCTATACTTGAATTAGGTTTTAGTAGGTCCCAATCATTAAAACTGTTGTATCGTGAGGTTAAGAATAGAATGTTAAAACAATAAGGAATTCGAGGTATATCAGCAAATGGATCAACCCTTGAATTGAGTCGTACAATATACATCACACGTTCTCTCTCATTTCTAAAGCAAATCCGATAACAAACGTTCCCCACTCAACAGATAAGTACCTACAGGCGACATGTTGTTAGATATTTGAAGAAACAGTACGCGAGATTCACTAAAAAGCTATTCAAGTTGGTACTGGATAATGAACTTTCTCTTGATACGGTATGAATCTGCTCGATTTTGTTTACACCATCCTAGGTAGTTTGTAGATAGTCGGATTTATGGTATAATGTTAACGATGTGTTGGTTTGGGCACTAGAGACCGCAAAAAGAACAAAGGCAAATTCTCGGTATTTTTAAATGCAACATATCCTTAACTTTTTTGTGTAAATTGCGCAGATTCATATTGTTATCAAGTGGTCGTGCGTCAAACGATTTTACTTTTTTTACATCTAATTAAAAACGGTGAGACAAAAATTGATATATAATTGTCTATTTGTTAAATAATGTTTTAGTTAAAAGTTATATAATCCGCAAATGCTTAGATTTCCGACTTACATGACGGATACTGACTGATGATCAAGAATCCTAATGGTGCTCCCTCACTGCAGGTTATAAAATGTTTGTAAACTTTTTCTAACAAAATTTAGTATATAAAATTTTTGTAATAAAATGTTTACAATCATTTTTATATACTAAAAGTTTGATAAAATGTTAGTAAACATTTTATAGCTTGCAATGTGGGAGCACCATGAAACGTAAATTTGTATGACGCTCGCTGCCAGTAAGTTCGATATTCATTAAAGAAATCTTAATTAGTAATGCATTTAGTTCGAAAGCATTTGTTGCTGGTCATTTGGCTCTGGTATACCTATGTAGCACGTGATGACCATGTACCTATAGTTAAAGGATCTTAGTTTAATTTAAAATCATCGTAGTCAAGTCGAGAATAGGTATAATAATTTTGTTATTTGATCGTAGTATCTGTGCCCTTGTGTATCTTAACTATTTAGATAGTGAATATTCGAATTGCAGCAGCGTGTCTTTTTTTTGTCTGCGAATTGATAAAGCGGAGCGACCTGCTCTTTTTATACCTGACTAAGCGTGACATCTACAATAAAACTAAAACAGATGCTCGTACCTGTAATCGTTATATACGATTTCAAATAATGTTTACTACGGCGAGAAAGGAAGTATAACCTAGGTACCTATGTACTTTCTGAACAATGTGTTGAATCGTATCGTAATATGGCTAACCGAATAATATAACACCTTCGTACTCTACATTTACGTTATGCAAACTTTATGTAAATGTAATTTTCTCATCAACTTCTAGAGCAGTGGTTCCTAATTTTTTTCAGTAAAGTAAAACTGATCTTTTCACGATTTGGCGATAACTAAATGCTTCAAAAAGTTTAAAAAACAGTGCGAGAAACGACAAAAAATCACTTTACAGTAGAAAATAAGAAAACATATTCTAATCGCAATCGAATACATCGAATCAGAAAATCATAAGAAACATCATCAGTCACGGGTATTACAAACACAAAAATAATTACCTGCTACCATTTGTAATTAAGATTTCTTGTGATTTTACCGTAATAATGTAATTTAATTATCGGATTGATACACGTGTTTCATGCGCATTCCCATTACACAATTTACTTAAAAAACAACCGTTGTTAATTGAAATAATTAAAACATACTTATAAAAGGTTACATTGTTTATTATTCAAGGAATATCATTTAAGGAATAATAATTTTGTCTTGGGAAGTTTAAAGTTGTATTTTTTCACCATCCGAGCTAGCACAGTTCTCGCAACAAAGGTTAATTGTACTGCCTTTCGATAAAGATAGGATAGGGATAGTGTAAAGGCGACAAACAGCTTGTCGCGGGAAACTATGTTAGGTTTTCTGGACACCGCACCATACCCATTTTCTTACTAATTTATTCTATTCAATTCTTGAAAGAGGCCTTAGCCCAATACTGGGTGGGATCTTACAGGCTAGGATTATTGTTACTATGACCTGTTCTTGTTACTAGGCGGCGTGCGCCCTCAGCGTGGGCGTGGGCAGCTACAGCGACCCCCCGGACATCCAGGGGCTGGCGCACTTCGTCGAGCACATGGTATTCATGGGCAGCGAGAAGTACCCCAAGGAGAATGAGTTCGACTCATTCATTAAGGTATTGTTTCATTGCATTTTTTTGAAGTTTAAGTATACGCTGTCGGAAATGCGGAGCTCTTTTAGTTAGCATAACTAATCCGACGTGCATGTATGAGGCGATTGATGAATGTGAAAGAAGAATGTTTGGATAGTAACAAGTGAAGAGAAGTGGCCTCTGCCTACTCCGATGGGAGAGAGACGTGACGGATATGTATTTATGTTTAACTAACCAAACAAAAGCCCTGTTACTTTTGTTACTTTAGGATTCCAAATTTCATCAATTGATGTAGGTATCGTAGATGTTTCTTTCTAATTAAACAAGTAAATGCTGTTTAACGGTTAACAGGTTTTATTATACTAACCTCTGTGACAGAAAAGGCCGGTAACATAAATTACCCATAAGATATCGCGCCGTGAAAGTATCAGCTGTAATTGAATTTTTATTGCAACTGGTTGTTATTGAAGTATCTCTTTTAGAAAAAAGGCGGTTCGGACAACGCTTCAACGGACTGCGAGGTGACGACGTTTTACTTCGAGATCCCGGAGAAACACCTCCCGGCCGCCATGGACATGTTCAGTCAGTTCTTCGTCAGCCCGCTCATGAAGAAGGAGGCCATGCAGCGGGAGAGGGAGGCGATCGAATCTGGTTCGTGTTATTCATATTTAAACTTGTTCTTTTCTTTCTTCATTTTCTTTTGGTATATGTGTGGTGATAACGGTGATAACAACAACTTATGAACGACGTTCATATCATACGATCGAGTGATCGTTACCATTATTGGTTAACATTTTTTAACATTTTTTACTACTACGTTTAAATAACCCATAATCATGTCTACGAGTATTTTCAATATTTTCATGGAATAACCTTTATCTCCCTCTTCATAGAATTCGCAATAGCCTCCCCCTCGGACTCGAACCGCAGAGACCAGCTGATCTGCAGCATGTTCCCCGAGGACCACCCCGCGCGGACCTTCACGTGGGGCAACCTGCGCAGTCTCAAAGACGATATCAAGGACGACGAGAAACTGTACCAGGCTGCGCACGAGTTTCGAAGGCGGCATTATAGTGCGCATAGGATGACTGTGGCCGTACAGGTGGGGAAGCATTAAATTCATAATATTCATTCGTCCTTTTCTGTTCTCTCTCTGGTGGAAGTCTCACGCGTCATCGAAGCACCTACAACAAATCTGAGCTAATATAAACTTATTTCTTATCTCTTATTTGTCTAGGCTCGTATGGACCTCCCAACCTTACAAGAGTACGTAGTGAGCACATTCTCACAAATCCCGACCAACAAGTTGCCGGGCGATGATTTCAGCGCGCATCGGTTCCAGAGCGAAGCGCCTTCGCCCGCCTTTAACAGCATCTACTACGTCAAACCTGTCAGTGACACAACTGAGGTTAGTGGCTTAATGTTGGGCCAACTATGCGTGCCCAACTAGTGCTAGGCCGCACTACAGTTAAACCGCCGCGGCTTTTAACCTCATGACTATGTGACTCAAGGAACTCAAAATAAGCGGCCGCACTTGCGTTTATTAACCGCGATTGATTGTGAAACCGCGAAAGCGGCTAAAACCGCATCAAAGTCTTTTTTTTAGGCAAATCACATACTGTCTTCTTGAAATCCAGCTTCAAACTGTGAAAAACGCTGGTGGTTTTAACCGTAGTGCGGTCTAGCACTTACTTAGATCCTGAAGACTTGAACGCACTAGGTTCCGCAGCTCCGCGGTTTCATCGGCATAATTATGATGGAAGTTACAATAAGTCATATCACATTTATCTAAAGTTCAACTGATTTTTTTATGGATTCAGGTGCACCTAACTTGGTGCATGCGGTCGTTGATCTCAGAGTACGAGTCCAAACCGCATCAGTACATCTCGTACCTACTCGGTCACGAGGGCAAGGGCAGTCTGCTTTCGTATCTCAGGAAAAAGTAAGTTTACTTATATTGGTAACTAGCTGTCCCGGCGAACTTCGTCCCGCCTTAGAATGAACTTTATTGTGTAGGAATAAAGTTCAAATTGACTCTACATTTTAGTAAGAAAACATTTGTATGGGAAAAAGAAAAGGTCTGTTTTAGGGCTTTCCCGGCAATTATTCGAATTTTTCTCACCGTAAGAACCATCCTTGGACTTCAATGAACATTTTAAAAAAAGAATTAGCGAAATCGGTCCAGCCGTTCAGGCGTGATGCCGTGACAACGGAAAACGGGTTTCATTTTTATATATATAGATTAATTATTACTTACAAGGTTTGTTGAATGAAATGTAATGTTGTTAAACAGCCAAAAATAGTCTCTTACACAGAAAGAAAGAAAGAAAACATATTTATTTGTTCTGCTGTGACAAAATACAAAAAAGACAATAGGTGTATAAATAGTTAAAATATATGTTCCACACCACAGCATGCAGTAGGACACAACAGTGAAAAGGTCACGACTCGGCATGTATTTAACCCGAGATTAGCTAGATGCTGTTTTTCAGTCGAGCCTATACACGTATGTATAGGAAGATCAATGAACGAAAGAGTTCAATCGACGGACTGATTCAACTACAGATAACCTACCGCTGAATAAAAATAATGATAAATTGTATTAATGTTTTATACAGGGTGTGGGCCTTGGGTATCTACACGGGCAACTCCGAGAGTGGCATCGACTACACCACTATGTACAGCCTGTTCTCTACGCAGGTTGTACTTACTAAGGAGGGACTTGAACACATTGACGAGGTATTATAATCTCTTTTGACTCTCTCTTATAGCTGATACTTTGACGGACGAAAAGCTAGTAAACTGTATAACGCTTTAGATGCAACGCCGAGGGCCATAGATATTTTGATGTTTTTTTTTTCAATCATCATCATTTAAGAGTTAGACTCTTGTCGGTGGAGCATTCGCCATCTAAGTCTATCTTCTGCCAGTGCTTTTTCAAAACTCATTTGAATATAAGTATTTTTCTTACACAATTGGATTCACTTAAAAAAACCGTGTAAATAACATCAGTTGATTCATTCATAAGACGTTGAGTCATAGTGCAATAAAGGTATTATTGCACGTGTTATTGTTTCCTATAGCCTATAATATAACAATTATAACAATAAATAACAAAAAAAACTCTATTGTCTTTGAAAATTCTTCCCCAGGTTATGGAAGCAATATTCTCGTACATAAACATGTTACGTCACCTCGGCCCTTCGGAGCGGATCTTCGAAGAGATCAAGACCATAGAGGAGACTAGCTTCCGGTTCGAGGAAGAAACTCAGCCGTCAGACTACGTGGAGAATTTAGTGGAGAACATGCAAATATACCCGCCGCAACATTATATTACCGGAGACAGGCTGTATTACAAGTATGATCCTACGGTAAGTGGTTTGTTGTTGTCATTTGTAAAGCGTTGTATCATACCACGGACGAAAGAGGACTTGGCACTATAAACATTCTCTTAAAGATTAAGTGAGATATCGCGCAGGGTCGAAGTCTGAGACGCGGGGCGGATGACTCCGCTGAAGCTCCGCCCTTTTTATTTTTTGCCATCTAGTGGCGAAAAGTAGAACTACTTGTTATTTTCGAATAGCAGATAGCTACATTGTTCACCATTAGAGGGCGTAACACGTCAATAGGGGGCGTACACATGAAAGCAAATAGCGTAATGGCCATAAAACCCCGCCCACTTTGTGACGCCTTTTAGATTTTTGTAAAATTATCTTTTGTAGGGTATAAAAGAGCTGTTGGAGTGTATGCGCGCGGACACAGTGAACATAATACTGATGTCAAACAAACATTCCACGCCTATACACTACGACGCTAAGGAGAAGTGGTTCGGCACTGAATACAAGAAACAAGGTATGTCTTGTCTTGATACAGTAACTAAAGAGTGATGTAATGTAATATTTTTTTAAGCTTAAAGTCACTCTACAATACTACATGGTAAAAATTGGTTTGTATGAATGTATCAATAGTTTATAATTGCAGTAATAGTGGCTTGATGAAATCTTTATTATTAATGTTCCAAACAAAATTGTACACAAAGATACAAAAAAAGTAACTAACGTTTACTAAAGACAATTTTCATATGGTATACATACTACATAAGTAATTTAAGAACAACCTATTCTAACATAAATCGACTTGAACAATTAAATATAATAAAAACTTACAGACATACCACAAGCATGGTTAGAGCGATGGATAAACGTGAAGCCCTACCCAGAGTTCCACATTCCAGAGAACAACATATACATCACCACAGACTTTAGTATAGTGAACCCGGCGAAGGAATACTTGGATGAAGCCAGTAGGGTCGGAGTAGACGTATTTTGTAGTACCGCTAAGGATATTCATAAGAAAACGGAGGCGATCGGGGGACGCACTGTGAAGCTCGAAAAAGATGAGTTGATAGCGACAGTTAATAATTTCAGGTATTAATTTTGTATATAATATGTATTATACGCTGTGATTGTTATGTCGTTTGTTCTCACGTTTCTGTCGCATGTGCTCTTTCATGTGCTAGACACGAGAAAACTTTCGTCACTTTCACTGTCAAATGTCATAAGGAGACGGGAGATGAATAATTTTAATGGTATTTATGAGATTTTCGCACCCAAAATGTGAAAATGGGACCCTATTACTCAGGCTCGGCTGTCCGCCTGCCTGTCCATCCGTCTGTCCGTTTGTTACCAGGTTGACTACCTAGATTTTTTAAGTTCTTTGTGAGAAGAATGCCATAAACATACGGCATACCTAAAAATAATACTTATCGTAGGTATTTAAAGTGACGTGCAATAAAAAACTTATAAATATTCCAGGTTAGACCAACCGAACCTGTTCCGCAAGAACAGGCACATGGAGCTGTGGTACAAACCTGACTTCAAATTCCGTTTCCCGACCGCCTTATTGTACTTTTATTTCATCACGCCGCTCAGCTTGAAGTCGCCGAGAGAGTGAGTTGGATATTTATTTATATCATTTTTAATGCGGGCGGTTCTCTGTTTGACCTGTTATTATCATGCTATAGTAGAACTATTAAGGTCCAAAATCTCTACTATGGGCTTTTTTAATCGCCGTCTAATTTCTGACTAAATGATGTGAAATAAAGAATTCAAGGTCCCATTTCCTTACTAAGTGTTGCCAATATATATTTTTTCTACCAAATTGGTAGAAAATTTTGTTAAGTTAATTTAAAATATTATTTTTACAATATTAAAAGCATGGCAGTGTTATTTTTGCAGAGCGTGTCTTCTCGATTTATGGACGGATGTATTACAACAAGGGCTAAAGGTACAATATTTTTGTTCAAATTTTTCAACCATTTGTAAAATACGTGAGATGTTCTTACTTGAAAATGTATTATATATTTGTTCGTAGGAAGAAGTATACCCGGCAAACATGGCAGACTTACAACATTCACTCTACGTGGGCGATAAAGGGTTAACGCTAAAAGTCAGTGGGTATAGCGAAAACTTACATGTAAGTATCATTTATAAATTATTACAGCTTGACCATAAAGAGTTGACAAAAAATGAGGGCGCCACTATCGTTTATATAGCAACATTTATACTAGGACCTGAACGAATTTGATACTTTTATTTCATACAATGAATAAAAACGGGAAAAAGGATGAAAAGAGAGAATAAATAGTGATAATTGTATATAATAAACAGCATATTTTGTTTTTGTTTAAGTACATAATATTTAATTTTTACTTATTTCGAGAAAATATTTTTTTCTGTAAATAATTTGAAATTAAAAAGTCCTTTTATAATTATGAATTGCTGCTTCTCTTATACTCTAGTCTGAAAACAAACAAGCAGTACAATAATAAAATCTTTATTTATAGAAATATTCTAATCACTATCCAAATATTCAACACCAGACATTTCATCACATTCAGTATTTGAGCTGCTGTCACTGTCACTGCTTTCCTCTCCTACATTAATTACCAATTTGTCGATATCTTCATAAAGTGTTCGCCCCCTGCAAAAGTACTCTTGTTCAATTTTTTTTACGTGTTCGACACAATTATTCCATATTTCAGGTGTAATGCTATCAAAGGCTTCCTCGGTTGCTTTTTTAATGTCAATTGCTCCAATATTGCGTTCAGCCACTTTTTGCTTAGCTATGCCCCAGATGAGCTCTATTGGATTTAGGTCACAATGGTATGGCGGTAACCTGACCACCTCATGACCGTGTTCCCCCAATAACTCGTCTATTTCGTACACTGGTTCTGGCTTGTTCTTTTTGACTAGCATTAATAATCCAGGTTTCCTTGTAGCTGGATCAAATGGAATATTGTTTTCCGACAACCAAAGTTTTATATCACCTACCCGAGATGCGGTTGTTGGGGCTTTGTTCTGAACCACACTATGGTATGGCGCATTGTCCATGACAATTATAGAAGCTTCATGGAGGTTAGGAATCAATTTTTCTGTCACCCACTTCTTGAAATTATGAGAATTCATTTCTGAATGGTAATCTTCCATTTTGTTAGTGCCACTAAATATAAGTGAAGCATTTGGGATAAATCCATTAGCAGTTCCAGCATGGACAAGAATCCAACGTTTTCCTTTTGAAACATCATGTTTTATGCCTTTGATTTTGATAGATTGCCAGCATTTTTTCAATTTATAAGAAGCATGGATATAGCTTTCATCCAAGTAAACTATTTGTTTCTGGAGCTCTACAGGCAAATCTCTATTCTGTTTGATAATATGGAGATATTTTTCTCTCTTGGCCGCTATATGTGTTCTCTCAATTAGCATTTCTCTATTTGTATAACATTTTTTATAGGAAAAACCTATAGCATGTAAAATTTGTCTTAGTTTCTCGCGGCCTCCTTGAAATCCTAAATCTTCTTTCACCACAGCTAACAACTTTCGCAATGTTGGTGCTATTTTCTTCACTGTGTAGAAACATTGAACTTTTTGGCGAATAGCGCAGATGTCAAAGTCATCTAATTCTATTTTCGGTCGACCACTTCTATGCTTCCCAGGTGTTGAAAATTTGCCACTATTTTTATGTCCTTCATCAATTATACGTCGAACAGTACTTTCCGATTTTCCTGTAACCAAAAAATAAATCAATGGAAATATAGTGTGTAACGATCAAAGTATGCAGTCGCGCTACACACAAAGCAACTTTACTGAAATGTAAACATAACCTCTCAAATTAATCAAATCCGTAGAAAATATCGATACCGTGACGTCTATTAAGAACCAGACTGAAAAAAAATGGAGTTTATATCGTAAACTACTTATATCATGCAAGATTCAAGTATAAAATACCTGTCATAGAAGCAACTCGTTTGTAAAGGTCATCCAATTCTGTAAGAAGTTTACCGGCATGATATTCCGCCAAACACATCTTAAAAACACTATATATCACTTCTCTGGCACCGCTTTTTATTGTCTTACCCATCTCAAATAACAAAGTACGAAACAAAACTATATTTTTATGATATTTTTCAATAAATCGCAAACAAATCACGAAATTTCGGTAATGTTTTGAAGTTTGATTGACGTTTGACAGCAGCTGTAGTGTTGCCATATTGTGAAAACGTTTTAGTTCCTCAACAATTAATTTCTACTCTTAATGGTCAAGCTGTAAGTTAAATTGAAAATAAAGTTCAAAATTGAAGCGCAGTAAAACTGCATTTACTAATATTTGTCTTCACTTTCTGTTTCGCGTTTTTTTTTTACGTACGCAATCAATACAATTGGAGTATGGACTCTTGCGTTTGTCGTATCTGACAGTAATAGATCGTATACGTAGATCTTTATCTTTTCATCCTTGTGTGACAGAACGAGACACTATCAGCTGTCCCACTCACGCTGCATTTTTTAAATGCTGGGCAAAGGCCTCCCCCGCATTCTTCCATGCTTCCCTATCCTCGGTAACTTCTGGCCAGCTTGCCAAGTATGCATCCAGATCGTCGCGCCATAATAATATGTAATATGTTTATAGCTGCTCGTAGACCTAATAACGCGTGAAATGAAGATGACAACGGACGAGCTGACGGGCTCGTTGTTCGAAGCGGTTCGCGAGGTGCGCTCCCGGTCTTACCACAACGTGCTCATCAAACCGCATAAGTTGGCCAAGTAAGTAATAGTTAAATGTGCTCTATGCAGGTCTATCTACTCACATCCGGGCCGTGTCCGTGCCGGGGCCGGGCCGTGTGAGAACGAATCCATAGAAAATGTATGCAATGATTTTTTTTTCGCTCCTGACGGGCCACGGCCCGGATTTGTGGTGATAGACCTTGACTAGTTTGATTTCGCAAGGTTAAGCTTTCTATTTGTTCTGTTTTAAATTAAATTCGCAGGGATGACTTTTGAGTAGGTATTATAATGATATAGCCAACTTCGTTTACTAAAATATAGCTGTTGTTCAGATTAATGTGCAAATAAAGGTGCGTACTCATTAACGAGCTGTAACCATAACTGTTGCATGCATTGTGACCAAAAAAACATTGTGTGTACGTTGTTCGGTAAAACCTGCTGCGAGCACACACTATGTATTTTGGTTACAGTGCATGTAACAGTACAGTTACAGTTCGCTAATGAGTAAGCGTCGTAACGTGCCTTTATTTTCGTACTACACAAGACTCGTAACAAACATGTATATTATAATGATTCTCCCACAGAGACGTCCGTATGAACATCCTGCTCGACCCGTATATATCTCCGCGCGACAAAGCTATGCACATACAGAACATCACTCTAGAAGAGTTGAAAGACTTCAACGACAGGTTCTTCCGCAAACTTTATCTGCAAGTACGTATGCATTAATTCCATAATATTTAAGCTGTTTCTTCAAGTTTTATTGCCAAAAACTAAACATAAGAAATTCAACCTTAACACAACAGCATAACGCACCTATTATTTCTGAATTCGCGCGTTCACGCGTCTTTTTAGAACTGAAAACAGTAGGCACAAAATATAGTCGTGGTTGTACCCTGAAACAGATATTAACCAACCATTCTTTGTTATGACGAGTTTTTTTTACGAAGGTATTGGTGCAAGGTAACCTGAGATGGGACGAAGCAGTGAAGATATCAGAGAACGTACTACGGTGCTTGAAGTGGGACGCCTTTGATGAAGACGAGTACCCTGAGGTACGATATCTATCTCATTTTTACTCTACATGTACATACAATAGAGTGCTTGTCAACCTTAACAATATCGCACTTATGCTGAAATGAAATTAGGTGCATCTGTAATTCTGTTTAAAGTTTGATATGTAATTTTATTTTATTTATCGATGCTTCATTCCGTTCTTTGCGATAGAAATTGAAAATTCTCGACATAAGCTCACTGAACAATAAGCTGCTTAGTGTAGGACAAAAAGCTACCTTATTCAATTGACTATAAAGTCGTTTATGTACTTCCTCAGCTGAAGGTCCACCAGCTGCCTCTAGGCGAGCACAAACTGCGCGTGATGAGCCTGAACCCTCAGTCCACCAACAGCATCATCACTAACTACTACCAGGGCGAGTCCACCACTCCGCAGGACACCGCCGTGCTTGAAGTACTTACTGTAAGTGGAGGTTGCTTTTGGAATTGTGCTTTCTCTTATTATTTTGTGTCTATGAGAACTGAACATACAGCTGTCAGAATTTGGTGTGTGCCGCCTTTTTCAGTGGATCAGTGGCAAGTGCTTGTTCCATTTTTTCAATTTCATTAGTTGTTCTGGCTCGCATTCGGTGTACCAGAGGTTCTGAATTATTTGGGATGTGAAAAATATTTCAATTCACAAGACTAGGCTCAATTTATACTGACGCAGAGTCGAAGTGAATCACAAAACTGAACATAAGAAATTCAACCTTAACTCGACAGCATAAAGCTGTTCAAATACCCGCTATAAAAACAGATGAATATCTTGATGTGCATAATACCTACAGATGTTAATGGAGGAGCCGGTGTTCGACTCCCTCCGCACGAAGGAGCAGCTCGGCTACAGCGTGTACAGCATGATGCGGTACACGTTCGGAGTGCTCGGCTTCTCCGTCACCGTCAACACGCAGGTCGATAAGTTTAGGTGAGATTTATATTGAGATTGCAAGTACGAGTTGTAGAAGGTACTGGTGCAAGTATATACAGCGTTTTGTATGCCTCAAACAGCCCTAAAGATAATTCAAAATCTGCTTCGAAAATGATCGGTACTTTACGACCCCATTCGTTCAAAATACGCTTGACAAAAGCTTCCTAGATCTACAAAAAAATCAATTAACTTGGCAAAAGCCTCAAAAAACTATTAATCTTAACATTAGAATTTCAAACGTTCCCTTATAAGTGACGATCTAAATAACGAATAAATAATTTACTCATTGACTCAACAATCCCCTTAAAGTTGACCTATCTTCCTCAGCGTACAACACGTGAACAGTCGCGTGGAAGTGTTCCTCAAGAAGTTCGCTCGTGATATGAGGAAGTTGTCTGAACGCGCGCTGGAGGCTACAAAGAAATCACTCGTGCAGCTTAAACATACTACTGATTACGAACTGAAAGAAGAGGTACTTACTTACTTACGATGTCATATTATATTGCATTGTTATTAAAATGTCTTTAAGATGTTTGAGGTGATCGAAACGCAAATTCTTTATATTTTTCAGGTGGAAAGAAACTGGCGAGAGGTATTGAGTAAAGAGTACCAATTCCAAAGATTGTACTTCGAGGTTAGTAAAGTTTGAACTATATTTACATACATAAAATAATTCATATCTGTCACGCCTCTTTCCCATCGGGGTAGGCAGAGACCACTTCCATTCACTTGCTACGATCTTAACACAATTCCAAACAAACTATGTTTCATACAAAGTTAAGTATTTTTTTTGTTCCAAAGATGTAATAAACCATATCGTGATATGTTTTCAGGCGGACGCCATAGAGAAGATAAAAGTAGCGGACATAAGAGCGTGGGTGGATAACCACTTCGCGACTGGAAATAAATCGCGGTTTAGGAAACTTTCTGTACAGGTCAGTTATAATGCAAATACCAATTTTTTTACTACAGTTTTATGAGACTCTCGAGAGCTCGATTTTGTGGCCAAAATGACATGAAAATTGGATTTTATCCAGCTAGCTGCTTACTCATTTTTAGACTAAAAGGGTATATATCCGTAACTCAAAATGGGTTGATATACTAGGTATAAGGCTGTCTGATTATACAGCCTCGGCCGAGACTTGCGTCGTCATTTTTTATACACTTTTGAAGTGCGTGCGTAAATAACAGTGCGGCATCTCTTTAATCATCTCTTTAAGATCGATTAAGAAAGTACACAATCCCAATCAACTTTTCTTTAATTGTCAAGGTAATGGGCCACAAAGCGCCAACAGGCAACTCCACCACACCGGAGCTACACAGCTACCACTTGACGTACTTGGACGCGTCCGAACCAATTGGAGACACAGTAGAAAACGACGCAGAGTTTATCACGGATATAGAAGGATGGAAACGACATCTACCTGTTATTGAAGTACCTAAAATACAACTGGCGCAATGCTAAGGTACCTTTTGTATGTTTTTTTTTTAATTTAGTTTCGCGGTGCCTTCAAGATGTTCAATTGTTTTTGGTGTACCGTTTCACATGTTTATTTGTTTCGCTTCTTTTGACGATAACTTAAATGTAATTTAGACTTAGTTTACGTGTTTTCTTTAAATTTTGATACAGCAAGGTACCGTCTAAAATTATTGCACAATAAAATTGTTAGATATTTATAATAAATTAAAATTGGTCGTGAAAGTTTTCAGATCAGATAAACACGGTTGTATGAAATACAATTTGAATGGACTCATATTATAGAAATATTCTGAATGGAGGATGGGCAAAGGTTTTATTTGCAAAATTGAGATGACAATATGGACCTTTTTGCAATCTAAAAGGTCTTTTTATAATTGAGTAACCGTGACATTTTTGTTTTTGTTATAATTTGTATAGTTTATAAAACAATATTTTTGTAATTGCTGATTTTAACGATGACTGCGTAACGAGCGGTTGAACGATGCAGTTACGATGACTAGCTGTACATATTCATTGTCCATTACTACTTGCATCGCAAGTCATAACTACATTCAGTATAACAATATCTTAATTTGAATGTACTATCTTATATGATTTTGCTATTCTATTCTACTAATATTGAAATCTTTTCACGGTCGTGGCTTGCGCTTTAAGTGAAATTCACGCACAGTTATTCATTCTCACATTTTTGACATTTTCAATAATACGTTGTGAAATTACTTGTGTTTTATACTTTTACATAATAATCTGGTATTCAAGTCATTTCATTTCATTGTAAATACATCTACAATTTTATATGAAAAATATATTTAATTGAATAAAAAAAGATCAATCATTGAAGATTAGCAAAGTGCTTAAAAATACTTAAATAAATAGTAGTGTAAATAAACAGTGTATTAAAAATATTTTAGGTAAATAAATCTTTGAAATGATTCTAAATCATCGGATTCGCTTCCTATTGTATCCGTTAAGATTAATTGTAATCGGATTAAATAAACGAAACTACAGAAATTCAATTGTTTTCTTTATCAATTAGGTATAGATTAGACATAGTTTACCTTTAATCTCGGATTATCTACGCGTTATTAAGACTCAATGACGCTTTTAGCAATGCAGTCTTAATTTCCAATATCTATTTCTCTACCTATAACGTATTTCTTAGTATGTCGAAAATGGACACCTCTCGTAAAATTTCTCACACTTAACTGAATAAAAACTCTCAAGACTTATTGCATATATATTTACACTTTATTACAATAATGAATCACATAAGTTAGGCCTTTGCCCAGCAGTGGGACACAAATGGCTAGATTAGATTAGATAAGTTAGTAGACGATCTTAATCCGTCCGTCGAGGTCTTTAAGCACGACGCCTTGACGTCTCATGTGTCGTTGCAGCATTACGTAGTCTACTTCTAAGTTTTCGAGGTTCGTTCTGTGTTCCGCCAACATCTGTGAAGTAAGGAGTCGTGGAAGAATTAAATTAAGTAGTGTTATTACTTCTTCTTTTCTTATCTTCCTCTGAATTACTAAAGAGGTATGATGTCTTTATACTGTTATTCTGTGATAAATGAGGTCACTTTGTTTCTAAAAGATAACTTCGATCAATGTAAAGCAATATCAACCTTATTTGTATTCGGTGAAGGCTGATAATTTTAACGATATTCATGACCGACCAATAATTTTCTAAAGACAACATTGGTAGGAAAGTTATAAACAAATGACAAAATAAAGATTCTGACACACTTCTTGAGCAATTGCTCATCGCCTCAACAAAGAAATACGGTCTGCTTTTCCTTTATTTTCGGTTCAGGTATTGTTCAAAAAGTCTTGTCTTGTACGTACCGTGTAACCACCGCCGCCATCCCCGATGTAGTTCTGTGTAACAACGCGGTAAGTCTTGTCCAAGTCGAGCGGCTCGTACGTCGGCACGTCGCACTCGATACAGCGGATGGACGCTGATACTACGCGCGAGTACGCCGGCGCTGACGCGTTGTACACGTTACGCATGCCTGGAACATTTTTATCAGGATCAATATTATTGAAATGATTAGAATAAATAATAAATCATTATAAATATAACTTGCTTTTATTCTCTAAAATAAAGTAAATCGGCCATCTTCTAGACCCAGAAAACAACAAAAGGAGAATATTAATTCTTCAAACTAATAATAGGTGGCGCTTAATAGATTATGAATTTAGTAGAGTACAACCTTATTACAACAAATATAAATAAATGAAACATTTTTTATCGGTCTATTTCGTCCTACTGGGCAAAAGCCTCTCTGAACAGATTCCTTGTTAGTTGCTGCTTCCCAAATTCTCGTATTAAATTACTACTCATTCAAGTATTTTGTACTTAACCAAGCCGCATATCGACTTTTAGCGGATATCAAACTGTGCCCTATATTTTGCTAAAGCACACGGCAATAAAATCATTTGCAGATTCGAACGCGCTGTAGTACCTATATATTTTAGATACATTCATATTACCTCCAATCTGCGACATCCTCCCACTGTAGAAGGAGCCGGGCGTGGTCTGCGTGGAACTGACGGAGAACTCCAGCGCCTCCAACAAGTACTCGCCTTTCAAGTCGAACACTTGCACGTAGTTCTCAAACGGCACCGACATTAGAAGCGATTCTGTCGTTACGTCTGCAATTGTGGACAGCAGTGTTTTAGAATTCGTCACCTTTCTACTGGCTATTAACTTTTTCGCTGTGTAAGCGTGCTGTAAGCGAATACGAGTGTAAGGGCCGGGCTTGTTTCATCATTTACAGATAAAATCTATCTCACTGATATTTTATACCCGTCTCTGTCTAAAACGTCATGTTTTAAGAAATAGGTATATCTGTCAGTTACATTTTATCTGTAGGTAGTGAACGGGCACGAAGGATCCGTTTCGAACTGTCTAACGAATATATGAGAGTCGATTTACGTTTACTCACCTATGTAATCTATTAGCAGCGGCCACACAGACCATTCAGGTATTGCGGTATGAATACTAGCACTAGCTCCAATAAGTTTGCTCTAATACCCTGAACCAATAAACTGTGGTATAACTTACTTCCAGGATTAATCTGCACTCGAAGCCCGCCGGAGTTGATCATACACACGTGTGCGTCGTTCCAGTTAATGCCAGTACTGCGGTACATCATCTACAATAGTAATTATCGTGTTAAAAAAAAAGACAAAATGAGAAGATTTTAGAGTTTTCATTTTGATATATTGAAGACGATAAGACCTCACGAGACGTGGAAAGGAAAATAGAATCATACTCAGCTGATAAAACCCCATAAACAACTCATAGGTACCTCTTCAAGGAATCCATCGCAAGCCCAACTGCCAAGGTTACATTCGCCGGTGTAGCACCACGATCGGTTCAAAGTCACCAGCGACGTGCCGAGCACCTCCTTGCCTACTGCGTCCACCTGCTGTCTCCAAGGTTCCAGCAATTCCATGATTTGAGGATCTGTGGTTTATTGGTCAGTTTAAAACAACGTTACAACCTGGCTTAGTTAGATTATGACGGAGAAAAACATTATTATATTTTAAAATGATAATCCCGTCAAGTCCCATCGACGATTGCGATCTAAATACTTATGTTTTATAATATAGTGTTTGTAAATTTTGTGATGGACTTAGGTATATTTCGAAGAAAAGACTTGCGTAAATGTAATAATTTGGTAACATTATTTTGTGAATCTCGTACCTTGTACAATAGAAGTGCCGAGATAGACAGGTTGCCCTTCCCAGCCTTGTACAGCACCGGCCGCGTCGATGTAGAACTTGATCACGCCCAGGTAGCGCGTGTAGCAAGACGCTTGGACTATTGGGATCTGAATATATAAAAATTCATATTTCACAAGATTTACCGGATTATTTACAACCTGGTTTACCGGGTGGCCTAGTGAGATGTTATGTATTATCTCAACATTAACCGACAGAATGCCTTAATTTGTTTGACAAATCCACGCGACAAATCCTTGTCAAGCTTAATAGGAACCAAATGTTACTTAAACTATCCATAACATAAATACTAGCCAATAGAAGCCTTAAGCACCTATAAATCTGTATCTCTGTGTGCAATAAAGTATGTCTATCTATCTATCAATCTAAATACCTGCAAACTACACAAGCCTGTGTGTTGATAGCTTTTATAAGTCTATAGTGCTATTTATCATCTACTAACTAACCCTATGTCCGTCCGATCGTGTAACTACATGTGGGTAGTCGGAAGCGGCGGTGTCGCCGTTGGGCGTCTCCCCCGTGTACAGAAGCGTGTGCGAGTGCCCGCCCACTATGATGTCCACGTCGGAAGATACGCGCTCGGCTAGGCGACTGTAATACGAAAAATTTTTATAAGTCCAGTTGATAACGGCAGATTTGTTACTTAAATATAAAAATAAGGATTATATCAGGGACGATTGGTGGGAAGCAGCCAATAACAGGAGTCTTTGGAGAAGCATGGGTGAGGCTTTTGCCTAGCAGTAGGACGAAATAGGCTAATAAAAAAAGGATTTTATTGTTACGGAACGGAACATTTCTCAAACAGTCGGAAAATAATTACGGTAAATCAACTCTTGATAGCAGTAAGATATAAGGGCCTATTACTGGCCACTCTCTACTCTACTCTGTTTTTAACGACACCCATTCGACCGCTGAATTGTTCATCCAGCCCATAGAAACGCTTCTAAGATCTGGCGTTGCTTTTGCCAGCAAGACATACCTACTGCTCTAATAATATCTATAATATCTCACATGTCACTGTCGAATCCGACGTGAGATAGCAGTATAATGATATCGATGCCCTGCTCGGTCAAGATGGCAGCCTCGCGGTTCACAGCCTCCAGCTCGTCCTCCATAATGACGCCACCAATTGGCGCTGAGAACTGATTAATCGTACGTTTGAGTAAGTAAGTACCATATTCTTGTGTTTTGTTTTATGTCATTTGTCTTGGTCGGAGCAACCCCTTGTCCCATGCGCCATACCCCAGGTGATGTTTCAATTCAGTGATAGCACTGACCATTGTCAACAATGCGTCTATTGTTCTCTAATGAATGAAAGCTTGGTAAAATAGTTGTCATTATGAATTTCTGCATCTCTTCTCAATTAACTTTGGAAGGTATCCACAGTGATCCACTATGCTCAAATATACAAATATAGGTATCTACATTTTTTGTTTAATGAGATTAATGCCCCGTGCCAAGCCAAGTAAATGCTAATAACAGTAATTCAAATAAGTCGCGATAAATTAATTATTATAAGGATTATACCTTTGATGTGTTTATCGACATTTTTATCGAATTTTAATCGTAAATAGGGACGATAATGAAAGTAATTCGAATATTGGATTGCTTTGAATAAAGTAAACTATAGGTATTCGTTGTTTCTAACTAACCTAATAAAATAATCCATACCTATGTGTAAACTGTTATATTGAATTATCTACATACATGTTTTTTTTTTAAAAAAAAAAGCTCAATACACTTACCACTCGCAACAACACACCAATGATACCAATCTTGCGGCCGTTGCGTTCCACAATTATGTGGTTCTTGATGTAGGGAGTCATCTCTGGCTCCAATGTAGTGTTGACATTGGCGCCCAGCATCGGCGCGTTCAAGCGCTCCAGGTACGGAATTAAACCTTCTGGCCCATGGTCGAATTCGTGGTTGCCTAGGACCTGTGCCAAATGAGTTGGTAAGTAGAAGTTATTTTGGTTAAATATTGTATTGGTTTTCGAGTACCTAGTGGATTAGTGTGGTCCCTTTTAGTTTTATTTACAAGTAAGTACATACTTTATGTGGGATTTGAGCAGAGGACAGGAGGTAGGTACCTTCTTCAAAATTATGATTATCGATAAATTATGACAAAATGTTAACATTTTTATAGTTTGAAATATCGATCAATATATTATTTATCCTACTTAGAAATCATACCTACCTATAGGAACCTACGCATAAAGTGTGTGGCTAAAAGGTAATTGAATTCAAATCTTAAAGAAAACTACATACATGAGCATCATGAGGAATCAAATTCATGAAGATATAAGCGACTTCCCACCGCAGGAAGTTGTACCAGATGGTGCCTTGGAACGTGTCTCCGCCGTTGAGCACCAGCGAGTCGGGCTCCGCCTCCCGCGCCTCCTTGATGGCTGTGTACAGGCGGGCATAGCCTCCGACACACGGGTCTACTGAGGGAGTGCATACTCCTCCTGAAGGACTTACTTCGTCGAAGCTGCGAGTTGGAAAATGTGATGATTGTGTTTTGTTTTTAAAACTTTTCTTTTGAGTCAAACAACTGCTAGCAGTCAAATACGATTCATAATCAATCAAGGAAACCCACTCTTGTTCTTAAATATCAGGAATTGAAAGTAATAAAGTAGGTACCTACTCGTGTAATCGAATACAAAAATATTTTGACCGCAAGGCTACCAATAATGTGCACAACAACAGCGATCCTCAAATTATCCAATTGTATAGCTATAACAATAGAAAACAAAATAACGTGTGCAATACTTACTGCGCGTGAAAATCATTGAAATGTATGATGTTTAATTCGAAGAGGTCATCTTGTTGTTGGGACAGCACGACTCCGACCACAGCTAGGAGACACACTAGCGCGACCCTACCCATTGTGTTGTCTGCCCTCCACAAACTATGGCACCCTACTGACAAGTAGGATTATGTACACGCGACACCCCAAATTTTCGATAGTGACTCTTAGATTATCAGCATTAGGCGTTCATAAAGATTGCTTGGTTGATATTCTGTAATCAGATATCGGTACTTTTTATAGATACTTAATTATATTTGTATTTTGTAGTAGGTAAGCTTTCAAAAAGTTGGGATACGATCCATTGCTGCTGTTATTCAGTATGGTAACGTAACGCGTTTAATTTCAGATTTGCTCTTCAATTTATACGTAAGTAGCATAGGTAGCTAAGTAGGTAACTACTAGATTTACTATTTTTAAAATTCTTATGTAAATATCATTTCGATATTTGGCAGGCTACGCAAGGCAAGTGCCACTATACTCAAAAGCAGATATTAGAGCCCAAATCCGCCTCTGCCATCTTTATAAGAACTTTACAGATTAGAGTATCAATTAAAAAGTATTATTATAATCGTACCTATCGTTAATCGATGAGTCTGACAGTATTAATCCTTATTATTATCGCCCGATTAGATATTATCCATTATGTATTCATTCTGTTGAGGCGTGCCTCCAAACCGTGATAAGTCGGCTGATTAACACGAGGAAACGTGAGTTTACCTCATAGTACTATACCAACTTTTACAAGAATAGGATTTTTTGATGGACGGGAGCTGACTTCATGAACGAGTAAGTGCTTCCGGTTGAGTTTTGTGTACACTTTCTATGGACGTACGAGGCTAAGAACAAGTTCAGTAAGTGATCAAGGTCAACATGCCACTAAACAAGGTACCTAAAAATACCTAATTGCTTTTTATACATATGAATAAAAAAGTAATAGATATTTTATAAACATTTATTATAATTTAACAACTAAAATACAGAGTAACTAACGTATCTAAAACAATTTATTAAAGAGTGTGAAAATAGTGCAATTTATTATAATAAAAAGTTACATATAAATTAAATGCGTGAATAGAAGAGCCAATTTGTAATAGTAGATAAATAGAAAAATACTGCTTAATAAGTACGAACATTTTCAATTTAGATTACCTAGATACATAGGGCTCGTTTAGCTTGCTGACGACCTAAGTTTTCAAATCGACTCATTCTTAAAGTTGAGAAATATTTCATTCATAATTCCATAGAAGAAGATGATTTGCCCATCAGGAAGCCAAACATGCCCTCGGAATTTCTTACTTCATTTATTGAGTATTAATGAAGTAAGTGACAAGATTTTCAGTTGCTTGAATAATTTCATTCTTTGCCTATAAGGAAACAGAGAGTGTCTCTTATAAAGCCCGATTTTCAAACGGTTTTATGATAAAGGTGAACCGTCGCGCCTTCTCTCAGCAAGACTAGCACAATTCCTAAGTAAAGGTTTGTTGATTTCTCGCATATGTCCGTCTCTGTCTTATAGAGGTTATTGACAAAGAAAGAGATAATCATGTTTCCAAAAATTGTGTTTGGCTTACTTTCCTTAAAAAAAAGGCATAGATCGACTTAGGAGAGCTAGCGTATCTTTGTGTGTATTATGTGTAAAAATCGGACTTATTAATCGGTTTTCATAATTTACAAGATAAGAACGTCAACTGTATATGGAGTGTAACTAAGTATCTATTTTTAAAATGCATAAAGTATGTACTAATAATCCTACAAAGGCACTTACAAGTAAGATTTTAAAATCTTTTTGTTCGTTATGAATAGTTTATCTTTTATAAATGAATACAATAATGGATATGATATAGTAACATAAGTGATAAATTATAACACAGCTACTTAAAAATTAAATTAATTAATGTTCTTAAACTAAAAACTAACATCATCTCATTACTTCAATTACTTCAGAAAGTTTTAAGTACATACATTATACAATATTTTATGTTAATAAACCAGAGTTCTTGAGAAATTAATAGAATTCCATAAACATGGCCATAGAGAGTCATAGAGCTTCAATAAAGTGTTGCTAGACTCTTGATTATTTAAAATACAAGGTATTCCAAAACTTCTAAATACCCCAGTATTCCATAAGGTCAACCAGAACAATTCAAGTATTGTTACTTGTTTCATCTCTGGGGAAAATTCATCGGCATAATATACTAGTTTTATAATTTTAGTCCATACAATATTTTATTAAAACTTAATAAATACAATAAATATTAAGAATAGAAGATACAAGATGTAAAGGTATGTCCAAATATGTCGAATCAACACCATTATTTTAAACAAAACACTCGCGTCTGATCAAGGTATGTTTTTTCGTCTCTGAACAATTTTGACATACCCTTAAATAAAGCAAAGCAAAATATCCCATTATTTCAAAATACAAAAAATAATTGTTTTACAGTTTTATACAACTATTATATGAAAAAAAATTATAATTATGCATTTTGGTCGTACCTGCAGAAACCGGTATTTAAAACAATCGCTTACTTATGGAATATTTTGCTGTACTCTTCATCTTGTTTGTAACGTAATATAAAACAAAATCAAATCAACATTACATTAATATATTATCACAATATCGTCACGTCACATTTAATATGCATTTACTACTATAAATACATACAACAATAATAAAGCCTCACTAACAGCACAACGATCTTAAGAGGACTGTGAAGCTGTGGGGTTTCATACAAAAAGCAATTTATCCTCCCATGTTCATATAGTCCCCATATTACAATTTAATTTCAATGTTTCTTTAATATAACATTCAGAACTGCTAAATCAAAAAGTTCAAATCTATCCGTTAATATTACGACAACCTATGAATAGAAGTAGGAAACGTTAAGGCTTATTGTATGAAACTCGCTCTTGCTCACAACTTCACAATGAACTAATCTAGCGAAAGTTGACTCTTCGTAATAATTGTAAGTCATTTAATGTTTTACCCAAATCTGTAGGTGGGTACTTAAGGAATAAAGAAAAGTATTCCTGGATATTTTATTTTCGTAACTTTTCATTTAGTTCGTTTAGAAATGGGTTCATCACCACTTTTGGACCTTTATAAAGTTTGTTGGTCAAATGATTTTTCAAGTAGAAATGCATATTTATTCTGTTTTCTTTATCTTCTCTCGTTGTCATTTAAATCTTATGACAACCAATTTATTTTATTCATCGTATTAGTAGCCTCTGCTCTAAAGCACAATTTAATTTTAAGAATATCGTAGTCTCTTGTGCTCTAATGTACTCTAAAGTGGATTTAGAAGTGGGAATAGAAATGTGTATTTAATGGAAACTATAAATTGATGGTAGGGCAGAAGTCGCGGTTTAGTAGAGTACTGTGATTTCATGTTTAACACTGTCATTGATTCCCATACAAACTGTATGGTAATTAGGGCAACTTATAGTACTCTTTATGTTAACGCCGCGCACATTTTGCCTTTAATAAAAGATAGTGCCATAATTTAAGAAACATACATAAGAGTAGCAATCTGGCAGACCAAACCTAAAAATAACGTCTATTTGATAGCTGTTCTCTCACAGTTTTAAATTGTCGTGTCTGCCATAATTGCTAATGAAATAATTTAACAATTTCCTTTCGTTGCTACAGTACTTAAAGAACATAGAATTGTAATTTCACAACATGTAAATACCGTACTAGTTTACCTGTGCCGTTGGTTCTTGAAACGTTCTACGGCTAGAGTACATTACGAGTACGGTGTGCGTGGGTTCACGTTTATCATCTCGGTGGTGCTGGAAAATAAATTACAAATAAATATTAGTATATCAATGCTATGTTGAGGCCTTTAATTTCACTTACACGTCACACCAACAGTTAAGTCCAATCAGTGTTTGACCGTTCAACTATTTCCAGTTCTTGTTCAGAAAATTGGACGATCTAAAAACTAATTTAGATTAAATAATGGTTTAACGTGTCTATAAAATCGGGCATAAGATTTAGTTAAAAGTCTATAGAAAGAAGGAAATATTTTTTTCAGATATCAAGTCGTTACAGGTCGTAACACAAATGTCTCGAGAAAAATCTACCCTTTGGTAGGCACTTAATTAAGTTTTCTGGCAACACAGACTTTCACTCAAACAAAACACTAATCATTTTTCGCAATGCCAAATCGAAACAAATCGCATCTTCAAATTAAGGCATTTGCCACACTAGACGAAAATTCCGTCGCCGAACTTCCGCCAATAGATGCTATTGCATATAAAATTCGTCCCCGACGGAACTACGCGATACTACGCGGAAGATCGGTCGTTCCGTCGCGGATGAATTTTACTCGGACAAAGTTCGCTGACGGGATTTCCGCCTAGTGTGGCAAAGGCTTAAGGATTAACACAAACTACAACAAGCAATACTTTAAACTAACCCTAAGCATTTGCATTTGATTACTTTGACGACGATTGTTTGGGATTCGCTTCTTTTAGATTTTTTTCTCTGGCAATATTTGCGTCCTCATTTTGTGGAGTCTTCTCTTCTATAGTTTCCATATCATCACTCCGATAAAATCCTGGGCTCGTTAAACGATTGTCGTTGGCGGGAGCGGATATCTCGTGTTGTGCCCCAACGATGTCGAGTGATTTCGTATTAGCGCCTGAATCGGATTCAGTATATATTTCTTTTTTGTCAGAGGGCAAATTAGTATCTAATGCATCGTTTTTAGTATCTTGAGTAGTGAATTTTGTGTCTCCTTCATCACCTACTTTTGGTTTGACCCAAGATCTGGCGCCTGTTTTATCTTTAATATTTTCGTGTACATCAAATTTGGTGCCCTCCACTTTAGTTTCAGGAGTTTCAGTCAGCGGGACTGCTTTTTTATAATTCATTTCTTTAATATTTTTGTTTTTTGACGTATCTTCAGTAGCCTTTGTTTTTGGTGTGGACGAATCTTCATTTGGTGCCGCGTCTATGTTCGTAGGTTCTGGAGGTACTCCCAAAAACGCTGCAATTTCGTTTTTATTGGCCCCTTCTTCTGCAATTTTTGTAGGCAATGGTGTGGGACTTTTAAATGTAATTACGCTAGTATTTGGAACACCTGTAACCTCCTGAATCACAGTGTTAGTGATCTTATCTGACTTTTTCAAGGTCTCTGTCTCCAACGCCACATCCTTGTTTTTATCAAGAATATCAGTGTCGCCTTCAACAGACGTTAAGTTTGCACTTGCAGAGCTTTTGGTGTCTGTGTCAACTGGTGGTTGAGCTTTATTCTTTACTGATTTAGCGAAAATGCGTGTTTTTGGTTTGGTATCAATACGTACTTCACGGGACTTTTCAGTTTGATACGAAGAGTTTTCTAACAAGAGTTTGGATGACGCTCCCCCGCTGTACTCTTCCTCCTTATTGTCAAAGGGAGCAACGGGGGGTTTTGGCTTTATCTCTTGTCGAGGAACCAGGAAGAAGGAATCGGAGGGAGTAGGGTAATGTCTGCGGAGAGGAATGGCTAAATGAGAATTTTTGATAAAAATGCGCACTCACTACGTCACATATTTGTTGTTTTGTTACCGGCCAAACCAGATTTCAGGACAAATTAGTTTGTCCTAGGCTAAACTAGTTCTTCCTAGACTCGATAAGAATAACTAGTTTAACTTAGTGTTAACTAGTGTGTCCTAAGCTCAATAGGATAAACCAGTTTAGCCTAGGCCAAACTAGTACGGCCTTGTCTAAACCAATTAAGGGGAGTTCAGTTGCATCAGGCTATAGTTTTGTGAGATACAGCTGCAACATAAAATATTCCTTAAACAGATGCCAGCGAGTGCATGAAGACAATGATACTTTGCAATTCTAGGTGCCACCAAAGCACGCCATGTAAAATAATTAATAGTTTTAATTATTGAGATATAATATATTTATGGTGTCTATTTAAAAAATACTTATTATTTGTTTTATTAGTATGGGCACGTCTGCCCCATGCCGAACGTTCTCTGGACAATTACAACAACCCAATGGCAACCAACCGCCAAAAGACCTCGCGGCAGACCGCGAAAAGGTGGTGAGATGGGCTAGACACTTTTATGGATGTCTAGGCAGAGGCTGCTCAGGATAGAGAATCGTGAAAAAAGAGGAGAGAGGCCTTTTCCCAGCAGTAGGACACTAATAGCTAGATTAGTATGATTCTATGATCAGATTACCTACTAATTTATCCATAACTTTTAATGACGAATCGTTATTTTTTCAATAACAGAGTATTTTATTCAGTTTATCTAATTGTTTTGACTTTCTCAATATACTATAATATTAAGACTAGGCCACACTAGTTTATCCTGAAGTGTACATATCATATATCAGGACAAACTAGTTTGGCCTGTTCTAAACTGGGCTGCACTAGTTGGGCTTTGGCTAAACTGGTTTATCCTATCGGGCTTAGGACAAATTAGTTTGGACTAGGCTAAAGTAGTTTATCCTATCGAGACTAGGACTAGGAAGGACTAGTTTGGCCTAGGGCATACTAGTTTGTCCTGAAATTGGGTTTGGCCGGTAACAGTTCCAAGATATTTACTACAAAAATCCTTTTAGCAAAGTTTTACTTTTAGCAAAAGGGCCATCATTAAAAAGAGAAATAAAACTTGCAGTTGAATATTTTGCGTAAGTAATTCAACGCAAAAAGCAGCGGTAACAACACTTTTCATTCAAAAGTTTCTCATTTGTTATTGAAGCTGCCTTGTACTTTGCAGTCATGCTTGCGGACGGCAACACAAATAGCTAAAGAACATGCGTAAATGCCATTATTTAACAACTTCAATCAAATAGCAGGAGAATGCGCTTCAACTTTTGTGATCTCATTAAAATACTACAAGGCTAGAAATGTTGATATCTTACTTGAAAAATCCTTTGGTGGGGCTAAAACACGGTATCATGATGTTCAATAAAATGTTTACTATTCATAAAAGGAACGGGAAGAAAAGGGAAAGGTAGAGAACAAAGGAGTAGGAGTAAGAAATCCTATCTTTAAATACTGTTGTGATAAAAATATTCGGTAAACTATTTAAAATGGTTTCTATAAAAAAGTTCCTGGATAAACCTAAAACGTGTGCTCTACCACTCAATGCATTTTTTCTCGAAAACCGGAGGTAAGTTTGAAAACCAAGAAATTAAATTTGAAAAACAGTGAACCATCGTAATATTCTAAAAAGTTTTCGTTTGAATCTACGAGACTATTTGAAATAATTACATATCTATTAGTATTAAAAATATAAATTAGAACCTTGGAAAATGGCGATAAAGTGTATTTTACTGTAACGTTATGAATTTTCGTTTTGGTCATTTTTATGTATTTGGAAAACAAGTAACGCCATCTATTAAGTAGTTTGTACAACAAGTGACGTGGTATTAAATGTTCGGATGTCAGGCCATAGATTATAAAAAAAACTATTAGTTCATTGGGTGACCAGTGTCTGTCATTTAAACAGATCAGCTGATTTATTTTTTGTGTTTTGGTTGGTTTTGATATTTCGAATTTGAATTAGCTGTTAAATTTATGGGTAAAAAAATATTAAATTATAGTATAATTGAAATATTTTGAGTTGCGATTAAGTTTGTGTAAATTGGTTAGTGATTTTGTTAAAATGTGATTAAATTGTGTCAAGTTTGGAAGTTATTTGTTGGATTTGACGTTTTGTGAATTTTGGGTCGTCAACACAGTGATGTCTGGAATTTTCTTTCTTTTCTGCGACTGCTTGCAGAGCGCTCACGCATCTTTTCCTGGTGTAATTCTGTGCGTGCGACGCTGAAGATGTAAAATCTTACTCATCTTCGGAATTTACGTTGTTTTCTAAAATATGGTAAGCACCTTGTGGAAATACATTGGAAAATCGTTTATGCTTTGTTTTATCTTTTGTTTTCCGTTGGTTTTGAATCACTTGTTTCTTTGTTTCAGCCGATTTAAGTAATTTTGTTATGGACATCCTCCAAAATGTCAGCTATTAAATAAATCTTATGGGATTATAAAAATGTAAGTATATTCTTCATTGAGAAGATTTCTGTTAGAAGGAAATTCCTTTGTGATGGAGTTACATGGTGACCTTTAAGTTGCAACTATAATAATTTGTTCTTTTCGTTTGATCTTTTCAGAATTTTGTTATCATCCTTAGAAAGGATGTTCTTCAGCATGTTGGAAAAATTATAGTAACCTTCAGGTATGTAGTACATGGTGTTTTAAGGAAAATTGGGGCCAACGCCCAATTCTTTTTTTATCTTCCTACCCTCATGTTCCAAATGAAAACGCTGTTCTTTGAATTTTTCCAGAAGCTTCCCTGTGGATTAACAGGATAATATCCTATTATGTTCCAGCATATTGCTTTTAAGTATTGGTATGTATTTCTTTTAATTTATTTAAGTGAAAACCATAAATTCAGTTTTGTAAAGACGGTCTAAAGAGATACCCACTTTTGTTTTAGATCGGTGTGATCCTGTTAACCCCGGGATGAACAATTTTAAGTCTTTCCGGTTTCAGTGAGTTTTTTAGATTCCGATGCCCTTTCATTTCGCCCTTTTATTCAGCATTTCGTTTCGCCCTTTATTTCAGTAATTTGTTTTGCCTTTTCTTTTGGTTTAACCTTTATGTAATTTTGGTTCTTAAATTTTGACCTTAGGATGCCCTTGAGCTACCCTTAAGTTTTATTTTTGTTTTTGGCCTTCTGCCTTTGTTCTATAACACTGTTTAATTTTTTTACAAAGAACCTTTTAAGTGCATATCAGGGAATCTTTAAGTAAATCTAAATTTTATGAACTTTATGATAAATTATGTTGGTGGTTTATAGTTAAGATTATTTTAAATTTATTTAGTTATAATAACTAATATATTATATGAGAACCCACTTGCTCCCACCATCTGTTTCTGAGCTTTATATTATGTAATTAAGGTCGAGGTATCGAATTAAAAAGTTTTAATACTGAACCTATTTCCGGATTTTATTTACATCAAATTCCTACCTTGACTTTGTCACCTACCAGGCCGGGGGTACCCGTGACAAATGGCGCCCACGTTAAGTTAAATTATTTGTATTTTTTTGTTAATAAACCACCAAAAATAAAGGGTTATTTTTGTTTAGGAATTATTTTTTTGTGTATACCTACTAACAGTTAGGTTTTGTTTAGGTTTAAATAAGGGCAT
Organism: Anarsia innoxiella; assembly: GCA_947563765.1. Taxonomy (NCBI): domain Eukaryota; kingdom Metazoa; phylum Arthropoda; class Insecta; order Lepidoptera; family Gelechiidae; genus Anarsia; species Anarsia innoxiella. Next base: position 4,271,744 of record OX387410.1, on the reverse strand, counting down.
CGGAGTAGTTGTGTTTGTTATTTACTAACAATAAAATTTAAGACTGTTGTGTTACAAATTTTGTTTATTTAAACGGTGCAACAAGTTGATTATTTAATTTTCATAAGAAAACAATCAAACTTTACTATTATTGTTATTATTGTTTATTTCTTCACTTTAGGTACTCTCAAGGTGTAAATCATCATTCAACTAGGTATCCTGTTTGTACAATTATAAAACACCAACAAATATAAATCTATTCTTTACAATCATGGCATATCGTGAGATAAAACCGCATTTGTTATCTAAAGATGAATTAGAATATGAAGTTACAATTCGATTTTTAACTCCAGAGACTAAAGTTGATTTATTGAGAAAACAATTAAGATCTTTGTTAAATGAAATACCTTCAGTAGAAATTTTTGAAACCACTTTGGAATCTACATCAGAATTAGAAATTATTGAGAAGAAATTACAAGATTTATTTGAGTTACATACAAAATTATTACATTCTTCAAATCTAGCTTTAATAAATAAAACAAAATGCCTTGCTTATCACTTATATCATAGGTTGAATAGGGTTCAACAGAACGAGCATAATAAAGTGAAGGTAAGTGAATTAAATGTCAGTTTAAATAACATAATAATCAATATAGAAAAAATGGATGGTTCGTCTCATGGTCATAGTAAAGGTGATGATAACGTAGTGAACAACAATAATAAGCAGGGAAATGGGAAGTTTATTGCGAAATGGAACGTTACTTTCGATGGAATAACAGATCCAAGGTCGTTTCTTGATCGAGTAGACGACTTGCAAAGGGCTGATGGTGTGTCCAGCGGGAACTTGTTAAATTCTGCGGCCAGATTGTTTGTTGGTCAAGCCTTGATCTGGTTTAGGTCTGTTCGTGCCAGTGTCACATCATGGGAGGAGTTACGTGCGCTGTTGCTCGACGACTTTAGTATAGCGGATTTTGATTACAAGTTGTTAGGTGAGATTCGTCTTCGAACGCAGGGTGCTGAAGAGTCACTTCATGTTTACTTCGCTATTATGAAATGCATGTTCGATAGATTGAAGAAGCCGTTGCCCGAAGATGAAAAATTGGAGATTCTGTTGAGAAATGTTCGGCCATTTTACGCACAACAGTTAGCTTTCGTTGAAATTAAAGCCCCGGATACACTAGGGAACATTTTGTCCCGCAACATGACGCGCAACACAAAATATACGTGACGCTGCAACGTTGCATAGTGTCCCGCAACATGACCCACAACATTGTACGTGACGCGGGGCATGTTGCTTGCTCCCGCCTCGTGAGCGAGCGCATGTGTCCCGCGTCAGTGTTGCGCCATTTGTCACCGAGTGTACGCAACGTGCCTTTAAAATGTCTGTAGTGTGGGGAAATGATACCGTGCTTTTGCTTATAGAGCTTTACGAAAGTCGTGACTTGTTGTGGGATACTTCACACCGTGACTATCGAAATAAAATAAAGAAAAATGATGCATGGGAGGATATTGCCAAGGCGCTTAAATTGCCTAGAAAAGAAATAGAAACCAAAGTACATACCCTGCGTTCGCAATTTGTCCGAGAAAGGAAGAAAGTGAAATCGTCAAAAACTACTGGCAGTGGACGAGAGGACGTGAAGTCCAGTGCATGGTTTGCGTATGATGCAATGAAATTTTTGCTAAAGGGAGCCACAACGTCTGGAAGCTTGGACACTTTGGACACAAACGTAAGTCATACTTTTTTATTTATAATTTATTTATATTTACTAGCGGCCCGCCCCGGCTTCGCACGGGTAGCTAAATTTATACATACTTAATTTATTAATTTAAACTTTCTTCTATTTCTATTTCCTTTTTTCTGCCCATATGATGCTGTATTTTTTTTTCGTTTATCATCTAAATCTCTGCTATTTTCCTCTGTAGAGATTTAAAACAATGCTCAAACACGTCAAATAGTTTATTTCTCCCTACACATTCTGTACTTCAAAATTGACCATAACTTTGTATACAAACTTTTAATTCCTATTGTCTCGCTAGATGTAGGAATTAAAAAAATATAATAAAACATTTGTCAAATTATTTATTTTTCTCAACCAAATTCCAAATTTACACGATTCCTACTTTTAAACTGACGTACTTTTGCATTAAAACTTCTAATCCCTATTACCCCCGTTTAGTAGCGATTTAAAAAAAAACACTGAAACACTGTGTCAAATTATTACTTTTTCTTAATCTAAATACAAAATTTCAAGCCCCTAACTTTAAAACTGAAGGACTTTCATACAAATCTAAATCTTAAAAACATTAAAAGAAAAAATATAGTACAATACTAGTTTATTCATTCAAAAATTATTCTGCCAGGGAACACGTCCTTCTTCACTCATGAAATATTCAGCAAATTTGTTTCTTATTTCCATAGCAGATTCAGGGTAGCGTCGTCCCATAGCATTTAAATTCGACATATTAACAGAGCCAGCTTCTCTGCGCCAAGATCCATCTAAAATATCGTGATCCACATTTTCAGAATCAAAAGTTCCATGTGGGTTGTACAGTGATCTCGATTGACTATTTCGCCTTAAAAAATTATGGAGGTATATGCACGCCATTACAACAAGTTCAGCATTAAAGGGTAGGATGGTTATGGGAGTTCGGAATATACGAAATACAACACCTAAGATACCGAACACATTTTCGACAATTCTTCTAGCTCTTGACAGTCGATAGTTGAAAATGCGTCTTGTTGTACCCACGTCATGATTACCGGGATATGGCTTCATCATGTTTTCTGTCAGTGCAAAGGCGCTGTCTCCTACAAGTACGTAAGGCATATTCGGCCCATCTTGTCGTATTGGGTCTGGAGTCGGCCAGTTGAGTTGGTTATCAGCCAAAGCTTTATAAAAAGCAGTCTCTTGGAATACTCCACTGTCAGAAGATTTTCCTTTAGCACCACAATTTGCATAGATAAAATTGTAATTTGCATCGACAATACCCAATAGGACAATACTAAATTGTTCTTTATAGTTAAAATAGTCACTTCCCGAATTCGAAGGAGCTTGGATCAAAACGTGTTTACCGTCTATAGATCCAACGCAATGCGGAAAATTCCATATATTTTCAAAGCTTCTAGCCTTGGCTTTCCATTCATTTGCAGTAGCTGGGACCTGTAAAGAAATAATTATACATTAAATACTATTTTTACGTACTAATAATTAAGGATTCATGTCTAACAGATGTTTGAAATAATACAATACGTGTTTTATAGTCTATCCTTATTATAATAATTGATTTAATATTTATATCATTAATTTTTCAGAGTCCACATAGCCAAAACACGATTTCGTCTCCGGATGAAGATGTCGTTCTACAGTCTCAATCTACCGTTCCGGAATATCAATCTCCTCATCAACTAGAATCGCAATCTACCATTGATCAAGCAGAGCAACCCACAACCCCTGCACCAACACCTTCATCGTCGCGACCAACTCGCAAGAGGAGCCACCCCAATGAAGATAGATTGGAGGAGGCTTATGAAGTTCTGCATGCTGCTAAAAACAGAATGATGTCCCGAGATGAATTCGATGTTTATGGACAGTACGTAGGAACTGAGTTACGTGCATTAAATGACGAACACAGTGTAATTATGGCTAAATATTATATTAATAATATTTTATTAGATGCACGCTTAGGAAAATACCGTACAAGTTATAATAATCAAAGCCAGCCAGTTGTTCAACAGGGCTATAGCACTGCATCCAGTGATATTAGCCCCGAGCCTTCTGAAGAGCATATTATACAAAATATACTTGAAACTATGGATTCCTCGAGCACTAATAGCATTGATGGCACTAATACTAATTAATTTACGTTGGTCGCTATATCCATCTTGTACTCTTTAAAATTTATTTTACTGAAGATTAAAATACAATTATAAATAAAATATATGCGTTTTCTTTAACTTACCTTTACAAATGTCTTCAATTTATTTATCAGTTCTTTACAAACTTCTGGTACTATTTTACGTATCAGTTGTTTTGACACTCGAAAAGTGTACGACAAAGAAGCATAAGAATCTCCAGTCGACAAGTACCTCAATGTAATGGCAAGTCTGATATGAGGACTAATAGCGTTCCGTAATATTGTATCCTGTTTGGCTATGGAAGGTGCGATCATTTGCAATAAAGTTTCAAAATCAGATGATGACATGCGAGTAAAATTCACAAACGATCCGTCAGACATTCGGAGATCACTTAGAATATTTACTCTTCTTTCTCGTTGTAATAAGAAATTCCGCATCCACCACCTTCTCTTTCTCTTACGTTTCAACACACTCGATATAATTACTATGTACGCAGCACTAATAGCCACAACCTCCTCGGGCGACATTTCTATAAACACTGAGAAGTGTGGTCGACAAAATGTTCCGCGACATGTATGGCGGCACATTCCACGTAGTTGTTGAGCAACAAGTTCCGCAACATGTTGCTCCATTTGTCCCCTAGTGTATCCGTGGCTTAAATCGATTGATCAATTGTTGCAAAAATGAAAAGTTTTGGAAGTAACACGACAGAGATGTCAAGATTTCATGGAACCGGATAAGAATAAGTTTTCAGTACTCACGAGTGAGTTTTTGTATAAGCCTACGGCAAAGCGAACTGCGGTGCCACAGGTTAATGTTTTGGAGACGGATGACAGTGCGTCACAGGTGGCAGCTGTCAACGTCGATAAATTTAAGGTCGCTTCTAGCAGAAAGGCGAAAGGTGCCTCTGCTAAGTTGTGTTTTAAGTGTGGCAAACCTGACCACGATTTCAGTAAATGCAGGAATGTTAATACTGCAGATAGGAAATGTTTTGCTTGCGGGAAAAGCGGACATTTTATTAAGGATTGTACGGACAAAGCTAAGAAACCAAGAGAACAGTCAAAAAACTAGTAAGCTTGGGCTGTGGTGGCGGTAGGAAAAATAATTTAGTAAATTGTGAAGAAGCGGTTGAGAAGTTTTGTAGTTTTGATTCCATCGCTGCAGTCCTGTTTGCCACAGTTAAAGATGACATTCGCCCCTATTTAAGATTCAGTATTCAGGATTTAGAAGTAGTAGGGTTGTTAGATTCTGGTGCTTGTGTATCAATTTTAGGAAATAATTCGCACACACATTTTGAAAGATTAGGATTTAGTTTAATCAAACAGAAACTTAAATCGTGTAGTGTGGCGAATGGAGTTACACTAGAATCTATTGGTAGTTTTTTCTTGCCTGTTACTTTTACAAATCAAACACACGTCATTGAGTTTTATGTTGTTCCATCTGTAGTCTCAGATGTGATTTTAGGATGTGACTTTTGGAAACGGTTTTGTTTGGCACCGGAAATATTTAAGAACATTGATTATCGTAATTGTCCGGAACGTTTTTTAAGTACAGTTTCTAGTCCAGAGCAAGTACATTTTTTGACACCTTTTGATGGCCTCACACCTAGACAAAAAGAACTAGCGTCTGGTGTATTAGCTAAGTTTGAGGAAATATCCACAGATAAGGCAGGTTTAGGTAGGACAACATTAATTGAGCATGTTATAGACACAGGCAGTGCAATTCCAATCAAGAAACGACAATATCCTCTGTCTCCTGATAAAAAGGAAGCTCTGAGCAAAGAGTTAGATAGGATGTTAGACCTAGATGTGGTAACGCCTAGTGAAAGTCCATGGAATAATCCAGTTCTATTAGTTCCTAAACCAAATAATGAGTGGAGATTTTGTTTAGATAGTAGGAAGCTTAACGAAGTTACTAAATGCGATTCTTACGCTATTCCGTACATTCCTCAAATTTTGGATAGCTTAAAAGAAGCCAGGTATTTGTCGTCAATTGACCTTTCGTCTAGTTTTTGGCAAGTTCCGTTGAGTAAAGACTCACAAGAAAAGACCACGTTCACCGTACCGGGTCGTGGATCTTTCATGTTCAAAGTTATGCCGTTCGGTCTGTGTGGCGCTCCGGCGAGACAACAGAGGCTGATGGACATGTTGTTTCACCAAAACTTTTGTAGTGACATTGAGAACGGAATGGTCTTTTGTTACATTGACGACATTGTTATTTGTGCGAAGGATTTTGACACTCATTTAATTTTATTAAATAGAGTTTTTGAGAAACTGAAGATGGCTAACTTGACTATTAACCGTGAGAAGTGTAAATTTTTTAGGAAATCTTTGAAGTATTTGGGTTATGTAGTTGATGAGCTTGGTCTACGTACCGATCCAGAAAAGGTTGCTTCAATTTTGGAATTTCGAACACCAACTTCGGCACATGATGTGAAGGTATTTTTAGGCACATGTTCCTGGTACCGTCGCTTTATTCGCAATTTTTCAACTATAGCTGCACCTTTAAATAAACTTACGTCGAAAGGCAAGAGTGCTCCTGCGTTTAAGTGGTCGGAAGAAGCTGAGGAATCCTTCAATAAATTGAAAGATGCTTTAGTGTCAGCACCTATACTGGCAGTCCCGGATTTTAGTAAACCATTTGTTGTTCACTGTGATGCGTCTGCGTACGGATTAGGTGGTATGCTCACACAAGACGTTAATTGTCGTGAACATCCAATTGCTTACGTTAGTAGGTCGCTTAATAAAGCAGAGAGAAACTACAGTGCGACGGAACGTGAAGCGTTGGCAGTGATTTTTGCGGTTGAAAAATTCCAGGCTTATTTAGGCTCTCAGAAGTTTAAGGTCGTCACGGATCATTCATCTTTAAAATGGTTTTTACGATTAGAGAATCCAACCGGAAGGTTAGCTCGTTGGGGTTGTCGATTGTCTCAGTACAACTTCGAGATTGAACATCGTAAAGGTACTGACAATGTTGTCCCAGATGCATTGTCACGACTTCTACCGGTAAATGCTATTTTGGGCTCAAATTCGTCAAGAGTGGAAGATGATTGGTATGACCGTTTATTTAAGTCATGTCAGGAAAACCCAACTAATGTTCCTAATTATCAGATTAAGGACGGGAAACTATTTAGGTACTGTAAGGGTAAATATAACTTAACATCAGAGTTTGACTGGAAGGAGGTAGTGCGGAAAGAGAACAGAGATGCATTAATTAGGGAATATCATTCAGTTCCGACAGCAGCACACCTTGGCATGTTTAAGACACACAGAAAGCTCTGTTTAAGATACTTTTGGCCAGGTATGTTCGCTGATGTCCAAAAGTTCATTAAAAACTGTGATACTTGCGCATCCTACAAACACTCCACCAGACCAACTTTAGGATTAATGGGAAAGCCCAAACGTTGCGAAAGACCCTTTCAAGTAGTTTCTGTTGATTTAGTAGGCCCGTTGCCAAGATCTACTTCTGGTTACACTTTTTTGATGGTAGTGACGTGTTGTTTTAGTAAATTTACGCTTTTGTTCCCTTTACGTCGTGCAACCAGCGCTAATGTTGCCAGGAATTTTGAGAACCATGTCATTTTGGCCCATGGAGTTCCGGAGACCGTGATTGTGGATAATGGAACACAATTCACGGGATCTGAATTTAGGGAGGTACTGGTTCGATACAACATTCCGAAACATCATTATACGCCGAGATACACTCCTCAGGTGAACCTTGTAGAAAGGTACAACAAAACCGTTATGACTGCTGTAGCTTCTTATGTTAATGAAAACCATCGTTCTTGGGATAAACATTTAAATAAAATTCAGTTCGCGATTAACAGCGCAGTAAATGAATCGACGGGGTTTTCTCCTTTCTTTTTGGTACATGCTAGAGAACCAGTCATAAATGGTAATTTCTACAAGGATTCACAGGTTGAGTATTCAGTGAATATGCCTAGGGAAGAATATGCGGGGGAATTTGGTTGTCTTAGTGACATATTTAGTGATGTTCGTAAACATATTTTAAGTGCACATGCCAAAAATGCCACACATTATAATTTAAGGCGCAGAGATGCGAAATTTTCGGTTGGTGATTTAGTCTGGAAGGCTAATTACACTCTTAGTGACGCGCAAAATTTTAAGATGGCGAAATTAGCGCCAAAGTATATTAAGTGCAGGGTCACTAAGGTGTTATCACCTTTAGTTTACGAGTTGGAGGCAATGAATGGCCATCCACTCGGTTCGTGGCATATTAAGGACATTAAGGCATAGAATGATCAGTAACAACTAGAGTTTCTTTCTTTGCGTTTAAATAAAATTTAAATATTTAAACATAAAAGTGATAGGCAGCGGTAAAAATTTCATAATAATTTAAACTGTTACAATGAGAGATATGATGGATGAAAGGATAGTTGTGACAGGTTTGGGTGCGAAATGGCAGAAACCTTTTTTTTTTTTCGGAGTTGTGCTGAGACATTCGTGTCTTATTTTAGGCATGGGAGTTTTTAAGGATTATGGATTTAGATGTAAACTGGATTTGATTCTGGTTTAAATAATATTTTTAAGTTAAGGATTCTGTTCCTTAAGTTTTAGGTCTTGCAACACTTATTGAGCGTGTTCAAGAATGTTTTGATAGTTTTAGTTTTTTTTAAGGTATTAAATCGGCATATTTTGAAAACATTTATGTTTGTGTTGTCTTGTGTTTGTCGCTCAGAGTTTTGCTTTTAAAAAAGCAAAAACGGGTACGCGTCCCCGAGCTGCTCTAGCCGCTGTAGTTTTTTTGTCCCCTTACCGTTTCCCAGTAGCTACAGTGTCCTATGTTTGTGTCGTTTAACCTTTATTCCTTCCAAATTTGTCCCAAATTCCTTCCCACTTCCTTATACCCTATTTTATGATTAGATTTTTTTTTTTTTTTTTTGTGGTGAAGGGTTTGTTTTTTTATTTTTTTGGTTTTTTTTTTTTATTTAAGATGGTAAAGTTACCAAGTTTTGTTTTTTTTAAGGAAGTTTTAGTTTTTTTAAGATAATTCAGTGTCAGATGGTTTTTGTTTTTAAGTTTATTTAGCTCAATGTTCAACTGCATAGCATTTTCAGGTTGGTTCCCAATTCAATGCTTTCGTTTTTTGGTTTACCAATTAGTGTTGGTTTAAGGAACATGAGGGTGATACATTTCGGACATTTTGTTTTGGAACTTTGTGTTCACTTTTTTTTTTTGGGTTTGATTTGTATCACGACGATTGTTCAATTGTGTGAAATGTATTTGTTTTGGTGAACACAACATTATGGTTTGACATTAAGTTTCGCATTGGACATAGAGTCAAAGTTTAGTTTTTTTCAGTTTTGATATAATATTAGGTTTTGTTTAAATTTTGTTTTGATTTTTTTTAGTTTGATCAGTTTTAGGATTTTTTTTAAATGGTTAAAAGAATTATTATACTTTCGTTGGGTTTCAGCGTTTAGTATTAATTTTATTTTTTTTGGTTCAGTTAAGAGTTAAGCACACGCTAGCTGAGGACAGCTAGTTTTCATTTGGGAAGGGGGTGTGTAACGTTATGAATTTTCGTTTTGGTCATTTTTATGTATTTGGAAAACAAGTAACGCCATCTATTAAGTAGTTTGTACAACAAGTGACGTGGTATTAAATGTTCGGATGTCAGGCCATAGATTATAAAAAAAACTATTAGTTCATTGGGTGACCAGTGTCTGTCATTTAAACAGATCAGCTGATTTATTTTTTGTGTTTTGGTTGGTTTTGATATTTCGAATTTGAATTAGCTGTTAAATTTATGGGTAAAAAAATATTAAATTATAGTATAATTGAAATATTTTGAGTTGCGATTAAGTTTGTGTAAATTGGTTAGTGATTTTGTTAAAATGTGATTAAATTGTGTCAAGTTTGGAAGTTATTTGTTGGATTTGACGTTTTGTGAATTTTGGGTCGTCAACACAGTGATGTCTGGAATTTTCTTTCTTTTCTGCGACTGCTTGCAGAGCGCTCACGCATCTTTTCCTGGTGTAATTCTGTGCGTGCGACGCTGAAGATGTAAAATCTTACTCATCTTCGGAATTTACGTTGTTTTCTAAAATATGGTAAGCACCTTGTGGAAATACATTGGAAAATCGTTTATGCTTTGTTTTATCTTTTGTTTTCCGTTGGTTTTGAATCACTTGTTTCTTTGTTTCAGCCGATTTAAGTAATTTTGTTATGGACATCCTCCAAAATGTCAGCTATTAAATAAATCTTATGGGATTATAAAAATGTAAGTATATTCTTCATTGAGAAGATTTCTGTTAGAAGGAAATTCCTTTGTGATGGAGTTACATGGTGACCTTTAAGTTGCAACTATAATAATTTGTTCTTTTCGTTTGATCTTTTCAGAATTTTGTTATCATCCTTAGAAAGGATGTTCTTCAGCATGTTGGAAAAATTATAGTAACCTTCAGGTATGTAGTACATGGTGTTTTAAGGAAAATTGGGGCCAACGCCCAATTCTTTTTTTATCTTCCTACCCTCATGTTCCAAATGAAAACGCTGTTCTTTGAATTTTTCCAGAAGCTTCCCTGTGGATTAACAGGATAATATCCTATTATGTTCCAGCATATTGCTTTTAAGTATTGGTATGTATTTCTTTTAATTTATTTAAGTGAAAACCATAAATTCAGTTTTGTAAAGACGGTCTAAAGAGATACCCACTTTTGTTTTAGATCGGTGTGATCCTGTTAACCCCGGGATGAACAATTTTAAGTCTTTCCGGTTTCAGTGAGTTTTTTAGATTCCGATGCCCTTTCATTTCGCCCTTTTATTCAGCATTTCGTTTCGCCCTTTATTTCAGTAATTTGTTTTGCCTTTTCTTTTGGTTTAACCTTTATGTAATTTTGGTTCTTAAATTTTGACCTTAGGATGCCCTTGAGCTACCCTTAAGTTTTATTTTTGTTTTTGGCCTTCTGCCTTTGTTCTATAACACTGTTTAATTTTTTTACAAAGAACCTTTTAAGTGCATATCAGGGAATCTTTAAGTAAATCTAAATTTTATGAACTTTATGATAAATTATGTTGGTGGTTTATAGTTAAGATTATTTTAAATTTATTTAGTTATAATAACTAATATATTATATGAGAACCCACTTGCTCCCACCATCTGTTTCTGAGCTTTATATTATGTAATTAAGGTCGAGGTATCGAATTAAAAAGTTTTAATACTGAACCTATTTCCGGATTTTATTTACATCAAATTCCTACCTTGACTTTGTCACCTACCAGGCCGGGGGTACCCGTGACATTACCTTAAAAAAATCATGCCTTACTCTTATTTAGCAACGACACTGACAGCTTTTAAAAATGGAACGCTTAATTTACCAACCTTTGCAACTATTTTAAATTGAAATACGTCTAGAAGACTTCTACATAAGGTACACTATTTGCTCTTTTCTGCTATAACCTTTCTGTTACACCCTGTAAATCATAAAAGTATGAATTGATTTACCTCTTAGAGCATCGCACATGTATGATGAGAAGCACGATGCCGAGTAGCAGACAGAGTGTGCCGACGACGACGTACGCGACGCCTAAGAACGGGTTCTTACCGCCGAGCAGCGACGTGGTCGAGATTATGAACGATTTTGTACCGTCGAAGTCTGTTACTGGGTAATCTGGAAAAGGGGTTTAAGTTTTTTAGTTTGACTATTTATATGGCGATATAAACCCAACTCCACCGACTTCACAGACAAGAGCAACGCTCTTATAAGTATAATGATGATGATAGGTTGAAGCAAAATTCTTTAATAACATAGTGTGAGAAAGTTCGCGCACGTTTTATAGAAATAAAGTCTCTTTCCTTCTTTATTTGCGTTTTACTGACTTGATGCATTGCAATTGGGTAGAGCTTGAAGGAATAATACGTCACATCATATCATACATTATATGTCAACATTTTGAAATAAAACTATATTGATAAAATATTGTCCTGGATTGTCAATAGTTTAAAGGTCATAATAAGACCTAGATGTGTGAATAAAGTTTAGCACATTTTGATGGTATGATTACCAAAATCTACATTACCAAGATGGCAGCTGCTAAGCATGGCTTAGTAATTCCTATCTAAGCCAATAAATAGATCAACAGGAAATAAAGACAAAAAGTTACATGATAAATAATCTCTACCAAGATAAGGCAATATTCAAGGCAAATTGAACTCTATTACCCTACAGTTTGCCACTTAAGATGCTTGCTTAATCCTTCTAAGGATAACTACTTTACAAAATTAGCTGGTACACACTTACTATATTCAATAACCAATTTGTAGACTCCCTTGCTGAGTCCATCGCGGAAAGAAGGCTTGGAGTGGTCGACGCGGCGGTACAGTTTGCGGAAAGTTGGCAGCGCCGCCGTGCGCATCCATACGATTAGATCTTCGTTCTAAGCAAGTAGACAAAGGTATTGTTTACAAAACTCTATGCTTACTTATATTTTAATTGTAATGTAGCTGCACTACGTTGCCGTGCCCTTTTTAGGGTCCATATGTTACTTTACAGTTTTAAGAACATCTGTGGTGTGCAAATAATATTTGAATTAAATCTCCTGTTTAATATTATTAATTACCTGGAAACCATTGTTGTCAGGGTTTTCAAGATCCAATTCCCACACATTGACTGCCCAATTAGCTGGTTTCGAGAAGTTTTGGAAAGCTGTAAAATCAACGATCTATGTATGAGGATCATTTAAAAACTTATTTTATGTTAAAACGAAATTGATTGCCAGGCATGTTTGTTAATAGAAAATTCTTACCAGCTTTAAGACTACCGTTGTATGCAGAAGTGTCAGGGTTTCGGAATTTGATTTGCTTGTCAGAGTTCCATGCAATACCCGTCCTTAGAACGGGCACCTGTACTTCCCCTGTACTCTCAACTGCATAAAGGGTCAGGGTATCTACACACAAACAGGTAAAATAAACTCACAATCAATATTACAAGGTAAAAACAATAAGTATATACAATTGATTCACCAGCTATTTATTATTCTGTAAAATACTAATTTCAGTTCAGTTTATATGTCTTTTGCAACTAGAGGGAAGTGGTAGGTCTCTGCCTACCCTGATGGGAATGATATAGGACAGATACAATACATATATTATGTAGGCATGCTGCAGACTTTTTTATTTTGTATGGTTCATTTAGATTTATGTAGAAAAGCAAAGACATTTTTGATCTTTATACTTTTAGTTATTTGCATGGTTGTTTCAATTTATATAAAGAATTACAAATTTCTTCTGTTATCTCACACTTTCTAGGCAATTATAGGATTTGTTGAATAACTTACCATTGAACAAAGAGTTAGCTATAGCACCACAGGGAGCTACCGGCAAGCTCTGCACATATTGAAAGGGGGCGCAGTCTGTGCTTGGTTCTCCAAGATGGCCTAGCAGCTGGTTGTCATCTCTAAAAAAATTTTTTGCTTGTCAAAGCATACCTACTCTAAACTTAAAACTACATATTGAGTTTTCTAAATTGGTTGACTTGATATTGAAGTTTCAAACGTTACATTTTTAAATGTTAATAATAAATATTAAATGTAGTTCCAATGCTTAATTGTATGTTCTAGCTAGAGTAATAGAAAAGAAGTGGTAAATTATAAAAGGTAAGGTGTAATAAAGGTGTTAGTAGCATAAATATTCTAATTACCTAGACTTCACATATCTGCGATGGTTTTGATAGTAGTTGCTTAGGCCGTAATAAAAGAAGACATTGCCCTTGAATTCTTCAGTTAAGTTCACTTCTTTCTCACAGTAGCATTTAGGCTTTGGTATTTCAGTAGCTTGCTTGATAAAGTCAGCACAACTTATAGAAGTGTCATCTGATTTTAGACAAAATGTGTAATCTATTACTTTTTCTTTTACCTGGAAATAATAAGAGTTTTAGTATTGTACAAGTACACTTTAATAGTTTACTATTCTTATCCTTCCAAATACATTTATAAACACAAGAACTTGAAAGAAGCTGCAAAATAAAGTCCCTATCATAACAAACAGAATTATGTGTCTACTTTGATGCGTTATCGTAAACAAAACATCTATTTTGGAAGCTTACCTCATCAGAGAAGTAAAGTAATCCAATTCCCACGGGAATGAACGCTATACCGATTACAAAGAATGTGGGTAAAACAGTTCCAGCGGTGAGGATCGGCTGCCAGGCGGGCAGGCGCTGCTGCTTGAACGCAGATTCTACGGAAAACCCATGAGCAATCAATACAAGGACATTGAGGTGTGTCGATTCACACTCCCCCATCAAAGTTCAAACCTTACCTGCGGGACGTTTCGATTTCACATTATTTTGGTCCGACGTGTCACTTGAGGTAGGCATTATTATTATAACTCTCACAATCTAATTATTTCAAAGAAATCAACAAATTGTAACGAAGAAGCAGATACACAGCTAAACGAGAAATGTCATTGGACTGCTTTTCACTGTTGATTCGTACCCCTTTTGACAGGTAAGTAACCACAAACTTACGACAGATGACGCTCAGATGACATAGTAATCTCTTCTGCTTCATAATAACAATTAGCGCTAGTATCGTGCAAAATAAAACTGAAAGATAAGTTTTTTTATAATTTCAGCTCGGAATCCAATGTTTTAGGCTCTTGCTTCCAACATCAATGAAACATATTTACTCAATGTTAATATATTATACTAGGTGCAGATATGTTGTATGCGCACGTATTTTGAAGACTGTAAATTGACCTAGCTATGACAACTTGTAGATAATGTCCGACAAGCGCAGTCAAGGGCATGACGTTCCTATCAGGTACCAAAAATTGAATAAAAAATAAAAAATGCCTTCGTGCGTGTTTCGAAAGTGTACCAATTACGACAAGAAAGTGAACAAATCACAGGGGGGTATCTCATACCACTCGTGAGTATGCAATGATACATTTATTACATAAATTTCATTTTTTTTCAATACAATTTGATAACAGATTCAAAGAAGCCATAATTCAGATAAAGAGCGATTGATTTTGACGCGAGAGCGATAAGGATGCGAGACATAGATTAGTTTTGAAGCATATTAAAGTGCTGTCATCAGCTGTCATTGTAATCATTTTTCGGCACATATTTAAAATGTCAATTACTATCTTAACTGTACTTATAAAATATCATTGTATTTTCTTGAACCTCCCCCATATTAAATTAATATAAATCGTGATATAAATTATAGGACTTGACAAGGATTCAGACGAGTTATTTCGTTGTCCAGGAAAGATAGGAATTAAAGAAGTAGTTGTATAACGTAGAGAATTTAAAAATATACTTATTTATTACAAAAGTAAAATGGTTTATTTCACATGCTGTTATTTGTTACATTTTACAAAAGCTTAACAATATAGTAAGAAAATAAATATACCTAAAAGTATTAATTTCACGCTTAAAACTAGACCAAAAACAATCACCTTCCACACTACAACTGTTACTTATTGTAGGTAGACAGAACAATGCAACACGATACAAGAACACGTTATTTTCCTTATTATTTAATAAATATTAGAAAAGTTGTACTTTTTTACTTCTCAGTCGGTCCCTATTTAAAAAATGTAAGTAGATATGGGTGCATTTCAGAGTTTCATCCAACATCTGAATGCACAAAAACAATCAAAGCATGAGCATTGCAATATGAACTTAATATTGTGCTGTATAGGATGTACTTTACAAGAACAGGTGACACTAGCGAGTAGTGCGAATCTTGTCACTCAATAGTCGACGTAAAACTTACGATATTAAGTCTATATTTGAATGCGCATTCTTTAGTCGTTTGCATGCTGAGTCGGCTATTGTATCATATTCAATACCCTTTAAAACGTACATATATTATACTTTTCGGTTTAATAACCATTAAATAAAGTCCTAATTACAACCTAGCAAATATTAATTAACATTTAGATAATAAATATAAAATAAATTAGCACTTAGTACACACAAAGAGATACATGACTTAAATAAAAAATCTTTGACATATTGGAGTTTCATAGTTTCAAATTGACTATGTTACCTACTTATGGCCTCATTTTTAATGTAAATGCTTACACTTAGACCCAGAAAACACGGTGAAACGCAACTGCAACGAAACGTTTCCAACTAGTTGCGTTATGTGTGGTTTTCTAAGAAGTCTATAGCAGAAACTTAGATGCAACTCAGAAGTAACTAGCAGTTGCAGTTTCGTTGCAGTTGCGTTTCATCGTGTGTCAGAGACTCAGTCCCAGAGACTTAGCTAACTAATCTTTTTGTTCATTAGTATAAATTAGTATAAATTAATTACTATTTAAATGAGAAACAACATCAATTTTTTTGTGAAATTTGCAAACTTAAATAAATTATAATATTTTGATCACATTGCTGTTTCTACCTCGTCTATAGCGTTTCTAACTACTCGAGACTGTACCTAAGAGATCAAACATTGTATGTAATCTCATTTCACAACTATGTTCTTTCTTTCATTAACTTTCAATAAAGTTATGTACGCAGTAGGTACCACTTTCAGTTTTTACTTTTTAGTTACATACAATACGAATCAAGACAGATTTCTAAAGACTCAAATTCATCCCAAATGGGGGCTATATCGACCAATGAATATAGTTCCCCGAATGCGGCCAATGTAAATTGAGCCATTAGGTTCTTGATAATACGACCAACTTCTGATCAATTGTTAGGTAAAATAATTTAAAAAATGTGTTTGACACAACTATGCAAAATTATAGTTTACAACAACTTATGGCTTACAAAACTCGAAAAAAAAAAACCAACGAGACTCATGTCCTCTCTGAAGAAAATATAAGTACGTTAAGCTTATAATGCTATACATTTATAGTCACATTGTTGAAATCCTTAAGTTGCAATTAAGATTAATTTGCAACTTTTTTATACGGACTTAGATGAAATTATCTGGTCTTCCGCGCGAGCACCAGTTAAGAGAGACCTCTTAACCAAATTCAATAAAAACTTTACTTTTTACTTTTTTCGAAATTTTTCATACATTCTACCTAGATATAATTTAAACAATGCGAATATATCGGACACCAAAAAATACCTTGTCGCATGGAAGTCAATATTTTTCCATCAACTTATTGTTTGTTTACAATTTCGAGATAAAAACAGATGTAAGTTACAAATAGTCATTATCTCCCGCGTCTGGTTTATGTCCCTCCTGTCCATTGTTCATTAGCTCTTTCTCTCCCTCTTTCTTTGGCGTCTTGTCTGATGAGATCTCCACAGTCGCGAGCGGAGCTTCTGATTTTGTGTTAACTGTATCACTTTTTTTGGTAACTGTAGGAATAATAAGTAATTACTTTATCTTAATGAAAATGCGTCAAAACGTAAGTCAGATAATTTATAGACGTCATTATAATCAGATATGCAATTGATCAGCCTGCTAAAAGGTAAGTACCTACTAAAAATAAGTAGTTTCTATTGACACTAAATGTAAGTTGTTCTATCTATTAACACAAAAGAGAAATGGTAGTCCACTCCACAGTGACAGTATGGTAATAATAGGGTTCTATTCTGCGGTAGATCCCGCGATATTTACGTTTCTGAGAGTACAATTTACTTGGTAACAACCAAATATATGCCAAATATAGACTGATGAATGTGTATGAAGCGAAAGAGGTGTGTTTGGATCGTAGCAAGTGGAAGGAAGTGGTCTCTGCCTACCCCAATGGGAGTGAGGCGTGACGAATATGTATGTATAGACAGCCTTTTCGCTGCTCATAGACTACATACATAAGTCAATGTTTCGACACGCATAGTGGCCTCGCCTAGCATGCTAGGTACATTTCGAAACGAACATGCACACATGTGCGGACATCGATCTTTTATAAGTGGCGGCAAACATTCTGAACCAAGAACGAAATAGTAGATAGCACTACAAACCATTTCTAATCTTCTCCAGTATTGCAGGTGCCATCGGTATTAACCCAGCTATGAGAAGTATAATACCAATGACCAGTAACGTAACTCCAATGTTGTATATAGCAGGGGATCGAACAAAACACGGTTGATTTATTTCCACTGTCGCTGAAGCTAGTATTGCTGTTCTTTCACCATCGTACGCCGATTTCGGATATTCTGAAATATTTACAACGTAATATAGGTACCTACGATATTATTGTACAATTGGAAAATAATTATTAGTGCATAACGTTAAGAGACTAATTTATTATAGAATATTTCACTTCTATTCTTAGAGCATTTTGACTAAAAGTTATAAATGCCATTTTTGACCACCAGGTTTTGTCTTTATTTATTTAAAGATATTTAATCGTTTGGTATTCTAGTAGTTCTGCCGAGCTAGACATTGAATTACTTAGAAATACTATAGGGTAGTTAAAAGATGACTACTTACTATAATCTATTAAAAAGTTATATTCATTTCCTTTTGGTAAGCCATTTTTATACTTTTCATTAGTACGGTCCAGTTTTTTCATTGGCTTCGCGAATAAGTCACTTTGCAGCTCCGGTGTCATCCATACTATGAAGGCTTCATTCTACAAAATATAATTTATTTAATGTTCAGTGTTTAATTTACAAAACCACTAGAATAAATTATATTCTTGCAAATTCTTCATGTATAAACTAGCACATAAACTACTGTATTGATTGTTAGATGACATATCGTGTTATTTTAGAACTTAATGTCGTATTCATACGAACCTGAAATCCATTGTTTTCAGTGTTGTTCGGATCAAGTTCCCATATATTTTTCGACCAACTCTTAGGTTTTGAAAAGTTAGCGAAAGCTGAAAATTTTAATGAAATTGCTATACTTAAGTAATTTATTTCCTACAGATTATCTTTAGGTAAAAACTTACGTAAGTCTATAAATAGCCATGAGAGGAAAACGAAAAACAGCTTTCATCAGATATCATTTCAGTAGGTACTAGGTGCTGATTTACTTGCTACTAAATGGGGAAAAAACATTGTTTGTTTCATTATCTACACGTTTTTAGGTAATAAAAGCTAACAGGAAAATTTTCCTAAAACTCATTTAGTACATTTTAAACCATGTAGGTTTATTTGATTATCCTTTACTTTTAGAAAAGGCCGTATTATTAAAATAGGTTCCATTATAATAATAATGATTTATTTTATTTTTTATTTCTCCCACACTGAAACAGACATAGGACCATAGAAGAAAGAAACATTCATGACTCATCTTTTTTCAATAATTAGAGTGTAATCTATACTATTTAATATACATAATTAATATATTGCATAAGTTTTCCAAGACACGACGATAAATAGGTACAAAGTCGCGGGAGGTAATACAATTAAATAATTTGAATATACAAACAAACCTAAACTTAGATTTCCAGGTGGATTGTGAAATCTCTTCTTATCTTTCGGTAATATGATCCCTGTAGATTCAAACTGCTCGGAAAACGGCAGGTATTCAGTATTAGTGTACAAAAGGATATTATCTGGAAGGAGATATAATGACAAGATTATATACTCGTGTAGGTAAATGAAGTGTGCAACAATTAATAAATACAAGTCTTAAGTGCTTGCACACCCCAATTTTACACCCAGGTGGAAAAAGTCCTCTCAAGTTAATGTTCAATTAGACATTTATGTTATAATGTTTAATCAACAACGAGGTCAACTATGCAGCTCTGTAGCTAACCCCTTGGTTGAACAGGTGGCTCGATTTTAGCAGCGAATTGCGCCTCCTTTTTTACAAATTCGTAAAAAACAAAGGATTTAAACAAGCAAATAGAAGGCAAGAAATTTTTTTTGTTTTAAAACAGTATAAAGAAATGTTTCATGATATGAACTAACCAGTAAACATATAGTCGGCCAATGCCCCACATGGCGCAATGGGGGTGTTGTTGTTGTAAGCAAAAGGTTCACATGCTTCTGAAGGACTAGCAGACAGATTGCCACTCAATTGGTTATCATCTCTAAAAAAATAAATATACAGTTTTGTACAGCCAGAGACATCCTTGTTTCTATCTTCTCATTATTTCTTAATATCAACAAAACTAGACTTCTAGATTGCATTCTAAATTTCTACTAGTTCTATATTGCTTATAGTTTAAAAAGTTCTGTCTAGCTAGAAGGTCTAAAACTTAATTTAGGTATTTTTGAAGATGAATCTTATTAAGATAAAAACTGTTAAGTCTATTCAAGATCACCACTCAGTTATAGAAAAATTCAAAAAAGAAAAACCAAAACACATTACCTTGACAGAAAGAAATTAGCATTGCGTTCACGAATAGACTCATTGAATGTGTCCAGTCGGTACATAATAACTACATCACCAATTACATCATCATTGACCTCTACAGGTAGAGAACAAGTGCACGACATTCCAGGGTTGTCTTCTATGTAATCTGCACAAACTCTCCCTTTAACATCATACTGTTCACATTTCGAATATTTTACTGAAGCTATTTCTTTGTATGTTATTTTAGATGAATCTTCACAGTTCTAAAACAAAAGAGAACATTAATAAACTTTGTTTTATTATCAGTAGTAAGTAGCAGCAGTAAAGAAGATAGAATGGAGAATGTATTTCTTTCTTTCAGCTATACAGGTAGTGGTTACAGGTAAAAAATGTGGAATATATGCCAACAAGCTTATGATTTTGATATTGAGTCCTATTATGTTAGACTTACTGAAAGGTCTGCATTGTTCTGTGTGCACAGACATGTTATACCCGCTACAGTTAGCGCTAAACCAAATACAATCCAAAACTTCTTCAGCTTTACCAGAGCTTCGCTCAACTGCTGGTATTCTGAAAAAGATATGTTTACATAGTTACAGTCAAGGCCCAGGATAAAAAATCGTGGAAAGGGGAGAGAGGCCTTTAACCAACAGTGGGACACTAATGGCTAGATAACATAAACTCATATATTAATAAGAAATTCTTAGTGGTTATAAAATTGTTTTTATGTGGGAATTGGGTAGGTTGAGGCAGGGATACAATAAAGCTTTTTTTTATTTAACCTAATATTGTTTCACATTAGGTATATACTATCCAATTTTGATACATTATATTAATTCTCCCTTTTCTTTATTATTAAATACTTATTGTTTGATAGAATACTGGCAGTTTTCATCGTAGCAATCAACTAAACCACAGAACTAGCATCCGATACTTACTCTAAGAACTAAACATACAAAATGAGTAATACTATGCAGGCAGGTACTGAGGGAACTTATGTTAAAGTGCATTTGGCTGATGCCTGGGTCAAGCTTGTTATGAGACCTTGTTGAGTTCTCTCCTCTAGCGCGGCAAGTGTTATGATCAATTTTATTTTTGTTTCTTGAATAGTGAAATCAAATAAATACATACTGTTTTGGTCTCCCATTATAATCACAAATTCGAGTTACGGAATTAAGTTTAAAACTGCTTGCATTGATAACATGTAGCCAGCGATACAGAGTGCTCAACAATTTATACGAAGTCTTTAATTTACTAGGTAAAGTATAAAAATTTGTTTGAAACAAAGTTGCAAGTTGATGACTGATCCTGGCATGGCAATGAAATGAACGAAACTAACGAAAGCTGTCAAACAAACACGAATGATAAAAAAAAACAACAACAGAGAGATTAGAGTTGTACATAAAACTCTCTTTTTTTTACAAGTTTGGTGATCCAATTCATTTCAGGAAGTGACTCACTCAACTCTATTATCAAAACTTTGTGGTGAGGCTATACCTTAATAACCATAGACTAAAGAACTGCCAGTCCTCTAGTGTTGTCACTTAATATTTTTTTAAAGAGCTAAATTTGTTTAAAATGTGTGGATCAATTTAACATGTTTATTACTTTTTATAGCTCAGAGGTTTCACTTTTGTAGGTACATTTCTTCACAGACCGTTCATAATACCGTTTTTCTATTGTATAGTATACTTTTATTTAAACAAGCAATAATAAATATTTTTATCAATTCTTCGTTTTGCCACGGGTGCAGATAAAAAACGTACTTTTAGTGCAAAAAGTTTGAAACACATTGGCAACACAGACTCATATTGGTTGGTTGGTTTTCGTTCGAGTGACTGTGACGTGAATAATCTGTTTTAGATTTTATTGAATTTGTTGAAACTCAGCGAGACTTGAATCATATTTCTAACAACTAGTTTTATCTAGGTATTTGTTATTTGTCTTATGTATTTGTAACTGATCCAATATGTCCAGTGAGCCTGCAAAAAATGTGAGTATACTTTGCGTACATATTTCCACTTACTTTTCATAAACTCTTACGAGTTTATATTGATGAGCACTGCTAATAACTGATATTTATAGTGCTAGTGCACAGTTTGTTGTAGATAAACAATTTCAATGAGTGTTATTTGTTCTGTTTGGGTTATAGAAAGTGAGTCATAGTGAAGTTTATGTATACCATTCTTTGCGTGTAGTTATTTATAATTCAGTGTTTGTTATGCGTGCCGGCGCAATGGCTTTCAATTGAATGCCGAGATACAGTTATTGAGAGGATGTGTGTCACTGTTTTCGAATTCCATCGCTCTATTTTTCAACTAACTACTTTTCTATGCTTGTATAGTTTAGACGCCTATTTTTATTTCCAGTATTACTCTGACTTTCTTTCCTAATGTAACTCGTGTTGGCAAGGTTCTTTCATAAACATTTAAAGAACTTCATAGTAAAGTTTTAAATGTACTGTGTAATTATTTGAATATGTTTATGTGGTTTACTGGAAGTCACTGATGTCCTAATTTCCTATTAGTGTTTGTTATCTTAACTGAGGGACAGTCAGCCATGCGACCAATAAAGGCACTGGTGGTAATTTACTTATCTTGTTTGAACACTTCCAAATTCCTGATTACTCAGTTGTGTACATGCTCTTTAAAGTGTCAATCTGTAATGTTTTTGGAATGTTTATTTAGTCATATCATAACTAAGGATTTGATTATTCAGACTGAGAGATTCAAATGATTATATGTCTAACTGGTTTCTATTAACTAATTTCTCAAAATATATGATTCAAATTTTATTCAATATGATTATAAAGATTTAAATTTAACTGTTACATTGTGTAAAATGCCATAAAAAAAGCAATTGTAACTTTCACATACAATCCATTTTTCTTTCCAACATTAAGGAAAGGTCAAGGCAATAACTTTTTACTGTTCTCTTACCAGTTCTCCAACCTGGAGACCCCAGGGTATGTTGGGTTCGCCAACTTACCTAACCAAGTCCACCGCAAGTCTGTAAAGAAGGGGTTTGAGTTCACTCTCATGGTAGTGGGGGAAAGTGGTCTTGGCAAGTCAACTCTTGTCAACTCACTTTTCCTTACTGATCTGTATCCTGAGAGGGTTATCCCTGATGCTATTGGTAAGTTAAAAGACTATCAACATCTAGCTACAATTTATTAGAAAAATTGTTATATTTATAATAGTAAAACAAAGTTACTAGTAGCTGATAAACCGACTCATGTAGAGATTTGATGCAGGATGGTAATGAAAAGTACTGCAAATTGGGATAACCAGTGTTTCTCTGGACTGTTGACACCTGCAGTCAACAATCTTTTAACCCAGTAAAGTGGCTATAAACACAACTCCTAATTGAAAGAGACCCATATTTAGAAGTACAATCCTAATCATATCACAGCCTATAGGACTCTGTTTTCCATGTCGGTGATACTATAGATAGAGATGTAGCTCCTGTTAATACTAACTTAAATAATAATTTGGTATAGAGAAAACAAACCAGACAGTGAAGTTGGATGCGTCAACTGTGGAGATCGAGGAGCGCGGCGTGAAGCTGCGGCTCACTGTCGTCGACACGCCCGGATACGGCGACGCTATTGATAACACCGACTGCTTCCGAGTATGTACTTGATTTATTTATTAGTGAGGTGTACACAAAACAGTATGAGCCACATTTAAAAAATCTTCAAATATCAAATAATCTTTAGTGTAGCTAGATCTATGATAATTGGACGAGTGATCGTTTTGCGTGAACCTGGCTGACATGAAACTGAAATTATGAAATCATTCGTCTAAAAAATAGAAACAAAAGTTTTGTTGAAATTGGTGTAAGAATCACTTGTATGTTTTAAGACCCTATTATAACTTTAAATTGGTACTTACCTGTATAAACAGTTTATTCTCAATTGACGTAATTAAAACGTTAGAGCTGCCTTAAGTTTCTAGTCACAGCTCTACAAGACATAATTGACTAATTTACCGTTAGTATTTAGTACTATCGCGACCTTCATCTTAATGAAAATAACATCGTAACAAGGGAATGTAAATTACATCGAGCTAGCGTCGATCCTTACGTTTTATGTTGCTGTTAGCAACGGATGTTAGTACCCTACAATGATAATTATGAATAGATATTTTGCATTTTTATCGTTTCCAACTTCTCTTTACTGATTGCGAAAGTCTGTAATTGGCAGAACGAGAGAGAAAAATCATGTTCTCTAAGACAAAATACATATGTATAAAAATAGTTTCTCAAAAGCATAGGTTGGGTACTTATTGGGTATCATTAAAATGGGAAAATACTACAAAAATACGAGTATTATTAGTATAGTACAACACTATGCTGTAATTATAATATGTATGATAATGCTGAAACGTTGAATTTACATATCCTGTTATTATTATTTTAGTCAATAATCCAATACATCGATGAGCAATTCGAACGTTTCTTGCGCGACGAGAGCGGTTTGAACCGACGTAACATCGTGGACAACCGCATCCATTGCTGTTTCTATTTCATATCGCCTTTTGGACATGGGTAAGTAACTGGAGATATTCAGTATAGAAACAGTTCTCGGACCTATCTCGGATCCATGCCGAATGTCTGGGATGGGATTAGAATCGGTTGTAGCGCTAAACCGCTCTAAAAGTAGTTTTATAGTGAGTGATAATCTTTCTTGGCGCTGAATGAAAGCTGGGATATAAATACTGAAGACGGAAAAGAATGTTCTGTATGCTAGAACTTAAAAATGACAAAAACGCGTTAAGTAAATATTTTGTCGTCTTTTCGCATCTATCTCTGTCCAATAAAGACTGAAGGATACGAGAACATTATCCGTCTCTTTCACACCAGCAAATAAACCCCACATTTCGGTTCTACTACACTATTTTCATTTAGTTTATCCTATAAATTCTCAATCACTATAACAGGCTGAAGCCATTGGACATCGAGTTCATGAAGCAACTCCACAATAAAGTGAACATTGTGCCAGTCATTGCCAAAGCTGATTGTCTTACTAAGAAGGAAGTGCAGCGGTTGAAGACTAGGGTAAGTTGACGTTGTCTCATTTATATTCTATTGCATACTTTTTTGTTGGGTGTTATCTGAGTAGTCCCAAGTATCAGAGAGTTTCGAAACCTTAGGAGCTTAGACGCAATCGAATTGATAGGTCGGTTCATTCCGTTTCTATCGTTTATGGATGCCAATGCCATGTGCTAGGAGGCTAGAAGCTTGCTTGAAGCTAGATGCTAGAAGATGATGTCTTAGCAAGTGCCGTATTACTGTCTTCGGTGCAGTTTTTCGGTTTTGAATACGTCGGTCCTGGGTAAAGGCCATTTCAAAGATGTGCTTTTCAACAGGTGATGGAAGAAATAGAGAGAGAAGGTATTAAGATATACCCTCTGCCTGATTGCGATAGTGACGAGGATGAAGATTATAAGGAACAGGTCAGTCGGTTTTATTAAGTATCGAAGTTTTTATTAAGAGTCTTGCCACAGGTAGTTGATTACAGTTTCGCGGTCCTCTTTGCGGTTTGTGGTTGCTATGTTTAGCCCAACGTTTGCGTTGTTTACTTAGGGCCCGTTTTACCACTTATGACAGATATTTTATACCTGTCACTGTCTATAACGTCATGTTTTATGAAATAAACATAGGTTTATCTGTCTGTTCTTTTTATTTAATTTGTGTTAGAATAAATAGCTAAGTCGTTCGTGGACGGCTGCAGGTCCGCCAGCTGAAGGCGGCGGTGCCGTTCGCGGTGTGCGGCGCGGGGGGGCAGCTCGAGGTGCGCGGGCGGCGGGTGCGGGGGCGGCTGTACCCGTGGGGGGTGGTGGAGGTCGAGAACCCCGAGCACTGCGACTTCATCAAGCTACGGACTATGCTCATGTACGTTGCACGCACCCACACTCATATACCCATTTCTGTCTATCGCTTGAAACTCCTTAATATCAGCAAGAGACGGCAATAATACTACCTATTTAATAACAACAAGAAAATCCTTCTCTCCGAAGAGCCCGACATCCCTCTTGATTCTTCCAAGAATACTTGACTAATAGTACTGATTCAGCACGAGAGAGTGATTAGCGAGACCTTTGTTCGAAAATATATTTGCGATATATTTTTCGTTTTCTGCTACAGCACGCATATGCAAGACTTACAAGAGGTCACTCAGGAGGTGCACTACGAGAACTACCGCTCGGAGCGCCTCGCGCGCAACGGACAAGTGCCAAAGAGACATACGTGAGTATATCTCCTTTTACCACTGTAAAAACTTTAAAAATTCAATGTGATATCGTGAGCTATACATCAGGCAAAATTAGACCTTCATTCAATCTTTTAAGACCAGAATGTCAGTTATATAAAATGTTGTTTTTTGTTTCCAGGTCAACCGAAAGTGGTCTAAGTGAAGTGGACTCGAACGGTGGAGTTACTAACGGCAATGAGGACCCGGCTGAGCGTGATCGCGTGCTGCGTGAGAAGGTAAGTCTGAATTAGAATTGTATCTACACACGGGGCAGCGTATCAAGCCAAGTTTGAGTAAAGGAACTAGCTGGCCAGCACCAAGTGTATTTTGTTAGCCATTAAGATCCCACTGCTGGGCAAAGGCCTCCCCCGCGACTTTCCATTTAACACTTCATTCCCGTTTTTCCGGGAACCTCCGAGTCCAAGTCCTTGATGAGTCCGAGTCCCTGATGGAACCACGGCAAAAATGGGTTACGTACAAATTGTATGAAATTTTTCACACACCTTCGTGTCAGGCGTCTATACTAAAATGGACAACTCTGACGTGACCATGGATACCCCTGACCCGGAAATGTATGGATAACCCTTTACGCGACTATAATTTTACCTTTCCCACTAAAAAGCATATAAGTAAACGATTTTGTACCCTATGAAAGAAAAAATAAGAACTGATTTCATTCTCGGTATTTAGGAGGCAGAGCTACGACGCATGCAGGAGATGCTGGAACAGATGCAGCGCCAGATGCAGCTGCAGGCGGCCGGCACCACCACCACCGCATAGTGCATGCTCGCCGCGCAGGTACAACACCACCATTCTAAGAAGATATTGCTGTAGCTTTCTTAAATCTACTTAATATTTTGTTGAAACTACCTTGCTTGACCATGCAGTATCTCGGTGATTTTAATGATTAAACCACCGTCATTTGTTATATTGTTTGGTTGATCAATTTTATTTGTATTTTTTCCGACACTCATTATTTTTTATGACTCGTTACCTTGTGAAAAGTTTTTTTTTTTATGAGACCTGATAACTTCATGTCGAGTAAGTTTATTTGATGTTATCCTAGCTGGACACAAGCGGCGGCGTGAGGGTGGACGCGTGTGACGTCATCAACTCCATCATACGTGCCATCCCCTACTGCGTCACTGCCTAGCTGCCAAATCTAAGTGACCCCAACAACCAATCAATTATATACATCGGAAAGGTCGACGTTTACTGGTCGAGTGCTACAAGAAATTGCTTGTACCGTACATTCAGGTGAATCAGGTAAAATAAAAAATAACGCTTTGGTTTATACAATGTACCAATCATTTTCTGAATATTCGATGAACTAAAATTTTAATATTTCAGAAATGTTTGGTAAGATTCCAAAATATGCATTTACTTTTATAACATAATTAAGTTTGTGACAATAATCTCACGAAACTGCTAGAACTACTTTTATTTTCTGTATTCCTTCGAATATTATATAGGCTTAAAGATATATAAAGTATCTAATAGATTTGTCTTTGTAATTTTAAGGGAACGCAATATCTATTAACATAGATCTATCTACAAACATTGTAAGATTCCTAATGTAATGACTTATAACTTGTTTGCACAAGTTTTTGATACTTATTTTAAATAGATATTAACTAATACTCGGGAGTTTATGTATGCGTCTTATATTATGTCTTGCACTGATTTATAAGAAATACAGAAAGCACATAAATACAAGCGTAAATACATATTAATGTGTGTTTGATCTCCATGATATAAGATGTCACATAAAAAGGAATGATATGTTTGTCGCATTTGGCCTCATCATGAATCATGATCTGATTTAGTTGTAAACTGTCGTGTGCCATTCCAGATTATACCCTTTTTTTAATCTACTATGATCTGTATCTTTTTGTCTTGTGTTGGATTTAGCTATAAAGCAACCTAATTCCAACTACAAATCTCTATTTAAATATAAAAGTATTATATTCCCGTATTATTTAAATTTTAATCAAATGACTGATTTTATGTTTTCCATTCTCGATTATCATATTTTACATGTTTGTGTTAGTTTTGTATTTTTTATATTGTCAACACATATTATAATTTATTATTTTAAGGAGTTATGTACTGGATTAACTAGGAGTGTCAAAGAAAGTCTGAAACAAGTTTGGGAGTGAAGATTGCGTCTATTTTAGTAGATTCTTATTCTATTGATGAATCTTACCATTGAAATTATATAGGGTACTTAATATAGAAGTTCTATTACCTGTTAAATTGCGCAAGTATTTGTTCATTAAAAGATATCTTTCAAATATTTGTGTACTTGGCTATTACAAAATTAAATTTTCAAATTAAATATCAATAAATATTAAATATGACAATTATCTTGTGAACTATTCGAACTATTCAAGTGCAAATGAGTTTCCAAATCAAGTTCCAACTTGGTGCATTTATTTTTTTAGTAGATGTAGATGGAAATTTTAAATTATTATCTCTAATGTAAAACGACTAGGAAATGCATGACAAATATTAGATATTATAATTAATAACATATTGGCTAACAGTAGAAAGTACCTAGATGTTAAATCGGTGCCAAAGTTTACAGTAATTAATACTGATTGAAGAGATCTGTGACATACCAACGAATGTTTCCAGGCATTACATCTTACTATTACTTATAGGAATAAATATCCTTGTATAATCAAGTAATTAATTACTATATTTTTATAATAAAAACGAACTAATATATTTTTGTTTTATTTATTAAATTAGACTAGAATATAAAGTTAGGGCCCTAAAAAGGGCCCAGATTTCAGTATCCAAGAAAATTCAAGAAAGATAACGTCGTTCTGGTTTATTTGTATCTGTCTGTTTGGATCTGTCTGTTGTTAGGTCTTGTCTAAATAAATAAATAAATTTGTAGGATGAATGGATGTGCCAACTTATAATTTTCAACGGACGATGCAATGATATTAAAAATATCATTGGGACGATGACATAATCTAGCAAGATTCACTGATCTCTTTCATAAAAGAACTTGCAAAGCAAAGAATTATAAGGGCGCAATCGTATAACACTTACTTCCTATGGAGCGATTCAGGCGTGAAGCTGGAACACGCTACGCTGGCGTCACAGGCTGGAGTGAACCAACCAAACACTTTATTTCCTGGCTTCGCTTGTGGATCTGGATTAAAGCCTTCCTTTAAGTTTTTGGAACTTCTAATACGAACCTTTATTTTATTATTTTGCAAATATTAAGTTCATGTAGAACGTGTATACGATCAATCGTTATTCAATCATCGTAAATAGTTTTTCTAAACTGGTAGCACTGGCATACAAATGTCATGTTTGACTTTTAGTCCGCCATAGTGTTTTCGTTCGTTTGTCTCGCGATTTTGTTATCAAACAGTCTTACAGTGAAACTTCTATTTATTTTTAGTTTGATTGTAGCGAAACGATGGCAATCGTTGAGGATGAAGTGCGGAATGAATCTGAAGAGGAAAATGAGATAGAAGTGGTTGTGGAGGAAGACGACGGCGAACAAGACTCGGATGAATCTGACGTGAGTTGCACCATATACGCTGTTGGTATAACTTCACTAATGATTTTATTTGTTCACGATTAATATGTGTTCTATTGCATAGTTACAACTTTCTGATAAGTTCTTCCTCTTATTTTTATACGCAGTGTTGAATTTCTACATGGGGTGCCAAAGCTGTGAACTTGTCAATATCAATGCATCGCCAGATGTTGATTGTATAGCGATTTTCTTTTGCGTAACCCATGTCTTAGCTGCTATAACAGAGAAAAACGTAATAGATTTGTTGTAGGAATATTTATTACTGTGTCAAATTAACGTTTTTTAAATATATTTTTTACAATATCTTTGAAAGTGGGTACTGAAAACAACCTCAAATTCTTGCAAAAGTCTTAGTAAATAGTTACTGACGATAGTAGGAGATGTCTGAGTTATCTGCTACATTGTATTTTAATTGTGTTATTTGTAAATAATTATTCTGTAGTATTTTCTAATACAAAATGTCTGATTTCATAGGATGATGACGATGAAGAGGTGTTACAAAACAAGGTCACAGAGTTGGAATGCCGAATCAATAAGAATCCATACAATTATGAAGATCACATTGAACTAATACAGGCATTATGGTAAGTAACTTTTGTTAAACTCTATCTTGTTGCCTAGTTTCTTATCAAATTATTTGATTGTTTACTAATATGTTTATATGAGAGTTTAATGGCTATTTCACAATTAAATAAATATTTTTGTCTATTTATCATATTCTAGGGGTCTGTCAGACCTGGAGACATGGCGTGCGGCGTTTGAGCGATTGCAGCAACTATCACTAATTCGGGCTGAGCACTGGCTGCTGCGGCTACAGACTGAAATTACACTTGCACACTCTGCAGAGGCTCGCGAACACATTGCTGATCTTTTTCAACAAGCTTCCCAAGATTGTTACTGTGAGATTCTAGTTTTACACAGTTGCAGTTTGTTTTAAAATTACTATAGTTTCTGGATATAATTATAATGTATACTGCTTTGTTATTTCTAGATAACATAATGTGTATTACTTGTTTGTACTTGTTGTTTGCCTGCCGCAATGTGATTAGAAATCAAAAGTTAAGAAATATAGCATAACATCTGCTTTAATGCTATCAGCCTTTACAAAGAAGATTGTAAGAGAATCATAAGTGACAGTAACCTTTTAATTTTAAAGAAATCAATGTTAATTTGTTTTCCCCAGCGATACCAATCTACAGTGAATGGTGTTCATGGGCGCTCTCAGGGGAGGTGTCAAGTGCGCGGTCGCAACTGGACGAGGTGCTGCGCCGCGCGGGACCCGACCCACTTTCGGGACGGCTCTTCTGGGACGCGAGACTTGAACTTGAGAAGTCCCAGCTTGAGAATATGAGGTTTGTTGCATGGGGGTTAATAATTTAGGAGGGCCTGGCTGTATCAAAGATCTTGATTTTAAGATTTCATGAATAAAAAAGTTAGGCCGATCTGTCATTAATTTTAGAAAAAATATGAATTTGCCTATATACACAGCAGCGTCAGTAGCATGAGACCTAAGTTGGAAGGTTTGGTAACACATTTTAAAAGCAAAACTTTCCTCAAAATGCTAATTGCTAGGAATTTTCATAACCTCGACATTTAGGTAGGTTGGCATCATGTATATTGCCTACCAGCAATACAGATATTATTAAGAATTAGGTTTTTGCACTGTACTATTATGAAATATTAATTTTCTAGCACGGAAGACTCTGAATACAAAGCTCAAGTGGACCGCGTGTGTTGGGCGGTAGAAGAGTCCGCGATGAGACCGCTAGTTCGGACGGCGGCCGCGTGGACACCGCTCAGGGACCTCGCCGCGCAGCTGCAGGGCGATGAATATCGGGATAAGGTGGGTAACTCTATTTCAAATAGATGAGGCATATTTTTATGATTTTTTTATAAAGAAATTTCTTCACATACAGGCTAAAGCAAAGTTTTAAGACAGAAGTGAAGCAGTAGTTGTTTTAGATAAAAAATAATATTCAAAAAGTATACTTATACATAATTATGTCAATTTCAAAATAAACCATTTTTTTTCACAGCTAACCAATAAAATTATCTGTCCTAATTTGTAGGTACTATTGTAGGTGCTATAGTAATCCTACACATGCTAGTCGATAATCTACCAATCGTAGTATCGTAGTACAGGGCTAGCGTGCATTGTCGACATTATAATTTATATTTCAGTTGGAGAAGCAGCATGAAGTAGCACTGGAGTATTTGGAGCAGATTTCACCTTTTGAAGATAAACTGCTAACATCAGAGTAAGTTGTACTTTTTTAAAAGTTAAAGTCATGATAATAATAAATGTATAGTACTAATTACAGTATTATTAAATGATTTACTTGTTTGCAGGAGCCCAGAAGAGAAATGTTCTATCTACCAGGAGTATATAGATAAAGTGAAAGAGTTATCGAAGGAAGATAAGTACGCGGACTGCGACAGCAATGGAATACTTAAAGTAAGTATATTATTTATTTGTATTAGTGTTAGATGATAAACGTTTTTATTTGTAAGTAACCAGAGTCAAAGAAAACATCAACATTCATCTATCATTTATTTCGTACTGCCGATTTCACACATGTCACTCAATCTAATTATGACTTTCAGCGAAATTTAGTAAACTAACGACTTCAGCAAATTGTAGAAAACTGTCGTTGCAAATTATATTAAATCATTAGTAGACAAACAAAGACACGAAAGACTTACGGCATTTCACCACTTGCAGAGAAAAACGCCATGTTTTATGAAATAG
This sequence comes from Anarsia innoxiella, assembly GCA_947563765.1. Taxonomy (NCBI): domain Eukaryota; kingdom Metazoa; phylum Arthropoda; class Insecta; order Lepidoptera; family Gelechiidae; genus Anarsia; species Anarsia innoxiella. The sequence continues at coordinate 4,239,152 of OX387410.1, read as the reverse complement.
ACATAGGTTTATCTGTCAGAATTTTATCTGTAAGTGGTGAAACTAGCCCTAAATCACGCATATCATTCTATAAGGTTCTGTACGAGCGCGCTACGACGGATTGCCTATCATGTCCCGCGGCGTGGTCGCTACTGACTGCCTACGCGCGGTTAGCGCAGAGCGTCGGCTCACGCTCCACGGCGAGGCGAGTACTGGCTGCGTGCGTGCGACGCTGTCCCGGCAGACACACCTTCTGGACCATGACCATGCAGCAAGCCGAGCATGAGGGGAAGGACTTTGACGAGGTCAGTTGTTTCCTCTAGAACCGAGTGAGGTGTAGTTCGTTACATATTCTTAATGGTAGAACTTGTAGATACGTTAGAGCGGTTACGCACTACATGCGATTGTTACCTGATCCGAAATATTTAGTATAGAATAAATTTGATATAGTATGGGATCTATCTCTGGTCGGATAGAATCAGACGTAGTGATGTATGTCAAGCAGTTTTATGTGCAGTTCTGACAGCACAATTTTTTATGACGACGGTCTCATGAAAAGCTTCGAATATTTTTTTGCTCTAATGTAACCCAGCTGTCATAATAACTCCAACTTAAATTTTAGTTCTCTATGTTTATTTTCAGGTTAAAGCAGTGTTCGAAAAAGCCTTAGCACGAGGTATGGAGTCTTACAAAGAAACAGAGTCGTTATGGATGAGCTATTTAGAGTACATTCGAAGACAGACGTCGTTCGACAGCGAAACTGATATTGAAAGACTTCGGAGGACATTTAGACTAGCGTGGGACTCGCTAGCTGAGGTATGGCTGTCTCTTTTTAGCTACATTTTTAGTGGTATGTAAGAAAACGATGGCTAGTTGTTACACGATTTTCACAATAATGTTTTCAATGTACTTAAATATTTGGCAAGATTTGAATATGGTTGCGTAGTTGTTTGGCGGTTTTGTGTAATATTTCAAAATGGCGGCCGAACTGCGTCATTTTTAAAAGCGTTTAAAACTTTGTATTCAATTTGTTCAAGTTTCAATATATTTTTGTACAGGCTTGGGGCGACGAAGCTAACGACTGTGAAGTCCCGTTGTTCTGGGCGCGGTTGGAGTATCGGCGGTTGAAGGACCCGAGGCAGGGGAAGGAAATCTTTGAGGAGATATTTAGTAAGTTTTAAGTCAAATGTCTTATATTAATTTTAAGTCAAAAGTATGTGAAATTAGGTCAGCGTGCCAATTACACTCTTATCAAAGTTGGCATTTAATGAAAAATGGGGGCAGTAAGGGCCCCTTTCCTGCCCTGCGTATTAAGTATACTACAACACACGCGTTCCGCCCGCATGACAGGAAAAACATGTATGGAATGATAGGATTTGGGGGCCGCACTTGCGGTCTAGATTCGCTTGCGAATTAAACCACGCATGGCAGGAAGATGGCTATTAGTGTAATTATATTAATCATAATCCCCTCCCCTTCCAGAGTACGGCGAAAACAAAAAGATGTCTAAATACTGGGAGGCGCTGATCTCGCTGGAGTGGGCCCGCTCGCCGCCGCCGCCGCCGCCCAAGCACCGCGAGCTGCTGCGCCGCGCGCTGCGGTTCGTGCACGACTACCCGCCCTCCGTCGCGCGCCTCTGGGCCGACTTCGAGCGCGACCTAGGCGACCTAGATACCATGCGCGACTGCGTGCACGCTTGTGAGGTAGGCATCGCGACTTCCTTAGGCTCGACTTATACTAGCGCAGTCTTAGCGAATTTCCAAAACTGAACAAAAGAAATTCAACCGAAACTCAACAGCATAACGCACATATTGAATTTGATATTTTAAAGAGACGCGCGAATTCACAAAAAAATATATCAGTAGTAATATGTGTGTTATGCTGTTGAGTTAAGGTTGATTTTTTTAATATTCAGTTTTGGAAATTCGCTTCGACCCTGCGCCAGTATAAATCGAGCCTAAGTATTACACGTATAAACTCGTTTGAATATGAACATGATCTGATGTCGTAAATGTTAAATGAATTTTAATATAACAATTTTATTCTTACAGCCGAAACTCAAAGAGTGGCGAGACAGTTACGAAGCGATGAAAGAAAAGATGTCCGGGAAAAAACAAAAAGGGAAACCGCAGAAAAAACAGTCACCAAATAATAAAAAGACAAAATTCGATAATAAAAAGAAAAAGAAAGAAGATGAAGAACCGAAGAAAGGTAAAAAAAACCCAGTTGTACTCTTATGTAGAAAGGGTAGTTTTTTCACTAAAAATCTTTGTCTAATTTTTGACAATGTAAGTGTCGGCTATAGTTTTTAATATAAATTTAATTTTAACGGCATTTTCTGCACCTGAGGTTTAATGTTGATTCTATTTACAGGTAAGAGAAAAGGTGACCACAGTGAAGAGGGAAGCGAAGTGAAGCGAAAAAGAGAGGAAAATATGGAGGTCGATGAGAAAGATAAAGCTAGCGACAGTGGGGGAGGAGTCAAGAGATCTCATGACGATGAAGAAGTTGAGAGTAAGTTTTATTATATCATATATACAAACACATTTTGAAATAAATTCTCTGATTCACGTCTTCGTAGTACGTCAATCAAGTTCAATTTTTCATTTTGTACTAACTACTAACTGATCCAAGGGCCGATTATTTTTTAATTTTTAATTATTGAGTACCCTCGCTATGCTCGCGCAAGTAGTATTTGGGATATAAGGGCACTTTTTCTGTCATGCGTGTTTTGATTTGCTTGCGGATCAGACACAAAACACGCATGACAAGAAAACGACCCTTCTTCATGCCTTTCATCCCTTGTGTATCAATGTACCATTATATTCATTACTTTTGTTAAAGGCGCGGATAAGAAACGGCAGCGAACTGAGAGCGAGTCGAGTGCGTCGCGAGCCGCTAGCCGGGAAGCTTGCACGCTCTTCGTTAGCAATCTAGAGTTCAAGTAAGTATACCTACAATACGTTGAGATTTGTATCATAGTAATAGGTTTGAATGGATGACAAGAATCTGAATATATATGATCTACATACATACATATCTGTCAGGCCTCTTTACCAAGTAGATATGTCTTTGCCTTAACATATCTACTTCTGAAATGGGTCCTAGTAAATGTGTTTGTTCCATATTAACGCTTGTTTGTCACCAACAGAGTGGACGAGCAGAGGCTTCGCGACGAATTGTCGAAGTACGGTGATATAGTGTCGCTGCGAGTGAAGGCGGGCGTCAAAGCTTTCGGAGGGTCCATCTGTTACTGCCAGTATAAGACGCCGGTGAGTATGAAAAATACATAGTGTGGTAAAATACGAAAAGATCGTACATGTATGAGTGTTTAAATAAAGAGGGGAGGGAGTGGTTTGTGTGAGTTGGGCAATTTGCGATAAGGCCATTTTGAGAATTGGACATTTTGCTAATTGGCAATTTTGAGATTGAACGTTATGCTATTTGAGCATTTTCAGTCCCGTGAATGGCCTTTAAGTGTAACACACTTGATACATTCCATTTGGTTCATACGGGCCTGTAATAAAATCCGAAGTTACATAGATATTGGGAGTGAATGTTGCATGTATTAATTACGTACCGCTCTGTATGATTTAAGATTATTTGTTGTTCCCCAGGAATCAGTAGACGCAGCAATAAAACACGACCGCAGCCCGCTGGACGGGCGGCCGATGTTCCTGTCGCGGTATTCGGCCAAGAAATCCAAGCCTACCTTCAAGTACGCCACTACCGCGGAGAACAACAAACTGTTCGTCAAAAACCTTCCTTACTCGCATTGTACTAAGGAAGCCTTGACTGAGATATTCAATAAGAGTGGAAAGCTTAAGGATGTTCGGGTTGTTACTTTTAAGTAAGTACAATTTATATTATTTTTGTTTAAGCAAATTTAAAAAAATAATTATTTTAATAATTTGAAAGTAAGTGTTGGATGACTTGTTGTTATCGTAAATTATCAAGTATGGCGATTTTTACAATTAACATTTAGAAATTGTATTCAAGGTAGTGAAACTACGTGCAGAGATTCGTATAATTTTAGGACAATCTACCTAAAACAATAGACGACTTGATAAATTAATCGATAAAGTCAAAGTCAAAAATATATTTATTTTATAGGCACAAAAAATGCTCTTGAAACCGTTACTTTATTATATAGGTAATTTTTTTAAAGCTAGCGCTAGATTCGCAAGGTGCAGTTTCCCCCAGAGAAGAACCTAGCAAGAAACTCTGTGAGGTTGCTCTTTTTAAATAAAGTTTTACAATTCTTATAAACAGTTACACAGGTATAAAGGTACATATTTTCATCATTATAATTATTGTCCCTAAAATTAATTTTGATCCTGCAGCATTCAAACAAACCACAAGATGTAAATATCTAAGTAAAGATAGGTTGAGACCGCATAAGCTACCAGCCGCCTCAGCAGCACTTTCACACAGGCCTCAACGCATATGCCAGGCATCAACCCCTTCCACATATTTTAGGGAAGTAGTAAAGATAAATAAGCTAATTGCCGTTTTCAGTTACCAGGGGTATAAACTGACCTTTCCAAGTCTATTTTAAATTTAACTTACCTTAAATAACCTCAGGATAAAGATAAGCTTCGTATAGAGAATCGTGGAGGAGAGTCGCCCATCAGTGAGACAATGACGGCTAGATAAGGTTACATAACCACTTCCAGGGACGGAAAACCGAAAGGCCTAGCGTACATAGAGTTCGAAGACGAAGCGTCGGCGAAGCAGGCGCTGCAGCAGACCAACGGCAGCGTGGTGGGCGAGCGCACCATCGAGGTGCTCGTCAGCGCGCCGCCGCCGCGGGAAGGGGGCGGGGCCTACGCCGGGGGCGGCGCGCTGGGCGGCGCCGGCGCGCATGCGCGGAGGGACAACACCGGCGGCATGTAAGTACAAACGCTAGCTAGTATTGTTATTTAGTCCGAATTATTTTTGATAATGACAATAAAATATATAACAGTTTCGTACTTACTTTGATAAAAACGAACGTAACTATTTTTCCTTGTCTGCTAACTGTTCACGTTCAGATCAAAATTATAAAATAAACCGTTAACTAACGCTGTTGCCACATGAGTTTTATGGCCGTACGTGTGTGGAACGCGTCGGCTCACATGTGTGTTCAATCGGCAGCAAAAGGTTTTTTTAAATAAAAGGAGAAATAAATCGAATCTCGTGAAAGGGTGAACTTTTATAATTTTCATCTATACTTAAAGATATTCCACGCAAACGAAACTTTTATTAAAAATTCAAAATAACCAATAAAATAACGTTTCCAGGCGACGGACACAACTAAGTAGTTTCATCCCGAGCGTGCTTCAAAAAGCGGCGGCTTCGACGAGCAAAGCGAACGGTAACCATGGCAACGGCGACGACAAGCGGCCGCTCTCCAACGCCGACTTTAGAAGTTTACTACTCAAGTAATATTACTCGTATACATAGTTTTAGCGCGGATTTGAAATGGCTTTTGGATTTTTATGTTGACTTAAACCAAACTTAACTTTTTCACTGCTGTCGTGGGACTCCGAGTCCCGTTCACACGGGTCGAGAATACGCTAGGCGAATACACACATATGTTTGAGGAATAAGTTGACTCACCTGTGTAGTTCCTTAGTATTGATAAGGCGCAAATGTACAATGCAATGTGATGGGGGGATACTGCTCTAAATAGGTCACGTTTGATTTCTGTATTATAAATAGTTCGTACTTTGAGCAGTATTTTCTATTATGAGATTGTTTTAACCATCAGCGTGAAAAGAAGACGAGTTTTTCCGTCTTTAAACCATTTTCCTTCATCAATTCGATATCCAATGTATCCCCAAGCATACTTGGGATTGGGTAACGCTATAATAGTGTTGATAAAAGGAATATGGAGATGTAAGTCAATTTAATAGTTATTTCAAATCTGCTCTCGTTTTATTAATACCTACTTTAAATGTAAGAATACGAATAAAACCTCACGAGCTTTCTTTTAAATCAAAATATTTCATTTCTAAATTACGGTTGCGTTTAAATTTTTTATATGTTTTGTTTTGTCATTGACGAAGATCGGTGTATTTTAGTCAGTGCTCTATTTGTTCATTAAAAGCTTATTATTTAAGGATATATATAAGACGATAAAAGTAATAGCTTAATATAAGCTATTAGATTGTTAATGTCATGAGATAAATGAGCGACGAATGTCTTAATTTTGTATTACGGCCAGTTAAAAAACTGCAAATAAATAAACAGCTTGGAATAGAAACTTTTTACTTAAAATAAGATGATGGTTCTAAAGTAAATCAAAGAAGTTTATGATTTCAATTTCGCTTTTATTTATTTGTATGTAACAAGGCATGTAGAGGTGAAAAGACTTGCGGGTGCAATGCGACCCCACCGCTTATTTATACTATATCTACATAAAAACACGTTTTTAGATTCTAAACCTTAGTACTGTGCAGACAAGTCTGTGTTTAAAAAGATAAATCTTCCCTTAGTTGCGTGGTATTCATCCTCCATATAAAACAACTTACTTTTATGTAGTTGCGGGTATGTAAAAAAATCTTAAAGCCTCGTAAGAGCCAATTTATACTAGGGCAGATTCGAAATTTCGGAAATTGAACATAAGATCAACCTTAACTCAACGGCATAGAGCACATATTACTCCTGATATTCTAATACGCGCGATGATCGAAATCAGACATGAAAAATATCAGAAGTACCTAATATGTGAGTTACGCTGTTGAGAAAGTTGTTTGTCATATGTTCATTTTTAGAAATTCGCTTCGTCTCTGCCCTGGTATAAATTAACCCTAACTTATGGAATGTTTCTAAATTATGACTTCAGTTGAGGTGTAGATATCTTTGTAGTCAGCCAATAAAAGAAATGAGTTTGTAGAAGACATATACTTCCTTTCAACCTGAATCATTAATTCTTAGATTGCAATCGAATACTTTGATCTGCAACACCTCGTGATATCTAACAGTCAATATTTTAAAACAAAACCTATTTATTTTATTTCCCAATTAGAACAGGATGTATGATACAGAATAAATGATTATTTGTTTTATTATATCTCTTCGTTTTATTGGTCAAATATAAAAACATATTTGTTAACAAGAAAATATTTTTATTTATAAAAATACAATTTACACTATACAATCTCAATAGAGAATATATATTCTTATGTACATGCAAGTTGCTACATAAATACTTCCTAAAAGCATTTGCACAGTAAAGTTATTAACAAAACAATCTTCTCCAAAATATATATACGTTTGTTTGTACTTCGTGTGTAGTTTATATTCTATTTAATGTACACTGAGCGATATAGACGATTCATCTAAAAAAAGCTATAATCCTTAACTTCGGTTGTGTCAGCAATATAAAAGAACCGCGTATTCACTGGGCGGCAAAATAAGAGAGGCCTCTAAGAACTAACTAATCCGATAGTATAGCAAGGTCCTTTCTGAGCGGTTTAAAATCTGTCCACTGATTACTGAATACGCGGTTTATCATTGTAGTATTGTTGTAAACGACCGTTATGGTCCTTTTACACTAGCCAATATACGAGCCAGTCTATTGGGCCAGGCCAGTGTTGGCTTCGTGAGAATAGAGCAAATGTTGGCCTGGCTTTTTGGATTGTTTCGTCTATTGGCCTCACATAAAATGACCATTAGTAAGAATTCTCAATTCGCTGTGTGTTTATTGATATATTATGACACTAGATTCAACATTAACTTTTCAGTCACATACCTAAGTACGGATTGTACTTGAGTCTCAGTAAAATAGATCTGTCATCGAACGAGTTGATCACTCTTAAAAAACTAGTTATTTATGTAAAGTGTGGCAGATACGATCACAGATAGAAAACATGTAATGTTAAATCAATGACATCTAAATTATCAGTGAAGTACATGTCACAATAGTGGCTTGTTGAATATTCGACGTAATTGCTTAGTAAATACGATCCATGTATCTCGAGGTAAGTTTGGTGCAAGAAGAGTAACTGCCTCCTTCGTACCTTTTCTAATATAGGTATAAATATTTTATCACAAAAAGGAGCGCAGACATCTTTTGAAGCTCAAATGTAAACTCCAGGTTCTGGCAGCCAAATTAAAACTTAAAAACCAAAATATAGTAAGTATTAAATAATTTTCTTTATGGTCTTTGGCGCCTTTGTCAAATTGCTTACAGGGTGACTTCGAAACTATTTGTACAGAAATGTCTGTAGTCAGCTGATTAAGAAGTTAAAATGTTTTTAAATTCAATTCTTAGTCTCCCTGTATAAATACGTCGACTTAAATTATATAGAGTAGTTTGATTTACAAAACGACTAATATGCGAGGAACAACAGGTTTCCTTAAATGTAATAACGTTGTAAATGTCAGTCGATATGTTTGCCGTCTTTCCACCTTTTCTTTGACCTCTCGAAAGCTTCTTTTATACATTTCCTGTGGGAAAATAATTTATTTTTAAATGGACAGTGATCAATTAATAGAATTGGGATTTTAGTATTTCCGGTGAAGATCGAATTGAAATAGTGGATCTAGATAAGGCCTCCGTTACGCAATAGCGCAGTGGACTCACCTAGCGCGTCCAGCGCAGCTAGCACAGTCCCTGTGACCTTGAATCCTGAAAACTATGCTAGTCCCTGCCGCACACACTACGAAATGAGCATTTACATTGAAAATAGCCAGATGCAATCACTCGCAGTTCCTGTATTGCTTAAACCAAGATAAAGCTATCATTATGCGGTAGGATCTCACCTAAACAAAGACTGGTGTAGTATGTAGGCGGAGACGTGTCCGGCGTCGACGTAGCGCACCTCCGCACCGGGCCAGATCTCCTCCAGCGTACCCACGTCATCGCGCGGCACGTACGCGTCGTGTTTCGCACACACCGCTGCAAGTACAAACAATATGCATTATGGAGTTGTTCATCACACCTACAAGTGTTTAAAAACCATAAAGAGACGCTACCACGCGTTCTCTAGTACTCATTAGGACATTTTTAAGTACTTAAGTATTGAAAATATTTATGGTAAGACGAAACAACTGTTATTTTTAAAGCTAAAACTTACCGATGATCAAGGAAGTATCGAATGGCACAGAAAAATTGCTCAAATGCGTGCATTCATCCATAATACCGCGCATGAACTGCAACGCCTCTCTGTCCCGCCAGTGTATTTTGCTTATGTCTATCTTCTTTCCGCTTCTCACGAAGGGCAAATTTACCCAGAAATCTGACGTTAAGTTTGCCATGGTCCATACTTTTTTCTCAGTTTTCGCTACAGTCAAGGTCTTAGTTTCTGTTTTTGGCGGTGGCGGCGGCGGCGGCGGCGATTTGTCTTCTGTTATGATTGTCTTCACCGTTTCGTTTTTAACAACCTTTTCGTTTGTAGGTGTGCATAAGGTTACCATTTGTCCTTTTGCGTCAGCTTAAATCAAGTAAGAAAAACGAGCAATTAGTATAAAGAAAAGTAAAAAGGCAAACCATAGTTTACAGAGGATTTAACCAGAAATAACATTATCCTAACAACACGACTGACTAGCGCCTAAATAAGTGAACTCTTTAAAATTTCTTCAACATCTTTCCGGCAAAAATGTAAAAGAAAACTTACCAACTTTACATTTCAACAACATTTCTTTAATTTCTCCTTCCGTTAACTTGTTGATGTTTTCAATATCCGACGATTCCAACTCGAATTTCTCGTTCGAAGTCAGTTTGTTGTATAACGCTTCAGAAATTTTGTTCTCGTCCAAAAGTTTTTTGAGTTCTTTGTTTAGTATTTCTATTTGTTCCATCGCGTCTGTTTTTATGATGCCGTTGTTATGTTTGCTTCCCACTGTTAGACTTTGATTGAGGTCTATGATATTGTTATTATGTTGAGCGTCTGTTTCTATGGCGAGGTTGAGGTTAACATCGGTCGTCTTGTTTGGTGTTTTGGTTACGGTTTCCGTGTAGGTGCGGGCGAATTTCTTCCCTGCGAGAAACGCTTCATCGACGATGGTCACCATCTTGGCCAATTTCTCACGGTACTGGCCGTCGGAGAGGTACTGGTCTTCTAACAGGTCCCAGTTTATAGATTGGGACATAACACCCTGCGATTATGATTGTAAATATTCACTAAATTGTTTTGCTACTTGAAAACCAAATCAGAAAAAATATAAGAAAGCTTTTGTAGGAGGGTTTTAAGTAAGGTATTAATCATGATCTAACTTCTATTGGCGTGAAAATGGATATTAGCTAGTATCACAACTAATTAGTTTGTTTACCTGCAAGAAGACCGCCGACGCCGTTGACCACGATAGACACGGCACGAGGACTAGAGGTTTAGGCCAGTTTGTAGCAGCCAGTGACGCCATCTATAAAATAATGAGATACGAATGCTTGGATATCGAAAATTTCCGTTTCTAAATAAACTGAAGCTTGATGTGCAATAACAGTGGCGAGGCAGATATACGAAGATTATCCATATTTTTATCAGCATATAATGGACACACTAAGCCCTCATTCCAGACCAATGCCAAAATATAAATAGTTTACATGATTGTTAAAAAGGTAGGTACTGTGTAAGTATCTAAACTTTGTACTAGAACACCAGTAATTTGAAAAAAAAAAGCAAAATATCACGATAGGTATAAGGTAGATTGATAATGATTGATTAAGATTACAAAGTACATCTGCTATCTTTAGTTATCTATAAACAAAGTGTTTGTAATAAAACTGACGTGTCCGCCCATGGAAAGGCCGGTGACCCCGAGTGGGCCGAGGCCGTTTCGCTCGCACCAGTGGAACAACACGAGAGACTCCAGGATCAGGCAGCCGCCCATCACGAAGATGTCCGACACGTTGTGCAGTGATGATCGTCTGAGGAAAATATGCTCATATAGTTATGTTATGAGCTTATATTCATAAGTTAAGATACCTCTTAAAGTTATTCTAAACATAGTTTTTTGATATACCTACCATTCATGTTTGTTAAGATCTGAGATAAATATTAAATCAATCAAATATGTAATGGTTTCGATCTGATGTAAGGAATATGCTTTAAAATATACTAACATTTGGTCTGTAGGTTTCCGAAGTCCGTAAAAAGGGTTCTCGAGGATAATGCCGCCGATTCTAGCCTCTTTCAGCAGTGGCTTCACCATCAAGTTCCTCCGCCGCCAAAAAAACTGAAAACGAAAACAGTATCTACCTACAGGTATCAGGTAAAAAACCGGAAAAGCTTATTTGAAAGTGGCTACACATGTTAATTGGCTATAGTTAAAAAACAAAAGGGCTCAGTTTCGTACTTTTATCACGAAATACACATTATTTGTCACAGACAGTCTCTATTAACTGGGCAGTCATTTACATGTTGTCACATATCTCACCCTTATTAGAATATTCCGTCATATCTCAGATATGTAACTGGCTAACGTCAAAGTAGCTCACTCCATGTTAAAGACCTATACTTAACACAATTGACGTCTATAAACTATTACAGTCTGCATTACATGGAATCGTGCCAGAGAGTTGTTGTTGTTTATTATTTGTTTGTACCTGTGATGTAAACATAACAATGTCTGCCTGTTGATAGTTGGAATACTGTTCTGTATGACACGATAATACTTTGTAACTTTTTAGCCTAGAAAGATCATATATTATTGAGCAACATGCACTGAAATAGTTTAGAAGAACATACCCTATGTTTGGTATTAGCTAGGTACATATGAGCTAATACAATCTTTTGATCACATGTATACATAACACATGGCATGGACAATTCAATGACCTTCATCCTGTCTAGTATTATTGCAAAAATATAAGTGAAGGTATGGATACTATGTAGGTATTAACTTCAAGAATAATAATAATGAGACTTACATGATCTCCAGTTCCAGCTAAATGTAGGCACATAGGCTTGACACCCTTTTCTGGCCAGTGCAGTGGCATGAGGACTTGGAAGTGAGCTTTCTGCGCTACTTCGGGCACAATACCAGGCAGATACCGCTCCAGAGGGGACATGAAGTATCCTTCCAACATTTTACAATCTGACAGGGTTTGCTCCTGAAATTCGAATAAAAGAATTCAAAACTCATCTTTTGCCTCTATCGTCAGTCTCAGTCTAGCTGTCAAAGATAGCAAAACAAACAGTATCCTAAATAAATTTATAGTCACATGAATATTTAGCTTTTTCTAACTTAAAAAGAAAGTTTTTATATAGCCAAACGTTGTTAATTACCTTAGTGATTGTCACTGGATAATCTCGTTCAATGAGTTTGAAGCATTCATCGCGTTTCGATACCACTTTTCTGAATTCAAATAACCTAAAAACAAGAACACGGTTACATAAACACCGCACTGAATGATTTTACTGCGTGATTTTGTTTCACTATGAAATATAATATAGATTTTAAAGTTTAAAATGATAAAAAATTATTTGTTCCCACCTTCGAAGGTTTTCTGGTTTACCCCAACCCTTAGTGAAAAATTTCGTAAGGAGGATACTCCGGTACACAGCGTCTAATTTGCTTGCGGACATTTTCGTAAAATGGGCGGATTTACAAGGTTTAGAAATTAATTTTGCTTTTAACGCTTCTCACAACTTGTCAATACATTTTGAAAATCAAAAGATGTCAACAAAATGTTTTTTTTGTGCGCAAGGGCTAGAGCTCGGCGAAGTGGGCAGTCAGTCAGGTCAGCTGTTCCCCCTGCCGCCGCCACCCCGTGTCGTCCGTGCCCGTTCCCACTCTGATACAAATGTCAAAAATGTAATACCTAGCTTTTTGATAAAAAAATACATTCGATTTAATACAGAAACTTGAGGTGACAAGATTTGCATCAATTTTATCAAAAATAAATTATAAAAATAAACTATAAAATTAAGCAAATTAAAAGTTAGGGTAAACCGAAAACTGCTAAAGAAAAAAGAATTTTACTTAAATTATGTAAATAGTATACACAGAATATTATTTCACTGACATGGCAACACTTTCAGAGTAACATTCAGAAACGTTCACTTAAAAGCAAGATCATAAATCACGGCATCAAACCAAAATTCATAAGTTCAAAAAAAAACGTAATCTACCTAATTTGGTAAAAGCTCAGTTAAACAAATATATATAAAAACTCTAGATTTTTTGTTTTATTATTGAACAGGGAATATTACTTTAACCTACTTATCTTTAAAAATAACATCAATATGATATAAAACTTATGAACGAGTGTTTCAGCAATTTCAGTCAGCGGAAAATACAAACTTTCAATAAGTTTTCTAAGAGTTTGTTTAACTTGTTTTTTTTTTATATATTTAACGCCTCCGCTGCTGACCTGAACAGCTGACTGTTCTAATTTTTTCAGCATTACAACACAGTATGATTAGATTAGTGGCATACAATCTTTTTATAACGTTGCTTCGAAATTCAGTTCAATCAAAGTTCAATCAAAATTAAGTAGGTATATCACAGGTAAGACCACATGCTACCTCAGGACCTCAAGTATACCGACCACGTTAAAACCGTGCTAAAAATGATAGGTATAATTGTATTAATTACCTGCCTAGGCCTTAGGGAAGTGTTATCTTCCATATGATCGCACTAAATAGGAACTAACATTACGTAATCAAACTGTGGGCCGCATGAATCACCCTGTCTCTAACTGAAAAAATAAGATCATTCCGATCGCCAAAATTCTATGCAAAATTTGGTCTTTATCCTACCTATGTCGTTTTTATCATTTTGTAATAAAAACATATTGCGACTTTGATTGACTCTCAAGATGACACCTTTTATGGAGAATGATTTTGTTACTCGTTATTAAATGTGATTAAGTAGGTGGATATAGGTACCTATTGTTTTATTTTCTAGTAGTACCTACTTATAGGCAGTGGTATTAGACCTTTATTTACCCCGGCGAATATATCATTATTTTCATATGGGTATAGTGCCCACAACAACAAAAAAAGTACCTATTTAGGTAGAATTTAATTACCTACTTATTATCTAAGTTTTTGACAATCAATTTGGAAACTTTAAAAAAGTTGGTACTTAGGTAGGACTTATTAGTACTTAATATCATATCAGATACCTACATGTGATAATATGTAGATACCTATGTGTAGGTACTCACATATTTTTTTAAGATATTAGCAGTCTTTTGAAAACTTAGATAGCTATTTATTTAGATATGGAGTCGTTTTATAAACTAAGGTGGTTAAGAAAATTGTTAGAAATATGCCTTGTTGCCTAAGTTCGTGCCGTGAATAAGTCCTAGTCCTAGTGCAAAATAGATAACTGAATGACGTCATGAACACTCTCCAGTACTCATAGTTAAATAAATGGTCATGTTATCCAAATAAGGCGCGAACAATACTTGCGCAAGTATTGCAATCTTAAAACGTCCAACTGAGGTAATACTTGGAAATACTAAGTAAATAGTTTCGAACTTTTTACTCTTAAAACAAATAGGTACCTACTACATTTTAAGCTAGTAGAGATATTAATGGGAAAATCCGCGATATAGTTAAAATCGCGCGAACTAAGTTATATGCGAAGTTGTCGTCGGGGCGTAGGCGCCAGTGTTAGTATAAGGAGTGAGGACATACGGCAGGCAGTTGTTTTCCTCAACGTACGCGGCCACAAGATCAGACGTAAGTGCCGTGGATTTATTCTCAGTGCTGTGATTTTGTTTAATATACTGTGTATCAATTTAAATTCGATAGATAAACCATTGAGGGATAGCGACGGTAAATAAGCTTTCAAAATAACTCTTGTTTATTTTATATTAGGTATAGCTTCTAACTTTAACTTCAATTTTAACTGACGCTTAAACTTACTTTTAAAGATATTGTTACTATTAAATGTTGTATCCTTTATATTATACCTACCATTAGTCGGTAAACTTTACTCGTATTGTTTCGTATAGATATCTATAAAATGTAGAGATTAGAGAGGAATTTTATTATATCCTCCTTATTTTAATAAATACTCATCCCTGAATACATTATTGGCATTAGCCACCCAAAATTGTAGTTGTAGGTAGGGACTGCCTGATAACAAATAAATGAATTGAAGTAGGTATAATAAACACAATGCTTGTTACACGAATGAATCATTGCACTATTGTAGAGCCTACCTCTGAGGACAAGGCTATCAGATGAATTCATTGATGTCCCGCATATTTTGAATATTCATTGTAGGAATTTATTTTTTATAAAAATAGATGATTCTTTATATCACGTTAAGGTAATTTAAGTATTTAAGTACCTATCTAATATAAACTTCTAGGTAGGTATTGAATTTAGGTCAGTAAACTCAGAAATTGAAAAGGAACAGACTTAATAAAGTGAATGATGGAAGGAGCAAGAAAATAACTGATCTGTAAATTATGATCGTAAATTATAATGTACAACGGTATTATTAACTTATAAGTAGGTATTTAGTAAAGGTCAACTAATTGTTGAAGATTCTGTCCTGAGTTAGATAAATTTAATGATCGGAAACTTCGACATGTCCGAGGTTCCATATCGATTGAAATATGCATTAATAACGAGCTATTTTGTCTCTTAATTACTTACCCATTATTGACTAATCATTCCGGCACGTAAAAAGAAAATTATTTCTGAGTCTGCTGGTTTCGAACGTTCTGTTTGTGTTAGAGAGGTGATCCTATTGAAATAAGTGTGTAATATATTTTTAGATGGGTGATCGACTGCTGTGGTTAGCACCTGTGGTGCTGTTAGCCTGTCTACAACTCGGCGAAAGTACTCGTAAGTTTTTCTTCCACTACATTGATATATTTGAAAGAATAGGTACTATAAATGCCTAATACCTGTGCGAATACTTTCATCCCCCAATGCTCTGAGATAATAAAATCATCTCATGAGTGATGTAAGTAATGCAATGCAAATGTAACTTTGGTAAACCCGAATCTTTCAGATTTTCTACGAACCACATTCGTCGTATGTATCAGACAATGAGAAAGTAGTTTTCATAAAATAATTTTAAGTACTATTTCTTAATTTTTTTTTTCTTTTCTTAATTAACTTAATGCTGATTGACTGGATATTCATAAATCGCCAAGTACCTACTGTGTCGTTGCCTTGACTTGAAATACCGTCTACTGTCACATATTTCCTCGACCAACAGCGATCGATAACTGATGTCATCCCTCCAATTTATTGTGTCTTTATCAATTTACAAACAAAACAATCGATGGCCAAGGTTATATTTAACATTATAAACAAGATTAATCGACGAGGGCTGCCTTATACGGTGACCAGTTTCGGTGGGCGTGGTACAATATGCAGATCTATTTACACAATTCACGGTTAATTGTTAGATCCGTAATCATGTCCAAGAATAGCGGTATCTAGGTATAATACCTATTTCAGTTTTGTTTCCCTAACCGACAAATTACTGTTTTGCTCTCAGCATCTAACTCTTAAGCACAGCCTTAAGACTCACGCTCTAATCCCATCTTCGATTCGAAGGTTTCATACTTAGAATCCGTATGATTTAGTTTTTCTCGCATTCTATTAAAGCTACCGTTGAAGGGCCTGGAGCTAAATCGCGAATCAATTGGCAATGACATGTGTTGAATGACCACGCGGAATCCTCCCACATGGAAACCCAATGATAATCGTCATGTAACAAAACAATTACTATGCTTAAGTTGAGCAGCTTCCGACCTGCTTACAAGGACGAGGGTCTTGTGTGGGCGGCGCTCTGTTTACATTCCTTTATAGACTGTTGCCAAGGTGCTTCATGGGTTTTTTTGTTACTGTCGTACATTAAATCGATCATTATGTATTTGGATTATGTAAATAGAGTGATCGTCTCCAAATAGTTCGTATTTTATTGATCTTTTTATGGATTTAGAATTGTTATCAAATGAGCAAAGGAGCAGTCAGATCCTATAAGTCTATTTTGGAATAATGATACAGAACAGACTAATAAAGCATAAGCTTGTACAGATCACGTAGGTAGGCGCCTTCTTTACACGTAGGGGGAAGTGGGGCACATTGATACACAAAAATTCAAACTCCGTTTTAATACACAAATGTCAACATATTTGATCATTTTTTTTGCCGGGTGCATGGCCTGATATGTTAACTTATAATTAAGTTTAAAAAAAGCTGATAGAAACGAATAGGGAAAAAGTTATGGCGACTTTTATAAAAAATCGATTTTGTATCATTCTGCCCCACCGGTGGGGCACCTTGATACAGAGAGTGGGGCAGCTTGATGCGTATTTTATTTCCGTAAATATTATAATAATTTTTCAAAATAAATCGTTATATTACTAAATTGACCAAATAAAAAGCAAATAATGCTTGGTATCTGAAAAAATCACGTTATTTATTCGTTATTATTCGTATTAACGATAATCACAATCAGCCTAATAATGAAATGAGCTAGGAAATAAAATTGTCATCAAAAATCTAGAATTTATCAAGATCTTAAACATGTAATTAAACATAATTACTCAGTAATCAGCCTAAATGTACTACAGAATTGGGCATAGTGAAATATAGAAATAACAAAATAAAATCCTCTATAAAAATTATAGGAACTTTTTCTTAAAACTCATAATCAAAAACATCACAAAACTGAAATCCTAAACGATTTTTTCACATTTCTCTGCTTAACTTTAAACGTCCGGACCATTTTCTATAATAAATGAGACTTTCAAGACTACTTTAAAATACTATCGGGGCACTTTAATGCACTAAAGGGGCACTTTAATACACTAACGGGGCAGATTGATACGTATTATTCTGCCCCGCGCTTTACTGTATCATAGTGCCCCAAGGGACTATATTCACGAAAAAGTAATTTATTATTTTTTAAATCAATATTGTATTAAATAAACATATTAAATAACATTTATTAAAGTATAAACGTACTTTTGGTAAAATAAAACAATGAAAACAACTAATAATATGGAGCTGAGACACAAACACATTGCTCTTAAAATTTTAGTTCTCGGTCCCAAAAACACGTTTGTGCCTGTAAAAGCAAAACGGCGAATAGGCGGCGAGCATCGTCACAACTATCATCCTTGTGGATGTCCTTGAGCGTTCTAATGATGTGTCCGTGTGCGTATCGTTTTTCAGTATTTCAAAACAGGTACTGTATCAATGTGCCCCGAGTATCAATGTGCCCCGCCTCCCCCTAGTATCTAATCATTTGATATCTACAGCTCAACGCTACATAAACTACTATAGAAGCTCTCCGAACCGCAACCTGTACGAGTATGGACGTTCAATCTCCGACAACGTGGTGACTTGCGGCCCCCACACCTGCGGGGTTGGTGCTCATTGCATCCATGGGAGCGTACGACCCGTCTGCGCTTGCTTGGCTGGATATTCTGGCGATCCACTCAGTCAGTGCATTAGGATTGAGTGTGTTGGTGAGTTCTTTATTATGGTACCGAATGCCTACGTAAGTTTTAACAATAATGTAAAACTTAACAAAAATGGTACACCTACCTCACAGTTTATGCTACAACGGCACACTGTTACATTTAAAATTAGGTATATTCTTATTTAGATTGATGATTCCACCCCATTCAACGCCCGCAATAGGTAACCAACAAAATGTTAACATGATTGTCGATATCATTGTTTTTTTGAATAAATTTTCTTCTAATGAGACTTCCTTATAAAATATACAAGTATTGAAGTATATCATTATTGTCCAGATAACAGCGAGTGCCGCAGCCACCAGACGTGCGTGAATCAGCACTGCGTGAATCCGTGCGAAGGTACTTGCGGTATCAATGCCAACTGTGATGTAAGTTTACTCCCTATTTGGTATTGATTAAGATTTCTTTGCCACAAAAAAAAAAAACTTTAACGAATGTTGTGTAATGTGGATGTAAGTAGGTAGGTAATGAGAGGATAACTGATTAGACTTAAAATAACCTTTTTTACTAGCGCTTCACTTCATGTTGAGTGGGACCATATCTTAGTAGTTATTAGAGTATGTGTGATGGATGACTTTACATCGTAATCGTTCTTCAGGTTCGCAACCACGTCCCCGTGTGCTCATGCCCCGCTGGATACACTGGCAATCCTTTTGCTTCTTGCAGAATCGCTGATCCAGGTAAAAGAAATCCTTAGCTATCTTTAAAAATACTTAGCTATCTTCAGAGCTTTTTTATTAGAGTAATGAAAGCCGCGTGTAAGCAAGGGAGACCACTGATAAACGTTTAATTTCACAATTTTTGTTTTTATTTCACATTGCATAATAAGGGACATCACAGAGTGTTTTCTTAGTACCTATAACAAAAGTGATATTTTTCATATGAACATGTACAGATCTATTAGGTACCTACCTACCTACCTAATAAAACATTAAAAATAAATATTTTAACTTTAAAACTAACTTACCAAGTTAAGGCGTGTGCTGCGTCACGCGCGGTACTCTCTCTCTATAGATAAGCGCACCCGCCGCGGTCGCCCGCCGCCGCCGCCCGGGTAACCGCGTAAGGGCCTGGCCACAGCTTTCAGCGGTGCGGGATGAGGTGCGGCGTGAGGGGCGGCGGGCGGTGCGGATTGCGGTGGTATGCCACAGCTCGACCAGTTGCGACCGCGGCGGCGTTAGCAGTGAACGTATTCAGAACAGCAACATAAAATAAAATGTCCCTATCAAAAGTGGCACGGTATTGCCTAGAACGCGCGTTAAAAACAAAATTATTTGTTTTGGTCGCGCGTTGGCTAGTCCGTCCACTTGATGCCGCCGCGCGCGCCGCTTTGAGCTGTGGCCGCCTCGATACTCTCTAGTACATTTGTTTCGCTCGCACACCGCGCCGCCCCCCGCCGCCGCGCACCGCGCCAGTCAACCCGCGCCGCAAGCCGCGCCGCATTTCGCGCCGCGGCTAGCTGTGGCATACTTCGTACGTTGTCTAGCGTTTGTTTTCGGCGCTCACTGCTAGCCGCGCCGCTCGCCGCGCCGCAATACTGGCTGTGGCCAGGGGGTAACGCAGCGGCCAGCGCACGCCCTAAATGGTTTAACAGACATATCTAACAATTATGCTGGCTAATCAACAAAAAATGAGTACCTACTCATTGGAGAGATCAGTTGGTACCTACTACCAGATTGGTGCATCGGGTGGCATCATTTAACAGATACTTATAAAATATCGAAATATAAGTAAAATAAAACAGATTTCTTAGGGTTGACAGACATCTTTCTAGCTTTTACATGCTACTTTGTAGGTAGGTACACTAATTTGGAATCAGTTCTTTGCGATAAGCCCTTCACAAGAAAATGCTAACAAAACACATCGTTGTGTTTGATAATTCATATCTTCCTTATAATTTCAGAGGAGGCGTGCCACCCGTCACCTTGTGGCCAGAACACGAAATGCCATGTAACCAACAACCAGGCTATCTGCACCTGCCTTCCTGGATACAGAGTAAGTGCTATACAAGTATGTTATACCTACCTATGCCTATGCTATGTATCTATTTATAATAATGCGTCTTAAATCTTTCCATAACAAAAAAAAAACAATTGAACATGTTTGACTTCTCAATACAAAATAAAATGTTTTATTCAAATTTTAAAATAAACGATGGTAAATACCCTAGCATAAAACCGAATGAATAATCGGAGAAGTACCTAAGTAGGTAGGTACATATTTATACCCAGTGAATTACAATTTAGTATCTTTCACTAGTCTACATAGTTTTTCCGAGAGCCCTTCTTTAGTTTTTGGCAACTTAACAATTTTTTTCATTCGACTTACATTTTTAGGATCAGCGCAATGTTTTAGCTCCAGAATTAATAATTTTGCTTGTGCTAATAATCATGATCTTGTGGGTGGAAGGTGTCTCAGCAATATCTAACTGCTTTATACACTTATTGGACGGAACGTCTTCAAAGCCTCGAAGGACAATTGTAGTAACAGGTTCGTCTTTCACGGCATCAATAACGTCCTTTAATTCATAAATAGAGTATCGGTATTTATGTATGTTGATCAAGCTATTATGTATAGATGCAGTTAATATAATTTTCCCGATTGAGTACTGATGTATATGAAACACAACATGACGCGGGTTAAGGGGAAAAGACTCTTCTTTTATTTTATTCGACATAATTGCATTAGAAGCCAGCCAGTGAAAAATAGCCTGAGAGTCCCATTTAAAATCAAAGGAATCTAGTACTTTTAAAATGGTGTGAGTTTCATGGCTGCTTTCAAATGATCGTATTACAGCAAAAATATTTGTTTTCATGTCACGAATATATACACGCTTGGTATCGGTCAGGATGTATAAAGGATTACCGTCTTTACAGCTGATTGCAATAACATTTTCTTCGAAAAATTGATTTCTTGGCTCGAAAGTCATCAGGGGAGTCGTTTGTATAGTAGCTTGTCCATCGTCTTCTACTAATTTTGAAACACTTATTACATTGGTGTCATCAATATAATATATATTTTTATCATGAATCGTATATCTTATGTCTTCTTTAAAGAAAGCTCCGAATACTTCTAGTTTGGCAACTACGTATTTCTTTTTATTAACTTTCAATATAATGCAGAGTTTGTAATCAGAGTCAATGAACACTAGAAAGTGTTCATTTTCGTCAAACTGATTGGTTCTAAAACAATAATCGAAGTCGTCTCTTTTACATTCTTCATAGGTTTCCAAGTTAAAGTAAATAATCGTATCGCTGAATTCGTTAAATTTATTAGACTTGTGTTGATGGTTAATGTTATAAAGGCAAGATATAGTTCCGTTTGATAATACTTTGAATCGCTGTACTTCGTTACCAAGCTGTTGTATTTCAATTTCTGCTGTATCGATGTTACACCAAGAGTTCATTTGTTTGTAGGTTTGCCTCCATGTAAGTCCGTACATCTGTTGAGCTGTAAAGTATATATCTCGGCAGTGTGTTTCCTTTTCGCAAAAGTTTTTCCATGCGAGGTCTGTTAGATTTTCAAATGCTTCACGCCAACTGCGGCACACTGCTTGGCATCTCAAAACCTGTATTCCGGGTAAAAACTGGAATATTGTCTGCAAGATCTCGGGCGGCAGTGTATCCGCACTCATCTTTGATTGATCAGAGTCACTTTAAAGAGCTGAAGGTTAAAAACTGCGAACAAAGAAAATAACATTTCATCATCATCATCATTAAACTTAAGAGCTTCGCTCTTGTCGGTGGAGTCTACGCCACTCTGTTCTATTTTCTGCCTTCCTTTTGAGCACCTGGTAACAAATAACATTTCAACAATACAAAAATAGTGTCTCACCTCACATATGTACCTACCTAGCATTTAAGTAGAATATGGAGAAAATCTACTTACCTACTAAGTAAGTTATTCGAGTAGGTATAGTATCTACCTAAGTCACAGAACACTTTTTATCTCAGACTTACAACAGATTTTATAACAGAACACCTTCAGAACACAAAGCAGAACACTTCACAACACTATTACTGGCAAAGAGTAGAGTAATGTATTGGGATTACTGGATTATTATGTAGGTATAGTATTGAAATTGAAAAGACACACACAATTAGAACATCATATAATAATTTAAATTTAAAAATTCGGGAATAGACAAACCCTTATTTCTTGAAAGAAATCAATAGAACTGTGCAATAGAATTGAAATCTTGTTGAAATCCAACGTCAATCCAACATACAGTTGGCTATAGTGTTGCCGCTCGATAGGCCAATATCGATAGCCTATCGATAGCCTATCGATAGAACATGTAGTTACCCTATCGATAGCACAATCAATAGTATCAGTACTATCGATAGTATTGCTCTCCAATATTGAATATACTATCGATAGTTTTGCTCTATCGATAGTGATATTTATTTCAATAGTATTGCATTCAGTGTGAAAGTAATGGGTGGTAGATTTGAAATTGCTGGCCAACTGACTGACCATACTTTATTAAGTAACAGTAGAAATAGAAGAAGTTTTGGTTAAATATGGTCATGTCATATATTCTACCACCCATTATACCTTCACACCGAATGCAATACTATTGAAATAAATATGACTATCGATAGGGCAAAACTATCGATAGTATCGATAGTATTGCTCTCCAATATTAAATAATATACAGCAATACTATCGATACTATCGATAGTATTGCTGTTAACCGATACTATTGCAGCGAAAGAGACTACTCTCGATTGTCCTATCGATAGGGTACATGTTTTTGACGTTTAACAATCGATAGCAAAACTATCGATTTTTCGGCAACACTAGTTGGCTAGGGGATTCCCAGATTCATAGAGAAAGAGAGAGAGAGAGAGAGAGAAAGAGAGAAAATTTGTCTATACTTTGATCTAAAGCTGCATACTTACTATGTTTCAGGGCAGCCCACTGACCGGTTGCCGTCACGAGTGCGAATCGGACGGCGAGTGTGGCGCGCAGCAGTCGTGCCGGGACTTCAAATGTGTCAGCCCTTGCAGCGATTGCGGTGTCAACGCGGACTGCGAGACCGTTGCTGCTCATCGCGCCGTCTGCAAGTGCCCGAGGGTATGGGACTTTCCTAAAATAATAAATAAATAAAATAAATCCGTTAAACACAATTTGATACTGAATATGCGACCGTCAAAATCAGAGAGTTTGTTTGAGATGAAGTAAGTACGTAGATAGTCAAACGATGTCACCACATACTTAGTCGAGAGGGTAGAAGTTGGTTAAATTCCTTAAGCACAGGCTTTAAGGGTTTTGCTTTCGTTAAATTTTGCTTGTCAGTCGACATACGTATTCATAGCACTTAAAAATATACTGTCCGATTCACATAATTGTGTGTATTGCTCAGGGTTACTTCGGTGACCCGTACAGGATCTGTACGCCGGAGTGCAGCTCCGACGGCGAGTGTCCGAGCTACAAGCCTGCCTGCGTGTACAACGCTTGTATTAACCCTTGTACCAATGCTTGTGGAGTCAACGCCGACTGCAACCTAAGAGGACTTACGCCCGTTTGTTCCTGCCCTAGGAACATGACCGGAGATCCCTTCACTTACTGCAGGCCTTTTGAAGCTCGTAAGTTTTTTTGCGATCAGGCTAAAAATGTCCTTAGATTTCAAGCAATTCTGGAAACAACAGCAGCTAAGGGACCTATTTCATTTGTCATTTTATTAAATTCACCCCTGTCCCATATTTGATGCAACTACTGCGTATAGATCACTTTACTGTATAGTACTAACCACCCTTAAAAAAGCAACGTAGCTAGCTAGCTACAAACACGTTGACCCTGTATTTGTCCTAAGGTGACCTGTGCGAGCCCAATCCTTGCGGCGCCAACGCCAAGTGTACGCCGGGCCACGACCGCACCGGAGCCGAGCGACCCGTGTGCACCTGTCCTTCTGGGTACATCGGCAATGCTCTTGTCTCTTGTGAAAGGGTAAGTCAATGGTTTTTTTCTATTTGATTGGGCCCTAGTATAGGTGACGGTCAACATATTGAACAATAACTGAGCACAGAAATTATATATCTAATATGAGGTGGAGCGCGAGCTTTCCCTCACCACTCCAACTACAAATCAATCACCGTATCTTCGGGAGGAATTTTTACATGTTGAACTGAAAAGTCCGTGACAGCCACATTGGAAACCAAAGTTCGATTTATCCTTTCAAATTCTAGAAGAATCCAATCAAGAAAACTAAAGACCAAGTTGCAATTAACAGGGAGAATGTGAGCTGGACTCGCAGTGCCCGGACCACTTAGCCTGCGTGGGGTACCAGTGCACGGACCCGTGTCTCGGCAACACGCAGTGCGGCTCCGGCGCCGTGTGCATGGGCCGCCGGCACATCGCCGTATGTACCTGCCCTAATGGTATGTAAACCAGGTTATAATGTAAGTTCTATGTCATTTGAAGAGATCTAATTACCTAGATACTTGAATTGTTTTTGTTGTTTCAGTTTACGACAAAAGATTGGTTACATGCATGATTGCTTAGTCTTAATAATCATTATAAAGTACCTACAACAAACACACACGTACACTTCAACAAGCTTTCCGATGTGCTCCATTCAAGTTTATATTTTCATCTTAATCTACTCATCAATTTATAGTTTAACTTTAGAGGAGTAACGTTTCCTTCTGTGACAGGCCGCAACGGTGACGCCCTTGTGAATTGCTACGAGTCCCGATCAGTCGCCGCCAGCACGAGGTACTACCGGTACAAGAGGAACGGCAACTTTACCGACCACGACCAAGACAAACCCGAAGCGCCGGTAGCAACAGTCACCGAGCTCCCGGAAACCACTACTCAAGCTGAAGAACAAAAGAAAGAATAAATTGTTTTATTAAATTAACGTCTCACTCGTGAGACCATAAAATGTATCTATTTTTATAGAGCCAGAGTAGATTAATCGAATCGTTTCGATCGAATTATGTATGAATGGGTGTTTAATACTCATGCATGTTATCGAGATTACTTACTTTATTAACAATATTGATTTAAAATCGAGTAAGTACAAATGCCATAAAAGTATAAGAGCGATTGTTGAAAAGACTACCTACCTACCATGTGATGTTGCTAAACCTGCCTTACTCAGTAAACAATAAAATAAAACTGCCGTTTAATGAATTTAATAAATTGTGTGCCATTTTTATACTTAATTACTTATATCTAAACAAAGGTTACCTCAATATTTAACAAGAAATAAATAAGTTACTGACTTAACTATGTAGTACCTATATGCTTTTTATTTAATTTCCTTTGTATAGGTCGCGCCACGTAAAATGAGCCCTAGCTGACAGATGCGCATTAGACGATTTTTGAGTCTGACGTTTAACATTTGTTTTAAAATACCATCGCGCACAAAAGTGTTTAATTACAGTCATGGTTTTACGCACAAAAGAAAGAAAAATATTATTAGTAAGGTGGAATATAAATAAAAAAAAATACACAACTACCAATCAATATTGGATTTAGTGTAAAATGTGTAATGTGTAATTTACATGAAACATCACGCCGCGCGGGTGCCCGCGCCGTGCACCCGCTTAACGCAGCGCACGCACGGCCTAAAAATGTAAAAAATATATTCGAAAATTAAAAAAAAAAAAACATTTTTCTTCCATTAAGTCTTCACGGGTGGCGCGAAAACCAGATGAGGACGCGGTATTGATGCCAGAAGTGGCCATTTTATTATCATTTTGTTGTCGTCACTTTCATAACCTTTGGAATCAGAATCATCATACCCTACGCATAGTCTATAAGTCAACATACGTAACCGCGTGCGAAAGACTTTTACAAGAATGAAACGATAAAAAGCCCTAGTACTTTCGAGCGTAAGTGTACCTACCCATGCGCGAACACGTGATTTTCATTTGTTTCTAAAGTTCTTTTTACGTGGCGCGACCTATACTTATTTAATTAAATTATTGGTCCAGTCATACTCTTGGCAGTTAAGAAACGCCTATAGGTACCTAGGTACCTATTTCAAACTGCACTTGCTGGACTGGCTGGACTATTAAGCGTGGAGGGTTACGTTAACTTCCGCATGGTTACATTGGTAACGCACTGACAATACCTGCAGCGGTATCTGCCTCTGTAGGGCAAGCTTATTATTTAGTCAGAATAATTATTTTTCGCCTATATCTTTTTTTTTTACGTTTTTCACTAGATTAATTATGGACGGAGTCCTAATTATGGAGATTCTACTTCGAATTTCAGAATGGCCAAAAAGAGTAGAAATTGAAAAGTGGCAAGATTCTAACGTCGTCCCTTTCAAATCAATCTAAAGGTGCGTCCAAGTCCAACCAAACCAAACATAGAGCGGCAAGCGCGCGGCAGCAACACGCGGCACATCCAACAATTCTGCCGCGCTCTTTGGACGTGCCGCGTGTTGCTGCCGCGCACTTACCGCTCTATGTTTGGACGCACCTTAAGAACAACGGACGGACGACACTACAGTATAGCAATTTTTAAATTTTCACTCTTTTTGGCCAGTCTTGTACGGGTCGAATCGAATCAGATCAGATCAATGATATTTTATAAGTACAGAGATGTTACCTTCATAGTAATTATCATTTTTAATATGTGCCGAAAAATGATTACAATGACAGCTAATGACAGCACTTTAATATGCTTCAAATGTCTTCAGTGCATATAGAATAACATTTTAGACGCAGAGTGGACACTTTCTTGAAAAGTACCTATTAGTAAGAAATAAAACATCTTGTAAAAGTAAAGAATTTTTATCAAAAATTGTAATTTTTTTTTAATTGTTAATAAACGCACGCGTTATTTGAGAACTGCCTTTCTTGGTGATTCTAGAATATCTTCTAACTCCGGTAAACTGACATTATCCAGACTTGACGGAGAGTTCTGAACATTATGAATTAGTTTTTTTCTGAAAAAGAAAATAATATTATTAATAGATTGTTGAAAGAAGAAGTTAGTAGTTACATCAGTAGTTATACAATAGGTACAGCATATTTCTAAAAGAAATTTCTTCCTACAGACCCCACAGAGAGAGACGTGAAAGTAAAAAGGCA
Source organism: Anarsia innoxiella (assembly GCA_947563765.1). Classification (NCBI taxonomy): domain Eukaryota; kingdom Metazoa; phylum Arthropoda; class Insecta; order Lepidoptera; family Gelechiidae; genus Anarsia; species Anarsia innoxiella. Next base: position 4,211,720 of record OX387410.1, on the reverse strand, counting down.
TTTTTGCATTTTTTATTCAGAATTATTAAACGAATCAAATAATGTGATTATGTCAATGAAATAAGTTTTTTCGAAACCTTTTTTCGAAACATTTTACGATCTAAAAGAAGGTTGGAAGTGATTGCTACAGATTCTGCTACTTTTTGATGGTGTCCAATCTGGTTCGCATCTTTGTTCATGAACAATAGCAATCCATTCTTGTACTGTGACCTGATCACTCGGAAATCTGATTCTATAAAAGAAAAAAGTCATAAATTTTTACTATAAAAGATTATAAAACTAGAATTTAGTAAAACCATTTTAATATTTATTACATAAGTCATTACATAAAATAGATAGGTAGCTATCATAAAGAAGTAAACTGGACAACTAAAAATTAGGCATAATATGCTACCATCAGTCGCATGTGCACTAACTAATCTATGTCCGTTGTAACTAATCTTTGTCTCGCATCCTTATCGCTCTCGCGTCAAAATCAATCGCTCTTTCTCTCTTTATCTGAATTATGGCGTCTTTGAAAAAAAATTGAAATTTAAGTAATAAAATGTATCATTGCATACTCACGAGTGGTATGAGATACCCCCCCTGTGATTTGTTCACTTTCTTGTCGTAATTGGTACACTTTCGAAACACGCACAAAGGCATTTTTTATTTATTTAGTCAAATTTTAGTACCTGACAGGAACACCCAATATTCCTTCCAACTCATCGGAGATTAAAGATGCTGGCTGCAGTAAGATTGTTAAAAATTTGAAGATAGAGGAAAAGGGACAAGTTATAATCTACGCAGATGAGAGCGGACGAGATCTTCGCAATATTCTTCAAAAACTGATGGGAAATAACTTCACAGTAACTTCCGTAATTAAACCGTTTGCGCCTTTACATAATGTATTGAGTACGTGTGAAAATGATTGTAGAAGTTTCACAAAAAGAGATCACGTGATTATCATGTCAAATGGAATAAACCAAAACTTGGAGATGTATAATTCAGTATTAAAATCTGTAATTTATAAACTTAAACATACCAATGTATTTGTAAGCAGTATTTGTATAGGTTTGCAATATTATAGTAGGCATGAAAAGCTTCTTGACTGTGTAGTAGAGTCTTTATCATTTATGAATGACAATGTATTGGATTTTGAAATCTTCTTACATTCTGATACATTCAAAGTAAATAAACTTGATACATGTAGGTCTATATGGAGAGCTATAAATTACAAATATTATGCAGTAGAAAAGTTTTTTCGTTAATATGTCACTTGATAGTAATATGAAATCTCCAAATTGTGTAAATACTAGTCTAGAACAAAATATATCTAAGTGTAAGAGTACAACATCCTTAACACCTTTAAATATCATTCATCAAAACATCTGTGGTATTAATACTAAAAAGGATCAGTTGGAAATGTATCTAGAGTGTTCAGATAAAAAATATGATTATGTCTGTCTTAGTGAACATTTCCTAAATTCTCAGTCTGTGGAGTACTTAAATCTCACCAACTATGAAGTAAAGTCAATTTTCACTAGGAGTAAAAAGGCTAGAGGCGGCACTCTAATTTTAGGTCATACAGAAAAAAAGTGTACTGAGCTAGAATGTTGTAAAAAAATTGCTGCTATTGACTGTCTAGAATTATGTGGAATAAGGGATTTGGACACTAATATCAATATACTATGTTGTTACCAAAATAATACTAAGTTTGATTTATTTTTAGAGAAGTTTGAGTTGTTATTGCATACTTTCTTTGATAAAAATGTTGTTATTATGGGAGATTTTAATGTAAATATGTTGAGTGATTATAGTCAAAAGGACAAGTTTCTGAATCTCCTAAAATGCTATAATTTCCGATATCTCATTGAGACAGTAACTTACATGAGAAATGGCTCCGAGTCTTGCATTGACAATATTATAACTAACATTGCGGTAGATTCAGTAGCGGATACCTCGGTTGATCATAATGGACTAGCGGATGGTCATGCGGCAATTACTGCCAGTCTTTTACTAGAAAGCCAAAGGGATGATAAATGGGTAGAAAAAGTTATCTATAAAGAACGAAGGAAATTCAACTCATATAATAAAAATAGATTTAGGCAAACTCTAACTACTGAAAGCTGGGTTAATTTAAGCATTGAAGAATTTATTACAAAGTTTACTTATACGTTTAACACAAATTTTAAAAAAGAAAGAAAGAAAGTTAATATTAATAAAGTAAAGACGATAAGTTGGTTATCAAAAGGCATAAAAATATCTAGTCAAATGAAGAGAATACTTTGTAACTCAGATCGCTCTCATAATGATTCTAGTGTTTTCGATTATAAAGCTTCATATTTACGTATTTACAGGAAAGTATTAAGGCAGGCAAAAACTTTATCCATCCAAAGAAAAATTATAGAGTGTCAAAATAAAGCAAAAGGAATTTGGAGTATTGTTAACGAATATAAGAGCAAAAAGAGTAATAGTAAAAATACAAATATATTATTAAAATTGGATAATAAATTAATAGAAGATCCTATAGAAATAGCCGAGATATTTGCGAGACAATTTGACCATGGAAATGTTCAGTCTGTAGTAAGTTCTACTTTAGCATTAGAATTTTTAAAGAAACATACCTCAAGAATACATTATGATATGGAATTTAGGGAGGTATCAGCTAATGAAATACATAAAATTGTATTAGCAATGGAAAATAAAGCGTCCTGTGGATATGATGATATGCCTATATCTATTATAAAACACAATATTGATATTTTAGACAATACTTTAGCCATATTCTACAACAAATGCATAAACAGAGGTATATTTCCAGACCCCTTAAAGATAGCGAAGATCATACCTGTGTACAAAAACAAATGTAAATTAGATCCCAAGAATTATCGGCCAATTTCGTTACTGCCCGTACTTTCAAAAATATTTGAAAAAGTAATTAAAAATAGACTAGTTGAACATTTGAATTTAAATACAATCTTAAATAATTGTCAATTTGGTTATCAAAATAATTTAGGAACATCTGATGCAATAGATAATTTAGTGAACGAAATAGTCTTTAATCTTAATGAGAAACTTAAAGTAGCTGGAATTTTCTTAGACCTAAGTTCGGCCTTTGACACGGTAGATCATACAATTCTTATACAAAAACTTGAATATTATGGCGTGAGAGGTAAAGTGTTGAATTTGTTTGAATCTTATCTGCGAAATAGGAAACAATTTGTTGAAATTAAAAAAGTAGGCAATCGAAATAGTGAGATTAAGTATAATTCCAAACATATCAACATATCAAAAGGGGTTCCACAAGGCTCTATCCTAGGTCCGGTTTTATTTATTATATTCATAAACGACTTAACAGACTTTATTTCATTTAAAGTACCACAGGCAAGTTTAGTGCTGTTTGCAGACGACTCTAATGCTGTGTTAGCTAGTACGAGCATTGAAGAATTAAATAGGTTAGGTAATGGAATCTTGAACGCTTTTAACATCTGGTTTACTAGTAATGGACTTGTAGTAAATGGCACTAAAACTAACGCAATTCTCTTTAAAACTACTGCAAGAAATAGGGATGATATTGATATGCATATAAATAATGAAAAAGTTAAGTCTGTACAAGATACAAAGTTTTTAGGAGTCCATGTAGATCGTTTTTTAAACTGGAAGACTGAAATGAGCTCTCTAGAAAACAAAATCAGTTCATCTTGCTATGCATTACGAAGTCTGAGAGATTATTTAACAATAGAACAGTTACGTATGGTGTATTTTGCGCTAATAGAGTCCAAACTTCGCTATAGCATTAAGTATTGGGGAGGTAGCTACAAATATAATATAAACAGTGCCTTTGTTATTCAAAAAAGAGCTATCCGAATGATGGCGCGTATTCCCCCTTGGGAATCGTGTAGAGATTACTTTGTTAAGTTTAAAATATTAACTGTGCCTAGCCTTTACATTTTTATTGTTTTACAAGATGTAGTAAAAAATAGAATCCGATTTGAAACAATAGATGAAAGAAACAATAGACTTAGAACTAGGAGAAAAGATTTAACTTCAAAACTTCATCCAAATTTAGAAATAGTTAAACACTGCCCCATGTACCAAGCCGTCCTACTGTTTAATAAATTACCAAATGATTTAAAAGAAATAGATAGCCTTAATATGTTTAAAAATAAATTAAAGAACTTTTTATTAAGTAAGAATTGTTATTCTATTGCAGATTTTTTAAGTGATTGTTAATTTTTTTAAGTTATATTCTTTTTTTATCCCTGTAAATGATCTCAAAAAAAGTTCCTACTTAATTATTAGTTTGTAAGTTAGCTGTTACTAGCATTTTTTTCGCACACAGTGTTTATTTGTACTGTTTTTGAAAATAAATGTCTTATGTCTTATGTCTTACGTCATGCTCTTGACTGCGCTTGTCGCAGACTAACTACAAGTTGTCATAGTTAGGTCAATTTACAGTCTTCAAAATACGTGCGCATACAACATATCTGCACCTAGTATAATATAATATCATTGGATCAGATAGAATCTTCGTGAAAGCAAGACGGGAAGCCCAGTTAAAACGTCAAAACGCCAACAACTGTCAACTTCATCAAACGAAACGAAACGCAATTTTGACATTTCATTTTGATGGGTTGATGATACCTACGTCCTGTCGTTCGATTATATTATCGAATGATGAGAGAATTAAGTGTTTTTTTACGATAATTACGTGCTAAATACTGTAAATATTTATGCAGAAAAATGTCTGACATCAACATGGAGAAGTTTGCAGTACCAGACTTTGTTCCTGAGCGATACGTGAAGGAGCTAGCCAGGTCTTGTGTCGGGGGGGAGGAACTAGCTCAGCAGAAAGACAAGATACAAACTTTAGCTGAAGAAACTGCGAGTGCTCTCAAGAAGAATGTGTACGAAAACTATATGCAATTTATCGAGACGGCCACGGAGATATCCCACTTAGAAGCAGAAATGTACAAGCTGTCTCACTTGCTAAGTGAGCAGCGCACGGTGCTGACTACGCTCTCTTACGCCTCGGTTTTGGGCAACGAGAATACCATTTCTAGAGAATCACTCGACAACACTGATGTGGAGGCGGACAGGGCCGAGGAGCAACGTAAAAACAAACTTAACCTCATTTCAGAAAAAGTTGAGAATTGCATGAATCTTTTGGATGTTCCCGACAGAACTTTGTTACATGAGGGAGACTTATTAGAAATAGACGCGGAGGAGAACACAGCTTTACAGAGGATGCATGTATATTTGTTTAATGATAGTCTCATGTTAACCTCTTGGATATCAAATCGTAGGGGTCCTATGAGGTATAAGTTTCAGGCTAGTTATCCAATCAGTACTTTAGCTGTTGTTAATGTACGTGACCTGGGTACTGTTAAACAAGCTTTTAAAGTATTAGCCTTCCCAGACACGAGGGTTTTTCAATGTAACAGCTTGGCTATCAAGAAAGACTGGCTGGAAAAGTTTGATTTGGCTAAAAAGCTTCATATTGAGAAGGAGAATTCAAAACAGAAAAAGAAAGAGGAGAGACCTAAACTAGAGTCAATGGAATCCCCAAGCCTGTCAGTGGAAGAGCTTCCATCGCCTCAAATAGTTCAACTACCAGAGTGGCTGGCTGATGTCACTGAAGAATTAGATGTGTTGATTGTTGAGAGACACTTCCAAAAGACTTACGAATTAATGGTCTCCGCCCAGGAAGCATTAAATACTGATGAATTCAAATCCCACCCACAAAAAGCTGATATACTTAAGAAAATAGAACAGAAACAGAAGGCTTTGATTGATATATTGTTAAAAGAACTTGATGTGACTCACAACTGGAGTCCTAGAGGTGGACTGAGGTCATCACGGTATCCTGTTCTAATACTCAATAAGTTCAACATGACCAGTCAGGCATGTGAACTATTTTTAGCTATTTGTAGCCACACCGTTAAAGTGCATGTCAAAGGTGTGCAAATGGAAGGGTCAATTAGTACGTATGTAAAACAAGTTGGTGAAGTCTTCTTCTGCTCATTGAGTGATGCCTTAACTGAATTTACTTCATTGTTCCCTAAGAACAAAATAAGCGCTTTTGTAGTGTGGGCTAGTATGCAGCTTAGAATTTTAATGAGTCAGTTGATTAAACAAGTATTTACTCCACAGTGCCCATTAGAATCTATCCTGGAGTGTGTACACAGTCTAAGAGAACAGTGTACACTGTTCTGTGAGTTCGGCCTTGACCTAAGATTTCAGATGAACAGTTGTTTCAGGATGCCTATAATAAAAGCCTTAACAGAGTATAAAGAAAAGATTGTAGATTCTATGAAAGCAAAAGTTACAGAGGACAAGTGGACTCCGGTTGCCATGCACACTAAAGCTGGAGTGCAAAAGTTCTTAGCACAGATGGAAAATTTGGGCCTTATATTAGCTAAGTTTGTAATCAATGAGACTTGGATAGACTTATCTAGCAGTACTATATGGTTTGCTCAGTCTGTTATAACTGTACAGAAAGTGGGACTTGAACTGGTTACTAGAGACATGATGGATGTGCTCGACGAATGCATTTATGCCATATTCAATGCCCGTCTTATGCTCTCTCTAGGGAATGACTCCAGTTACGCACAGAATAATTACAAGTTCATTCTAGATACGGTGATGCCAATGATGTTAAGACGCTACAGAGAAGAGGTTGGTTACGATAATGTAAAGCTAACAGAACTGGCAAAGAAATTTGGTGTCAATGTTGTACTACCTAAAAAGTCAAACATCACAAAATACACAAGCAGTGAATATTTATGAGAATAGTCCTCAATAAATACATAATACGATATAATGTTGGTATATGAAATTATTTTTTATTATGCTGAAGCTTTAATACTGTAAAAATAGGTAGTAAGCATGCAGGATTTTTGTAAGTTTATTTAATAAATGATCAAATTGAAATTTATATCAAGTTATCAATATGAAATTTTAATAATAAACCATGAATGGTTCACGAGGTTTTTATTTAGCCCCCATAATCAAAATAATGATAATTTTAAATAATTTGAGCTAAAAAAAAAGTCAGTTCATAGAATATGGTGTTTATTTGACGATTATTAATGTACATTTTGGTAGAATTTAATATAATTTCTATTAATATTTTTTTTACATTGAATAATACTTAAACATTAGAGATTAAATATTTACAGCACTAAATTACTTTCTCGATTTAAAAAATGAGAGGCTTCTAGACTCAGTCAGGGAAATCTCTGTGAACTTAAACTTTTGATAAATCCATACCGTGACATAGCTGACTACCTAGTCGGTATCCATTAAAGTTTCTAGGAATGTTGTGCCATTGATCAACTTGGTAGTCAATATGACAAACTCTACATTAGGGTTAGATGAGTTGGAAATGTCATCGTCTTGCTGGCTGATGGCTCTCAGAGCAGATATCTCTTGATACGTGCAGCCTCCAATGAAGAACACTAGGACGACCTTTGGAGTCTCCATCGAAGAGGAGTTTTCGCTAGAGATAGAGTTTCGTCGCGCCATACGTGGTTGTAACGTCTGGAGCTCATCTATCGTTGGTCCTGGTAGTAAACCGAGAACATCTTGGATACCTGAAAGAAGAAAATATTTATTTGCCAGAATTGCGATTTTGTTATTCTACATCCATCGAAAGAGGAAATAGGTATACAGGGTGGCCCGTCGATTGACGTCCAAAAGGTAAATTTGGATTCCTCCTGTCGTGGGGTATCCGAATCACCCCCATGTATGTTCCGCGATTTTTTACGGTTTCCGAGTTATGACGTGTTTTCTGATTTTTTGAAATTTTTCTACCAACCACCCTAAAAAGGTTCGTAGAAAAAAAAGTACAACACTTTTTCATAATTTTATTTTTGCATCAGATGCTTCATGACCCTTACTTTTATGCATAAAATATTCAGCTTTGTAACTTTCATAAAAGTTGGGAAAATATAGGTCGGAAGAGGAAAAATTTATTGTATTGACTGAAAAATAATCAAAATCTTCAAATTTAAATTAAGAAGTTAAAATGACGACTTCATGGATTTTAAGCTAGCTTAAAAAATGCGCCAACTTCTTAGCTTTCATAATCATCGAAAAAAATTGTACTTAATAAGGCTACTTCTGCTAGAATCAGCCTTTAAAGAGAGCAAGGTCGAAAAATATCAGAATTGGACGTTTGAGTATTTATTTTTTCTTTCATATTTTATGATCAACTAGAGTCTGGCTAATGAAAGCTGATACTGAAAAAGCGCGGCAAATTTAAAAAATATCAGTATAGCAACCCTAAAGTCAACCACAACGAAACATCAACAACACGCCATCTTGTTGCGTTAGAGATAGGGATACCATATACTGATTCTGATTTTACCAAATCTTTCGGAAAACAGGTGAAAATAAATTTCTTTAAAATAAAATTGCCAAGTTTTTCTCTAGTAAATAGTGTACCTAATTAATTAAGCTATTTATTAGACCAACTTAAGACTTAGTGTTGCTCTTGAAATGATCCAACATGTACATACGATACTTATTTTTGATGAATACAATTTTAGCACACGTACGAATTTTTAAAACTCATTTTATAAAATGTTAAAAATGAGTTTGTTTTAAAAATGCCTTTTTGGAATTAATTGTTCCTAAGTACTTTCTGTTTAAAATATCCCAATTTGTAGGGTAAATATCCGATGGTAGGAACACTAGTGTTGTCATATAAAAAGTTTGCAAAAAAATCCAGTATCTACTTTCGTTAGCCAGACTCTAAACCTCAGTAGGTTTAAAGACAGTGTTATCCTACCGAAAATTACAAAAAAGTAGCCAAGATTGACACATTTGGGGGTTTTGGAGCACCTGTAAAAGATGAGGTACACCTTGAGAAAAATATGCAGATATGCATCATTTCTATGGGGTTGCACAAGGAAACGGCCTTCAAGCAGCACGACTGTATCGTAAACAACTTCTACGAAGTGGGATCCCTTCAGGACCCTCGCGTTGACCAGGAGTTCTGCCTTCCATTGAGCTTTGGCGTATGTCAATAAAAATACGAAGGTCAGGATAAGACTCAGGTTGCAGCCCACCACGTCTTTGAACTTATTTTCGATACAGTCGTGCCGGTTCAAGGTCGTTTCCTTGTGTAACCCCGTAGAAATGATGCATATCTGCATAATTTTCTCAAGGTCTAACTCATCTCTAACAGGTGCTCCAAAACCCCCAAATGTGTCAATCTTGGCTACTTTTTTGTACTTTTCGGTTAGATAACACTGTCTTTAAACCTACTGAGGTTTAGGTGATCATAAAATATGAAAGAAAAAAAAATACTCAAACTTCCAATTCTGATATTTTTCCACCTTGCTCTCTGATTCTAGCAAAAGTAGCCGTATTAAGTACCAATTTTTTTCGATGATTATGAAAGCTGAGAAGTTGGCGATTTTTTAAGCTAGCTTAGAATCCATGAAGTCATCATTTTAACCTCTTAATTTAAATTTGAAGATTTCGATTATTTTTCAGTCAATTCAATTTTTCCTCTTCCGACCAACATTTCCCTAAATCTGATGCAAAAATAAAATCATGAAAAAGTGTTGTACTTTTTTTTCTACGAATCTTTTTAAGGTGGATAGTTGAAAAATCTCAAAAAATCAGAAAACACGTCATAACTCGGAAACCGTAAAAAATCGCGGAACATATTGGGGGTGATTCGGATACCCCACGACACGAGGAATCCAAAGGGGTTTGAAGATAATGTCCTATCTAAACTTGTGTATGTACCTTTTTCGACAAAAATGGCGGAAGTCTATGAAACCTTCATTAATCGATAGTCCAGGTCAATACAAATCGAAAGTATAAATGAAAAAAATTTGATAAAGTATCACGTTTTCGAGATATAGGCTCTCAAAAATAGACTAGTGGCGCCAGTACATGAAAAACTGTGTTTTTGTGTTATTAAATGGCACATATTGTATTGGAAATTGATACTAGGAGTTAAATGAAGGATCCTGGCTTATTTTAGCGACCCCCCTCCCTCCCCCCAAGATGCTCAGCCTATAATTTTTATTGTTTTGGGTATAAATAAGGTGGGAATTTAGAGTGGATTGAAAATAAGAGTTTTTGAAACAATCTATGTCAACTCCCAATACCACCCCCCCTTCAAGTACCCCCTATATTTTATTTTGTTACTGCACTGGCCTGTTTACATGCTAAAGGGCATGCTAAAAAATTATGTTATTTATAGAAAAACGGATAAATAACACTGAAAAAATGCATTAAAATAGTAATAATAATAGCATTAATTCCGCAGTACACAACAAGGTAATTTATCAAATTAACAGAAACCGCCGTAAATGGTAGTTATTTCGGTGTTTTCATAACTATTGTTAATTAACTCTAATGAGGTGTTAACGTGGCGGACTATAATGGTTATTTTTAAATGTTTTATGCAACTATTTATGTCGTATGTATTTCGGGTATGAAGCCGTTGATAAGGCCGTGTGGTATTTAGTTATTGCCTACAGTAGTGTGGTGAATCACGCTTACGTCACCAACTGTGCGATTGTGAGTAAATAATCATCATATTCGCTGCGTCGAGCTAGTTTGCTTTGATTGAATATTTGACCCGCCTACTCAATACCTCACCTTAAATACCTATAGATACGAAGTATTCATGTACATTCATGCACAAGTGTCTCATTCATTAGGGTCTAAGATAAAATAAATTATTTTTAATTTATCATTTAATTTCAGCTTTCACCACTACACAATAAAATCTATTTTAAAATGATGTGAAAATTTAGAAGTTTTTGATGTTCTAAGTCTAAGGTAACAAGTGGGCGTGTGTTACTATATCAGGCAAAAACTACTAAACAGATTTGATGAAATAGCTACTAATCGAAAGGCGTGAAGCATCTGCACTGGATTTATCAAAATACATGTTTTAAAATGTAGAAAATTTTACAAAATGTCTCGTATGAACTAAAATATCCACTGACCTGACCATCCTTTATTCTTAGCAATATGTTCACCAAGTCGCACTACGAGAGGCGTGTATGTACTGGAGAGGAAGCTTTTTTTCGCGTCGGGGTCTGAACCGTCCACTGTTAGACGTAATGTCTGCGAAATAAAATATACGTACATACATATCCGTCACTCAATCCTACTTATATTGTAAATGGCGATGCATGTATGTGAACATGTTTGTTACTCTTTCGCGCAAGAACTACTAAAAAGATTTTGATGAAACTTGGCAATTTATAGCTTATATATCAGAATAATACATAGGCTATATTATTATTTAAGGATAACGTAATTTTTTTTCAGGATATGACTATAATCGCGGGAAGCCATAAACAAATCTGTAGTTTATTAAGTATATTGTTGACTACCTTCCTAAGTACAGCATACTGCCGGGTTCCAGTCTGTGCTTTAAGGAGACCGCACTTCTCAAGATTGCACAACGTGAGCCAAGTCTTAAGGCCGTACACTTGTACAATCTCACGCTTGTAGTATTCTAGAACTTTCGGCTTTAGACCGGACCCTGTTACGCATTGCAGGCAGATCAAACGGAGCACCTGTAACGTAAAGATAAGATTGAAAGTGTATAAATAACAGATATTTACAGTTGAATATTGTTCTATATCTGAATAATTTTAAGGTTTCTAATACCACGGACGTAGTAATGGGCAGTTGATTGTCCAAAATAACTTGTAAAAAAGAGATTTATGGAGATTAAAAAAGATCAACCAATTTTACTGTAATCCAATCGAATTGATAGTTCCGCGTGACAACTAAAATATACCGAACAGTCGATAAACTTTTTAATGTTGTTTTATTATGTCAGTTATCTAAATGGCAGTAAAAGTTAATTTATCCATTAAACATTGTTACATACTCGGATTCCCCGATGGGAAAGGCGTGACGGATAGGTACACACACACCTACCTATGTACCTACATTGTTACATGCCTTTCTCATTTTTCTAAACGAGCGGATGATGTATTCTTAATTTATATAAAATACTTTTTCTATAACTGGTTGCATTTACAGGAGCCCATTAAATATTGTTTACCTTAGTGAGAGGTGCTTTCTGAGCGATGAGGTCTTCAATGAACGGGCAAATCTTCTCGTTGTCGACGCATTGAAGGAATTCCTCCTCGCATTGTATCATGTCTTGGAATTCGAAGCTGTCTGTCGTGCGCTACAATTACTTTCATGTTTTTAAGATATTTTCGCTCGATAATCGTAACAATTTCTAAGTAGGTAGGTATATTTTTTTGAGGTAAGTACTTAATTCCAAGATATTAATGGAGAAGAAATTATATGTTTCGAATTTGAGAAAAACAAATAAGGACGCTGAAAATGTTAAATGGAATATTTCGCTACGCCTATCTTAATGCATTAAGAGGGAGGTCTTTATTTATGCTGGTCGGTTCATGTATTTCGTACAGACACCAGTGTAACCTGACCCACTGGAGGCATTTAATGGTGTTATTATACTCATACTAACCTCTTTAATATACTCCGCTATATGCATGTGCGTGGCTAGCGACTGTCTGTTGGCCAGCAACTGCGGCAGTCTACTCACGAACTGTTTGATCTCCTGCACTGACTTCTCGTTGTGTTTTTCTTCCATTTGTGTTTTAATCGCGCGAATTTTGCGGGAGAGAGCTGCGCCTACCTGTGGTATAAATTAATTAAATAGGCTTTCGACCAGTTAAGAAAATTATCTTCGATTTAGTTGACTGAATAGAGCGCAAGGCCAGTTTATACTGGACGTGCAACTCAGTACCCACTCGCCAATAGATAAAAGCACAGCAAAGCTTGATCTTAGGACGAAAAATAATCCATCACTATAATAATAATAGCTTTACATACAACAGTAATGTTACAGTCTCGTATTTCAGCAAAGAGTTCCTCCCCGCTGTTGAGCACGATGCGTTTCTTCTCTCTTGCGGCCGCCTCCGGGTTCAAGTCCTCGGGCGTCACGAACTTGTGACCAGGGAAAGTCGCCGTCGAGCTCTTTATACCGTACAGCTCGTCTGGGGGAACAAGTTATAGCTATTTACATTAGAGAATAGACTCTTAACAATACGAATATACTTAATGCAAATTAGTTATGTAATAACGCAAAGTTGGATTTCAGTGTGGAAGACACAAAGACATGGCAGAGTCGATTCCGTTCCAGGTTAGCTAAACCCAAAATCTTATGATTTCCCTGTTATACACATACTAAGCATTATACACATACTAAGGCATTAGGTATCCTTTAGGAATTGTTTTACATATTCTTCATCATATGACTCAATGGACCCACTGCCACGGCAACGGTTTTGGACAGGGCAGCATTGAATATTTGTCTACTAATTGATCAAACATGTCTAATCCACCAGTAAGGCTTCTTAGTGTAGTTAACTGGTTAAGTAGGTAGATCAACTTATTTACCGATAAGTCCTTCGTAAGTGAGCTGAGTGGCCATAACGCTGGCGAAGTCCAAAGCGCGGTCAAACAGCAGCAGGTTATCTATGCACGAGGTCTGTGCCCCACGCGGCCCACTGCCTTGCTCTTCTTTGTTTAGACGGCAGAGCAAGTCCCATACCTGCGGAAGCATTGATGATACGGATTTTCATATTTCAGCTGTTTACGAAGATGGTCTTTTCTAGTGATGTTAGTTAAACGCACTGCCCCTTTGCTTCTCAAGTCTCAGGTCACATCGCCAGCGGCGGCGCGCGGCAAGTCGGCCAATTAGAGCTGATCAGTTAAGCAGGTTTTCAACGTTATACATACAGTGTGGTTCATTTCACATCACATAATGCTACGTACGATGTCAATTTATGAAACGACGAGATCCCGATTCTAATGCTCTCTCGCTCGTGTCGCGTGGCTAGATCTACAGTGGGTCTTGATACTTACTTATCTGGTTACCTATATTACTTAATATGAAGGACATTTTGCTGGGTAGAGTCTGGTACAAAATTAACGCAAGTGACGAATGTTTAAAAATAGGACAGCCGAAATCATTTTCTGCACCATGGCAATTTTAGATCTGTCTCGTTATAATTAAGTAAGTATATTTAGTTTCTGCCAGCTGTTTTCAACTAATATTATTATTTACTGCGAAAGTTTCGATAAATGCATTAACTGATAGATAAATCGAAACATTGTTTTGTTATCAATGTTACAAATATCGATGGTGCTTATATAACGCTTTATTGCTAATATACTGGGTAGGTACTATTAATTACTTAGATACATAATTAAATGAAAGTAAATATAAGAGTGGAAATATGTAAAAATACCAAATATTAATTAAAGACAAAAAAGTACGACACATCTAACAAAGGCCCCGACGAGATTCGAACTCGTGATCTCCTGTTTACTAGACAGGCGCTTTAACCAACTAAGCCACGGCGCCGATGTTCGGCACGGCAAAATTTGGTATCATAATCTGCACTGTTATATTGTGAAAACAATAAAACACATTTAAGGATCACGATTACCTATTATTAATAATGAAGGTTAATTGTGTTTATTAATTATTTTGATATAAGTTAATCGGAATGATTGGAATAATAGATAGTAAAGCAACAGAAGTCAGACTATTTATTGAAAGTTTCAGATGTTTTTTTTCGGATGAAAAGAAATAATTCTTAGATGAAAACTAAAAAAAAAAAGGTTTTATCTCAGAATGTTTAATATTTTGGGTCATAGGTATATAGACAAAAAAAAAGTTTCTTCTGTTCCCGAAAATCCGAAGAATAGGTACTTACTTAAAGGTATGTTCTGAGCTTGAATATCTAAAAAGTAAATAAGGAAAGACAGCTTTAATGACTATTTTACCTGTTTAGCAGCGACGCCCTTCCCAAACACTCGTGGTATGATTCCGTACATCTGCTGTATGGTACGCAGCGCCTGCGCCGCATTGTATATGCACGTAGGGTCTCCTTCTAGGTAGTTTTCCCTATTGAAGTGTTTATAATACACTCGAGAGCAATGAATCCGGGTCGGTCAAACCAAAAACTAAAAATTCTCGTAAACTAAAAATCCTAGCCTTATGAAATAAAATGTGTTTAAGAGACTAATAAAATACTTGTTAAATGAAAATATAAAACTTCTTAGTTACTTCTAAATTTAAGCCATAACCATTGGTGTAAAGCATGCCATATCTCTTAAACGTTGTGATGAAAGCAGGAGAAAGCACTGCAAAGTATTAATATTTAAGATAATGTGTATGTGTTGTTTCAAAAAAAAAAAAATGTTTTACATATATTTTTTTAAAGCAGTGTTTTTTTTTTTTACGTCTATTTCACGTCATATTTTGTAAATACAGTTTTGTGACTCGTAAACGTTAAATAGGTACTTATAATGAAGGAGTATTAAATTGTCTATTAGATACAATTTATCTCATTAAGATAGCATTCTTGGATCGCGAGATATTTGGATTTTTAGAGACCCGGATTCATTGCTCTCGAATGTAGTTTACTAAACAAAGGAGTAGGTTAGTATTTAAGTTATTTGAAGTACTTAGTAGGTACCTAAGTAATTATCTTGTACTTTAATAAGCAAAATTATCTTTTGTAGCTGAAGACGTAGTTAGAAGTTTGTTTAAATAGGATCCTCTAAAATTACACTTAATTTGTTTATTTGGCATAATTACTATAGAATATTGGAATAATATCTTTGAAATCCCTTTGAAATAAAATAATGTAGGTACCTAATCAAAACAGATGTATTTACTTATACAAGTAAATAGGTAGGCACATACATAGTATGTATGTATTACATACTATATTCACTAACTCATAAAATAATTACCTAAAATCATTCTGCAGTTCAAGCGACATGACATCGCTGTCAAATGGTATGATTTCACACTTGAACTCCTGTATTGAGACATTGCCCAGCACCCCGCGGTTACCGAGGTGCTTCTCACATAGTTCACTGCGACGTGGCACGAACAGTACGTGGAACTCTACTGCGGGACCCTGCTTTGTTCTGGATGGATAAGTTACATATTTGTTATAAATAGACATATAACAATACAATTAAAAATCTGCCATGTAGTTTCATGCTGTATATTTAATAGTATTGTATTGGAAGTTAAGATACAGGGGCACAATAATTCTTCAGTCTTCAATCAACGAAGATGAGAGTTCAGTAGATTGTTGTAATAAGAAGTAGAGTATACCCGTCTCTTTGTTATCACCATTAAAGAAAGAGACAGGTACACTCTACACCTGATTCAAATCTTCTTTACTGGCAGTGGCTGAGTTATTGTACTTAAATATGGTAGTATATCTGACCCACCTACTTTTTGAATAATAGCTCAGATCAAATGTAAAATTAAAGGTGGGAAACAATGTGGAAACAACAAACAAAGAATGGCTGTAAAAAAGCCTACCATCAGATATACACGCTTTATTACAAACCTGCACCACTGAAGTGAAAACTTGCTTAATGATAACTTTATTCTGTGATCTGTGGCCAAACACTGATATGCTAGATTAGTAAGCAAATAAAAAAAATACATTTTAAATTATCTACCTTAAGGACAGGATGTAATCAGCAACCACATCCATAAGCTGTAATTTAGGCCTAGAAATGAACACAATGTGTTTAACAGATATGGAGGGGAGGTTGCCGGGACGTAGGGGAAACATATCCACTACTTCATGTTGTTGAAGGAGTGAGTACTGTGCTACTAGACCTACAGGACCAGCAAGCCATTCGTCCCATATTATCACCTGAAATAAAAATAATAATAAATCTCTATGGTAAGTAAGTAGGTACCTACTTAAAGGAGGATAGGTGAAAGTTCTTTGTCACCTAAGTGTGTTTAAGAAGGTTGACACTTGCAGCAATCAAAAGCTGTCCACACAAGAAGTCAACACAAGAAAACCGCCCTTAACATGACTCTCCGACCGAATTTTACGACAGTCTTAAAAATAAAATTAAAACCTGAAGTACCTTCTATCAAGTTACTCCAGACATTCTCTACTATTGGTATATTCGGATAGTTGAATAACTAAAATAAATTAAATAAATGATGAAGAAACACTCACTTTCCGCCCTTCACATAGCTGCAGAAAATTCAGTAGCTCTTTTCTCATAGTATCCTGCAATAAAGCCACATTGAGCCTGCCGCCAGACAGGTGGGTACTCATTTTGGCCTCCTTAACTGTATCCTTTTAATTATTCAATAGAGAAGGACGAAATTATTGAATTTTCCTGTAAAATGTAAATAAACAAACGAAATGTCATCTGTCAAAATTGATTGATAGTGTTGTGCAAACTATAAATTGGTCGCGTTAGCGATATTATGTTATCGATATAGTTGTTGATAGATAGTAATTTTATTAAAATTTAAAATATTTTACAAAGTATTTACAATATGTACAGAAAGAAAACAAAAATATTAAAATTACTTACATCTAATTATAAACTAGGTACCAACTACAATCTAATCAAACAAGCCACCCCGAATCGTATGTACCTACAGCGAAATAGATAACTTTGATAACTGTTGACGTGTTAGCGATATAATTGTTGATAACTTGCCGAAAATGGGAGACCCAACCTATAAGATATAGGTTTCCAATGAGATTAAAAGGAGGAAAAAAAAGCGATGTTCGCAAATTATGAGAGTAAAATATCGCCCCGGAGAAAAATGAAATACAATAGCTACATCTTTTCTTAAAGGTTTCGGTTAATGTGTCGATAAAGTGTCCTTACAACACTATTATAATTTTTATTTTCCAGTTTTCCAGGCAAACATCTAAATCTATACAGCCAGACATAAATAAGTAAGTTCAATTGATATTTGAAAAAATCAGGCGCTCTGAGCAGTTTAGTTTATGTAGGTAGGTAGGTATAGGTAAACTGAAGAAAGTCTTCGTATTTAGTTACTGTTTATTCATGAGCATCTGTCAATTTTACAAGTATGTTAGTAAGTAGGTACCTATGCATTTAGGTTAGGTACTAAAGTACTTCAAGGAATGGGGTTGGTAGTGCTAGTTTTCCATGTTTCCTTCATAATAGGTATATTATTCACTTACCTAAACAAATAGGTAGGTAGGTAGTAAGTACCACTAGCAGCTACTTACTTTTAGTAGCCGTCGTCATCGGTCGTAGCTCGTAGCCTTGAACTCATACCTCTGCTACCTGCTGCTTCAGCGATTTAGCTATAAGTAGGTAGGTTACATAGTTACCTTTTACTTCGTTACCCCTTCAATAAAGCCGAACTTACAGACTATGCTGCTAAGGTAAAACAAAATATTGAGTTTCTGTAGACATCAAAATTACTAAGTTTATTTAGGTAGACTTCAGCTAGGTCGTTTACCCAAGTACGTAGGTAGTTACTACCTAGATACTTAGTAGGTAACTACCTACACATCTATTTCACACCTTTCTGAATAGAAGTACCTTACTTAACTACGAGTTATTATCTACATAAGTTCAATAAAGTCTTATGAGATTTTTATAAGAATCCACATTAGTAAATAAATGATTAGTTTATTATTGAGTAAAGTCAGCTGTAGTCGGTTGTCACCCCACCCGCCCAGGCTCCTCCCGTAGCCGCCGTACCACCGTAGCTAGCCTTATCTCCCTTGCGTAGAGCCCAAACTGCCGACTGCGCGCGGCGCCACATCGATTTTTCCACTAAACAAGCCATTCCGAACCATCAGTGACATTACAAACACGTTCCTCACAAACCCCGCCGCAAACTCAATGTGTTTATCCAAATAAAAACTTGTGATAATGTGAATTTAGCTTCAAAAAAGAATGCGCGCTTTTTTCACTGCTGCTGCAGACTGTTATGGCCGCTCAAAATAAGGGTAAGTTTTGAAATTAAGTCTAAATTA
The DNA here is from genome assembly GCA_947563765.1 of Anarsia innoxiella. Lineage (NCBI taxonomy): Eukaryota > Metazoa > Arthropoda > Insecta > Lepidoptera > Gelechiidae > Anarsia > Anarsia innoxiella. The sequence goes on along the minus strand of OX387410.1, from coordinate 4,192,893 downwards.
AAAGTAATTTGGTACTTTTCAAACATTATTCTTTTTTGCATATATGTAAATAAGCTGATAAAGATGTTTTAAGGTCGATTTTGTAGGACATTCTAATTGTTATGCTGCTCCGTTGCGATAACGACGGTGCGTGGGCGAAAATCGGCCATGTGACGGGTTTAATGTTTTCATGCTGAAAGATAACATAGCTGGCTTATATACTTTGATCGCGTCTCGAATGTTGATTGCGACGTTCACTTGTTTATTTGGGGAGAATAAAAACTTTATAAAAAGTAAGCTGAGTAACCGGCGGGAATTCACATGGTGTTTCAGTTTCAGAAGAACTTGTTGATACACCACCCACAATAAATTGCTTACGATACGACTTGCGCTTTTTCACTAGGGCAGTAGTACCTACTTACAAGTTAGCAAAGTTTTTTTCCAGACTGATGTGATTTTATTACTTAAGTACCTATAGATATTTTTTAAATCGCACTTCTATTCAATTTTTATGTTTAGGTGCTTACAAGGAATTAATTACCCCACTATAGGGTAAGTATACCTAAGTAGCGATGACTTTCACTACGTATATATAAGTACTTGGCTAGATACTCATATCCTTACCAAAAATAATATTTAATAAAGGCTCAAGTGGTTGCCCCGCGGCGGCTCTCTAGATGCCCTTGGACCCGGAATATATTGTCTAAGAAAGATGAAATAAGTAGATAGTTAATATTGACATGAAATTCCATTTACGATATTTTCCTACTGAAGTATTACATTACAAGCATTCATGCTATATCCCTAAAACTATTTCATACAATTAAAAGAATAGATTTTGGTTGTGTGTACTGAACCTATCTACAAACTACTGAAACTTACGAAATAGCTGCTGTTTTGTAGTAAAAGGGAACTTACTGAATTACCTTGGAAATTCTGGTAACCCCAACATACTCCCAATTCCCAAATTTCTGAAAAGCACTTCTCATCCATTACCTTAAAAAATATCACGACCCTTATTCTAGACACTTCGCAGTGATTGATGTTCCTTTCAACAATATCGAAGTCCTTAATTCAAACCCAAAAAATGTAACCACGGAAAAATATCCTGGGAAAATTCTGGAACAAAATTGCGTCATAAGCAGTTTGGAGCGCGGGCTATTAATCTTAGTATTACAGTTTGTAGCCTCCAGAGCTTGCTCTACTTCAAGCCTCCAGTAAAGGAGACAACTGATGAATGATGTCGGCTTAGATTCGCCACAACTGCTATGCGTTTGTTGGAAATGTCCTCGTAAATTTGGTTTATCTACGCCACTTTTCAACAGCGAGTCGTTTAGGAGTTGAATATGGTTTTTCTGTAGAAATCGATCCGTGATTCACGAAAACCAAAAGCCCTCGAGCATATCCAGAAGACGTCAATTAGTACATCTATATATATATCATCTTAATGGAAATACTTTTTGTTCGCTTCTAAATTCTTATTTTTTTTCAACATTTATATTCGGTTTAAGGTACCTACCCATACTACTTATATCCAAAAAGGCATCTCTTTGGAACTTAACCACAGACTATGTAAATAAATAGTTAATACTTGAGGTTGATTGATTGAACAAACTAAAATCTAGATATCTAAGACCATTCACAGCAGGTTACGTGATAATCGATCCATTAAAGTTTACATTAGTGTTCCGCGATCTCTGGAGCTATCATTTATAGAGTTTAATCGACACATCATCTCCTTTACATATTTCTGCCTATTACCACATGCCATTACACGAACTACGTACTTAGTAGTTAGGTGTGGTTAGGCGCTTATGTATAAGGACGCATGAAATGAGTTTATTGAAGTTTCAATGCATTATCTGAGTGCTCAGAACAGGCGCGGTCCTAAGGGGGGGGTCACAGGGGACATGACCCCCCCCAAAATCTAACGTCAAATTGAAAAATCTCAACAATAGGTAATAAAAAAAAATAAAAGGAAATTTCTAGCTATCCATAACAGCGATAGATTTATAATTTGCTGATATCTAGTGGTATTTTTATGAACTACGTACGATGGCCAAAAGAACTTGGAAATGACATCTAGTTTATAGTCTGATCCTTAATCCGAGTCACAAATTGACAAGTGCAACTGTTAGCGGTGGGCGTTATTAGCGATAGACGCTTTTGAAAACTGCTATTTGTTCTGACAACTAAAACCTGCTATCTAGCTATACAACAACCATCTATCCGTCTATTGGACATAACCTGACGTTGGCACTTCACACATCGTTTTGACAGTTGTGACGTTGCCGCCGTTGTGACGTTGCCGCCGTTGTGACGTTGCCGCCGTTGTGACGTTGGCGCCGTTGTGACGTTGCCGCCGTTGTGATGTTGCCGCCGTTGGGCCGTTGATGACGTTGACAGCTAGTGAATATTGATTCGTTCGCGTGTTCGTTCCGTTCTCGCTCTTTCGTTCGTTGTCTTTGGTTCTTTGGCGCCTTCTATATGTTGGCGAGTTTTTTTATTGTTTTATAAGGAAATGTCTGACTATTCTAAATAAATACGTAAGTATGTTAAGTACACGAAAACGTTAAGACTCAATATTAATAGCCAATACAATGTGATACAACATAAAATGTTTTTTATAACGGTTTTTGTGGAAATAGATAGTTGTTGAAAATAGATGGTTTTGACAACGATATTTGCTGAGGAATAACGTTACCGTTGCGTTATTTGAAAAACCGACAACGACACATCGCTAGCAACTGTCAATTATACCAAAAAGGGTGACCAGCTACAATAGTGATGTTCAACAATCTATAGATTTAGATGTTTAGTCGAGCCTAATTTAATAATAAGATTAGAGGAATATAATAGCATACCTACTTATTAAAATTGCTCACTACAAAATTATTACAAAAGATGGAAAATTTATTAAGAGATTTAGAGAAATTAAAATAAAACATTACAAGTTCTTTTATACATTTTTACACGACTACGGCGAAGCCAAAAGGAAGTGTATTTGGCAGTCTATGTAACTATGTATGTATGTTCCACCGTAACTTCTAAAATACTGAACCAATTTTGATGAATGAGGTGTCAAAAGATTCGTAATAGGCGTGTAAAAACATGGTTGAGAGCTAACATGTTAGAAGAGCGATTAACAGGTTTAGCTCTTCTAAACATTCACCCGGAAATAGTACCAGACATCTCAAATATTATCACCCGATTCGCAAATACAAAAAGACGACTTCCATTTGTTTTATAAGTAAGTAATGTATAAAATAAAATTGTGTCTTGTGCAATAATGTTTTCTTTATTCCAGATACCTATTTTTTATTAGTGTAGTGAGTGACCCCCTCCAAAATTTCAGGCTACGACCGCGCCTGGCTCAGAATCAATCGATGATTGGCGAAAATAAATGTAGAGCCACTACAATAATATCGTTTTAAGGCAAAGTTACTTTAAGTTTTTGGTCCTTTTTACCATTTTATTATAGGTACAAATGTGGGTATAGATCAAAATGTCATAGTCAAACATTTTCTTTAGAAACAGCTTAGTACCTACTAGAAAGTAATTAAACAATTTCTAATAAGCCAATTAAAGGTTGTTTCTAACTAGATGTCCTGACTCGACGACTCGTTTGTTTTGTATCTATCTCTAATTAACTAAGGCGTTTGTTTTGACGTGAATTTCACTTAGTTACTAATGAATCCAGTTTGCTTACTAGGTAGGTAGGTACTCGAATAGTCTGACTACTTATCTACCGGTAAAAGTTTTTTTTCATTCAATAGAAATATTAATTACTAGCTAGCCTACCTAGCTGGACAGATTAAGTTATAGCATGATGATTGGGAAAATAATATTATGGAAAATTGGCGAGTGTTTTGATGAATTCCTGATAAAACATTAGACACGTAAGTATAGTCACGCTTCGGACAGTCCATTGTAAGTACGTACTGATTATACAGAATTATACAGTACCTACTAATTATACAGAAATATAACCTTATGTAATGTCATGTATAAGACTGTATAAGACTTATTTGAACTACCTAGTACTAAAGACTACTTTGTTTGGTGATTTAGCCGGTTCTAAGGAACTTTTAATGGAAAACTTGGAAAGAATTTATCTGGCTGGCTGACTGACGTGGTGACACAAAGCTTTTCGGTTGTTTTAAGTGGTAGGGCGGAAGTGGGAGGGAAGTACATAAGTACATAAGCAGGTACAAAAAGTATTTTAGGAATAATGGCATACCTACACGTGTCAAATAAGTACTTAGATACTTTCAGGAAAACGTATTAATCTCTATGAGACTCTCTTTTACTGTGAAGTGGTTTCATCAACATAACTTACTCAAAAAGGAAAAATAAAAGCTATGAAAGTTTTAACTAGTACCTACCTAGCGTCTACATAGAAAATTCCAAACTAAATGCATGCTTACGTTAATACTTAATTAATTTAGGTTCCTAATTTTTCAAAAGTTTTCAAAAGTTACGTTGAATTTACGTGGCCATGAAAAGAACTACGATAAATCATTTTGAAAGTTTGAAAGGAGACTTGGGTTGTTTGGAAGGTTGAAATGGGTCCAATATGTGTAGGTACGAGTCGTACGAGTAGAGAATGCTTTTACGATTCGCATCCGGATCGCGACCGACTCGGGAAATTAACTAAAAAGGGAAAACGGAAACGTGAAACTCCGGATATTCTATGCTACCAATAAAAAACTGTGGGTTAACATTATAATAGAGTACAATTTATCATGGCATTATTGTACTGCGTGCGCAAATATAAATTCAAACACTAACGTAACTAAACAAAAACTGAGACCTCTGATAAAATGGCACATCTGCGTTGATGTTACAAAGTGTGTTTCCCTTAGCAAGGTCTTTTGTTATCGTTTGCTTAAGCGATGGCACCTAATCCCCTACGACGTAGCGCCTTCGTCAATCACGCATTGTATTATTAAGTTATGACATATTTCCTTGCGAAATTCGCGTGTAATGCGGAAAATTCAATGTTTATTAATCTTAGTTACAATAGCAAACACAATAGTCCTTTTTAAGGGTAGCGCAAGTCGAGGCAAATAATATAGGAAATGGCAGAAATGAGAGGGCAAATATATCCTGCCAATTAGGTCACATCCTTTGGGAGGCCAATGTCGCTACAACTCGGATAGAATGAATATAACAGCGAAGGGAAACTTTTGTTCGAGTACATTCGTTCTAGTCATTTCAGTAACTTTTTACATACCTACTCGTCTCGGGGAAATAAGTAGTTATAGATACTTATTCGGAAAATCTGTCCGTTTTATGCTTTGAGTTCGGAATAAAAGAAAAAATACCTACAGAGATTTTACTCACATGAATTTATGTAATTTTCATATGTTAGTCTGAATTTTATGATATTTATTAAGAAGCTTTATTTATAACGAGCTAAGTCAAATGTCACAGGCAATACCACAAAGAAATGTGTGGAAGCGTTTATTAAAATTCCCTAACACGGCTCGTAGCCAGAGAATATTATAAATAGTTTTCCTACTTATAGGATATTAAATGTTTACATTGATTTATTTGAACTTCTGTAGGAATTACCGCCATTTACCTATAAGGAAACGAGATGTACCTATATTAAATCATGAAATATCTTCGTTTAAATAAAACTCTGTGTGAATAATTTATAATGTGCCTATAAAAGCTAGGTAGTAATTTATGAAACTAGAAAATGTAAAACTAGACGTTTCAGCTTTAATAAGAATAAAGGCGGTATAAAATAAAAAGTTACAGATAACGAGGCACCTTGTGAAGCGAACACTCTCAGAAAATCGTGCTAAAGTTTCTTATTCAACGGACATTTCATGTCTTCTTCTGATTTTTCTTAACAACTGTGTCAGCTATATACATACCCCCATAATACAAAAGTTTTATATAAAGTCCTAGAATAAACTCAGATAAATGATTTCAGCTATAGAAAAAGCTATAGCCGAAACGTCATTTATATTTAAAACGCGTTTTGTTTTAAGGAGAATTATGTGTAAAGGAAATGTTAACTTTAATGTCATTGTCAGCGACTGGCTGTATGTTTAAAACGAGAGTTTTGTTGCAGCGGGGAGTGGTACCGAAGAGATGCCGGCGGCGGCAGACCCTGCCACGGAGCAGAAGGAGCGGCTCATCGCAGCCGTCAAGAAGGAGGTCAAGCAGTTGATGGAAGAGGTAATTATGTTGTTGTATATGTTCTAATGTACCTCTACCTAGTGATGTCAGCGACAATTCCAGTCTATAAACAAAAGAAAGGTCTTATTAAAATGACGCAAACACATCTTAACTGTTCAAGATTGCTCCAGAAGAGTTTAGCACATTATCACACGAGTAGATATAATGGTAGAAAAGCTTTTGTCAAATCTTATTTTCGCCTAAAAATAAAATTAGGAACAATTAAGAAACTCTCAGTCAAAAAGTGTAGAAAAAACCCTTTGTGGTCGCAGTCACAAAAGTACCTTTGTTAAGTTTGTTTCAGCGACTAAATGCCTCGTGCTACTGAAAACCAAGATGTTTACAATGTTTAGCGATGTTTTGTTTTTGTGTTTATATATATTTTCCTCCTGTGCTCGTAAATTACATAAAGCTTTGGGTAAATTAAAACATAAAGTAGCTTAGAGAAGGTTGGTCGGTAAGTAAACAAAAGTAAACGACTTGTTCTATCGTAAAAATGTGAGGTGGCACTTACGAAACTGCTACTTATTTAATGTCTGTCCATTTCAGACAACAAAGTACACAAATGTTTACTAAGAAGTACTTATAACAAAGCTTTGATTCACTTTGATTCAAATAAGTGTAATCGAAAAATAACAAAGATTTTAAAAATTTTCCAAATAAAGTCGTCTTTTGTTTTTTATTTTCTCGTCACAAAAAGATTCGCTTCAAAAAGTTCGCTTGCATATAGCTTCTAGGCCGAGTTTTTAGAATGTTCTAGAACATGAACATTCGTTAACTGTAGTTTGAATTTCAGGCTGTCACACGTAAATTCGTACATGAGGAAAGTGGAGGCGTGACTGCGCTGTGTGGCGCGGTGGAGGCGTGCCTCGGGCAGGGTTTGCGACGGAGAGCACTCGGCCTCTTCAAGACTAGTTCTACTACAGCACTGTTACATAAGATTGCTAAGGTAAGTGGAGTTTTTGGGTTTACCGTTATTCTGATTTGAGGATTATCGGCGGAATTGAAGGAGTTCAATATCGTTTCTTCTCGCAGGACTCAGTTTTGGTGTTGTGAAACGTTTTGACCCTCGTGTTAACACTGGTTGGTTTCAGCTTTGATGTTTACCATAATGTATTTCATAAATTAAAAAAATAAAATAAGGAAAACGTTTTTATAAGTATTTCCCTTCAGATCTTATTTACATATTTCGACATCCGAACCTGGTATTTCACTTACCTTCAAATCTGACACGCAAAATCCATTTTCCTCAATGCAACAGCATATTTTCCATTTCGTTGGAAATGTGACACTAGGCGAAAAATTTTTAAGAAGTTTAGTGACGGATTTATTTTGAGGACAACAAAAAACGTATTCAATAAATTATAATGACGACAAGTTTGTCACAAAGTTAATAGGTACGAGTAGGTAATTAAGTAACATACAAAGATAATTTTTTATAAAGGTAGTGAGCTCAGCAAATTACTGCCAGTAGCATGTGGCCTTTAGCCCTTATTGAAAAGATATAAAATATAATTTGGAAAAAAAATACCTATCTATAATTCTATATTTAGATTAGACAAGAACCTGGCCGCGGGTGCGATCATTTCGATACCCTTTTCAACACTTCGCAGTTGTTCAAATATTCCCTTTGCCTTCGCCACAAAACCTTGGGCGATTTCAATCAAATCAATTCGGACTTTGGCGAGTCCCCGAGGGCGGAAGGCCTTGTCGAACGAATTGAATATGTTTAATGAGCATTTCTCTTTTTTTTGACCACCAATTTCTAAACTTGTCAAAAATTTTAAAGTTGTTAAATGTAAATATTTTATTACTTAATTTAATGAAATAGACTATAAATAATCTGTTTTTGTCTAAGAAACTCCTTTAATTTAAGTATTACAGTTAAAATTTGAGAATTTCTAAGTGAGGGTACAAAATGGATTCCATTTTTGTTACTTTTTAAATTAACAATATCATAATAGATTGAAATATATCCGGTATTTTAATGATATTTTAATAAACTGCATGGACTTAATATTTTATGAAAATAAGAAATTTCAGGTATATATGAAGTTTTCTTTTTTAATTCGAAGAGAATATATTTTATTTTGTTACTTTAGTAAAATTTTATTCAAACTTTAGTTTTAATTAAAAACTAGCAGAAACTGAATACGCTTTCATATTTTGTCGGAAATTTTCACGTAAATATTTTTATTTCTAATCACTTTTATTTGGATTATTTTAATTAATTCGACAAAAAATTTAAAAAACGTGGAAAAAAATATTGGGACAGTAACAAAAAAAAACTGACGGTAACAAAATAAAAAATGTAAAGCAGCATGTCCACTTACTCAAAATAAGGCAAAATTATGACAAAGAGAAAAAAAATGAACAAAAGTAGCGTTTGAAAAAAATAGATGAAATACCAAAATATGTTTTCAGTAATTACTTTTTAATACTCATTAAAATTTCAAGAAAATGTAAAGTTGGTAAGTGCACAGGGTTTGTATGATTCATTTTTTTTGACAATTCTTTACAGCTTTTATCATCTAGCTCCTTTTTTGTACTATTTATTAGTCCTTACAATCCTTACATAGCCGTTAAGTTTTTTTTTAAGTTTAACTTAAAAAATTAGGCTTTAGGTTTTTAGTTTTTAAGTTGATGTAAATAGACCTTTATAATTTTTCTTTTTTGTTACTCAAAATTCCCCTTATACGTTACTACACAAAAGTAACGAAAAAGGAAGTAACGAAACACGTGTACGCAAGTGTTTTTAATAATTTAATATGGTTAAATTTAAACTAATTCTAGATTTTTTTTGAAAATATTCTAGTTAATATATTAATTTCGCTTAAAATAATAGTAAAGAGTAATAATACATTGAATTAACCTCGCAAATTAGTAACAAAAACTGAAACTTATTTTATATCGCCAAGCTAGCAGAACTTTAACTGCGTCAAATACACTGATAGAATGGCAGCTATGCAAAGTGGTGACTGAGGAAGTATTCTAAAGTGTTGCCATTTGTAAATGGAATAGAATTGGTAGTTTTAAAATTAAATTTAAGTGTATAAAATAGGTAACAAAAGAAGAATTTTATTTTGGAACATTTTTCTGGGACATCACTAAAATTGAATTTTGAAACACAAATAACCGATAATACTATTTATTCGGTATAAAAAATCAATCTTAATACTACAACATAAAAGTTATATTAAAAAAAAAGTAATGTTTCATACGACTTTTTTACAAGAAAGAAGTTTGAAGTAACAAAATTTGTTATGGGACAAGTCGTTTTTCATACATTGGGTATTTGGACGTTTAGAATTTTATTGAATATATTCTTTTAAACCAATCATTTTAAACAACTCTTGGTAGTTTTACTTTAAGAAAAGAACAAAGAATATTTTACATAGACCGCTTCCTCCTTGAAGTGCTTAAAATTTAAGATTTTTTTAGGCAAAGTTGTGGGACACTGTAAAACATACTGGTGGTCAAAAAAAAGAGAAATGCTCTAATAAGAACAGCGTTATTGTTAGCCTTGCGAAGGGATCTTAGCTTTAATAAATGATGGTAATAGAATAATTAATATAGTATAACAAATCTTTGTAGATTGATTAATGAAGTTTTAGTTATGAAAAGTTAGTGGTAAGTAGGTAGTTCGTTATTATCTTAGCTATTATATTTTAAGTACCTATTAATTCTAAATTCATTTTCGTAGGGAGCAGAGAGGCACGGCTCTGTTTTTCAGAGCCTTCCTATACAATACCTATAAGTACCTATATTCCTACCTATATATTCCTATATAAACTACCTACTCTTTAGTACGTTGTAAAATACAATAGGTACTTACTTTACAAATCATCACATTTTAATTACATCAAATTGTGACCTAATTGTGCTTTGAAAGAGTTTATAAATTTCGTTTAGGCCCAGCCACGGTTTAGGCCAAAGAGTTACAAAGGAATGCTTAAATATACTTTATTTGAATTCTTTACAGTTATTTTCAATTTCAGTTCTTTTGTGACGTAATAACTTGGTTATTACTTTCACAAATTCAATTTTGAAAGCTATAAAAATTAATATCCCTCTTTATCCATTGGAGTTTTGTTCGTTCGTTTCCAATAAAGACTGTTTCAATATTATTTCTAAAGGAATTGTACAACTTATACTCGTAAGTACCTACCTACTTGATTCTCATAAACTTAATGATCTGACAAAAGAGATAACTCTATTATGTCCACGCGACTGGATTTAATATTGTTTATAGGAATTCAACAAATAGATTTGATTATGATTAGGTTAGCTAGGTACCTACTCATTTCGTATGATAATCTTACTATACTTATTTTTTTCTATTACTTACCATTTTTTAATACACAAAGGCAGAATTCAGCAACATACTTAATAGGTATGACTGATAAAAGAAAACACAAAGTTTTTCCTAAGAAGGGAAATAACTATGATTAGTTACTAGACAAAATGTTTCAGAGAGTTCTAGTTCTAATGTTTAGTGCCTTTTTAATTATGTAAGTTTACAAGATCTGTCGGTAGGTCAGGGCGAAATCGCTCCAAGTTTGGAAATTGTTCGCGTGCGTAATTGGCCCCTAGGGCGAAAACTCGCTTCTATATGAACTGAAAACAATCTCCGATTATATACAACTTTTGCGTTTGTTTTACAGATTACGCACTTGTTTGTTTATATAACAGATTTTATTAAAATAACACACTGTTTTATGTGTTTGGGTACTTTACTGATAGCTTTTATTATAGAATTTCTGTTAAAATTATAAAAAAAATGCTGATGTTTCAAATAAAGTGACGAAAATTTTGTCGTTTTTGGCACAGGGTGTCTGTGCTCCTGTACTACTATTACTGTAGCAGTTTAATAAGTAATAGACGTAATCACCTAAGTATTTAGTTTTGAAAACGCCAGATAGCGATAATAGGTACATTTTTGAAACGTTTTGTAATGAAACACATCCCCGTTTTATACTTACTGAAAGCGATTGGAACAACATACTGAAGCAGACATTATGAATATAATAAAGAGATTCGTTACATTTTACTGCCATTTACCTTCAAAGGTATTCTGATATTAAATTATACCTATTCCATTTCAAATTAATTCCCTCCATTATATCTGTCTCTTGTACGACGCAGAAATTGTAAGAAGGGATTTCAATGTCGCAAATTACTCATTTGGAAAGCCTAAGCTGTATTAAGTACGAAGGTATACATTAGGAATATAATTTGTATTAATGTGAGATAGGTAGGTACTTATCTTGTCTTTAAAATGATATTTTGTTGTTAATACTTACGTGAAGTCAACATTAATACTTAATGAAGAAACATTAATTTCTTAAAAGCGTAATTACCTACTTGGGAATGTTTAGAAGATCTAATCTTTTTATCATACTTATCTAATCCAAAAGAATAAACTGCTAAAAAAGGATTCGGCATAACTACTGAGTGATTTACAGATACTAAGGCTCAAGGTGTGGCGCTCGAAGGGAGTCCAATGTGAGAGACCTACAATGCTGGCAATAGAAGACTTACCGACGATATTACCTATTATTTTAATTTAACTAACCTCCCGCAATCATCGTTGAAATAATGACATGCACGAATAGTAGGTAACAGGTTTACCTATCTTTGTAGCAGGCACAACAAATAGGTAGCATATCTATGAATTTCTCCAAGATAAACCCTTTAACTCTGAACTATTACAAGCAGTTAACGTAATTTCAAGACGTATAATGCTCCTGTAGAACAGTAAAACTCACTTAACCTTGTGTTAGACCATTTTACCAGGCAATTACAAGGGTCGAAACTATCCCTTGCCTTTACGGTTGTTAAGGTAGAGCCATAGCATATATGTAAAATTATGGTAGATATAATTATTTCACATGGTTTATAAGCTTAGTATATTTTTGAAAAAGGAAAATACATAATTTTTTATTAATTTGTTTTCTTTCTGTGCAATGTAAATGGTTCATTTTGTAGTTATCCTTTTGAATTAATCTGAAAATGTAAATTAGTAGGTATCTATAAAGTACCTACTTAATTCAGTCTGTAAATTCTTCTACAACGTGTGCTATTTACTTCACGGCTATTAAAGGTATTCAAGTTACTAAATGTATTAAAGTTTATCTTCTATTAAAGGTAGAACGGTATGACTCGTATATAGGGTTTCTCTCCGAGATTTCTCGAAGCGAGAATTCCCGGGAAATTTTGCCTCACTCGAGACGAGAAAAAAGTGGTCGAGAAATCGAGAAGTCGAGAATTTTTTAAATGCTTATATCCTTTAAAATAACAAGCAAAATATAGTAGATAGTGAACTTTTGAAGCAGTTTTCGCTTTTTAATTAGTCGAAGATTATTAATGACTTAAAAATTTCTTAAGTTTACTTTACTTACGTAAAGAAAATACCATCACAAAGACTAAACTAAAATACTTGTATCTTACAGACTGTTACTTTAAAATTTATTAATAGAGATGTGTCGAATACTTACGTTTAGTATTAGGCATATTATTTTGTTTATTTATCTCTGTAAGTCACTAACAAAACTGGTTTTCTGTCAGTTCGTCTCCGTTAATTTGTAAACTTAGATCTAACAACGTTTAGGTTCAACAACTATTACTCATTTTAAAATTAGACCTTCTGTTCAAAGGTCTTTTAAAGAGCATCCAACCTAATTGTTATAGTAAACATTTTCGGTATCAATTACACTCAACATCCCCTATTCGCGCTAGTCTGGAGAAAAAAAGTAGGCGGCCACTGATGAAAATTACGTCAATCGATAGAGAAAAATATTATAAAACGACAGTATTTCGAATAATTGCCAAAAGTGATATACTTTCGGAGATATAGGACTTTGAAAATGAAAAAAATCACCACCTTCTTGCACCAGTTCGTCACTAAGTCTTTTCGTTTTCAGAAGATTTTCGTGACAGCTCTGATTTCCGTGTCATGCATACCTCTTCAAAGTACCTACTGGTAATGAAAAATAAATTGGTGCAATGAACTGGTGCAAGAAGGTGGTCAATTTTTTCATTTTCAAAGTCCTTTATCTCCGAAAGTATATCACTTTTGGCAATTATTCGAAATACTATCGTTTTATAATATTATTCTCTACACTACTTTCTCTACGACATGATGACATTGTTTTTAGACGATATTTGATTTGTTTTTTTCCAAAGAAAGAGACTATTTAGTCTAAAATTGTTTGTAGACACAAATTGACACAATGGTAAAGTAATTTCAATGTAAAAAAACACATAATTTAAAAATTTCCGTATTTCTCGACAACTCGAGAATTCCCGGGAAATAGTGGTCGAGAATTCTCGTGCTCCGAGAAATAAAAAAGGTCGAGAAATGAGAAACCCTACTCGTATAGTTATGAATAAGTTTAATATTGTAAGAGAAGTTATGGATCGCCTTTGTTTTACTTTACACGCGCTTCCTTCAATCAGAAACGTGTTCACTTTATTAAAAGGTACCAAGTGGTACCTTCTTGTTTGAATATTCAAATATTCACCCGTCCTCGCTGCTTTATGTCAATCATAAATTCTATTACTTAGTTGATTGAAAATCGCAAGGAAAATTAATTTTCCAACACTTGTTTTGTTCATAAAATATCTCTTGAAGCTTGACAAATTCTTGGAATTCGAAAATAAAATATATTTTGTCGACGAGACATATTAATTAAATTTGGTACGTTCGAGTAGGTACTTCCGGTATTTATTGGGTTCAAATAAGTACTTACCGAAGTAATTATTTTCTAAAATGCACATCTCCTTCTTGAATCGGCATTAAGCCACAAGAACTGGAAATCAGCAAACTTAGACTTTCATACAAACACTTGTTGTACAATACCCCTACGTTCGTTTGTGTTAAAATGGAAAAAGCACAAAGCAGAAAACACATGGCTAAGTAAACAACAAATGTGAATTTATATAGCAATACAAATTACGTAGCTCGTGTGGTTTGTACACAGTCTCTTTGTTTGCTTGTACCTATCTACCTGTCTATGTAGTCTAGTAGGTACTATAGGTATGTAAATAGGTAAAGTCAGCAAATATATCTTTGTTACAAAGCTATCAGCTTGTCTATTGATTCCAAATTCTAGTAGCTCTAAAGTATCTACATGCGAGTTATCAGATAGATTTCTTTTATGTGTTTAATAGAGAGGATTATCGAAATTGTAGTACCTACGTACCGAACTTAGAGAAATCTACATTCAAATCAAACATAATGACAACTAATGAAACATAATCAAATCCTAATATTATCCGACAAAATACTTGGCATTCTGTTGTCGGTGAGCGTTCATTATCATTGCTAACTCTATTATTTACCCTCTTTGTTTGCTCTTGCAAATGAAAGTGGTACCGCAAAACGAAGCAAATTACCAGAAAACCTCAAATGAGTCTACACACGCTACATTTCCCGAAAAATAGAAGGTTTTCCTAACGTTTTGTCACGTCCTCATTGCGTCCTAGAAACCACTATGATGGCCATTACGTACCTATTATTTAGGACAGGGGCGAGTGGAACTAGGCGTTAGGTTTACGACTGAGTGGGTAATGATATGTACTTTATCATTAATTCGAAGATGAGCTTGGGTTAGTGAAATAAGTGTTAAGCGAAACCCGTTAAAGAAATAGCTAAGTACCTAAGTTAATCTCATAGAACGGAATTTATATAAATTATACGTATTAATTGTTTAGGTTTTCTGACTATAAATTGAGGTAGAACTTTTTATAATTTTGTAGACATTTTATAAATTTTATTTCGTGCTAAACTGCCCTACACAATCGTAATACATCGATAGCACCCTGAGGGATACATTAATCCTACATTACGTGAAAAACACGGTCTGTATTGTACGTACATGGATTTGCTTTCAGACTCACGCTGTGTCTCTCCTTACGCGACTGTTTTGGCCTTTATTACTGCCCAGAGACATTTCAAGTCGGATAACATTTCTTTTTTGCTACCCTTTTCTTCAAGGGTTGTCAAGATTGTAGGTACTTTGCTTTTAGTACAATACTTAGATGTTTAGAAAAAGGTTTGGGAGGAGATGGATTAGATCAGTACAAGGAACATAGTTACCTGTAGGCTTGACGTTTAAATTTCGTTTATTAGTAGGAGTAAAACACTTGGTATCAAATTCTTCATTAAAATAATTCTAGCAAGAGGTGGTCTTGTGCTATATAGCAATTTTCCACAAGTTTAAGTAGGTTTTTAATCATGAATAAATATAATTACATTTTATACTTATTACATTTTAAGTATATTAATTTTCCTTGAGGTAGGATTGTAAATTAAAATAAATAAAAACATGCTATTTATTCGCATATTTAACGCCGATTTATTATCCCAAAGTTGTAAACTGCAACTGCTCACCAAATACAAATAGGTACGGGTACTACATGCATCTAATCACTTCAGTCCACTCTCCAGTATTACAGTGAGACAATCTGCGTTTGTATGCGTTTTAACAAAGCCTGTCTGACCACGTCGTCTGTTTGAGTACATATAGGTTTATATGAAACGATGATTAAGTTACTATTGTTCCGTATCGATTGGACACAAGCCGTATGAAGCGATGCATGGTAGTGACACGTGAAATGTAAGCTAAATGTGTAGAGTATTAGGAATTTATGTGGAATAAACTTGTTGTAATCTACCTACTTGTTCTTTAGCTGGTTCAATACGAGCTCCAAGTACGTATAATTCAAGTAATAAACCATTACATTAAATACAAATCATTTGATTTTCATCTTGGAAGAAGTACAAACAGGCAAAAGGAGATTAGGTTGTATTTAGAATGAAAACTATCTAAACTTTCTTACTTGTATTATTTTACCGACTTTGTTGGATATAACATCTTAAACATAAATCACAACATGGAAACAAAATGAACGCGGTAGAACGTAGAGAAATTCATTTGATGTCATTTGCCTGGTTTACAAAATATTTGTCGATTTGGTATATTTACCCTCCCGTGCCGTACGTTCCAGAAGCGGCTGCATCCCAAATATGCAAATTGTAACTAAATTCCGTGGGCTACAGTTGATTACTATTTCATGTATTTCAACGTTGTCGCTCAGTCTGTGCGGATTCCAATTCCGGCGATCTCTCCTGAAATACAGGATTTGTGAATAGCTATTTACTTGGACATTCCCAACAGGGGTGACTCCCTTTGCCTCCACAAAATGTAGGTACTCAGATACCTACTGGTATTTGAAACCCGTATCATAACTTTGGCATTTCATTCCGAGAATTGATTACTTGGTTTGCACAGGAGTTTCTACTCGGCCGCTTTGATTGAAATGCCTTATCTATTATATTATAATTATAAGATTATAATTAAGTATCTAGGAAATGATTTTCATGTACTTAGTAAGTTTAAGCTAGGTAGGTAGGTACAATAATCTTAATCTTCTCAGGCATATTGATACTCTCAGAACTCGAACGAATTTTCTTTTATCTCCAATATTAAGTTTTGAAATTATGTGAAATGTAAAAATGAAATAAAAATCTGAATTTGACGATAAAAATGAAAAATATTACAGTAATTCAATTATTACTACATTTGCTTTGAACAAAAATTCCAGACTTTGCTTTTAAAGAGATTAACTCGATAACATTGTTTCAACAACTCCACGAAAATCTCTACGGGACGGGCTTTCTTTGATGTTAAAATAAATATAAAATTTACTTATTCATCTGATGTTCGTATTAAATGAATTTAGATGTAATGTATCGCGTATATACTTATTAATGCGATTAACAATAGATACCTACCTGCTCCACTATTTCACTTATATCTACATAATGTCCACAACATGAATTTGGATATTCATGAAGAATATAATAAATATTAAAATCTCTCGATCAGAAATTCAAGTAGAAGTCAATAATCATGCAGTACAGTGTACACAATTGGGATTTAGGGAGCGGGCTAACATAATGAAATCACGAAAAGTTTGCAAGGGGAAATTGTATTCTGACCACCCAATTTACTCTGATAAATATACTTGTACTGGAGGAAATTATATCGGATGCCGTGTGTGATGAGGTTTTACTTAAAGTTGGGGAAAAGTTTTACTTCTGTACTATTTTTGTGTCTACGATGAACATATAACGCAGAAACTTTTAAGGGTCTCACTGCTGTATTGCCGTCACGGATTACCGCTCTAGCACTTGAGTGACAATGGTTTTTTTAGATTGGTTTGAATCTCGTATGAATCATTTGTATGTTTGAGATATGTCTTTTTAGTTAGACCAAATATCCTTCATTTCTTTAATTTTATAACAATTCTCTTATTACACAATAGCAAACCAAGCTAAAATTGGATAATTTTTCCAATAGTAGTAAAAAAGTAAGATCTTCTAGTAAAAGTGCTTTGTCTAAGACGTGACCAGCTTCGCGTAGAATCTAGCTAGATTAACTTGATAAAAAATGCAGGCACATAGCTCTCGCCATGTCTAGAATAGGTAGGTATATTTACAGGGTGACTTTGTTAACCGATAATGTCATAATCAGAATCAGAATGCTGAACATGATGACGAATGATCATTATGAAGTCCTCGTTTGGCTGTTAATATGTATAGAAAATGTGACTAAATTAGACCGTAAAGAAGAAAACAATATCGAAATAATATAAAGCTACACAATATGATCGTCTGACTTTAACGGGAGCTTGATCGGATATATAGGTAATATTTATCGCAGGGACATTAAATTGACAGATAGACATGTTCTTATTTCATGTTGCGATAATTTCATAACTTTATGTTACATGTCAGATGCGACCACAACAGTCTTTTGTTTTTGCCGCAAATGACAGATACTTATATTTGGCTAAAATCTTTGCTAAAATTGACTCAATATTGTTTTTTTAGGTATCAATTAACGTTAACTCAATAGGCACTAAAAAAGTATGTACCTATTAAAATAGTAGACAACATAATGTATTAGACATTTACTTTATAATTAATTAAAAGGCTCTGAAAAAAAAAGTTAATAAGTTTATAAATCCTAAGTTCAAAACAAATCCAAGTTTTATGAATTGCGAAATTGTTTGCACAATCCAAGCGTAAAGTAAGCACTGAGTGTTAAAGTTAAAAGGATTTTAGTCTTCTCATCTTTCACAACAAGTGAAACTTTCCTCTCAATACTTGAAAGGAATTATTTTTGCTTAGTTTACTTTGAAAGCTTGTGGATTCCCGATGAATGAGTATTTTCTCAAAGTGTATTTTTCTTCAGTAGCGTTGAAAGGAGTTCAAATGCTATTGTGTTGTACTTATTTGTTTGTAAATCATAAAGTCGGAGAGCTTTTGTCGATATTGGCGGACATTTGAGGACAGAAGATTTCTTATATTGAATTGAAAATGTTATATCGAGCTAAGACCACGATTCCCATTGTCATTTGTTAAAGTTTCAACAGCTGTGTCTACTTTTATAAGACGAAGTAAGTAGCACGTGACAATATTCAAATTTATTCTGTTAATTTGGGAATTTGAAACGATTTAAAGTCGAATTTCCTAAAATATTCTTTGGAAGTTTGGATCTTTTCAATCTATATTTTGCATGTAGCTCAAGTTGCAGACTTTGTCAAGGGAATAATTAAAGAAGAGCGAAATAAGTTTTAGAAGCTTCTTTTTGTTTTTTTTTCTAAAGAAGGGACGTTCTACTTGATAACCTATAATACCTAAGTGCGTAGTAACTTTCTGCCTAAAGTCCGAAAAGATGTTTAGGAAAATTAATACCTATCATGATGATGAAGGTAAGTGACTTTTGAAGTATGAAGTGGATTTTTCTTCAAACTTTTGCTTTTACTTTATGAGACATTAAAATTCAGCAAACATGAAGAATGGTTATCGATTTTATTCAGATTTTATCATGGTAGCAATGCGGGTTGTACTTAGAGTACCTACCTACTAAATACTCAACAGGTCGCTCGTGGCGAAGAGTACCTACACGTCCCCCATACTGGTACCGTATTATGTAAATGTAGCTATTCAAATAGGAACGTCGAGTAAATACCTACATACCTAAGTGGTATCTAAATATTACCATAGGATGGAACTGAGATACGAAGTAATGGTTGTTTTGAATAACGAAAAAGCTTTAAATAAAAGGAAAAACGTTTCCTTTTTATACCTATTCGGTTTTTTAATTAGCATCTTAAACATGTCTTTTTGTTTCAGCATTGCCCAGAGGCGGCACTAGTGTCAGCCCGGGTGCTGTCTGCGGAGGGAGCGCCAGCAACGCGGTCGGCGTCGGGCGTGGAGCGTCGGCCCTCGGCGCCCCGCCCTCCTCTCAACAAACGAGGATCTGGATCACTTCTGGCTCCGTCACCACCACAGTCACGGTGAGTTACCAGCTCGTTTTCAGTTTTCACAAGGACGTGAGTTGCATCCTGAAGGAAAATTTTCAAACATCTACAATTTAGAATAGTGAGAAAGTTACGAACAAGATGCTATCTTACAAAGTTACATGGTTCACAAGACGGATCTAAATTTAGCTAACAATGAATGAATGCTTAGTCACAAGTGAACAATGTATTTGAGCCTTCCGGTCCCAAACCCTTGTCCCAACGACAAAGACAGAATTAGAAACTTACTTACCTGCCTAGTGACTGCTAGCTAGAAACTATAGATCCTAGCAACTGGCTCTTAGAAAAAGAAGATACATTTTCCCGTCGGTGTATTCTTGTTCTTGGCTACAAGTGTTGTGAAGTGAACGCGACATATAGTCTCTGTCAGTCAGATGTAGCGAGCCGTGATGTTGACTGAATGCATCGCTGCTTCTTCACTCGACTCGAGGCTTGCGCCAGATTAATATACATGTAGGTAGAATAGAATGTGTAATGCGGTGTAATGAAGCATGCCAGTAACCTTAGATTGCTTTAATATCAAATAAACGTTAAAAAAGTACTCGTATTTAGATAGATATCGTTTTACCAATTAGGTGCTAAAAAATGATGCCATGTTTTTTAGGTTTTTTATTAGAGGTAGAACGCGTGTATTTTTTTAAATCTAAAAAAAATTTATTTATATTTTGTTATACCTATTAATTTAAATAAACCTAGCGAGATATTTATATTGAAAACCTACGCTTATTTCAGCTTAATTTATTTGTATATATATTTGTCGAGCTATATTATTTTCATATCACGCAAATTAAACCTATCCGCAGAAGAAATAATATAAATAATACTATAAGCTTTGTAAATAATAAAATTATGTTTGTAGAAATACATATTCTGCGTAGATACTTAGTTTATTTGTACAAAACAAAAACATTATTAGAAAAGTAGTTGCGAAAGTTGAGATCGTACCTGGAACAAATTAAATGGTTGGAACTGTCTTGTAAAGCTTCCTCGGAAAAATTACTGGGAAATTGAATTGTAGCTTAACATCCTTGTTAGGGCGCGAGCGTCAAGGTGAGGTCACCCCCGCCCGCCTCACCACGTACTTTGCCACCTCGCAACCTCGACAAACCGTCACTGATCCTGAAAATAAATTTTCCTTTGCATTACGCAACTTATTATAAAATCCTTCGTTGTGCTTGTTTGTCTGAACTCTTAACTTTATTCTAGGACTTATTAATGACTAAAGAGTAGTAAATACGTTTTTGTAGGTACCTTGTAACCTCTGTATATTGGTGCAGAGATTAATAAAGAGCGCATAAATTATTCTCTCCCTCTCATTCTCTGATTATTTTACGTAACCTTCCGTACACTTGTTTGAAGTCCAGGTCTAAAGTTAGTTACTATAGTTCTTAAAATCTTACATGATTAGAATGGCAGGTGTCACTAAAAGTAGCGAAGTAACTTTATACTAGCGGCCCATAAGTGTCGTAATTTGCATCAGCAAAAATTATAATCATTTTTACAGCTAATTATAA
This sequence comes from Anarsia innoxiella, assembly GCA_947563765.1. Classification (NCBI taxonomy): domain Eukaryota; kingdom Metazoa; phylum Arthropoda; class Insecta; order Lepidoptera; family Gelechiidae; genus Anarsia; species Anarsia innoxiella. The sequence continues at coordinate 4,171,810 of OX387410.1, read as the reverse complement.
CCATTTTAAAATTATGAACTGTATTTATACATACAAGAAAATTAATGTTTTCGACATAAAACGTAAAGATACATAAAACATAATACTTAATAACACACATAATACTTATCCAATAATATGAGATTCAATATTTTTACGTTCTAAAAAGGTTATATCATCGTGAAAAAAAAATTAAGGATGTGACCAGTCGAGTTCTTTAAGTCGATATTTTTATAAAGTCTATGAAAATAGTAATTATAAGTATTTTTTTGCATTTAGTAGGTAGTTTTGGTAGGTTTTAGGAGTTTTTTTAGTAGATTCATTGTTTTTAAAAATTGACGCACGGTGTCACTACTTTTTGGGTTTCTAGTACCTGCGAATATTTATCCGAGCTCGAAATGGAGAATCAATTACGTACTTAATTAGGCTATTTCGTAATTACAAGTTATTTTTAAAATATTTCTAGTAATTAGACAAACATTTCGCTTAAACCTCGATTTAACATTTTCATCCCATCACTATTCGGCGAGGATTGGCATGTGTCATTCTAATCATGTAAGATTTTACATGATCACTCCTATCTTTACGCTGATATTGTATCTTTAAGTATTCCTCTTCCTACATCTGTCCCTATCCTTCTTTCTTATAACAATCCGAATATTTATGTACCTAGTATTTTCTAATTTTCTATCCCATAATAATATTAAATTATAGAATTATATGTGATATTTAAATTTGTAGATATTATTTATCCTTTCCATCCACAATTCCAATTTCCGCAAATTCCGTTCCGTTTATCTTTTTCCTTTCCTTTTATAAAAACGATTCCCTAACTTATTATGGCAAATACGCAAACCGCGTGACGCCAATAAAAAAAATAAAAAAAAATTAAAGAAAAAAAAACCTTTTTAAAAACAAGCTTTTATTATTTGTTTATAAAATGAACTAAAAAGTTAAAAATAAATTAACTCTAAAAAGAAATATAACACTTTGTAACTTGATTGTAACCTTTAACGACAAATAAGCGTCTTCGTCTAGGACAAAATAATTCCATATTGTACAAATTTATTTAATTTTAACACTAAAACTTTTCACCATACATAATTATTCAATCTCGTCCCCCCTCTTTATCATAGTCCCCATTTATAAATGAAAGCGTGTTACATTGTGATAGCTTGAGGAAAATGAGTATTTAATTAATACAACACAACATTTTTCTTTTTAATTTGTTAAATACAACATATAAGTTGTATTTAATTAATACATCACAACATTTTCCTCAGGTTATCATATACCATATAGTATCAAAGTACTCGTCAAGACTAATCCAATGAGCCCAAACTAGATGGGGTTGCGTCGTTTAATTACGGAGTTCCTATTTCTACCTTCCGGCTCCATTATCAGACCCTGGTTACCATATAGTATCAAAGTACTCTACAAGAGTAATCCAATGAGCCCAAACTCGATAGGGTTGCATCGTTTAATTACGGAGTTCCTATGGCCACCTTCCAGTTCCATCATCAGACCCTGGTTACCATATAGTATCAAAGTACTCGTCAAGACTAATCCAATGAGCCCAAACTCGATAGGGTTGCATCGTTTAATTACGGAGTTCCTATGGCCACCTTCCGGCTCCATCATCAGACCCTGGTTACCATATAGTATCAAAGTACTTGTAAAGACGAATCTAATGAGCCCAAACTCGATAGGGTTGCATCATTTAATTACGGAGTTCCTATGGCCACCTTCCAGCTCCATCATCAGATCAGCTCCATGTTACCATAATATTGCATTTGTGGCGGAGTTTTGTATGCCTGGGTTCTTATTTAATGGGGGAATATATTCTTTCCGCCTTCTAGGTTCTAGAGTATCTGCTTCTAATTGTAATTGTATTGTACACACATAGGTAAATATCAACCGTAAAGTATTCGAACCGACATGGCGCCATCATGGCGGCGCACACAGTAGTTGCATTTAGAGACATAGGTACAAGGAACATGTTCTACTATGTGAGTCGATCAACTTAACATGACCGGAGCCCATAGGGCCCCGGGAGGATGCATCCACCACCCCTCCATCCTCCTACCAATCGCCAACCAGGATTATGTACGTTCTTGATTCTAGTTCTATTAAAGTATCAATCGTCTCACATAACCAACAGATAACAACATAGAACGAACTCACCGATGTCCAGTTGTCACCTGTCTTCTCCTGTTCTTATTCTCCCGGCTGCATCACGGATTCTTCCTCCGCATGCACCCGGCGTCAATCCCGTTCTTACTCACAAGTTCTTCTCCTTTCGCGCTCATTTTTCTACTTACTTTTTTCTACCAGTGTTGCCAGTATGAAGCAACTAAAACTACTTATTTCCTATTCTGCCTATTTACCTAGCTACCAGCCACATACGTCAAATCTCACCTATATTAGGATCGCGGATCGTGGAAATCCGCGACACTCCCGCCGAACAAGAATGTTACAGCAGAGCAACCAAGTGACGTGTCCACTCGGCTATCTTCTCTCGTGCCCTTACAGCAGCATCTCTTCTGACTCGATTCTCTTCGAGACGTGGAGCTGCTGTCTCAGGCTCGTCGTCATTCTCAGGTTCAACATGTTCTGGTTCTAATAGATTCTGTTCTGGTTCTAGTTCTAATAGGTTCTGTTCTGTTTCTAGTTCTAATAGGTTCTGTTCTGGATATAATGGATTTTGTTCTATTTCTGGTCGATTCTGTTCTAATTCTGCTTCTAGTAGGTTTTGTTCTGGTTCATTAGAATTCTGTTCTATTGTAGGTAAATCAGTTAAGTTCTGTTCACTTTTTTCTTTGTTCTCATTGTCTATAGTTTTTAAGTTTTCTGTATCAGGTAACCTTTCAGATGAAACATTTTCAGGTAAGTGTATGACAGTAGGTGGATCATTCTCTCTGCTCCTTTTCTCAGTAGAAACGTCTGAATATGCAGCTTCTTCACTCGCAGGGACTATTGCATCAATCTCTAACGGGTAGAGGTGAGCAATAGAACGAGTATAGATACCACTATCTGTCTTCACCTTGGCCACCCTGCACTGATTGTCAGATCCTGTGATAAGTTCTATTATTATACCAATCTTCCAATTGCTTCTGTTTTTCTGTTCTCCTTTGATCTGTACTACGTCTCCAATGCAGGGTAGGCGAGATGCGGTTATTCTTGGTTGCTTGTATGAGACATTGTATCTTTCTCGTAGACTCATCAGGTATTGGTTGACAAACATTTTCTTAAACTCTTCTAGGATGATTTGTCCTCTTCTCCAACCCTCTACTAGGCTTCTTTTCGTTGTTGATCCATCTTGAATCACATTCATGTCAGACAAATCAGTTGTTAAGCAATTTCCCATACTTAGGAAATCTGATGGTCTCAACACTGTTTCTAGTTCTGATCCCACATTAGTTAATGGTCGTGTGTTGACTACAGCTTCAACTTCTTTAACAACTGTTTCTAATTGAGTGTCATTTAGCCATTGTTTCTCTAAGGTTTTCTTGAGACAGTTCTTTACAACTCCAACAAGTCTTTCATAAAAGCCACCGTGCCACGGTGCTAATTGAGGAATGAATTTCCAAGCTATTTTATTTTCTATGCAGTAAGAGTTTGTTAACACTTCAGCTGTTAATCTGAATTGTGTACCATTGTCTGATACAATCTTTCTTGGTAATCCTCTGCATGATATAAAGCGTCTCAATGCCATCAAACATTCTTCAGCTGTCAGGTCGTGAACAACTTCCAGATGCACAGCTCTCACAGCCAAGCATGTGAACAAACATATCCACCGTTTGACTTTATCATTTTCTGTTTTCACAAAAAGTGGACCAAGGTAATCGACACCTGTGTAAGTGAATGGTGAGCTGTAATTCACTCTTTCTGATGGTAGTGCTGGAGGAGCTGGCAGCTTGTAAGGTCCATTAGTGTGTTTCTGACATTGTAGACACTTCTTAATTATTTTCTTTACTTGAGAGCGTCCTTGAGGTATCCAATACTGATGTCGAATCAAGCTTAGTGTATGTGCCGATCCAACATGGTAGTTCTTTTCATGTATCGACATTATTAAGTGGTTAGTAAACTTGCAGTCTTTCGGCAACAGTACAGGATGCTTCATATCGTATGTCCAGCAAGTATTTGACATTCTTCCTTTACATCTCAATATGCCATCAATGTCTAGGAATAATCCCAAATTCCTTGTGAGATGTGTTTCTTTTCCTTTCATTTCTTCTGGGTAGTATTCTTCTTGCAATCTTTTGATTTCTGCTATTTGTTCTGATCCAGGTTTCTTTTGTCCTTCTATGACCACATCTATATCGCCAAGGGTTTCTTCATGATGCTCATCTATGACTCTTTCTTCAGTGTCAACAATTCTGCTTTCATCAAGTTCATGAGCATCGTGACCCTCCCCCGCGACTAAGAGTGAGCGATGATAGTCTAGGAATCGAGTTTCTGGCCAGTTGGTAACAGTTTGTCTTAGAAATGTTGGCCCATTGAACCATACTTCTTTCTGCATAAGCCATACGTCTGGTCTGGTGGCTAAGTCAGCTGGGTTTTCTCTGGTGTTGACGTAGTATGGTTGAATCTGTTTATGCTTTTTAATTTCATCTATTCTTCTAGCGACAAATGGTGGTAGCAGTTTGTCAGATTGCAACCAGTTCAAGACAATAAGGCTGTCGGTCCATAGATATTCCTTCTCTATTTGCAGTGCTAGACTATCTCTTACAAACTTCAATAGTCTGCATCCAATGAGGCACCCAAATAGTTCTAGTTTAGGTATTTTCAATGCGTCTTTTTCTTCGATTGGCGTTACTCTCGACTTTGCCATCACAAAGGCTGTTTTGATTTGGTTTCTGTCTTCAATGCGCAGATAAATTACTGCAGCATAAGCATCCTTAGAAGCATCAGCAAAACAGTGAAGTTCTAATTTTGATGTATTTCTGTCTTCTATGCCAAAAAAGCGTGGTACTGAAATGGATTGAATCACCTTGAAACTTTGTTTGATTTCTTCCCACTTCTGTGTGAGGTCTTCAGGTAAACTTTCATCCCATTTCAACTTCATATGGCATAGTTTCTGGAAAAACAGTTTAGCTGATAAAACTAATGGAGCAACAAATCCGCATGGATCATAAATCCGAGCAAATGTTTTCAAAACTTCCTTTCTTGTCACTGGAGATTCATTTTCTGAGCTTTCTTTATGCTTTAACTTTAACATGTCATTATCTAAATTCCAAATCAATCCAAGTATCTTGACTTCCTTCTCATCTTTTGCTCTTTTCTGTTCTGGTACATTCTGTAGGAATTTCTTATCATTTGATGTCCATTCTCTTATATTCATTGACAGTTCGTTGAATACACTTTGTGTGACATTGTATAGTTCTATAGCTTCAGTTTTATTTTCAGCTCCAGTTATCAAGTTGTCAACGTAGCATTTGTCAGCTATTTCTTTCAGAAGAGATCCATCCTTTTGTGACATATGATGTCTAATTGAAGCAGTGAGAAGGAACGGACTAGACACTAGTCCAAATGGTACTCTGGTGAATCTCAGATGAATCAAGTTCTCTTCGGTTGGTTCTTTAGTAATGTCCTTTAACCAAAGGAATCTTGTGACTTCTCTGTCTTCTTCTTGTAAGCCAATTTGTAAAAAGGCTTTTTCAACATCTGCAGTTATGCCAATTCTGTGTATTCTGAATGCGATAAGAAGTGACGTTAAATCTTCTAGCATTGACGGTCCTCTATACAAACATTCATTTAAGCTCTTTTCTTCTTTAGTCTTTGCTGAAGCATCATACACCAATCTTCCTCTTTTTCTTTCTACTTTAACCATGTGATGCGGAAGGTAATGTATAGGTGGTGTAGTTTGTTCGTATAGGTTCTTAGGTTTCTCTGTTTCTTCTATAATCTGAGCTTCTTTTTGTTCTTTTAATATTGAGTCATATTCTATGAGTGTCGTCATATCCAGTCTTTTCAATAATCCTTTTAGTCGACCAAAGGCCAATCCAAAGTTGGTTGGTAGTTCTGGTGGGTACTGAATCCATGGCCACTTGACTTGATATCGTCCTTCTTCAAATTTGACAGTTTTGTTAAAGAATTCCACAGCTTCTTCGTCTCTTGAAGCTTTTGGATTATCAGTGATACCAATTCCTTCTAAAGACCACAGAAATTTCACATCAATGCTGCGAAGTGGGAGATCAGGTACGTTGAAGTACGGATAGTCTGGTCTGTGACATTGGTAAAATGTAATGACAGTAAGTATGTTTTCTTCATCTTTATTTGCTTCTAGCAATCCTGATGGTATCCAACCAAAGTCAGTGTTAATTAGATATAAATTTTCTTCCAATTTTAAAATTTCAGAAGAGAAAAAGGAAAAATAATAATCATTTCCAATCAAAATATCAATATCTTCTGTTGAGCCATCATCGGCTAATATATCTACATTCATTTGTGTATCTACCTTTGGCACAGATATTTTGTTTGTTATGTACGGTACAACATTGACTTGTAATGTTTTCTTAATGTTTCTTCTGGTCGTAATTTCTATTTCTGTTACAGGACTTAGTGTTTCTGAAGGTGTATCTGAGCCAAATGTAAAGATCATTAACTTATCTACCTTATCTAAATCCAAATGAAGATCTTTTGCAACTTTTGATATTATGTAGCTTTTTTGACTTCCGCTATCCAGCAAAAGTCTACATTTTCTTATCTTGTTGTGCTGACCTTTTACTGTGACTGTGGCTGTCTGCAAAAGAGATTTAACATTTACTCCAAATGAAAAAGTTTCGTTATTTGGTAACTTAGATAAGGTAGATGAAGATTCATACTTCTTACAGCACAAAGCACTATTATGCTTCTCTTTGCAGTGATAACATTTGATATCTTCCTTGCAATCCTTACTGAAATGACCTTCCTTGAAACATAAAAAACATTTCTTTCCTAGTTTCTTCTTTCTCTCTTCTATACCCTTAACTTTATTGCATGTGTCATTGTAGTGATTACCATGGCAGAAGATACAACTTTTCCTTCTTTTCTTCATATTAGTATGATTTGTAGAAGTAGTTTGCTGTTTGCGTTTACCCTTGTATGAGTTTTTAGGTTTTAAATTTCTTCCTGTTGAAGTATTAGCAGTTTGAATGAGTAATGACTCTGTTGAAGATCCAGGTTTGTTGTTTTCTTTGTTTATTGGTTCACCAGGGTTATATGCACATTCCATAGCTGTGATGATTCTCTCAAGACCATCTAGAGCTTCAGTAGAAAGACAGTCAGGACCCTTGAGCACATTGAGTTCATAAAGTACTCTCTCCGGGAACTTCTCTAATATGAGTACACGTATGTGGTTATTACTGGTGTTTTCTCCAAGGGATTTTAAAACCCTTAAATGTCTCTGGATACTATTGAGAGTGAAACGACAGTCAGCTCCATTGTCTGTACATCTGTTAATGTTTGACAAAGCTTTATAGTGGGCTTCAACTAGCTTGATTTTGTTTCCATAACGGTTTTTTAACATTTCCAATGCTATGTTGTAATTGTCATTTGTTGTTGAAAGACCCTTTATAACATCCAGTGCTTGGCCTTCTAAGCAACTAAATAAGTAGGAAAGCTTCTCAACGTTTTTTAACGGTCTTGAGTCGATGGCAGACTCAAATTTATCCCAAAATTCATTGAAATCAATCATATTTCCATTGAACTTAGGTAACTGCAGTATTGGTAGCTTTGTAGTGGTTAAGGAATCCTTTTCTCTGTTACTAACCTCCATTAAGGTTCGAACTTCTATCAGAAGTGCCTCTGCTTGCTCCTGAATTTCATAGAATGAGTTTGAAAGCTCTTCACTGGGTTGAATGTCCTTTGCTTTCTCCAAATGAAATTGTAAGGCTACGCAGTCTCATAAGCGCAGTCACGTCAATTTCCTGCGACTGTAGCAGTTTAGAACCTTCAGAGACTAGATCTTGCAACTTCTGCACAACAATACGAACCCGGTCCATATTTGCGTTTTTCTCTTTGTTGTAGTTACTGTAAACAATCAAACCCATGATTTGATATTTCTTTCTTAGAAATATGCTTGAATAGACACGAAACTTGTGAAATAATATCAAGATTTACCTCCAATTAGAACCAGAACTTCCAACTCCAATAGGGCTCCGGCGGCGCAGCTTCTCTACGCTTTGCAAATCACTATGTGCACTTTACGCATACAAACACACGAGTACAATTCTCTTTGCACTTAATTTGTACACTTTGTTAAGATATATCTTGCTAAAAGTTAACTTTCTTAACTTTTAAAAGGAAAATCATCTCTGATGAACAAAAAAATGTCAAGCCCAGAAAAACGACGCCACTTTTGGCGGGATTTGAACGTTGTAGCTGGATGCCAAAATAGGCCGTAGTACAAACCAATAAGAGTCAAAATGGCGTTACTAAGAATAACTGCCGCCTACGGGGTATGTTCGTTTCATAAGGTGTTGTTTTTTCTTTACCGGTTTTTTAAATATTAATCTTTTTACGGTTTATAACACAAAAATTTAAATAATTTTTCTCAATGTATGTACAACAAATACAAAATTGTAGGAAATTTTGTCGGAATTAATTGACACAAAATACTTCTTTTCTGTTCTTAACTTCTCACAAACAACCATTAATTCTTTCTAGGTAAATTCTCAAATTCTGTTCTGTAACACTTTTATTGACTTCCTCAACAAAGTGTTTTCTCGTGTCAAATACCATGACTTCTCGTTCTGACCAAAAACCAATTCTAAATTCTGAAAGACAAAGATGGGTCTACACTGAATAACCTCGTGCAGGCGACAACCGGTTTCTCGGTGCAACACAGAGTCTACAAGATTGCAAACCCTCTTTTAATCCACTCATCCTCCTTTTACAGAAGGCAAGAGCGTCTCGCAGTATATTGTGGACCCACTTCTCCCAGCGCACTTGGGTGGTTCCGCGCAACAAGTAGGTCTAGAACCGCGAGTGATACATGGTCCACACTACGAAGTTCTATTCTATTACGTACCTATTGCCTGAGAGTTAGTTCTACAATTCTCGCCCAGTTCTTCTGGGTAGTGTGATGGTACTTTCTGTCACACAGTTCTCTCTCAGTGTCACCGCAAGGAATAAATCCAGTGTCCCAGTCCACAGGGTGCGCACTACCATATGAACCTTTACTAAGTCTTTCTTCTAAAGTTCTAGACAAATGGTTGGTTGTGAAAAGAATAGAAAGATTCTTTTCTTTCTGTAACGGCATTCTCGTTTTCTACTTGAACCAAAATCAAAGTAAACTTCTAAATACGACACGATGCGCTACACGCAACATGACGCAACATTCTCATTCTCATTGCAATAACAAAACCAGTATTGGTATACAGACCTCGTCGTGTAAGGAATAACGCATGAGCCCTCCCAAACAGAAGGAAAAATAAAAAAAAACCCTTTTTTTATTCATTTATTCTGGTAACAATTTAAAAAATATTTCTTTTTTTTTTTTGAATACCGGTTTTTGTTATTTTTTTTTATTTTTTTTTTAAATTACCCTTTTACCTGGCAATAACATTTCTAGACGAATTTCACTTCTTTAACGTCAAGTTCTATGTGTCAATCAAAATGTCAAAAATTCCAACAAAATCTCACTCATGTTGCAAAAAAAAAAACAGAAAGTTTTCCAACAGCACACTCCACCAAATTTTGTGGCGGAGTTTTGTATGCCTGGGTTCTTATTTAATGGGGGAATATATTCTTTCCGCCTTCTAGGTTCTAGAGTATCTGCTTCTAATTGTAATTGTATTGTACACACATAGGTAAATATCAACCGTAAAGTATTCGAACCGACATGGCGCCATCATGGCGGCGCACACAGTAGTTGCATTTAGAGACATAGGTACAAGGAACATGTTCTACTATGTGAGTCGATCAACTTAACATGACCGGAGCCCATAGGGCCCCGGGAGGATGCATCCACCACCCCTCCATCCTCCTACCAATCGCCAACCAGGATTATGTACGTTCTTGATTCTAGTTCTATTAAAGTATCAATCGTCTCACATAACCAACAGATAACAACATAGAACGAACTCACCGATGTCCAGTTGTCACCTGTCTTCTCCTGTTCTTATTCTCCCGGCTGCATCACGGATTCTTCCTCCGCATGCACCCGGCGTCAATCCCGTTCTTACTCACAAGTTCTTCTCCTTTCGCGCTCATTTTTCTACTTACTTTTTTCTACCAGTGTTGCCAGTATGAAGCAACTAAAACTACTTATTTCCTATTCTGCCTATTTACCTAGCTACCAGCCACATACGTCAAATCTCACCTATATTAGGATCGCGGATCGTGGAAATCCGCGACAGCATTGTCACGCGATATACATAAGCATGCAAAATTTCAGCTCAATCGGAAACCGGGAAGTGGATCAAATTTAAGTTGCAAGATTTGATTACAGAACGACAGACAACGGGACAGGTGAAAGTAAATAAAAGCTTGTAAAAAGATTTTAAGAACTATACATAATCGTATTTAGATGCGTGGGAGCAAAATGTCATTGTAAAGCTGAGTGCTTGTTGTATGGTAGGAAATTAAATTTCAATCCATTACTTACTCACTTGATACCGTGTGTAGGTAGGTACTGTGTCTGATATAAACACAAAAAATTGGTATTTCATCGAAATCGGACCGAGCTCATTCAATGACGACTTTTCTAGGGTCAGAGGAAACATTAAATCGTGTTCATGTAGCCGTTTATAGGAAAGTAATCTGTCCCGTAAGTTACAAGGTTTTTACTCTGAGTAACAAGTTTGTTTTGAAAAGTTTGGGATTTTATGTCGATCGTTGTAGGCTGTTGTTGAACATGATTGTATGTTTTAATAATTCAGACAAAACTACCCTGTAACTTTTAGAGTTAAAAGGTTATTATATAAAAAGGTATAAGTAGGTTCATATGCAATTTAAAATACCTACTTTCTTTTATATTGTATCTTCTTCGTGAATTGAATACATACATGAAAAGAAAAATTGGTAAGTATGTTTTATTAGCCTAATTTCATCAAAAGAATCTTTTCAAGTATTCTGTTCTTTCGGCTTCATTTCTGCAAACAAAACGTTTAAGTAAGTAGTCTTTGAACTGAGCTGACCTTTTCTCTGTTTAATTTTATAATGAGTTTTTATTCCTGAATAAAATATTTGCGGGAGGGTAACAACCGCGGCATAATTTATTACAAGAAAAGTATTGATATTCGTTAATTATTAAAGTAATTTGGTAATTGTTTCTGTGGATAATGGAGATTGGCGGAATCACGTTTTTTTCTTTCTTTTCAGTCTCAGTCGAGTTAAATTAACTGAACGGATGGGTAAATGATATGAATTTTTAATTTTCTTTGCTTTGGCTTTGGTTTACGACTGAAATACGTGGTTTAGGTAACACAATATAGGTAGGTACCAAGACACACCTTATACAAAATTAAGCGAAAATCAATAAAAACCAATCAATCTTTCAATGTGTTGTTATCTATAAACTACTTATCTATGTAGGGATAATAGATTTCATCAACTTGAAATTTCAGTTATTTACGTTAATATGCGCTAGTTAGATTACTTTTTTTACAAGAGAAAGACTAACTAAACAAAGAACTTTGTTTAAACTTAATCAGTTCGTGACTGAAAAAATAAATACCTACGAACAAGTTAAAGACTTTTTGACTGAATCACGTTCAGCCTCATTACTTTATCTTCCATACAGTGAGTAAGCAAATATTTGGTCGAAACCTTATTTAAAAGGGTTTGAATTTTTGCAAGGTAAAGAAACTACGTAGGAGGTCGACAAAGGGACCCACAGACCCGATCTCGGGATCAGGAATCCACGAAGTTTATCAGTTTGTGAGATCAAGGTCACACTTCAAAAGAAAGCAGGAGGTCAAGTTCAAAGCTTACGTGGGCGGTGAAATACTCACCCGCTCCTTGTGGAATCAATATTTATTCAATAAATCAATTTCGAACAGTTATCTAGCCACACGCAACCTACGAATTGTGGAACGAAGATTTACTGTATACTTTTTTCGATTAAAAGGCTGAAATTAACTAGTTTTATTGTAAAATTACGCATTAGTATACCTATAGGTAACAAAGGTCTGAATAGCTGATATTCTTTATCAAAGAACAAAGGGAAATTGTTGCGTTTTCACAATTATCCTATCCTCGTCGGCGGTCGGCACGAAAATAGTAGCGGAACAAGAATTTTCTTTTCGTTTGCGAACAAAATATCCGGCGCGATTTGAATAACTCGCTATTATTCCAGTCTACAAGCCATTTTGTATGAACTGTGTAATGTTTGCGGCTATAAAAGGACGCTTTGAGATAGCAGGGATCTTCATAAATTGGATGTTAAATATATATTCGAGTCACGTAAATGAAACTCCGTAGAAAATGTGTGGTGTGCTCTTGGGCTAAAATGTTCGGGTCGTGCCAAATAGAATTTGTCGTGATTTCATTTCAAATAAGTAAGTTTTGATTCCGTTCCGAGGCATTTATTAACTATTTATGCTATCTGCTACACTACACTACGAAAATGTTTATGCCCTAAAACATTTGTAAATAAACTCCGTCAATATGTGAAACAGTAGATAATAATTATTAAGTTTAAGTCTTCAAATTCCGCCAAACTCTACGTGGATTTTACGCTTTTTTAACAAGACTTTAAGCTAACATAATCCTTCACAGCAGATAAATCCGTATTTGTTCCTTGTGGAAAGCTTTATGCCCATGTAATGTAAGTCCGCTTATTGTATTAAAAAAGACATGGCTTTCTACACGAGACAATAAATTGTTAGGAACAAAAGACAATGTCCGCCTGAAGCCTGTAATGAAGACACATTCCATTCTGGTTGAAAAGAAGTATCACCTTTATAATAAAAAGTGGTTATAAATAAGTGCTTCGTAGTTCTTTTAAAAGGACTTTGAAGAGAGCCTTGTACCTACCAGAGTTGTTAGAGTTGTTTACAGGGTTTCAATACTCGTAACTGATTTTCCTTTATCGACACAATCGAATTGATCTGTAACTGAATTAAATTAAATTATTGTTCTCTAAAATTAGTTTTGTTATTTCTGTGGAGAAGAATTTGATACCTTGTCTAAATTATATAAACTTTCAAATAAATAAAGCAACGTTTTCATAAATGACTATTGAAATTTAATTAAGTTTCAAGGATAAATTCAAAAACAAACTCTTGAACTCAATCAATATTTGAATTCATAAAAGTTTAAGTACTATATCTCAAATTCTAAAACATCCAAACAAGTTTGCAAACATAGAATCTTAATGGAATAAACATTATTTAAGAATTAATTTGCCTAACAACTAGATTCAAAGCGAATTGAAAATCTTATGATAAGTTTGATATTACATCTATTAAATTATGCGGGAGTTTAGCAACCTTTCAAGCTGAAACCATATCGATAAGATGAGTGACCTTCTTCCAAATACAATTATAGAGAAATTTGCCTGAGCACTATGTGGCGTAGACGTTATCTCTTTCCAGTTAGGTAACCTTAGATAGGTTTAGATACTTAATAATTAGGTACCTAGTACCTAGGAACAACATATTGAATCGACGCCGCACGTCGTAAATGACATGAGTAGGTTTTTATATTCATAAACTAAGATACCTTTGAATAAACACACTTTTCAATTTGTTTTTGAAAAACCAAACTGTATATTTGAATAATTGTTTACCATTTTAACTTAAACCTTTTGTACCTTTCTGGTAGTATTTGTTTTAGATATACCTACGTTTGTAGGTAATAGCTTTAAACTTAATCCTGATAAATTATAGTGTTGAATATTTCATTTTGAAACCTCTATAAAAAAGTCTCTACTTCGGCAACCTTTTACGAGATTGTTTTGGTTTACAGCGTCATTTTATACAGTGGATTCCCGCTACTTACAATCTTACTGCGATGCTATAAAATGTCTTTTTGTATGTCATAAAATTTGTAGCGTCCTCCGGTCAAGTGTAAAATTTTGTGACCACATTTTATGACGAGATGGAATGACGACATTTTGATATATTAAGTAGGATACCTCCCACAAAATTTCCACGGACTTATTTCTACTGCCTCTACATCTGACGACGATGCAACGACGCCTCATTCCCAAAGGAATAGAAGCTACTACTTTCTATGCCTTGCTTGCTGCGATCTGTGATTCGTAAGTACATCTATTTAATAGGGAGCCGATTGAGCAACTTTACTTATGTCGAATTCATCACATTCCTCGGCTTTCCTGAAATACGGTAACCGTTTAGTTTATAGGTAGGTTAGATATGGTAGGACCAAATAACTATGAAAATAAACTTTCAGGATTGTTTTTTGTTATTGGTATTGAATTTGAGAGCGCTATTTTATTTCAAAATAACATACTGGCGGTGGTGGTATACAAATAGTAGATATGTCGCAGCCAACTGGTTAAAACAGCTGTTCAATTAAACAGCTAGCCCTTTGATTGAACAACGACATCCAATCACACGGCTATACGTCGTTTAGGGTTCGTGGGTTACGCCCCCGGTGTGGTGTGCCCCCGTGGTGTTGTCCCCCGATTTCGTTTTAGTGCCAAAAAAAATATTTGTTGAATATTTTAATCCAAAGTACATTCGGGTTGAAAAATGTTACCATGTTTGTAATAAACATGACTCTAAGTGTTCATATGAAATGATTTTGAGTCTTAGTTTTTATAATTAATCTTTAATAATAATCATTAACTAATAAAATTATGTTAGTCAAGTTATAAATTATGTAAAAATCACATAAAATGAACCAATTATTAAGTACTTTATGTACGATATACCTAGATGTCTACTTAAATATTTACGATATTCATAACAAAATAAAAAAACATTATAGCAACATCAACATGCAAAATCACAGATCCTAAAAGTAAAAATCACGGTTATATAATAGTAATCACAGGTAAAAATCACAGATAAATATAGTAATTACAATTAAAAACGATATCGATATTTACTTAAATATTTACAATCTTGATAACAAAACAATTAAACATTATATTTAGTTATATTTAGTTCAAAAACACTTTTCTGTTCGACTGTATTAAGTACAAGTCAGGTTTATTCCGACGAAATCGGCTATTATAATTTAATTGAAAATCGGGGGACAACACCACGGGGACACACCACACCGGGGGCGTAACCCACGAACCCGTCGTTTAGCCCTCTTGTCCATTGCAACGTTCAACACTACAGCTAGACGACGCGCGACGCTTAGAAAATTAACTGGGATGACCATTACTTTAGTATGTAAATTGAAAGAATTAGTAAACTTTTTTAATTTCTTGGAAGATTATTCTTGGATTAAGTTTAAGAGGTCACCACAAGTTTGATGAAATAAGTAAAAATGAAAACCTAATTAATAATCATTATATTTTTTATTGCACCAAGCAAAAATTTACTTACAAAAAAAAATAGGAAGTAGGTATGAAATTATAGTATATCATGTGTTCGTTGTATCACTCGTATGTGTCTCCATAATTTCTGTATGTTAAATAACACTATTATCTTATATTTACTAGGTACTTTATTTTCGAAAAGTATTCTGAAACTATCAAAAACACCGGCTAGTTGACGCCATATTGAAAACAAAACGCAGCTAGCGCCGCGGTGGTGGCGAGCAACGAACTAATTTAATTACCCGGCGGCTTTTAAATCAGCTGTAGTGTTGAACGTTTTAAGCGCCTCAAATATTCAATTAAAAAACTAGCCGTGTGATTGAATGTCGTTGTTCAATCAAAGGGCTAGCTGTTTAATTGAACAGCTATTTTAACCAGTTGGCTGCGACAGATATATACCTACCTACTCTCCAGCGAACGTTTTAATTAAGTTTTTCGCGTCCGCTTTGACAGCGCTCACCTTCCCAATTTTAATTGAACACGAGTTACGAAACCAAAGTATTTTGTATTTGCCTGTCGTTTTATTGATTGAAAATAATTAATCATTCTTAGGGTGTTTCTTCGATTTGGGATTCTTTAGTTGATTCCACTGGTAAAATTTAAATATTATTTTATTTTTAAATTGAGAATAAAATTACAAATTAGAGAGGTCAATAAACAAATATTTTGAATAGGCACTCATTTCTTATGTATGGATCCAAAGATATTTGATGTTAAAAATTTACGCCCAGGGGAATCAATAATAATGCAATATAAAATATAAAAAAGTTTCAATTTTGACAAATAAAATTAAAAACAGTTAACGTACCTTCGAATTTAGGCTTTAAAATGTTATTGGGTATTAATACAAGTTGCTGTGAAGTTGCTAATTCAAAATCTTTAAATAGGTGACCAAGCTTTGAAACGTCCTCCCTTAATGTGGAAAACTGTTTTTTTAATAATATCAAACATTATTACACATAACGCTATTTTTAGAAATCAATATAAACCGTTATTTAAGCAAACTGTATGATTTTATTAGTATGGTCTGGTCATTAAACCAGTGGAATCAAGCCAGTGGAAGCAAGAAATATCGGTTTTTTGTTGTTTTACATAAATTGGATTTAACTAGCGTAATGATGTTTCCAGGCTAGATAATGGGCACCCATGCGCTTATTCATAGCTATATCAAGCTAGTCTTGTAGTACAAAATTAATAAGAAAACATGAACATAGTAATCAATGATCGTACAGAGCAAAGCCAGGGGAATCAGATACTTATCTTTGTATTTCGTGAATGGTACAACTTCACGCATAATCTACCCCCTCGATACATAAAATGCATCTCACAGTTCGCGTGAAAATAGGCAGCGCCTATCCAAATGGCTCGATTAGGGTCGTATGCGCGATTTAGTGACGTGCCAAGGTAATCACACTTTAGTGCCGGACAAAATTAAAATGACTCGAGAAATTCAGTTAATTGTAAAATACGTGTAAAATTTATTATGATGCGTAATAATTAACTATTCTATAATAAAATAAAAACATGTATGAATCTTTAAGTATATATGATAAAAAGATTTTTAAGGTTTTATGAATAAATCGGGAGAGCGCACACGTCAGTGGAATCAATTTTTAGGGCTATGAACAATTTTTTAAATACCTTTCGATTTGAATTCATGTATTATTTTTATTTTCCCAAGTAGATAACACCTTAATCTATAGTTTGAAACATATTTTATTGACTTTATAATTTGAAACGTAGGATTTAAGCCCCCGGACATCAAAATTCTCGATTCTGAAGATTCACCCCTTATAGGTATGCCTGCTTGTTTTTGGTATAAATATCAGAGGAGACTAGAATCTAAAGTGAAGGAGCTAAAATTACCCTAAATACTTACTAACTAGCAATTAAACGGGAAAAAATATTTTCTTTTTCTTGGAAATTAATAATCAGTGTTAAAGTGATCAACTTTCCATTAACACAGCGCGCCTTAATTACCTACTAATTGATTCAGTTGCCCCTTAATGTTTACCTACTGAAAACTTGCTCTTAATTTCGCAAGTAATTTAAAAAATATAATACCCCTCGATGTTCAAAATACAAATTCTATTGCAGATACCTTTGGATCCGCATAGCATTGTTTGAGCGGCAATTGGCGAAGATTATCGAGCATTTAGTGAGCAACGCTACTCGGTACTACGAGAGGGACGCGTTGGTAGCCGATCCAGACTACGGGACAATACTTAGCTCGCTGCTCGTAGGGCCCTGTGCTCTCGAATATTCTAAAGCTAAAGCGCCAGCTTGTTTCTGGACGGATCCTCCTGCAGACGAATTGGTAAGTAGTTACGAACTAAAAATTATAAGACAGTGACTTAACAGTGAATGAAAACACAAAAACATACCTACCTACCCAAATTAAATGGATCACAACACTATGTTGAAGTATACTTCTAAATGTTCCGCGACGCTTTAAGTACACTTTTAGGAAGAGCCTTGTCAATGTTATGAAAGGCAACTTTCTTCCAATTAAGTTACAAATTACAACGCACCTCACAATGATTATTGAGTTTCATGAAAATGTTAGTAGTACCTACCAACTTGTGTGCGTTTAACAACGCTTTTACGGAAATTAATGGGTGTTCGGGCTTGTTAGATAATGAACTTTGCGAACTTTGGCTGTTGTTTATCATCGGTTCGGCAATCGCTATGGCCATAGGCTGTTTGCTGAGTTAGATCATAGATAATTATCAGATTTTAGGTAAGTTGTTATTGATTATAGGTCCAAAGACACAGAATGTCAGCGGGTACAACGACACCGCCTTCGGTTCGTAGACCTATCCTGAACTTTCGGAGAAGTTTAAACGCTTCCTCTGAAGATGGCAGTGCTACTACAGGTAAAGAAACACTGTCTCATAGACGAATTTTATTTCATAGACGAATAAATGAAGGATGTTTATTAGTTGTCAAATATGCGGCATCGTGAGACGACTATTATCAAGATAACTTTGTTAAGGCTGGTTCATGTAACATACATTTGCTTCTGGCCGAGATTTTTCTACGTGAGGTCTAGTGAACGTTTTATGATTGACGATATGGATAAAGATTAATAAAGAGTATACAGGTACAGCAGTTTCAGATATGAATAATGTTGTAGGTTCAAGTAACGCGGGGAGCGCTAGTGCCAAAGACTACGTGGAGAGTCTCCACCAGAATTCCCGCGCAACCTTGCTTTACGGGAAGAATAATGTACGAGTACAACCGGTGAGATGATACAACTACACTTTATTGGTTCATATTTACCCATATACCCATAGGCGAAAGATTTTAGGATGATTTCAAGAGGGATATGACGGGAAACTTAAATTATATTTTTAATTTTAGAAAGACGTAGAAGAACCGATGCCTGGATATCTAAGTCTGCACCAGACCGCCGCGGGACTAATCATCAAATGGACTCCCAACCAACTCATGAATGGATACGCCGAGAGTGAAGGAATCGACAAAAGGTAAAAGGAAAATAAATTGTTTATCCATCAAGCAAATTTTGCTAATCTTTCTAAAAAGTTAGAAGACTTTTAACTTTATTATTCATCGCTGTTTTGTTTATTCAATTATAATTTGTATTTTAAGTAGATAAGTTTTACTTTCTAAGCACCTCGGCACTAATTTGTATTGTTTATCTACAACTTCTTATTGAGTTCCTAATTAAATTTGATAATAGAGTTTACGAAGGGAAATGGGATGAAAATACTAATTAATCAATTAATGGCCTCTCTGGTAATCGTAATCTATCTCTGCGGCGGCGATTGATTACACTTGTCACCAACACTTCTACACCTACACAGAGTTTTGGAAACGTGAAACTTGTGCTTCTAAGAATATCTTACAACTGACACAGCCAATTAATTCGCATTGCAATTAAGTAGATAAGTAATAAGTTAGATGAACAAAATGATTTATATGGCAACAGTTCTTTTTCTGCAAAGTTTCATTGCATAAACTTGTTAATTTCATGGAAATTAAGTAGGCAAATCTAGTTAGTAGCGAGTCAAAAACCTTGTTACATTATAATGGATTTATTTAAAGTCTACCTTTAGACAATTTCATTAATATTGAAGAGCACGGCTGCCTGCGTCTATAAATTAATTAAATTAAATAATGTTTATGATATTCAGACCTTAACGTCGGCTTCCGGGTAATTTTTATAATTTCTTATTAGTTGATGAAGGTTTTCTTCCCAATTTGACTTTCCATGTAAAATTAATTTTTATTGCGTTACGTAGAGTTCTGGTAGGCACTCTACCTATAAGTATTATTGTTTAAGTTTGGTGTTTCGTAGTTGTTTACTTGCTTAAACTAATATTTACTTCCTTAGTTCGATTACAAAATTTTAGTAAAATGTACAGTTTTTGCTAAGTATTTATTGAAAAGTGTTGAGCTAATACAACTTACTCGAGATTTTGTTTTCACCGCTTGCTTAAGTTCTTTTTAAGCTTGTTTCTTTGCTATTTTCATTTGTTTTAGTTATTTTATTAGTGAGCATGAACTCGTATATTGTAGCGTGTTTCGCTGCCACCTAGTACATTCGTCCGCCTGCCAAAACACCTGTATTCTGTGCAGCATGAATCCTCTGTGTACAGTCTACCGCCGTCAATGTGCGGGCCCTTTGTGTATTGATTGGTATGTTTGTTTTTGTTGGCTTCATTAGTTTTTTCATATTAATGTGTTTTTGCGTCAAATTAGTGTGAAAAAGTAAAAATATATGCTCAAATTACTTACTTTTTCTTTGTAAAGTAAATACCTACTTAAACTTTCTTAAAAAGATGCTCAATTGTTTACACAGCGTGTACTGGGCGATGTCGCTACAAGTATGCGTTTGGGAGGTGGTATACGTTCACGTCCACCGTACTCCTGAAAGCGACGCCCTCATCCTCGTTGGTCAAGATGGAGTTCAACGCCCGCCTATACACTTCCCTAAAGGTACTGTTATTAAAACTGCCGATCCAATTGGTTCAAGATCATAATCTTTGAGGGTTCTGTGATGCCGGTCGAATGCTGGTACAATATTTTTATCCCGAAGGTACCTACTTACTGTATTCCTCCAAAATTTTCCTCGCAAGAATTAAGTCGTGACAATAAGCTCGATCAAAATATTTACTGGAGTCTACCATGTTATTGGCGTCTGCTTACGATTTATTGAACTGTGTTGGTGATACATTATCAGTGTGTGCCACTGCCATGTGATTTTATTCTTTATATGGTCATCTTTAGTCATTAAGATTCCCGTTTTATTTTTTCAGGAGGAAACCTGTTATCCTTTCTGAGTAATTTGGAAACAGGGCTCCTACCACACGGCCAACTTGATCCGCCATTGTGGTCGCAGAGAGGCACAGGGAAGGTTAGTCACCACGCTAGGCATGTGAGTCTCTTGTTTGCTTACCTTTTCTATCACTAAGGATGAACTTCGTGGTTCAAATTACCTTACCGAGTTCTCAAAGGTGCTTAAACCCTTATCATGCAGGCTTGTTTTGTCCAGTAAGCTTTCGCAGTGTGATAACAACCTTGATTGTAGTTTATGAATCTCTTTCGCTGCTTACTGACTTTAGCTTTTCTTAAACTTATACTTATTCAAATAACCTGCTAATTCAATGCGCTTGCAACAAGTTGCGAAGTAAGTAGGCTCTTATCTAAAACAACAACGTCTTCAAAATAAAAACTCCAATTAAGGGGCCGATGCTATCTAGTTTACTTAATTTTAATTTTTCTTTGGCTCCAGGTATTCGGTCGAAGCAAACCTCGTCGGAGGCCGATGCCAAGTTTGAATGAAAGTGCAGAAACCGAGGAGACCGAGTGGGATGAAGTCGCAGCTGACTACGTGTTCAGGATTGTCAACAATGCGATCACTGATAGGGAAGGTATGTTTACTGGAGGTAAAACTAACGAAAGGAATCTATTGATAAATAAACTTGATTGGAACGTGCCTAAAACGTGTTTACCGTTTATTATTGTAAGTAAACATTTTTGTTTGGAAAATTTTCTTTTAACTCAAGTACACAAAGTGGTAAAAACATTTCAGTTTTTTGTTATTAAATTGCAACTGAGGAGTTCTGATTTAATTTGTGATCATTTTATTATCGATTTTTTCAAATTCATTTAGTTATATCATAAATTTTCCTTCCAGCAATGCGTCATTCACTCCTAGAGCGCGCCATCCACTCTCCACCGCGGACGCCGCGACGACCACTGGCTTCAACGTCCACCACGTCTTCAGATTCGTCTACTATGTCCGTTGACTGTCCTCCGTCGGCTGGTCTCAATGGAATACCACCCACTACTCCAGTACCAATCCATCATCCAATAGAACAGGTAATTTTAATATCTTCTGTTATACATTTGTGCAAGATGAAATTTCAAATGTATGTTATTTTTAAGCAAAACAGCACCTGAAAATGGGAATTGATTTTTCAGTCAGCATCGATAGAGCTAGTATGCAGTACGATGCGGCGTCAGATCATATCGCGAGCATTCTATGGGTGGTTGGCTTATTGTCGGCATCTTTCTACTGTAAGGACGCATCTGAGTGGACTTGTACATCCTAATATTATCCCTGGAGGTATGTAGATTCATTAACGGCTTAAGAACATTGCTGATTAAATTTAGGTCATATGACGTCGGCACAAGGACACAGCACTATTTTCGTAAATCGGACTTGATTTTAAAAAACGTTTTACATTCAGATGGCGCTGAAGGTGGTCTTTCAGAAGAACTTTGGAGAACTATGACAGATGAAAAAGGTGCAGTAAATGATAAAGACGAGATATATCGGCTAGTTTACTACGGAGGTGTTGCACACGATATACGGAAAGAAGTCTGGCCGTATCTACTTGGGTATTACGAGTAAGTAAACGACATTGTCTTGCTGCAAATTGTGTAGACTCTGAACAGGTTCATGATATATCTATTGCTTTGATAATATAGGTTCGGCTCAACTACAGAGGAAAGAATAGAACAAGATATAGCGTGCCGGCGACAATATGAGACTACGATGTCTGAGTGGCTGTGTGTTGAAGCTATTGTAAAACAACGGGATCGTGAAGCAACTGCTGCGTCTATAGCGCGGCTGACTGAAGCCTCGGGCAAAGCGAAACCTGTGGAAGTGGAACCAGAGGTAATAATCGATACATTGTTTTTTGCAGAACGATCTGAACAAGTAGTAAAGTTTGTTAATTTTCAGGTATTTGAAGACGATTGCAGCGTCATATCGGACAACCCACCAATTGTTTCACCAGAACCAAGTGAAAACGAACAAAAGAAGCCCGACACCAAACCAGTTTTGTCTCGAGCACCGAGTATAGATGAAGTAGAAAATATAGAAATGGATTCAGAGAAAGAAAAGGACGACGATACAATCGTAAACGGAGAGACTGAGACGGGTGATAATAGAGAAATAGATAATGAAAGTCTAAAAGACTTGGAGGAAGATGATGAAGTGCACATTAAGAGTGTAGTGGAGAATCCTGATATGAGAAGAGAGAGTATAGCAGAAATAAAGAGGTTAGCGGAAAATATTGTACAAAAAGGTGAAGGTAGAGGGCTGCTGTGTAGTGTGGATAGTGGTAATACAAACTTTAATAGTAATGATTTAAGATCTTCTTTGGACGAAAGCCAGCCTAGTCCACATGAGCAACGTACTAGTGTAATAATAACGAATCCGTCAGTGGATTTAGTTCTTGGAGGATCTCCTGCTTCTGGAGGGACAACAGGTACGTCGCATTTTTATGAAATTCGTTAGCTGCAACAGGCTAGAAAAAAAAAATTCCTGACAATTTTCTTATATTTTTAGCAAACGCAAGTCCCTCTCGCAGTCCTTTGGGAGTGGTGCGCGAGGAGTCCCAATCGGCCGGAGCGTCGTTTGATACTCTGGAACCAAGTAACGTCGATCCGAGGCCACCGACGAGATCTAACTGTGCTTCTCCTGCCAGCTCTAATGGCGGTGTCTATTCTGTAAGTGATACATTTAGGTTTCGAATCTCATAAGTCATGTAATGCCCACCAATTTTCATTCAAATGCACTAAATCCACTCTTTGGCTTTGAGATGTCCTCGTGACTAATCTAATGATGTCTTGCCACTGATTTCAATTTTATCAATGTTTCTTTCCAGAATGAATTAGTTGACAGTTTCGCGTTAAATTTACATCGTATTGAGAAGGACGTGCAACGATGTGATCGGAACTATCCATTCTTTACTGATGAGAACCTTGACAAGCTTAGGAATATTATGTGCACGTAAGTACCAATGTTGTTACAAATCCCAACATACTCGTAGGTATATCAACATGTTTCCATTATGATACCTACGTACGTTAATCACCTTCCACTCTTAGTAAAGAGACTACTTAATAATCGCATTATATTAAGACCCTAAAAACTTAACTTCTCTAAGTACTATTTAGCTTAGCTAATGATTTTACTTTTAGATCTTTAAGAAATATGCTCTACCACGCTCTACCATTTGTACCTACTTATACTACTACTTGTAACCTAATTAATTTGACTAGATTCGTATGGGAGCACCTGGACATGGGCTACATGCAAGGGATGTGCGACTTGGCAGCTCCCTTACTAGTCATGATGAAGGAGGAAGCTGTCGCGCATGCGCTCTTTGCTCGTCTCATGAACCGGGCACGAGATAACTTCCCTTCAGGACAGGCGATGGATGCACACTTTGCAGACATGAGGTAAGCATTCATTTCAAATCATCGTGAAATAGAAAGTTAAGCTTTTTGAAAACTTTATTGTAACAAGAAATAGTCTTGGAAGTGCCTAAGTGTGGCAAATAGAAAGGATTCTATTTGTATATGAGACTTCCAGGCAAATACTAAGTGCCAAAATATTTTTTGTTTCATAGGTCGCTGATCCAGATCCTAGACTGCGAACTTTACGAGCTGATGCACGCTCATGGAGACTATACTCACTTCTACTTCTGCTACCGCTGGTTCCTTCTAGACTTCAAGCGGGAGATGCTTTATCAAGACGTAAGTTTTCGTCGGACTTGACATAACTTCTGTTTTCAAGATTTATCTAGGTTTTAATGAAAGAATATTAGAAGTTTGCTTTCAAGATGTGACTAAAATAAGGTATTGTTTTCCACCAAGATGTGGGCCTATCCACCAGATTCCTATTTCATAGTTTAGTTAGTAAAATAGTCATTTTTCTCAACGGTTTTTCTTTTCCGTAGGTATTTTCAGCATGGGAGCTGATCTGGGCAGCAAGATACGTATCATCAGAGCACATGGTGTTGTTCATAGCGTTGGCTCTACTCGAGACATACCGTGACGTCATTCTAGCCAACACCATGGATTTCACCGACATCATTAAGTTTTTCAACGGTGAGTTATTTATTTTGTTTTTGTTTGACCGTAATCAATCACAGCCCGTAGTTTACAGGTGTTCTGTTCTTTTTTTCGTTTGATTTTTTTTACTAATTTAGCGTTGGTTTCTTGAAACTTGTGTTCATCACTACGAGTGTAATTGTGGGAAGAATACAATGATTTAAATGCCACTACCTAAGTATTATATATTTGTAAAATCCATTTTTTAAAAAAAAATATGCTGTGCACCAATATAGGCACCTATGTCATTTCAAGTTTACATTACTTAGGTACCTACCTACAATAATCACACTGAGTACAAAAATAATGATAAAAAAACTTTAGGTTAGTATACTTAGGTTTTCCGTACTTATAGCCATGACCAATGATCATCAGCTGTGTTGTATAAAGACGTCATACCTATGCTATAAAGACCGTCATTATGTATTATTAAATGCAGGGTCGAATACTTTGCTAACACCTTTTGTAGGTACGGGTGTAAGCTACCCAAATATTTAACATTGATAAATCTGGTACCTGTTCACTGTTTGTATCAGAGAATTAGGTAATAACTACTTATTCTTTTGGTATCATTGTATGGGTCAAGTAAGTTTTTAACCCGTTATCCGTTTTATTTATTGAAATAATACCTGTGGGTACCTATTATATTGCAATTACCTAGTACATACCTATCTACCATAGATATTATATTTTCACAGAGATGGCAGAGAGACACGACGCAGGAGCTGTGCTGTCCCTCGCTCGGGATCTAGTGCTGCAAGTCCAGACCCTCATCGAGAACAAATAAAGTTCAAATTCAATTCACGTAAATCTATATATTATAAGTATATATGGATAGATCATCGAATAGGTACGACTTAGTAGATGAAATTATTAGGAAATTGTATAAAGGAATAAAAATAAACTAATTATTTTTAAAATGTGGAAGAAAATAATAAACATAATATATAGAGTTATTTACCTATTATATCTACAAAGTAATCTAACCATTTCATCCTTAATTGATGGATTATACTTCTGTTATTTTTTGAAACTATTTAAGAAGTTAGAAAAAATATTACTTAGATTAAAAATTTATTTGCTGAAGAGCCTAAAACTACAAATTGGGTAGCACAAGTAGATATGTTACGTATTTAAAGGAGAGCCACATTATTAAATAAATTGTGTAGGTAATAGCCTAAAAAAGATACAAAGAGTGGCCAAAGATATCAATGAATTATATACCAATTTTAATCCTACAGTTATTTATCAAAAATTATAATGACTAAGTACTACATGTAAACATGTGTCTCATATCGTGTGAAGTACCTACCCTCTTCCCCCGTGCCTTGTTCCCGATATCACAATTATTTTCAATCTATTACAAATGATATTCTCTAAAATATAAAATATATACTTAAAAAATATATTTATTTTATTTGTAAAAAAACTACGTACTAAAAGAAACTTGGATCCGTTCTTGTTTGGATGTTAATGTTAAATAACCAATTCATTTCAGTACAATTTTAAAGTATGTAATAGATGATCTACTATCTAAGATGTTAAGCTCACGTTTTAAACTATCTACTTACTCATTTTGACTAAGTGTATAAACTAATCAGATATTTTCTACAGCTTTGTTTTCATTTTTATATTTTTTACTGGCGCTTCCTTGGAAATAAGTAAATAATTATACTTAATAAGCATATTAAATAGCGTTTTAAACTCAAGTAAGTAAATTAATTTTATTATTCAGCGACAACGTAACTTGTAAGAAAAGATTAGTTAAAGAATTATATTTATTTAGAGTTTATTGATTATAGCTTCTATATTCTGATATTGTCTTTATAATATAAAGTTTTATGTATTATCGTTAAGGCTTCTTAGGTGTTTATAATGCTATCAGTCCGTTAAACTAAATGTTCGTGATCAATATACGCTTATATTCCAACTAATTATACAACCCGACTTCTGTTAAAACAGGCCTAAGTCCGAAATTAAAATAAGTATTTGTGTTAAGAACACATTAAAGTGTCAAATCGTATAAATGTTGAAATAACAACAAAATCTAAGATAATTTATAAATGTTTTAATCTGTAGATGTTTGTACGGTTATTGTGTATGACCATTTTTAAATTCACATTAACTAAGACTAAAGATATCGTGTTAATAAATAGGTACCTACTGACAATTGAAAATATACAAAACTATAATTTACACATTCCTGAATTAGATAACTCTTTATTACAACTTGTTGTATAGGTAAACAATAAACGTTAAAACAAAATAAAGTAATTCATAGCACCTAAATACCTACATTTGATGTTGTAAAAGTCCTTAACTCACCAAAATAATTAAATTAGCTATTTATTTTCAGTTTTCTGATACACACACCTTTAAAATGTTATTTTCTCTTGTCATACACTACCTACTTCGAGAACACCGAAACCTACGTATTGTGGGCTATTTAATATGTGTAGGTGTAGGACAAAAATATTATAATAAAAACCTAAACAGGTATTTTATCCCTGTGTAATTAAAATTATAGCGTTCAATGTGTTTAGGCCTAAAGGCATTGCCTAAAGGTCCTGTTTTCAAATGAAATCTATTTAATTATTTCATTTTTATTCGTGAAATCTGCATAGGTAACAAATACCTACCTGCTGTTGTTTGGTTTATATTTTTTATTATAAAATAATAATGTAATCTATTATAAGATATTTAGGTACAATTTATATTGAACAATTATTTTTGTGAAGTCGATCTTGTCAATAAAGTATGTTTCCATTTAAAAAAGGAGTTTCCTTTATGAAAATAGTAAGCAATCGATATTGTTTATTGTTTACGAACTTTAGTTCGCAAAAAAACGATAGATACACGATACCTACACGTGTTTTGTAAACCATATATAGTTTTGTGATTTGTGATTGATAAATAAGTATCTACATAATAGTCAATCAGATGGCAAGTTATAGGTAAAGTCCCTAAGATGATATAAACCGCAAAAAATTGATTGTAGATTTTATTATCATTTTTACCTACTAAGTACTTAGGTACTTAGTACCTATACAACTATCGAGTTATTTGACCGGAAGCTCGCTTCGTGAAGGACCATGTCCTAATGTACTCGAGATCTGAATAAGTAGCAACATACATTTATAATTTTTACTACAAACTTTCATTATGTTGGTATAGTATTAGTTTCTTCGAAATTTGTGGTGAGATTCAGTGTGGGGTCGTAATGTCTCCATGTTTGGATACGTTCATATAGCGTCTGTCCTGGACATTCCGTCGGCCTAACTTGCCGATGACCAACCAGTTTGTAATCACTCTGTATGAAGCCTCTCGCTACTCCATCTTGAATTAATTTCGAAACCACATTTAATTGTGGTTTAGGTGGCAGTGTATCTGCGAAAGAAATTATACTTTAGCACACGTTTTATTTATTAACTTTTATATTTATTAGATTATCTACATATTAATTTTTGTAGCATCTACGGCTGTTTGATCGTATGTAGATAATTTGGTACGCCAAATCTACCTCCTTTTTTCACTCGCGATTGGCTCACGACTGGGAGGGATCTTCTACACTCATCAGCTTGTAGGTAGGTACATACCACTCCAATTCCCGATGAGACAGATCCCAAGGCTGACGTTGTTGAAGTGCAGAGCGTGCGCCCCCAACACGTCCCAGCCACGGCCTTCGTACACTGCTCCGTCGCTGCCCACGCCGAAACTATACCAAACAAATTATTAGATATATACCAGATTATATGCAGCAAGATTCCAGTGTTTAGTTACCACACCAAAAATAGATGGTAGAATGGATTACTATTCCATGCTATACTATTTCATCGATGCCGTCGATCGACAATCGATTGGTGTGGTACCACCCCTTAGAAAGAGCGATCTTGTAGACTTACTTGTAGCCGATATCCCACCACTTTCGACCGTCAACATGCATGCTCTGCATGGTTCGCATGGCGAAGGAACACTCGATCTGGTTGGAGCAGGCTGGTGGGATGTACGAGTGGTGGATCACCACATAGGGCACTGGCACCTTCAAGGGTGTGACTTCTATAGGTGGGCGCGCATTCCATTCCGCACGGGTCACAAATTTATACGGGATTGTTTGGCCGTCGTCGTCTGTGAATAGGGTTCGTTGTTAATTATTATGGATAGAGTCACAAAGAGTGATGGTAGCCCATGGGTGGGTGGCCACTAATCTTTTAAGTTTTTCGGATTAAGCAAATAAAAAAAGAGGTACGTGTACCAACCTATCTGTGTATAAAGTTTTCCTTTTTTTTTCTGTGTTCAGTCTGTCGGATTAACACAATATTAAAAAGACAGATAAATAAAGAGGCCGTGTTTGTAGGTATGCTATGTTACATTTTCAGATCCTATCTGGGAAAGACATTTCAATTTCAAAGTTATTTAGGTACCACATAATATTATATACCTACTCTGGGCATGTATCTATAAACATTTTAATTTTCACGTGTTTCTAATAAATTGATTTCCATACCGTCGTGACGTATTTATATTATTGTTTGATGTCGTTATCAAACTTTATTTAGGTACCTATGTTAAATGTACCTCTAATTGGACAACAAAGGATTTAATGCACAATTGGTTTAACTTGATTTGTTTTTATTTGATACGGTCTTCGAGCAACGTGACTGTCCAAACACAGTACCTACGTTTATATCTCGACATAACAATCATAGACCAAGTAACAAAGTTCGATGAGGTTTCTTTAACTGCAAATGAGACTCCATCTGCTTGTCCACAAAATACTTTACACTCTACAAACTTCTTAAGTCATGCAATAGGTAAAAGGAGACTTTTGTACTTATTATTGGATACGTAAATTAAAAATAAAACATAGTCATCAATATGAATAAACATGGGCGAGTCCCTTTACCGGATCAGACGGGTACTTTACTTACGTCTCTCACTCAGCATAAGATTTTATTTAAAAGTCTTCGCCTAGCTACACTTATGTATGTAGCCGGACCGGACATTCCTGCTATTACCTATATACTTCTTTAAACCTGTAACCAGGTACTCCTACCTGCTGTCCGGTAAACAGAATAAGATATTTAGTAAATCATTAACAAAGGCCTTTTCAGCATCATGCTGTAGGTAGAGTGTTAAAAAAATAACTTACCCGAGAGCATGTTGGCTGCCGGATATCCTAAGACTTCAGCTATTGCGCATAATAATAACAGGACCAATTTCATTATCGGCTGATGATTCTATCGGTCACCGATATGTAGATTTTCTGATACGAGTAGATACTGATAACGTCCCGCCCGATAAATCTGCGACGAAACAAATTGTTTTTATTTATAAACTAAACAAGTGTCTATTTTGCTTACCTTTTGAAGTACGTTACTGTCTTTTGAAAGTAAAAGTAGGTAAGCATGATAAATTTGCTTGTTTTATTTTGTAGGGAAGAAATCCCGAAATAATACGTCACTTAACCACTCAGTGTATAAAATAGAATATCTACTTACTTAGTATCCGTTAAGAAAGTTGCTAAGCAACTTTTATGAAAATTAAATAATTTTGTGACACGCTTTCTCGAAATCTAAGAAATTAGGTACTTTAAGAAATTAACTTTCCTTCGATAGTACTTTTTTCTGTTAGATAATAATAATTCAAATAAAATATCTGATTAATCAAGTACGCGACTGATTCAAACGCCACTCGACCAATGAAACGAACTTGTTACTGAATTACTTAAATGGTATACGAGTTTATAAGGTTGTTGTGCACAGCAATCACCCGCGGTGCTTCCCCAGCATATAGGTACCATAGAAAAATGAATGTAAAAAACAATAAAGTCAACGAATTTCGGCAAACCAGTTTTTTCTGCCGCCGGAATCGTCATCACAGTGATACAAAAACGATTTCCGAACTTAATAATATAAAATTGTCTAAAATCGTTCTAAATTAAGATCACAACGTGTTTGATTGAAACGTAAAAAGGATGTCCTTGTAGTGTATGCGTAGTGTTATGTAGTTATTTAGTAATCAAAGTTGCATTGAGATCATTATCGTACTGTACGTACAGTGTGACCACGTAGGTATGTAACAGTGCAACGTTATAGATATTATTGTACTGGTAGAATCATTCATTCTATTAGTGTTAAAGCAATGTGTTAAAGGTACTTTATGGTTTGATTAAAATCCTTACTCATTATTGACATGTCTCTGAGCATTATATGCATTTAATCATTTATTTTCCAAGAAAATAGAATAAACAATAAAGCAAACAGTTGCTGATGTTTAAACGAAATATTTTATTTAGTTTAATTTAATCGCAAGATATATTATTAATTAGGTACATAATAAATACTTAATCCTAAAAAAAAGATTAATTTATTATTTTTGTGTGTGTGAGTTACAAATGCATCGTAGCATGGAAGTAAGTAGTAGGTATATAAAAAGTAGGTACTTACTTAAGACATTGACGGAGAAGTGAACAATTTCTAAGACACTGAACCATTTTATAGCCTTGAAATGTAAATAATTGGGCATGTTAAACTAAATATTTAATTTTTAGAGCTAAATTGAATTGGCGGAACTGCGCCCGTACTTTCTGGTATTGTGAAATCAATGTGTCCCGGTACATATTGTTTCCAAGTTGAAATAACTTTGAGTAATGCGTCTCCGGGACATTCCGTGGCCATGGCTTGGTTGTGTCCTATGAGCTTGTATTCTGGACTGATGGCTCCCTTTGCGACACCGTCCGATATTAAAGCTTTAGTTGTTGCCAATGTTTTTTTCGGTGGTACTTCAACTGTGGATAGGAAAGATAGATTAGGTATTCCACTGGTTTACCCTTCGAGTGGTCTCTTTTGTAATATATATACTGTACTTTTGAATTTAGGATTCATTAACTGACAATTTAAGGATTCCTACACTCCTTACCTACCTGCTTCAGCACTTAATCAACATTACAATAAATTTTAAGCTTTAATTAAGTAATTACTATAGCGATTTTCGTAACTAAAGTATAAAAAAGTCCACTTACCTCTCCAGTCTCCAATTAGACAGATGCCAATGCTGAAGTTGTTGGCTGGTCCCGCGTGTATACCGACCACATTCCATCCACGGCCCTCATATGCACTTCCTTCCGTGCCAACGCAGAAGCTAATAAATGTAGAGACACATACTAATTATGTATTATAAGGAGGAAATTACTGTTTCAGAAAAACTTTAAGTTTTCTTAACTGTGTAACTTAGAAGACACTATGCGATGACTTTTTGCCACATTTGACGAAACAAAATATCTACTACAATAAGTTGCTGCATACAGGGTGACTTTTTATAAGTGAAAGATAGAAAAGGATATTATATGCATGTACTCGTGATAAAGAACAACTTTAAATTGGATCTAAGTAGTACAAAATCATTAAAGAAATTCTCCAATATCTGTTGGTGCATTTTGTACCTATGGGGAGTTTGAATTTTTTTAAAAGAAGTCACCTATATACTATAGCCTTTCGTATAGCATATAGGGTGTATATTCCTCTACTGCTAAACTAGGTACCTACTTACTCGTGGTCTTGGAAAGTATAGGTTAATGAAATACTTACTTATATCCAATATCACCCCATCCTTGGCCCATATGATAGTTCTGCATGCCCCTCATAGATTGTTTGCAGCTCTCTTCAGTGTAGCATGCTCCGGGGATGTACGTGTGATGTATGACTACATACGGTACTGGCGTGTGAAGAGGTCTGACGTCAGTGGCTTCACGAGCGCCCCAATCCTCGCGGGAGACGTATGGATAGTCCGCTGCAAAATGTTAAATGATTTAGGTTCTTCATGTCTACAATGCTGTACTGCTAGGTTATTCAGTTCCAGAACAGTTTTTGACAAAGACTGTCAGCTACCTGTTTAAATTGATGTTTCTAAAACGAGCTAAAAACAACTTGCTGTTACTGCTGGATCCTCGTGCTTTTGCTATCCCATACTCTAGCCCATAAAGAAAAACGTGTCCTTTTTATGGAATATGTTTTGTGTCTTCTACCATAAAATAGCCGAGCTCGTTTTTCAATCGCTCGGAATCCGCTCGGCGGAAATGATCAACCATAACACTAGATATTCAGAAACGCTGATGACAGTGATGACGTAGGTAGCAAGACATCGTCACGCTCACGATACTCTATAGCAAAAAAACCGGCACGTGTGACATTGCAATTAAGTAGATATCTATCTGTCTGGTTTTAGTAAACAACTAATTTTAGTTTAACATTGATGACTATCGGAACCAATAATAACATTTATTATATACGAGTGTTTTGTTATAAAATTAGTCGTATTGTTTATATAAAACGTAAAGTAGAACGTATTTTTAGATAACAACTAGCTGACCCGGCGAACTTCGTACCGCCTCAAAGTTCTGTATGGGAAAAAAGATTTTCCCGCTTTTCTGTTAAAATTTTTCCTGAATTTTCTTTGCTATAAACCTCACGGAGCCCGAGACCTTTCCAACGAATGCAAAACCGTGGAAATCGGTTCGTGCGTTCTGGAGTTATAGCGTCAGGAAGGACAACCCGACTTATTTTTATATAGTAGATGTACCTACCTACTTATAGGACACCAATACATAATAAGCTGTTGTCTCATTCTAAAATCAAGGGTCATAACTAGGTGTTCTACTAAAGAAACTTTACAACTTTCCCCAAGAATGGGTCGACATACTAGGAAAAAAATATCTTCTCATAATAATGTCGTACAGCTGATCGGAAATTTTTAAGAGAGGGAGTTGTTTAAAGTACATCCATGTTTTATGATGTTGGTAGTTAACTTGAAAACTGATGATTTTAATAATAAAAAAGAAGAAGTATTAATTTATAGGTATCAAGTGCATCTTATTGACAAAAACAAACTCGTAAGTAGGTAGATAGGTACCTACCTACTATGGTAGAGTAGCCAAAAAACCTACTTAGGTACCTAAGTACTCTACCATAATCACGGTCAAATCACATCTGTAAGGAAAAAAACAAAGTTTTCACAATGCAGAATGAAAAAATTACCTTTTTCCGTAATTTTATATGACGACACAGAAAAACTAAACGTTGTCACAGTTAAAACTAAACACAAAAAGCTAAACGAATTCATTGTTATAGTGAGATAAAAAATATAATAAATTATAGAGACGCAGTGTTTGTATGGACTCTTTAACAGTAATGATAAGGACGGAGTAAATTCTGGCTTTATAAGTAAATAAAGGTTGTTTACATTGCCGGTTAATCCCTAGGTTATGTACTCTATAAATGATGCATCGGAGTGAAATTATAAGGAAAAGGTTCAGAGACAATATTTTATGGAAAGTACGATTTGTAAGGCAACGAATCTAAAAACTTAATAAAAAGAATAGGTGCCTACTTAGGTAGCTTTTGTAGATATTTTATAAGTATTTTGCTACATTTACCTAAGTACCTTACTAATTGTGTGCAAAACGAATTCTTCATCCTTAAATGAGTAGGTATCTGTAGGTACTTATAAGTACCTAGTACCTACCTATGCAAAATAATAACACGATTATAGTAGGTACTTACTTAGTAAGTATATCTAACTACCTACCTATAATCTAATCCAAGCCATCATACTTAGGTAAGTAGTTAAGTAGGTAACATACCTACCTACTCGTAGATGGTAGGTAGTTAGTTTAATTTAAAGTTGAGGCGCGGCGTAGCCGAAGCAGCGGCGACTGAAGTAAATCCTTCCTTCCGTTCTCCTACGCTTACCCCACAAAGGTAGCGCAGCACAGAACTAGCATCCGTGGCTTACAGGGCAAACCTAGGGGCTAACAACTCTACATTTTCAAGTTACTCAGCTCAGCTCAGCTCTACGCTGAAAACACTGAATGAAAAGAAAACCGCTGAATGCAAAACCATTCGACATTCGTTCTTTTCAAGTGTCAAATAAACATCAAACATTTGTGTGCGTGAGGACGGAGTGAGCCAGCAAAATTTTTGCCTAGAAATATGCCTAACTTTTAGTACAAGTTCTAAAACAATTGTGAAACTAAATATTTTAATTTGTGAAAAGATAGAACAAAAGATATGGCATTAAACATCGGCTCACTCAGTTGAACAAGCTACCTATGAAAATTAGAGAAAGTATTAATTATTCATATAATATTTATATACCAGGATTTAGTACAACTTTTGCTAAGTAAATCCCGAAAATTTCAGATCGCCTGGTAACGTAATAAAGTTTTCACAAATGATTTCTTCGGCTCACTCCGTCGAAACGTTTTTTCAACCCCTATTTCTGACGAAAATACTGAAAATTGAAACTGCTACGTAATTGTAAAAGTAAGCTAAGATAATATGAGAATTTGTGAAACACAAAACAAACCACTAACGCGGCAGGTTTTTGTATAATCATTGGTTTCATCGGCTCACTCCGTTAAAACGTTTTTCGTAAGTTAAAAATGTCAATATCTTAAGATTTCTAAATTCTAGCACTATAGAAACCACAGATAGAAACTAAAAACTGTCTTAACTTTTAGTAAAAACTTTTCACTAAATATCCACCATACTAATGTTTTATTTTCCATGTCTGGTTTAAAAGATACAAT
Organism: Anarsia innoxiella; assembly: GCA_947563765.1. NCBI lineage: Eukaryota > Metazoa > Arthropoda > Insecta > Lepidoptera > Gelechiidae > Anarsia > Anarsia innoxiella. The sequence continues at coordinate 4,136,426 of OX387410.1, read as the reverse complement.
TGTGTTTATTCTGCATCACTACTAGTAGAGTGCCGTAAGGTTTATACCTCGGAATCCAGGGCCAGTCAATGAATCTTAATATAAACCTTGAAAAAATGTTTTTAATAGTATATAGAATAATGTTAAAAAAAAATTTTTTCGCGCTCTCAATTTTTTTTTTTTTTGTTTTTTTTCGCCTAATTCGTCCCACTGCTGGGCAAAAGCCTCTCCCATGCCTCTCCAAACACTCCTATTATTAGCTGCTTCCCACCAATCTTCCCTAAATGAGCGTAGGTCGTCACTCCATCGTTTTTTGGGCCTAAAATTATTATAAACAAGATTCCTGCTCCTGAAACCGATACGTATTATTTTGTATCATTGTTTTACGTTCATCAAAGCCTAAATTAGTTCAGCTAAAAAGTAACACGACATTCATTGACTGTTAGGCGGTACGAAGTTCGGGGCCCGCCATGAACAATACCGAACAGCTGCTGTTATCCCCTCTATTCTCCAACCCGACCTTCATCGGTATACCTGCAGTCCCTAAAGATCCAAGATCAAGTTTTCAAGTAGTTGTTCTTTTTAAAATATGAATTTTGACTAATATAAATCAATGAAAACTCCAAAAAATTAATAATTGTTTATAATAATTTTAGGCCGAAAAAACGATGGAGTGACGACCTACGCTCATTTAGGGAAGATTGGTGGGAAGCAGCTAATAATAGGAGTGTTTGGAGAGGCATGGGAGAGGCTTTTGCCCAGCAGTGGGACGAATTAGGCGAAAAAAAACAAAAAAAAAATTTAAAAAAAATTGAGATCGCGAAAAATTTATTTTTTAACATTATTCTATATACTATTAAAAACATATTTTCAAGGTTTATATTAAGATTCATTGACTGGCCCTGGATTCCGGGGTTTGACCATTTTTATGCCTTACGGCACTCCACTATACCGAGCATAGCTAGGATTGTCGGCCATTATCTATTATTTTAATTATCAAAATTAAACTCACTTGGGTACTGGTAACACTCGGACACTCAGTCAATTTGACTTTGACTCAAAGTGTCAAATAGAAAATAATTCTCTGTGTATTGTTTACCAATTTATTTGTGCATTATATTACAAAAAATACAGGATTTGAAACAGAAAACAATTCAAAATAAGGAACCCAAAGTGGAAAAATAACATAACAGTTAGCAAAACACGTTCAAACACACAAATCCAGCGTTCTTGTGGAGTTTCGAAGATAATGTTTTCATAGTCAAAAGAAACCAATGTTATCGTCTTTAAAAGAATTATTACAAGATAATACAAATCACTGGCTAATTAGGGAAACTTAGTTAACAATCTGAACATATAAGGTAAAGTTGCAACGATTAATTTGTTTAATTACCCATCTATCTACCTACCCATTTTACAATTTGTAGAGACTGAAAAGTACTTAGGTACCTAATAATTATTTGAATAGAATAAAACTTTCATAAATTAATAGGTCGGCTACGTATATAAGATTAATGACATTAACATGACTCTCCGACCGACATTTCATCTAGTTATCTTTCTTTTTATCAATATATTTTAACCTAAAAAATTTATTGTCCAGCTACATGAAATCGAGATCCTGAACGAATATGTAAGTAATAAAAGTTTATTTTTACGTTTATTCTATACATAACAAATACAGTAAAAATCCTGCTACCTATCTATCTGTTCTATTACAAACCATTCTCATAATTCCAATAAGTATGTTTCAGATTAGGCTCATATTATTATTTTTACAGGGGCAGAGTATCAAAAACGCAACAACTTATCCTCTGGGAATACCTCTATGCGAATAAAGATCTTGCAGTAACTTATAGCAGACGCACTCATGCTAAGGTAAGCACTTATCGGTTAATAGTGAGCACTCATTAAAAGATATGTACTTTTAATGAGTGCCTATCTATTTATATTACCTTTATACCACTTGCGACATCAACAAAAAATATGCCAGTAATTGATATTGATAGTTAATGATAAGGATAAATATACCTACATAGTCTATTTAAAAAAATGAAAAATTAATTACCTTATTCTTTGTACATGGGCCATTGTGCGTTTCAGTTTTTTTTTGGGTAAATTAATGTAATGTTTTGTATGGAAAGTGTATTTTGTAATGTTAAAAATAAATGTTTACAATTTTTTTAATCTAATAGGAAACTGCTCAAATGAAATGGCAAGAGGTAGCGGCATTATTAAACTCTGCAGGTGATGGCGTTGAAAAACAATGGAAAGGCTGGAGTAGGGTAAGTACCTATATAATAATGTAATGTAGTAACATTTAATTATAATTATACACTGTGTTTTTTGTAACATTGTTACATACATGAAAAAAATATACAGCTAATCCCACTCATATTGTAATAACTTTTGTAAGTGTGTATGTAACCGAGCTACAAAACTGTCAATACTCCAAAAAAAATTCTGATAATTATTTGGGAATCAAATCAATAAATCTTCAGATAAGCAACAAAAACGCATGCAAAGATTGTATACCATTTTCAGTACTGGGTGGAACTAAAATCAAAAATAAAAAAAAAGAATGCTGCACTTCACGACGAGCAATTAAAATCAGAAGCAGAACCTCTAACTTATATGGAAAAAAAGTTTCTTATCATTCTGGGAAAGGGCTGTGGTATCGGCAGGAAAGATGTTCAAGGAGACCCCTTAACAGAAGTAAGAAGATATTTAACATCATATTTAAATATTAGGTACAATGTAGAGCAGAACACATAAGTCTTTTAATTATTCTAAATGACCTATCAAAAGATTCTTAAGTTTAAAGTTACAAATACTTATCTGAATAAACTTATATTGACTTGAGTTAAACTCGCAGGTATGAATAGTGCTACGCTATTATACATACCTACAAGTTGCAATACAAAAGCAATTTGACTTCCTGATACGACACGACGTTAATTTTCTCTTTCCTATTGTACTTGATTAATATTATCACTAGACAATCTTCCTTATTTTTGAACAATATAGCAAAGAAAAAGAAATAATAATACTTTTATGTCTTAGAAATCCTCGTCAACAATAACTCAAGATATAAAACAAGAAGAGAATAATACGCCAGGACAGCCATCAACGGAATCTTTCTCTTCGCATATTTCTGATCTCCATACAAACGCGTCAGCTGAGGAACGAGCTAACGACTCTTTTGAAGATTTAAGTGATGATATTTACGCTCCTATAGTTGAGTTGAAAGAAAGCCCGGCTGATGCGGAGTCGCAGACGGTAGAACAGTCGCAACGCCAAGAACGAGGTGAAGGTGAAGCAAGGCCCGTTGATGATGAGCCACAGAGAGTAAATCCACCGAGACTGTCCCAACAAAATCAAAATCAATCGCCATTAAGAAACCGCCGCCGGCTATTAAATAGAGATCGCCCATATTTTACATCTGATCAGACGAGGCGTCTAATGATTGATTCTGCGACACGGCGCGCTGATGCCACCGAAAGAATTGCAGAAGCATTAGAAAGCATTATACCAATACTAATCAATATAGAGAGAAATACTAGACGTAATTAATGTTTCCTTTGAATTCCTTAGAGAGAAAGTCCGTGACTGGTTCCTTTTATCAAAAAAGTGTAAGTGATAGATGAGACATTTTTAGTATTACTAGGTGTATTTAAGCGTAAAAGTACATGGTATTATATAGTATATTCATTTTAATATTTAAAAATCTACTATTTGACAAGTAATTTACATACTTATATATATGTATTTATAAATAAGTTTGTAAATATAGGCCAAAATCGTTCTTAAATCGGCTATTTAAATTATACTGTAAATAGACTTGTTTACAAAGATAAATATATTTTTATTTAGTGCTGCGCCGCCCAATCTATTGCGTAACGCAATTATTAACGCAATTATTAAAAATTGGTACGCAGTATTAAACGCAATTTGCGTTTAATACTGCGTACCAATTCATTCACAGCCAACGCATGTACTGGAACCAACGATAGTGTAAGTAAATCAGAATTACTTACCTACATCCCTGTTTTAGTTAAACCCGTAGGTCAAACAATAGGTATTCATTAGAACCTTTACAGATATCGATGTCAGATACGTAAGTATAAATACTGTTAAAAGTAGATACATTATTGTCACATACACTTAAGTGTTATTTATTTAGTATTTGTTTAGAACAGCGGGGACTCACCGGTGGTTAGGATTCTATGAACTCTTGAATACTCGTAACCAATAAACGATTAATTTTAATAACAAATAACAGACATACATATTAGATACTAAGGTACTTTTTACTCATAAAGTTTTTAAACGTCTAAGTAGCTACGTCTAGGTATCTACAAATTATAGAAAGCATTATACCAATACTAATCAATATAGAGAGAAATACTAGACGTAATTAATGTTTCCTCCGAAATCCTTAGAGAGAAAGTCCGTGACTGGTTCCTTTTATCAAAAAAGTGTAAGTGTAATAAGTAGATAGATAAGACATTTTTAGTATTACTAGGTGTATTTATCTGTAATTGTACATAAGTAGGCAGGTATTTATTAATTAGCTCTACATTTTTATACTTATAAGTGTTAAAGCAAAATTGGCAGATCAAAGTTTTAAAACAGAACTTGTAGCCTCAAAGTCTTAACTCGACTTTCAAGTCGATCGTCTTATAACTTTATAGCCTCATCAAAATGGTTCCAACTAGATATTTCTTTGAACAGCGAGTTCCCTGGACACTCAGTATCGCGGACTTGCCGATGTCCAACCAGAGAATAGTCTCCTTTAATATACCCTTGACATACGCCGTATGCTATCAGCGTTTCAGTAGTCTGCAGCTGCGCCATTGGCGGGAGTTCCGCTGTAACAACATTTTGTCGTATCAGTAAAACCAAGATGTAGAGACGACAACTACAAAAATACTTATATTTAATCAGTCAGCAGATGCTCTTATCTTTGTACTTTTTTATTAATTTGATCTTGAGAGAAATGTTTTTGGTCAATCCACCTGACGGACTAAATATAATATTAGGTTGGGGAAAAAGTTTCTTCGTATTTTATATGAAAATTCAAAAAGTTTTTTTTTATAGTTTATTTACATTTGACTAAAGTATGTAGGTGTCATTTTGTTCCATAACTTTTTGCCATCTTGTTGGTAGTGACATGATCCCATTGCTGTAAAAATTTTGAGGCTTCTGATCGAAAAACTGCGACAAGTGGTTTTGGCAGTCCTCTCGTGATGTTAACCTGACACTGCCTAAGGAATTCTGCAGAGACCGAAACAGATGAAAATCTGAAGGTGCAAGGTCAGGACTATACGGCGGATGCATTAATACCTCCCAGCCAAACTCTCATAATTTTTGCTGAGTGGCTAAACATGTGTGAGGTCTAGCGTTGTCATGGTGAAAAACCACACCCCTTCTGTTGATCAATTCTGGCCGCTTTCTCTCAATTTTTTGCTTCAATCTCATCCATTGTTCGCAATACAGTTCTGAATCGTTCTGAATCATAATGAATGATGCCCTTCCAATCCCACCATACACACAGCATTACCTTGTTGCGAGTTAACCCGGGTTTTGCCACAGTCTGTGAAGCTTGACCGGCCTTTGACCACGATCTTTTTCGCACGTTCTTGTCGTATGTGATCCACTTTTAATCACCAGTTATCAGCTTTTTCAAAAATGGTTCGGTTTCATTACGTCGTAATAAAGAATCACAAATGAGTACACGGTTCATTAGGTTTCTTTCAGTGAGCTCATGAGGCACCCAAATATCGAGCTTTTTAGTGTACCCAGCTTTATTCAAATGAGTCAAAACCGTTTTGTGGTCAATTGCCAGTTCTTCAGCTACATCGTATAACTACTAATATGCCGATCTTGCTCCACTTTTTCAAAAATGGCATCAATTTTGTCCGTAACAGGGCGACCAGAGCGAGATGCATCTTTGATATCAAAATTTCCGGCTTGAAAACGCTTAAACCAAACTTGCGCTACTCTCACAGATACTGCATTAGGTCCATAAACATCACAAATTTTTTTCGCGGCTTAAGTTGCATTTTTACCTTTTTTATAGTAAAATTTTAAAATGTACCTATCGAATTTCTTCTTTAGATTCACTCATTTTAACAACAACAATAACAAATGAAAATCACACAAATTCCTAATTTGAATTTGGAAGTGCCTTCTTTAAAATTAAAACTTTTTAATGATACCAAAACCAGCCAGATACAAATGGTATAGCCAAAGAGATTTTAATACAAGTTCATACATACTATATGCGAAAAGACTTTTTCCCCAACCTATTATTAAGTAACATCTTTTAAAAAATGTTATCATTCTTTCGTTCAAATATGCGTAATTGAATAAATAATCTAGATAGGTAGGTATCTACATAATTGTTTGTTTTTATAGAAAATTAATGAGTAGGTAAGTCACTGTCGTATGAGATAAGACTCGTGCCCCTCTAGTGGGGCCGTTAAAAGGGCTGATAATGAATGAGTAAGGGGGTACCTAACTTTTCTCAGACGCAGAAGCAATGTCTGTTTCTTTGAAGCAGGCTAGGGTTGGTATAAATCTGTACTTACAGACCCAGTGTCCGATGAGTACAATGCCAATACTTTCGCTGTTGACACCCGCCGCGTGCGCACCCACCCGCTTCCATCCGCGACCCTCGTACACCAATCCGTCGCTGCCTACTGCGAAACTGGAACGGATTATTTCATTTAAAATTGATTTTGCTGCAAAATCAATTTTAAATCTAATAAAATTTAACCTACTTGTAACCGATATCAGCCCACTGGTTATCCAACTGATGATACTTCTGCATAGATCTCATGGCGGTTGAGCAGGCGGTCCTGTTGAAGCACGCCGCCGGGACGCTGCTGTGGTGGACTACCACCATGGGTACCGGAGTCACCAACGCTGTCGCTGAAGTAGCTGGTTCCGCACCCCACATGGCTCTTGTGATGAGTTCTACGGTGCAAGGTAAGTAATTTCAGAATTGGTAAAAGTATGTAAGTAAATAGATAGCTAGATAGGTATACCTAGGTATTTATTTTTATTAAGCTGTCAAACTCCCTTTTGTCACAATACCTACTCTATCCAGAGCCGCTTCAGCCCAAATAGACAAATGATTAAGATCAACTATACACTCTACCCAATACTAGTTTGTTATTTTGATGTGAAATAAAACCTACTATAAGTTTTATTACAATCTGTTTTATGGTAGAGAGAGAAGAGACTCGCTGGATAAACGTTATCAGTTTTTATCTATTTTATCAGTTAAGCTTAATTTGATAACGATATCAGTTATCAAATTAAGCTTAGTGCCTACTTAAATGCCTATTATGTAACACTTACTTGGTGATCTACATACACGACAAGTCGCGGTACCGATGACAACGAAGGCCAAAATCAAATTAATTACAGAAGTCATTTTCCTGAAATACAAAATATTAATGTTATTGAGAATTTGAGATTGTCTCAAGAGCATCATTTACTTTTTCTACTCACATCTTTCAGTTATCGAGAGAAGAAACTAATTTAATAGCTAGGTACTTAAATAGATAGGTAGTATCCCTAAACAAAACTATTAAACAAACTGCCTCACACAATGCTATCTCAAAACTACTTGAATGTTTTGGAAGACGTCAAGTATTTATATTAAATGATTTATGGAATAAATTATAAGGACCGGATTTAGGCATAATGGGGCGACATAAGTAGGTATACATTTTTTTATGCTTTTACAAACAGATCAAAACACGGTCGTTTGTAAATTCACAAACGTAAAAATTCTTTGTGTTTGTTAACTGCGCTTACTGACAACTTTACTATTATCTAAAGTTTTAACTTATGACCATAAAAAGTTAGGTAAATATAAAAATATAAGTTACCTATTACTGCAGATCTGTTTCATATAAGTAGGTACTTAGTTATTCATCCGTTAGAACTAATCGCGTTCGTGGTAGTTAACTGACATAAGTATCTCTCACGGGCGCGTGGCGGTGGCGGCATCTTGCAGTTTTCTGCCACCGAAGCCGGCCCCGTAACATCAAAAATACCTACTAGTCATTGTTGATTTGGCTTGTGTGATAACTCTTCGATATCAAGTCCATACGTCATCATGATAAAAGGGAAATCACCTTCAGTATTCCTTTAATAGAAAAATCACGTAGCTATTACTTATTTTTAGCCATTCTAGATTCAAGTTCAAGCAAAGTTTGAACAGTCGCGGTGCTCAAAAGTACTTAAACTTACCTACACCTAACTACAACCTACCTACTAATCGAAATCAGTTGCCATTTCAATAAACAATAAATGTGTTAAAAGTACTTCGACAGGAACAACAAATGTCAACAAACAGTCCATATCTTATTAATTTTATCTTTGCTTTGTGATTTTCAGCATAAATATGAAGAAAACGATTGAAAACGATTTCGGCACTTGTTTGTTGTTTTGTTGGCATAGATAGAGGAAATAAGAAAGGAAAGGTATTAATATTTTTTATTCGAAATTTCCGTTGTCTAATACAAAAAAATACCTACCTAATTACCTAATGGAAGAAGGAGGTCAAGTAAATAAACTTAGCAACTTGTTTATATTTCAGCATGTCTACCACAGATAGATCACCAGGCTCTTGTACAACTTACGAAAAGTGTAAGAATATCTACGTAAAAATCAGAAGAATGGGAGTTTTACTGGTTGTAATTAATCAAAAAATTAATAGGTACTTAAACAAATAGGTACCTCTTCGAGGTTTTTTAACTGGAATCCGCGGATTGGATGTTATGTAAGTTCCAAGAAAATGATTCTCTTGAGTGAGCTTCTAGTATTTTCAAAATACTCATATTTTATTTCTCGTAGAAGGTATTTCCTTTCTTAGTGTCTTGAGATTACCGAATGATCTGAAAAACATTGGCACGTCTTATTATGAAATATTCATTGTCTATTCTATGCAATATGCAACCTATATTAGGCGTACAGTTCTTAGGATCGGGGACTTTCTTCCGAGCCGAATACATGTCGTATCATTAAGGTATTTATTGAATGACAAAGGTTAACTTGTACAAAGCTTGGTATTCCCTTTATCAATTTACAGGAAAATTTCTTTACGTACGGTACGGTACTTATTTAAATGTCGTCGGTAGCTACTGACTGGAAGCTAATAAATCCATAGTAGGTAGGTACCTACTACTTTTGTTATGACAATTTTTTTCTCCAGTTCCAAAATAACTTTACACTTCAATAATTATAATGGGAGTGGTCACTTGTATAACATCAGCTGGGAGCGCCGCAGACGCAGGATGTTGGGCGCCATCTTATAAATTATCACGAGACGATCCCACAGACAGATTTCGGTAGATAGCGGTTCCATTGTTACAAGATTGAAGATTTATTACGCCTTATTTTGTGACCTTGATCAAGATAATTTGATCATAGACTAGACATGATAACCAAGGAACACTATTACAAGCAGACAGCTTTATATTTACAAAATGAACACTACAATTACCTAATGCTCACGAATTTTATGATCCAGATTGATGAATATAAGTAATAATTTAAGAACGTAAAGATGAAATAAACAAGGTTTACGCCTCCGTCTAAAAGAAAACAAGCTTCATAAAAACATACAATCTGTTTATTTCAATCATCATTTAATATTATTTTTTGGGAGTGGTCTCATTTCCTCATCTCATTGAATAAGAGTGGGTATTCGAGTTTGATAACAAGCTGTATGAGGGAAATGCGCAGTGTGGCGTGCGCGGTCACATGCGGGAAAGCTTCCAAAATAGACGCCGCCGCTGCTTGACGCTGGATGCTCCATTTTATTTTAACGCTCACTATCTTTGCTCTATGCATCACCTTGGCATCACCACATCACACAATTACCCAAATATTTGGACAAAATATCTTCTCGGTTTTATTGCGAAAAGAAGATTTAAAGAGTTAGATGGTAGATTGTCAATAAACACGATCAACTTGTAATATTTTTAAAGTCTCTGTTAACATAGGGATATGTACGTTCTAGGTAAGAATAGTTATCAATTTTCTTAGTCACCAAAAGGTTATTCTCTTAGGCACTATACCTATCATCGTATCATCTATGATCAGGAAGGTCCCGGAACAAGGACTTCGGTCAAGGTTTTACCAATATTCCTGAATCTACGGGAACAACTTGAGGCGCTGAATCAATTAATACAATTAATCTTAATTCTTCACTTTGCGTCAACTTAATCATCCATAACAAGATTGAATGTCAATAGGTTAGGCGAACGTTCTCATTATTTATTGAACTAAAATCCCTGAAAGTTGGAACGGTATCTGCTGAAGCGACGCACCTATTTATATGTTCCAGAGGATTGTTCATGATTTTCGATGTTAGTCGCGAACCACGCGTGCTCAACGTCGCGTCTTTCTTAACCCGAATTTTAAATTCGAACACATTAAAAATACTTCCGAGTCGTTCCGAGTCCAAGGAAATGATTTGATGATTCTAGTGTTTGTGCTCTGTGAAGATACAGTGAGGAAGTTAGTTTTGTTAAGTGCCTTTTTCAGATAATGCAAATAACACCCACTTTACACTGCACACTAACAAGCACATGTTTGAATATTTCTAGATAATAGACTAGGTGTCTTGAGAAAGAAGGTGTTGCTATTTGAAGAGCTTAAGAACAGCCAAGTTTTCGCAAATATTCCACACTCGAATTAGAAGTTGTAAACGGTAATCTATTTGTCTGTTGTCTGTTTTGATAGCTTCGTGATTAGACACTAAGGTAACACCCTGTATGAAAAAATATAGTTCTAAAAGTTATAGTACAGTAAATAATATAAATGTTTCTTAAATAAAACTACTTATGTACCTACCTACTGACGTACCTACTGATGAGTTATTTGACGATATTAAGATAAGGATGTACTTATAAGACTGAAAGTTAATTAAGTTCATTCGATTCATCATTTGAAAGAAACAAAATAACAATAAGTGGTCTACCTACATCTAATTACTTTATTAATCGGTAACATACTATATCAGTAGATAATATTAAAAGCTAATTGTTGTAATTAGTTTTATCAATATCCTTTTCTTGTTATCAAACAAGTTCTTTTCCATAGAATCCAGGGACTAATTATTTCACTATCATTTTATTTTTTCATTATTCGATAATTATTAATTACCAATAGTCACGGATCACCCAGTTGGTCTCAGGAGGTGGACGGTGGTAAAAAAAGGGTGAAAATGAGTTCAGGATTTAGTTAAAGTTGGATGTTACGAATACCTACCTAGATATTATTTATTATTTAACAGTTTATTGTAAGATGATAGTACATAGAGATAGAAAAAAAAGAGAAGTTATACAAAAGGTACAGCATATTTCTAAAAGAAGATAGAGAGATATATAGGTAAAGAAATAACATTATAGTATCGTAGGCACTTGTGTGTTTTAAATGAGTGCAATGAATTACAATTTATGTACCTACATACTCGTGGATACCAATTATGACTACTACGTACCTATACCTATAGGTAGGATATAGGAAAATGTACCTATGTAAAAGATAGATTCTATTAAAATCTGGCATGTAGGTAGCAACGTGAGTTTCTTTAGAATACTCTAGCATTGTAGGTACTCCGGGTAATCTAGTGTTTTATAGAAAACGCGTGATAACGGCAACAAGATTTCGAATAATTTTAATGTTCGCAAGTGTTTAGAATAACATCGGTAGCATGACGGTCATGCTAAAAATACTAGACGTTGTATGAATGGCCGACGAGTCCAAACTCTACTTGTTTCTATCGGTCACTGTTTACAACTCCGAAAAACTATGATTTCATTATTTTATTTATCCTGCTATCATAATAGATCTTCGAGAAGATTTAATAAGGATGTTGTTTATTTGCGATTTGGAAAGCCAAATAGGTCTAATCTTGTGAATAAGTTTTTTATGCCTATCGTGCCTTTTAGCTTTCACTTCTCTCTGATAGATCTGCAAGAAGAAATTTCTTCAAGTAATAAGTAAACCAATAATGTTAGAGATATTTAATATTTTAGCGATACTTACCTACATCTAGGCATGATTGTATTTAGCACATTTTGTTCTAGAACAAAATAAGTTTGTCTTTAGAATAGAAACTAAGTACTTACGCATGACTATTCAAAACACACACAATTTCCACAGAACACCAAAATGCCGATCGGTAACGTGAACAGAGACTCTGGGCCAAAGAGGGACAACTATAGGCCCCCGTGGGTGAAAGACAAGGACAGTGAAGCTCCACCACCGTGGACTCAGAAGAAGCTCAAACCAGTGGAAAGTGCGAAGGCTGTAGCTGAAGCTGATGCAACTCCTGCGCAGACTGCTAAACCATTAAAGCGTGAGTATCTAAACTTTTTTATACGAATAGGTAGATAATATTTACGGTTCGAAAAATTATCTTTTATTTACTTTGATAAATGACAAAACAAAAACTTTTTACGGTACCGAAGGATTTGTCATGATTGAGTTCAGTCAGACACATGAATTAATCTATAAAATGTTGTTAATTTCCGGTTAGTACAGATGATGGTCAAAATTGATAAAATTCTTAACTCTACAGTAATTTCCATTTAAAGTGCAATTACCTTTTGAGTGGATAGATAAATCAATTTATAAGTTTCATATCATCCTTTCAAATCGTATCATAAAATAAATCTGGGAGTTTACGACCTCTGACTACATGTTTTGTCGGCATAACAAAAGAGAATCGAATGAAATCGAAAACTACCTCTATCATCAATACAAGATAGTAGAAAAGTTATCTATTCATTTGAGAAACGCAATATTTATTAGAGAAAATCCGCATCTAACGTTTATGAATCGTCACATCCAATGCGTGGGAGTCTGTAGCGTCAGTAAAACACGCATTCGAACGCAAAATCGAATCACTATTATTTTCGTATTCGCATAATATGTAAAAGTGTTGTTTGAATCAAATTAGGTCAGTGTTCAAGGTGACCGAGACAATTTGAAGTATCAACGAAAACAGTGCTTACTTTTTAATCGTTTAGCTTTACGTGCCTTACTGTGGACTCGTCCACCATAAATTAGGAATAGCCGATACCGTTACGAGGTGGTTATTGTGACATAAGCATAGAAGTAATATTGATAATACCACATAATATTGTATTAGGTACTTGTGTCGAAAACCACGATGCTCTTCAATTTTTTTCGCGCGTTCGGCGGGCAACAACAACTTTTGGCGGCCGACTGTCATTTGTTTTCATATTTCTATCACTGCTGACGCTACAGCCGAGGGCCATATTTCAGGGTGCATTATATCTGTAACTGTTGATATATCTACTCTTCATGATGACGTCAGCACCTGACCGAAACTTTGGCAGGAGACACGAGTTCTGAATAATTGACTCTCCAACGTTTCCAACTTTGTTAGTTAGTCTGGAGTGTGGAACCGGCTTACGTGGTGCGTTCCGGACGCCGGAAAACACTTACTCCAGTCCCGATTTAGAAAATAAAAAATAAAATATCGCTAAGTGGTTTTGAGGACTACTTCTTTGTGAACTGTGACATTCTATGTGTCTTGTGATCATTGGATTTGTTAAGTTGATTTGTGGATTTCAGTATTGACAAAAGTACAAGGTAAAGTTTGATTAAAATTACACCTGTGCCCGTTTGATTGGCGCTTGAGATATTATTTGTTAGATAACTATTTAACGGCATTTTTGGAAATAATGCTTACCTATTTAATCGTATTGCAAACATAATAGGCGGGACTTTTGCGTACCTGTATTTAGTAAACATAAAATGCTGAATCATGATATTCCCGAATCGTTGAACGTTGATAAGAAAGATATTGCTATTCAATACCTACTTACTGTGATTTTAGAAATCGAAACATTGTGTTTCAATAATATTACAGTTTTATGTCATTAAACTTTTTACAGCTGTTAGTAGCAGAGACGCTGATTTAGCAATTAAGTAGGTACCTAGTTGATTTAGTTTGGGTGAATAATGAAATACTAAGGTACTTTTAATAATTATAGGAATCCTACGTAATATATCTAATGTAGGTACACTCATAGAGCTAACTAGAAAAAAAAGCATCGAAAAAATCCGCTGTAGAGCTATGTCATGACGCGATCGTATAAACGTTGGAGTTGTTGAGATATTTCGGGCCACGCCGCCATTCCCGATATTTTTAGAGCGGACAGACTTTTACAAAATCTACCGAGATGTTGGGGTTACGTTTGATTTATATGAGATCTTAAACTTGATCGCTACGTTATAATAAGGACGAAAATAACTGATCAACTTCGGAAAAACATTCCAAAGACTGAGAATAAAAGAGAGCAACGAAGTGATTACTCTGTCGGTAGACTAGCATGGGATGATTAAGATATTTATTTCTCATGATAAATATTAAATGATTTAGGGGCCTACTTACCTAAATATAAAGTAAATATTCGATTCATGTGGTAAGTTATAAACAAACGCTTAAATAGTTGACCAAAAAGCTAAAAATGTTCACCAAAGATCTTGCAAACTAAAGCAGTTTGGAAATCTGTTATCTGTAAAATTAAATAAGCTAAGGCGAAAGATAAACAAGGCAGGTCACTCGAGTCGACCCAACCCAACAGCTACGTTTACGGTGGTCCAGGTCCTATAAAGCTTGCTTCTCTAAACCTGCATCGTGTCCGAATAAATTAGAATCAAAACTTGCGATTTGGACAAGGAAGCGAAAATTCATAGACTCTGAGATAAATGGCGAAGGCCACCATCTTGGCTGCCTGTTTATTTACGTATGAATGCCATCAGAATGCAATGCGTGTGCGCAGGGTCGCAACACATGTTTCCATCAATTTAAACACGTAACAATACTACTTAGGTACTTAATTAATGCTTACTTACTGCTTCACTATTTATGTAGGTATTTTTGTGGGTAATACCCGATAAAATTAATATTACAAACTGTATTTCTCTACATACATAGCCTATGTAACATAGGCACCTAGGTACGAGTTTATCAGTAAGCGTGTGAGATAGTACGTACGTTAAAGACCTACCCATGGTTTTATTATTTCTGTACATCCACATTTCTACTGAAAGAAAATATTGCCTACTGTTAATGTAAATGATTCTGTAATTATCGTTTGATCTCCTTCTCAATTTAACAATGAAAGCGTCAACCAATGGCCTTAGAGACTTATAGACTTATTTTACAACTGGCTGTAAAACGCGTAACTTTCGACATAATCATATTTCAGAAGAAGAAGAAACGTTAAAACGGTTTAAGCTTTAAGTTTTTAAATCAGTAAACAAGAACACTACAAGGTATTTTCAAGGCAGTTAGTCTAATAAGAATGTCAAACCAAAAGGTTACTTGCTTATCAAACACACAATTGGGAACGGTAGAGCTTGCCAAACGTACTCGCAAATGACACACGGTATAATTATAGAGTTTTATTATGAGCCTATGAAAACAATCCAATGTTTACCTACTCCACTCAAACTGGATTTCGCATTTATTGCAGCTGTCCTTAAAAAACAATCAACTGTAAGGAAAAAAGCAGAAAACGGTGTATCAGAAGTAGCAGAAGAGAAATTAATCAAACCTTCAGCAACAAAACTTCAGGAAAGATCTAAAGCGGCTGAAGAAAGGGCGTCTAAGTTTACCAAATCAGCTCTAAAATCTATCGAAACTATTCCAAAGTTAGAAGATAAACTTTCATTGAAAGATAAAGGAGCTGAAAAAGAAACAAAAACAGTAGGTAAGGTTAATAAGCCAGCTGAAAAAGTCGAAAAGCAAGTGGAGAAATCCGAAAAACCAGTAGAGAAAATTGAAAGACCTACTTTAAGAAGCGTTAGGACTATAGATGATAAAGCTAAAGAGAAATCTGTAACAATAGTTGATAAAAAATCTGAGAAAAACGGTCCAACAAGACCTAATAGCTTTTTAAAAGATAAACCGTTGAATAAGACAAACACCATTACAGAGAAACCTTCAACCAAAGTAACTGAAAACAATACAAGCAAGTCTAACAACGTTAGTGAAAAACCATTGAATAAAACTAATACGGTTACTACAGAGAAACCAACATTAAAAAGTTCAAATGATAAAACCAATAACTTACCTACTGAAAGGCCAAAGAATAAACTCCTAGCTTCAATAAGAAGAGAAAAAGAAGCTGCAAACGGCAAAGTATCTGATGATAAAAATTCAGACAAAAAGGAATTAAAACGAGAGCCTAAATCGGAGCCAAAGCCGGAACCAAAAACAGAAACAAAGCCCGTAGCAAAAGCTTCAGAAAAAGCTAAACCAGAAGAGAAATCAGAAGAAAAGTCAAAAATGGCGACTAAACCTCCAACACTTGAGAAGACTCCTAAGGTCAGTAAAGCAAAACATCAAAACTCTAGTTGAATGGTCACCTTTGCACCGGGAACGACCAGGGGGGGATTGTTTGATTAGCTATAAGTATGAATTTGTAATTTTAATTTTTTTTTGACATTTGTTATTTAAACAAATTGTGTAAAAGGCAACAGTCTTAAAATAAATAGGTTACAGGTTACTAGTTGAATGGTTACGTACCTACAGTATTCATGTTCAAGACATTGTTTGAAATAGGAGGATATAATTGACAATAAACAAAACAAATTGATTAAGAACTAATTGACAATCGTAAACAAACCAATTCTTATTTCAGCTGCCCCCTCGGAAGCCATCACTACAGAAGCAACCATCTAAAGACGAGATGGCACCAGTGAAGAAATGGAGAGACCCGTTGCACGAACGAGTAAAAGACAACATAGACAAAACTTTAGCCAACGAAGTACCAAAGGGGCATACACTCACCAAGAACGAGAGCTTGAGAAGTAAGTATAAATAACACACGACACAAATAGGTACTGTATAAATAAGACCATACAGTAAACATATAATATTGAATCATATTATAGGTAAAAAATTAACACTCATCAAAAACAATGACCAATTTCGATAAAAGTAGAACGTTCATTGTGAATCAAAGAGATTATAATAGGTACACATGCTGTGATACAAACATTGACACACTAGCACTTTCCTGATTTATAATTAGCTGACAGATTGCGTATTCGATCAGCGCAAGCGCACTGGGTGCATCAATTAAATTCGATTTTGGCACAACATTCAGCCATAAACGAGATAATTTGCTAAGGATGACCTCGATATATCATTTCTAGTAGCTACATTTGTAATTTACTGTATTACCAAGAATTTTGATAGCTTTTAAGAACTTATTTCAGTTTAGTGTCATCATTTTAATTTAAAGCCACAATATTTAAAACTTTTAAGACTTGTGTGTATGAATGAAAATAAACTATTAGGTTCTTCCTTTTTTACTAACTGTCCCAAGATCATTTGCTTCTCTACTCTATCTACATGATTAAATAAATATTATCTTCACAAACTATATACCTGCATACCATATCGCTCAAGAGGCATCCCACCTCATTACCTTTTGATCTCTTGTATGCCAGACGATTTGTGGTCTAAGTGCGTTGCAAAAATAGTCTCAGATAGTTCCGCGTGCGTCGCATGCGCATCAGGTGTAAATAGGAATGCTTCAGTTAACATCAAAACTGTATACTTGGAAGTTCAGTGGTTACTTCGTGAATTTGCGAATTAAAATTGTGACAAATAGACTGATTTAGAGCAAAATACTTAAGTGGGGCTAGTGTGATACAATTCCTTGTTAGAAAAAGGTCAAGACAACATTATTTAGGAGAAGTGACAAATTAGTGTGATACAAATGACAATGGAGGACTTTGACGGTGGTGAACAAGGGGCGTTTTTCCAAGGTTTGCATTTATCCATTTATCAGGCGTATCTTAGTATCTATATCGTTGTTTTGTTAAATGATAGGATTATGCAGTGCAAAACCTACTTCTTCTGAGGGCTACTTACAATAATCAATTTGTAACGTATTAAAACCATAACAAATTCAGGTTTATTGAAACCAACACCACCACCGATGCCTCCGCCCATGCCGCCCAAAATGCCTCCACCACCGGACTTCAAGAAAGCTCCAGTTGATCCTTCTAAGCTGAAGAAATTGGAACAACTCCGTAGCAGGCCTAGGAGGCGACCAGATTGGAGTGACATGATGAAGGAGGTCGAAGAGGGGAAGAAACTTCGACATGTTGTATGTAATGACAGGTGAGACAATTTTCTTATAATTATAGGCATTCATACCTAGAAGCATACCTACCGGGAAAATAGGTCAAAATTCAGAAAAAGAAAAGTGTGTAGAGTTTGTGTGGTTCTTATGAGCCAGTACTCAAGCTCACTCTCTCTCTATAATCGCCAAATTGAAACTTTTAATGAAAGAGTTTTTTGAACTCGGATTGTTTAGCGAGATTTCGAGTGTTTTCAGTTTTTATTGTCTTGTAAAAATATTCGTGTCAACTAGTGCCAACAGCCACTCGCCGCGTAAGAGTTGGACTGAATCGCGCGTATTTGTTTTCATAAAATATTTTTGCTAAATAAAAGTTGTTATTTCCTGAAAATGTCAGCGGTAATTCCAGCGCCACCCCCTTTACCTCAGACGTACGTTTTTATTTCTTTCTTAATTACTCAATTTAACTGAACTAGGTACTTTTATGGTACCTCAATGTCTATTAGGTACATTACAAATGCTCAAAGAAATATAATTCAAATATTTTCAGATCCGGCCCAATCATCACGAGAGCGTCTGTAGTGAAGAACAAAGATCAATTCATCTTTGAGTCCGAGAAGCCAAACTCACACAATGAGTTGTTGAAGGAAATCTCAAAGGGTGTAAGGTTGAAAAAGACGAAGACCAATGATAGGAGTAAGCCAAACTTAGAAGGGTTGAGGAAGTTCAGAAGACAAATGACGATAGAGGAACAAGTACAGAAGTCGATGTCACAGGCTAACTTAGCAGCGTCGCCGTCTGGAGTGGCGTTAGCTGAGGTAAACATAGTTTTATTTTTTCTTTAGATGTATAAGTATGCATAGGAAATTATAAAATAACTTTTATAACATTATTCAGTTGTGATGATGACAACTGAAAACAATATATACTAAAGTTATATTTAAAATAACAATTCTTATTTTTTTCAGGCACCTGCCCCACCAGAAGAAGAAGAAATTGATGAGATGGATGATATTGATAAAGTCAGAGATGATCTCCAATCTACTAAGCAGCTTTTGGCTATTGAACTTAGGTATGTGTTAAAAATAAATAAGCCTGTATTAACAATTGATATTTTTAAGCTTAAAGAAAGTAACGTTTCAATTCAATGCCTACTTTCTTTACTTTTTGAAATGTTGTCTTAATCACTTTGATAACTTTATAGGAATAAGGAAGCTCAAGAGCGAGAGAACAAACGACTTCTAACAAGGATACACAACTTAGAAGCAGAATTAGCTAGAGAACGAGCCATTATTAAACAAGAGCAGCACAAGACTGTGATTTCAGTAACTGATGCATACGATGAGCGACTGGTTAATAATCTAAAAATGGAAGTGGAGAAGACGAAGGAGAACGCAGATAACTTAGAGAGGCAGTACCTTGAAGCGGCAGAAGATAGAGACACAGCTTTGACAGAAGTTGAAGAACTGAAGAGAAGGAATGCTGAGCTCGAGAAGAAGTTAGAACAGGCTCTTGCGGTAAGATTAGAATTTATGGTCTTAACATAACCATATTTAGGTAACTATGACGTAGTTTAATCCTAAATAGGTAGATACTTCTTTAGCGCGAAACTGTACCTAGAAAAAAAAATGCAATATTAACAAAAAAATTGGTACTTAATGATGTACTAATGTGCCTCTTAAAGCGTAACTACTGCTACTAACTAGTATAATAAATGCTTTTACTAACATTGCAGAATAATATGGAAAATCTTTGCATATCAGAAGAACCGCTTTCTTTCTATCAGAAGAGACAGCTTGAGTTCGAGAAGCAATGTAGGTTGCTCAACATTGATGTTGACTCTGAAGAAGCCCACAGCTTGAGAAAAAGTGCCGCTAATAACAATATTGCTTATGCTGCTTGTACTAACTACTCTTATGAATATGAGGTAAAAGGAATACTTTTTCCACATAACGTCGACATATATTCATATGAAGCGAAAGTTAATAAGAGCGCCGATAGGTATCAAACCGTGTATCACAAGTAGGTAGGTACCTAAAGCTCTACAAAATGCTCTAACAACGAATGTTCTTATAGAGGCAAAGTTAATAAGAGCGCCAATAGGTAACAAGCCTGTGTGACAAGTACCTACTTGTCAAACAGGCTTCAGGCACTTGCGATAAATTAACCGGATCCGACACACAACATTATGAAAATGAGCTCTTACTATCTCTATTCTTGTATGTAGTAACTATTTAGTAATTAATGCTCTTGTGCCCTGAAAATTTATTTATTTTTAGAGTTTTGCAAAGTTACATGAAATGTAATCCTAGTTTACAAAATTTCAGGGTATAATGCCGACGAGTATGGGATCAAGAAGGTCTAGTCATGCTATCAGGCAGCTGAGCGTCACTAAGGATGACAGCTTCGAGGAGGAGTCTGAATCGGAGCCTGAAGAGGTAGGACTCTATTTGTGAATACTTAAAGTCTCTAAATAGTATGTATTGATGAATACGGGTCCCAAATGTAGGACTAGAAGCACTAATTTAAAGTGGTCGTGTGGCCGTTTTAAATTATCATATTTTTTATGAAATGTCTAGGTACAATTTTAAAATTGTTGGCACTGCCCTCTCACAAGTGTTCTCAAAAGTAAAATCTTAGTTCGTAGTAAGATTCCAGAAATGAAAAGAAATGAAATTTAAATTCCAGGAGGAAAGCGAAGAGAAGAAACAAAAGCGTATGGAAAAGGAGGTTCGCAACATGAGGAACAAGATCCGGCACTTGAAGGAGAAACAAGATAACATGAAGAGAGAGCGGATGGCGTACAAGATGTCGCTTAAGAACCAACAAGCTGCACTCAAGTACGTAATTAATTACCTACTCTAATACAATGTACCTAAGTAACATATTGTACTTAGATGTTGCAAAACGAGAATATCGAACAAACGATAAATGATAAAAATAAACTTTATAAACTAACACACACAGTACAAGAGTCATTCTACAATATCTAAGGTAGGTATTTAGACTCCTACTTTCTCTGATAATCTATGTGACATAGATTTTATCTGCCTTCTTTTGTTTATGTCAGTAGGTAATTATGTAAAACAGCATTATTTTTTGCAATTTACAGGGATGAAAAGAAGAAATACAAAGAATTGAAACGTGAAGTAGACAAAATGGCTGCCATGATGAAGGAGGTCGGATCTGATGATGAAGACGAGGAAGAGGAGGAGGAAGAAGAATCTGAGGAGGAGAAGAAGAGTGAAAGCGAAGAGGAGACTGAAACGGAGACCGAGCAGGACACTGAGAGTGAAACGGAGAGTGAGAGTGAGCCAGAGGTGGGTTTATTTGAGAAATTTAATGTACTATAGGGTTTTCGTAACTTAAGCGTCATCGTTTATTAAAGTAGGTAGACGTTATAAAGTTACTTAGCTTTTTTGTTGTATGTATAGACTGTCAGAAGCTAATATTCGTTCGTTTAGTTAGTTTAGGTATAGGACCTCTTTTCTAATTCTATTTTTTTATCCTAGGACGCGCCTCTGCCTAAAAAGAAGGACAACCTGACCACTCGTGTAAAACGCCACGAGACGAGAGTGAACGCACTAAAGAAGGGCAACGCACTACTTCAAGCCAATGTAGATAGACTGAAAGACGACGTTCTCAAACAGAGAGAGGAGTCCATGACGTTGAAGAAAGAACTCGATTCGCTAATTGAAGACTTGGAGTAAATTTAGATCTAGGACATTCAGAACCTAATGTGAACAAAAACACGACCCCGTATTGTTTAAGTTGCTACAATTTAATTGTAAAGATTTGAGAATGAATGATTCAAGAAGCTTGTATGCCTGCACTTGAATTTTTAAAAGAATACTGACCCTC
The DNA here is from genome assembly GCA_947563765.1 of Anarsia innoxiella. Classification (NCBI taxonomy): domain Eukaryota; kingdom Metazoa; phylum Arthropoda; class Insecta; order Lepidoptera; family Gelechiidae; genus Anarsia; species Anarsia innoxiella. The sequence continues at coordinate 4,114,422 of OX387410.1, read as the reverse complement.
CAACTAATGCTTAATTATAATGTTATAAAATAAGTCTACCTACACACAATCAATCACTCACTGATGAGCGTTTCATGTTCGTTTCAATTTATTAAAATGTATAGACATGATTATCTATAGTTGTTTATGTTGTTTCAAAAATATTAAAAATTCAAATAAAAACAATGCACAAATCATTAGATATACCTACTTATGTACATCTATGATATAAAACCTCAAGAGGTAGATATGTACTTATGGTATGTAGGTAGGTAAGGTAGGTACCTACCTTGTTAAGCCAACTGATATTATCATAAATGAACTATAAATCCCTAAATTGTAAAAATAAGCTTTCTGTAAAATATTAATAAGATATTACTCACCCGCTACTTATAATTGATATTTGGTTGCCGAAATATTCATCAACCCCGCCACTAAAGCAACAAAGAATATATATAAAAGTAACGGAAGAATCACCTTCATAATTAATTCTAATGCTTGGATATTTTTTACGACATGGCAAATTACTAAGTACATATGTTTTGCTTTTTAAGTATTATTTTCTCTATTTACTTATTTATAGTAATATTATAATGTGATTGTATATATTTTGTATACTTAAGATACTTTCTTCGAAATTAAATGAAGAAATAAAGCAATGGATTATACCTATTTATAAAAGAAGCACAATAAATAAATCTATACACCGTTAAAGTTATGTGACTTTTTTAACCAATCAAACAAATAATAACATAACTTAATCAAACTTTCCCGCGCGCGCCTTTTGATAATATATTGGTAGTGTTACCATATTATGTAATTAATAGCCACCATATCATTAGACACACACCACCAACAAGTTTATACCTACCTAAAAGTATTTTAAATTATCACAATAAGTATTATTCGTTTAAAAAATGTAAAGATAACAAGAAATATCCGTATAATAATAGAATTATTAGTTCAAGTTTTAAATCTCTATTTAATTTTGAGTCGCATAGAACGTGTCTATCATACACCATATCTACTTATTAATGTAGCAACCCTAAATTTAAACATCAACGTCAAAGTTGTCAAATTTGAAATCAAAACGGTTGTGTTTGTTTGTTCTTGTTTGTAAAGTAAAAATTGCGAAGTGCGTGCGTTTATTTTGCTTTGGTTTCAAGTATTTTCTGATCTAATTAATCAATAAATACGTTATTTTATTTACCCATAAGGCGTTTATAGAGTTTAAATGAAATGCCACCTACAGAAAGTGAAATGCAGCACGCCTTGGCCGTGCCCAAACCAAACCCGCGTAATGATCCAACAATGTTCAAAATATTCCAAAATGTTCAATATAATGTGGTACAGCATAAAAAATACGTGAAAGAAATGATGAAATTGTATAAAAAGGTAAATACTAAACATTTTTAGAACTTGATTTTAGTCATTTGTTGTGTTATTCACTAGTACACAGTGAACATAACAAATGAATTCATCACTTTATACAAACTTCTAAAGAATGATAAATGGTATTTCCAGCTTGATGAATCCGTATTCCGTGAGAGTTTCAAGAATGCGTTGCAGTACTTGTTCACATTTGGTGACACAAGTGCCAATGTGGACCGTGTTATTCAGTTTGTTGCCACTTTCTGCACAGCTTTGGACGATGAGGAAGAATTCTTACAATTTATTTGTGATATTATTTTTGAGGTAAGCTACAACTTTCTATTTTACAACTGTGTGAGACAGATTGTCAAATTGTAAATAACAAAACTAACACGTAGGTGAGTAAGTAACAAAATTATATACTTACTTTCAGTGTCAATGTGTGTCTGGCCAATCAGTGAGATATCGTGCTAGCCAGCTGTTGGCAGCCGTACTGTCAGCTCTCGGTGAGGATGCCTGTTTGGACGATGAACTGTGTGACAAACTTCTGGAGTCCCAGGTATGGAAGATATTACTATTTGATTTAAAAGAATACATTTCATAAGACTTGACTGTTTGTTAATAGGCACATTAATAAGTTTATACTTTTTAAGAGTGGAATAGAAATATGACGAATCACTCAGGTTCACAGTGTCTTAGACATAAGAGGTATAAGTTTCAAAGTTAGGACTATAAAATCTTTAGCATAACAACAGAGAAGAGCTTTGTTCTACTCCAAAATCCCACACTTGCCTATTTCATAGAACAACTGAGCTAACCTATCTAATATAGGTTTAGATATTTTTATTTCCCATTCAAAACAAAAATAATGTCACTTACTTCAGAAAAAGGAATATAATGTATACATCTATCTATATCGATAGATAGAAATACTTTATTGCACACAATGAGATACTGATAAAACTTAAAACTATAACATGTAAATTACCTGTTAATTCATACAGATGCAAAGACTACAAGACACGCGCGGCGCCGTGCGTTGTCGAGCTGCACTTGCTCTTCAGAGATTGCAGAACCCACCTGATGACGACGTAACGCGAGCGTATCGCTTCCACATGAGTTGCGACCCTAGTTCTTCTGTGAGAAGGTATGTTTTCTTATGGTCTATCAGGAAAATAATTTGGAAGACAATTCCTAAACATGAACATTATTGAAAGTACCTATTTAATTGTACAGAAATAGTTAAAAGTACCGTACATATTTAGTTTTTGGAAAACGTTACAAAAAATATTTGAAGTATAAACTCAACTATAACTGTAGCTATCAACCCTTGCATGTTTGTACAGAGATGTTTCCTAAATCTTAGCTGCACCACACTGTACTGATGAAGTATGGGCTGGGAGGGGTTAAGGTTAATGTGCACTGTAGACTGTCATAATTTACAATTATTTTACAGGGCAGTCTTAATGTCAATAGCCAAATGCAAGCCTAACGTGCCATTCGTATTAGAGCGCCTATGTGACGTCGATGAGGCAGTGCGTCGTGCGGCGTTCCTATACATGGCTGCCATGCCGGTTGTACAACTTAAAGTTACTCAAAGGGTGGTTACTCTGAAGGTAAGAAGTGTCTATGTTCACTTGTTTTATGTAAAATTTAGGTTTGCAGTAGTATGTGATCTACTTTGGTGACTACTCAGGCTGTATATTGCATCATTCCTCTCTTTTTAGGCTGTACAATTAGTTAGTCATAGGATTCACATTGCCAGCTTGTGTTAGTTTCATTAATTTGTTTATTTAGACCAATCAATATCTAGACTAATTTTTATCACCGTCATCTACCTACTTATGATAAGCCCCTTTTTAAGACATAGTTTTACTCTGTGTTGAGCATACATAGAGGAACACTTCAGCCTCTATTTCATATAAGAATTTTCTATTCTCCCCTCTCATTAAGCATTTCTCTAGCACAGTGGTTCCCAAAGTTGACTGGGCTACGACTCATCTGAAATAAGTTTACAAACTCGGGACCCACCTCTAGGAAATTGAAGCGTTAGCAATATGAATAAAGGACTTTTGAAATAACAAACTATTTTAATACAATCTTTTATTACCTACTTAATTATATACATTTAATGGGAAGGATGAAATTGTTTCCTATGTTTCGCCATTACAGTTTTAACATCTACTTCAACTTTAGTTACTCTTAATCGCAGTGAGTTTGATAAGTCCAATTTATTTCGGTATTTAGTTTTAATGTTCACCATATTCGAAAACCCAGCCTCATATAAGTATGAGGTAGTAAAGGGGAGGTGGACTTTCATAGCTTCATCAAACAGGCATGGATAACTTCACTTCTGTTCTTCACTTGCTTTTGTTGACATACCAGTTGTCAGACGCCCGCCGCCCGGCCGCTGGCTCGGACGGTTGGTACTATAGGCAGGGCCCACTCAATATTCGCTCGCGACCCACCAGTGGGTCGCGACCCATAGTTTGGGAAACCCTGCTCTAGCAGATAAAAGCTTATGCATTTACAACCATTTAGGTGGGTCTAACCGAGCGTAGTCCACGCGTACGTCGGGTCGTAGAAGAAATTCTAATCCCCGGCTGGTTGAGTACCTTCCGCGGTAACATCGTGGACCTGCTCAAGGCCATCCGACTGGATAACGCGCACGATGCTAAAGACTCTCAGTACGTCGCTGGGAAGCTGCTTGAGTCTTTGTTCAAGTGAGTTACACTAAAGAGCTATTTTGCATGATAATAATAGGTTGGGGAAAAAGTCTTTTCGCATATAGATGTATGAACTTGTATTAAAATCTCTTTGGCTATAGGTACCATTTGTATCTGGCTGGTTTTGGTATCATTAAAAAGTTTTAATTTTAAAGAAGGCACTTCCAAATTCAAATTAGGAATTTGTGTGATTTTCATTTGTTATTGTTGTTGTTAAAATGAGTGAATCTAAAGAAGAAATTCGATACATTTTAAAATTTTACTATGAAAAAGGTAAAAATGCAACTCAAGCCGCGAAAAAAATTTGTGATGTTTATGGACCTAATGCAGTATCTGTGAGAGTAGCGCAAGTTTGGTTTAAGCGTTTTCAAGCCGGAAATTTTGATATCAAAGATGCATCTCGTTCTGGTCGCCCTGTTACGGACAAAATTGATGCCATTTTTGAAAAAGTGGAGCAAGATCGGCATAGTAGTAGTTACGATGTAGCTGAAGAACTGGCAATTGACCACAAAACGGTTTTGACTCATTTGAATAAAGCTGGGTACACTAAAAAGCTCGATATTTGGGTGCCTCATGAGCTCACTGAAAGAAACCTAATGAACCGTGTACTCATTTGTGATTCTTTATTACGACGTAATGAAACCGAACCATTTTTGAAAAAGCTGATAACTGGTGATGAAAAGTGGATCACATACGACAAGAACGTGCGAAAAAGATCGTGGTCAAAGGCCGGTCAAGCTTCACAGACTGTGGCAAAACCCGGGTTAACTCGCAACAAGGTAATGCTGTGTGTATGGTGGGATTGGAAGGGCATCATTCATTATGAGCTGTTACCGCCAGGCAGGACCATCGATTCAGAACTGTATTGCGAACAATTGATGAGATTGAAGCAAAAAATTGAGAGAAAGCGGCCAGAATTGATCAACAGAAGGGGTGTGGTTTTTCACCATGACAACGCTAGACATCTTTAGCCACTCAGCAAAAATTACGAGAGTTTGGCTGGGAGGTATTAATGCATCCGCCGTATAGTCCTGACCTTGCACCTTCAGATTTTCATCTGTTTCGGTCTCTGCAGAATTCCTTAGGCAGTGCAGTATCAGGTTAACATCACGAGAGGACTGCCAAAACCACTTGTCGCAGTTTTTCGATCAGAAGCCTCAAAATTTTTACAGCAATGGGATCATGTCACTACCAACAAGATGGCAAAAAGTAATGGAACAAAATGGCACCTACATACTTTAGTCAAATGTAAATAAAATGTATAAAAAACTTTTTGAATTTTCATATAAAATACGAAGAAACTTTTTCCCCAACCTATACAATACTTCACAATAACTGAAAGAAGGAAGTCTCAGCTTTAACTGTAAGTTAAGACACTTATGTGAACTAAGCATTATATAGTTTACAAATAAATTACATTATACTCGTACTTAAATATTTCGAAAAGACATTCATTATTCACAGTTGTTTCTTCGTCATTGTTTTTTCTGAGATAATATTAATATGAGACTCATTTAAAGAACAAATTCTGTTTTGAAATACACTAAGAAGGTAATTTAAATTAGTCTGCTTTACTTATTATTATGTTTCCATTCTACAGGCGTCTCCCCCTATCTGAACTCCTGGAATGGCTTCCGACGGACAAGAATCTGCGTCTAATACCAGCAGATAAGTTAAATAAGGAGACAGCTTGGTACTGGCGTCATTTAGCGGAACATCTGCAGAAGATCGAAGATGACGAAACGCTGGAAACTGTGGTCCCTGATCTTGTGGTGTTGACCGGTTATATTCGCGCGTGAGTAGTGATTTCAATCATTATCATTCATCAGCCCTTTGGACATCCCCACTACAGGGGCACGAGCCTACTCCTAGGGCCGGTGCACATCTAGCGGAGCTATTCTATTATCTATTACAATAATATTCAAAATCAGTTGACAACATTCGCATGTAGTCGCTTCGATGCTCTGATGCTCATTTGTCGAGGGACTAAGCACACATGTACTTAGCCCTCATTAGTGAAACGGTTTACGCAGCGATATTTACAGCCAACATAAGAAGAAATAAAGGCTACTTTTTCCCACAGTATCGTAGAATCCCCATGTCCGGACCTACGCGAGGACCCGGTAGGTTTCAGCACGCGGCAGTACGTGCTGCATGAGCTAGCCAGCATGCTGAAGGTGTACGACGCGTCCGACCCGACCGGCCGGACTGCGTTACAGACGCTCATTACTGATGTGCTTACTGGTGAGTATAGGGCTAGCAGCTTGGCATTGTATTGTATTTCAGTACTTTTTTTTCCTAAATAAGGATTGAACTACACTAATCAATACTAAAGGCTTATTTCACCACTTACAGATAAAATTTAACGGACAGATAAACGTATGTCTATATGTTTCTATACATGACGTTTTAGACAGTGACAGGTAACAAATATCTGCCAGTAAAATTTTTTCTGTAAGGCTGTTTCACCACTCTTAAGTTTTTTTTATTCTGAATTCCTGAGAAAGATTGAACGCCTACACTAATCTACATTAACTTTCATTTTTGATTCAGGGCATAGCGGTGTTGAACATAATTGAACGCACTCAGCTTTTAGCGTCTCAACTAATTGCTTTTCCACAATAAAAATTCTCTTGCTGTAGGCGACTACGGCCCCCTAAACGCGGACGTGATCCGCGCGTTCGTGTCGGCGCTGGAGCTGGTGGTACGCGACGTGACGCAGCGGATAGATATCGTGGTGGGGGTGCTGGGCGCGCTGCGGGACCCGCCCGACAACGAGCCGCCGCCGCCGCCGCCGCCGCCGCCGCAAGTCGACGACACTAAAGCTAAACTTGAGGTTGTTAACTACCTACCCATAATAACCTACGAGAAATAATAAACCGTGCCACCTAATTTTTTAACTGGCCATAAAACCAAGCTTCTATGTTATACCTTCATCGTCATTCATTTTATTTAAGAGTTAGACTCTTGTCGGTGGATGTTATAACTTAGACACTGGAAAATTTGTTAACCTTCAATATACTGATACGCCTTGTTCACAAAGCCATCAAAATGTGTAATAGTAAGCATCAAATAAAAAGGCTATCTTACTAACCTTCATTATGTATACAATCAAGCTTATCACATTTTTCATATCAATAATAAAAGATTTGAAATTTCAGAGAGCCAGACTTCGCGTGTCTTTGAATGTAGCCATAGAAGCTCAAGAGGAAGCTGTGAGAGACGAAAACTATGCTTTAGCGGCGGAATGCAAAGCAAAAGTGAGTACCTACTACGAAAAGTGCTATAACATGTAGAGACAAAGTACCTAATTTGATCGTCAATTGTTTTTACCAGTGTTTAATTTCAATGTGTAATTTATAGGTGGCAGATATTCAACGGAAACTGGAAGAACTGGTAGTGACTACTCCAGCGCCCGAGCCATCAACAATCACCGTAAGTTAAGTCTACTACAGGCAGCCGGTTCTGCAGTAGGGAAAAAGCATAAGGAGTTCGCCTTTACTAACCACCATTCATTAATTCAGTTCGAATTAGTATGGGTGATAGAGTGTTCCGACCGGAGTGGACCGGTCCGGTTTTTCATGCTATATGTTCCGCGTTTAGTCAACCGGTTTCATTCATACTTCTCCTTCAGATTTTCCTCACTTTCCTCTAACTAATAATATCGATCGTATTAAAACTTGGTGCAAAACCTCATCCATAAATCATAAAATATGATTATTAATTCTAGACAATAAAGGAAAAGATATCGGACTCGGACACGTTAAACAAATGCCTGACGATACTGAACTGCGCGTTGGATACGCCGCAGTTGAAGACTGTCACACCGACACTACGGACCGTTTTCAATGAACTTGAGGTATGTGATAACTGTTGTATTTATTATTATTGCTAAGCTATGCTAGGCTCAATAATATAAGATCATCAAAATTACGTTTCAGGTGGACATATTTCAAAACCCGGACGTTTTAGAAAATGCACTGCAAACCGTCGCTTTGTACGGAATGTTGGACAAAGAATTCGCTAAAGAAAACAAGGCTTTCTTCTTTGCTAATGTAAGTACCTACTCGTCATACTCATCAAATATCTCTTTCTTTAAAAAATCTTATATGCCATTCACGTTATTAAGCGTAAGTAATTTTACAGCTAATAGACATGACAAATGAGAATATAGTGTGTACTGTACTGAAATGCTGCGTGGATTTACTATGTGTGCACGGAGCGAGAGTGTTCGAAGAAGGCAACTCGCAGGACGAGACTGTGCGGTCCAAGAGGAGCACTATGCATTCGGACGTCGATGGTGAGATCTACTATACTTTATATTAAAATTTGTTTCAAAATACTGTGAGATTAGTAGTTTTCGAGGCTTGGGATTTATTGTATGTTAAACAATTAAAATAAAGGGGAACACAGTGCATTATAATAATATGAAATAAACAAATGAATTATGTTCTTCCCTAAGTAAAGGAGGTTTTGTCAAAATATTCATGTGGATCGTAAGGCAAAGTAAAATCTGCTAAATTTGCTATTTATCTTTGAAATCTTGATTTCCAGGTACAGTTTCAGAATCTTTCATGTCGTTAACTCCAGACCAGAATGCCGTTATAGAAATTTTATTGAAAATTATGGATGGCACGGTAAATACACTATTTATTTTTATTCTACTTATATTATAGATGTCGTAGTTTGTGCCTATCGATAGATGTGGGCATGATGGTTACACTTTTCACGCAAAACTACTTCTCAGACTTTGATAAAACTTTGCAATATTGTATCTTTTACAACAGAAGAACACATACTATATTATTATTTTAAAATACTGTGTGAGTTTTTCAAAATAAATGCCATAAATGAATGCGACTCTAGTCTTATCTAATTCATAGTATTTATTCCATTGTGTGTATTTATTTTCAGTGTGCAGCCTATAGAATGATAATAGTAGAAGGGTTGTGCCGTCTGTTACATCTTGGTCATTTGGAGTCCCCTTCCATACTTAGCCGGTTGCTACTTCTCTGGTTTAACCCTGCTACAGGTAAGCTTTATAATATTTCTGTCTGTGTTTTGATGGGTCATAATTAGGGTCAAAATAGGGACAGATTCAGTAGTGGCTAGAACCAACGTAATTTAGTATATTCTTATTACCTATGTGTTAGAAGATGCTGTCATAGGCTGGCTTTAACTACAACGCATAAAAGATAATCCAAATCGGCCTAAGACCTCTGGGCCCAAAAAAAGTCACTACAATACAATACAAATATTCTTTATTGCACACAAAGATAAACACTACCCAGAAATGAAACATTATCGTTTTTTGTTCTTTTTTAGTGGAAGAAGATATGCTCCGTCAAACCATCGGAGTGTTCTTCCAAACGTTCCCAGTTAGTGTGGATGGTGCTCAAGAACAAATACAGGTATGTATGTATGTAAGATGGTAGCCTCGAGCGAATAAAAACACTGCATCACATTTATTTATCTTTTATTTAAAATCTGACACAACAAATCACGCCCGCCATTATCGTCGTTAGTACAAGACAGTAACGCTTAACTACAACTATCTCTTTCACTCCTTCGCATGCATCCCTTTCACCCATACGTTCCGTTTTCCCATGTGTATTTAGTATGCACTTGTATGAATTTTCACTCTTTCGTTTTTGTCGTTACTAATGACTTGTACATTATTCCCGTTTACAGAAAGCCACTCTCCCAACTCTTCGAGCTTTGGCCAACGCGCCGTCGAGTTCTCCACTCGCAGAGATAGATCAAGAAGCTGTAGTGCGGTTTATTGTATCGCTCACTCGTGTTAATCATGAGGTATGTGAAAAAATGACAGAATGCTTTCACGTGTGATTCGTTTGTTGATTGAGTTATTTCTATTTGTGGTGATACTGTCTTATGTAAAAACAAAAGCAGATCAACCTTCAAGTCGCTACGATTTCGTCTTTAACTCAGTACAAATAAGGACTTGTCTGAATTTAACTTCATACTAGTTCCCGCAGCGCGGTTATAATATAATTTTCTTTTGTCTTGCCAACCTAAGTTCACTCTTGCTTGTAGGAGAGTAGGCTCTTGCTGCAGTAGTGGGGACTAATTTTTAAATGTCTACACTATATCTGGTAATTAATGTTATAAATGTTTCAGCTCGAAGACAGTCAAGGCAGTATGGCGCTCCTGCTAACAAACCTCCTTTCCCGCCGACCTACATGCACGGAATGTGCTCTAGTATGCCGCACGTTGTCGCTACTCACGCCTCCAAGAGACGTTCGGCTTGCCTCGCAACTTGCCAGTACCTTACGAGATGTTTGCACTGTATGTACCTACCTATGAGTATAAGCTTTAGTTTTGTATGTTTAATAAAATTAGTCAATCTGTCTGTTTTTTCGATCTACCTATGAGTATAAGCTTTAATTTTGTATGTTTAATAAAATTAGTCGATCTGTCTGTTTTTTCGTATAAATTACATAATCATAAAACACTTTATGATTTAACTTATTTTTAGTATGCTACTCTTCATTTCATCTCAATATCCATAATAATGTCAATGTGAATCAATCTACTGACAAATCTTAAATCAATCTAGGCTATGAACTACCTTTATGCTATTTTTATGATTGTGTGTAAAAAGGATAGAATATTATACATAAATGATATTATCGTTGTTGCAGAAACTACCTGACAAACAGTCCCAGCGTAATTTGACTAGATATCTGGGAGCATTGGAGGCAACAGAGCGTATAAGTCTTAATAAAATGTCTAATACAGGTACCTATACTTTTATGGTTCTTTTACACGAGGCCAATAGAAGAGACAATCCAATAACCCAGGCCGAACATTGGTTCTATTCTCACGAAGCCACTGGCCTGGCCCACTGGACCTTCTCGTCTCTTGGCCTTGTGTCAAAGGACCATAATACCATACATAGTTAATTTTCGTATAGTAGTAACACAAGTCTGAAAATAACGTTTCATTTCACAGGAGTGACAGAAGCCACTATTCCAAACGACGACACAATGTCTCAAACGGCTCGATCTACTTTGAATTTACGTAAGTATACGGTGCAATATTACTTTCTTAAATATTCAATATTTCAGGATGATTTTTATTGATTATGATTAAGATCTTCATTTACATGTTCGATTTAACTATCTAGTTTTAAAAATAATTCAGAAGTGATTCGCTTTTACGTATTCATGCTAATAATCAAGTATTTTGTTCCAAATAGGAGTATGTTCTGAAACCCTGCGTACTCGAGCGTCGAATGTTTTAAACAAACTCCGTGCGAATATTATTTTTGGTACTGTTACAATGTGTCTATATGCCATAATTTTGCCATTAAGTATGTACCATTTTGAATTTCATATTACGATAGTCAAAGTACTTAATCTAAGTCGGTAACTTTGTTTTCATTACCTTAGTATCAACACAACATCGATACACAATTTTATATTATCGTAATATATTTTCTAAGTATTTATCACAGTACCATACCTCTATTTCACGCTAGCATTAAATCGTACTAGAAACAAGAGTAAATCTACTACCTGCTACTATCTGTACCCTCGTTGTAATGTTACAGCTCAACCTCTAGCGCGAAGTACACACGTGGTGATCAACGAGACAGTAGAAGAGGAAGTCGAAATAGACGAAACATCGCCCACGGAACCTATTTCTAAAATATCTACAGGTTTGTTACAATCATTTTTTAGACATATAGGCCATTAGATGTATATTCCATCCAATTTATTTTTCTCTTACTGTCATTACCTGTAATTCTCAGTAAAGTTTTCAACAAAAGAATTTAATAATTGTAATGTGTAACTAATATATGACTATAGACCTTATGCCACAAGAAGAGAGTCCAAAATCGGCGCGAACTAGCTCCGAGTCGTCGGACGCAGTGGTTCAAGAACAAGCGGATGTGCCGTCGGACTCCAGTGATGGCATCTCGCCGGTTAAGAAACCTAAAGTTAGCAAAGGTAAGCAAGCATTGACAAATAACAATTTATAACAAGCTATATTTTCTGATCACTAGTCCTGATTATTTACAGTAGAGTTACTTTAGTCAAGAGCTTCTAGCGCAGAAACTAACGCAGCTACCAATAACGCATCAGAATTCTGAGGCGACTATGAAATGTTATCTCTATTTCAGCCAAGAAAAAGAAACTGTCAATCTCCAAGAAACCGGAAGAAGAAACCAAAGCAATTAAGAGCAAAGCGCAGAAGAAGACAAAAGAGAAACAGAAACCACAGGAAGAGAGTGAGAAGGGGGGAGTCAAACGGACGCGATCGCAGCGGTCTTTGGTTGATGTTGATAGAGGTAAGAAATAGCTTGCAAGGCTGATATAAAAAAGTATTTATTCCAGAAACATCAAATACAAAGAAGCAAAACATAATAAAAATATTTACAAGACTGTTATATCCGCAACAGGATTCGTCAAGATCAATAAACGAGCTGATATAATGACTACTCTTTGCATGATAGTTTGCAATCAAAGTAAATTGTTGAAAACCATAGACTAGCAACATGTTTTGCATAGCCGTTAACCAAATTAAATATTAATTGATAACTATTTATTTGATTGTAGCTCAAAAAGCAAAAGCAGATAAAGCTAAAAAGGTCCAGGAATCGCCGCCGAAAGACTTGGACGTATCAAACGTGACGGTTCGCAAATCACGTGCCTTGCAGTCGGCCTCTAGTACTGAGTCGGATAACTCCGGGAAAGGAAAGAAACAAGGCAAGAAGGGTCAACAACCTGGTAAGGGAATTGTTTATTTGTTTATCCTTTTTTGAAAATGAAAAAATATTCAATCCTGTAGGTTAAGTTTGACAACACTTAGGACGGGTAATTTTTTAAAGTTAATGCTAGATTCGCAAGAGTGCAGTTTTCCCCAGAGAAGAACCTAGCAAGAAACTCTGTAGGGTTGCTCTTTTTATTTTTTATTCAGTAGATCATCAGTTTCAAAACCAGTATAGGATGGAGATAGGATTGATTATTGTAAGCTCTTATTTACACCTTCATGGATGTCTGGTTAGAGGCGGCTCAGGATAGAAAATCGTGGAGAGGAAGAAGAGAGGCCTTTCTCAGCAGTAGTGGGACACTAACGGCTCGAAAAGATAAGCTCTTTTAGCCTATTGAGCTGCTACTGATCGGCTATTCGAGGACAGCAAGCAACTGGGTCTGTTCTGTAGTGAGGACTAGCCGATCTTATCCTGGTTTAGTGGGATTTGTAATTACTTGTTTCTATATCGTTAACAGTATCTATTTAAAATGATTATAGTAAAAATAAATGTACATTCCAGCACCAAAGTCGAAACCCGTGACCTGTGCGTCGGCGAGCTCACGTAGTAGCGCCGGTAGCGTCGACTCGGCTGACGAAACCGAACTGCACACTATTGTTTATGACAAGGAATTTGTAAGTTTTGTCAATTTATTTAAGTCTTTTGTATCCCTCTTTACCCCAGTATGTTATAATGGATCTTGAAATGAAGCATAAAAGACTCAATGCCATTTTTATTAGAGATTTCTCAAATGTAAAAAACTGGGTGTTTTAGAAAAGGCTGTTAAATGCTAATTACCACTGCATTATTAAGCTGTCTTTGTCTTTTATTGATTACAACTCAAAATTAACCCAATTATGAAATCAACTATGATATTTAATTCCCTTCTCCTCTTCGATTTCTTCGTTTTACAAGGATTTTAGTTACATCTCTAAATATTTCTATTCTAGGAACAATCGCTACTCAATGATTCGAGTGAACTAGCAGATAGTAAGCAGGATTCTAAAGCTAACGTGACGATCCCTGAAACACCAGATGGCTCCGAAGAGTGAGTACCTATTGTTGTTTATATTTTCTAAACACAATTATACATTCTGGTACACACAAATTACGAGTAAGCTAGTCTGAAAACAGTTCTATTTATTTTTTATCTTGGAAAACTAAAATAAATAAAAATAGTTACAAAAAAATATCAATTTCAAAATTCGTCTTCCACAGATCGGATTGAAATGCGGCTCCCGAAAATTGAAACATAGAATGATACGTGATTATTGATTAATTACAATAATAGAAAAGTTTTAACTAATTATACAATAAATATGATTTTTAATTTAAAAAATCTAGTTTATAATTTCCATAGACCTCTCAATGATGTATCTTAAAATAATGAATTCATAAACAAAAACAAACAAGTTAGTATTTTAAAAGAACTTTTATTTAAATACTTAACAAATAAATTGTTGTTATAAAGAACAACCTAAGTATAAAATGTTACACCTAATATAGGTAGTTTTATAGATACTAAACCTAATGTAAACTATTCAAAATTCCTAATTATAAACAAAATGCGGCCAACTTAACTATCCAGGTCGTTGCACCTAGAAATGATCTCATACAGACTAGGAAACAGTAGTTCGATACTGATCATGTTTCCTATGCCATTCAGGGTTATGTTCGAACTGGTAGTTCTTGTGGTCCCAATGATGCCAGTCGTGCTGTTTGTGGTCCCATGGTTTACCCTGGTGCCACGCCGGCCATTGACCCCATTGGTTTTGGTGCCTGTTTGGCTCCGTCAGCTTATCATCTTTTTGGCTTTGGTTGCTGTCGTTGGCGCCTGAACCCCAACTGGAATTTACAAACAAAAGAGGAATTTGTTTCAGTCTTGTTGCAGAGTTTTACTGAACTTAGAAAGCAGGATGGTTTTGGTAGGTACATATAAGTTATTAAGATTAGACACATTTTATCAAAAGTTTGGAGGAAAATAGCTGTTTAACATGGTTCTAAGAATGCTTTTTGGAGTGGTTTAATCTTCATAATCCAGTATCGACTAATAAGTTTCGCACACTTTTGTTGAACGACATTGAACGACAGTCTTTCAGAATATAGGACCTAAGTAGGTCTGCTATCGATGCACTTGTCGATGTCAGGCAATACAGTCATATTTTATTGGTAGTCATAAAATAACACTTAACCCAAGCACCTAAACAAGTACACTTAGAAATAATTATTTACACAATTTGCGTGTAATCAGTTCCCTTATTCATAAGGTGTTCAACTGATAAGCGTACCGGTACCCTCTTGCACGTGCGCGGTTTTAAATAACGGAGATATTCTTTGAGGATACTTTACAAGTGTAGAGATGACACGGCGAATAAAAACTATGCCGTACCGAATGACCGCGTATTCTTCGGCCAGTGTCACGTGGGTTTTTGACTGCTCACAAACGACCTTGATTTGCTATAGAATTAGATAGTCCTTAGGGTCCTTTCTTAATTCGCGGAACTTGCAACCAAGATTGACGCATAGTTTTTGTTCTCCATGTCATCTGTTTGAATGTATCCTCAAAGCAATTGATAGTAGTTTTGGTGTAAAAAGGTGGGTATTTGAAAAGGGCCATTACTCGTTACCCCAGAAGGAGCTCAGCGAGGGTTAGTTCCCGAAGGGGCACTTTTTCGATGCACACAGTCACTTTTCTGCAAATTGATACAATCTAAATATGAAGAATATTGGATAGACTAAGTGGTACCTAGTATTACCAAATGAGGTGGTATTCCTACACTGGAAATAATCTTTCTAATATATAAGGTACTTAATTAAAATACTTACTCTGCATTACCTTTGATTAGTCTATCAATGCCATGAGGACAGTCAAG
The DNA here is from genome assembly GCA_947563765.1 of Anarsia innoxiella. Lineage (NCBI taxonomy): Eukaryota > Metazoa > Arthropoda > Insecta > Lepidoptera > Gelechiidae > Anarsia > Anarsia innoxiella. The sequence goes on along the minus strand of OX387410.1, from coordinate 4,098,697 downwards.
AAAATTTTTTGTTCTTCATACAAAAATCACAATGATTCTAGTGAATGGGAAACGAAGAGAAAGAGTGGTCTATCACCTCATCTAAACATAGTGAGATTGTTGAGTTCAAAATCTTAAAAAGTATAGATAGAGCAACTGGATCAAATACAGGAAAAGAAAATCACCATCTATTGATACTACTGCAAAGTAAGTAAGAAAAGGAAACAGAGTTACAAAAAACTTTAAGGTACTGCAACTTTACTAAGACAACCAAAAGAAAATGTTATTAGGAAAGAAATAAAATCATAAATACAGTTTATTCGTCAAACTATAAAACATCACAGTTTAATTACTTGTCTTTGTCGTTTCCCTCAATGCTGGCCGGTGCGCTATCTGCGTCCCCGAATCTATTGCCAAGATCAGGCTGCTGGGTCTTCCACCGCTGGTACCGAGTTGTAATGAAGTTTGCCGCGCGTTCCGCTATCATGATTGTTGGGGCCATCGTGTTGCCTGTAGAAAGAACATGGAAATTGTAAATACAGTTTTGTTTGAGATAGTCGTAAAAACAAAATGCCGGTGTAACTTCTAAATGTTAGAAATGAATTGACGCTTACCCGTGTTTACAACTGGCATCACAGAAGCGTCGGCGACACGGAGACCTGCAGCAATATTCATAAATTGAAATCGATTTTTTTTAATATATTCGACAATCTCTGCTATTATATTATGGACTTTAACTCAGATCAGAAGAATCAATCGTAGTTGTTATGATAGCACAGCATAGTTGAAGACTAGAATATCTCACCTTCAACTCCATGTACTTTAAGTTCAGGATCGACAACAGCCATAGGATCCGAAGACGGTCCGATTTTAGCCGTCCCAACCTGGTGATTCTCGGGCGCGGTGTATGTCTTGATGAGACAGGTCAAATACTCGTCTGTGAGGCCTTCGGGAGTTCCGCACTCGGCGCCGTAGCCTTCTTTTGGTTCCATGCCGTATTTCGTTCGAAGGATCTAAGGAAACATTCAATACCGATTTCTTAACACGCACGGTTTTGACTCATTTCACTGTTCAGTTCATTAATCATGAGTTTTTATTCGATCCGAGGTAAGAAGAAAAGAAGATGATAGATAATGAGATAGAAAAGTGTCTAAATATAAAGTGATCAGTTTAACTTGTTATGTAATTAGATTAAAATACTTACAGTAGTGTTAGCAAGTTTATATCCTATTCTTGCTGCTTCCATAAGCACTTTGATATCGCGTTCTTCATACAAGTAGTTGGGCTGCATCACGGGGGGAGTGAGAGGGTCTATCGAGCGTATGGTTAGGTATCCACGGCTACGCGGTTGTAGATTTATAGCTGAGATTCTGAAATTCGTGTTAGTATGTTATTGCTTTTGTTTAGGTGTCACCAGTAAGAGCTTACACAGACTGCTCCTGCGGTACGGAAGGTTGTAACACAAAAATGCGACGTCTGACGCTATAAAACTAAACAATATCTATCTTCTCACCCAATAGTCCGCTTTTCCCTGTCTTTCTGTTCCTCTCTCTCGTCGTCAACATGGCCACTGTTGCAATCGGCTCCATAGCCTCTGAAGAAGAACTGCACATCGGGGACTCTTCCTCCAGCTGGAGCGTATTTTGTGTTTACCATGCCTGTGAGCTGTAGGGAAAAATAATGTTGTTCATTGAATCCGCATTATTTTTTCCATGAATCAAACTCAGAGATTTATTTAGTACTAGCTGTCCCGGCGAACTTCGTCCCGCCTTAGAATGAACTTTATTGTATGGGAATAAAGTTCAAATTGACTCTACATTTTAGTAAGAAAACAATTGTATGGGAAAAAGAAAAGGTCTGTTTTAGGGCTTTCCCGGCAATTATTCGAATTTTTCTCACCGTAAGAACCATCCTTGGAGTTCAATGAACATTTAAAAAAAAGAATTAGCGAAATCGGTCCAGCCGTTCAGGCGTGATGTCGTGACAACGGAAAACGGGTTTCATTTTTATATATATATAGATATAGATAGATGGATTATTTAGTATTTTCCGAGTAGACTTACCTGTGACATTCCGGTACCAGACAAAGGTCCACCTCTCAGCAACATATACTCCATGGCAGACGCCCAGTTAAGGTCGTCAGCTTCAAATTCCTTGGCCAATGTGAACTTGAGGTCCACACCAACATGCGTGTGAAGATTTTGGCCGACACCAGGCAGGTCTACGATCGTGGGGATGTTGAACTTGTCCAATGTTTGTCTTGGACCAACACCAGATAGGAGCAGGATTTGGGGAGTGTTCAATGTTCCAGCTGTTAGGATTGCCTGGAAAATCGATAGACTGGTTTAAAAAATGACATATTTTGTTATAATATACAGGGTGGCCCGTCGATTGACGTCCAATAGGAAAATTTGGATTCCTCGTGTCGTGGGGTATCCGAATCACCCCCATGTATGTTCCGCGATTTTTTACGGTTTCCGAGTTATGACGTTTTTTCTGATTTTTTGGGATTTTTCAACCAACCACCCTAAAAAGGTTCGTAGAAAAAAAAGTACAACACTTTTTCATAATTTTATTTTTGCATCAGATGCTTCATGACCCGTACTTTTATGCATAAAATATTCAGCTTCGTAACTTTAATAAAAGTTGGGGAAATTTAGGTCGGAAGAGGAAAAAATGTATTGACTGAAAAATAGTCGAAATCTTCAAACTTAAATTAAGAGTTCAAAAAGATGACTTTATGGATTTTAAACTAGCTTAAAAAATGCTCCAACTTCTCAGCTTTCATAATCATCGAAAATAATTGATACTTAATGGGGTATTTTTGCTAGAATCAGCCTTTAAAGAGAGCAAGGTGGAAAAATTTCAGAATTGGACGTATGATCATTTTTTTTTTCTTTCATATTTTATGATCACCTAAGCGTCAGTAGGTTTAAAGACAGTGTTATCTTACCGAAAAGTACAAAAAAGGAGCCAAGATTGACACATTTGGGGGTTTTGGAGCACCTGTAAGAGATGAGTTACACATTAAGAAAATTATGCAGATATGCATCATTTCTACGGGGTTGCACACGGAAACGGCCTTGAAGCGGCACGACTGTATCGTAAACAGCTTCTACGAAGTGGGATCCCTTCAGGACCCTCGCGTTGACCAGGAGTTCTTCCTTCCATTAAGGTTTGGCGTATGTCAATAAAAATACGAAGGTCAGGATAAGACTCAGGTTGCAGCCCACCACGTCTTTGAACTTGTTTGCGATACAGTCGTGCCGCTTCAAGGCCGTTTCCGTGTGCAACCCCTTAGAAATGAGGCATATCTGCATAATTTTCTCAAGGTGTAACTCATCTCTTACAGGTGCTCCAAAACCCCCAAATGTGTCAATCTTGGCTCCTTTTTTGTACTTTTCGGTAAGATAACACTGTCTTTAAACCTACTGACGCTTAGGTGATCATAAAATATGAAAGAAAAAAAAAATGATCATACGTCCAATTCTGAAATTTTTCCACCTTGCTCTCTTTAAAGGCTGATTCTAGCAAAAATACCCCATTAAGTATCAATTATTTTCGATGATTATGAAAGCTGAGAAGTTGGCGCATTTTTTAAGCTAGTTTAAAATCCATAAAGTCATCTTTTTGACCTCTTAATTTAAGTTTGAAGATTTCGACTATTTTTCAGTCAATACAATTTTTCCTCTTCCGACCTAAATTTCCCCAACTTTTATTAAAGTTACGAAGCTGAATATTTTATGCATAAAAGTACGGGTCATGAAGCATCTGATGCAAAAATAAAATTATGAAAAAGTGTTGTACTTTTTTTTCTACGAACCTTTTTAGGGTGATTGGTTGAAAAATCTCAAAAAATCAGAAAAAACGTCATAACTCGGAAACCGTAAAAAATCGCGGAACATACATGGGGGTGATTCGGATACCCCACGACACGAGGAATCCAAATTTTCCTTTTGGAAGTCAATCGACGGGCCACCCTGTATACATAGTGGAGTGGAAGAACGAAGTACTCGTAGGTACCAAGAATTGTCCTAATTCATCATGTATCTCACCTCTCTCTTAACTTTAATGATCTTCTTCTGCCCGGTTTTGAGATCGATATACTCAACACCTGTCACCTTCTTAAGAGCCGGGTCTATGATCACTTTCGAGGCATGGGCTTTGAATACCACGTGCAGGTTCTTGCGGTAAGAAACCGGGCGGAGGTAACCGCGGGCTGTTGTAAAGCGGGAACCGTTGCTGGGGAAATAAGTGAAATTATAAAGCAATATTTCTTTATACAAATAAGTTTAAACGCTGCTGACAGGCTACCGAAACATCTTTGTGTCGGAGATGCAATGTTGTTAGAGAAGTTAAAGTCTTGCTACGTCATACATTTTACAACATTACAGTTTCATGTTTTGGTGGGGTTTACTTACTAATCTAATCAGTACAAACTTACTCATTAAAAGTCTGCGCGATGGTGAATCCGGTAACATTATCGCCGTTTAGATCGCTGGTCGGAGGGTAGCCCATCTCGATAGCTGCTGCTACTACGTCATGAGCGAACACTGGCGCGTATCGGAACTGAAATTATGCGATCATTTATAATACTGTTTATAAACTTGATAAAGTGTTACTACCGCCCACAGGAGCTGGGAAAAGTCACGGTGACAAGTTTATCAAGACCGACACTCAATGTAATGCATCTTGTCTGTACAAAATTATTAGACAACAGCAAATCTAAACGGACATTTACCTGTTGTACAGGCATAGGTCCTCCTTTATTATGGTGACTCCTCGAGACAAGTGTACCAATCTGCTTATTGTCTTCGCTCATGAGGAAATAAGGTAGCACGTCTTGCCAGCCCCATCCTTTAGCTCCATTCACCGCCCATCCGTCGTAGTCGCCTGGGTGCCCTCGAATGTACATCATGCCGTTTGTTGCGCCGCATCCACCTAAATTTACACATAATAGGTCATAGTAAAGTGTGCCCGCAGCTTAATTTATCATTTACCATCATGTTATTTTTATGGTCTTAAAACAAGCAATCAGCAATTTAAGTGTGATAAGGTAATGAAGATTTTTTTTTAACTTAAGTACCTCCCTATGGATGACTCATCGGAAATTCAAATAAACAGACACACATAATAAGATTAGATTTAAAGTAGTAGGTAAATAATTGCAGTCGGATTTTTGTACAAATCAAGTGCATTGCTAATAAATGATTAATCACGACGTAACTTTGCGGTTGCAATATCTTGGAAAACAGTCATAGTACGTACGTACATACTAGATGTAGTCTAGTTGTATTATTTAGCCTTTATTGGCTATCCATCCACTAAAGAAACGCTTTGTTTTATAAAACAATCCAAGTCTATGATTTAACTTTCTCTATGTTAAGTACTCGCATAGTTGGTAGCAGGATTTTTTGCGCGAACTGTATTCTACTGCTGCTGGGCGAAAAATCCTTCCGTTCCTATTTATTTTCAAATAGTCAGGATAACAGCATTGTAACAGAACACGAAAACTGTCTGAGAATGACTCACCAAGCATCCTAGCTCTCGGCCAGTAGCACTTGTGTCCTTCTTCAGCTAAGCAGGCATTCTCTTGAGGCTCGGTGTAGTAGTTCCAGTCAGTGTCGTTGCGCCACCACGTCGCTGTTACCCACGCCGGCACCGCCGTTATAGGAGACTCATCATCGCCTGCTTCTAAGAGTAATACCTAGGAAGAATTGGTTTTGAGTACGCATGACTTCAATATTATTGATTCTAAATTAAATTGCAAAGCTGCTGTTGATTATAGAAGATAGGGTTATCGTAATATCTTCGAGAAAATAACGAAAATGAAATGAAATGAATGAAAAAATGAAAAGTGTTTTATTCAAAAATAGGCAAAATTCATTACACTTTTTTGATGTCACTTTTTTAATCTAAAACTACTGCCGGTTCACTACCTGTATAGCCGAGAGGAAGAAGACGGCAAGAAACCTTCGGCAACCTACGTTATGTGCAATATATCTTTTTTTTTTTTAAAATCGAGACATATACAATTACATGTTGACTTAACTTGTTATCACAGTAATTTACATGAATATCACAGTACGAGTAGTTTGTTTTACATAAATTTTTAACTCTGCAGCATCCAAAATAAACCAAAAGATAACATTAATAGAATTCACACTGTATTCTCATGTCTGTCTTTTTTATGTGGCTAGTCGTCAGATATTCTGACATATATCTCATTTTTACGCTTGATTCGTGATTCTTTAATCAGATAGGTAATTTAATTATAAATACTTATAAATATTGCAATTATATATTAACGTTTTCCAAACGCTTAGGCACTTTGGAATAAGCAGACAAAAAGTAGGTAAGTAAGTACATAAAGCTTGAACAAAACCCGACTTCATTGCAGTTTTTATGGCGTTGGCGATTAGCTTATAAATGTTTATGACGAGTTCGTTTCAAATTAAGTTGGAATAACGTAACCAGAACTAATTGAATGATGACGCCAAAATACTGATGTGATGATAGGTAATATTTTTTTTATTTCGTACTGCGATGTTACGTACACACCACGGAAAACACGAACTGATTGTTCAAAAACTTAAAAAATAGTTTACTAGTGAAATTTTAATGAATAAACTGACGTCAATGTGCCAGTCTTTGGGTTAATTATTTAAATTCAATACCTACATTTTATGAAACCATATTTTTAAAAAGTACCTTCCTGCCTCGCGGGGATAACAAATTAGAAGTGAAAAGAGAGCAGAATCTATTTGCAGTACGCAAAATCCACAAAATCTTCAATTTGCGACTCCTAATTAGATTGGAGGCGGGCCCGGCGTGCCAAAAAGTAGGCTACCTAAGCTTTCAACCCGCCAGATACCTCCCATGTATTATGGAGACGCCCGTCAGGTGTGATCTAAGATTAAATACAACATTTCCGACCACTAAAGCATCCCGCCTAACATATAATTTTAAGTTATTATTTTTTATTGTTAAAATAACCTCCTATAAACCTTACACCAAAGTTAACGACCATAGCCCATCTTCACCATGTGCGATACATAATCTTATCCACTAGAACGTAATGTTTAATAATTACCACATCAGAATTAATTGGTAATTTTACGAATTCGACATGCTTTTATCTTTTATGAACACCACAGTAATTTATATAACGGTAAAAGGAAAACGCTTTCCGCAACAATATGTTATGTTAACTTTTGCATGTTTTTTGTTCCATATGACACCGATTGATGCATTTATTTATCGAATAGATACCCTTCGCTTGTATGCAATCTATACTTACTGTAACTTATAACTTTTAAATAACTTTCTGTTTGCAATTATATAAATCTTCCTTATTTCCAAGTTTCAAAGTCAAAAGCGCTCTCCTTTTACTTATATTCTTTCAAACTCTTACAAGGAGTCTAATGTCTAAGACATCATTACAGTTCACCAATAGAGACTATTTGTTTGCACCTCAGAATTATGTTAAGAAGCGGTTATAAAGTAACAATGGTCGGATACACGGGTCCATTGGTCACGGATGGTCAGAGCAGCTGAATGGGAGGCCTGATGTCCAGATAACTAAATGACGCGGACCTTGGGGTGCTCTGACTCGAGATCGTATGATAACTGTAATCTTGTGGACAACGGTTTGTTTAATTCAAATGAGTTGCTCATTAGCTAAATCGTCTTTAGTCGTCTCATGTTCTTCCTTTTCATTAGGTACCTATACTTATTTATTTTTTTAATGAAGTATGGGTTTATCCAGATTTGACATAAATAGCTGTGATAGCATCATTTAAGCTAATATTTGGTCTTAGAAGCTAATGCGTTTATAGCACGAATTTTGATGTCTGTATCTGTATGATCGGAAGACACCCAATTCACCTTTGCAATCCTTTTTGCAAAACCTTTTTTTAAGAAATAATGAAAAGCAAAGTTACCTTCCACTGAGGATTAGCAGACAACCTCGCAGCGATCACAGGCCCGGACACCCCTCCCCCCACTACTACGAAATCATAGCTGTTATCAGGTTCTCTGTCTGGCGGGAAGCGGTTGCAGGGGTCATTGAGGTCGCACCGCCCTTGGATGAACTTGCGGATGATGAGCATAAAGGTGAACACCTGCCCGTAGCACGCGCCGCCAAAGTCTGGCCCTATATCCCGGATTGGGCAGGAGCATGGCTGGAAAATAGGCTTGTATTGGCATTTGTTTTTTGGGAATTTTGATTTTACTTTAATAGGAAGATTGTGTTTTGTTTTTAGTGCCACACAGGCAATGATATTTAAGTGCGCTCCAAAACATTCATTCTTATTATTCAATTTTGCGGGTTTATATACCTATACCTATCTACCCCTTTATCTACCCTTACAATATTTACCTACAATTCGTTATCGTTGAGAGTAGGTTCGTGCCCCTCGGTGGGGACATATATGGGCTGATAACGAACCTACAATTTTTTAAATTAATTTAAACAAAATTTGCTGTTACACTTTTAACGTTACCTACACATTAATATTACCATACTGTTTTAATTTTCTGTATAAAATAATCTCGAAACCACAGTGTGTTTTTAATAACCTTTTAATTGGTACCCTTCACATACTCCGTTGTAACTTTATATTCAGCAATAAAATAGCTTTAATGGACTTTCGTTTATTCACATTTATGTATGGAACTTTATACCTACCAGAAGAAACTGCAAATGTGACTCAAAATAATTATGAATAGTCAAAACTTGCAAAAATATATAAAAAGTATTCTAGTAATTTACATACAAAGGAAATGAATTTATTACTTTCTTTTTGCCAAATTGCGTACTTATGTAAGTAGGAAAGGTTTTTTTTTCAGTAGCTCTGTGTCTTTAAAGGAAAACATTGAAGTAATAATTACTTATACTAAACAAATTTACATTTTTTGTTTTTCATATTATTAAAACAGGAGAGTAGGTACGGCTCTTTTTTTACATTAATCAATCATGTGCATATTTTTTTTGCCATTATAGTTAGAGGTAGTTTCAAGTAGGTAATTAAATGTTGACTATATATTTCTTATTTCTATTACTTGAGAAGATGATTTCTTACGATTGTGTAATATCTTACACACAAAAAGCATGTTTTTGTTTTCACTTCTATACGAAAATACCTAATTATTAAGAGAGGAAAAGTTGTAGCGTATGTCAGTAATGAAAACTCCAATAATACATAATTGTTATTTTGCGATTGTCCTCCTCATTATTGACTTACGTCCAGTTTTAAGGGGTTAGATGCTACGTTTAGTACCAGAAATAATATATACCTAATCGTACGAGTAATTATATACCTCTATGTATTACTCAGGTTTTGTCCCTACCTAGAAATACAACAGGTAAGTACCTAACTGAAACAGTAAATAAGTAAGGAAGCGGGTAATAAGCAGTCGATTAATAAATCAATTATAGATAAATCAATTTTCCATGACAATGCAAGATTCCAGTTATTTCATTGTTTGTTGCCAACCCGACGAAGAGCTAAAAAAATAATTGATATAATGACACTAGATCATGTTAGACAAATTAAAAACTATGCTCATTCATAGCCAATGCAGTTTTTTGTAATTATCGATTACAAATAAGATTGCGATCTTAATTACGTTAGCTTTATTGATGACGATTGTGTAAGACAAATTATCTCAGTACACACCTACCTAAATAACAGATGAGTTGCGTTTAATTTTTTTTTGGATTACCAGACTTTTATGTTTATGCACAAGTCAACATCCAATGTTTATCTAGTAATACAAAACAATAACATAGAAAAATTATCAGTAGGTATCGATATTATAGCAAATGTAGAACAGGGAAAGGTCTCTACATTATAGGAGTCTTTAACATAGTTCTCCATAGCAACAATTTATAATTATAAAATACATATAACAAGAATCTGCGTAGCAACATTGTATTTATAGTTACCTACTTATATGTGATCGTGTTTACGCATGATTTAAGTTCCTATAGAATGCAAACTAATTCACGCCTCTTGCAATCTTGATATACCATGCAATTACACGTGTTATTATTTATATTTATAAGATTCATTATTATTTCATAACATATCATTATGTATACTACCTACAATTTACGTATTTCTATGAAATTATTGGAAGCTTGACTTCAACTTCCGTTGGTAGGTACCTATACAAGGAAGCATTTATTGCAACTTTATTGTTCTGAATTTAAACACAAAAACGAATTTACATAAATAAAATAAGCATGAATTTAAAGTATTTTAGACTTTTAATTCATGCGCAGTGCCTTAATAAGAATCTTTAAAATACAAAACCTTACCTCTATAAAAGTGGGACTCATCCATGACATTTTTGCGATTTAGAAAAAGTTCTCCACAAAACTGAAAAGAAAAGAGTTAAATTTATATTTAAGCATTATCGTCTTAACAAGTAAGCTGTTGTAGTAGGTATGTTCTAATTAAGCTTTTTGAGTTCTTTACTAAATCCTTGGTATAGTAGGTTTGTTTTAAATTAAAACACGTAACAGATTACAGCCATCATGGTAGAATTAAAAGTTATTTAATTTTATAGTGAGATGACTAAACTTGCAATTCAGACTCAGTTCGAATGGAAACATTACGGATTGTCAAGTCCGTTCGCTCTGCCATTCAACCGAGTCGTGCCTCCGTTACACAAATATCTGTACTATAACCACAAATTATATACCTACCTAGCGTTTTACAATACAAAATATCCAGTTTGGAATTTGTACCGTTTTCTTAAGAACTTGAGGGAGCTTGGAGATTATTAACATTGCGTAGTATTAGATCAGCACTACGTTAATTCTTGGTTTGTCAGTTAACTGAGCTTCTGCTTCGTGTCTAAGGGCGTATTCACGAAGAAAGCTGATTATCGGCACCGAGCGACGGCGCTGGTTTGTCATACATCACAATAAGTACTAGAGAACAAGACCACAGACAGTAATCCTACCAGCTTTCTTAGTAGGTAAATACTTATATAATTAAAATGAATTAACTTACAAAAGACGTACAATGGGATGGGAGGACAAACAATAAATTAGCTAGGTACCTACCTTAAAAGTAATCTTCTTTTGTTTTTAATAACTAATACCTAACTACTAGTTATTTAAGTATTATAAGTAAGTAATTGTATGATTAACTTTACTTACCTATCATTGCATAAGTATATTTTCACGTTAACTAAAAAAATAATTAATTTTAAGCATTTTTTTTTTGCATTACAGAGAGTATAACAGCCGTAGGCATATTATTTTTTAAAACTTATGAAAAAATATAGGTAGTGTAGTATAGATCTTTGTATCACACTAGTCCTTTAAATTAATGTTGAAAATAGTAGATTGCTATCTAATTTGAATATCGGCATTGTAGATTACTATCTGATTATTTAAATGTTAGTAAAATTGTTGTTATAGCTACCTATTAGGAAATATAACGTATTGTACAGTGCGTCGAATAATTGGTTATTCAAGGTTCTATAATTTTATGTTTTTTGTGTATTCCTTTTAAAAATAAAGCGCTCTGTTTAGACTCTACATTAAGTTACGTTTTTGCGATCGTTTTAGAGTGCAAGTTTTTGTGTAAGTATAGCAATTTTCTATACTTAATGACAGGCGCAGAAGATGTTCTTTTGTGTATTGTTTTATTCTTAATATATCTAATTTGAATTTTAAAATAATTTACCAAGATTTAGTTTGACATCTGAAAAAAAAATAGGTTCTTATCTTTTTAAAACATAAAAAATTAACTCACTTTAAAATCTCAGCCGATATCTTTACGTCATTAAAAAATCACAAGCCACAAACACAAACACGAAATAAAATTAAATTAAAAAAATAAAATCACTAAAGAGTATTTAGATGGTGCGAGTGCGACGTTCGCAGACGCGCACGTTTGAAGAGGCGCAGGTAACGACACAGTGTGCGCATGATCATCCTATGTTTATATGGAGATTAGCTGCCACCGGGTTGACTCGAGCCCCTTATCACGAGTCCTCACATCACTGATATATCTCACAGTGACATTTCTTGTAACCACTTAGTATAAAACTGTAAAACCCCTGTGCTAATGGTGGTAGATACATTCGTAATTATGGTCCTTGCACCGATAGGGAAAATCGAGAAATGAGACTGTTTTTCAGTGGGTATGAAGCGTTTTATATTACAAAATATCTAGAATAAAACAGCTTTCTTTTGTCAAAATAAGAGAATAGGGTGTATCGTTTTTAGGTTTTTGTTTTACCTTGAAAATATATATTTTTATGTATGAATTTATCTTAAAACACGTGTATTGCTTGTTATTAAAGTTAATTTAAAAGCCTACAATTTGAAAGAACGTTTTATGGCTTAATTAACTAACTAAACGATTGTCATAAATACAATAATTGGGTGCCCAAACTGACTAATTTAAAAAATCAATGAAACAATGAATCTGAATTCAGAATTTTTTATTTCTGTATTTTTTGTAATTTGCACGGCCGTTGGCTGTTCCTTTATTTAGATTGTATCAGTGGTTCACTGCCCAATCTTTGTCTTCCAAATTTTTAACATACAATATAATTCATGCAATTAACTTTTGAATAAGTAGCTTTTTAGGCTTCTTATTTCGTATTCGAGTGTTCCAGAAATAAATACCTAAGTTTGCCTGAATGTAATTTGTAGTTTCGATACTTAATTAATTGGATAAAACTAAAAGCTTTGTTATGTTACATATTCAGAAAGTCACAAATTAATACTTTATGAACAAAAACATCTTGTGAGTACTTTGAGTCACTATTGCAAACACGCTTAGTTTTGGGGATACCCCAATCCACTCGAATGTCTTTAGATGACATCACGACGTAACAAGCATCTACGTCACACTCACAGAACGAATCTTAAATTCCAAAGGTATTTGGAATCACATATTCCTAATTTAAATAATCCTCCGAGTAATCCCAACTTTTTGCTTTTGTTTTTATTAGTGGCCAGTTTGCCAGCAATTTGGTTAGTTTTTATAATGCCAAAAAAGTTGAAAGCACAACAGTTATTTATACTCGTCGGTTCCGATTCCAATAAAACCTGTTTGGATTACAAGAAATGATTTCAATCGTTATGTAATTGAGTTCTCTATTCGCCTTGAACTAGACTTAGTTTTCATTACCATTTGTAGACTATTGCTCGACTAATGGGTAGGTAGATGAACTGAATGTTCTTCAGTCTTACTTATATCATTTATGTGATGTTTAGTATTTATTGGAGCGGCTTTATCATATTTTCACATCTCGTGTCATCTTTGGGTTGTAGTGTAGAGCTAATTATCATAATCTGAATAACAACATTATCGAGAGCGTAATTGAAGCTGATTATTTTCGAGATGTTTTCTAAATAAAACAAACAAATGAACGTCGGGCACACCCGGAAAATATTGAAAAACAGAATGGTTCCATTACTAATGTCACTTTTCCGGTCGCAGCCATCCGACTCGTTTTTGTTTCCAATTCCATTCCAATTTCAAATTGCTTGTCATATCGTCATTCAGGCAAATCATTCTTACATTTCATTTGATTTTCCTCTAATGTACATACATTCAATTATTGTATCTAGTTATCTCTTTCAGCAGAAAGATCCTTCATCCTTTCCGTTATTACCGATTCCGGGGAAAATTAATCTGTCTTATTCGCATGAAAACTGACGTAAATAGGTACCGTATTAATACTATTTAACTGTTCTTCACTATTGATGTGCGTGATATAATCGATTTACTTATTTGCGTGGGAACTAGCTGCTTTAATAGGTAAATATATGTAAGTATATGTATCGAGATAAAAGTAGTCGGTTACTATTTGTTTATTCTAAAAAGATTACGACTTATGTTCGACAAAATCTCGAAGTGACAGCACAGACCTATTTATGCTAGAGAAACAGCATAAATACAGCCAGGTACTAAACATCTTCGAAATTTAAGATATCTTCCTACTATTTATTATGCTTAAAAATAACATTTACTTTATCCAATTTTCAAAAGGTGAGGTGATAGATAGATCGATCGAGAAATCCTAGTAAAAGCAAGGTGAATGGCCAAACTCTCGTGAATTTAAAGTATCGTCCTGTTGGCGATTGCAAGCTGAGATCTTGCCACAATAACGGGACACTTTGATTCCGAATGTCAATAAAACAAACAAGCCTTTTTTGGGTTAGTGGGACCTTAAACAGGGCCTGTAAAGCAATGTAGCCACTGCAATCGATATTTTTACGACTCTACGAAAAAAAGTCACAAGTTTCATGTTTTGTTCGGAAGGCCTAAATTCAGAAAGTGAAGAGTAGGGACAGGTTTATACTTCATCTACATATTTAAGAAGTTTAGTACCTTACCTAAGTTTTATATATATAGGTTCTCATTTAAATAAAACTAAAATATACTTAATAGAAATACAATATGGTAATAAATAAACGTATACGTGCTTCCTAATTATAGGAAGCTGCAAAAAGAATAACAAGAACTATAGAATAAGTTTTTCTAAGACTTAATTGTGGTTTTCAGGACTTATGTACCTACTTTAAAACACAGCACAGAGTTAATTCAATAATATAGCTAAGCCACAAGGTTACAGTAGCAAAAACCAAGACGAATTAATATTTGGACCATTAACTAAATTATCTTAATGTAATTTTTTATATCTTCCTCCATTATTGAGCGATTTATCTGAAGATTGTAGTCGTTCGCGCTTCCGATGAGTACTTACCATACAAAGTTATGCTGTTTCTATGCAAATTTAGGGCGGGGGAGATTTTTTTATCATTTTCAAACTACATGGGTCTTACAGACAGACATCACTTCTAAATGTCAAATATCATGTATCATGTACCTACTTAACTTAATCCATTTACGCGAACTCGTGTTTGAAGTAGGTACCTCTTTTAAATCTAGGTAAGTATAGGTTATGGTAGAGGTATTACAAGAATCCTTTTTCCTCGCATGTGATTCACGATAAGTAGACAATGAATCACTATTTTCCTACTTAAAGCGTCGTTATGAGTTATGGATGACATCAAAATAAACGGTACTGAACAATGAAAATAACCCTGATAATATTTTTTATTATAGGTTTGTAATTGTTGAGTATGATATCGATAGAGTCTATTGTACCATGACCCAGGCTGATGCGGGTAACCCAGTTCAATTATAGTTTAAACCTAGCATTATCAATTCTGTAAGAGATAATAATTTTCTACATGCTTTTATGTATGGTAAATATTATATTGTTTGTCGAAAAAAAATTTCATATTAAGAATATTATTGATCCCTTTTCAGTTATAGGTATCTACCTTTTATTATGTTTTATTAATACTATAAATAAAGTTATGTAACGCCTAACAAAATGTAAATGCAGTTGCTCAGGCTGGATTTATTCTGCGTTACGACAACGTAACGACCGTGGCAAAATAATCACTAAAACATTTTGCTATACAATGCATATAAGGAACTTTTATAAACTTTTGGCTTGTTTAATGGAGGCTTGTACTGTCTGCACTTTATGCTGTATGTATTTTCTTAGCAGTTAGAGTGTACGTTACTTAAATGTCATATAAATACAAAAAATATAGTGATACCATCACGGCAGCTTAGGGCACTACCTACCTATACTCAAAATTCTACTAATGGATTTATCAATCTAATGAGGCTGGTGCTTGATGACACGTGGCTAGGTAAATACAGTGACTATAGGTTTTATTTTGTAATGATATTAACTTTTCATAATCTAACCTGGGCCCAATCAGCGCAGAATGATGTTTCTTATTTTGTTAGTAAACTTTACACTAAGCATAGATAAATAAATGCACTCAAACAATCTAACAGGCAGTCCTAACCATTACCTTAGATTTCAGAAAATAATAGGTACGCCTACATTTTAGCACATAAATCCATAGACCAACACCCTACCCTTAGATGAAATTGCTCGAAACAAACATCGTAACATCTAAACAACATTAACGAGTACTCGTGCCTACCTAAACGATTGATGTTTGAAACTATTCTATTCTTTATCATGAGTAATATCCATTTTTACTTTATGACTTATCGAACTTATGTTTATTTATTTATTTATTAAAAAGTTACACATACTTACAGGTTAAAATCGTTAACAAATCGAATGTATGCTTATAAACTAAACTACACTCGGCTTCAAAAAAATCGCACCTTTTAAGAAATCTATTTTAAATATCTTTCAATCGTATTTGTATTATGAAATATTGATAATGTTCGGTATCATTTGAAAGGTAAGGAAACAGAGAATGCAAAAACAATAATTCATTCAATGTTTTTTATTGGAACCAGTGACTTAAAGTGTCAAGCTTTTTCTTTAATCAAAGGAAATTGATATTTTTTTAAAGAGTTTTTATAGGGCTCTCAAATGATACCAATATTGCTACGAATAACTGCTTGTCTTAACAGTGCTTAAAGCCTATTTTTACGGACTTGCGATTTTTTTGAAGCCGAGTGTAGATTACTTTAAGTTGTTTATAAGATCTGTAAAAACCTGTGGAGTGCAAAAAATTATTGAGTATTGAGATTCCAACCCTATGTTTTGCCAACCATAGGCGTGAGTAAGTCTACTCACTTTTACGGAAGATCTTTTAACACAGATGACAAATTTAATAATCCGAAGGTTCATAATATGGTAAGCTCGGTCATAAAGTGATAATTTTTAGATAATAGGCCAACACAATGGTTAGGTGCCGACTTGGCCATATTTACCTACACATGTTTTTTTTAAACGGTTTTTATTAATCAACTTTATGTACGTGTAGGTGTTGTGCGCTCAGATGCAAATTACATCAAGGCTTACGCTTCTAGTGTTCCATGTCAAACAAAGTAGGGCAGATAATCTTATAAAATAAAAGGTAAACAACAAAATAACATTATTAGATTTTTTTATTACACGTTTTCATGTTCGCTCTACAAGAGTTCGCAGTTCGTTTGCTACATTCATTCAACTTTATATACAACATTTTTTTTAGATTTTTTACTAGAGTTTTGTATAAAAGGTAGTTTGTGTTGTGTCGTTGGGTGTAACCCATGAGGGATCGAGAGGTTTAGTGCCAGCCGTGGCCCTCGTGGCCCCAGGGCTCCTCGGGCGAGGCAGCGGCGGCGGCGGCTGCGTGCGCATACTGGGCGAGGTGAGCGGCGCGCGCGTGTTGCACCTCAGGGGTGTCCACCACGTAGTGGCCGTCGTGGGTCAGCTGGATGTGAGCCTGGCGGATGAAACAGTTGGTAAGTTATATGAAATTTTTGAATTGTCATGTTCTTTTGAATTTGGCTGGATTTTGGAAGTGTAGAGTTATTTCACAACTATTTAGATCGAACCACGTCTTACCTGAGGGCCGGTCCATTTTCCGTAGCCACCACCGTAACCGTGTCCGGCGTAAGCGAGGGGCGCACCGATAGCACCGTGGCCGATGGGACCGACGGGGCCGAGGTGGGCGAGACCTCCGTGCGCGGCGCTGGCGTGGGCCTGCAGGTGCGCGGCCTTCAGGTGCGCTACCTCGGGGGTGTCTACCACGCGACCGTCATGTGCGAGCGGCGCGGGACCGTATTTGTAAAGACCTGATGATGAAAGGTATAGTTCAGTTATTAAGTATTGAATTTTGTATTGTATTGTCACTTCACAGATCCCCAAAAACCTGGATTACCGAATGTTCTTGGTCAGAGGGCATCCGTACGAAATGGATCCGTTTAAAAATCTATTAATTCACTTTTTGAAACTATCATATCCTAGTTTAGATGCTATTCTAGAATAATTTAAATAATTCCAACTAACCAGCAGCAGGAGCTCCGTAATGCGCTCCGGCGGCGTAACCAGGACCCGCCCAACCGCCGTGCGCGGGAGCCCACGCGCCGTGCGAAGTGGAGGCCTGTGCGTGTGCGGCTAGGTGTGCGGCTTTGGCGTGCGCGACTTCGGGTGTGTCCAAGACGTACTTGCCGTCGGGGCTCAGCTGGATCGGCGCCGGCGCGTGCGCGTAGAAGGAGGCCTGGGCCAAGCAGAAGGTGGCTGCGAAGATAATCTGGAAGAAATGGAGACCGGTTAGTTTCTTTATTCGCTTATTGATCATTTGGATTTTTTTTTTGAAAAGATCATTTACGCCTCATAAAACCTGAAACTGTAAGTTGTTAAGAAATAGTGATTTGTGAACAATAAATCCTTTAACAGAAGAAATTATGCAGGATAGGAATGATTTGAATTGAATTCAGGGCCGCCTATTAATATGCAAATATGCAAAGTGCATTACAATTCCGGATGTTGTGTTCCGAGTTCAAGTCCGAGTTACAACAGATTACCATTTATCTATTATCACGATAGTAAAGACCAAATAAAATAATTTAGCAACGCTCTTAACAACTTTATGAACGCAAGCGTGCGTATCGTTCCGTTCACAAGTTTTTGCTCAATTTATAAAACTTTAAATGATATATCTAAAGTTTACGAGCGTGAATTTGTAAGTGATGGAAAACGGTCGCATTTCCTTTGACCTTGACCGCTTAGCGAAATAGAGTAGAGAAATCTTATGGTTTATGGGGTTTATGCGAATTATTAGATACGGTGACTGAATCAGATTTCTGGCATCTCTCTTATCTGTACTGTTTAATAAATAGGTCCTAAAATAAACTTTTAATAAGAAACTGCACATATTTGGTGCATCTTGCAATTGTGCATTGTAGAGTTTAAACCAATTCGGTAAGCTCATCAAAATGACCTTAAACCGGTTACCGGCCTGAAATACTTAACATACGATGAGATCAAATTAAAGTTCACACAACCATTTAATTTTATGATCATGTACCTAATTACGACATTATATTATAGTGTAGGTGACCTTCTTTCATCATACACTAGACACAATTCGTGTGAAATTGAAATTTTGACTAAAACAAGACAAAATGGTGTAATTGAAGTGTAACCAACCATCTATGTTTCGAAAATTTGCGTGCAGATTTCAGCCTTAATTAAATTTGACTAAAGCGCAATAGTTAATCATATATTTTTAAAGTTACTATTGTCTTAATACACGTCCCAACCCACAATACATTATCTCAAACATTGCTAAATTGCAGTCCTTAGTTTTCAATACTAATAACAAATCCAATCAACAGTTACAAATGATAATGTTAAATTGTTAACCGTTAATACAATTCCAGCGTTAAAGTACCGCATGCAATAGTTATTTATTTTAAAAGGTGTCATAAACCAAATTAGTTGTACGTTGTGCAATATAGTTCTAATTCTAATAAGAGTTAACCGGCAGTTAAGAGTTACGCTAAACATTTCGCGGGCGTGGCATACCTGCACGCACTGTCAGATGAAAGATAAACTGCTGGAGGAAAGCTTTTAAGTCACTATAACCTGTTTCTGGATCAATATTCCTACAGGGCTGGCATAGCACTTGCTAAATGTTTATACTTTTTGCTGTACCAGTCTCAAGCAAGTTGCTGGCAAGGATAGAGTAGTCACAAAGTCCGAGTGACAAACTCGAGGGTAATGCAGTAGCTTCTAGTCCTCATGGAGGTAATCAAAATCCTTTCTCCCTCAGTATCACACATAATACGTTGGTAAAACATCGTTTCGGAAATGAGAACCGACTTCCGCGTCTTCTTGTTTTCCGTGTATTGTTAAATGCAGGAACAAAGCCAAAACGAAGGCTGATCGGCGTGTTATGTATTCGCCTACAGATTCAATTAGCTGCGTTAATGATACGTTAAATACAAGCTGATATAGTGTTTCTATTCTAAATAAACAACAGAAAGGTTGTTTGATATTCAGTTATGCGTAGAGTAATTAACGAGTATGTTTTTTTATAAGGTTTGTTCATTTGCGGTTTGCTCCAATTTATATGCACCAACCACGTCTATCATATTACTAAACATCGTTCATTTGCAATTTTATACGCACCAAAAATAACCCATAATTGACACCCAATACTTAAACGCAGGTTTTCATTTACAAGATAATGTTATACCTAAATGTTTATTGAAAACTGAATATACTGTTTTCGGAAAGGTTGTATTGTAATTAGGTAAATCCAGATTTTATTGGCATAGTGAAGCAAACCTAACCTTATAATAATGGTTACCTTCATTATAAATTAAAATCAGTATTTACCACATTTCGAATTTGACTTGTGCAAGTTAGTTCTCGTACTTAATACATAAAATAACAATTCATATTTATTTACTAGAGCGCCTTGAAGTGTGATCTAATTTTAGGTAATTATTTCTCATAATAAGATGATCATGATTAGGCGTTTGTGCTATCGTTTTTGTTGAACTCAATTTGTTTGTTAATTACATTAAATGTGTATTTTTTTTTACAAAGATATAAAGAACTCGAGTACCTTTATCTGGCACCTTCCTCCGCATTTTTTCGGGTAGGTGCCTATAGATTTTTATATATTAGTTTCATGCTGATTTTTGTAGCGGTTGCATGTAGCTAGTATTATGTAAGTGATAGCATAGGCAAACTAGTATTTAATTTCAAGACCAATTTACAAGTAGAACTAGGAAGCTCTGTCAAATTAAGAAATTACGTAGCGATTCACTTTACATAATTGCAGGGCAATAATTTATGTAGAGAAATACTATATCTTAGCCTATGCTTGGTTCCTTAAAAACTTGTATCTTAATGGATTGTTTTAGAAACTGAGTTTCTGATACACTATTCAGCCGTACAGCTGATTCTTAGTTGACATAAAGTAGGTACCTACAAATAAATATATTTATATATATAGATTATGCGGTGTAAAACAATGTCCATTAACTCAATTTTGTAAAACATTGTTTCAAGCGAATTTAATAGAGCCACTTGTCTATAAAATGGACTGCATTGTTGAACAAGTGAGCTGTGTGTAAATAGCGGACCATTTTATAAACAATCGACACTTGCGCAATACAAATAGCCACCGCCCGCCGCCTGCCGCCCTTTACCATGGAAAGGTTTGATCTAATTCTATTTGCCGAATTGCCTATTGTTTATTGACCGCTGCGTTCTATTTTGTACAAATTGTACTAGCGACCAATGAACTATTGTTTTAATTTTAATGGCGAAATCATAAAACGTGAAATGTATTCACGCAAATAGTTTTTGCTGTTAGTAACCTAGTACATGGTCGTGTTTCAACAAAAGCAATACATTCTTGAACGGTTCCTGGTTAGTCAACTTTCGATCTCAAAATTGAAGTGAACCAAGTTTATTATGATATCAAAGTAAATCTAAGGTCCTCTGACAAAGCACTAGGCCGTAATTCGTGGGCGTGGACACTCATATCGACTCGCCTTAGCATTCTGTTGCAAGCCGTTTTGCAATAGATCGGAATTATCATTCGGCGAACTGGTGCACAACCAGCTATTGCAGTTTTGCACGTTGCCCAAGAGGAAGCAGGCGAAGCCGGAGCGGGAGTGTGATATGGTCCCGCCAAGGTCATATTTACCATTGAAAATTAGAAAATTTGCGTCACGCTTCATCGATCATAACTCCCGGTCATGTTTCGTTATTATGTTTGTTTGGTTTCACTTCTCACAATATTTACGCAATTTTTTGCTTGGAAATATTAATATTTCAAGTTTTTTAGCTAACTTGAAAATTCTTTATTTAAATTAAAACATTTAGGTAGGTACGTTCTAAACTTTCATCAAAATAAAGCCCAACAAAAATCTTTACTACAGCGATGAATGAGTCACTCCCAAGTAATCTAACATTAAAAGGTTACGTACATCTTCCCGCGTAAAATTCCCGCCTACAACTTGTAACGCGACGCGCGTAGAGCGCATGCGTGTACTTGACGCCCGCCCTACGCGCATGCGCGTCTGTAGTAGCGGCTATTTCGGCGCGAAAATTGCCAACGTTTAAAACGTTTTGATTGGCTGATTAACAACAGCTTCTTAATTTTTACGCGTTTTACAACCGTGTAATGGCAATTATCTTTTTTATTGCATGTTAATATTTTACTTTGGATGTCGTATTTAGCAGAAATAGTGAAAATATTTCGATATTTTGGTCCTTTTTCTTCACAATTACTTTTTTAATTGATGGTAGGCAATATATACAGAAAAGCCCCGTAGGCGAAGCGATCATGTATAAAATATTATACTTATTCATCATTGTTCTGAGATACCTTGACATGATATTTAGCATGTACCTAGTGTTAATAGCTGATTTAGTAATGTACAACCGAATTATTTATTTGAGGACTAACAAATTATGGGTAGGTCTGCATCGTGTGGTTGAATGAATTTACATTTATTAATTTTGAGTGATTGCGCGATGACTAATGTTATGTACTTAATTTGAAAGTCTTATGAAAAAGTGAGTTTTATGATGTGTTAATAGTATGCAACGAAAATTTGAGCTGGCTGAATATTCTTATGGTTGATTTTATTCAAGGAATTATAATTCGTTCTGAGGTACTTCGAATAAGCACGATCAGCTGATTTAGTAAGAAATATATTCTAAATAATTATAAAACATGTTGTGTAAGATCGTTAACTATTTATTCAAACGTAACAGCGTAATTGGAGCTATTTACTTTCGTTAAAGTTATGACTGTAAAAATCTTATATCTTATAGTAGAAACTATGTTATGAAAGTAAGAAACATTTATTAGTAAAAGCTTATTATGTTAATTACTAAATAAAACCTTAATTTAGTTTTTTTCTGTTCATATTTGAAGAAATTGATGCTGAAAATCTGAATTTGCCATTTAGTGGGAACGTAAATATTAAAGTTATGGTAAAAAGCTTAATGAAAAATGTATCAAGAAATAGCCCAGAACAAAACACAAAAAGCCGGTAAGTCCCACAGCCTTCCCTCGACGGAAGGGTCCACCATACAACACGGCACAATCCAAGAACAAAAACTCAAAGTCACTCACCAAGTACTGCATGATTATTGTTTATTCTAGGTTTTGGAGATCTCAAACGAACTAACTTAGGCGCTGCTGGCAGTCCAGTACTCGCCTATGAAATTTTCGCCTAAGCGAGTGTTCGCCTCTAAGTTCGGCTTTGGAATGTCGAACGGTTACGCTCAAGCCTCCTTATATATGAAAAGGTCCGCGTTGCGCCGGTAATTGGAAACAATTAATGGGTAGCAAGTGCAACACTGTAATTTTTAAATTGTGAGATGCACACATTTCCGCCGGAACGCCTTGATTATTATAAAAAAGTATCCTGAAAACCTCGAAGGCTTAGTTTACCTCTTTTGTCGCACGATGATCGTCTAATTGGAAAAGGAAAGAGACGAAACATTTCGTACGCGCAAGTTCTTTGTTCTCCTTCTAGAATGAAAATTTTTAATGAGTTACCTGTTGCGTTCAATATACGAGTAATATCTACATATTGCAATACTGTATGATAAGAACAAAGGCACACAAAAAAAGTATTAGGAACTGGTAGCTGTGATAAAACATGTTTTTCTTTATGGTAAGGACTTTGCGAATAAACCCTGGGAATTCTGGATTCCAAATATTGTTTGTGGAAAACTAAAATAGACCATTTGCCTAAACAATAAAGATAGGAATTTAGAACGAATTATTAACGCTATACCTATTCTGCGTGGTTGTAGGTTTCTGTAGTATTTAAATCAATCAATAAATCTTCCACTTCTACAATATTTTGGCTCAGTAAAGATTTTTTTGCTGTAAAGATTTTTTGAAGCTGTCAACCAAAACGGGATTTTGTCTCAAGAACACTAACAGCAATAAAATTCAATTAAATACAAATAATTTGTCATTTGATTAACATTTAACTAGAGCAATATATGTATAGGTGTGCAATCTACGTTTATTGAGCCTATTGCCACAGATTTATGATTTTATAAATTTTATTTTAATTTAATATTAACTTTAACATCGTTATTTATGTGTAATCTTATTTTATAACGTCAACTTAGTATTGCGTTTAATTAAGAGAGTATATTATAAGCAAATGAAATCTTTTTGTTTCCTTTTGGATATTTGCCTTGCATTGCCTTTGACAAACTTTATACCAATTATCTATTCTGGTAGGCTGTTAAAAATCGTAAAGACGAAATTGGCAGTGGTGATAGACCGAAGCATAAGTTAGATCAGGATGCATCTCTCATTTAAGAGCCACTAGATGATATTGAGGCGTTTAGTACAGTTTAACAAATCCTCGCAAAGAATAAAACTGGAGAGCCTCTTTTCTCGTAAGCAGGGATCAATTCAATAGGACGAAATAGGATAACTATATCTGCTCCTGTACCCTTAAACAGGTGTCTTGTAGCCCCCACATGGTTCGCTCGGTCACGGTCATGGCTCGCTCTAGCACGCGGCGTCCTTATCCAATTACGATCGAATCAGTTTCTCCACAGACTAACCACGCAGTTTCACAATATCTCCGGTATGTACATACTTTGAATTGTATTTCTATATAACCTATCTGCTCTATAACATTTTCTACGACCATGGTTGTGTCCTTCTAGGCGAGATAGTTCGTGACAGTTTTGCGTATGTCGACGTACACGTCGACATACGCAAGTAATGCATTGAATGCTTTTTCTAAGCAATTTTGGTAATGTTTCGTGATTCAAATTTCATACTTACATAAACTTATCTCAGGTATAACAAAATGACAAAGCTTTTGTTAAATTCAAAAAGTAACGCAAATATTGCAGCAACGCAAAAGTTGTAAAAACACAGTAGTAGTGTTGTTTTTGTTTTCCACTATTAAAAGCAAGTCTTACTAACCAATTAGACCTATTAAAAATATTAACACAAAAAAAGTTGTTTTAAATTACTTTAATTAATTAGGTATACCTAACGACTTGCATCATAAGTTTTATTACGTATTGTTCTACGTACCTTATTATACAATGTTCGGTATAACTTGCCCTAGTACAAAAGACATCAACGTCGTCTCGTTCTGGATCATACTTTTACCATTCAAAATAATATGTTTTATTGTAATAATACTTATTTAAAGGGCTGCTTTTAGGGTATTTTAGCTATTGTATTTTCGAAGCTTTCCGACCCGATCGATCTGGCATGTATGTTTGATCTTAGGGTTGTAGGTTCCAATACTTTCAATAAGTTAATTTCGAACTGCGAATTACCGATGACGGTGCGTTAGAGCCCTATTTAGTATTAGTACTGGAACTCCTTCTCTGTTTATGGGAACGTTATGTCTCTGGAATAGTCAACACCTTACTCCAATCGCAATCCTAAGCAAAGTCTTGCAGCATTTCAGGGAAGCTTAATTGCCTCTACAAGACAATAATTATCAGATCAGGCCTCAGTCGTTTACCTATTTACTCATTAGAGTGTTAAAACTAGTCCCATAAAGTCACATTTAATTTCTCAAACAGTAGTATTTCATAGATTTTATAGATAACATTCCATTTCTTTCGCAAACGGAACATTAATTCCACATAATTACTGAACGAAATCACGATTTGGATTATTAGGTTTATTAATTGTAGGTTTTGCTGCATATAATTTAATATAAACTATGGGTTTCAAAAGACAAATCATGGGCTTGATTAGCCCGACACTAAACTATGTATAACTTTACGTACATGGCAATTCCTCTCATTTAAAATCGCTCGCATTCCCACTCAACCGTATAACCCGACCTAATAGAAATTATCACCGGTATTATAAAAATTATAATGTTAACAAGCGTTCGTTTAAAAAGTCGGATTATACAACAGTTGAGTGGTTTTAACGGTGAATTAGTAGGAATTTGAGTTTGCATCCCTAGAAAAAATGTTCTAAGTATTTTTGAAAAAGGATCTTGTTTGGAATAACGTTTTAAATAATCTAAATCCATAGAAATACTGTCAGGAATGTTACCTAGTTACAATAGTAATGTTATGTAACAGATTTACGTAGATACTTGTTATTGCAGTAATGCACTTGCACCTGATCCCTTCTGGTTACGAAGGGAGGCCGTGGAGCCTACCCGCGTGGGAGGGAGAGAAAGGTTCGGGCCATTGTTTTATATAAAGAAATAATTTACGAAAAACTCTTTTGAAGAAATGGTTTTGTTTATAACTAAGTTGTGAACTTTTGAGAGTCCTTCTTCATTTTTTTTCTTGGATAACATATCTACGTTTTTACTGAGTTGTAGGTATATTGTGCGTGCAATCATGTATATGTAGGAATTTCATTAAGTTTTACCTTACAAACGAAATAATCAAGTTAATTCTTAAAAACTTTGGTAGATACGTAAATTACAATTAAATAAGTCAAAAATTGACAATATTTGCTTACTGATTTAAACCCTGCCCAGTGTTTAGCGGTATTTCCGATAACGGATACATTTAAATTCATTATTTATATGATAATCGGGCCGATACCTTAATTTATAGGGTGCAAACGTCAGAAGCCGTCTAATGGTTGGCCAATAAATCTAGACAATTGATCGCGTGCCATTACCTGATAAACCAATTAAACAAATCAATATCGATTTTAGATGTTTTGTTTTATAAGAGGTTGCGGGTTTATTAATAAATCATTTATGACTTCATAAATTCTAGTACATACCTAATTATATAGGTTAGGTTTAGTGCGTTAAAAGACTTCAATTAATATAAACCAGCACTTTAAAATTATTCAAGCCTGAAAGGAATTCAAAGAGCTCTCCCGACAACATCGTACGTAGCTCTTGTAAATGGAAAACCCAAGGTTTTTCACAGAAACATTCCAATATAAATGGGAAGTGCCGCTGGCATCCATTCAATCTTTACCGTCCGTTTACTATTCACTCAATTTGTGATTTATAATAATCCTACACAAAATGACAAATTACTCCATATTTTATTATTGCATTTATTATACATGTACTGGGGCAATGTTGTTATTTATCAGTAGCTGAGTTTTACACGCGGTTTCATCTAAGTTTTATATACCTATAGATAAAATTCGTTTGAAATTCTGTTCGGTTCTATAGTTTATCATATTCTCACTTCTGTTTTACAAATCAAATAATCATAAATACCTGACCTAATTACAGCTTATTAAAGTATCACTTAAGAAGGCAACGTCGTATTACGCACTGTAATTAAATACTCACTTTTGAACACTATTAGCCGATATTATGTCGTAAACCAAATATTAATTAGTATATTGCACATTATTGCCCTAGGAAAGTTGTTTATACACCTGTAATTGTATTTTGATAGGTTCTAATCTAATACAGTGCACCTATACGGGGATATAACTTGAACATAAAACAATGTATACCTGTGTGAATTCTTCAATTAATTACACATAATTATTACGCATATCCGAACGTGTAAGGTAAAAATCGGATTGTCTTTGAATTCCATCACTTCCTGTCCAACTATCTTACACTCGGTATACTCTACTTATTTTTATTTGCGTGTGTCATCTAAGTATTACTTGAACAACTTCTTTATTGTTATGCTCAACACTTAGGTTGTTAACAATTCTATGTATGCTACACAAGATTATTACCCTATATATAGGTAGGTACCTTGTTTGCTGAATAAATGAATCAAAACAAAACCAAAAAAATACTGTTTACTTGTCGCCTAAATGTTAGGTAAATGTACTTACCACAAAATAAGTGAAAAAGTTAAGATTATGTTTTTATAGATTACCTAACAAAGTAAGTAGGTAACTAGTGGCCTAGACAAAATTGTAAGCAAGTATAAAAATATTTCTTAAGCACATTTTCAACAGAATCAAAGAAGTAAAACACTATTTGATAGATTGTAAGTGGTTTTAAAACGCCTACAGCTGTCACGCGATTGACTTTACTAGGTAAGCATTTATAGGTAGTAACTTCTGATTCGCACTAACCATTATTAGGATCCTTGTCGTCAAAACATTTTAAAAACCATACATGGACTGTTACAATTTTTTCATAACCTAAATAACAATTAAAACATAATATGTAGGTAAGTAGGTTTAATATTTTAAATATGAAATTACCAGTAAAATGTCGAACGTACGCCAATTTTAAATTTTAAATACTGAATCAATTACAAAATTTTGAATTTTAAATACGCATGATCTAGTCCGCATTGACCCTTTAAAACAAGTATTATGTAAAATGGTGTACATTAGCAACCTTATCAAGACTCGTTACCATTTTGCGAGGATAAAGTCTAGAATTTGATACACGTTTCCGCCTCTAACTATGAATGGTAGGCGGCTACATATCAATGAAAACGAGCTCTACTGCACTAGCGGCCGAAACTCCTCCGCGGTTTATAAGAGTAACTAGCCAGAGGAAGAAGAAACGCACTCAAAAAAATCATGCATGGAAACCTGTTTCATCTCTTTACATACTTCGATTAAAGTATACTGCAAACGCTACATCAGCGATACAAATGTTTAAAACGAAGAACGTGGGGGTGCTGGTATTAATTAAGCTTGAAGCACACCGCAGAAACGCTTCAATTGCGAGTGCGTAAAAGCCCAACTTGTTGATGGAACGAATCGAAGGTTCCTACTCTCGATCTTGTTATGATAGTCAAAGTACACACGAATAATGGATAATATACGACACGCTATTTGGATTATGTTAGATTCAAGTACACATTCATTGCGAGCTGGATGAATGACTTCATTTTTAACGAACTAAATTCTATAATCATTGACTTATCTTATCTAGCCATCGGTGTCCCACTGCTGGGCAAAGGCCTCTCTCCTCTTCTTCCATGACTCCCTATCCTGGGCCACCTCTGCCCAGACATCCAAGAAGGCGCGCAGCTCATCTCGCCACCTTTTTCGTGGTATGCCGCGAGGTCTTTTGGCTGTTGGTTGCCATTGGGTTGCTGTGATTGTCCAGAGATCCTTCGGCATGCGGCAGACGTGACCGGCCTTTTTGAATATACCAATGTATTGAATATAACATCTAGTATATTAGTGCTTATTGCAAAAGTAAATTTCAAAATAAAGTGTTTATTATTTTAAAATACTAGCATCGGAAGTACACTGCTCTATTTCACAGGAAATTAAAGAGATTCCTATCTAGCTTAACTGGAAAAATAATCCATCGTCGTTGCATCGCATATTTGTTATGCATTATTGGCGTCCACTTTAGCAACATATGACATTGCGTCCGTCACATCGGACAAAATTATCTGTTTGCTCACATTTATTGAAATTTATTCGTTATTTACTGTTATGTAGAGTTCAAAGTTACAGTAAAAGAAAATGTGGTTTGCGCCAACACCGACGTATGCTCTTTGATTACACGCTCTATTAACTTTGAAGTTATTAATCAATTTTATTTTACAAGTTACAACAGTTTTTTTTATTTATGTTTACAAATATTGTTATTCCTTTTACAGATTTTGTCGCTTTGTTTTTGCATTTCCGTTTTACTGAAATACCTAAGTACTTGTGCGTTTTATACACCTCATTTTCGTAAAAACCAACGTTATTATGTAGTTAAGGAAACGACGTGTTTTAGTTATTAATGAATATCAAATAGGTCAATGTTATGGCCATTATTTAAATGAGGTTTCAGAGTATAAAGTTACTTACATATTCTAGGGGACTAGTAAATATAACAATTTACCCATTTATGAAAAGTTGTAACTATTTCTAGCACATTTATAGTACACCTGTTGCCACTACTAGAAATTAACTTGTCCGATGACTTCCTAGAGATAATGTTTCGAAATACAAAGGTTCTTTATTATTTCCCTTGCACCAGAGCGGCAGAGCCCGATACGATATATTGCACGTGAAGTTTTGCGCAAAAATCTGAAACACTTAAAACCCTCGCCATCGAAAGTTGCCCAACTTACTTGTATTTATATCGTAAGTGTTTGTTGTATGAAGCTAGTTCTACATGTGTTGTAGACTGTACGTATAAAGAGAGAATATCTATTCTGAAACAAACCCTTTTCGCCACCCGTTCTTAATGATCGGTCAATTATTCATTCAAAAGGGGAAAATACTAGTTAACTCATTACTAGCTTTTAAATATAGGTATCAAAATATATAAAAAATTAGTTTCTATCAGAGCGTTAATCAAATGCTATCTTGCATTAAAATATTCGGATTTAACCAGATTTTAACATAATAGGTACATTAAGTACTTATATCCTACCTACACTACTTATTTGCTCTCAGTTAAATAAGCAGCATACCTAACACAACAATAATTAAAATACCAATTTTAGAATACCTAAATCCTAGTCATGCATTAAGTGCTGTAATTTACCAACTCAGACTAACTAAGACAACTAAACGGATTAAAGTTCGAACATTTTCATTAAATACCTTTGTATTTATTTAAATAGTCGTAAACTAACTTGTGAATATTAGTAAAGATTACTTATGCAAAGTGGGTAATGTTCAACGGGTCTATTATGCGTAAGACATGGAGTCAAGTAGCGTGTCATATTTCTCATTCACGGTGGACTTTAATTTCTTTATTAGGAACGGATATTACACAAATATAATACCGAATAATAGAGACGTCGGTACTTTAATATTATTCAAATTCGTTGTTATTATTTTTGATTTGGTTGGATTTTGTTGGTAATGAGTTTAACATAATCTCATTTTTCAAACTCTAAGCCTACCTAAGAACCTTCAATTATAAACAGAGCGTTTTCCAATTTGATAAAATACTTACTTAAATTGGTGATTAGACTCTAAAAAACAAACAACTTTTACTTTGTGTTCCAAATCTAGCCAAATCACAAAAAAATTAGGCATCTGATTGACATGGAGAGTCTATTTTTTAGTTTTGACAAATGTCGTAAACCAGAATTAGTCATGAACCTATTAAATAAAATAATGACTTTATAACTGAGTAAGATCCTTAGAATTCACGATTTAAGCTTTACAACCCAATTAAATATCAGTTGCAAATACAATTTGGTGCGAAAAGTGTTTTAAACTAAATGAAATATGAAACTTGGGTAAGCTTCAGTGAGTTATAGATACTCTACATAACTCATTGTAAGATATTTTGAAAAAGGAAAACTACAGCTGTAATTAGATTCTATTCAGACCAAAATCAATGTTTGTGCCGATGGTGATTGAATGAATGGATGTAAGCATAGATATTTATTACTCTTTCACGCTAAAACCACTAAACAGATTTTAATAAAGCTTGGTATTGATTTAAGCTTGCACATCATAATAACACAAACGCTAGATTTCTTTGAGACGCTATGTTTTTACATGATATGACGATAAATGGTAACCAACTCGCTTACTTAAATATATAAAGCAGTACAGCTACTATAAACATAAATGAATATTAGAAACTTTGATTGGCATGTCGGTCGCTCGTTTATTAAATTTCATGGCGATTCGTTCCAATCAGTCAAAGGCATGTACTGTACTGAGTAACTTGTGCACGAAGCAGTCTTTGGCGCCACCTGCCATTAGCAAACCACACCGAAACGTAGCAATAGTACCTACTCTTTTTAACGCTTTTTTTATACACAAATTGTACAATCAGCTTATGAGTACACTAAATATGTAGTCTTGAAAATTTACTTCATTATACAGTTTCCATGGAAAAAGCGTATTTAGGTCTATAAGTATTTATAGTCTCTTTCGTTCGGCTCGTAACGGTCCTATCTTTTTTATCCATATCCTTTATCATTCAATAACTTTCCATTAAAAATAATTATAAAATATGAATGAATGGAGTTAAGTAACTTAGTGCGTTTATGTCACAAATAAATACCTAAACTATCATAAAGACTCGTATAAAATTGATATAAGTAAGTAGATAAAATATAACTAAGCATAAAGAGTATTTCAACATTTCCAACGGGGCGTTCTAAATAAAATTTGTCTACGTGTTAGTGTTATTATAGTTATTTCGCATTGAGTGCGTTAACACAATGATCTTTGCGCCGATGTTAATCAGCCGCCCGCACTTAACTTGCTTACACTAAAACACAATAACTATTTAGAAATAGACCCAACGTTTAAAGTAAATCACTTTGTCTTTGAAAACTAAATGAAATATTATAGTGTCTTTTAGATGAATTATTAATGCGATGTTGCATAAAAGAGCATAATATAAGTACCTACACGTATTACACCTTATCGTCCTCTTATTTGGAAAACTCTCTTTTTCTGAAAATTCTATTCGTATTTATCTATGTAAAATAGATTACACTTTCCATTTGTGGGTAAGTAATAACATGTGCCTACATTGTATGCTTTAACTAAAGCCTATATAATAGGTAAACTTCGGGTAGGTTGGTAAAAGTTTTACGACTTTTCAACTACTTACTTAATTGAATTAATATTCCAAAATAACTTTGTAATATTCAACATTACCCGTTTAAATTGAATTCGATATCGATTTTGATATGAAATTGTTTCTTTGGCCTTATTTTACCGACTCCAACTACGGAAGAAATCGAAATCTCGATTTGTGTACATTTTACAGGTAATAAACCGCAGTAGTCTATAAAGAAATATTAGATCTTATAATCGTAATAAAGAACGTAAACACCAAGTTTTAAATTATACGATTCGCTAATTTTATAACTTGTTTTTATCTATGCATCAACATTGTTCAATTAGTTTTATTTGCCAAAATGTGTGCTAGTAATTTTACTTCCAACTAAGTGTGATTTTTGTAGTAAAATAAAATGAATGTTCTAACTCTAATTTCAGTATGTAGGTACCGTAATAACCTACTTACTTCTATAACACAGTCGTATTTTGATAAGTGAGACTTATAAGTAAGTACCTACTCTTGAAATACATTTTGAATTCGAGTACATTGTGTAATATAGCCTGTTTTACGAATAGATTTTAAAATGTACAAATATACCTAATACTTATAGTTATATGTGATACAATCGAGGTGCAGCTTACCGATTCTATAGTAAATAAGTAGCTAATTGGAAATTTACATTTTATTTGAACAGCAAATCAGCTAGGACTCTACCTACGGCTAGGCTATGTATCTGAGTACCTACTTAACAGCCTTTGGACTAGCACGAGTGAGATAATTCGATAAGTCCAGCCCGCAAAGAATAATGGAGCAGTGGTTAGGTGTATGAATTAGGGACTTATGGATACATTACAAATTATTGTTTATACGGCCTTGCTCTGACGCAGCCTTTCACTGTCTGTAGAAACTTCGATTTGATTCGATCCGCATGTTTGACAGCTATGAACTAGACGTGCCTCATAAAACAAATAATACCTACGTAGGTAGGTCCTTACCTAAATACTTAATCAAAATACCTTTTGAATACATACCCACTACTGCTTTTAATAATCTACTACTTGTCTGCCAATGTTATTTCGTGAATCAACATCGCAACTCGTTTGTTTTGTTTGGCGGGTTTTGTCAAGAAACAACAATCATATTGGAATCTAGGCGAAGCTCTATCACACAAAAAATAATAAACAACACAAGACAATCTAAACTTTACCAATATTATTAAATTATTTAAATATCTCTTTTAATCTAACCGCAGCAATCTAAATAAATCCAGTAGGTACTTATTCGCAAAACAGCCTAAAACCCGTCGGTTACCAAACCAACCTTACCGTTTTACACCTTAAAATTCTAATAACTATGTTACTATGCTAAAACTAGATGATTGATGGGGGTTCTAATTAATTTTAATGTTTCCATACTTATTTAATTGCATAAATAAGGCTGGGAAGGGTATAGTTACCGGGGTGCGCCGGTAAATCTGTCGCGAGGCGACTAATGACAGATTTGTTGCAGTATATTTTAGGCTTGTTAACATTGTACAACGCTTACTTATCTAGTTCCACGCCAAACCTCACTCATCTTGTTTCTTTGAATGGCATTTCTACATAATCAAAACCTAATAACTATGACTTATTAGATTTTATTATTGACTAAGTACCTACTTAGATTTATTTTAAACCCCAACCATATCATAAATTGTATAAAATCGTAATTCATGCATGATTTATCTCAAACAATTTGTAGCCATTGGTTTTGACATAAGTTATTTACTGGCTTGCAATTTATGGCGAATTTAAAACAGACTTCGTTAATGACATCTGGGGGCACGGCCGTGCCCCCGCCAAGTCGAGCCAAAAAAAACGGCCGTACCATCCTTTTCTCGAAGCAATTCAAGGCCCTTTTGACCCCCCTGTAGCTTACTAGTGGATAAAGCTAGAAGCCAATTTTTTTTAACAATCGAGAGTATATACTATAACTAGCTATTGTACCAAATTTCGTACAATTATTATCAATAGTTTAAAAGTTACCGCCAGTCAAAGTTCACTACTTTTGACACTCACTGACTCACTGACCGATCATCAAAATTCTAAGGTACTTCTAGCAAACCCATAACCTTGCAATTTGGAGGGTAGTGCTTTTATACGGAGTAAATTCAGGAAAAACTTAAAAAATATTAATTTTTAACTGCAATAATAAGTTAATCGCTTCTTTTTATTTGCGGTTGGTAAACTAAATCTTTATACAAAACTTCACTGAAACTCATTTTCAGAGTCGCAAAAATAAGTTTGTTAATACGACCGAGGTTACTTAGGCGCGTGACAAGTTTTTACCTGTCGCGTTGTCTGTAATCAAATCTTGCAAGTTAAATTTGACACACTTCCCGGTTTCCAATTGAGCTGAAATTTTGTATGCATTATGTATATCGCGTGATAATGCAATAATATGGTAACATGTAACTGATCTGGCGATAGAGCTGGAAGGTGGCCATAGGAACTCCGTAATTAAATGACGCGACCTTATTGAGTTTGGGCTCGTTTGATTTATCTTGAGAAGTACATTCATACTTGATGGTAACCAGGGTCTGATGATGGAGCTGGAAGGTGGCCGTAGGAACTCCGTAATTAAATGACGCAAACCCATCGAGTTTAGGCTCGTTTGATTTGTCTTGATGAGTACTTTCATGCTTGATTGTAACCAGGGTCTGATGATGGAGCTGGAAGGTGGCCGTAAGAACTCCGTAATTAAATGACGCAAACCCATCGAGTTTGGGCTCGTTTGATTTGTCTTGATGAGTACTTTCATGCTTGATGGTAACCAGGGTCTGATGATGGAGCTGGAAGGTGGCCGTAGGAACTCCGTAATTAAATGACGCAAACCCATCGAGTTTGGGCTCGTTTGATTTGTCTTGATGAGTACTTTCATGCTTCAGGGTCTGATGATGGAGCTGGAAGGTGGCCGTAGGAACTCCGTAATTAAATGACGCGACCTTATTGAGTTTGGGCTCGTTTGATTTATCTTGAGAAGTACATTCATACTTGATGGTAACCAGGGTCTGATGATGGAGCTGGAAGGTGGCCGTAGGAACTCCGTAATTAAATGACGCAAACCCATCGAGTTTGGGCTCGTTTGATTTGTCTTGACGAGTACTTTCATGCTTGATTGTAACCAGGGTCTGATGATGGAGCTGGAAGGTGGCCGTAAGAACTCCGTAATTAAATGACGCAAACCCATCGAGTTTGGGCTCGTTTGATTTGTCTTGATGAGTACTTTCATGCTTGATGGTAACCAGGGTCTGATGATGGAGCTGGAAGGTGGCCGTAGGAACTCCGTAATTAAATGACGCAACCCCATCGAGTTTGGGCTCGTTCGATTTGTCTTGACGAGTACTTTGATACTAGATAGTAACTAGGTCTGATAATCGACTCAGAAATATTTACCGCCCGGACTTGTCTAAGTTCATAACAACAAAGCCTCTACGAAAGGGCAAAAGGGATAGGGAGTGGGCTTTAAAAATCAGTTGCTGATGTAGGTACAGCAAATCTTAAAGGAGCCGGTGAAAAGATGGATTATTTACAAAAAGAAGTGAGATCCCACCAAAAACAAAAATGTAAAATTCCAAGTCTCGCTGTGTTTTCCTTTCACAGTAAAAAGTTATGAGATCAAATGTCAAACCAAGTCGTATGTACGTATTGCGGTGGTTTTGATATACGCCACCTTTATTTTTCTATAATAAATACCTACAATGACTTGGCAATCGCATGACTTACCGATTACATGGCTAACCAACCGTCTCTATGCTATCTGTTGCAGTCTACCTATTACGAAATCTTCTTCGGGTTTGATCACCAGTTTGCTGTTAAAACTTTAGTCTCATACTATCTATATTGATATAAGATAGGAATGTCAGGCCTGTAAATTTGTCAATCAAGCCAAGGCAACACACTTGTTTTGGGAGAAGCACACGCTCATAATTTCTAGGGACCTAGTAAAGTGATTTGTTGTTTTCATGCGATTGCCAAATCTTTGTAGGTATTTATTATAGAAAAATAAAGGTGGCGTATATCAAAACCACCGCAATACGTACATACGACTTGGTTTGACATTTGATCTCATAACTTTTTACTGTGAAAGGAAAACACAGCGAGACTTGGAATTTTACATTTTTGTTTTTGGTGGGATTACTTTAATTACGGTAGCATTTAAATTGTAACAGCTAGTCAACATACACTTCCCACGCACTTTTCACTGTTGGGCACAAATGCTTTTATTAAGTAAATTAAACCATTATAACAACCATAACTCATATTATAACCACTAGTTCCTATAACAGTAACCCAGTGGCCTATTATTAATTTAAATCGCTCTTTGTATGATTGCATTGAAACAAAATACTATCGGTATCGTAATCCGGGTAGTAAAATCAATAAAATATATGTATACCTAAATTAACTAATCCTTCAATCAAAAGACACTTTGACATTTGTCGATATAAAGATAAATTAACCAAATAAAACTGGCAACAAACTAAAACGCTTTAATCAATCATTTTAATTGATTTACAAAGCCTCAATGTAGTGCACGTACAGTAATCACTCATAGTTAATGGATAGAGCTATGTATTACTGCAGCAAACCTTCAACACTCATAAAATATATAAAATATATGTATTGCAAAGAGTTTTATTTCTTAGAAATTCGTGTTTTTACATCATTCATATATAGAGGAGAAGGTGGTCCACTAAAACAGAAAGGAAAAAAACTTGACAGTGAATGAAAGAAAATTTACATTATTTAGGACACGCTTGGATTTTTTTCCATTTATCTTTTTTACTAACGGAGAGTTAAAAGGAGTAAATTGCTTTTATTTGAAAGCTTATATTCGACATTTCTACCACAAAATTATTCTTTTTAATTGATTTATTCAGACATTAATACTTGATTATCCTATTTACTTAATAGCCCTAGTAGCCCTGCTAGTAGCAAGGCGCATTGAACCCTAGTAGGTGTGCTGCAGTCACATTTCCGATCAATTAGCTTATCACTGGCCATCGGACCGGACCAAGCTCTGACAGGGGTCAACTTAGGAATGTTGTAAAGTGAATTTACCTAATACAGATTTATTGACTACCGGCTGACATTAATCCAGCTGCGACACTGCTTCATAATCCGATATTTCACTTACAATTTTTAAACTATATTTTTTTCATTTATCATGCTGAATTGGGTCTAAAACTGAAACTGAAAAAGACAGCTCATTGTTTGATAGATAAATAACCTACGGCCTTTTCTGTGCGTCAAATACAATAATACTTGTAATATCAAAAACGTTTTTCACTACTTACCTACAGAAATTTCAAAATTCATCGCAACATTGTGGATCAGCTTATTTTTCTTGAATTAGAATCTCATTGGCAGTAAACGAGGATAATGGAATTCATTACAATTTTAACATATCATGTAAAGTCTCACGACGTTGTATAGTCGATTTGACGATTCTCATCCCGCCCATGTTACCTTTAATTCCTTTTGAAGCCCGGATATAAAACTCACAGAATGTCACTTCAAACTGTGACCTCAAAACCTTTCCTTGTTTAGTTACCAAAACCACTTCCAAATTCGAGTAATATATCAAAAGGGCCGGAGCCTTGTCACAATGATTATGGCGGACATAAAATTAGTATTTTATCAAAGCAGCACAATACGCTAATTGTTCTTGTTTACTTGTAATGACATGAGATACTTATCTCTGTAATTCACGGGCCATGTCTTTACACTCCATAATGCGCCACTTAACATATTTGTACCATGAATACTGTTTGCTAGTAATTTATTTACTTTGCAGGTGATTGATTCTGAAGGAAAACTACACACTTAACCCATTATCTTTTGACTGATTCAAGCCGAAGTACTGGGCTGCTTGTTTATTGTTATAACCACAATTTTATACCATTCATCAAGTCACTCATTAAATTTTACAATCTCAGAAGCAAAATATGTAGAGCAATTTAGCTAGTAACAAATAATTGATTTACAAATATACCTATACTTATACGTAAATTAAATTGGCCTATATATATAGGTACTTTAAAATTTACAAATACTTACTTACATTGTAATAAAGGATTAAAGGAAAATACATTGTTGTAGTTGGTAACTCATGTTTGTTTATCTATCTAGGTACTAAAACATATAACCTTAAGAGCCCAATTTGGACTATTAGAATATATTATCTGTTTCCATATAGGATATTTCCTAGCAAACGGCATACAAGACATATTAACATGACGTATGCTCTAGTCTAGACTTCATGCTGTTTATTAGAACTCGGATAAGTACCTACTAATTATAACCCAATTCTAGCCTGCGGCTTCTGATTAAGTGTTCAAGTACAATCAATTAAATTAAATGTCGACTTGTATTTTTTTACTCTAATTCAAGACCACTATTAAGGTGATGTTACGTCATGTTCCAATTACCTACCTACATGTAGAGAAAAAACATTACCTGCTTTTATATTCCTACCTAGGAATCTCTAAGGTTATCGAAGATAATTAAGTAATTTGTATCTGTTTGTACGATACGATTAATAGAATTAAAGATGTAGAGGACGGACAATCAAATCGTGTCGGCAATTTCATCAGTAGGTACCTACCTATTAAGGGAGGCAAGGACCCAAGAGCAGAATAAAATTTTGAAAAAAAGGTTGAATTAGAAATAATCAGGTCAAAAATATCTTGAAAATACGACAATTTGCTAAAAATACTTGCTAATCCATTAAAGTATAATATTTTACATTATAAATTGTGTCTATAGGCATTGAGTCTTAAATTAGTGATAATAAGTAGGAATTACTCAATTTGATAAATGATAAACTACCGCATACTTTAAAATAACATGACTATTCAAGGGAAATTGGTATAAGGTCAGATTCTAAAGAATTACACCAATTTTAGTTAGAAGAACTCGAGAGTTGGGAGCTGTGATGATTAATTGGCTCATTTAGACGGTGTTTTCTTTGAAAACGTGCTATTCGTCCTTACTTACCTAATTTTTATTTACTTTAAAAGATTCACTATTCTTAATTATAGATTGCAAATAGATATCAAGTTAGCGGATAATTTAAAAAATATCTTATTCTTTTATAATAACCTCGAGATTAGAATCTTGACAAAAAGTGCTAATTACGAAATTTGTTGCAATTTTTCAGTATGTTTACGAAGAACAAGTACACCTACCTGATAGTTATAATATCTATTTGATCTATGTTAAAAATAAGTAATTGGATCACTTCCAATTGTTTTTATTGTTTATAGCTGTCCCGGCGAACTTCGTCCCGCCTTAGAATGAACTTTATTGTGTAGGAATAAAGTTCAAATTGACTCCACATTTTAGTAAGAAAACATTTGTATGGGAAAAAGAAAAGGTCTGTTTTAGGGCTTTCCCGGCAATTATTCGAATTTTTCTCACCGTAAGAACCATCCTTGGACTTCAATGAACATTTTAAAAAAAGAATTAGCGAAATCGGTCTAGCCGTTCAGGCGTGATGCCGTGACAACGGAAAACGGGTTTCATTTATATATATATATATATATATATATATATTTCTATCCTACTAGACTTCTTGCGTCCACCCCTACAAAATCCCATAGTAATATGACGTCCACCGACTTACTGCGTCCGGTATACGGACGCAAGATTATTTTCACCCGAAATCAACACTATATCATAACTATAAGTATCATGTAGCTATAGTAAAAAACGGTTGGATGCAAGATTACCTCCGGAGCGTCTGGACGAGTATAATGTAGTTCACCGATTGGCTGCTAGAGGCGCTGTATTGGCGGTTATTTTTTTGGTGTATATTCTTGTACATTTTTCCGATAGTCATACTTCCCGCCATTTTTGCGCGGCGTTGCCACTTAGTGCAGATTTTGGAAGAAAAGGCGACGTTGCCTGCCGCACGCACGACGCTTGGCGACACGGTGTTTTGTTATGCTTACTTTATACTACGCGTGCCATGTGGATTATACGGACGCCGCAACGCTGCTGATACTTATATCAGCAGCGTTGCGGCGTACTATTTTTTTTTTTTTTTTTATGTATGTCCACGCAAAACTTCGTCGTATATGAACCGATTTTGATAATTCTTTTTTTGTTGGAAAGGGGGTATCCCGAGGGTGCTCCCATGGTAAGGAAACCAGGACCTGATGGTGGAAACCTGGAGATATCGAGGGAAACACTCAAAAAATTGCATCGCGACTGTGTGTTTCTTAATATTATGCAATAATAAGAATTTTAAAGCCCTAATGTTTAATGAGGGTCTGACGTTGACCTGATGATGGAGCGGAAATGCAGTCGACGGAACTCGACAACGGTTTACAGCAAGTACTTTGTGTTTGGGCTTGATTAACTTATATTATTGAGACCTTTCATCTAAATAGGTTGTGACTGTTATTAGGGGTCTGATAATGAAAATGAAGACCAGTCAACGGAAACTAAAAAGTATGAAATAAATTAACTTGTAAAGCAAATTTCGAGTTTATAAGTGTCTAAAAGTAACATAAACAAATACATAATTATGTCTTTAAAATTTTTGAAGACGGTGCCACCTGTTTTCTTGAGATGTGAAAAAGATTGATTATAAGTACCTATATTACCTATATCTAGTTATTGTTTTACTTGGCACCGTCTTCAAAAATTTTAAAGACATAATTATGTATTTGTTTATGTTACTTTTAGTCACTTATAAACTCGAAATTTGCTTTACAAGTTAATTTATTTCATACTTTTTAGTTTCCGTTTTGAAGTTTTCTTTTTTGGCAAAAATTTTTTTATTTAACTTTCTTACAAAACAAAAAATAATCTTACCCTCATTAAAAATAACTCTTCATTTAACTTCCTTACAAAACAAAAATTAATCTTACCCTCATTAAAAATAACTCTTCATTTAACTTCCTTACAAAACAAAAATAAATTTAACTTAAATAAAAAAAAAAAGACGTGTGGCACTCGGGGACTGCCGCGGTAAAGCTATTGCATAGCATTTTGTATCAACTTATGATGACATACCAAAACAAAATTATTCATTTGTAAAAAAATAACAATATTAAGAAGTGATTACCTATCGAATTTCGCGCGATGTACATTTTTATAGATACTAGCGGCCCGTCCCGGCTTCGCACGGGTACATACACACACACACATACACCCTTCTTTTTCGCGTCGGGTTTCAAAAAAAAAGTAAAATTATAAAGTTTGCATTTTTTTTAAATGATTTTTTTATTACATTGACTCCCCCCCCCCGTACCCCAGTGACGCTTACATGGAGCCTACATCGCATGCTGGCTAGCTGAGCGCGGTGAGCGGCAACCACGCGACTTTTTTCTAATAATCGGATTTTTAAACTCGTGATATTTTCCGAATGAAATGTCCGAATTGAATAATTCAAAAAGTAATAAAAAGGTATTGAAGCCGTCTTGAATATAAAGTCATTTATTTTGATAAGGATTAATACCAAGGTACAAATAAAGAGCCTTTTCAAGCGGCGGCATATAAATTAAATTTTAGGAATAAAAAACCGCTTACTGTGACATAACTATAATATTTAGACATATGCTGCCGCGACACTTTTTGTAGATAATGATGAGTTCTGCGAAGTCGTAGTAAATGATTTTGTTCTATCATCAATAGTTTTCGCAGCGCACGCGACGTAAGGAATTTTTCAGGTCATTTTTTTACACCTTGGGTTACATTATTGGAGTTTTAATAAGGACTCCTAATTTTTAAAAAAATATAGTATAGCCTATGTTACTCGGGGATAATGTAGCTTTCCAAAGGTGAAAGAATTTTTGAAATCGGTCCAGTAGTTTTGGAGCCTATTCATTACAAACAAACAAACGATGCACGGCCTTCAATCCACACCTCCGTGCCCGTCGGAGTGGGGGAGCGTGATGTGAGGTTTTTTTTCGTTAGGTACGGAATTTCTGGATTCGGTTCCCGCGCTCAAGGCCCGCGATAGAAGCTATGCAATAGCTTAATAACTTTTTATTTAACTTTCTTACAAAATAAAAATAACTCTTACTTAGATTAAAAATCACTTGTTATTTAACTTTCTTACAAAGCAAAAATAAATAAGTATTACTTAAATTAAAAATAACTTTTAATTTAACTTACTTACAATGCAAAAATAAATATTATTTAATTTTAAAATATTTTTTATTTAACTTTCTTACAAACCGAAAAAGAAAGAGGGTTAAATAAAAAGTGATTTTTAATTTTAGTACGTTTTTCTAATTTTGTAAGAAAAGTAATTTCTTAATACTTTGCTTGACACATCCTTTTTAGGGTTCCGTAGCCAAATGGCAAAAAACTGAACCCTTATAGATTCGTCATGTCTGTCTGTCTGTCTGTCCGTCCGTATGTCATAGCCAATTTTTTCCGAAACTATAAGAACTATACAGT
Organism: Anarsia innoxiella; assembly: GCA_947563765.1. Classification (NCBI taxonomy): domain Eukaryota; kingdom Metazoa; phylum Arthropoda; class Insecta; order Lepidoptera; family Gelechiidae; genus Anarsia; species Anarsia innoxiella. The sequence continues at coordinate 4,056,051 of OX387410.1, read as the reverse complement.
TGAAACTTGGTAAGTAGATGTATTCTGTGAACCGCATTAAAATTTTCACAAAAAATAGAAAAAAGAAACAATAAATTTTGAGGGTTCCCCGTACTTAGAACAGAAACTCAATTTTTTTTCTCATCAAACCTATACGTGTGGGCTTTCTATGGATAGATCTTCAAAAATGATATTGAGGTTTCTAATATCATTTTTTTCTATACTTTGCGCGATAGACACTTCCAAAGTGGTAAAATGTGTGTGTGTGTGTGTCCCGTAACTTCTAAAATAAGAGAATGATAAAACTAAAAAAAATATATGATGTACATTACCATGCAAACTTCCACCGAAAATTGGTTTGAACGAGATCTAGTAAGTACTTTTTTTTAATACGTCATAAATCGTAAACCGCAATTTACCTTTCATTCAATCAACTCAAATATAAAAAAAAAATTTCATAAACATAAACCTTATGCATAAACCGTGACTCGAAAACTCGAAGGCGTTACGCCAAAAGCGTGGCACAGAAGTGTGATAGTATTGTTCTTCAAAAAGGGTGATAACCCCCTCCTAAAGAACTACAGACCGATATCGCTTCTGAGCCACGTTATTTATATGCTTTCGATTGATATATTTGGGTAATTTGTCATTAATGTTACATGCATTATTTACTGGCATTATAATGGGCATTGTTCAATTTTTATGTCCCTCACTTTTTATTTCATAGTTCGATTATATAGAGTATTTTGAGAAACCTGTTTGAATATTATTGAATTTAACTCAGTCTTTCTATTTTTTATAAATTATTTAGATTTTTGAGTAGTCTTTATACGATGACGTCATCAATTTCTTATTATTTTTTTACCTTTGCCTATTTTCACATTTAAAAAAAAAGTTTTGCTTTGACGTTTGACAAATGTCAATTAGTAGTGTCAGTCATTGCATTGTATTGTTTGTCGTGGTCGTAATCGGAATAAATTATCTTCGTTTAGTTAAATAACTAAACTTTACACCATTATGAGTGATAACTTTGTAAAAGGTAGAAAATGTGATGATTTTAGAGTATGTGGCATTATGTTGTCATCATAACTTAGCCGAAATAAGGGGAGCAAAGATTTTAATGTAAGTAGTTCCCGGATACGAACAACAATTTTGTCTGGGCTATTTTTCGAGTCTATTTTACAAGTAGGAACGAAGCACTCTATAATCCATGGCTATTAAGTGAAATGCTTTGTAAAATAATAGAATATTTGTTAAAAAATCAGGTTATAATAATGTTTGTTTATGTACTTGACACTTTTGACAGTTGTCACACGCATGTAACTTTTTAATGATATGTGAAGGCAAAGGAACTTTTCTCTTCAGCCAAATGATGACGTCATTAAAGGGCAAATAAAAGTCATTTCTTTTTTTACCGTAAAATATTACAACTCGTGATTATAATTTTTTTTTTATGCACTATACTTATGAATAACCTTATTCCTCGAAATGGATTTAATATTAAGACATTTTGAAAAAAATGAACAATCCCCATATCAGAATTAAGTGGTGCATTAAACGTGACTGTTGTTTTAATGCATGAGTGACTATGCAATACATAATTACTATTTTTGTTTGACAATAATATTATGTATCCGATTCTAATCTTAAAATGTATTTACTAGCATTTCATTGCATTGTTATGAAGGTAAATACAGTGGCTCAATTAGCATAAATGCTTCCGCGTTCTTAAAAAATCTGTTTAACATGTTTCACTGTTTAGTTGTTGTTCTTGATACATTTTGATGGAGTACCTATCAAGTCTTCTAAAATATTCTACATAATCATGTAATTTATTAATGCCTTACATTGTCAGTACGCCTACGAACCAATTCATGTCCCTTGGCCTAATTTTTGATAACACAATATACCAAGTTGATAATTTAGATATCAAACTTAAGTTTTGAGGTTTGTCTGTGCCACCTAGATTTTAAGAGGGTTAACAAGTTCTCTATCAAAATGTTAGATAGAAATTACCACAATTAATCGCCACTCTTAGATTCTAGGTCTTTTACTCTATTTAACTGTGTTTAAATATTAACGCAAGTCCAATAAAAGCTTTTTTATTGGAAGAAACTGTTTAACAAAAATTGGAACCAATACGTACTCTACATTCTATTTATTTTAATTAATGCATCACATAATATAAACGGAATTCGGAAGAGACTTAATGAAGAGGAAACTCTACTTTAGGCAATACTTTGATAATTATTTAATGCAATTAAATGCAACAGAGCGCAGGCGCGGTGGCGCGAGACGCACGCGACATAAGAATGTCGGTGCCAATTAGTGTTACTACACGAAAATATGTGAATTTAGGGGTTTTTGCGAAGTCTAAATTTGATATGCGCAAGAGCAACACAGTAACTAGTAACTTAAAGTGCAATGTTTCGTTAGCTACGGCCTCCTTACAACGTTCGTTAACTTTATTCCATTTCACTACCTATTGCATGCTCTATTTTCTAACATTCAACATATATCTACGTAAATCTGTCTCTCTTAAACATCATAGAGAACTAATTCCTAAAAGCTACAGAATACTCAAAAAAACCATAAAAGTAAGTAAGTACTTACTTACTTAAATATCGAAATTAATTTAAGATATCAGTTGTAACCGATTGGTTACACCTACAAGCACACTCGTGTACTACGAGATGATAGCTTTAGTTCATAATGTTTAAATCAACGCAGACAAACCCGCTATCAATCAGAACAACTTTAATCATATCTGTAATTGACTATTACATTTCTAACAGCGTATTAGCGCTACGTAAAAATGCGTGTTACAATACGTAACAAAGCACTGCGTTATTAATAGTGTCATTATTACTTGTATCTCGTATTCAGCGTGTAGATTGGTAATAAATAAGAGCAAGTGGTTGGAACACAATTCGCTGGTACGAACTCACCGCACCCACTTGCCGTGATGTATTGACGAGGCGAAAAGTGTTCAAGGACTGTCTAATAAACAAAAAATAAATATTTATCGTATCTTGTGAGCCTTAGGTATTTTTTATTTCCTTCCTAAGACGATATCCCGTTTATGTCTTTTGATTGGCCCAATTTCTCTTTGAACAATTTATTTACGATCTTAATTCTATAAATGACACTATTTAAACAAATACAATTAAGTATACCTTGTTTATTGTAACAGACAACTTTTCCTATGGAAATTAATAGGAACAACTACGTCATATTTTAAGTCAGTTCGTAGGTAATTTATTCAAACTATTAGGCGCAATTTCGATAATTGTATCAACATTAGACACTTTAATAAATTGTGCGTTTAATATAAATGAGATTGTGAACTAAATGTTACTAACAAGTAGGTATCTACGCGTATCAATTACTAACATACCAGTCGGGATTCAATTTCAAATCGGTCTAGTTCAAAATAGGTACACTGTTATTTGTCTCTATTACCTAGTAGGTACTTAGGTACTTATAGATTACTCACTAGATATCACTATTATACTTTGTTGTAAGTGAATGCTTAATAATACAGTGTTTTCTAATCTGTGATAATACATTTCCCTAAGTATATAAAAGCTTAACAATTTAGTTGCCGATACTTTAGAAATCCCTATCAATAAAGGCATTGTTCTTGTTATTAACTCCTGATAAGATTTGTTAAGTAACTGCCTAGGAATGTAATAGTCGTACTTTCCTTTCAAGTTGAATAACTTAGGATTTTTAAATACAAAATAATAAAATGGTACTTTGAATAACAATTGGACTAAATAATGTAGGTGCTAGCTACGGTAACCGAAATTAACAATACTTACCTACAACTTGAGATACTAAGTAGTTACCTACCTAGGTACTCGTAATTCTCAATTCAAGGATTTTTCCCAATCCTTGTAATAGCGGATCTCATTTTCAAATTATCCTCTACACTACAACATGATTAAGCGTTTCAAGCTATACTTATTTAGATTATGACCGCATATAAGGAAATATTAGTTCTCAATATTCCGGTCTAAATAAGCATTAAAAGCTCTACATTACCTTAGAGCCAACTTAGAGCTACACAAATGTGTGACGGTGATTTGGGTAGGTTAGGGAGTATCAACTTTCGTTCTATTTATAATACCTACCTACATCTTAGCGGTTCAACATTGTATTTGCATAGATTTGGTGCCGCAACCGCACCATTTTTAAAACCCTAAGTTTTTAATTTATACCATTACTAAGAAATAGTTCTCATTCTTATTCAACCTGATAAGAATCGAACACACAGGAGACCTAATTATTTCTGCCTACGTTTAGCATACCTAGGCAACCTGCAGCCTAGTCTAGACTTGTGGCCTACACAAAGAAAAGTTATAGCCGGTACCCTACATCGATCTCGAATCCTGTTTTACTTGCATATTGCAACGTTTTAATGCAGTCTGAAGTAAAATACACAAATAAGTAAGTAATGTATAATGAAGTGAAAGTTATCTACCTATTTGAGTAATGCAAATCATAGCTACCCTTTTGCTGGTTGATTTGTATGAACGAAAATGCAGTGAAGTAATTTAGCAATGTTCGTACACCTTGACACAAGAAATTTTAACTCTAAGTAGGCGTAGATACCGACATCTTATTTGTATCATATCTCGCGCGGCCAACTTGCCGTATGTCGAAGAGAATATTTTCCTATGTGCACCGCGACACCGCCTACACGAAACCGGATGCAACAAGTGTAGTTCCTTTAGCCACTGGAGCCTCCGTTTTTATAACCGATTTTTATTATTTTTAATCCTAATTATTACTCTTCTCTGATCTCATAAGTATTTTAAAATCGTCTCAGGTAAACCTACGTGTTGTGAGAAGAAGGCATTGCAATGGTGACTGCAGGAACTAGGTAATCCAGCACCTAAGGATAAAGTAGACGTTGCCATTTGAATATGTAGCCGTATCTTGAGAAGCAACCCTATAGAATAGACGCTGCGTGCCGCGTGTTACCCCACAATAAATTACCACCCAATAGCCACTGCAGCGCCGCCGCCGTCGTCGTAACCTCGTTTTAGAATATCCTATTGAGGTATTGGGCCAGGCACGCGGCGTTGGGCGTGGTAGGTACTCCCTACTACGACATACAACTAAATTTTACAAGCGATTTCGTAACATTACGCGGTATACATTGCTCAGTATTTAAATCAAATACTTTCAGTGCTGTACAGTACAAGGAGAATACTCTATTGCACATTAGGTAGTAAGTCTTGATCAGTAATAGAGCATCAAAGCAACCCAGGAAAACTGACACTTTTCGACGATTTCGGCACTAGGTATCTCCCAATTTCAGACGGAATCCTTGTTGGTAGGTATGTAGGTATTTAGGTACCTATTTAATATGAATAGGGTAGGTACCTACTGAAATGGACCTAGATTTAATTTATAGCGCAGCGTTTAAACCGATATGAGTCGATTTAATCGATCATTCGTCCTACTACTCGTACCTACCTAATTTATTACGTGACAGCATATCGATCGATGCAAAAATCTGTTATAATATTTAAAGGTAGGTAATAAGTAATTGGGTGTCAACCTAATTCTTTAAAATATTTTATTTAAGGTTACACAATAAAATAAGTAGGTACCTGTACCTACACCAATCTTACATCAAGTGTTTGGCTTACCTAGACGTGTTTCAGACATTCCGACCGCTATTAAATTACCTAGGTAGGTAGGTAGATACCTGTTTCGCTTTAAATGTTGTTTCTAAGTATTTTACTCTATTTTCACAAATTATTAAAAAATTATTAAAAAAATAAATGTCAGCTACTTACCAGCTGACATTTATTTTTTTATTAAAACATACTTAGGTAGGTAATCAAAAATGATCAGAATGAATTGCTCCACATTTCGACCTTTTGAACCGCACCCAGCCACCTCACTTCTCGACACGACCAGTCATACTTCGGTAGGTACCTACTCGTAAATGCCAGATCGAAACTTCAATCAAATACCTTTATTAATGTTTTAAAATAAGGTCATGGCACATCGTCATGGTGTACCTCTAAAGTATTTAAGTTAACAAAATACCTACCTTCCAACGTAAGGTCTGCCTCTACAAGCTAGACAAACGATAATTATGTTAGTATGTTATCGTCCTTTCAACCCGTCTGAAATATCACCTATCCAGTGCCTATGGCCTATTAATTTTATTATACTTTCACCTATGTTATTCTTTAAACTTACGTCAAGCATGTAGGTAAGTATCTACCTATTTAGTATAATACTTACAATAACACAATAAGTAATGTCTACTACACTACATAATGTCTAAGCACCTTACATACCTACGACGACACTCTGTTACTAGGTAGGAACTACGCCGATTTTAATTATAGATACATAGTTAGGATTTCTATTCTAATAATTACTTACCCATATCACAGAATACATAATAGCCCAAAAAATAAAATGCCCGATCAGCTGATCGAGTAAGTTTGGGCGATCCAAAAATTTTTTTCGAATTACGACCCATGTTCCTTGGGGAAAGTTGTTCAGTTTCATGAGGACTATCGCTGTGTTTCGGCTTTATATACCCTTTCTGTTACACCCTGTATACATAATGGTTATCTAACTCTGCATAATGGACAACAGCTAAGTGAAGTAGAATGTAGAAGATCAGTACCTACCTAAATAAAAAAATTAATACCTATTTATCTTGCAAGATTTGATTATGGTACAAACTGTTTGTTTTGTAACAAACATAATACAAACAAACTAACGAACGCGACAGCGGGCGAGACTGTAAAAATAATCTAGATAGGTACCTACCTATTTATAAAAACATCAATCAATCAATCAAATCAGCCCGTTTCTCCCCACTGCTGGGTATAGACCTCCCTTTTTTCGCGCCATTCACTACGGTCCTGTGCCAGTCTAACCCATAGCGGCCCTGTTGATCTGACGATGTCATCTGCCCAGCGAGCGGGTGGTCGGCCCACTGATCGACGTCCCTATCTCGGCCACCACTCTGTGACTGCTTTCGTCCATCGACCGTCTTTTCTCCTAGCTAGGTGTCCTGCCCATTGCCATTTTAGTGACAAGATCCGCGAACCGACATCTTCGACCTTAGTTTTCCGGCGAATTTCAATGTTTGGTACGCGGTCCATTAGCGAAATTCCTAGCATGGCACGCTCCATAGCACGTTGTGCGACTTGTATTTTATTCATATTTTGCTTTGTGAGCGTCCATGTTTCGGATGCGTAAGTTAGTATTGGCAGAACACATTGATTGTAAACCTTCGTCTTAAGGCATTGAGGGAGTTTGGACTTGAAGACGTCGTCTAATTTTCCAAAAGCAGCCCACCCCAGTCGTATTCGCCTTTCTATCTCCGCTATTTGCGAACCACTGTCGAAGGATAAACGATGCCCAAGATAGACGTAATCATTTACCAGTTCTACCTGGCAATTACCCACGGTTATGTTGGATATCTGTACCAAATGATTCGTCATGATCTTTGTCTTAGACATGATCTAAGACATTTTCGGCAAAAAGGACGAGGTCGTCTGCAAAGCGCAAATGTGAAATGCATTCGCCGTTGATGTTGACGCCCTTTTGATTCCAATCCAACGTCTTCATCGTGTCCTCTAGAACGTTGGTGAATAATTTGGGAGAGATGGTATCTCCTTGGCGCACTCCTCTATGTAAAGGAACGGGGCGAGTGAGCGTATGCATGCGCACCTGCATCGTAGCAGTCCTGTACAGTTCCCGAAGGATATCAACATAGCGCTTGTCAATGTTGCAGCGATGAAGAGAGTTAAACACGGCCCAGTGTTCGACACTATCAAAGGCTTTTTCATAATCGATGAAAGCAATACACAGAGGCCGATTATACTCCTTACACTTCTCCATCAACTGCTTAACGGCTTGGATGTGGTCTAACGTAGAATATCCCCTTCGGAAGCCGGCTTGTTCTACAGGTTGGTATTCGTCCAAGGGGCGAGTGAGTCTATTGCATAACACCTTGGCAAAAAGCTTATAAATCTGTGAGAGTAGGCTGATGGGGCGGTAGTTAGAGAGACTGGTGTGGTCTCCCTTCTTGTGGAGGATCGTGACAATCGCGTTCTTCCATGAACGTGGCGTGGTTTGCTGTACTAGCACCATGTTGAAGAGTTTGACGAGGATCTGAAGAACAGGAGCTCCCCCCGCTTGCAGCATCTCCACATATATACCGTCTTCACCAGATGCTTTACCTCGCTTAATTTTTGACAGAGCAAATCCTATCTCATCCGCTATTATTGGGGGAATATCGTCCTTATCCAAGCGTTCCGATGGGTTTGCTCTTTCGTCGTAAGCGTCTGGTTCTCTGGGTTCCTGTGATTTAGATGCGTATAATTAATTCCCCGTAGAATAAAAACATAGGTACCTACATACATAGGGTTTGCGTGTACCTAGAAAATGATAGATTGCAGTTTAGCGTGGTTTTGCAAAAAATCTTGAAAAACGTTGGCAACACTGATGGTTGACGTTTCGTTTCATTCATGATCATGACAGACTAAATACTTTTATCAGATGACAGAAGAAAGCGCGGAACGGAACGGTGTTATGCGCGTCACCGCGTCAGGGAGGGGAGCGAGGGGAGGAGGAAATATACGAGGCGGGCGAGCCGAGGAATTTTGTTTTCCGGAAAGTCAAACTTTATCAATTTTACTTGCTTTGCGAGGATAATAAAGTGAAATTTCGTATTTAACTTGCGAACTCTTGAAAGAGGACTGTCCTATATTCCAGGTATGATATTTATAATAGATTTTCAACGGCAAATGAACGTAATATTGTGTAAAAACCCGGCAAACCGTATTTTATAAGAGGTGTGTTGTTATGTTTTGGAAGGATGATGTCATCGCTTGCGCGCTTCGTTCGTTTATTAATTTTATCGAGCCAGTCCCAATCCCGTATCTTTAGAGAGCGAGCTTAGCGTCTAGTCTAGTCCATCCCACTAAAATTATCGAGTGATATTAATGCAAGCTGTAAGTAGGTAAGTTTTATACCGATATCAATCACAAAAAAAAAAAAATACGTACCGAGACATAATTATAACGTTAGGATAAATAATGTAGAATTAGTAAGTAGCTATTGAGGTACCTATTACTTTTGTATGTAGGTATCCACTTCACTTACCTATAGTATTTAGCACTACATAATTTATATAGTACATTCTCTCCCTAGATAGTTAACTAGGTACCTAGGTACCTACTTATAAAACTATGATGCAGGTGAAGTTGTTTCAAATCAAGTTATTTGCATGTAAATCATACATAATATTAAATAGTTTATTTAAACTGTCAGAAAAATAACCAATTAGTTGGTTACCCACTTACATAAAGATGTGAAATATTGAAAAAAAAAATGTCATAGTTAGACACCCACATTACCCAAATGACTCTTTCAACTTTCAGTAATGCTTGAAATCATGTCAGTTGATCAGTTCATAATTGTTTTTTGACGACTGTAATGATATGGAACCTGGTTGGATAAGTTAATAGTTATAGAAAAGATATATGTAGGTACCTATGTTATGTAGATGTGGTTAGAAAAGGGAAGTAGATATTATGTTGCCTGCATCACATCAGACATTTGCAAATTATCATTTAATGTAGTACCAAACTGTTTTATTTACCTACTTGAAGAATAAAGTTTCCTCTTTTGATTTTCAGCTAACCAAGATGGCTCCGCATGAATTGGAAGGCAAGACGTTAGGAGAAAAACATCACCATTATAATAAGTTGGTGAAAGAAGCTCTTGATAGCCACAAACAAGTTGGTTCTGGAGTCTTCAATACAGACGATGATGATGTGGAAAACTTGATGAAGATAGACATTGCTTGTAAGAAGAGGGATGTTGATTTCATTATTAAGGTTTACAAATGTGAAGATATGCTGTATGTTTCCCGAGCTATTAAAAACAGTACATGGCTCATTACAGAAACACAGTTCTCTAATATCATAAATCCAAATTACTTGTACACACAGCTATTTCCACATATGACGTCAAGAGCAATCTCAAAGCTTTTGCTGCACATTCGCCTCAATTTAAAAGATGAAACCCGTGTTGAAAGCTTTTATAATTTTTACAAAGAGAAGGATGTAAAAACTGCAGTGAAATGGTTGCCTTATTGTTCTCTAACTTTAATAGAGAAAGAAGTTGAACAAAATGCTACTAAAATAGATACACACCTGCTGAAACGTCTTTGTGAGAGGTCGATAACAGTGTTGGAGAAATTTATTGATAAGTGTGAACATCACAAGAGAGACAAATTAGAAGCAACCATGTTTCTTATTAATACAGAGCCTGATAGATATTTAGATATTTTGGAGAAGATGGAGGTTTATCAAATGCCTTCATTGGGTGCCAAACAAACTGAGAAAATTATGAAGAAATGTCCTCAGCGTATTATTGAAAAATTTGACAAATATTACAAATTAATTGACACAGAAACTTTTGCTAAATGTTTGAAGAAGGAAGACCTAAAAGATTTTTTGTCAAAACAAGCTGAAAAGAAAGAAATGGATAATTGGTTCAATTACGACAATTTGAAGTGTTTTATCAATTGTATGCCTAAAGAGAGTCGTTTTGATTTTATAAAGAAATATATTATTGAAAAGAAGAAAGATGAACAATCTGCTGTACAATATGATTCAGAACTTTGTAGTGTGGCCATGAAATGTTTATCATATGAGCCATCTAGCAATACTAATGTGTATCACTGGTATCGCTTTGCTTCTTTTGAAACAGCATTCCCAGAAATAATAAAGTTGATTCGAGCAGAATCATCACCAAACGAACGGATTGAGATGTTTGATGTGTTGTTGATTTGTGCTCGTCGAAACCCTAAACACATTAAGACTCTGCTACAATATTACCATGACAAGCATATTAATGAACCATTTAACTTCAAATTGAGGTTTGTTAATAATGTTATTTTTAAAACAAATGTATATAATTTTGATGAATCAACCTGGGCCATATTGAATAAAATATTTTACAGTATGGAAGTTTACATGGAATCCGACCAAACTGTTCAGTTATGTATTGGAGCCATTATTGTGTACAACATTTTGCACAATCAACCAGTCCCTGAAATAATAGAAAAGAAATTCGTATTTAATTCTTTGAAAGCAATTCAAAAGAAGTTAGATAAAGAAAAGAGTGAAAAGGTATTTAAATACTTATATGACATTATTACAAAAAAAGTAACTGCAAAAACAATAAACAGTGAAAATGATTTCACAGAAGCAGTATCTTTACTCAAAGATGTGCTACTTTTATTAAAGGACTGGAATAAGGAACTGATTGATTATCCTTGGCTGGTTGGTAAAATAAGAGAATACATTCAGCTAAAACACAACAATTCCTGGAAAACGGATTTGTCGTCTCTGTATAACACAAAGAAAACCTGGAGGAAAACCTTGTTTCAAGAGTCTTTGGAACTATCTCCATCTGATGAAACGTTTTATAACGCTTTGAAGCATGGACCTGAACTTCTTGTTAAATACAAAACCATAATAGATATGATACAAGTTGATGATAAAATATCACTAAAACATTCCCTAAGTACGCTACGGCAGTACTGGCCTAAGTCTTTAGCCAATGACTGGGCCGCTTCATACCTGGCAAGGCTTGAACAAACAGGTGGACACAAGGCATTGATACGAGGTCTCTGTGCCATATTACCACAAAAACAAATTATAGAAATTATTAAAAAATACGCTCCCAAAGAACAAAAGATAAATTGGAGCGAAGATGACGAAGTTGTTTTGAGTATGCGCAAGCAACTTGGCTTAAATATGTACTTGACTAGACCGCATCCATCACCAGAAGTCGTCTTGCTTTATGCTAAAGGTGATTACTTGCAGTTTGTATTGCCATCTCTCAATTCAGTACTTCACAACATGAGTTCAATGCGAATTCGCGACATTGTGAAGAAACTACTAGATGCGCCAGTATCACTTCAAAAACATGGTATCCGACACGCCTTCAACAAACTGGAAACCGAAGAACTGAAGCAGGTATTTTCAGACATTTGGAAAACGACAAAAAATGCATCCATCAGAGCAGTACTATTCAAACAAACATTTAATCTTCTGTGCAGAGAAAAGAATCCTGGCATGATAGAAGAGATATGGGAACTTCTGAAAACCTTTATTGAAAATTTATCTTCCGAAGAAAATAAGACAATTTATGAACTATTAGGTAAAATCGATAAAGTACCTCTTCTCGTGAAAGGAAAGTTTTTCATGAAGAGTTTTAAATATTTAAAATCATTACCAGCTAAAGCAAATTGTGACAATATCGTGAATGATTTGAGCTACAAGATGCCTTACCTTATGGAAGACTTGGAATCAGATTTTGTGGAATCAATTATATTGGAATCCCTCGATAAACATTTCACAACGACTAGATATCGTGATTCAGAAATAGTGGCAGCGTATCTACTATGCTGCAAAGATGAAAAATCGCAAACAGATAAATTTGAAAAAGTTTTACTACCAACCTTGCAGCGCTCATTTCCATTGTGGAACGTTAAATGCGAAGGATGCGTGCGCGTTGGAAGTAATATTACTGATATTTTGAATGAATTGTCTCGTTTTCTCTTAAAGTTTGCATTCGAAAAAAAGATGATAATTCCTACAAAACTTTTCAATGATATATTTATTGAACTCGAAAAAAACTTGCCTGTTGAGAACCATTATCTAATTTTAAGGAAGTGGAAGCTTACTGCTGCCTTTGCGAAATCGCTTCAAGAGCACCAAGACTTTATACAGTCCTACAAAGTAAAGGATGAAGAATCGAATTCTGATACTTATTATGATCCATGCTATAACTGTAAATGGAATGATGTCTATTTAAAAGCTGTGCCCAAATTTACCGAAATTTGCGTCCAATACTTGAAAGAAGATTTACAGCTTTTTTTCCCATCCATTTACTTGATATTTGCTGAGGCTTTAGAAAATGCCTGTTACTACATTCATAAAGCTGTTTATTTAGAATGTCTTTATTCTTTTCTTAGGGATGAAACCTTTATCGAAAGCTATCTATTGGTGCTGAAAAATATGAAAGACTATTCTTATGGAGAAGAAGAGGAAGAAGTAGTTAAAAAGATTCGTGAAAAGATTTTCGCTAATCCGTCTGCTGAAATAAAGATTCATTATTACAGAAAATTTAAACGCCATGATTTAGACGACAAATGCTACTAATTATTTTTATAATATTAAGAATTAGCGTAAGTTATTACTTATAAGGAACTTTTAATTTTACCTATTTATATGTTTTGTTATGATCAAGATATTAATATTTCTAAGTCTAAAGCCTTTTTTAACAATCGCGTAACTTTGTGAATCATATTTTGTAGTTTTTATTATAAGATTAATAGCTTGTGGTTAAAATGTATACCTTAACATGTATTCTCTTAGCACTGAATATTGTTTTTTATTTACTTCAATACCCAAGATACTTGAATAACAATAAAAAAAGAAAATCATAAATCTATTATTTTTACAACTATTATTATTTTTAGACATAAAAATTTCATAGTAAGCCACGTGGACGGTATCACCACACGGACTGACAATACGACAGACTTGCCTTTTTAACCAGAACAGATTTAAATAGGAAATGGTAGGTAGTTCTGTAAATTGCTCAAGTCAAGATCATAAGCAACGGTATTTTTATATGCTAGCATAGCATTTTTGTTCCAATATACATATACAAGCTTTAAGCCACCTTTAAGCTAAGTAGGTACTATACACAGCAGATGTTTACCAATTTATTTAATGTTATGAAAATTGAATTTTTAGAAAAAATGGCGGGAAATGAAGTTGAAACCCATGAGTACTACTCATTCAGTGGTAATATTGAAGATGATACGGATTTACAATTTATAAACAAAACTGTAGCTCAAATAGAAGAAAATTTGTCGTCAATGAAAACAGTTACTGATGATATAAGTAAAATGAGAGGTCAGTATTTTCACCGTAGATACCTGGTAGGTATCATTGAGGCCATTTTATTGCCATGTTATTGTAATTATTTACAACTATTATTTTACAGAAAAAGTTGCAATTTTAGAGACGGATTTGCTTAAACGAGTAGATCATTCCACATGGAAGCAAATATCTGAACTAATTGGCCTCTCTTCTACCACAATTATGAATGACTGCATGAACATTCTCAACCTACAAGAAAGTACTGAACTAAATAACTTACCTAAATAATTCTAAGTATTAGTTTTCACTAGCTAGTAAGTAATGCACCTGGATAAGTTAAAATAAAAGAGCTATATTTGCTGGTCAAAACTTTTATTGACTCACTTTTATCCTTAATTCTAGTGAAGTGTCATTTCTTAAATTTAGACTCCTATTACCTAATCGGCATCTGCTACTGCCATTCATGAATAGGAATTTACACAGAAAAAATAGTATCACCCTGATACTAATTTGATGTCTTAATATCACCAAATGTACTTGGACCATATAAACAAAGGATATTTTCTTTTGATCAATTAGTCAAGAATATCAATACAGCAAGTTCTTTTTGCAGAAATAAATCCATTGCATTTACTTTTTCACCTACTCAGCAAGGTTTTTATTAATTGATTGTATAAGTTACTACAACCTTCACAGGTATGTAGTTTATAATATAAGTAACTAGTTACAATTACAATTTTATCTAATTTTAATCAAACAGTTAAAAGGAGGTACTCTCAGTAGTAATTTTATTAACCTCACACATACTCAGCCAAAATATGTAGTTGTTTAAAAGTTACAAAAAATGTATCAATTGGAGAGTTGAGAACCTATATCTAGTTTTGAGAATGTTTTCGTTTACCTTAACTTAAGGTGCTATTACCGTTGGAATCAATCTGAAACAAATAATTTGGAAAATTTAATTTTACTTACCTATTCAAAGATTCAGTCACTAATCTTTAAAGTGAGTGGTGCTGTGGTTAACTAACTTTTATATGTATAAAGACAACTCGAAATTTTTGTGTTTTAAATTTAGTGGCTTTTCAGTTTGCAAAACTATTTATCTTTTAAATAATAGATGTAAAGGTAAAAACAACTTACCAAAATCTAGTCATCATTATTGCCCTCATCTGGTGCTGGTGTGTGCCACGTGAGTCGTTCTTCATAAAATTGTATGACTACTTGTGGGCAGCGGATGTTAGCTTGTTTCGCTGGGACCAAGTCAGCTTCGTCTGTGCCTTGCCACTTCATTAGGAACATCAATTCACCACTACTGTCTGTAGCACCTGTAACATTGAGTTTAAGGTAAGATTGGTTGTGTCAGAGTTTCTTGTTAACAAATTGCACTCATGCGAGGGCAAGTACATAATGTAAAATAATTAACTTTAACATTTAGAACATGAATAAGTAGGTAACAAACAAGACATTAGCAAGTAATCATTTGACAATAACTTACCAATAATTTTTTCAGGTTCAAGTCCACGATCAAACCCAGAAGCCTTCTTATCATCACTTTTAGATTTTTTGGCACCTTTTAAATCTGGTGTAGCAGCTGATGATTTGCGTTTTTTTACATCTTTCTCTACCTTGTTACCTGCTTTGCCCTCTGTAAATAACAAAATTGTATTATAATGCATAGCAGTGAGATTTAAAATAACATTAGTGAATTCACAGAGCCAGTAGATTAAAGTAATGTTAGTGAATTCGCAAGACTAGCAGAAATCTGTATAATTACATCTTAATAACATTTCAATGATAAGTATGAGGCTTACCAGCTTCTTTCTTTTTTCTAGCTTCCTCAAAGGCTTGTATAAGGTCTGGACAGTCAAGGTTCTCCTCTGGTTCCCATGTATTATCTTCTTCACTATATCCTTTCCATTTTAAGTAGTATTCCACCTGAAGTTTATGTTTGTTAGTTACATTTGAATACTTCCATAAAACTCAAAAATCTAACATCGCACAAAAAATAAGCAAACTTATGATTTAATTATTGATGAAAGTGATATGTTTACAAGTTAAACCTGTAAGTTTGCCGTGGACATACCTTACCACCTCTTATGCGGCGATCCAACACCTTTTCTACGGAAAATTCTTCTTCTCCTTCCGGCTCTTTTTTATCAGCCATTATTTCAACTGAAAATTCAATCAACATAACCTAAGGTAAGAACCCTAGAAAACTGATTAACAAATAAAGAAAACTGCAGGTTCAGTTCAGTAAATAAACTGGAAGCCGAATTACTAAAATTCTATAAATATCATACATAATGTGAACTCAGTTGATGGATTCTCACACAATCAAAATATTATATGGATTATTATTGGGATTATGTTATCCCGCCATTTTGGAAGCACAATCAAAACGCCAATGCAACGGTAAATTGTTCTTTCTAAAACAGTAAAGAATGAAATCTGATGGGAGTTTGTAATGCATAGATAACAAGATTCGTGATAAAGAAATAAATAATTATACCTTTATGCCTTTTTCCACAACAATATCAAAAGGAAACAATAAATAAAACCGGCGGCGCCGCACCGAATTTGCCAAAGCTATTGTTTTTTTTTTCATTATTTCATAGAGATGATCCAAAAGTGATCTAACTAATTCATTGGATCTAACTGAATCATTTCATTTTTTGAATGGTGAAAGTCATAATTTTTAAATCTGTGGATAATTTAGATATATTCATGATATTTAATTAGTTATTATCATGCTTATTATTTATTTTATAATCTAAATAATCGATCGATTTAAAACTTATTTTCATAAATAATTAAAAGTGCTGGCAATAAAACATTATTATAGTTTTTTAATTCAACTAAAGGGGGCGCTACTAGTTCTGAAAGTTGAAGTTGTCTTGTCTGTGACTGTGTATGGGAAAGTTGTAAATAATTTTCAATATTTTTTACCAATACGTCTTCATTCTATACTCAAGATGAATAAAAAGTGACCTAATGATTATAAAGTGATCTGTGAAAGTAATGGATAACCCTAATTCGTGTGCCTTATGAAACAAAAAACTATCATTGCGCACGATACCCCAACGCCATTTTGAGGCGAAATTTTGTATTGTAAGTGCCAAGTATTTCGCAATATTCCCTATTACCACCCTCATAAAAGGGTTGTAAGTGATAAATATCAGTGATAGTGATTGTGAAAAACGTGGGCTTTGTCGATAAAGGCAGATGGAAACCCGTGTCAGTGATCTGGGCTCGGGTGGACAGATGCACTGTGGTGGGTTACGACGTGCTGTCTTGGTGTTCGCATAATTAGATTACTGTTTTCTTGGGTTAGCGATTGCTGATGCAGATGGTTTGGGAAGACAGCAGTGTTTGACGCAGTGGCGGTAGTGCGAGTTGCGGGTCGGGTAGCGGCGTGGCTGTTATCGGTTATTTCCGACTGTTGCAGATAGCGGGCGCGGAGGATGGCCCGGGGCGGGAGCGTTCTAGTTAACTGACGGACGCCGCCGGCTCACAGCTGGCGCAAGCAGTATGTTCATTCTCTATCTTACTTAATTTATATAAATTCAAGAAAAGAAGAACTCCTAATGCATGAAGATCTTAGGCTGTCAATTGGTTCACTTTCATGACCTATTAGCAATTTCTAACACTTTAACACAATATTTTTTTGTGAGACATCATTAAAATGTATCCAAGTCTTGAAAATAATGTCTTCCCTTCTTATGTTTGTAAATATTCCAGATGAGTTTTCACTTGTTTTATTACAATGGGGCATATTCCATGTACCATAATATTGATAGTAGGTAACAGCTATTGATGATATCAATTAGAAGCAGGAAATTATTCTTATTGTTAGACATATGATGTTTGATCTAGTATTATGATCAATTATAGAATATATAATTGACATGCATCTCAAGGCCACTAGCAAATGAGCTTCATCATTGTTAAAGAACAATGCAAACAATGTTTAAGTGATACCTAAATTTCAACCTTCAGCCTGCAGGTATAAGGCTGCTAAAATGGGAACAGAACAGACTATATCATTATTATGCACATTACATCAGGAAAAGCAAGTTAACAGTCCATAATACTTGAGTTATTTCTAATAAGGAAAATTATATTTTAGTTTCAATTAAATGATTAAAAAGGAAATACCCCTTGTTCATTCACAATGTTGGTACATTTTGTAATTAAAATAATTTCAAAGTGAGAAATTCATTGCATACAAGAAGAATGTAGGTTCCAGATACAGAATTTTATAAAATTTCAATCTGCCTTTACATAATTCTTTTACCTATTCTTAATGATAGGTAAACAAGCAAATAAAATTAAAGTCAGGTGATGCTCATATAGAGTAAGTTAATCATTATATCCCTTTTATACAAAGACTTCTTGAAATTAAACAAGATTAATGTGGTCATTGCCTGTTCTTAATTTGATTGGATCTGTAATGGAAGCAATAAAGTCCATTTAGCATGAGTTTAATATATTAACAGTCTCTATAGTTATCTTCTTTGAAATTTTCTAAGCCGTAATATAAATATATCATAAAGCAAGTCCCAAAGATATAGACGTGTTGAAAAGGAACACATTTCTTATCTGCAATCTTTAACAAAGCAGTCTCAGAAAAAATTTTTGCCAAAAAAGAAACAACTTCAAAACAGAAACTAAAAAGTATGAAATAAATTAACTTGTACAGAAAATTTCGAGTTTATAAGTGATTAAAAGAAACATAAACAATTAAATAATTATGCCTTTAAAATTTTTGAAGACGGTGCCAAGTAAAACAATAACTAGATATAGGTAATATAGGTACTTCAATCTTTTTCACATCTCAAGGAAACAGGTGGCACCGTCTTCAAAAATTTTAAAGACATAATTATTTAATTGTTTATGTTTCTTTTAATCACTTATAAACTCGAAATTTTCTGTACAAGTTAATTTATTTCATACTTTTTAGTTTCTGTTTTGAAGTTGTTTCTTTTTTGGCAAAAATTTTTTATTTCACATTTTTTAGTGTCCCTTGACTGTCCTTCATTTTCATTATCAGACCCCTAATAACAGTCACAACCCATTTAGATGAAAGGTCTCAATAATATAAGTTAATCAAGCCCAAACACAAAGTACTTGCTGTAAACCGTTGTCGAGTTCCCTCGACTGCCTTTCCGCTCCATCATCAGGTCAACGTCAGACCCTCATTAAATATTAGGGCTTTAAAATTCTTATTATTGCATAATATTAAGAAACACACTAGTCGCGATGCAATTTTTTCGAGTGTTTCCCTCGATATCTCCAGGTTTCCACCATCAGGTCCTGGTTTCCTTACCATGGGACCACCCTTGGGATACCCCCTTTTCAACAAAAAAAGAATAATCAAAATCGGTTCATGGACGACGAAGTTGTGTGAAGAAACATAAGAAACAGACTAGTCGAAAATACAGTTTTTTCGATAGTTTCCCTCGATTTCTCCAGGATTCCACCATCAGATCCTGGTTTCCTTACCATGGGACCACCCTCGGGATACCTCCTTTCCAACAAAAAAAGAATCATCAAAATCGGTTCATAAACGACGAAGTTTTGCGTGGACACACATAAAAAAAAAAAAAAATATACGGTCGAATTGAGAAACTCCTCCTTTTTTTTGAAGTCGTTTAAAAACAATAAAAAAAGTTAAAACTTGTTACATATGCAGATTATTGTAGCCGATTGATAGAAGTTTGTACAGAAACTCAAGAAATCCTGCCATTATGTTGATTGTTATGAGATATTGTTTTCTCCAGTGTATATGTGCAAGAATAAGAAGTAACTAAGAAAATTGAAACAATATCAAAGAATGGATAATAGTGTGAGATGCCTAATTCCTAACTAAAATTAATAATTCTGTTTCATTGACCAAATGTACTTAATTCATCATGTAGAATGAGAATTTTAGAATACTCTTTAATCCATCAGTGGGTTCTCTATTTGCTAGATTAAGATTAGAAGACAGATATGGTCAGTTGCTGAAAACAGGTTACAACTCTACAGCTGATTTTATCATTGTCAAAAACTAGGTAGAGATTGCAAATTAACATAAAGTCTTTTCTTTAACCGGCTGTAAGAGAGTGGTTAAATCTAACCTTGGAAAAATGACAGCATAGATTAATAATTGCAGACAAAAATGCCACGCCCTGGCAGTCTGAAGGACCCAGACATAGCGGAGTTGTTTAACAAACATGACCCGGAGAAGATATTCGAGGATCTCCGTGAAATTGGTCATGGGTCCTTCGGTGCAGTGTACTACGCACGCTGCAATCTCACTAAGGAGATTGTGGCCATCAAGAAGATGTCTTATCTGGGGAAGCAGAGTGAAGAAAAATGGCAGGATATCTTAAAAGAAATCAAGTAAGTTGCCTAATAATCTGCTAGCTAAAAATTGAAAGATTACAAAGTCAAAAAGCATAAAAAAGTTTTAAAAAACCAATAGATTCACTGCATCCGATTCCATTCCAATTTCTATAAAATGGCCTACTTTTCGTTTAGGTTTTTGAAACAGCTGGAACATCCAAATACTATAGAGTACAAGGGATGCTATAAACGCGAGCATACAGCATGGCTCGTCATGGAGTATTGCGTCGGGTCCGCATCCGACATTATCGAGGTAAGTTCTGTTATTATATTATAGAGCATATAACACTTATTTATGAATGATGAAATGTATACTTTCGGATGAGCAACACAAACAGGAGATAGGCGCGTAGGGACAACTATACAATAGACGTGTTTATTTTTTAGTGCTTTTGAAAACGCAAAACTATTCGATCTTTAGTAGAATTTTGTACCAGTCTTATATAGTTCTGAACTCAAGACATTAAGTGAAATCCGCATTTTCATACTAGGCGTGAGTGGTACATTGTTTGACCTTCGGTCGGATTCAAATTGGCACCAGGGCTAGTCAGGGTCAGATCTGATGATGCCTCCTTAATGAATCCGAATCAATCATTAGGAGTTACCGACGGTATTTCGATGTGATATTTATTGTACAAAAAGATTATATTATATAGATCTTTGTTTATGATTCTTTAATAAAAGACGTATTATAATCTAATAATGACTAATATTGCCGGTAATCATATTTAAAGATGCATTTCTAAAAAAATATGAGGTTATAATTATCTCTAATTTCCGAGAAGTTTGATGTGAACTAAACTGAATGACTACTCGAAATATTTGAGTCATCGGAGTTTGTTGCTGATGTTTATTTATCAACTGAAAGTAGATCAACTAAGTTGTTATCGATTTTTTTAGATTATTTATTGATAAATTCTAGATTGAGATGCGTAGATTATTTTTCGCTATATCGGTGACTAACCTCTGCCTACTTTACATTTAAATGTCTTGTAATATGATAATGGAAACACCTTCGCCTAATTAGACTAGATTTTGCGGGATATACTATGCTGTGTAATTTTATTATACTGTATTTATTTTGAATTTATTTGATAATTTATCTGATAAGTGTCAATTGACTTGATGAAAGATTTTATTTAGTCATAAATCATGATGCATTTAACTTCGGTAATAATTCCGGATTTAGCAAACATTTACACTTATTTGGTACGAAATATCACTGAACTATTATAGAAACTACGTATAGCGTATAGAAATACTGTTTTTGTAGCTATGATTATAAAAAGAATAAAATGGTAAAAAGAACCGTATTACGGTAAATGGAGTTCCCATCGGTCGGCTCTCTCCGCCGACGTAGTCGTCAGGCGTAAGATGCAAATTAATAATGAAATATTATCATAGCATCGATGAATTAGTTTCCTGTTTTCGCGTTACATCATTAATTTACAACAGATGGTCATTTCGGTCTCGTTTCGGTATAATAAGGTTAGTGATTTGTATGTCGTACGCGCGGAAGATTTGACGTTCTTATTTGTTTAGGAATATTGTATAATCATTCTACAACTTCAAGTTGTAAATGCAGTTGCTAGACTTTATGAAATATACCTTCTAAAGGCAATCACGTGATGTCCGGAAGTTTAATATTAATACCAGTTTACGACACTTTTATAACATTCCTCGTAAACGTAGCTTTTGATTAGAAACGTATTTTCAGTTATTTACGCAAATATATAGCGTGGAAGGGGTTGTAAGTTCCATCACAATTGACACTTGTTTTTCTCAAAGATCTTTATTGGCTTGGTTTTACGTATGTTCATTATAAATAAACAATTTACAATGCAGGTTCACAAAAGGCCTCTACGAGAAGAGGAGATAGCTGCAATATGCGAGGGTGTAGTATGTGGGTTGTCTTACTTGCACGGCTTGGGGCGCATACACCGCGATATAAAGGCAGGGAACATCTTGCTGACTGAGAACGGGACGGTGAAGCTGGCGGATTTCGGTAGTGCGAGCATCAAGTGTCCGGCTAACAGCTTCGTGGGCACGCCCTACTGGATGGCGCCCGAGGTTATCCTCGCTATGGATGAAGGACAGTATGATGGGAAGGTTAGTAGATTACACTTTTCATCAGATGTATTGTGTCCACTGATGGACAAAGGCGTTCCTTAAAGATCTCGGCTGGAAGCCGCTTTCATCAAACTTGAATTTGTAGGCTTCGTCAAGTCGTTTAGACTTAGATTTGTAGTTTTTTTAGTAATTTATATTTTTAACGAACTTGTTTTACAATCTCCAAATCTCGAAACATCTCTCTTACGTAACAAATAAATTAGACACATACGTAGCTAACGATACGATGCAACAGACCCTAAATGTAAAATTGAAGATCTATATTTTAACCTATAATTTTAATTAAACATTAATAATGTTGTTGTATGGTGTTACAGGTGGACGTGTGGTCGCTAGGCATCACATGTATCGAGCTAGCGGAGCGCAAGCCGCCGTACTTCAACATGAATGCAATGTCAGCTCTCTATCACATCGCGCAGAATGATTCGCCTACATTACAAGTGAGTTATAGTTATAATCTAATAATTACTATTAGGTTTGTAACTTGACAGCTTTATGAAAGATTTACTGTGAAATCCTGCTTAATATGTAAATTGTTATCTTATAGATAGATATAAATTCTTTATTGCACACAAAGAAATACAAATACAACTTAAAACTAAAACATTGCATATATTTATATATCCAGCGAATACCTAGGCTATATATAATTCCGAATAGTAAGGTGTAGAATATCTTAGAGCTAGCTTTATGTACCAGTATCATATAATCAAATCAAGTATTCTTATGTGGTTACATAAAACGATCTTTTACATAAAAATGATCACATTCAAAGGAGGTCGGTAAAGCAAATTAACAAAACAAACTCTACTTCATGTCTGTCATTTGAGATGATCAGAGATGAGCGGTACAAAAGTAGCATATCTGCAATTTTTATGGCTTGCTTTCAGGGTAACCAAAATGTCATAGACGTACAAAAAAAAAGACTGAAATGACCCTAATTCCTTTCCAACAGGCACCAGAATGGACAGATACGTTTAGATATTTCGTAGAGGCATGCCTTCAGAAGAACCCGTCGGACCGGCCGTCGTCCACCAAGTTACTGTCGCACCCGTTTATCACGCGGCCGCGCTCGCCCAACGCGCTCGTAGACCTGATTCAGAGGACCAAGGCCGCGGTCCGGGACCTCGACAATCTCAACTACAGGAAGATGAAGAAGATACTAATGGTTGATGGCGATAATGAGAGTGCTATTGGTAAGTATTTATTTCAAATTATGAATAAAATTGTTTGTCTTTGAAGAATTTTTATTACGGTTGGTATAAGTATAGTGTCTATTCGAACTGGAGTAACTTGACCTTATCTTATTATAATCTACGCTCTTTTCTGAAGTTACTTCACTCTTATATTTCTTGATACGATATTACTCAAAGATAACACATAATTGAATATTTGAATGGTATAATTTTTGTACTCTGTGTCTCATAACAGATTGTTTAGATAGCTTAGTCTTTGCACTTTGACTTACTTACTTCATTTTTGTAATGTTGTAGGAGACAGCGAGGAAACAGCAGAAGAGCGGTCTGGCGGAGACAGCTCGAAGTCAAACTCGGCGACGTCGGAGCACAGCGCGGCCGGCGCCTCCAGTCAGAGCTCGTCCTCCGGCAGCTTGAGGAGGCGGCCCAGAGGGGTAACTATTTTATTAGCTACTAGAGGCTGCCAGCGACTTCGTACGCCTTCATCGTCATATCGTAGAAAATAACGATATCTTATAATATAGCCTATGTGTTATTCCGATGTATAAGTTACAATACTGCCAAATGTTATTAAAATCTGTTCAGTAGTTTTTGCGTAATAGGTAACAAACCACATACATCCAAACATTGACATTTATTAATATCTCATGGGCAGTGAGAATATATCTTAGTATCGATAAAGCAATGTATAATTGTATCGTGGCAGATGAACGCGAACCACCACAGCCAGCACCCGCCGCCGCAGCCGTACGCGCATCTCAACCATCAACATTCGCCACATCCGCCCAGGTATGTACATACATATTCCTATTTACACTTGTGTCTAATATTGCATCATAGAAAATTACACAGTTGAACTCTTAAAATCAGTAAGTTGGCTGAGGTTAAAAGCCCGGTTTTCATTATAATACGAAGTTTGACACCTAATTGATGCTTTATCTTTAGAAATTAAAGTGTTTAAGTAGAAAGTAGGTATGTAAGCTAAGTAGTTGTAGGTTGTGGCTTATTTGTGTGTATGTTTAGTAAAGTAGCAGCATATTTGTTTAAATCAATGTTTGCACGTTCTATATGGTACAAAATTGCATGTCTATATTTGTCACGCATATCTTGCAAGTGTAGTATATTTAGTAGTATCACGATTCACGCTTCATGTAGCAGTAGAACCAGTAGCTTTGCACGTGGCACCGTTAATTTCAGACGCAAGTGGCTTTATTCATGTTGCTGTTTCGTACGCAGAGAGAGCGAGAGCCCTCTGCCGGCCGCCAACGACGACTACGTGAACCGCGACGCGCTGCGCGACTACGCCAACCGCGACTCGCTGTGCGACGACTACGCCGACGACTACGCCAACCGCGACGCCATCCGCAGCGCCGCGCGCGACGCCGAGCGCGCCAACGACTACCGCGAGTACGTCAACGCGCCCAGCACCTGGAGCCGCGACCAGGACGACAACCGCAACACGCAGCGGCGGCAGGCCAACAGGGATCGGGATTGTAAGTGTCGTTTTGATAAGCTTTAGCGTCAGTGGTTTTCCAGTGTGACTGGTGTTGGTTGAATATTAAAGCAAGTCTTAGGAGACTGTACCAAAGCAAAATTGCAAGATAGGCAGCAGCTATTAGTCACTTACTATAATCGTAGCCAAAGAGCAGTTTATCATTTCCATCGCAGGAGTGTGGCCATGAAACAGAAAGTACATGACTATTTCGAACCACAAGCCTCAGAAAACTGTGTTTAAACCGCACTAATCTGTTTCGTCGTACATTAGTTCAAACCTAAGTATAAAAAAGTTACTCCGGTATCGCAGGTATCAGCAACAACGTGTCTGCGGCGATGTCGCTGGTGTCGGAGCACGGCGCCAACAACTTCGCCACCATCCGCACCACCAGCATCGTCACCAAGCAGCAGAAGGAACACAACCAGGTAATACCAACTCTTACAAACTTTTAACTACTTTTAGGGAACTTTCAGTAAGTGGAAACGAAAGATCAGATTTTTTAGTTCAGTTAACACAGTTTTTTTCTTATCTCCAATCAATTTGATCTTGCCACAATTTTTCCCAAACGTCTCACATAGTGCTGACGTAGCAAAAATTAAGATAGTAGAAGAGCAGATTACTGGCGCAATCCAGTGTGTTATATTATGCTGTGTGTGTTAGTGTTACGCTTCAGCCCGAAAGGGACACGAGCGTGACATTTATTTATTTATTATAGGAACAATCGTGTACATGATAAACAATGTGTTAGCAAGGTTAACTTAGAGAGTTGGGTATGTTCAGGAGATGCACGAGCAAATGTCGGGCTACAAGCGCATGCGTCGCGAGCACCAGGCGGCGCTGCTGAAGCTGGAGGAGCGCTGCAAGGCCGACGTGGACGCGCACAAGGCGCAGCTCGACCGCGAGTACGACGCGCTGCTGCAGCAGCTGTCCAGGGAGCTCGAGCGGCTGCAGGTACATAATAACCTATATTTAGATTGTTGTTTCAAAAGGTAAGAGGGGGTACTTGATTGGTAATATATTATGACACAGATCGTAGAGAAATTGACCTCATCAAGCAGTACATTTTTTTTAAATAAATTGCTTTTATTTTGCGTCATGATAGTATACAGATGAATTCTTACAGAGAACTTGCCAATCCAAAATCTATTTGTCGTTTTGATTTCTATACTCTATCTATGCTATATACTCTATCTATTTCGAGTCCAGACATCTATATAACATAATTTTATATTCCAGACAAAACACGCACAAGAACTGGAGCGTAAACAGAAACAGAACGCGGCGGCGGAGAAGAAGCTGATGAAGGATATAACCGCGCGGCAGGAGCAGGACCGCAAGGCGTTCGAGACGCAACGCAAGCGCGAGTACAAGGCCAACAAGGAGCGCTGGAAAAAGGAGCTCAGCATGGACGACGCCACGCCCAAGAGGCAGAGAGATGCTACGCTACAGTAAGAATATACACTTGTTTTAAGTTATCTTATCGTTTGTGTCTATTTGGAATTTATACTGACTTCCTAGCTGCAGAAAAGTCCCTCAAACTTATTAGATGTATTAAAAAATTAACTTCTTCTGATTTGTTTAATAGAGCATTAGCTGTGTCTTTTTCTACAATTGTCTTTAAAGTTTGATTAGAACAAGGTGGCCATCAACCCGCGTTTTTGTTGTTATTGTTAACCTATGTGTTGGTGCAGCGAAGTTAGTATCATTGAAGAAACTTCGAACAACCGTAACAATTTTCCAAAGAATTTTCGGATATGTTTCACCTCTAACCACTATTGTATCACACTTGCATAATACTCCAGATTCTAAACACGGTTTGACATTTCCAGGTCGCAAAAGGACAACCTAAAGCAAGCGGAGGCAGCCGAAGAGGCGCGACTGGTTCGAGCGCAGCGGGAGTACTTGGAGCTGGAGCTGCGGCGGTTCCGGCGTCGGAGGATGCTCGCTACGCATCATAAGGAGCAGGAGCTGCTTAGAGAGGTACATCGTACAAGTACAGTTTATTCAAAGAAAGTTGTATGGGAAGATATTATGATGTGTCAGTTAGTCGTATCTCTCATTAAGCCCCTTCTCCCATTACGATACACACAGGCGATTCAAGTAACCTGTAAGGACCGGCTCACATAAGCACAACAAACAAGCATCGGAGCATCGAAGCGACTACAAGCGAATGTTATGTCAACTGATTTTGAATATTATTCTAATGACAACAATATCGATGATAATATGACAATTAAAAATGCTCTGCGCTGCGCTCCGTCAGGTGTACGCCGAACCGTGGTCTCAAAGACTAATCACCCCGAAGTATCTGAAATACGATACCAGTGGTATAATGTATGTGAGATACTTCGCGGTGACTAGTCTTCGAGACTTGAATCGCTTTTGTATATCGTAATGGGAGAAGGGGGCTAAGTGATGAACCGAAGCGGGACGATAGCACCTCTAATACCTCATTGCCTAATACAATAGGGTCCATCCTTATTTAATGTAGAAGATGTATCAATGTTTCATTCCCTGTATCCAGGAGTTGAACAAACGACAGCAGCAATTAGAACAGGCGCACGCGATGTTGTTACGACACCACGAGAAGACGCAGGAGCTCGAGTACCGTCAGCAGAAGGGTGTCCATGCGCTTAGGTAATTGTTACTTATTATTATTTACACTGCAAGGTTACGGACTGGTTCTAATTCGATGATCTAATCAGAAAAAGATCGTCTAGTGACTATTGTTGAGTATTTCTTACTCTATCAAAAAATAAGTACGTTGCAATCAAACAATATCTCTACTGCACTTGCTTACTTGCTTAGTAAATTTTCAGTTAAATGATGACTGACTATTGAGCCTTCTTTAGTCTTGATTATCTAAAGTGGCCCCATTTTTAGGACGTATTAGCCGCTACCATCGCACCTTTAGATTTACCCACTGTCTAATGAGTGACCTAATGATGTAATGATGTTTGCAGAGAGGAGCAACTAGCGAACCAGCACGCGACGGAGCTGGCCAACCAGCGAGAGTACATGCAGCGCGCCGAGCACGAGCTGCGGAAGAAACACGCGCTGCAGCTCAAACAGCAGCCTAAGAGCCTCAAGGTAACGTAGCTAGCCACGTGGTAATGTTAGACTTCGTTCACAACGTTTTTTGTAGGACATATAAAAAGTGACCCATACAACGTACGTAGTCTGGCGTCGTCCACACGGCATTCGAGTGTATCGACGTGTGAGTGGAAAATACAACGTGCAGGACAATACCGTGTGAACGAAGAGTTACCCGAAAATAACGTTCTTTACAGACTGCCTCCGTGTGTTATACAATGTTGAAAGTTTATTGACAAACATATTGTAGATTTTGATAAATATGTTTTCTGTTTCCAGCAAAAAGAGATGCAGATCCGCAAGCAGTTTAGAGAGACGTGCAAGATCCAAACACGTCAGTACAAAGCGCTTAAGACACAGATACTGCAGATGACCGCTAAGGTAAATGTTACATTTGTACTCAATTATAAATAATTGAAATTATGCTGAAGAAGCTCGAGACGAAAAGTCATGGCCGATGAGGAGAGAGGCCTTTGCCCAGCAGTGGGACACCAGTGGCTAGATTAGATGCTGTGAGCCGCACGCTCCTAATATCAAACTTATTTAATTTGTACACTCTTAGTGCGGTTGTCGGAAAAGTGATATTCTCTTGATTATACTATTTTAGAGAATCCGGTAGTGCGATGAGATCTATAGGTCTTATTACTTCCAACCCTATATTTAATCAATTTTATGTCTTGTATTCTAATGTCACATTATGATGTCAACAACAGGAACAGCAGAAGGAAGTAATAAAGACACTGAAGGATGAGAAGAGGCGTAAGTTGGTGCTGCTCGGCGAGCAGTACGACCAGAGCATCAGCGAGATGCTGCAGAAGCAGACCGTGCGGCTGGATGAGAGCCAGATGGTGAGAACACTATCATATCTACATATCAGCTACGACTATCATCATCATCAGCCCTTTTAACATCCCCACTACAGGGGCGCGAGCCTACTCTCATACGAGAATGATAAGGCCCTAATCCACCAGGCCACTCACTATGTTTCAGCAAAATAAAGTGGGAACAAACCAAAATTGCTCACTCCTTCAATCAAGCGATCTTTGTTTGTAAGTTATATCCATGTAAACGAATGTGAACATATATGTTGTATAGATGGAGTGCCAGCAGCTGAAGATGCAGCTGGAGCACGAGCTGGATATGCTGACGGCGTACCAGAGCAAGAGCAAGATGCAGGCCGAGGCGCAGCGCAACCGCGAGCGGCGCGAGCTAGAGGACCGCGTTGCCGTACGCCGGGCGCTGCTGGAGCAGAAGGTATGGCGATATACACACTCAACTAATAATAATAATATTGTAAAAAAATAGTTGTTATACGGTTCCACTACGTTGACAAATAAGTGACAAACAGCAATTGGTCGCGTCAAGGTCGCATCCCCGTCAAGCCGGCAACACGTGGCGGCCGATTGGATATTTTAAGCCCCGCCTACTGCGATGGATATCTCGCAGAACCATTTTTTTTATTCGGTTACGTTTCTATAATATCGTTATTCGTAGCTAAAACACTGCTATTGTTATTCGTATACTGGGAATTGACAGATTATATACAAGAAAGACAGTTCTCCGCGATTTTAGCATAGTTTACTACAGCACCGATGTTTGTTCACAACACAGATGGAGACGGAATGCGCCCAGTTCGTAGCGGAGCGCGCTGAGCGCACGCGCATGCTGCACGAGCGTCACGAGCGGGAACTCACGCACTTCGACAACGAGAGCGCACGCCTCGGGTTCAGGTAACTAGCGAAGTGCCCATTTAGTACAATGACCATGTAACCAATAGATTTGAATAGCAGTTCGTAATAACTCAGGTGTATTTTTACTTAAACGAGCTTAATGCAACTAGAGACACATGAACATGGACAAATAAATTAGGCTAGCTAGATCATATTATATATCATTATTTCCAAAAAAAAAAGGAAATGGCCTCATAATGATCTCTATTGGTTTCATGCTCGATAGGTTTGTACAACGATGTTCGTTTATTTCAGCGCAATGGCGATCGCCGAGGGCAGCCGAGAGGGTTACGGCGAGGAGGAGCAGTCGCTGTCGGGATCGATGCTCTCGCTCGCACACAGCAACTCGTCCGCGTCATTCCCCGCCGGCTCGCTCTAACTGCAAGCCACGCCCACTACCGCTGGCCCCGCCCCTTTACGCGCTTACGTAGTTGCCACTTCGACCGAGCCTGTTGCCAGGAAACGATACCTTCTCCGACCATAAATCACTCGACGAATCTATCGCAGGCCAGTTTTTCAAATGCAATAAGACAGACTTGTCTGTCATGGTGTTCTGATTTGTCGCCGCCGCTATTAAATATACGGATTTCGTCTATCCGAAATCGAGCAATCGCTTCGCTGTGATAATTACGCAATTGCTTGATATGTAGGGAAACTACGAACAAATAATTTATTATCTTATCGTAGGATACTTTCGTGACAGTTGTAAGTTCTGGCAACAGTATTTATACCCTTGAATGAATCGTACTGAGACTGCGTCGCCCTCCCGCGAAACTAGATTGAACCGGACGAAAGGCGAGTCTTAGCTAATGTGGCTGAGAGCCTTATAATTTTGTTGAATGCTGTATTGTGATTTGGCAGTTGATTGGCTAGGCTTGTAAAATTGTATACTTATTTATGTTACGTCTTCCAAACGAGTGATCGAACGCAGTATTGGCCGCGGCTCGGGAGGGCATTTCCTACTCTACACTATTAAGTTTATTATTACACTCCAATTAAATTAAATTATCTTTAAATCAGCGCCGAGTTTCGGGCGCGCCTTTAGCCTCAAGCTACTTAGTACAGATATTTAAATTCCATTTTTGTAAACCGCCATGTTTTCGCCATTCTGAATCAAGAGCTTCTGCTGTCCGAATGAAACGAACCGCTGCCCGAAACCCGAGGCTGTAATATATTAGTATGAGATGTTGTTGTGAGACTGTGCCGATAGCATGGTATTTAAATGTGCGAATGATACGCTTTCTATTAGGGATTTAACTCAATACGACTCCACTCCGTCGATTTTGCTTCTCAAATAAAATTAAACACAACACACTTGCATGTCTTAAAAATTATCATAAATAATATAATAATTTGTTTTAACTAAAGTCTCGCTCTCGATCTCTTAGACTAAGGCTTCTATATTCGATTCTTAGATATAAAAGTTCCACGAAAATGTAAAACGTTATTAGGCCGTCCATCACTAAAGCAGCACACGACGCGGCAAAGTGGACGGAGTAGGGTCCCGTAGCGCGCATGATTTACTAACTAATCTAGTACTCCTCTATTCTCGTATCATACGTAGTCTGTAATGAGTTCCATAGTGGTTCTAGGCGATATCCACCGTGATATCCTAGCACGGCTATTGAGCACTGACAATTGACAGGTCAAATGGTATTTAAATTAAGGTAAACTTTGTAGTGTAACCAAGGAATGTTGATCCTCAAAGTGTACGCTTAAGAAGTTGGTCAGAAGCATTACGTAGCCGGAGTAGTCTGCTCATGACGCCGCAGCCCCGCGCATCTACACGCTGTTTCCGATATACGATTTATTATTTACATTAGATAGTCAAAATTTCTAATATTCATATCATTAGTTTTTACTTTAGGTACAATTTTTGGAAATAATTAAGTTAATTTCTTAGCGCGCGGACTGATTTTATCATTTATTGGCCTAGAATTGAATTTTTCGAAATTTATTAATTTATTTGTACCAATGCAAGGTTTGAGCTTACGTTAGAACATTTTTAGAAGTTAATGAATGAAGTAACATGCTTTACTAAATGCTAACAAAAGCAGGTGCTGTGTATGGGTATCGCGTAACCAACTGCCAATCAATTATGTTTTGTAAATATTATGATATGTAACATATGTATTAGCGACACACAATTTGCCTTAGAGAGCGGCGCGCGGGGCTCGGTGTTTGTACATAAAGAACAATAATATAAAGTTATTACTTATACATAGTTTGTTACTTTTGTAAGGTGCGAGTGCGATGTTGTGTACATTGGGAGTGCCCTAGCGCTCCGGCGCGCAGCCGGGCGGACTATGTGCTATTTTCTTTATCTAGTGTCCTAATACACTATTGTATTGTCTACTAAGCTTACCAGTCATGTATGTATAGACGATTACATAATTATTTAATTTAACGCCAATTTTAGTCATAAATATCCAAATTTAGTTAATGCTATTTTTAAAAATATTTTTTTTATTCTATTAATTATTCTCTTCCTATATCACATTGCTTGTAAGCATCACACGATGTGATCGTTTTTGTATTATTTGAGTCTGTTGACAATATTATTTAGATATTACAAGACACAAAAATAGAAATAAATTTATATAAAATGTTGATCGAAATTTTAGCTGTTTTAAAAAATCAACGGTTCGCGATGTCAACTGGCTCCTACCTATGTTTACATTGGCTAGCGTGGATTTAGAATGCTGCTTGCTAATATAAGCTTTTTAAGGGATGGATGAGCCAAGTCGTGTATTACGGAAACTTTTGGCATTGCGAATCGTCACTCAAAAATATTGTAGGCTCCACTTCTCTCCAGACCTGACCAAAATGATTGACAATAATCTCTAGACAGCCTGATTCAACCGTCGCCTATTTCTGTACATACGTTTAGGCCGTGCAACGTAGCGCTTGCGAGACTTGGTTCCATCTCAAATCGTTGACTCTCGCAGCATATCAGAGCAGAGTGGGAAACAGTACAGACTTTGATTCTTCTATAGTCAGGATTGAAAGGCGCTTAAATAGACAAAAAAATCCTCTCATTTTATATATTTACCGATCTAAAAAGAAATCAATAAATTGCTAGCATACTTTGAAAGGCCTTAATACAACTCTCGAATGTTTGAAGTCTAGTACTGTTGTCCTATGAAATATCTCAGATATCTGGTTTCGAAGCACTTATGGAATTGAATTGTAAGCTGTAACTTCGCTTGCGTGCAATAGATTGTCTATATTTAATTAAAACTTTAGACGCGTAGATTTTCGCTCGCTACTTAGATCTCGACTGAGAACCGTGTAAGGGGAACTACCAATATTTTTCAGTAAATGAATTTAAAGTGAAATATGTCAGTCACTTAGTGACTATATCTATAGTCTGTTTATTATATTATTCATTTAAGAACCTTCATTTATCTTTTGTCCCAACTACGTTTATATCAAAATACGAAGAAAAGCCAATCTGAAAAGAACATAAACGCCATACAAAGTGGCGAGCAGAAGGCGAGTTTCCTCCAGCATGTTTGCAGTCAGAGAATAGTGCGTAGACGCGTCTCTTTCTTGTTCCGACTCCCACCACTTAGCTGTTCTAGAGTTAGAAGTTTCACTCTCAACACGTCTACCGACAAATTATTATTATTACGATATAGAAGTACCAAACTTGTAGTTAGCGGTCACGTATTATTATATGTACATTGTAACTAAATAATTTTTATATTTTACCATTGTATAGTCGTTTATCACCGATAGGTAGTTAGCAATATTTTGACAGAGGTGTGACAAGGCGAGCGCGCGCGCCGGTATTTTAGTTTGAGATTGTTCGCCGCGTGCGCCGACGCCATTGTTGTTTTCTTTTTATTTTTTGTTATATATTTAAATAACACAATCGACTTGTAGTTTTAATAATTATTATCATTAATTATTATATTGTAATATAATCTTATTAATGAAAAAATCAAACTGAAAATAAATAGAAAGAAAATATTGATGTATTTTTTTTGAAAAATTTCCTTGTATCCACTTTAGTTGAATAAAAACACACTTTTGTAATGCTTAAAAAATCTACTTTATTGTAGTTTTATAAAGTAAAAATATGAACAAAAACAAGAATAACAATACCAAATTTTCGAAGGTATGCTTACTGATATTGATCTCTATCTCCCTAATTGTAATATTATACACTTTATTTAACAATATTAAATGCTATAAAAAGTATAAATAGATAGTATAAAGGCACCCCTATCGTAATTCATTTCATGATCATAAAACTAATTACCAGTAACAATAATCATATCGAGACGTAAAAAACAAATATTTTCAAACTTGATTGATTAATGAAATTATTGAAACAGATGTAAAAAAATGTGTTATGTATTTTTTTTTTCAATAATCGATCTTTGTGGGTTGTTCTAAAAAGTGCAAAGCTAAGTAAAGTCGATCTAAACAAAATATGCATCAATCTCATAGTAACCAAAGTCCATGTACAAATGATAATTGATTCTTTGTCTCTACCTACCTTAAAAGGTGAATTAATAAATGCGAAGAAAGTGTGCTGCAGCCTAGTAAGTAGTTTGTGTTCTCATGCAATTTCAAAGTTCTTCAAATTTATATACAGAAAAAGTTAGATTTTGCGAAAGGAATTCAAATTACTTACATCTAATAATTTTCTTGTTGATAGGCAAGAAGGTAAGCGCTCCACCTCTTTTGGCATTTAACATTTTCATTATTCAAATTCATGATTTCTAGCATAGAGCACACGCCTAATCAAGGAGAAACTTCTTAGGTATTTTACAAAAATACGTAAGCTTTACTACCTAGCCCTCCACAACCTAATGATATTGATGTAACTCGACTACAATTGAATCTAATGTTATAAAGAAGTTGCATTTTCTATGTTATATCGATAATGTGTCTGCTGATGTTGTTGTTATTTGGCTTCGAAAGATGGAGCGCTGTTACATAGTCAGTTTACTGTGTAGGCGAGAACTCCGTGGGTTCAAGGATACGGCAGTGCATCTCTCGAATGAGCGGAACGGTGTAAGCGACGCACTCGTCCCAGCCCGGGTTGCGCCACGTGCTCTCACGTGTCTCGCGGCGAGCTTGCAGGTCCTTGTAGCCTGAAATGATTACATGCAGATGTATAAAAATTATAAAATAAAAGAAGATTTTGTTAAATAAACAATAGAATGTGCAATAATCAAAATCAATATTTTTTTCTAAACGTTTACAGGTAAAGACGGCGGCGGCGTACTTCGGACCAAATAATACGATCGTTTTAAAGAAAATACAAATGCGTTTGACCTTTTCTTTTATCCAGGAGAAAAATAGCTTTAGTTTGAAGGTCGAATTTACATTTTTTTTCACATGATTGACCTTTAACGTAACTGAAGTACAACAAGTACTAAACATTTCTTAAGTTATTTATTAATGAGGGTAATTAAGTACTTACACCAAATATGATGCACATTGTAAAGTCGCCCAATCTGAGAAAAGTATCCGGCGAAGGCTTCATCCTGCGAGCGACGGAACTGCAGACCGCGCGCCCAGTTGTTACCCCATTCGATCATCGTACCAGGCTTCAAGCTATAAATTAAAAGCAAGTATTATTTTTTTTCAAGTAGATACTACAAATGTATTCTGGTATTGCTCCAAACCCAACTCTAAGACCCATTTGCCAATTTGTTACCTGTAAGATCGGATCTCATAGATATTTTTGCCAGGGCGTGGCTCGCCGTCAGGCCAGAAGCTGAATTTCAACAAGTATTGCAGATGTCTGGAACGCACGAAGTTACCGCGCTCTTTCTCCAGGGTTCGGTATTCCTGTAAGGGTTCAAATTTACCTATATTAATACGTATGTATTTTTTAAAGGCCGTCATGTCTGCAAAAATATGCATTGGTTGCTTAGATATTCAGTATGTTTGTAGGGCAACTATGAGCAATGAAGTAGTGGTGGCCTTATTGCTAGGTGGGCAGCATCTTCTTCACAATCTTCTACTTTATGTTTGGGAATAGACCATAAAATGCACATGATAACATTTAGCTAATAGCTTACGCAACCTAGCTGTTTCAATAGCTTACTTTGTTCTCCTTGAACATAATCTTGGCTTTGTCGATTTTCTCGAAGCCGCCGACGTAGCGCCACAGGTGCAGAGCCTGGTCCATGTCGCCCACAGACACGGTCCATGATCCCACTAGCTCACAACCTAACTCTGCCTTTTGAGAGTGGACAAACTCCACTGAGGTTTTGCTGTAGGGGGTTTTTGTAACTTTTTATTTATTATTGTTATTTAAAATTTTATTGTTACCCTTTAGTAATCCCCAAGTTACAGAAAAGTTTATTGAGAGCATTGACATGGACATTGAGGCATTAATTCATATAAGGTAGAGTAATTTTCATCAGATTTTTGAGAATTGCCATTCTACAACTAGTTAATATTAATAAGACAAGATTAAAGATTTGTGTACCTATAGCAGACAAAATGGTCATCATATACTATTTGGTAGAAAATTAAAAAATGACTAACTAGCACAACCAGCAATGACAGTCATTGCAAAGTACAGGTGAGAACAGAATGGTATCAGAAAAGTACATGACTGTATATAAGAAGGTCCATAACATAACTGCAAAATAAGCACAAGGCAATTTAATAAGTACTTATATGTAATTTGCACCATATTGGAATGATAACTGGTATTGATAATACTCCAGTGGAGTTTTTATGAAACCCATGAATATTATATGGTACAGGTCAAGGTACTGTTGATAATGAAAATTGTAAACAATTTCATAGTATGTTATCAACGTACGCCGAACAGAACTGCTGTTCTATTTACAGATTAGATGGTTGCATAACACTAATAAGGAACCTATTAGTATGCGGCCGG
The DNA here is from genome assembly GCA_947563765.1 of Anarsia innoxiella. Classification (NCBI taxonomy): domain Eukaryota; kingdom Metazoa; phylum Arthropoda; class Insecta; order Lepidoptera; family Gelechiidae; genus Anarsia; species Anarsia innoxiella. Next base: position 4,019,203 of record OX387410.1, on the reverse strand, counting down.
CATCTAGATAGACGCCGACTTACGTATTTTGTTATATCAATGAATACATAATACGTACTAGTTCTGTAGATATTTGTCGACGGAGTCCGGCCTTATGTTATGTGTATGTAGGGCGTATATAATCTCCTTATCACTTAGCATACGACTGTGAGACTCCTTCGTAGGTTCTATCTTCCGCACCAGCAGTTTTGAAAGCCAGTTATCTTCGGCGTTCAGCCGCGCGCTCGTAGAAATCAACCTACAAAAATAACTTTTACTCTTTACGACACGACAACGTTCCAAATTTAACCGGACACACAAATAGATTAACATTGATGGAAAAGTACCTTGCATTTTTCGGAATTGCAGCACCAAAGTGTAAGACTTTATTCAGAGAAGCCATGGCGGCAGATAACGAACTCGATTATGTTAATCACACAAATTACGGGTTGTTACTTAGATGCTTGTTATCAATTAAATTGACAAAAACACTTGAAGGTTATCTAATGATTTGATGTCAACTTATTTCCATATATTGACCCGTAGTGACATCTATTGCATGTGACCAGAAGCTTGAAATAAATAATGTACACGTAAAGGAATGTAGTTTCATTATTTAATCAAATTGTTTAGGAAGATAAGACAAACTTGATTATATCTTATTAGTAATTTTAAAGTCATGCTTTAAAATAAAATGTATGTTTTACCTATCTCTAATAACTCAAATTAATACAGAAAATCCAGTTAATGCTCATTGCGTGCATCGGAACTTTATTATCGACGCTTCATTCTACGCATTCAAGTTACATTAATACCACTTGTTCCTAAAAAAATACGTACGGTTACCAATTATTATTCAATAATCATTGTTTTTAATAAAAAAATCTCTTTTGTGCTAAATTATTCTATATTTAAGTTTAAACTAAATAAAAATATTATATTATGTTATATAAGATTTGCGTAGAATGGATTAAAATACAGTCAAGAACATATTAGCTGATATTTTGTATCTATGATTAATATTATTATAATTATTATTATTAAGTGTGCTTGTAATCAATTGAATTTACTGTTAACTGTTATTTATGTACTGTGCAGTGAATAAATGATTTATCTATCTATCTATCTATCTATCTAATTTTGAACCCTAGCATGAAGCAATACAGTTTAATTTAAGTTTTAAAAGTATCGGTAAACTTAGGTTGCTTTACGTATAGTTCGTTTTTGTTGAATATTTTTTGTGCAAATATGAATTTAAACAGAGACAAAAACCAAAACATTGATATTGCTCTGTCACCGTCTTGCAAATAATCTTTGTATATATGAGCGAATTTTAACAAGGCTGTATATTTGTTGCTTGACTTGACAGGTTGTCGAAAACATGAGAACTGACATGGAACTGACAGATAAAGAGATGAAACATCAACATCATCATTTTGATTATTGGACATTGTCATTTATTCAATATTAATTAAACAGGCAAATAAAAGATTTTAAAATAATATTGCTGTTTCTAAAGTAAATCATCCTTCGTCGTAACACCTCGTCATGGGTGCGTAATTTTACTGAACCGTTCTGTTTCGCTAGTGATAACTTGTTTGTTGTTTGTGGGCGGCGTAGTGAAACTTGTGCATTCAATCAAAGTGTAATTAAAGTGATGTCTTTTCCTACAGCATCGAGCGAGGTGACGAAGCTTCAGCAGCACTTGGCGCTGTTGAAGGAGGAGTATGGAAAGTTGCAAAGTCATTGTGCAGAAGTTGAAAGAAAGTATACATTGGCGGCTGCATCGGCCGGTGACCTGAGCGAAACAAGTTTCGTCGCTCGGTTACTGATGACTGTAGCTACGTTATACGGACGGGAGACATATTCCGATATACAAATCAAGTTGCAAAGCAAGTCCATGCCTGGACATAAGTTTGTCCTCAATGCCCGCTCAGATGATTGGAATGAAGATGCTTTGAAGAGCCTTGACGAACTCGGTAAGCCTTGAACTGAATCATCTGACTGGAAAATAACTATTTTTAAAACTACCTTGATTTAAACAATGCAGGTTGTGACAATTCAATGCATCTTACAGATTTGGAGTACATTGTGTTCTAAAAATACAAATATTTTGTGAATTTATTTCAGATTGGTCGACTCTCCCTGATGATATAGGGGCAGCATTACTCAAATGGCTGTATACAGATGTAGTGGACCTATCGAGGGGTGATGCATTTGCTTTACAACTCATGAAATCTGCTGCAAGCTTCAAGTTACATGGACTTGTACACAAGTGCGAGCAGGCTTTAATTGCCTCTGTGGGTGTTAGGTAAGCACATTATAGCATATAATGGTATCTAATGACTACTTCAATATAATTGATGCTTGTTACTTTTTATGTAATACTCTATCTGGGTCAACAAAGTATCACATTAGTATTCAAACATTATGATTTGTCTAGATCTTTCCTTACGGAAGTCATTGTAAAGAACATTTAATACTGTTTGCTAATGAAAAAGGAATGTTTAAGTAACAATTTGTTGGAACAAAAGTATGATAAGATAATAAAGGGCTAGTACTTCTTATGTGGTGATAAAATGTCTTATTATGCAATTGATAAGTACTTTACTTGATTTTTTAAATATTGTCCTACTATGTATACTGTATCTAACTCACTTGTTCAATTTCTGGTATGAATTTTCAGAACTTGTGTGAAGTTCTACTCAGCTGCGGATGAGATTGGGGCATCAGCTTTGAAGGAGCACTGTTCTGCACTTATATCAGCACATTGGGATGATCTCACTGGTAAGACTTGCTTATACTTTATAGTTAGTGAGGATTCCATGACAGACTGACAGACTCACTGATAGGTAGATTTACCACTGATAGGTAGATGGAATTCAATTCAATAAGAATGGAGAAGGATAAATAGATAAGGAAGAAAATATGAAAAAGAATGAAAGGAAAAATAGAATAATAGTATATAAACAAATTAACAGTATCAGTATCTTTAATACATAAGATAGTTTATCGCAAATATAGCTAGGCAGAATTCCAAAATCTGGAATTTGTTTGATGAATTAAACATGCTTTTGTGCTGTCGTGATTCCCCTTTTCGTCATTTAATGTGCTATTGAAGTATCTTTGAATAACTTATTGTATTAAAGGTTTGAAAAATCATCTTACATTATAACAAAGGCATGTTTTCTTACATAAGAGTTTTGAACAAGTGCCAGCCTCTTATGTTTGCCCTTTTTTTAAAAGTTCATAACATCGAAAGACTAATTCAAGCAGATACGTTTTTAAAATGGTGTAATATTATAAATGTATCTGTGTATAGGCGAGGACTTCGCTCACATGTCGTCTGCCCTGCTCTATCGTATGCTGAAGAGCAAGACATCGCAACCACTGCACGGCGCGGTTCGTCTGCTTCGAGAGGATGTGGTCTTCCTCTGTCTCGTCGAGAACCATGCTAATGTGAGTACCTATAGTGATATTTTAGTCGCGATTATTTTAGCAATGACTTCAATGTACTTGGCGCCCGTTTCCCCACTTACAGATAAAATTTAACTGACAGATAAATCTAGAAACAGGTATAAAATGTCTGTTGTTAAATGATGAAACAAGTCAATTTAATCATTTTAAGTTGGAATGACTTCTTTCTAGAGACTTCTAAAAATTTTATATTTTCACCTACACTGAATTATGTGACACACTACACCTATTTGGCAGAAGTTACTCATATAATTACTAATAGATATCGAAAATTATCTTGCTTGGGCATCAGGATTCAGGATACATAAACAGAAACAAATATAAAGCATTATTTTATTTAAAAGAGTATTATAATAAGAAGGAATGATTTTTATAAAATTTTAGGATCTGAATAAAAAATTGTACATCTTTTCTAACAAATTTAGCGATGATGGACTAGCTACATACTACGTCAATTAAATATAGGTATCTTATATTCTAATAGGAAAGCCTTTAAGTCTTTCCCTAGTATATTCCAAATGACTAGTTGACATCATGGAATAAATGATATGATACAAATTATACTATATGTATAGTCTAAGTTAGAAAGCACCAATAGAAGCTCTTTTAAAGTCTTTGGAACAAACTTTAGGATATACAAAAACTAAACTATAGTTAATTAACTATGTTCTATAGCTAAATGGTGACTGTTGTTTTAAAAACAACATTTAGGTGATACAAAAAGTACAGAGCAAAGAAAAACAGCATTTTACCTAACAGATTTTTACTAACTTTGTGCTCATTTTGGATTATGTTCGTTATCAGCTCATATATGTCCCCACCGAGGGGCACGAGCCTACTCTCATACAGAGTGATTAGGCCGTAATCCACCACGCTTGCCAAGTGCGGGTTGGCGGATTTCACATACACCTTCGAATTTCTCCTCTGGTGTATGTAGGTTTCCTCACGATGTTTTCCTTCACCGTTAGCAAGTGGTAATCGAATAAATTGATCCGTACATGAGAAATAAACTCAGAGGTACGGGCCCCCGCCAGGATTCGAACTCACGCCCTCAGAATTCGAGGCAAGCGTTCTACCAACTGGGCTACCACCGCTTCATTGGATTATGTTACTAACAAATATTTTGTGATACATTAAAACAACAAAAGGCACGAAACTCAACTTATGCTTTGAATATTTTTTGTGGTACGTTTCTCATCACTAAATACTAAAAATAAAATAAAATAAAACAATCTGGCAGTACCAAAGCTTTCATCAAAAAATGTAAATAATACAACATAACATAATATAAACGTCAATTACTTTATATTATCTATAACATTGCCTAAGTTTTCAAAGCTATACAAAATTATGTTTACAGAATATACCATTTTAAAATCCTCTTCAATATAAAATAAATGTGTACGAAAACATGAATTTAAGCGTCATTATCAAATTCCGTATGTTGAGTATTATATTTAACACTATCTCACTGAAAGTGTGTCGTTGACGATATTTTAACAAGTGCAAATATTTTGGTGCAGATATATGTTACCATACTCGTGTGAAATACATTTACGTACCTACTTAAGTTCCGTTTTTGATAGATTCAGTTGTCTCTGATCGTGTTTCTTTACAACAGTCATTTAATAAATATGTGTAGGTACATAATTTTTATAAACTGCTATTTCAACAGTTTAAATATAGTATATTTTGTTTTACTTATAGATAACATAACAATGTGAAGTATAAATACATTGTTTTATGATCAATATTTCCTGAAGGCTCTAAAACAATTGCATTTTACTAACAAATAACGCATTTAAATCGTATTAAAATGTACCTCTACAAAACACTCGTAATTATATGTAAAAGGCTACTAATGAGCAAGCTATAAAAAGAACCAACCAATTTAGTGAACTCTAAATCTAATCGAACTAGCGAACTATAACGTAGTTAAATATCCCAAGTCGTACGTCGCTTAGCAATTGTACTTATCTATTGTATGTAAATTATAATCGTAAAACGGACTACCTATATTGATAACATGTAAAAATTATTTGAAGTTATTTAGTATGCTCCAAGCTGTTCTGTGGTACTTAAGTACTTTAAAGGCATATACGCAGTTCACAAAGTTATTCCGTCCTATTCCTAAACCGCATAGCTATTAAAAGCTGACTTATTTATATTATTATGAGCTGTAAAACTTACTTGAACAGTCTTTGGCTAGCGTACTTTAGCTTTGAAGTTTAGAACGCAAAATAAACTTAACATATTTAAATGTTTCGACTTTTCAAAAAAGGGATAAGTAATGACCCCTTTACCCTACCCCGATCTTTATGGAAGAACATAAATAAATTACTGAACTTACCATCATCTTCGTTAAGGAGTGTTTAATTGTCTACCTACTGTTAAACTAACCATAAAACGACCATTGCTAAAACTTCTAGACCAATTCTATGTAATTTCTCAGTACCATTACATAGGTCTCCCCTACAGAAGCAATTCGTCGCTCGCGTCGGTTTGTCATTTTCATTGGAGTCTTGAAAGCAACCTTCCTGGTAAACTTCGTGGACGATGTTCACGTGTTTCCACTGCCCATTGATCTTCTCTTGTTCGCCATCCATCGTTTGATGCGCGCAGTCTCTTTCGATGCTTGACACTGAAATTGTATTTAGAGTTCAATCATAGTGTAGTTGTTAATAGAGACTTGAGTTAATCGGTATGGAAAGGTTTTCTACAAGATTACTACGATGGCAATATTTTTTCCGTTATCTGGCTCTTTTTTCTGACTCAAAAAGGTGTCCAAACCAAATTATAACCCTTTTATGCAGGTGAGCAAAGCCGATACATAAAGACGCCTTTATATTATCATCTATCTGCATTCCATTCACTGGAAGTAGTGCAAGAACATAGCGCTCTAAATCACACCTCACGATCCACTATGGTTTTATAATTAGACCCAATTTACACTTAGGTACAGCAATATTTCTGATAGGTAATTTTTTCATTCATTGTCCAAATTGTATTTATGATTCATTATTCGGACCTAAAGCACTGCTTAGTAAGTGCGCCTGCGGTTTGCCGTGCTATTGTATATTTTATCATTACTAAAAGACCAGTCTATTTACCAATTATATTCATGACGCAAAAATATTATTCCTGAAAATTATAAATTACTGTTATCATTATTTGGAGCCCAACATACTTTCATGTTTATACCAAAACTTTATACCGATTTACTCCAGGTTCGTCATCATCGAAACTGGTAATTTTCCAATCTCGTCATATTCCTGATTCATCATAATCCATACTCGTCATGTCATGTACATTTATCTGCACCGACAGATAGAACTGAGTGTAATTTCTATGCCGATAAATGTACATGGCATGACGAGTGTGGATTATGGCGAGTTTGAAAAGTGACCAGTTTCGAAGATGACAACCCAGAATAAATCTTTATAATATGTAGTTCTCCATCCATCATACTAAGTTCGTTAATAGCAACATTATTTGATATAGGTAGTTTTGTAGTAGTTTTATACTAAATGTTATGACAATGTGTTATTTATTACATTGGTTAAGTGTTACAACCACCTATTTGGTGTAATAGGGCGCGTCGAGACGCGCCCTCGTTTCCCTTTAGCGTTAGAATAAAGTGAGCTTTTACCGCATTCGCGATAAAATTGCGCCATTCGATATGTGCCAGTTCTTACGAGAATGTTTCCTTTTAGGGGAACACATATAATTTATGTTACTTGGTTTATTGTCTCATTTTTACTCACCCATATAATATAGTTCGATAAACAAATGAGTAGTATACGAGTAAATAAAGATTCAGGTGATTTCTTTCAAAAGGAAAACATTGATTACCTATTGTCGTTATAATAAAAGCACCGGTAGCAAGGTCCTATTCAAATCCCAAAAACAATGTAAATAACACTATTTGGGTATTTCAAGTCTAGAGCATTTACAGAAACACCTACCTATTGTCGTTATAATGAAAGCACCGGGGGTAAGGTCCCATTCAAGTCCCAAAAAACAAAGTAAATTAGACTATTTGGGTACTTCAAGTCTAGATAATTTACAGAAACACCTATACCTTTTCTGGCTTTCTTCAGCCAGAAGACTATTACAGACTTTATAGCTATGTGGGCGTCCTTATACCTTTGTTATACTCAAGGCAATACGTACCTAAGGTAAAACCTTTTACTATTGCTTTATAAAACTAAGGTTTTGCTATCTTAGAATATATTTATCTACCTAGTACTAAGACTCATTCTAACACTTTTTTATATTTAAAAGCAAACCTTAAAATTAAAAACATATTTACGTTTTTTAGTATTAATATCGTAATTAATAAAGTTGGATGCGTCAAGGCGAGGTCGTCAGGTCGAATAGGTCAAACGGTCGTTGCCTTCACGAACAGCTGGCTCTTGGGACTTCTTTGGTATACTTACTAACTCGTTACAAGCTATTCTTTATTAACAATGGGGTTATGGAGCCCAAGTCTTGCTATTTTTGTCGTGTGTGTAACCAAAATTATAAGCGACATATTTTGTGAGTGAGTTGGGCGAGTAAAAACGGTTCCCACATACCTACATAGGAACTACACATAAGGAATGTGTTTCCACATGTTAGCAGTTAGCTATTGCAAGATTTTTACATTGCGGAAAATACCAATTTTCCTTGAGAGTTATCTAAAGGACTTTAAAAATGTTGTAATATTACATTCATTTACTGCGGTTAAAATGACTTTTCATTTGGTTGTGCTACCTGTTGAGGAGATGCAACTCTACTCCTCTTGCCAACGTTGACTTTTTCTGAGCACTAGTGCTATATTATATACAGTATAATTAATGATTTACCTCCTAAACTAAGCAGTAGTGTGACCTTCTTGATGCAACCAGTGGAGCTGGGACAGTCTGTTATAAACCGATCGCTACCGTCGAAGTGTTGACACTCCGGCACTGGCGAATCGCTGTACGTCTTCTCCGGCACGCATTTGTAGCACTGGATTGCGTTTGATACTAGAAAATAATATAAAGTATTATGCTACGAGTTCCCATAAAATGATTTCCTTGAGCAATCTTTGACTAAGCAAAGCTAATGCTTCTTTACGAAATATGTCACTAGTGTTAACTCAATGTAGATTGAACATGTACGGAGTACATAATGAAACAGATAGTTCGAAATTTTAAGGCAATATTAATTAGCGTTAGTCGTTTCATCCAATTGACTTGTGATTAACTCTGTCTGACGAGAGAAACCTAATCAATTTATCTGATGAAAAATTACATGTGTTTTGTTGCATATCGTATTCAGTAAAATTGTATAGATATTTTTTAACAAAATAAAAGTTTTATCTAGTTTGTTCAATGTTATTTAGTTACAAAGTGCACCCATTAACACGACAAATTGATACTTTAAGTCGAAATCCGGTTTTATACAAAGGTCTTTCTGTTTAGTTACATACATATAATATAACCATATGGTTTATGTTCATCACCTTATTTGTCTTGCATCGTAATAGTTCTATTAGATGCCGCACACCCATTCGTACGTATTACCATTATAATATGATTCGTTTCCTTGTACCCATTAAAGTTTGCGATTTACTTAAATCAAAGCATTCTTGAGCTCTTCGGATTTAATTTATTTATGGTCGTTTTTAAGTTTGTTCACAATATTATCAAATGTGTTAAGGACAATAACGATGCATTGTCTAATCTAAAAAGGTCAGCTTGACTAAAATTGTTATCTGAATGTTTCTCTTATCACAGAATTATCTTTCTCAAAAACGAGCTCTTGAAACAAAGATCTGTTTCTGAAAAATAATTAAATTTCATGCACTTGTTGGATAAAATGTTGAATGTTATTTTAAATTTTAACCTACTTTGCCAAGATTGCGTTATTGCTGTGAACTTTTTGCATTGTTCGTGTCTAAATTAGCCTTCATTACACCCACTTCGCGACATTTTTCTGTTTCTGGCCAGATGTGTCGAAATACTATCGGCACTTGATTTACATACAAAACGAGTGCGACGACCATTAACGCATAGTAATGAACCGATAATGTTATTTACTTAAGTAACGCTCAACTGCTAGTGTACTATATCCTCATTAATTAGTTTTATGCATTAATCATTTTACAATTTATAGTTTATTTCTTACAGTTTGTAGTACCCATGTTATAAATGTTATACTTAAATTATTCAACGTTTAAAATATCCGCAACCCACAACTTGTAAACTTTTACTCACATTCCCAAAACATTGTAAACGCCAACATAAACATTGAGAAATCCATGTTCAAAAATAAAATTACACTTAAAATTCTTCATAAACCACTTAGGACTAAATAAACTATCACTAGTGATTGAAAACGAGTGATTTTTCCCGTCACATCGAATCGTATTTATTTACAACGCGTAGCCGGCTGCGGAGGCACATGTTCAACGTGTGTAGCCATCGCGCGACTGAAACCGCCGACTACACATTCGTGTCATGATTCACAGGAAGGATACTAGCTGGCAAAACGGGACATGTCCAAATATCGAAGAATTGTGGCACTTATTCTTGCAATATATTCGAGTGGCTCTGAATCACGCGATCGATGCTGCCGGTGGCGCCGACGCGAGGTCGCCTACTGCCCAACGTTTGGCGGTTATCGTATTTTTGTGTTGGCTGTTTTATTTTGATTTCAGCAACAGGTATCTCCTGCTGATTGAAGCGCTGCAAGTTCAATGAACACTATGCACGCAAAAGTTGAACGTCTTTATTGCTGAAATACTGTAAGCGGTGTTCCTACAGCTGGCTTATTTCGATGAAAAGCTCTACGTTTTTGTTTATTACGTATTTCGTTCAAACTTTCATCAAGTACTTTTTATAGTCTAGTCTGCTTTATTTAAAAAATATTCCATACGCGAATTTGTTTATACTTTTGATATTTTGAAGCTAGTTCATACATTACATGTCATTGTTCCGAATTTCAAAAGCACGCGCTCGCAGTCATAACCTCACGTAGCAGTTCTAAGCTGGTGACATGGAATATAAATTTTACGACATATACCGTTTTACACTCGTCCAGTAGTTGTGAAATATTCCTCCTCGTATCGAGTGGCCGCCGACATCCTTTACATTTGCCACTGAAGATAATGTTGTGATCTGAAAACTATGCGTCATAAGCTTTTGTCCTGCGAACTATTATAAATATAAAACGTAAATGAGTTGAGGACTATTATTTTATATTAGCTGGGTATTCACTTTTGCAAGAGAAGTTTTTCTTGCATCCTAGTTCTATGTCCTTCGTACAGCTGATAAATATATAATTATAAATCGATGTTTCTATAGATACAAATAACACGACTGCTTTAATATATATTTTTTAATTTATTACACTATAACCAGCCGAAAACATCACCATTATATAAAGGAGACTATCGCAAATCAGTGGTGTCATATTAATATAGCTTACACATGTAATTTATTACTTACTTACTTACAGTTTATTATATTGATAAAATGAAAATGTCTGCGTGCCTGATCTGACTGAATTTTAATTCCATTTGCTTTAATTAAGTAATTAAAAAACTAATCCTATTAAATGTGACAGGTAGATAATTTTTAAAGCTGACTGAAATGAGGTTAAACCGTAACCTACTTTTAAAGCTCATGTAATACCTACTTAATTAATGATAGATCAAAGAGCTAGATAAAAATATGCTGGATACCAAGCAAGCATCAAAGTTTTTAAGGAATTGAAATACAGCCGTAGTTAATAGATAATCTTGGCAAATAATTCGCTGAGACCAGAAACGATATTTGATGACTATGTTGTTGTAGAAATCTTCAGCGCTTTACATACTAACAAAAATTATGACCAATTTTCTCTATATTACATCTGGCTTTCTAAAGATTGGTAAGGTAGAAGTTAAGTATTGATTTTGGCAAAAACTTGTTCGGGCGTTGTGCTATAAATTAATCGTCAGGCGTCTGGCGTCTGTCTGCCGCCTATTAATTATACTAAGCTGTTTGCTGTGTAAATGTTTGCCCGAATTAGTAGCCGTTTACTTATCACCCGCAACCTTGCTTTGTGCGATTTGTGCGTATTATTGTGTATTATTGTGCCTTGACCTATAATTTGCTTTAAGTAATTTTCTGCGCTTCGTTGCCTTCATTTTTCCACTTATCACTGCGTAAAAATTAGAACAAGATAAAAACAAAATTAGTATTAAAATAACAACTTTATTAATTCATATTTTCTCTTTATCGGTTTTGTGTAAATGATTATTCATTACAAAATATTTTTCTTTGGAAGCAATTCATTTTAAAATTACTCATCGCAAATATATTATCCGTGGTTATTTTATTTTTTATATTCAGGTACCTACATACTTATTACTTAGGTACCTACCTACTTTTTCATTTTCAGTCATACATTAGGTTCATACTTATTAATAGTCAATACATTAAAATTACAAGTTATATTTCCTAACTAACGAGCAACACTTTTAACCAACAGTTAAACTAAACAATGTCAGTGTAACTAGTTTAAATTACAGTAGGAATGGCAATATAAAACGCTATTTAATTTATTAAACATGGCCATAAAATCAGCTCTCAGGAAGATTATAAGTGTTACTACTTCTAGGAAAATACATGGAAAATTGATCTACTAAGTAAAATTGATAAAACTTCTTAAAAAATCGCCTAATTCACAGCAAAACCATAAAGTGATTATTCGTAATATTTACATATTTTACTCAAGACGTCATTAATATTATTTAGATAACAATCTTAGGAATTTTCCTTGTTTAAATTACACCATTATTATTTCAATAATTCATACGTAATTTATAATTTATTAATGGTCCCTTTGGAATTAATTCGTCATACAATATTATCACAAGTATTTCGATACATTCTAGAGAACATCCGAGACGATCATTTAATTATGAAAATATTTCTTAGATAACTTTTATGCAACTTCTGCCAGTACTTAGATGCAATAATTCTCATCTTCCAACGAACAAAAACTGGTATATCAATTCGATGTTTCCTTTGATTTCATTTTATACGCATCACTGTTAGCAATCATCAGGATGTACTCTTCCTTGGTAAGTTATAGGAGAATCACAATCACAACCTAAATTGACAACAACCTACATTATTGGCACTGAAGTAGCATCACTTTAGTACTCAGTCTTTGCACTACCTAAGACTGTTTATATATTTCATAAGATTGAAAACTACGATGACTCCCATGATATCCGTGTATCCCTCGTGGTTCGTGGTTGGCGACGCGTTGCATAGATTGCTGCGGCAGTAGCAGTATCTGGAAAGGAAATTATAGGTTTTTTATTTGTCATTTCTTTAAATGCCAATCTCAGCCTTTGGTCTGTATATTCCTAGTAGCGGCCTTTATATTTTGACATAGTTGCTAGGGTAAAAAGTTGTTAAGTTGGCAAATATACTTATATTCTTTGAAACTGGCATGTCATGAAACTAGTTTCGCAATGTTAATCCGACTTTATCATTAACCACTCAATGGTGGTTTCATGAAATAGGATAAAAAGTTAAAATTTCGTAGTTTGCCCATTGCTTAGTTTTATTGCTAACTCAATTATTGAATAGAATCTGTTAGGTTAGGTTACCTAGTCGGCGTAGTCCGTTGGCCTTTATCATCGACATCCTCGCATCCCTCGCGGTACGGCTCGAGAATCTCCATCTTAGGCGACCACTGACCATTCTTGTAGTCCTGGTACTCGTGTTTCTGAAGCGCGCAGTCTCGGAGAGTTGCATCCACTCGCACTGAAATTATATTTACGATTTGGTTATCCGAAAAGTAAGAAAGTTTAAAAAATATCAACCTAAATCACGATCAAATTCACACATTGGACATCTATTTCATCAAGTGAAACGTGATAAAAGAGCTGTAAATAGCATGTTTTAAAATTAAAATATACCAACCTCCATTAAGCAAGTCGAGATGAAACTCCTGCTTCACACAAAAAGTAGAATAAGGACAGTCCACGATGAACTTCTTAGAGTAGTCAAAATGCATGCAGAGACGCTCGGTGTCATTGTAGTAGTGTCCTGATGGTGGGTTTATGTGACACTGGTAGCATTGCAGAGATGACACCCCTGGAACATTCATTTAACAATATTAGACATTTAATGACACGATGAACTGCTAAACGATATTAAGTGTTATCAAAAGATTATTGATGCAATTTGTAATTAAGTGTAGCTTGCGTGTGGCGTGAGTCACTGCGAGCTATTTGCGTTATTTATAACATGTCAGTGTCGACGGCCTTAACACTATTCATATCTTAACAGTCTGCTTAAGAATTGTATAAGAGACACTGTAGATCATTTGGGGCTAGTTTTTGTGTCTATGCGTAGAGCGATTTCAACATTTTTAACTAAACTTTGACGTTACTTATTAACTATGTTAACATGAGTTATCTATACGTATATTGACCTAAAGTTCATTATTGTAAAGGTAAGGTTTATTGAAAGATACTGTTAAAAAATGTCAATATGAACATTTACCTAATACTTGTCAGTTTTTTAACAACCATAATTCGGTTACAATCTTAATAATTAATTATATATTATATATTTGGATGACGTTCATTGCTCGTTCACGTGGGCAGAACACATGGCAAGATTCATTTTGTATCAGATCAAAAAACTTTGAACTGCTTTGAAGGTTGTTGACCCTAAAGTCGCCTGTCAGTTTCCTTACATGCACTACATGCAACATAGCCATCAAACAATAGATATCTTTCTTATTTCAACTGATTAAAAGTGTCCTCAAATCCAGTCATAGTATGCAGACTCAAAACTATATAGGTACCTAATTTGAAATATTTTAATATTCCTAGCCCTGCCAAAGAAGATTTGTATGAATCACAATTTACTCCCACGCAAGTTATCATTACACATGCGCGCTGGGCTGCTCCTCCTGCCCCGCCACCGCCGCCGGTCAGTGAATGGGTGCTCTGGGTGTCGAACCTTGTCCTATTTGACCGTCAGCCATTGTGAGCATGATGGTAACAAAACATAATTATTTTTTTAATACCATGTGTGTGTATGTGGAAGGCAAAAATACTGCAGCTACACCGTGAAAAAAATACTAATCTAGTTGGTTGTGTTAAATAATGCCAATATATTTTCTCAATTGGTATGGGCACATTATAGGAATGGCCCTATTAATTAGAGTCATCTTTATCTTATTATTATTTGTACCTCATCGCGAGTGCATCAGTGCGGATTATTTAGAGGTAGTCGAAACCGAGAAGTCAGCGGTATTAAATACCACGAATAACAGCGGTCGTGCAGATATTGACGCGGCATATCATCATCAGGATGATAACACTAAAGATACAAGAAAGCTTCTCTTTGTGAGAAAGGAAAATATTTCCTCAATGTTTAATGTAACAAATGATACTATTGAGGAATCCCCGAAGCCAACACGAACTACTATGTTTCGCGAATTCACTGATGAAGATTATTACTACAACGATGACAATGATGACGGTCCAAATAATTCATTACGTCAAGGTACAACTGTGCATCCTATCCTAAGTAAACTTAAAAACAAAATCGTTATAGCTACAAACCAATACAATGCATCAGTGAATACTACAGAAGAACATCGAAATACCTTTAACGAGCTCTACAATTTAGAACCGGCAATTGAAATGCTGCCTCTCCGAGGGGAAGTATATCAAAGTCCTAACTTTACTACCTGGTATGTGCCAGAAAGGTATCCGTGTTGGGAACTACCTATTCTATATGGGGAAATGGAAAGAAAGAGAAATGCTTCCGACGTTTTTTTAATTCATCCCTTTGCTCTGAAAAATGTAAAACACCAAAATATTACTGATGATGAAATAAAAAATATCAATGCAGCTCCTGATGAATTACGTACTAATAAGTGGTGTTCCACGTCTCCGTGCTACGGCGATCATATCTTGTGTTTATTTCCTCATAGAAGAAATGCTAAGATATGTGATGATGACTATAAAGTGAAGGCGCCAAACGTGTGGGATCGGTTGGCGCTTGTGAACACATTGAATTCGATGCGAAACCACGTTGCAAGGGGCTCTTTGAATCACTATCCATATCTTCCTCCGGCGGCTAACATGAGGCAGGTGGTATACGACAACGATCTACAGGCAATGGCTTCAAGATGGCTTCGTCAGTGCTTACCAGGACCCGCTCCCTGCTCAGCACTCGATTATCAATTTGTTTCTCAATTAGAGTGCACAAAATATGCAGATCCATGTTGTATAGGCAAGACAGACTATACAACGAAATGGTAAGATGGCAGATTTAATATAGGTACCCTTCTAACGCATAAGCTATGTATTTATTGACCGTTTATAATTATATTGTATTTTTCCTTTAGCACCCCTCGAGAGGAGTGTTTCGCTCACCCGGTAATGGGCTGCCTTCACGCATGGTTTTGGAGTGCTGAAGATAAGCTCGATACCACAGCCATCAGATGTGGTAACATTGAAGTGTTCACTTACAACTTAGCACAGTTGATTTGGGCAAACACTAATAAAATAGGTTGTGCTTATGGAGAAAAGCCTAACGGAGACGTGAGAGTAGTTTGCAATTTTGCTCCGGGTGCACCGTTTTATATAAACACGAGATATTTTTGTGGGTTTTTAGCCTACAGAAACAGTCAAGAGAGATTAGGTAAAACTGATATAACCAGCGCAGAATTCTTACATCAATTAGGTGTCGACCTTATACCCGTGCCACAGAAGAACAAAACCCATTCCGGTGGTGGTGAACTTCAGCCTGAAGAAATCGTATCACATGATGTGCTAAAGAAAAGGTGGGGTGTAGTTAGTTTATTTAAAATTTACGAAGAGAACTGGGCTAGAAAGCAAAAAAAGCTTTTTACAAATGGGACTATAGGTATGGTAGCACGATTGGTAACCAGGTACAGTTTTCACGAAGAGACCACAGCTAGATGCGACTCTGATGAACCGATTTACGAGATCGGCGAGCCGGGCTCCTTGTGCATAGAGACTGGGAGGAAGTTCTACGCCTTGTGCTACGAATTCAGAGACCCTACGCCCGGATACAGGCTTGTTGCTATACTATCGTCTTTATTTCTATTCTCACTTATCCTATATGATTTGTTTAGTAGTTTCGTGAGGCAACTTAATCGTTAATTTTAAACTTATACATAAATATAAAAAATTGATAAATATTTTATTCGTATTCTAGAACTAATTCTGTGCAGAGAAGGCATTTGCTGCCAATGAACACGTTTTAATATTTAAATTCAGTTTGAACAAATCCAATAAGATTGACAAATACAATTGACCATATTAAATAATGAATCATCTGATCACACCGCTTAAGGAAGATGTATCATATTTTGTTTTTCATACAAAACATGTCGATGAACAAGTTCTGGTAAACAAAGTCATTGATGATTCATAGACTTCGTGTACGTACATAAAGTATTACTTACTTTATTGAAAGGCCGAACTAATATTTATCAGTACTTTGTTGACTTAAATCGCAGTCAAACCATACTGAATAAAATGATACGT
The DNA here is from genome assembly GCA_947563765.1 of Anarsia innoxiella. NCBI lineage: Eukaryota > Metazoa > Arthropoda > Insecta > Lepidoptera > Gelechiidae > Anarsia > Anarsia innoxiella. The sequence continues at coordinate 4,002,180 of OX387410.1, read as the reverse complement.
CGATATGAGATGAGTAGTACATTTTTTTTTCAGAAACAGTACAAACATACTGATGCGAGGATACTTGTGCTTAGGTAATATTACGGATGTACCTATGCTACTAAAACGTGAGTACAAGTTGTTGACTTCGGTATTAGTCGAAGGGACCCGTGGTGAGCATCTATTATGAGCAATTTATTAATTCCACAACCCACGCGCTAATTGGTAGCCTTTAGGAGTCATTGCATTGTGTCTCTCTTTGTCGGAGATTGCTCGTGTCATACCTATACATATATGATTTGAAATTATATGCTTGTAAAATATGTGCTAATGCATCTAGTCTATATGAAACCACAGTTCAGTGATTTGCAGCTTTGCTGTAAACTATTAGCGCTAAAAGAGTGAAGGAAAGTGCAAGTTCCACTTAACGCATTTCTCGTAAATGCTAGCTTCCCGTTTACGTCAAATACCTTGCGCACGCGCCGTAACATTTTTTACGTGTAATTTTCACTTTTTACGTTAATTAATCATTCGTTGCGCAAACTTTGTAGGTATACTAACACACTGATGCAACAATTATATAAATATGTAGGTAATAACGCTGCAAATACAAATCTGAATGCAGAAATGTTGTTCACTAAAAAGGAAGCGGTCATTTCGACTTTTTGTAATCCTATAACTTTTTAAAAGTTTTTAATTTCATGTTTCGAAGCGAGCAGTTAACATTTGTGGTCTTATTGTATGAGTCATGAAACTGAATTAGCATTAAACTAAGGAGCCCTTATCAATCAATTTAAGTAACCATTTTATTTACAAACCTGTAACAACCATGGATAAGGCAGCGGTAACTATGGCTAGAAAAGTTGACTCCATGGCATGCGGCTCTGGACCTGATAACGTGACAGCTTCCGCACTAGACCGGTGACCCGAGACAGCGTAAATGTCGTCAGTAGCTTTTCACAACACTTCACTTAGGCCGGGACTTTCGACATCCTTCAATCTGGGGACAAGTTTTATCATTATTATCTAGTTGTTGCTAACGAGATCGCCCTATTTATTTAAATAGTTTTAAGTTTTAATTTAAACGATTAGAATTTAAAGTTTCACATAACAATGAACTTTAATCTTCGGGTAAATAATCAATTTTGTTGGCCTTTTTAAGAGATGAATCTACCATTTACGAGTATATCGTATTGAACACATTCGGAACGTTATGTAGTCCGTATAATTTGTCTTGTGTCGCTTCAACAAATTCTATGATTGTATTGGCCTTAGCCTAGCCTTTGCCTTTATTTGTGTAGTTTATAAACTTCATATCGTATAGAATTTATTCAATTCTTTACCAATTTATTGGTATATGACGCAACCATGCCGGTGTTCTATAATATTGCGTAGTGTTTGACTCGATTTAATTTCAAGGTCGATTGTCTGCAACCTTTCTCCGCTAAACCAATCCAGTACACACAAATCAATGGCATAAACATTATAGCTGTTGCCCAAAATGCGTTGGTTTTAAAGCTTTTTTGTGCGCTGCATTTTAATAAGTACAAAAACATCTGAATTCTGCAGCTCCAAGCAGAATCGGTGGCGATACATTTTAAACAAATGAAGTAGGTAACGTTTTAACGATAATACGTTAACTGCTTTGTTATTTGCTTAGCTCTTAAGAATATGCTCGTAAAACAAGTGCCTAGGTACTTGTGTTAAGTCTTTAACAAAATAGCAGTTCCAGTAGCATGTCGAAATAGAGTTATTAACAGTTTGCACATTATGCACAGTTGATTGGCAAATAAATGTAAATGCGTATAACTTGTAGATGGCTGAGTATGTGAACTGTACCTACAGTGAATCTGTTGGAAGGCTGGTTATACCTCCAAATCTGAATACACATATTTGTTTATTAAAAGTACTTATCTACCGGCGTAATGCTATTCAATAGTATAAGTACTGAAATCATGTCACAAGGGTATCTACTTACTCGCTACTTGGGTTGCGAATTTTAGCTCACGCTTGCGAAAATTTGTTAAAAAAAAATAATTCGCACCCGGACTATTGTGAAATTGAAAGTTGCGTAGTGAATTTTTATGATGCCGGTATTATAGAAATCGAATCGAGCAATTTATTTGAGACCATCGAGCTCTAATAACTGCTCTACATTGACGAACAATAGTTCGTAATAGAATGTGACATATTTTAAGATTAAACAGTGAAGTAAGTTATCCAATAAACTTCATGGCGGTGCCTTATTCTCATTTTTGTCTAAAAAGCAGCTAAAGGCTTAATAGAAATTGTATACGACTGATTGTTAGAATAAATCTGTAAAATACTAGTCAAGTAACACACTCATTGCCAAAGTTTGAAGGTCAGTGCTGCATGCCGGCGATTGAATACTTACCGCATTATGTCAGAACGAGTAGTTAGCGGTAGGTTAAGGTTGTATTCATATAATATGTTGTGTACCTTAACTATATTTTTTATTATCAAGCGTTTATTGTGAAGGTGAAGGCCTAGCAATTAAAATATTTTTTGTTTTTTTTAACGTGAAGAATGTTGAACGGTGCTGGTTCTATGTAGCTTACAACTTTAAGGTTTAATTGAACTAAACTTATACATAGTTTGAAAAATTACATTTCGAACAGGCCTAAATGCAACTGTAAACAAAATATGTAAACAAACACCAATTCTTGTTGTGTAGGTAGGTAGGTACTTTGGACAGTACGTGTGTTACATATTGTATCAGGTACAATGAACTAGGCTGGTTCAGCACAAACTAACTACACATTATTCGCTACCCAGTCAGCCTACTTACGTTTTGCTACGCTTTGCATTACAGTTTTTGCAACTTGCCTAAAGGTGACTACAGTGAGTTAAGTTTTGTAGTTGTCGAGTTGATGGGTACGAAACGTGTTTTGCATTCGAATTGTCTGTCCGGTCTGTCTCTAGGACTCGTCTCGTCGTCACAACAAAAGCTCATGCATTTGAAACATACTTATGTATATTTTATATGTATTATAGATATCTTGTGAAATATGTAGGTAAGGTACCTACTTACCTAAGAGTTGTATTGTAATATAATGTTTCATCCTAGTTTCTGACTCGAGTACCTACTTGAAACTGCTATATTAATTTATTAAATGATTTTTCTATTCGAAGTGATTTGAAAAGTATTAAGATATCAGCTCAATATCAGGCACAAGGACGTTACTTAATGTGTTTTGATACAGGTCCTAATTTAATTCCACTATTGACAAAACGAAAATAGGTACATATTATAAAGCAGAATGAAAGAATCCCAACACGGCAATAATTTCTAGAAATAAATACATGTTGCCGAGTAGCCATTTGTAATAAGTAAGTATAGTTGCAAGAATGACATAAAATACATTTAAAGATCCAGCTTTACCCACTAGCATTTAATTAAGACATACACCTTCCTACATGCACTCGAAGAGGTTTCTTTCGCAATATTTTGCACAACAGTCAGTCGTTCATTAGGTGAAGCATCCTATATCATGCATCTTGTTTCTGCCTTGTTTTAGAGTGTATTTCACAATTCGCTAATAATGCTTTGACCTCACATGGACATATTAATTGTTATGTTAAATATTTGACAATATTTGCGTATCCAATGGACTAAGGGGAGATGGTGCTTGAATATATTTATTTATGAAATCCATTTATTTATCGATAATGGAAAATAAGGAGTGGTCAAATAGCACGTATAACGTAGGTAGAGACACTACTATGTTCAAGGTTCATCTGGTGGAATGGAAACATCGTGATAATTAAATTTGTACGCAACAACTTCAATCGACTCACACTAACAATATTAAGTAGTTCTTTTAATGTATAAATATTTCTTAGTAGGTGAGCATTTATCAATTTTGACATTATAATGCTTGCCTTGTAAGTTGTCTTTTGCAAGTTTTAAATTAAAATAAATTCGGACTTATTCCTATGTAATAAATTTCAAGAAAAATACCTCCACTATTAAGCTTACTATTAAGATAAAGCATTTAACTACGTATTCAAATATTTACTCACTTACTCGTTTGAAGCAATGACTTTGGTCGTTTTGGACAGTAAAGTTCAAGTTCAATGAATAATTACTTGTATCAATAAATAGTGAGTGTTCTCGAATGTACGAGCTACACGTACATCGAAAGTATTGAAACTAATTCGAATATTGAAACAGTTGCGGTAATAACAAATTTATTACGCATTACCTCAATCGTGGACTCATGGTATGGCAAAACTAGTAAAAACAATACCTTTGAAAGCATATTTTATGCTACTGAGTGTAAACCTGTCTATAAATAAATAATAGAGTACATAATAAGATAAAGCATTGAAGTCAACTTCTACCGATATTTCACAATCCCCTCAGTAGGTAGGCCAGGCTCTTTAATATCGTTTTATTGTTTACGACAAACTTGTCAGTATTCACAAACCGCAGTCTAACACACAGTATTGTATCTGAGGGAATCTTGTGACGTCATCCGGTCATCGCATCGGCAAAGAATTTCAAAGGATGCTATGATATCACCTCGTTATAAAAGACTTTTGTTCCTCAATAAGGTATTGTGCAAGGATAGAGTGTGAAAAATCACAAACAATTTTTCTGATGCATTTTCTTTTCTTTCCTTCATTGAACAGAAGAAACTTCTTTATGTTCTCATGCAAATTCTGAATAATTTAGCCACATTAATACGATTTTGATTTTGAACCTAAATAATGTAAGTAGGTACTTCATTACATAGAATAAGAATCGATAAGAATCTACTTCATTTTCAAAAACTATTACATAAATAAATTTTGCAAAACCTTTTCGTGCTGTCTCATACTCTTCTCTACTAAATAAATCGACTGATACTTTACTTGACTATTAAGTATATTCTTATATGAAATTTGTGATTGGCGTTAGCAATATTAGATTCGACGCCTTGTATTCACATATTACGCATTATTTATTATATTAAACGACTGGAGTGGAGCCGATACCTTTTGTACGCAGACCTTGTTGGAGATTTCGATCTTTTTTTGCTTTAGCTAAGTGGCACATCCTGCTTTGATTATTCAGTATGTATGTCAAGTTTATGTCCCCGGTATTGTTTGTATCAGTCGGTATTAGTAGCTGCTATTTCTTAAATGACGATCCAGTTAGGCTAATTATAAAAGGAAGGAGTATCTTAGCATTGAATTTGTATACCTACGTACAAATTTAACACAGATCGAGCCTGCATTGTTTTGTTTACTTAAATTTAGTGTAACCCACTCAAATATTTTACCGCCATCACCATCAAAACTAAAACAAGCGGGAACTAAACATATTTAAAACATCACGCTATATACTTACAGAGGTCATTTACGCAATACTTGTTTACGATAATTGTACTAATCCAAGTAATACAAGTCATAGTATCCATAGTGTCTATTGATTTTTTAGTAGGCAATACGTGGGTAATAGGCACATAGTAATCTTCACATTTTAAAGTTATAAAAAACAATGACTCATTTTCAGCTGGTAAACACAAGATGTTTTAATGAGTCGTTTCTTACTCATCATAATCTATATTAAAAATAAATAGCAAAATATTTTTAAATTAAAATAAATAGGTACATAGTGAATCAGTAAATTATTTTTGAACCCAGACTAGCATTCTTAGATACAAGAATCAAATTAAAGAGATACAATTGCAGTCCTATTGTTTTATTTAATTAAAACATTGTTATGCAAAGTTTGTTGTAATCTCTTAATTAGGTATCCAGTGAAGTAATCGCCGAATGTTTTAAGGTATGGTGAGATTTGAGGTGTGTTTACATGCATCGAACTTCATTGTCTTACAAAACCGGATCGGTCAATGTCGAAATATTAAATATTTTTACACTATACTGTACGTATTCCAATGTATTACGTATTTGTTAATTTTTGTTTTTACAGCACATTAATTGTTTGATCTTTCTCTAGTCATTTATAATGTTCGCAAATTATTTTATTTAATTGTTCTTATTATGAACTTCTCAATTATTGTACACAAAACTTGCTAATTAAACGATTTTTTTTTTAATTATAAAACATAATTACCTCTTTATTCCTGCGCCACAATTCAATCACATCCAATGAAAATGAAAAATGTACTTTTTCACAATATTAGTTGTCCACTGCAAGCACGTACGTGTACCTATCGTATTTTAGTTCGCGAGTTACTGCGCACTGTTTGTGCGGGCGTGCGATTCCATGTGGCGCTTAAAACTCACTAATTCTACACTGCCATATCAGCACAGCACCGCCATGCGGCCGTAGCGTAGCTGACACGGCCAAGGCTGCCCGATATCGCAAGGACTTGAATCATAGAACGTAACGAAGGGCGTAACGACTTGAGCAATTTCTTTCCATTGGAATATCAGTTCACCAGTTATTGTGCTAAAGAACCAGTGGGCTGTGAAATTGAACTATTGCTTGATGAAAACATAATTCTGACGTTTCTTACTTGACGCTAGGACTCAGATCTTGTACTAATATGTATACTGTAAGTACTATTAACTAACACTTCCCAGTAATTCCAATTCATATTTTATCGTAGTTAAACCATTATTATATTGATGTTATTTTGAACAAATCAAATTAACCATGTACTTATAGGCAATAAAGTAATTAAACACATGTATACAAAGCCTGAATAATGTAACTTGAGGCAGGTTCAAAGCAAACGCAACGCAGTTGCAAAAGCAAACCGAAAACGACCAATGTCACGGAGCTGGTTCTGTCAAGGCAGATACGCTCCATTTCAAAACCAAAGGCTTTCGAAAGCTCACTCCTGTCGGCGACAAGTTATTTTTAAATCCTATAGGTACCAATAAAAAGTAAATTCCGAGACTTGGATCATGGGCGGAACTTGTTATTGTCTTAACGTCTTTATTTATCAGCTAAATGCTGTCCCATATGTATGAAACGGCCTTATGTTAATCAGTTCTGTGCTGATATTTCTTTATTATTTTGAATACTCAGTTAAGAAACTGTAATCAAAATCTGATGGGTTATTTTATTACTTACGTTTGTGTCGGTTGATTAAAAACCGTTTATTTATCCATCTGTCGCGTATATCCGCCATATACGCAGTCACATTGTTTCGGTTCCAGCGAGCATCATTACATCAATCGCCACCTTCCGGTGAGACGACGACGGCCGCACCAAGAGGAGAGCAATCAACCAATTCATTTTACAAATACTCTGCGTACAATGCTGCCTCTGTCCTTTCCAGAAAATAAATCTGAATCGAAAGTAGTGATGGATATCTAAGATAAAGACAAATAAAAATGCGAGAGCTCTGAGAATAATGATTTGTTTGTTTAGCTTTGCCGAATTGGGAATGTTCAAAGTGCGAAACAAATAAGTATTTATTATTTTACTGTCTGTTTCATATAGGACATACCCTATGTATGTAATGTAGGAAATTTGATTTCATAGTTTAACTCCTATACTATTAATGATAGGCCATTATTCATTCATACTTCCTCGTAGTATTTTTTTTTGTAAAGTCAATACATTTGAGTTAGTTGTAGGAAACATATAATGTTTCATTTTATACAATATTGCTGCAAAACAAATTAATTTTAACTCATGACACGAATTATTATTATTTTTGCGAACATGAGGTCATTTCAAATAAATTATAAATAATTAAATTGGGAGTCTTTTTTTATCCATAAATTTAAATGCCATATTTTTGTTTGACATAATGATTTTTAAACATAAGTATTAGATGCACTAATATTAATTGCAATACTTTATTTAATCCATAATTATTGTTTCACCGATTATTTTTTTGTCATAATATTGCAAGGTATAACTTTTGAATGCCATAAAATTTATTTCTAATAATCGTCATATGTACTAAATCAAACGACTATAATATTTTTTATTATAAATAATATGGAATATGTGTTAGGTAGTAGGTACTATTATGAATGAATTATAAATTGAATAGACGACAACAGGCAGCGCGGTGGCAAAACACGGCGGCAGGGGGGTCCGGGGGCGAAGCCCCCCGCAATAAAAAAAGGAACACCAACCAGAACGGCTAGGATAGGTTAGGTTAGAACATGATTTTGCATCCCTGCTTGCTGCATGCTTGCTTGCATGCTGCATGCCTGCTTGCATGCTGCATGCCTGCTTGCATGCTGCATGCCTGCTTGCATGCTGCATACCTGCTTGCATGCTGCATGCCTGCTGCATGCCTGCTTGCATGCCTGCTTGCATGCTGCATGCCTGCTGCATGCCTGCTGCATGCCTGCTGCATGCCTGCTGCATGCCTGCTTGCATGCCTGCTTGCATGCTGCATGTTCATCAGGATCATGTAAATATTATCATGTAGGTGATACCATCAGTAGGTTGTAGGTTGTAGGTTATAGGTTATATATATTTATGTCATGTAGTCATTATGTTTAAAGTAAATAAAGCTTTTAAATATTAGTGCATTTGTTATATTCTGGCAAACATACTTATGTCACGAAATAATATGTCTTATGAGTTTTATGGCAAATAAAACCATATAGATGACGATATTATGGCAAATAAAATTATAGAATAAAAAAATATGATACTTAAATTTATGGGAAACATTAGTGATTCAATTAAATTATTCAATACCTAGCTGTATGGTCCCCCTATCCTTAGCAACTTTAGTGCAACTCGAATGTTCTAAAATCACGCCGAAACAGTTGCAATATTATATAACACCGTGAAAGTAGACTATTGTAATTCATCAAGATACATCGAGTCCGATTGTGACGCGCATATTAAGTTCGAGTGCCGGCGTACAATGCGATACAATTCGGCCTGGAAATTATACTTGCTTGCTCTTTGATAATGATTAAACGACTACTAATTTAAATGTATGATGTAACAACTTGTAAACACTGGGTCTAGGTACCAGCTGATTGTATGCTTTGATTATCCTGTGAAGGTGTACCTGTATTAGAAAATTTATCAGCCCTTTCAATGTTCGCAATAATGGAGTGATAAATGTTTTAAACCTTGATTTAAACTCTTATTTAACACTTAATTATTGCCAATTTCTAATACATTGTTGACTGCATTAGTCGACAGCAATTTGCACTGCATGCGTGTCGTTTGAGTTAAGTCGCACGCTTCGTTAGCTTGCTAACAGCAATTACTTTGGGATAAAACATTTATACAATAAAATAGAGCATTAAGTTAATATTAAAATATACATAAGCTACCAATACTATTGTTGCAGTAAGCTTAAACTCATTACACTCCAAAATATCCTGTCGGTGTCTATAATGGAATAAAGAATTAAAAACTCTAAATACATGTCCACGTCTACATTTAGGGCTCTATACTATAATAAGCATTGTATGACATTTAGAGTGCTGTATCGTCATAAATCAACCTCGATGCACACTTGCACTGCGCAATGCTGAGCCGAAAGCCTTCCAAGTAGGTATCCAATGATATATTGCACGGACACTCGTGCTTCCGTTACGTGAGCATTTAACTGTTACTTAACAATTTCTTTGACAAAACTGTAGGCTGAGAAATTAGAACGAAATTACGCAGTATGTTACTGTAGGCATTTGACACTAATTTCAATTATCTCTATTAGATAAGATTATTCGAACTATTAGGTATTATTGAAAACAATGAAACGAATATGAATTAATGATTTTACATAAAATTGGCCATCTACCTCGCAAAAATATGAATCAATATTAGATGAGACAGATTTTTTTTTTTAATGAGAACTACCGAATTATTCGATAAGTTTCCCATTACATTACGCATTTCTCTTTTGTTTCAGCTAACGGATATTGTGAATGCGATGTCATCCCGCGGCGAGCTTCCCTTGGAACTCGCTCTGCGCGGCCGCAGCGCCTCTATTGCGACGACCCTACTGCAGCACTGCGCAGACGCCGACGCGCGCGGCCCCCGCGGCAGGACGCTACTGCATAGGGCTGTGGATTCCAGAGACGCCTTCTCTGCTAAATTCCTTGTAGAAAATGGAGCCGATCCTAATCTTACTACTAAGTTAGTATGGGTTTCCACAACACATTAGTTATCTTTGTTCTCGCTATGCAACTTTAGAAAAGTTTTTTAATGAAAATATCCTTTGAATTACCAGAGAGGAAGGCGACACTGCGCTGCATCTGATCGCATCGCTAACAACAAGCTCGTGCGATGAGGAGACCATGGAACAGATGGCAGAGATCGCTGAGACTATGGTGAACAAGGGAGCCGACATCAACCGGCAGAATAGGAAGGGATAGTACGTATTTTAATGGCTACTCATATTGCGTATTTTGATTTTAAAAGAAGTTGATGTTTGGTAACTCAAATAAAAAACTTTACATTTCATTATTTCCAACTCACAGCACACCGCTTCACCAATCAGTAATATCAAGAAACCAAAGGATATTCGATTTGCTTCTAAAGCAACCGAACTTGGATACGAATCTTCGTACTCTATCCGACGAGCATCCGCCTCTTTACTACGCTCTTGTCGACGACAGACGCGCGTCAATATCATCTAGCGAAACTTTAGTCATGAACGGGTCCAACCCCTTCGATACACCAGTTACAAACAAAAATGCCTTTACGGAAGACCCAGTGGAAGGGAAAACTGAGAATATAGTCGAGAGAGGATTCGCAGCGAAGCTTCTAGAGAAAGGTTGCCAACCCAATCCATTGTATTCAAATTCGGGTGACAGTCTACTGCATATTTTGGCCCAAGGATGGTTTGAGGTAACAAATATCTCAGTTTTTACATTTTTTTCTCAAATTATCATACATTATAAATACTTAAAAGTAAACAATTTCACTCTTACTTTAGAATTTTAAAGTACCTAATTGATTACGGTCACGTTGTTTCTATGCGAGGAAGACCGCCCATCACGCTATAGGAGCGGCAAGAGAAGGGTGTATTGTAGCTTATTTTTACTTCAAACTAAATTATCAGTTAACCACGAATGACTCTCCTGGATAAAGAAATAGGTAATTGATATAATTGTTCTAACGAACAACCAACCAAATAGCCCAAAAATTTTCAGGACTCGGCAGTGTTCCTAGTGTCCCACTTAAACGGCGAGTTAAACCACACAAATGAAGCTGGTCTGACGGCTTTGCACGCGGCGTGTGCTAACGGCCTGACGCGACTCGCGGCCGCGCTGCTTGACCACGGCGCGCGCCCTAATCTGCAGAGCTCGTATGGGGAACATGATGATACTGTTTACAGGTAGGTGTATCATGACATCAATATAATAATCAGGATGAATGCTATGAAATGGTTTTATCTTTCGAGCAGATGGTTTCATAAAAATAACCCCAAAAATTATTGAAGAAAATGAGGGAGGAGCTAGAAATTTCGTTTTAAGAGCCGATAGGTAACAAAGCAACATTTTGATAAAACAGAAAGAAATCTAAGAACTACCACTGGAATTTGAATGACAAAATACATCTTTCCAGACAATCGCCCCTCCACTTGGCAGTACTCAACAACCACGAAGGTGCAGTGCAAGCTATCCTGGAACACAAGAAGCTGGTAGACAAAGGCGAGGCTACAGCTACAGACCGCAGCGGGGCCAGTTTGTTGCCCAACCTCAATCTGAAGAACTCTGAGGGTGATACGCCGGCCAGCTTGGCTTTGACTGAAGGTGGGTAAATAGAAGTTAACAGTGAATGTTGAGTAAAATTCGATTGTTTTGAGTATTTATCTGTCTCATTTATCCATCAGTATGTTGTTTAAATACAATGCCATCATAATCGTGTTTTTTTAATAAACAATTAAATAAATGTCTCAGGTCACAAAAACCTAGTGGCGCCATTAATAGAAGGCGGTGCGGACCCGAACGTGCGCAACGGGAAAGGGTTCACATTACTCCACCAGGCAATCGTCGAGGAAGACTCCAGAACTGCCATTTACTTGCTCGATCACGGGGCTGATATGGATGCTTTGTAAGTATTTTTGTCTGTACTTAGGCAAAAAGGTAATTTTAAGGCTATTATAAGAAACACCATGTAATGATTCTGGTTTTATAGGAGCATACCTATATAGTAAATGAAACAACTTGAATAGATTTCAAAGGTTAGGTTTTATTGAAATGAAAAGGAATTTATCTAAAACTACTACCGCTTCACTCCTGTATAGCCGGTAGGAAGAAAGCGGCAAGAAACCTCCGGCACAGGGCCCTACGTCAAATATTATCTTCTTTTAAACCAATAGTTAAATTCAATTACATTTGTGAACTTTAACAACTCTAATAAGGAAAAGTATGAAAGTATACTCATCTTAAATACACTGCACCACAATCGTGTCAATAATTAAATATCCAAATCATGTTTTATCTTCAAATAACAATACATTTCGTTAATATAATAATTGATTTTATACAATCTCACTGTTTTTCGTTTCCTTGCTAATGTCAATCTGACACTTGTTCCCTTTCCCGCGCTTTACCAGGCGTTTCGTTTCAATAACAAAAATATTGAGAAAAGCGTTTAGTTTCATTTTAACATAAAAATAAAATAACTATTTTTAATAATTTGTAAATTACAAGCATTAATTTTTGCATATTAAATCTAATTTAATTATTTATTATACCATAATCCTAACAATCGTCCATCCTGACAAAATTTGCTTCCACGCAAATTATTTAAGTATTAATAGGTGTATTTATGACACTGGGTTAAAACAAACTCCGTCACAGATCAAAGGAAACCATCAATCAACTACCTATTTTCCAACGAATTAGTTATACAATAATTATGAATAGATACCTAATTATAATTCTGAATTACAAAATCTTTCCCAATTAATTATAATTCTGAATAATCCATCGAACAATCATAGGCAGATGTGTTCCATAAAATACCCAATTATTAATCTATAAAAAATTCTATCACAAATTATTTACCTCTAAGTACATTGCTTAATTATGAATTATCGTGATCAATGTCATATGTATAATGAGTTATTAATTAAATGTACCATTTTAAATTATTTAGATACTCATAGGTAAATCTTACAATAATACTAGGTAGGTACCAAGAGAGGTTCTTCTTTGAAAACAGTCAGGTCCTTAATTTTAAGCAATTTCAAGAATTTAAGGCAAATGTAACTTACATCACGTACATGTGATACAAAGAAATAAAAACATTAATAACCCAATCAAATAAAACCAATTCTGGGTCTTCTTGCCATTAGTCAATTTGGGCCCGAATAGGTACACATGCCACTCAAAATTAAACACACTATCTGGTTAATGTTAGAGCTATCATAATACCACTGATAAACTTTCAAGAAACAAAGTCAGTAGGTACCTAAGTACCTAACCATTTTCTCATCACCTTGTCAGTCGGCCCATTTATAAACCATGAATATAATATTAAATAATATGACCATTTTCTCATCGTTTGGTCAGACGGCCCATTATATAAATTAAGAAACACAATAATAATTACTTTGACCATTTTCTCATCGTCTGGTCAGACGGCCCATTATATACATTATGACCATTTTCTCATCGTCTGGTCAGACGGCCCATTATATACATTATGACCATTTTCTCATCGTCTGGTCAGACGGCCCATTATATACATTATGACCATTTTCTCATCGTCTGGTCAGACGGCCCATCACATACATTATGAACACAATATGACCATTTTCTCATCGTCTGGTCAGACGGCCAATTACATACATTTTGAACACAATATGACCATTTTCTCATCGTCTGGTCAGACGGCCCATTTCATACATTATGAACACAATATGACCATTTTCTCATCGTCTGGTCAGACGGCCCATTACATACGTTATGAACACAATATGCTGTTCCTATTGTATAACTCCTCTTTTCTTTTCTATCTCTATGTACTTTCTTTATACCATAAACTTTTGTATAACTTCTCTTTCCTTTTCTATCTCTATGTACTTTCTTTATACCATAACTTTTAAATAAATTCAATATTGCATTATAAACATTAATTACTCAGACCAATTTCTGATTTCCTGTTTGCTCAGTTCTGTTTCCACTGTGCATAACTTGCACTCCAATTCTTTTCTAATTTAACTTGACTCGTATGATTTAGAATAGGTAGTCTCCGTGAGTCGGAGTTAGCCTTTGTAATGTAATGATGCTCTCATTTCAATAGTTTTAATAGCACCAATTTTACCTTATTTATTTTTTTACTAATAATTTTACTAATAAATTCCCTTTGTGTATTTGCTACTTTCATGTAAGTTTCCTAATTTCACACCCGTTTAACTTATTACAATATCTTCAGCATAACCAACATGAATAGACCTATCTATCTCACACTTAATAGCCTTTAATAGCTTCCTACTGTGAACAAAACCAAGGTAGGTTAATAAATAAAATTTATCTTGCATAGCGTACAATTTCAACAGCACATCCGAAATATGCGGCACATTAGGTATATTATTTTTGCTACATAAACCTTTTTTATTTTTTTATTTGTTCAATCCAATTATTTAATAGCACACCAAGTAGGTATCCAGTACCAAGCATGGACCCTGAATAGGACACGGCTATGTAACGCCGCTACGTTATAAACTTAAATCTAGTGTATGTTTATTGCAACAAGAGAGATTACGGATATGTAGTAGCGTAAAGAAAGTAGATCCCCCATTAAAAAGTACAACATTCTTTCCATGTGTCACTTGATCTGTATTGGTATAGTAGGTATAATATCCTCAGTAAATAAATCATAGTTTTCAATTAGGTATGTCAAACTTAAGAAGTTATCTTTCTTTGCTTAAGGGCATGCCTAAAGATTCTCTACTTCTACAAGACCAGCTCTTATTTTCCTTGATATGTATGAATTATGTTCCTATACTTCAACATTTATACAACAATAAGAATAACAGTTATAACTCCTTATTGGTTTTGAAAATCATTGTTAAATGCAACATTTGGTTCTAATGCCTCGCCCACAATAGTTGGTATCAACATTACAAAAGAAAGAACTCCAACTCCCACCAATTTTTACTTAACAACTTGTAAATATTCACCCTATCTGACTCATTACAACTACATCAGTAATCACCAGACTACTGGCTGTTCTTAACACGCTTTTATTATTATTAGTTACCTAGGTATATATAATATTTTAGGTACTTATTCTTAAAAATGCTTTTTTTTTTCTTAAAAACACACAGTTACCTACATATTTAGATTATTATAATTGCACCTAATTTCGACCCTGCAACATTCAAACAACCCACGAAATGTTACTGTATAGCCAAAAGTAAAGCTAAGTCGAAATCGCATAACATGCCTAGCCACCACTGCATTTTTATCATCTATTATAGTAGGTAGGTACATAGTTGGAACTATGTGCTAAATGAGATGCCACTTAACACTTGCAGCCTTATTCATTTTATTATACATAATCCTTTCTTAATATGTTATTTTCGCACAACGTCCCGTTCGCATAATGTTATTTTCATGAACCATTCTATGTTGCTAACATAAGTGCTGTTTTATGTTTCTATTTTACATATTTCGAACTGGGAATAAATGATAAGATACTTTACTTTAAGTACCTATAAGAGAAATATCTCTTTATTCTAATCACAATTTTTTTTTCTACTTACTTATCTATTTTTTTTTTTTTTACTTGTCTTATAACTTATTAATTCTTTAGCTCTCTATTGCTAGGTTCATTTACATTATTATGACCTAATTTTATTTCAATCTCATCTTTTGACTAGGAATCATCTAACAGCTTTTAGTCAAGGTAAGACAATGTAACAATGAATACTTGAACTCATATAATTTGTATTAGGTATGTATACCTATGCAACAATCTTAACTTGCTTTTAAATTCCACATGATTCGTCAACTCTTATTACACTGAGCAAGTAGATGTATTAAATAATAAACTAATGATAAACTAATGAAAGACGCACGAAAGTGCAGGCTAGTTAAGTACTTAATTTAGAGACAGGAAAATCCAGAGAACCAAATAGTTTGAACAATAATTCACAAGCAAGTACCTGATAGTTTTCTCTTCTTTGTCACTTCAGTAAAACCAAAACAATATTTAGCTTTCAACTGTTTGATAATATCAATATAAGAATGCTTGCTATCTTAGTGAACTGAGCAGCAATTCTATCTGATGGTAAGAGTTACATCAAGACTTATTCCAAATTCTAAAAATAAATAGCTCATCTAACACTGCATTATTGGAAAACTTACTCAAAGGTACACTGACCATCTTGGTTATGCCATTATTATTTACTTGATTTTCATGTAGATGCATAGTTAATCCTACTAATATTATAAATAGATGTTTGTACCGATGATGGATGGATGTTTATTACTCTTTTACACAAAAACTATTGAACAGATTTTAATGCAACTTTACAATATTGTAGCTTATAAATTAAAACAACACATAGGCTATTGTTTAAAGATACTATGCAAATTTTAAAGTCATGACAAAATTTGCAAACGAAGTTGTTGGCAGCCACTACTAGTACTAGTATTCCTATAAATTTATTATTTGAATTTGTAACTTTAAACTTAATTCACCAGTTTTTTTTTATATAAGCGATTGGAAGCAATTAATTCCAATAGTAAGGCAAAATTTTGCACTCAAATATCCATAAAAGTAAAAATAAAATAATAATTTCCTGGAATAAGATATTAATACTAATATAAATACAGAATCATAATTATCTTTTCTGTATTAAACTAACAATCTATTTTCACATTGTCTAATTCAGAAAACACTATTTATGTTTATAAAACATCACAGATACCAAACTTAACATGGCAATCAAATCTACTTATGCTCTCTTGCTCAATTAGTTATATTATGTTTAAAATTAAAGCAGGTATAAATTTTCACGAAAGAGCTAAATTAAATACTTAACCTACTTGTCATTTTTGCTGTACCTACATTGTTCCAGAGCAGGTGTCATGGAGTGCGTTCTTTGATGAGCAATAACCTATTTTTATACTAATGCAATAATATTGAGTGTTATATTTTCTATCTGTTTATTGACTAGATTCCATTACCTAATTTGCACTTACATAAATTAGTACAAAATAATATTAAACACTTCCTTATACTTTTTCTACTTAAATTCTGTTAAATACTCTGATAATCAGACAGGTTTTAGTAACAAGTTCTTGCTATAGCTGAACTGATAATGACTAGCTCTCATATCAAGGCTTTATGCAAATTAATTACCTAAATACTGAACCTAAATTACCATATTTTATGAGTTTTACTATTTCTAAAAGGCTTGACCCAGTGTTAACTCAAAACTGATCTTGTACGTACCACCAAACATTTACTTAACTGTTGCATTTTTGTTGTTATCAGAAATTTTCAACTTTATGAGACTAAGTTAGCATATCATAATTCCCTTCACTTGTTGTATATCACTTTTGAAATAAACTCATAAATTGATACTTCTACTTAGGTAAGAAAACAGGTAGGCAAGTTTTGATAACACAAACTAATTCATTCTTGATCACGGCTCCATCCTAGGTCAGTTCCTCTTCCTTTGAAACTTTAGTTGCGGTTGCTCAAAACTCTCATCTCTCTTACGTAATCTCTCATTTCTTTGTCGGACGCATCGAGTGGTTATCCCACTTCTGAAAATATAAGAAACACCATGTAATGATTCTGGTTTTATAGGAGCATACCTATATAGTAAATGAAACAACTTGAATAGATTTCAAAGGTTAGGTTTTATTGAAATGAAAAGGAATTTATCTAAAACTACTACCGCTTCACTCCTGTATAGCCGGTAGGAAGAAAGCGGCAAGAAACCTCCGGCACAGGGCCCTACGTCAAATATTATCTTCTTTTAAACCAATAGTTAAATTCAATTACATTTGTGAACTTTAACAACTCTAATAAGGAAAAGTATGAAAGTATACTCATCTTAAATACACTGCACCACAATCGTGTCAATAATTAAATATCCAAATCATGTTTTATCTTCAAATAACAATACATTTCGTTAATATAATAATTGATTTTATACAATCTCACTGTTTTTCGTTTCCTTGCTAATGTCAATCTGACACTTGTTCCCTTTCCCGCGCTTTACCAGGCGTTTCGTTTCAATAACAAAAATATTGAGAAAAGCGTTTAGTTTCATTTTAACATAAAAATAAAATAACTATTTTTAATAATTTGTAAATTACAAGCATTAATTTTTGCATATTAAATCTAATTTAATTATTTATTATACCATAATCCTAACACTATATTACCTACCCACTATGATTACTATAATTGTCCGTCCGAAAAACTGAGTTTGTTATTTCGTTCAAAATCACGAGTAGAAGTAACAATTTAGAGAGATATATAAACACAAGATATTAAGATATTAAGGTTGCGTGGATGATATTGCTATCTAGCAATAAGGCCGCCTGTTGCTTCTTATATTCTTGTTTGTGTCTGTACCTTATATCTTTTGTTCAATAAAGAATATTTGTATTGTATTGATATTAATTCGTTCTTTTTTTCCAGAACCGAAGCAGGCGAGACCCCGCTGCAACTAGCCATCCATTGCCGTCTTGGGCTTGTAGTGGAGGCGCTGTGCGTGCGCGGCGTGGACATGAGCCGTCTCGACCAGCACCGACAGCCGCCGCTCTGGGCCGCGCTTAGTTCCGACCAGGAGGAAGTCGCCAGTGTGAGTACACTATGGAAACGTAATACCACCAAGATCGTACATAAAACACATCCATAATATATAGATGCATATCCGTTACGCTTCTCTCCCATTGGGGTAGACTGACATCACTGCCCTCCTTCTACGATCCAAACACACTTCTAAACACAAGACATTAAATAAATCCCGCAAAAATATAACAAAACTATGGTCATGATTTCAAATTTAATATTTTCGATGCCAATTTTTTTTTTCTAGATCTTAGTACGGAACGGCGCTGACGCCGATTGCTGGGGACCGGGACCTGACGGTTGTCTGCAAACATTGTTGCACAAGTAAGTTTTTGCCTTTCATAAAGTAACTTTATGTATCATGTTTGCGACGCTAAAAACTTTACTAACAATCAAATTATAACCCGGCCAAATTGCAACCCAGGGCAATAGACGAGAACAAAGAGAACTTAGCGACGTTCCTGATCCGATCGGGTTGCGATGTGGAGTCCCCGCGGCGCCCGGGGCCGGGGGGCGAAGGCGCCGACGTCGCCAACGAGAAACAAACGCCGCTACATCTCTGCTGTACCTGGGGACTTACTGAAGTTATACAGGTACTATACACCTTAGATACAATCGCTGCAGCGTTATGGAACGAGTTATTGTCGCTTACGTTATTTTAGTGCCGCGCTCCCTTGATAAATTTAATAAAATTAGACTCAACATAATCTAATGTTATGTTAATCTTATGTTATTGTTTAAAATATGCATCACGCACCCAAGCACACACACACACACACACACACACACGCACACACGCACACGCACACACACCCACACACGCACACACACCTACATACTCTAATTTTGCTCTTGTTACTTTAAATTCGTTACTAGCTAACTGTTTTAAATAAGATACCTACCATTCAGTTTGTAATTTGTTGTTCTTTGTTATTGGCTGTGTTGCATTTAATAAAGGTAATACATTAGAGAATAATGAGCTGTTAAGAACACTTTATCAATAAATAAATAAATAAATAAATAAATAAATAAATAAATAAATAATTCTGTTTATTTCCAGACTCTCCTAGAACACGGTGCGAACATAAACTCGAAAGATTCAGAAGGCAAGACGCCGCTTCACATCGCGATAGAGAACCAGCACGCAGGCATCATCTCTCTCCTTCTCTCGCAGCCGGGGATAGATTTATCGGCAAGGGACAACAGGGGGGTTACTCCTTTCGCAGCCGCACTTACCGCCAGGAACAATAAAGCTGCGCAAGCTATTTTGGAGAAGAATCCTTCGGCAGCTGAACAGGTTAACAAAAGATAGTGTTCGAATTTCAACTTTTTTTACTTTGGACATAAAAATGGACTTGTGTAGATAAGGAAAAAAATTGTGAAATGAAATCATATTAGGTATTATTTTTAAGTACCTACTTGCAATAATTTACTATAAGCGGTGGTAGCCCAGTTATAAGCGGTGGTAGCCCAGTTGGTAGAACGCTTGCCTCGAATTCTGAGGGCGCGAGTTCGAATCCTGGCGCGGGCACGTACCTCTGAGTTTATTTCTCATGTACGGAACAATTAATTCGATTGCCACTTGCTAACGGTGAAGGAAAACATCGTGAGGAAACCTGCATACACCAGAGAAGAAATTCGAAGGTTAATGTGAAATCCGCCAACCCGCACTTGGCCAGCGTGGTGGATTACGGCCTAATCACTCTCTGTATGAGAGTAGGCTCGTGCCCCTCGGTGGGGACATATATGGGCTGATAAAGAAGAAGACCTACTTGCAAATTAGTATGGGCACGTCCTTGGACCGGGTCTTGGCTGTGTGTGTTTGTAGCTTACCTTTTGGATTCAGTTACATTCGTAGACTTAATAATAATAAATAACACTTAACTTTAAAAATCTCAACTAAAATATTCTTTGGCCAATTCTCCCCAGGTGGACAAAAAAGGCCGCAACTTCCTACACGTGGCGATCCAGAACCACGACATGGAGAGCGTTATGTTCCTGTTGTCAGTTGAGGTCGATGTGAACTCGCGCGTTCAAGACGCTAACTTGACGCCGCCCCTGCATCTCGCGGCTGCGGCCGGGAACGAAGTCTTGTTAAGAAGTCTACTGTTAGCCGGGGCTAGGCCTAATGACCGGGATGCTCTCAAGTATGTGTAGTTTTGATATTGTGTAATTTGATTAATGAAGGTGACCTAACTAAATTTTCGGTACATGTGTACTTCAAAAACATATTGTTTTGAATTTTTGAACGATGTACCTAAATAGTATTTCATAATTTGCACACAATGAATCGGCTGGCTTATGCCGTAATCGCTACTGATTATATTCTTTCAAAGGCGTTTAGTTCGTACGACCCATTCTGACATATTTAAGCCAAATAAACAAGCGTTCTGAGGTGTGCGGTAGGCGTTGTATACGCCCTTACTCATACTATTACTTGTATGCTTTACTTTCGTCTCGTACGCGTAACGCTCCACTATAACCCGTTGCGCACCTCCCAGACGCACGGCGCTGCACGTGGCGGCGGGGTCCGGGCACGCGTCCATCGTGTCGGCGCTGCTGTCGGGCGGCGCGCTGTGCGACGCGGTGGACGCGGCGGGGGACAACGCGCTGCACGTCGCCGCGCGCGACGGACACGCCGCCGCCGCGCGCGAGCTGCTCGCCGACAGCGAGATCGATGCCGTCGCTACTAATCTTAAAGGTAACCATGATGATTGATTCTGACCGATTTCGGTCACGGAGACCGTTTACGTTGAACTCTGCGGTCGAAACGAGTATGTACCGATGATGTTGATTGCCTTAAATAGCGAATTCACCGGACTTTGCCGGGGATCGTGTATGGTGAAAATAAACTTGTCCGACGGTGGAATGATACTGAAATAAAGCATTCTAAGAAAGATAATAAGCCATAAAATGAATGAGTTTTAAAATCGTCTTAACTTTAGGATTACAAAATAATATTTTTTCAGGTCGAAATCCTCTACACGAGTTATGTTGGTGTAAGAAGGACAATGCAGCTACGATTTGTGAAATATTCTTAGAGTTCATGCCCGATTATCCTATCAACAAAACCGATTTGCAGGTAAGCGAGGAATTGACTCAAACTGGGCGCCAATTTTACAATTATTTATTTTTATTGTTTACACCTATTACGTTTTCTTAGGGCAACACACCACTATTGCTAGCGTATATGAACGGTCAAGGCGCCATGTGCCGGGTGTTGGTTCGTGCCGGAGCTTGCCTCGCTCAAGAGAATAAGGAGGGCATCTCCATTTTTAACTATCAGGTAATATATTTTTAATTGGAGCGAATAAATTCTTGATACAAGAGGATTAAGTTACGATTAATATTGTATTCGTTATCAATCAGGTAGCAACAAAACAGCTGTTACATAGATTATTGGACGCCCTCCCGGCTGAAGCTCCGTGGGCAGAGAGCGACCTCTGTCAAGAGTGCGGCACTAAGTTCACACTTACCATGAGGAAACATCATTGGTATGTAATTTACAAATAGTATTCCACATGACTGTCAATCCAATTTACTATGTATGAAATTGAACAAAATGTTGTTGATTCATAGAAAGTAAGCCAGCTAAAGTATTTTGTGAGGAAAATTTCACATTAGCCAATATGATTCTAGTCTCATAAAAATGTATTGAATTTCAGCCGTCACTGCGGCCGCATGCTATGCAACAAATGTTCAAGCCAAGACGTGCCGATTCTAAAGTTCAACATGAACAAACCGCAGCGGGTCTGCGAGATCTGTTTCAACGTACTGCAGGTCGGCGCGAGTTAGTAACTCTTTTTATCTATAAAGTATTGCTTTGGAAAGTAATGCGGGCTAAACAACCCACGAAACGCGAACTGATAGATAGGATATACAACATCTTTGGGTAATGCAGTTGTAGGATGCAATCTGGTTCATAAAGTGATATTTTACCTTCCTAGTGTGTTTCGAGGCTTCAAAAATAGTCTGTATATGTAATGTAGTTTTCAGTTAAATATCTCATTATGTGTGGTGTGGTTATTACTTTTCCTTATCATTCCTTGCACCAACAAAGATGCATTTTTCTTTTAAAATTAAATGTAACGTTTGTAGCCTTAGGCAAAAAATTACGTGTAATACTCTAAAACTAGGAGTTATAAAGCCATAGCTGCGTCCATTTTATACATTGAATGGCTTTTTCATATTAGTGCCTCCAGTTTTGAGCAAAATTATTATATGATCTAGATTTAACATGTATGGAACTAAAATGCCAAAGTCTGAACGTGCTTTTACTTCTTTGAGAGTAGCTTTAAGAATACGAATTGCTTGTATTGTAACCTTAATAAGTCATATGTATTGTTATAACCGATTGTTAAATTTTATGACTTTTGTTTATGTCTTATTTAGTGAACACTTATTTTATATTCACACTTGCTTATTAAATTGTCAATTTTTAAACTAGATTTAAGATTTATAAAGACATGAAAACATTAATTAGAACTTATTTATGGACATTATATTGCAGTATTGTTTCTATTTTGTTAATGCATGAATAACATTCCTATCCATTTGATTGACTTTATATTGAAAGTGCCATTTATTTCTAAATGTCTTCACAGACTTGTGCCGAGCTAATCAATGTCATCTGTTGCTCTTTTCAATTAAATCAAGTTTTTCTAGACATCTTAAAAGTATGTTGAAGATTGTAATTTTATTTTGAAATCATTATTTTTATTATAATTTTGATTACTCAAAATGTTATTATTTTTATTTAAAGTTTTATAATAAAGAACGAATCTTTTAATTTTATGTAATGTTTCATTGAACCACTTCCTCCCCTAGATTGAAACACTTTAGAAACTTTGATTTATGTATTTACAAATAAACAACAACTTCACTATTATTTTCACAGTGCATGTGATTTAAGTGTTAAAATAATTTACTAGTCATACTAAAACTTCACCATTAATAATTAAGGTGGTAAAACATTCCTGGGATTGGTGAAATGGAAATTATAATCTAGTTTATGTAAGTTTACTTTAGCTTTTTGAAGAGGTCTTTGTAAACGCACTTGTCCAGGACTTGTACATAGTCGATGAGCTCCTCCTCGCATGTTTCAGATGTATTTGATCGGGAGTTGACTCGATTGTTGCATTCCTGGTACTTCTCCCAGTAAGCCTGGCACTCAGGCTTTTGGGCACAGCTTTCCTGAAAGCAATTATTATATACCTTATTTGCACTGTACATTTATAATCTCTCCAAATTAATCTACAAATGATTCCTAATCAATCAATAAATGAATAATTTATCTAAAGTGACGATTGTTCCTACTGCTATCTAAGTCTAATTCTTAAAGATGAAACAAATAATGAACTTCAAATAAAAATATTATAATCAAACAATAACCTTTGCGTAACTTATTGTTTTCCAAATTCATCTTTTCTAAAACAATAAAATTGACTAATTAATGGATTAGCACAGGATCTAATATTTCACGATGGTAAGACACCATGTCTCTCCATCCCATAGAGACATCTTGTAGACCAAACGCTGCCCGTGACTTCATATGCATGCATTTATCACCATATCGAAAATTAACACAATCTTAAAATAATTTAGCCTTTGTGTTATTCTGACATGCAAGCCACAATGAGTTTCATTACAATCTGTTCAGTAGTTTCTGCGTGACAGAGTAATAAACATCCTCACATATTATGTACATCCATCGGCACAAACATTGACATTAGTAGGAAGGATGTATATGTATACTATGTCATTTTATTAAATGGAATGGAATCATATAATAAGAAAAAATAAGTTTACGAAGTTTGTAAAGAGGTACGAAGGTTCTAAAGGTTAACTTATAGTCAGTAAGGTTATGTTGGTAGCTTACAAAATTGTATCAGTCAAAATATGCAGTTGTAACAACAATAGAATAATGCACTTACTCTTGCTTCATTCAGAGGGTCCACCAATTCCTCCTCCTCCTCAGCCGCTTCTTCAGCCCTGACCACAGGAACTACCTTGTCGGCCATTCTTACTGCACTACCTGTAAACACAGTCACAAAAAGTGATCACAATATAAAATCACACCGTCTCTTGCATAAATGTTATCTTCTTTCGGTGGATAAATGGAATATTTTAGAGAAATAACCAGAAAATCACCTCAATCGATGACGCAACAACAGCACAGTAGTAAAAAGTATTGCTATTCTACGCTAGGAATTCTACTATCCTTATTCCTTTTTTATATTTTATTATTTATAATTATTTAATTTTATTTGCAAATTCATTACATTTACAAAAAAAATATTTTTTTTTAAATATTTTTTCATATTAATTAATTTGAATTTAATATCTTATGAGAATATAAAAACGTAGTAGTAATTTAGATAAAAAAAATGGCAATAACAGCAATGACACTGACATTTGAAACATACTAGCCAACCTAACGAAAAAATCATGTCCATGAAGTATTAATTTTTATAAGCTTTTTTGTATTCAACTGTATTGTCAATAAATAGCGTACTTTCTTATAAACATTGTGCAAGAAATCAAGCGAAAGTCTAATTAATATTTCTTTTGAACTAAAAATTATTTCAGAATGTAAATTATGACTGTAAAACAGTTAAATACGAAACTAAATTATTGATAAATCGTTTCTCAGCATACAACAACTGAGGTGAATGTGTTTTTAACTCATTTTTTTATTAGCTCTTTTGACCGTCACCATGGAGAGAGCTCTCTGTAAAATAATATTTTATAATTCGCTATTACTGTGTTAATTTGGTGCAAATAGATTTCTCGTGAAGATTAAAGATATTGGAAGAGCCATATATTCGTAAGATACGATGAAATCGTGTGTCACTTGCAACATTCGTCAAAACACGGCGATTTGCAATTTTTACTAATATTATTGTTGTTTACTCATTTCAGGTTGGTTTTAAGGCTTAAATCATCTGCTACGTGCTTAAGCACAATGTATTCTGGATCTATGCTTTAGCAACTTGACGCTAGCACTCGCTGACGTAAAATAATTAAGAATTATTACAAACGTTGAGGTTATGTTCACAATCATTATTGGTGTTTTCTCTTTCAGGATGAATGGAGGCATGGAGCATAAGGCAACAGGTCACAATGCCGTGCTCCATAAAGCACCCAAGAACTATAAATTGCTTATGGACCCATTCCTTGTGAAGGGAGCAACAAAATTATACAGATATGATGGCCAAGTTCCAGGGGATACCACCTATCCACCAGTACAGTGCAGGGACCCTAGATCACAACTCTCCAGAATCTGGAACAGACTCGAACCTGCAGATTTGCCAGTCCCAAGGTACAAAACCTAAATCCAATATACAACTAGGACGTTTTCAAACAAATTGCATTTGTCAGGGAAACATTCTCATAATTTTTTGTACATTTCACATTAAATAACATTACATATTTGCAAGTAGTCTGTTAGCTACTATAAGCCTGAATATGTATAAATGTAGTAGTTTTCAATGCCAATTTTGGAAAATATTTTATAGTAAAGATATTGCTTTTGACACTCTCTAAACATCTTTTGTGGTGTGTATTTGCAAAATGTTTACCTATTTTGTGTAATAACAATATCAAAATACCTCTTTTTAGCTGATATTGATTAGAAATGATTGCAATAATGCCAATAATTACAATTTTGGTTATATTTATTGTCCCCTTGTTTTTATTATAGTTCAGTTCCAGTCAGTCAGTGCTACCAACCTAACTTCATATTTTGACGTTTCGTTTATGGCGGCAATTTCAAATGTACTACATTTGCCAAGTATTTGTGTCTATGATAAAATATAACAATCATAACTTAATATCAACATTATTTTATTTTCAGATTTAAAATTGACAAAAACTATGTTGGAACTCCACCTCAACTAGAAATTACAATAGGGAATCTAAACGACAATATAGATAAAGCATTCTTAGCAGATATGATGAACAAAGTGGGTCCGTATGAAGAACTGACAATATTCTACCACCCCATCACCAATAGACACCTGGGATTTGCAAGAATAGTATTTCAAGATGTAAAATATTCTAAATTATGTGTAGAGAAATACAATGGAAAGTCTGTAATGGGTCAGGTATGCTAATCAAGTTTTTTTTTATTACAAACAAAACAAAAATAATGTTTATTTAGTGTGTGGATTTCCAATAATTAACAATGAATTACAAAGCAATGGCTCTATGAATTATTTATAGTATGTATGTCAGTACTTAATTTTTTTCTTATAGGTGCTAGAAGTCTTCCATGATCCATTTGGTAAGAGATGTCAAGAGATGTTAGATGATAAGACTCTGGAGAAGAAGCCACTGCCGGCGCCCATCGCAGTGAAACCTCCACTAGTTGAGGATGTACCTGTTGGACGGAGTCAGAAGGTTGATCCTTCACTGAGCAAGCGGTTAGAGGATACCAAACTCTCCGAGAAGGTATATTTATTTAAATGTTGAAAATCTTAAATAATACTAATTGGAAATCTTAGAAAGGAATAACAGAAATGCAATATGCTTTATTGTCTTTTTGTCTTGTTATATATGACTGGCTGATATGTATGAAGAGAATCTTAGTCCTAAGTTAAGATACTTCAGAATAACACAAAATCTGTAAACTGACGCTCATACATACAATCACGATTGCGTCGGATGTTTATAACCACGTAGCTAAAAACTACAGAAGTTCTATACAACAGCTTTCTGTACAGCTGTGTAAGGAATGCTGAGTTGCAAAAAAACATCTTATTTTAATTTTTGCAATTGACAGAGACAGGGACATGTGTAATGGAATTTAAGCTTAAATAGTCTCCTCTGCAATAAACTGTGACTGTATATTCTTTACAGGAACCATACTCTCGCCCCTATAAAGACGTAGAGCATAGCGACAGCAACACGCGATGGTCGGACGAGGAGCGCGAATATCGACATCGACACCGCAGCAGATCCGAGAGGGACAGAGATAAGGAACGCGGCGAGAGGGACAGGGATAGGGATAGAGATCGGGATAGGTGAGTATCTGTTCGTTTAACTTGATTTATCAAGGAATTTAGTAACACGGTTTCATATTAAGTAAGGTACTATCACGTTACACATTAAGGTAATGTTCAAAATCATCATTCTGTTAATAAAGAAATTCTATGTCAATTTGAAAATTATCTAAATCTCCCGTTTTATTTCACAAGCGGACGATGCAAGAGGAAGTGTAAACGAAGGTACAATTGTTATTACGAGTGTACTGCAGTTTTCTTTCAAATCAATATACTTTTTTATTTTAAAGCATGTTCTTGCTTACTGACTTTGTGTTTAGTTAAATATTGTATGTATGTATAAAGTAGGTACGTTCATAGAGAAATTGTTGACAATGATTTGCCTTCAGCATCGTTCTAATTGAACGTATACGCAAGATTTTATGAAAGAACTCGCTTCACGTACGATTATCTATACCGATAATGCCTTAGCCGGGATTTTCTCTTTATTTGCCTTTAAACAAGCTCAATGACTGCTTCTGCATGGACCCTCCCTTCCTAATATAAACGGTTGTACTGGACGTTAACCGTTACACAGGTATAGTTCGCGGTACGCACGTAGCACCAGTGAAACCAGTGAGCCAGCGTTCGCGGCGCCGAGCCACGCGCCCGACGTGCCGTATACGCCCGCACAACCTGTTCCGTATGACCCTTATTACCAGCCCGGGTGAGTTATGGTTCGGATTATAAAAGACATTATGTATTGTTTTGTAAGGTAAAATTGCGAAAGTCAACCCATAAAGAAGACCACTAATTATTTCATTGAGAAACTCGAAATTGGAATGATACTTTAGGCCTTTTAATGCGAGGGCCTGGCAGACAACTGGTTAGGTCAGGAGAAATAAAGAGACCATGTTATTGTATGACCTATAGTTACGGCTACACACCGTACCCGCCGTCGACGCCGGCCAGCGGCAGCGGGATGTGGTGGCCGCACGCCGACTGGAGGCATCAACATCACTCGCACCATTCTTCACACGTGAGTTTTATACGCGACACATTGCAGTTTCAGAAAATGTTATTTCATTTTTCTAATTGTTAATATCCATAATATTGTATAGTAAAAGTTAAAATCAATTCATAATAGTACGACTTTAATTTAACTTCAATATTTTAAAAGCCAAATGAAAGGTACACATATTTCTGCAGGCAGTTAATATTCTTGTAAATAATTCTGCATTATGTTTTTTTTTTTTCAATCATCGTCATTCATTTTTCATCCATTCGTTTCGTTTGTGCTGTCCCAGTGTGAAATTCCATTAATTAATCATTTACTAACATTGGTGTTACTAGTATGACATTTTGAGATACAATTAGGCATTTCCCTCACTGCTTAAAGTAGAATGTCATACTATTAACAGAAGAAACTTCCATGATCCCATTGTTTTACCACAATCATCGCTTGCGATTGGGTCCGATATCGTCTGTCCCGAATAGCAGTCTATTCGAGTAGGTAGTGTAGTACAGACAATGTCGGTCCCGTGTAACGTGTGGTGTACTAAAGCTGGAGCGCCGCGCTGTCCCCGCGCCGGGCCGCGCCGCGCCGGCCGCCGCGCCCGCCACGCCGCGGGAGCGCGCGTCACCCGAACACAAGGAGCGGAAGGACAAAGACAAGGAGAAAGACAAAGAGAAGGAAAAGGTCGGCGTCTCTCTCCTACCGTGCACTTTCTCGATGTATACGAAAGCATGTGTAGCACTCTAGCACTTGTTATGTGAACAGAATAGTACCGTTTCGTAGTTTCGTTTAAGGGTTGTGGTGTAGTAAGGTAAATCCACTGCGGCACTGACACTCAATTTTGGACAGGTAAGGGTCACCCTATTTCAACAAAGAACTACAACTGGAGGACAACGCTATCCCACTTCACACATTGCACGGATCATTATCACTTAATGCTGCATGATGAAATAAAAATCAACAGATCAAATAAGAAAGTTAAGCAAAGTTTAAAAACTTTTGTAGTCATATTTCGTTCGTAAGGCCAATATTCAATTGTTAGGAAAATCACGCCTTCATTTTTATATTACTTTTTATTCGATCTGAGGAAAATTGTATAATACTGGAATATTATCAGCAATATAATTTATGTCATGCTTATCTGCACGTTTTTCTAATTTCCACTCCATCTCGCTCAGAATGTCAGCTAAGGTACAATTTACCACATAAATATTGGTGCTGCATGTGGCATGCTCTTAAGTACATATTAATATAGTATCTAATAAAAACCGCACTATTATTATTTACTGTACAGCACGCTTACATTTATAGCATAGAGGTATTCTCACTGCAGCAACTTTAACCTTAGTTGTTGTGTTCGTTCTTAAGTAATAAATAAATTTTCCGCGCCTTCCATCGATATTGGAACTAAAGCAACTATGTGTGCTATTTAGGAACCAGCAGTAGAGGCTAAGAGCGTGGAGACGACGGAGCCGAGGCCACCCGAAGTCGCGACGGAAGAAAACGAGCCCGAGCCCAAACCGCCTCCGCCCGCTGAAGAGTCTAAAAATGTCGATTTAGATACAAGGTACTCTCTCTACATACTCATAATATAGCCAAATTAAATATGAGGGAAGTTAATTTGAAGCAGAAAAATTGGCGCCGTCCAATGTTCTCGATCATTTTAAAATCTCAGTCTGTGTTAATATCAAATTAAATTGTTTATAACAGAATAGCAATGCTCCTGAAAGGCGCGAGCGGCGGCGGTGGATTAGCGCCGCCGTTCCTCGCGTTGAATATGTCGTCGGAGGAGGAGGACGACGACCGACGAGCTGCAAAGATACCTGACATCGATACACATCATCCACCCTCTGATGATGAAGGTAAATGAGCTAGCTGATTGATAGGAAGGCTAAAGCAAATAGCTAAAGAAGAATTATCCTCACTAAGCATAACCTAAATGCTTGTCCGTGTTAAAAAATTGATAGACGATTCGTAATCGTTAAAATCTATTATGCTAGCTGTAGTAGTGGAAATTGGCATTCGTCAATGCTATACTACACTCGTACGTACTTAAGTAATTGCATTAAAAATGATGTTCTGTGTACCAGCATCAGGCAGCGAAGACCGCGACAGTGTAATATCGTTCGACGCCACTAAGGAAATGAACCCGGAACCACTGTCGACGACGCCGTCCCCCTTCCTGTCGAGAGAGTTCTACCTCGAGTGTATTAAGATCACTATTGAAAAGGTATGTATAACTAAACCGTATTATTGTTGACACGTACGTGTATTGTGTATTCGTACATACGCGTGCACAAATGAACGTACACATTAGTTGTATTAATTGTTATTGTTTTCATTAAAAATTCAGAAAGTGAAAGAAGCAGAGCGCAAGAAGTTCCCGTTTATGGATAAGATCGGGTCGGACATCTCGTCGTCGGAGGACGAGCTGCTGACGGGCGAGGAGCCGCGCCGCTCGCCCGTCGCGCCGCCCGACGCCAGCGCTGACAAGGATAACTTGGACGACGACCAGGTACTTAGGAAATAATACTACAAGTGCTATATTCATTGAAATTGGGCTTTCATATACAGGATTAAAGACGATCGTAATTCTGTATAGATGTCCCTGTCATCGCTATCATCAACGGAGGCCAAGATCGAGGAGCAGGTTCCAGCGGACGCCTACTTCTACCCGACGGCCCCACCCGGGGCCGTGCCCGCTGTAGTACCACATCATCCACACCATCCGTATTATCAACCAGTTTGGCCACCTACTGGTATGTTATTAAACACTAATTTGTTATTATCTCTAAGCAGAACGCAAGATTTGTATACTGAAAATGTAAAGGTTTTTTTACGTGTTACTTTTGCGTATAATGCTAAAGACTATGGAGAAACTAGTTTAACTTTTCGCTGATAACCGATTAGCTAGCGTGTCTCAGCCGAGTGCAGTAAAGTGGCTGCGCACATGTGTAGCAGAAACATAATAAAATACGGTCGTGTAACGTGCAAATGCTAACAGCGTACCCGCCGCCGGGCTACGCGGGCGGCGCGGAGATGGCGCTGGCGTACGGCGCGGGGTTCAGCGCGCCCGTACTGCCGCACCACTACGCGCCGTACGTCGACGCGCAGCATCCGCACCAGGTGGGTACTAGTCTACTGCATTACTAAATGCTCCTTTACAAGTATAGACCCTTTCCAGAATTTAACTCAGACTCCTTGTCTGTTGAAAACCTAAAGCCAAGTACAGGATTTTTTTGTGTAGTTGTTTAAAAATACACTGCCATTTAACTATGTGGAAAAGTTAACCCCTCTAATTGTAGTAATTCCTGCAATTATAATAAAAACGAAAACAACATAAGAGTGACCTAGAATATCATTTCTTGAAGTACATTTTCTAAGAATTTAATGTTTACATAAAGGAATGCGACAACCCCCACTACCCGACAATAAACAGCGTGATAGAGCGAGTAACGGCCGAACTGAAGATGATTCTGAAGAAGGACTTCAACAAGAAGATGATCGAGAGCACGGCGTTCAAGAGCTTCGAGAATTGGTGGGATGAGCAGAGTCGGAAGACGAGGCAGACTGTCAAACCGAAGGAGGAGGGGCAGCCGTTGCAGGTAACTTGGAGATTAGCTCTGAATTTCAAGATTAATGAAAATTTGAAAATTTGTATTTTCAAATTTTTTATCGGGTACTGAATTTCAAGTAATACTGATCTGATGATGGTATAAAATGGATAGTGGGCAAGATCCACGCCTTAATTTTGTAATAGTTGGATTACAGCTAACAAGATGCAAGGTTACAATGTGTAATTTATTTGAACATTTCTGTTGTTTTCAGAGTTTCAATCAAACAATTTGTTTACAATGTTCGTTAACGTGACCTCCATCCCACTTATCAATATCGTTCTGACCGTTGCTCTCTATTATTAGAGTAAGAATCAAAATGAACTAGCTAACGAACTATAGTAAAACATTTCCCATTTCTCTCCCACCTTCCCCTCAGGATATTTCAAACAAGAAAGAGGAAGCAGTGGACTCGATAAAATCGATCATGGAGTCCCGCGAGCTCGGCCTGGAACTGGGTGGGTACAGTCTCGGCGTCGGGCTGGGTCTCCGCGCTGCTATACCCAAGATGCCCTCCTTCAGGAAGAAGAGGAAGATACCCTCGCCTGTGCTTATGGATGAAGATTCCAATAAACGGCTTAGCGATCAGGTAAATGCGCTTAAAAAAGATTTTTCAGACTGTTTTAGGTCTTAGTATATTTGTACCATATTCTTAAGAGAAGTTATGACGTCATCTATTCAATGGGGAAGATGCGATATTTTTATTTTTGTGTTTATTTCAAAGAACTCCATGTAGAATAGACAACAAGTATATTAAAAAATGAAAAGACTGTAATTTACTGCAAAAAATGGGGTTTAAAATTGTCAATTTGAATTTTCGCGCGAAAACGGATCTATAGTTCGTATGACGTCACTCCTGTCTGTCACTCACTGGCCCACGTACTGTACATCCTCTATGTATTTTATACTTTTGCATTTTTCTCGACTAACGAGACATTTTTTTGTAATAATTTAAAATGGACTATCCATCAACATCAGGCGATCATAACTATACTATAGATACTCCGAAAAAAAGCCGTGTTGACGTATGTTTTGTGGCAATGTGTCCATCTACTTCAAAGCAGTTTCCAAATAAATTGTTTTTGACTGGACCTTCTGACCCAAAACTGCGAAAAAAGTGGTTTCAAGCTGTGAAGAGGAATGACAATTATTCCCCAAAGACCATCATTCGATGCTGTGAAGACCACTTTGACGTAAGTCGGCGGATATATTTGATAAAAGCTTAGTTTAATCTGCTTGTATGCAAAAGAAACATAGTTATTATACCTACCTAATTACTTATCCAAACTTGTCAATGACTTTTGAATGAATGAAATACAAATTTAACTAATGATTTACACATACCGTAGTAGTTTAGTCCCTTTCATTTTTATTCAAAAAACGCAATTAATTCTCGTTTTAATGTTCACTTTTTTACTACAACTATAACCTCAAATACGTTGTCATAACAGGAGTGACGTCACTGAACGCTGATGGGTGTTTTAAATCCGTTCCGTTTCAAGCTACTTTTAATTCGTAATTATTGTTGAAAAACAACATTATATAAAATATAAACCTTGCAGTGGCCCTTCTTTTATATATTTTTAACATTTTAATAACAAAATTTTCATAAATATTGTATTTGCATGTTCTTCCCCCTTATAGAGAGTATTTTCGGACAAAATGTTTTTGCCAATAATGACTGATTGTACCACAGGAAGAAATGGTGCAGCATTCAGACGAAGAGAAGGAAGTTCCGAGCAGTC
The DNA here is from genome assembly GCA_947563765.1 of Anarsia innoxiella. Lineage (NCBI taxonomy): Eukaryota > Metazoa > Arthropoda > Insecta > Lepidoptera > Gelechiidae > Anarsia > Anarsia innoxiella. The sequence continues at coordinate 3,968,155 of OX387410.1, read as the reverse complement.
CACGTAACAGAACCACTGGATCGTATCTGTCGAGAAGTCGACGGAGGCAGTCCAGTAGCTCATCTCGGTTAGTGGATTACAATCTAAATAGCGATAATGTTGCTTGACATGTTGGTGTTTGCTATTTTACAGTTCTTGTGATATAGAGGTATAGATTGAAAAAGAAGATAGTTAGAGAATGGATTATGTTCTAATTTTGAATAGAAACTTCTAGTTTTTTCGAGAACATTCTCCATTAATTTGTAACATCACAAACAAGTTTGAACATGATCAAAAAATGTGAACGCTTGTTATTGTTATTAGATCATCATCATCGTCATCATCGCGGTCGTCATCGGAGACAGAATCCGAGCCAGAACGGAAAGGAGCCGCGCCGCGGATTTATTCCGACTCGGACGACGACTCCGAACTCGATGAGACTGAAGTAAGTTCTACTTATACAGGGTGAATGATTTCAACTTATACAAACTGAATGATTTTGAAATTGTTGGTTGGTCCCATAGTAAAAGTTGTTTGTTATCATGATTACATGCATATTATTTTCTAAAGTGTCACTTATTCAAAGTCACCCTGTATGTTACAACAAGAAAAGGACTGCGGTGACTTTATTGTAATGATTTATAATATTTTCCATTATTGTTTTAGCTCAAAGCAGTGGTATCGAATAAGGAACGGTTTAGAAGAGTATACTCATCATCGTCAGATAGTGAAGAAGAGCAAAGTAGAAGAGGTCAGTAAAATGTATAATAATTAGTAAAAACAAAACATAGCAGAGAAAGATCATATTAAGATGATCTATCTTACTTTGAGATCTTTGAGAAAAAATACCCTTTTGAATCTAGCTTTAACAATGTTTACTTACTGCAAACACGTGGCTTATGGTTTCACACTTACTTACAAATAATCTTTTAAATCAAATACTTGCAGAAAAAACCCCAATACCTCAAGTGGAAGCATCAGACGACCGTCTCGGCTCCCCGATCTTGTCCCCCGAGGAGGAGCCGAAGAACGTGCTGCTGGACCGCGTATACTCGGACTCGGAAGAGGAGCGCGAGTACCAGGAGCGCAGGAGACGGAACACCGAGTACATGGAGCAGATCGAGCGGGAGTTCCTCGAGGAGCAGCGGAAGACGATGGACTCGGAGCGCGTGCAGCCTGCACCGCCGGCTGACAGGTAATTAACATCAAGTTCAATCACAAATATCGTACTCTGGAACTGTATACCTACAGGGCCATACATGTTACTATTTGTTTTCTACTTCAAAATATCTGTATTCCATATTGTTCTTTCAGCCAAAATTTTACTCAAACTATCCCAGACAAACACACACACACACACACACACACACGTACACATACACACACGTACACATACAAGTGGCCTTAAATCCCTGCAAACTTCTAAACCTACATTAAAAAATTCTTTACAAACTTCGTTACGCCAATCTTTCTACAGCAAACCGGAACCAAAAACAGAAGAAACAAAAACCCAATCCAGGCAAAGTCCTGTCAAGAACCACGTTAAAACCCCTGAAAAGAAACCAGACACGGAGGTGGAAGAGGGAGAGATCACGTCGGAGGAGGAGCCTCTTACTGCGCGGAGGAAGAAGGAGAAGAAGAAGGAAAAGAGACAGAGGATTGTGTCGCTCAGTGAACATAGTAACACTGACGCGCATAGTGTTAATGGGGTTAAAGAGGTAAGTGGAAATGATAATTGTAGATTGTAATAAAAGTCACTGACTGATGAGATATGGAATAGGAAACGTTAGACGCCAAAATGTAGAAGGAAGAGTAGCTTAGACTTTAACTTGACAACTGTCTTGACAATAAGACATACGAGTATTACATATGTTGTACTATTTTTTCTCAGAATTAAAGCGTTTAATGCTCTAGCTGTATTCACCTTCTGACTATAAACCTTCCGGCATTATCAGATCAGCAGTGCGGTATCAGAAACGTCATCACCTCAATCGCAAGCGTCGCAGGCGTCTCAAGCGTCCCAAGTGGCGCTGGACCACTCGTACTGCCGCCCGCCGCCGCCTGAGGAGGAGGACACCGACACCAAGAGGAGGCTGTCCAATCATCTGCAGCACGATCATGGTAAGGGATCCCATCATCGTGAGCTTACATACCTACATATCAGTCACGTCTCTTTCCCATCGGGGTAGACAAAAACCACTTGCTACGGTCCAAACGCACTTCTTTCGCTTCATCCATATTCATCTGTCGCCTCATACATGCAGGTCCTTTATCGTAATGGATTTGCAATGACTTAAGTCCAGTTTACATAACAGCTTAGTAAGCTAACAGTATAAACGTATTACAACAATTATAATGTGCAGGTTACACGTGGATGGCGGAACCGGAGATCGAGTCGCCGCTGGAGGAGATCAAGCCGAAGGAGAAGACCAAGCGGCCGTACAAACGGAAGTACGAGACCAAGAAGCTGGCCGAGATTCAGAACAAGTCAGTATCATATTGAGACGGCCCAAAGAATTCTAATTTGGCTGGACGTCACTGGTTGTCTAGTGAATATGTGGCTAAATAGAAAATCACATCCACTCACGAGAATATTGCCATTTATAATATTTTTTTAATTTCCCAGGCTATTCGAAGGCCACGAAGACTACGACAAGATACTCCATCCAAATGTCACATTCAAACCTCGCGACATAATGTCGGAGATGCAAGTGATGTACGAGTTCCTAACTCGCGGGATCGACCGGGAAGACGTGGAGTATCTACGACGGGCCTATGAGTCTTTGCTCGCGGAAGACGCACAAGGGTACTGGTTAAACGATACTCACTGGGTCGACCACCCGCCCACAGACGTGTGTTACAGCCCGCCCAAAAAGAAGTCGAAGAGGCACAATAATATTTATGAAGATTTACAGGTATGTTTTAGTTGTGTATTGACTTTGATTTTTGTCTTGTTGCAACTATTTGTCTTGTTGGTTAAATGCTGCCATTTTGTTAAAACCCTCCCTTATCTAAGATCGGCAATCAATCACACTTAGGCCAGTGAAATACGGATAAAAATCACACGACATCTTACCAACAGGGTCACTCAAGCGGTTCAGCGCGCACAGAAGGTTACTACAAGATGGACTCGCGACTGAAGGCCAAGTACAAGTACCACCACGGCCGCAGTACGGCGGTAGCGTTGGACGCGCCGCCCGAAGACAAGGCTATGAAGGCGTCCAAGATGAGCAGGGAGGCTCGGTCTAACCAGAGGAGGCTGCTTACTGCTTTCGGTATGAAGTTAACTATATTATGAAATGATGGTAAAAACTTTCCTTAGCCAATAAAAGCCGTTGCCTCGGATCGAATCGGCATACAAATAGTCGGTCCTGTGTCTAACCTGTAACTTGATTTTCACTAAGTAGTGGGTACTGATCGCTAATGGCCACGTTGAGGAGAATACATAACTGATATCGAGAGCTTTAACTGCAGAACTCAAATATTTTGCGATCATATTTCAAATATTTATGATTATGTAAAGCTGTAATAAGGAAAAATCTGTACTAACTAGTCAATTCTTATTTCCTCAACAGGTACAGACACAGACTCAGATCTGCTGAAATTCAACCAGCTCAAGTTCAGAAAGAAACAACTAAAGTTCGCTAAGTCCGGCATCCACGACTGGGGTCTATTCGCTCAGGTAAAGTACCCTTATTAACCCGCAATGACCCTTATTTGTCCCTATGATCACGCTTCGTCCTCTGCTAGCAGAGTATAAGCAGAGTATAAATAGTTAATGATAAACAGGCCCATATCCGTATATCTGGATAAGTGGACTATACTAAAAAATCCCGTTTAGGTACGTACCGGGAATGAAAAATGAACGTGTCCATCCCTCTCTTACCCCATATGGCAAGAAAGAGATGTAACATTTCAAACAGTTTATTTTTCATTTCAGGTGAGTAAGCAGGTAGAGTAGCATTGGTAACCAAAGTCGTGTTGCAGGTTGTTCCATGAAGACATTTTATTTTAATGCAGTCTACAATTTTTGCATGTTTCCCGTGAACATTGTGTTATGATTTGTGTTATTTCGACGCCGATGGGTTAGTGAGTTTGTCTGTGAAAAATATGATACTAGACGAATATTTAGTAGGAAAATGTACTCTGAGTAAATCGATGTTAATCAATCATATTTCTTGTCCACTGACGACCTTTTTTTTACTGTTCTAGAAGATATTTCCAACATACTATTTTAATAAATGTGCAAAAATACATCGGAGAATTATAAGTATGCAATCATTAACTAACTGATAGGTTGTTTGGAACGAATAAGAAGCTCGTTTGCTAAATTACTATAAGATCGGCGCAAGTATACATTTGAAATTGACAAAAACCCTTACCAAATAGTTAAAACCAATCGTTGCATACTCCAGGAGCCTATAGCCGCGGACGAGATGGTGATCGAATACGTGGGCCAGATGATCCGTCCGATCGTGGCGGACGTCCGCGAGGCGCACTACGAGGCGACCGGCATCGGCAGCTCGTACCTCTTCCGGATCGACCTCGATACTATCATCGACGCGACTAAGTGCGGGAATCTCGCGCGGTTCATCAATCATAGTTGTAATGTGAGTATTTTATAAGGAATCCAATGACAAAAAAAATACCAAAGACTTCTCTGTGCGCTAATAATGGAGTAGTTAAATTCACAAAGTCTGCTAGCAGCAGAGTTGTGAGTTTGTACGGTTAAAGAAGGCCATAATCCATCAGCAATAGGTCCATAATAAATAAAATGTCATTGGTAGAACTGAAATCTAAGGCCAGCTGTAAAGAAGTTTCAGTTACAAATAACTTATTCAAAATATAGCAAACATAGATTATGCATAGCCAATTTTGCTATTTCTCCCCACAGCCCAACTGCTACGCGAAGATCATAACGATTGAGTCTCAGAAGAAGATCGTCATCTACTCGAAGCAGCCGATCGGCGTCGACGAGGAAATCACCTACGATTACAAATTCCCGTTAGAAGACGAGAAAATCCCGTGTTTGTGTGGAGCACCGCAGTGTAGAGGGTTCCTCAACTAAAGTAGTAGTCATTATTACGCGCGGGACCGCTGTTATGTGGAATATCTACTTCGAAATCTGCTCGGAATGAGTGCTGTTATTTGTATGATACTATCTGAAGAATTTTTAAAGGTGGTTGATTTAAATTTGATGGGAGCAGTAACCTCTAAGCCAAGGCTGGCACTAAATCAGAACATGAAATGTCAAAGAGCTTAGCTCAACGCCAAAGGAATGGCAAATAACCTAACATGGGTTCCCTTTAAACGCTACTCAAAGCGGTTTCCAAAACTGCCTCAATCAAGAATTTTTAGTCGTTTTTTTATGTAAAACAATAATGATAATGTGTGATCGTGACGTGTGGTGTTTTCATTATTTAATGTGAAAATGTATGTATTAAACCGTGAAATGATCCTTGTATTATAATAATGACACTGCTTTGACTGAGTCTAACTATACTAAGCATAAGGTATCAATTGAAGTGCTTATGTAATTTGTGTTGTACATTATTTGTGAATAAAGATCTCTGCTGTTACGTCAGATTTATGTAGTACACTTTTCAAGTACATGATCTTGTTTATGGAGTAATTCGAAAGTAAAAATGTGTCGATTCTCTTATCTTGATTTGGAATCTGTCTCATTATGTTTTTCAAAAAGATTCTGATGTGTTTCAACTTTCTGATTGCACTTCATATTTGTAAAATCTATAAGATGTAAATAAAAGATTCCAACCATTTTGAATACTTCTTTTTTATTATTTAAATACCTCATATCAGAGTTACCTCTTCGGCATTACTACTAATGTTTCCAAGTAATGTATAAGTAATGTACCTTGTATATAAGTAATATATAAGTAATGTACCTTGTATGTATCTACCTGTCGAATATTTTTGTATAGCATTGTATTACTTCACAAAAAGTAGCAGAGACATAAATGATGTTTCAGTTTTCCTGTAATCTTACTACGTAGTTCATTCCTCAAGCCAAATATCACAAATAGAGGACAGCAGCATGCTTCCATTTTGCCGGGAACTTAGTCGCAGAATGTCAACACCTATGGCAAGTAGTAGCACAATGTCCATACTTTTTGACGTAACTATGCGACCTTTTCGAAACTATTAATTACTCTTGATTTGTCTCCCCTCTACAGGAGCTTAGTTATAAAATTTCAAATCACAAAATGCATATTTTGGGCAAATTGAGCATCCCATTTGCGATCTGTGCTTTATGAATGTTTAGTTTAATAAATTGCTAATTTATAGGATATCGATAAAGTTAAAAATCGAAGTAATTTTTCTTACGAAAAATATATTATTCAACACATAAACAAACATCACTTACATTATTTTCATACAGTTTACAGTACAAACTAGCGGTTAAAACTAATCTAAACGCTAAAGTTAACTTATCAAATCACAGTAAAAGTTTCCTAAATAAATATTAGGGCGATAACAAACTTTATTAAGAGGCAAGCAAGCATTGATGTTTCACATTACGACACAAATAGGTACAAAATGAGTGTGTTCCACTTTGTTTTACTATAGCAAGTAAAATTTTCTCTAAAGCTTGGAAGATACATAAATGTATTAAATGTCATGGATAATTACTAGAAAGAATTTGTTTTAACACATTATCGTAAAAAATATTCCAAAAACATAGCCACAGATCATAAGAGATCATACAGATCATCATCTATTAAGTACTTCACCATAAGGCCTTCTATAAACATATCAATGTTTAACATCACCTTTTGCACGCCAGCCATTTTTGACGTTGATACACGCCCGACGCCGAGCCTAGTAAAAATTGTCTGTGATAGACATTTTCGCTAGTGATGGGATATTCGAAATTATTATTTAGTTATTGTTATAAAAATGGCCAAATTTAGACGACTTAAGTGGTCAGCGGCGTCTCAGCCACGCGAACAATTTGCGACTAAAGTGGTCATTGGCGTCCAAAGGGTTAAGATCAGTATTATTTAAAACCTATTTTACTTAAAGTAGGTTACAGTTACAAAGCTAATATAAAAGTCAGGAAAAATTAATGCCTACCTACTAAAAGTTAATGAATGGTCTACTGTGGTTTTGTATCAAAATAAATTAACTTACGTAATTATTATGGCAATATAATGGTTCTGCATATTGCAAGGCATACAAACAGTCTAGGCCATTGGAATAGAACATTCGAATACTTTTGCAACGAAAACATTTTATATAATTATAATGAAAATAGTTATTACCGAAACTGTTCTAGAAGTCACTTTGTTTGAACCTAACTTGTCTAGTAAACATTTCTGCACACAAATCGGCCGTTCCCTTTGTGTTAGTAGTTTCAGATCCATTGGGTTCCGAATAGTCGTCGGTTTCTGAATCGCAATCGGATATCATCGCCGGTGACTTCCTACCTGTCGAGTTGTGTTTCAAACCTACTTCTGTAGTCAAAATCTCCTTTATAACATCTTCCGGTGTTCTATCCTTGCGATTCTTCTTACGCAGCTGCCGCGCTCTCTTCCTGATGTCCGCTAGAAACCCGGTGTTGACTTCCACACTCTCGTGCGAGATTTCCTGCGGTGCATCGTTCGCTGGTTGGTCCAAGTCGGTCATCGACTGCGCTATGTCTGTCAAAGATTGAGCCAGGTCTGTCACCGATCCTTTCGTATCGGAAATCGTTTCCAGTGACTCTACAGAAGCTCCGATACTTCTGAAAGCGTCCATTCCATCCAGTATTGCGATATTGTAGCCGTTGTCCTGTTTCATTCCTAAAATAATTCCTTTGGGAGTAGTGCCCAGTAATATCGGTTCTCTTACTTTAAAGTTGAATATTTCCGGCATGTAACATTCGGAAGCGGTCGACGCTAAGGAAGTGGTGTCACAAGTGCAGGGAGGAGCTTTGTACGCTTCCTCAGTAATGCAGATGATGGTAACTTTCTCTTCGCCTGCAAGGTAAAGGAAGGGGCTAACGAACTCCCACGAGTGTACCGCCGAGCTCCACTTGGGGTCCTCGTTTCTGGTTCGTTTACCGGTTTCATCGACGAACACTCCGCATTCAGCGTAACATATAAGAATCTCGACTGGCTTACTTCGTATTAAGATGATGGCTTTGGGCGGGGAGTGTTTCTTGGCGGCGGCGGCTATGATGGGCTCCTCCATGCCGAATGTTTCAAGGGTGCCAGACGGGAGATTGACCTTGAGCGGCTTCTCTCCAGCAATATACACCGTGGAGTTGGTTAGCAGTACTGCACCGGCTTGTCGATCAATGGTCAGAGATCGGACCATTTTAAAATCTGTCATAGAGGCCTCGTACCGCATCAAGAATACGCGTCTACCGCAAGCGATCACCAGACATGGACCGTCGGTGCGTTCACCCGTTATTGCCTGAGAAAGATAAAAATTAAATTTGAGTGATTTAACGTACTTTTCTGTAGAATATTAAATGGCACTCGCTCTTAAAACTTGGGTGATTTAAAAAGATCATTATAAAAACAAATACCTTGATCAAATGCGGCGTAGAGATCTCTGGCAAGCGCACTTTGACAAGACTGACACTGGGCTGCAAAGTACTGGCACGTCGTAGTGCAGACCCGAGGGCGAGCAGTCCGGCGTGAAGGACTGCGTCGCCCACTAAGAACACGGCTCGTCCTGCCGCCGACGTCACAGCCGTCACTTCGCTCTCCGATGTGTTAGCGTAGTCCAATTCTAGGTTTACAATGCCACGAAGCGAGTGGAGGCCTTGCGAACTACCTGTAGGGTAATTAAGGGTGGTATGCGATCAAATGTGATGTATTTGATTCAGTGTCATTAAATGCAGATTGTGGCGATAAAGTTATGTGGTCTGTATCATTCTCTCTTTGCTTTTAAAAGAGACGCAAATAGCGAGAAGGCTATAACGTAAAGAAAAACTTGGCGCGGCGAATTGTATTTACAACATCTACTTGATTACTTCAAAATGACTCACCAATAGCAATAGCATTAGGTGCGACGTACAACGCGGTTGTGGGTTTGTATTGCGCAGGCGCAGCCAGCACGCTCTGCGGGAGGAAGCCGGTGGCGGCGGGGGAGGCGGGGAGGGCCGCCGCGCCCGACAGCTGCGACAGGTACAGCGCGCGCTCAGACACGCTGCTGCATACTACCGACACTTCACCGCCGCCGTTATTCAACGATACCTACGGAAATAAGTAACCGTGAATCACTCTCATATGAAAGTAGGCTCGTGACCCTGTAAAGGTCTATCTACACACAACCGACCCGTTTCCGGGAAAAAATATCATTCCATATATTTACCATGGATTCGTTCACACACGTTGTCGGGACGTTAAAGGGCTGATAGGAAGGGGGGAGGAATCATAATAGTCTGGTCAATTAAAAATATAGAAAGTGACAGAATGTTGAAGAGACCTACCTAAAACCAAATTATTAAAAAAGATCTTACTTACAATAAAAGCCCTATTAGCTTCGTTCTGCGGTAGATTCTTAGGTTCCGAGTTGACTAGCAATCCCTTATACTCCTTGTCACCTTTCGTCACCATCAGCGAGCCGTTTTCAACACTAACACGTTGTTTCTCGCGCGTACCATCAGCCCTAAAAATAAACAGGGTGATTATTTCCTTCTTCAAAATGTTAAAAAGAGATGTATTTATTTACTTCTGTTTCGGCGTTATTGTTATTACATAAATACAAATTATTACACCTTATTATCTCTAAATTAAAAAGAATCAACGAAAGGACACTTAAGAGTTAGATAAAAATAATACTCAAGAAGAAATAAAGCTTAAAAGAAGATTTAAAGGCTTACCATATAATGAGCAACTTATTATCATCAGAACCATCTGGCATGTCGATACTCTTTTTCCCATTTAAAATTGGTTTGGATATCTCCCTCTTTGGAGTCGCCGCGTATCTGCGAATACATATATACTTATTATATCCCACTTCAGGGAAAACAAACAAACTTGAATTAAGATATTTACCCAGCATCGCCGTTAAGTTTAGCCGCTGATAACTTCGCTCGTAACCTGTCCACCTCCTCACGAAGTTCTCTGGAAATTCGGGTAGTTTATTTCGTACAGTTATTAACTTATTGATACTGCGCATTCGTGTATGCTTATTTTACATGTATTTACCTATTTGCCCGTCGTAGCGGCGGTGACACAGTGTTTCTACGGCCGGAACGCCCGAACAACTTGTTGCTCAGCGAACACTTCTTGCGGCCAGCCTCTTCTACTTTGGCCTGGGAATTAAGAGAGGCTCATTACTCTAAGTGGTTATATACTTTTGGAAATTGACAAATGGATAAGTAGATATTTTAATGGTTTAATTAATAACCATTTGATATTATTGTTAACGCTATCATTGACAAAAATCAGAACAAGACATTAAAATGTTCAACCAACTCTCATAACATTTCCTGCAAACGGGTGTTATCTAATCTATCATCGTTACCTGCAAGAAGTCAATGAGTTTGGCCTGCTGCCGCAACGTAGCGTCTGCCTTAGTTTCCCTCGTACGCCACCACGCCGTCGCAGCTTCACTAGCTTCGCGTACCGCCGCTATTTCCTCCTATAACAATAGTATCCTGTTTGTATTACCCGTTACCTGTTTGTATAGCCAGCCTATCCTATTCAAGATCGAAGTCGGTCATAAGTTCGCTTCGTATTTTTCAAGTGGGACATAAATATTCGACAGGCTATTTGACTACATTTGGAAAATAATTTTAAATTAATGTTTATATGATATTAATTACCCTACATTGATATTTCCGAAATATTTAATGTTTTATTGATGAAAAATCAATGTTGAAATTCAAATTTAATAAAACCCGCGAATAACACTGTTTCTGTAATGGCGCTGGTCACATGTCACGCGTGACGTCACATGCGAGTAAACAAACACGAAAAACACTAACGAAGTGCACTATTATGACAGCTGTTTACTTGCGTGTGACGTCACCAGAATGTCAACCAATAACAGGCCGTTCGTGTTCGAGATAAAAATTTAAAAAATATTACAATTTGTTTATTTTATTTTGTTAAAAATAAACATGTTTTACATCAAAATAAAGTGAAATATATTTTTTTATAATATAATCTTTTAGGATGGCCACATTTTGTTGTATATTTTGAATATAGTCAAATACCCTTTATTGGAAAACTATAAATGCATAGCTCAACAAAAGCAAGTCCGAAAAGCAATGGCCTCGTACCTGCGCCTCATCGAGGCGCGCCTGCAGCTGCAGCGCGGTGGCGTGGTGGTGGTGCGCGGCGGTGCGCAGCGCGGCGCACTCCTCCTGCAGCTCGCGCAGCCGCCGCGCCGCCGCGCCCAGCGCCGCGTCCGCCGCCGCGCGCGCGCCCTCCAGCGACGACACGCGCAGCTCCAGCTCCGCCACGCGGCACTCGCGGTTCTCCAGGCGCTCCTGACGCAAACCACGCAGCTCGTTACGACACGACTCGCTCGTCGCAGATCAAAACATTCACAAGTATAAAAATAAAACAACTTTTTTTATTCGAAACAATCTGTTGAAATTCGGGTTGAACGTTGTTTCTACTAAGACGCCTTTTAAAAAAATGGTGACTAAGTAGTTGCGTTTTCGTAAAAATCACCTATACTTATATAAACAAAGTTCATTGATACCTAAAGTAATGTAAAACGTAAACTCGATAACGTGACCGACCTTTAGCAACTGCAACTGGCACTGCGCATGGTACGCCTGGTCCCTGGCGTCGTCTCCCTGCAGCACAGCCTGGTCGGCGGCGGCCGCCCGCTCCGCCAGTTGTCGCTCCACGTCACTCAGTCGCGTACGACATGACTCCAACTCCGTGCGCATACGTTGCGACTCCGCCTATGAAACAAATAATTTTCATAAATGGTTTTTTTAAAACTAAGTGAAATCCGTTAGATCAAACTTACCTCAAGATCGTTACTCTTAACTTCGTTCAAGTCTGTCAACTTCTCCAAATCCGTCAGCTGCTCCTCCAGCACACTGCATGCTTCTTGCAGCGCTTTGTTATTCTGTAAGATAATATAAATCTCTTTTAAATAAAGTAAAAACACTAACGCTACCGTCCCCATTGACATATTATTAATAATTTTCATTTATTTGTTCGGAATGTCGCTTTAACTGGCCGATACCGTGAAACTGGCCAACTCAGCCCAAACCTAAAGTATTCTTTCCAATACCTTAAATGCTACCTTTTCAAAGTGTGCATTGATGGCGGCGAGCGCTCTGTCGGCGGAGCGACATCGACCCTGAAGTAGATCTAATGCGAACGCGCGTCGCATGTGATTCAACCAGCCATCGTTGACCCCGCGCCGAGCGTTCCCGTACACCCATAAATATGCCGGCTTAGGTCGGATGGGAGGCTTTTCTCCGATGGTTTTACGTCTCGGACATTGATGAGTCGTTTCTAACATTGAATCGTACTGATCCATTTTGTACTGACTTGATCGTTGAAAAGCGAAGCTTATATCATAATCGATATTTAGTATTTGTCAAAAGAAGAAATTTTTTAAAAGATCACTGGAATTTCTTTTAGAAAGAATTTTATTGAAATTATCACTGAAGTACGAACGAACAGTAGGGTGATAAAGAGGAAACTGAAAGACCTTTTCAATTGAATTACGAAGCAGGGATGAGACAATCGTGTTTATGTTTACGAGTTCCCTCTGAAGATAAACAACCTAAGAATTCAAACAACAATGGGATTTTATTTAATAATGGATATATCACAAAACAAATAACTTTTATGTAATACCTTCCATTGTTGATCAACAGTTCAAATTGAGATATTATTGAATGAAAATTGTTTAATACTTCAGAAGCGCAACAATTCTTTATTACATATTCTTAAAATTGACGGCAAAAGTGATTAACGGCGCGGAAGACACAAGATTTATAGAAATAGGGAGGATTACTTATGGCCTTTAACAACACGATGTTTTATAATAGCGTCTCTGAAAAAAAAAAACCATAACATCAAGTACAACATAAGTAAATCGACTAACCTGCACAAGATCGTGATTATGTTGTCTAACTTCACAGAGCTCGTCCCTAAGTTGCGCTCGCTCCCTACTGGATAGCTCTTCTTGTTCTTCGGCATGGAGACGTCGCTTCTCACTGTATTGCAGCTCGCTCTTCAGTTTACGGATGTCATTGCGAGAACTACGGAATATTCGTTAACGTATGAATACCGTTCAAACAGAACAGAAACACCGGCAAACTGAACTGATGTAGACGTAAGATGAAATTGTAAGTAGAGATTGTTTTGGCAATGTACACAAACTAAGTTAGCACTTTATGAACTTTAGTGAACCCACTATGCGGCCAATTAACAATAAAAAATAATTAAAACAGGATCAGTTCCATTTTTACAGCATGATCTTAGTACTAACCGATCTACTTCAGCCTGAGCAGTTTCGTGCGCTTTCATCAACTTCTCCAGTTGACTCTTCAACCGCTCCACATCCTTACTCGCTCTCTCGTGCTGCGGTTTCAATGTCGCCATCTCGCTCTGCAGTGTCGAAGCCTTCTCTTCGGCAGTCTTTCGTGCTTCCACCGCGGCCGCTAAACGTTCTTCGGCTCGTTTCAAATCGCGAGTCGCTGTTTTCATTTCTACTGATAGTTCGTTGTATTCGCGTTCCTAAGGGTAAAAATTATTTTTTAGCTAGTAAAACAGAATAAAAACAGAAGAAAATGTAAACAGTGAAATGTGATAGTCATACCTTCCGCCATCTTGCCAAATTAGCAGTTCTCGCTTCTTGTCGTAATACTGCGATTTCATCCGCTCGAGCCTACAACATTATTACATCAATACAATACAATTTTATAGTAGTTGTAGCTATGCTGTTGTGCCTGCATACTAAGGTAATTTAAGAACTTACTACATTCTTAGCTTTAACATTAATAATAATAAACAAAAACACACAATTTTATGAGCGTTGTTTCCTCACCTGTAACTGAGCCTCGGCCCTTTCAAGCTGTTCCCTGAGCACGGCAACCTGTGTAGCAGCGACCGCCTGCAGCTGCGCATCGCCCACACTCTCTGTGTCGCTGTGCGCGTCCCGCTCCGCCTTGCGGTCGCCGTCGCCCGCGCCACGGTTCGCGCAGCCGGGACATGCGCGGGATTCCAGAGCAGACACCTCGCGTTCTAGTTGGCGGACTAGCTGCTCTAGTGTGTTTACCTGACACAGAACATTGCTTTTTGGAAAAAGAATAACACTAAGGGCTAGTTTCACCACTTACAGATAAAATTTAGCTGACAGATAAAACTATGACGTTTTAGTTAGACAGTGACAGGTATAAAATATCGGCAGATACATTTTCTATGCGGTGAAACGGGCCCTAACAGTAATAGTTTTTCGAATTGTGTTAGGTCTAGTACACATAACAGTGCTTTTTTGAATTCACAAACATTTTGATTTTTTATGACGCTTACACCACCTATTCATTCCATACAAAAGAAACATGTAGCAACTGCAACCTACCTTCTCCCGATGCCTGGCGTCATCTTGCAAGGCAGCAGCGGCGCGTGCTTCGGCCCCCTCTAGACGTTCGCGCATGCGCGCCTCTGTTCTATTGCATTGCTCTTCAAGCGTTGCCTCGCGACGACCCGCCTCTTGGATACTACGTTCTAGTTCCTAAGTTAAATACTCGTATGATTGAAATTTGATTGTTGATGATTGGAAAAAGGATTCAATTTTAAATAAGATAATTATTGCAGCTTAAACAAATATAAGAACATATAGATTAGTTAGACTCTCTTAGCAAAATACGTTTTTTAACATGAGTTTTGATGTTTACATTGCCTTCTAGTTTAGAATCTGCTGAATAATACCAAAACATAATAAAGATGCCTCCAGAGAGATTTGAACTCTCGACCCCTGGTTTACAAGACCAGTGCTCTAACCCCTGAGCTATGGAGGCTAATGGCATCATCTCCAAAACTGCGATTGTATTGACAATAAGATAATGCGATTAATTACACTTGATTAAATAAATACGACTGTATGATTAGCATACGAGTCATGATTTAATACAATCTACATAGAAGTATATCGATTGCAATCTTTACTGATACAATGATATTCTACCTATCACACAGCTGTAAAATTGTAAAAAGAACGAATTCGTTTTTTGATAGTACCAAAATACAGGACCAATAAACGCCAATTTACCACTTAATTAGAATGTAGGTATCTTCATTATTTACCTGTACTTGCGCCACTAAAGAAGCAACCCTCGCCCTCTCCTGAGCTAGCTGAGTATTTGCCTCTCTCAGTTGATCCGACGACGCTGTCGCACTACGCTTCTTCTCGCCTAGGCACTCCTGTGACAAAGGGGTAGAGGTGAAAACGAGAAAACAAATCGAGGTCAAACTATAATAAATAGTTCGATCCCTTTTGCTCTGAACCTATAGGTACTCGTAGATATATTGAATTATTCTTTACTTTTCTTCTTCTGGCTGTATAGTTTACCGTGGAAGACACGTGATTATTTATCTTATCATAAAATAGCAGATAACAACATCAGTATGTATGGATCGTGGCATGTGGAGCGAAGTGGTCTCTGCTTACTCCAATGGAAGAGAGACGTGAACTACACTGGCTTCAATAAGCTTTTATGCCAACTTAGGCCCCACCCATTAGTACCCGCAGTAGCCGACCCTATTCCTACCAGGGCACTGTAACGTACCTGTGTCCGAGCCAGGTCGCGGCGCGTGTCCCCAAGCTCCGCATGCAGCGCGGTGAGCTCGGCCTCCACCGCCGCGGCCCTGCTCTCCGCTAGTTCCCGCGCGCGGCTCTCCCTAGCTGCAGTAGCTTCAGCCGCTGCTACTCGAGCTCCCAGCTCGCGGCTCTCCGCTTCTCCGCCGCTGAGTGTTTGACGGCGGAGAGCTCGCTCTTTTGCTATTGTATCCTGGAATTTCGGTGAGATTTTAAATATATCTTAGTTAGTTGTTAAGATAAGATTAGCGCATGAAGATTTTAAGCCTTTTATATGCTACTTATATTCTACTTTGCTATACTTACCTACAACTTTATTTAAATAATCTACACTAAGGAATAACTACACTATTTCTTTTAACAGTAAGAACTAAAAAGAACGAAACTAAATACGTAAATATTTATTATGTCCATATTTTGCGTGCAAAGTATAACTCACGATGGCTCTCACGTTGATTTCCGTGAGCCGCCTGTGACGCAACTCCTGTGCGTGTTCAATTATATCCTGACCCAAACAATGCAACAAAAATTCTATAAAATGCTTTTATTAGTTACTTACTTATTAGTTTTGACGTCTATTTGTCTAATAGGTAAGTACTTATAAATTATTTAAATTAGATAACTAGCTTTATTAAGAATTACATTTACATAGTCAAGTAACACACAAAACAAACCTTAAAATGTTTCTGCTGCTGCTGCGCGTTATCAGCCTGAGCGACCGCGCGGGAACACTCAGCTTGTAACTCGGCGACCCTCAGTTCAAGCCGACGCATGTCTTCCTTGAGCACATCCCGCTCGGCTTGGACCTTCGCCGCCGCGGCTTGAGCGGCTCGAAGCTCGGCGTTGGTCCTATCCGCTACGGTGGCCGACAGCTGCTGGTTGGTTCGTTCCAAAGCCATGCGCTCTTCTTTCTCTACTTCGATTTGACGTTCTAGACGTCTGAAACAAAAGAGCGATTCATAGACGGATTTTAAAATAAACAGAATCAAGAAACCGATGAGAATATAAACTGGCAGCGGAATTACAATACGTGGATAGGTAAACAGAACAATAAAGGTCTAGCATCCGATAAAAACAATAATAAATAAGATGCTTAATAGTATGTCGTACTTATTCTGCAAGGAGAGCGCAGTGATGTCAGCCTGCAGGCGCGCGCGCACCCGCTCGGCCTCGTCCTCCAGCTCGCGGCGCGCGCGCTCCGCCTCCGTCCCGCGCGCCGCCTCCGCCGCCGCCAGCTTCGACTGCAGCGACGCGATCTCGCGCCCTCGCATCGCCGCCAGCTTCTCGGCTGATCTATATTTATTTATTTCAGGTTTTATTGCAAAAAGGAAGTTATCAGCTAATAATGTATTTGTGTTATAAGGATTTTGAATAGAACTCACTTGAAGGTAGCCAAATCGATAGCAGTACAGTCATGATGCGAGGTGCTGAAGCCGCTGCCACTCTCATCATTATCGTCGGGCGCCACGTACGAGTACCCGACGTAGGGCAGCTGGCCGGCGAAGGGCGGCCGCGCACGGAACGGCGCGGCGGAGGGCGGCGGCGGCGTGCGGGGGGCGGGGCTGAAGTACGACGCGTCCTCCGCGCCGCGGACACACGGCACCCACGGCGGGGCCTACGTAAAAACTCGTTTAAACCAACGAATTGTAAAAAAATATTTCTATATGTTTCAAAAGTAATGAGCTAGTAATATGATAAACTGCCTTCCTAACTTGCTTAACACATAATATGTCATACAAATAAATACCGGGTGATTATACCAGCTTGAAAACATTCTCTCTTATACGCATTACTTTTTTCACCAAAGAATACCTTAATAAGAAAGAAACTATATGTCCAACAAACTTTTTATGGTGTAGAAAAGACAGCCTAAAGTATAGCCAATTCTTTATCCAATCGCTATGTTCTATGAGTAGTGATGATATATTTATTACCTGATCCCGTATAGAATGCGAGGCAACGTGGTTGAGAGCGGCGTGCTGCAGCGTGTCTAGATACGAGTACCTTCTCGCCGGCGCCACCCGGAGGAGGCCGCCCACCAGCGCCCGCCACGCGTCCGACGGACCGTTTGGCTGCGGCTCGAACAGAGACTCTATGTTTTCGTCACGTTCGTATCTAGTGACGAAATATTGGTTTAATTAAAAAATTGATGAAAACATGATTTAACGAAAAAGAAAAATCACTCGAAACACATGAATTGAAAAAAAGTTAAAAGGACTGGTAAGTATAACTTACTTATGGATATTTGAAAGTATCTTCGAGATAGAATCGTCTTCGTCAGATGAAAACGGTCGCCGCAGCGTGACCAGCTCAAACGCCACGACACCGAGCGACCAGTAGTCACATGCCGACTGTAAGTAAATACATACTACTATTGTGATTAACTGTTAAATTCATATGAATTATAAAAAGGGTATTGAATGACTCAGCAACACCAAAATACCTATTATTTCGTTAGTGTGTTAAACCTTTATGCGCCGAGCCTAACTTTGTCATTAATCTACAATTATCATAGCCATGGTTAAATTCTTTGAAGGACAATGCACTAACTACCACACAACCATAACATTTTCATTTCTGTATGCTTACTTACATGCTTAGTATTTTTAGAAACAAACACAAATCAGTAACAAAATAATAAATATAGTCCTTTTTTTCAAGTTTCGTTTACGAGAATTCCAACTGTCAAGTCTTATCTGGGTTCCATTGTTATTGCCATCACAGAAAACAGTATAAGGAAGTTAAAAGTGCAACCATAGACGACCGCTGTCTGAAAAATGTTATCTATCTACAATACATAAGCGTAAGCATCGCGTGCGAACCCACAATGGCAGTTTGCACAATGCCGCGACAACATTGGGCACAGACTGAGTGTCTCTGGGCGCAGTGCGCGGCGGCCAGCAGCTCCGGCGCCACGTAGTCCGCCGTCCCCACCGGTACCACCGCACTGCCGCCTTCCGACAGTCGCGCGCACGAACCAAAGTCACCGAGCTTCACGTGCCCGCATCTGGAGAGATCAGTTTATCTATCAGTTAATGGCATTAATTTGTGATAGTTAAATAGCAAAGTTTAGATTTGCAAATGAGCAAACCACCACAACCTGAAGCTGCTCAAGTCCATGCAGCTTTAAGGTACAAATGACTGTAAAGTTTTATATTTTATTGATAAGTATGTTCCAAAGCTGTTATTTTTCAAAAGAGAATAAATGATCAATATCTGTAAAAAGTTAACATGTTGAAAAACATATTCTTACCTATCAATAAGTATGTTATGTGGCTTGACATCTCTGTGCACGTAGCCCATGCCATGTAGAGCTTTGAGGGCGTGCGCCACCTCGGCGACGTAGAACGCAGCGTCGCGCTCAGCCAGTGGGTGATTGCGACGCGAGAGTAAGCCCGCCAAGTCACCGCCATTACATAGCTCCATCACAAGGTACAAACTGTTGCTATCCTAAACAATGATAATGATGGAAATTAAAGTAATATCAATATGAATTGCAAAAATAACACATAAAACACAATTAAACAGAAATCTCAAATGGATCTAGAACCCTTACTTGAAAAGCATACTGCAGCCGTGGCATCCAGGCCGCAGTGGCATTAGCCAGCACATCCCTCTCATCCTCAGCTGCTCCTGCTGCTCTCTTCACAGCTTGCTCTTTACGGACACATTTCAAAGCATACACATCACCGGTTTGCTTTTCACGTACCATCTACACAAGAATAATTCAGTGTTTTTAAGATTACAGACATGAGATATTCCATGTAAACTACTTTTAAGCTAGACTTTACTTACATGAACTTCTCCAAAGTGGCCTCTACCGATTGTCTGCAGAATTTCGAAATCAGACATACATACTCGGGTACGGCGCAGATCCGCTAACGTGCTTCGGTCTATGAATAATGAGTTACATTTTTAAAATCAATGTTAAGATAGGTACCTACTTTAAGTTCATAAGTACTTCATTACATAAAACTAGGATAGACAACTTAGTCTGTTCTGTGTCTAATCTTATTTACCAGTTCAATCATATTCATATAATCTAATCTTTTTAAAAAATATGTATTTAAACATTAAATTCATTCTAGCCAATTTAAGGCTATTTTCAAAAGTAATTAATGTCAATAAAACGTAATCTTAACATGTTCTATTCATGAGACAGCTGCATGAGTTAGTTCTATAGCAAGAAAGAGCAGGTGTGCTGTGTATTCCTTACTTGACCTTTACTTTATATGATTTATCACATAATGATAATGATTAATATCTACATCTTGCTTTCAGACACCAATGAAGTACATTATACCAGGAACCTTCAAAAATTGAAGCATGCTTGGTAATTGAGTGATGCAGAAAGTACTTATTTTCTGAGTAAAACACGCTGTACTTACATTTGTCCACGAAAGCCCTAACGAGATCATCGCACTTTTTAACAGGATCATCATTGCATTCATCATACAACACTGTAAGAGCATCCAAAAGAGTTTCTCGCTCCACTGCCTTCTTCAACTTGCTGGTACCACTAGTCACTTTACCCAATATTTGGCGGTTTAGCCGTGTAATGCGAACTGCAATTGCCTCTTTAGACGGCTCCATTTCTTAACACTATACACAAATTTTCATCACAAGTCTCCCATTCTTTGTTTATTTTATTTTGTATTCAAATTCGGGAATCAACAATTCGGTAATACTCTCGCCGTTATTTTGAAAATCGAAATTATTTGACAGAAATGACAACCGTTTATTATTATTGCCAGCAATAAAAAATATGTTAGTTACGATAACGGTGGATAACGGTTACTTTTAACGTTATAACGTAGTACTTCCGGTTAGTACATAATACTCTAGTGGTGAGTAGCGGAACTAATAGAATTGTTTTCTTTAGTTCATCAATAGATAGCGCTTTTACATAATTCTGTATTTTGTAATCATGACGTAGAGAAGAGGAATCATGGTAGAGTAGAGTAAAAATGTATCTACATTTTTTAGGTACTAAAGCCAGGTTAGTTTTGAGAGGCAAAAATGGTGCATTTTTACACCCGCAGATATGTGAAAATCACTAAAATGTTTAACCTACCATCGTCATTCGCAACCACAGCACAAACATCAAAAATTAAGTTGGATGGTTTGCTTAATTAAAGCATACCACGATGATGATGATAGTGCTGCTGCCATCTCAGCTTGAAGTAAGTATTTACTCGGATGAAGGAAAAACAAACTATATATCTTATTTTTAATCTTCATTTTATTAGGTTAATAATTAAATTATTATCTATAATGTTATCACTATAAGCTTCATTGTTTATGTAAAAACTATAGATATTCATAAAATATCACATTTATTTTGTAACTATTGTAACTTAATTATTTACCTATTTAAATTACCTACTAATAATTTCAAAAAGTTTACAATAGGGAATTAGATCCATAAGTCCGTAAGCTTTCATACTTGTAATGACATTCTTTCTCAGTTAACTTGTAAGCGTCAATCTTTGGTGTTCGCACCGATCGCCCCGATATGATGGTATATTGTAGTGCCCGTCCCTATATCAGAGAGGCAAGCGGAAAATGCTAACCAATCACGCGGTCGGTCATCACGCGACCTTTGTTCTGATTGATTGCAGAAATTGCTAGGGATGTAAATTAGTCGATATCGAGTTTTCTGAACGCGCCCACTGTGCCGTAGAGGTCGTTGTCTTTGAGGGGTGGAGGGCTGGTGGTGGAGAGGTCGCTGAGGTCGCGGAGGTAGTCCCTCAGCTCATCGATGCGGCGCCGCCACTTCCTGGCGATCATGTCGATGGACTCCTCCTGCCCACCCCACTCCGCTGGCAGCAGCCGCGCTGGGATGTGGTCGAGAAGCTCGTCCACTTTTGAGTGGAGATAGTACTGAAAGAGATATTTTAATACAGTCAAAACATGGGCATATACTTATGAAGATAGGTAGGTATATGTACCGAAGTATTAGAGTTCCGTTTAGTATTGCGCTTTTAGTCGCTCCAGAAAACCTGATAGCTACAATCTCAAACGAGTTCTGATTCATAAACAGCCAGTTAAGTCAGGTACCTTAATAAGAATTATGCTTATGAAACACGCCTTCTTTAATAAGTAGGTATGTTTAATCCGGTTTGGTCATTTATTTTTGAGAATATGCGTTGTGTAGATAAAGAAAAAACATAAACAACAGCATCTTCCAACACAAAAACTATTTTTAGATTTCTAAAATATTACGTTCAGAGTTTATTTTAGATTTATGACGAAAACAACAATTTTATATTTTAATATCTATCTCGGAATTCAGTAGGTATCTACCTAGGTATCAAGTATTCATTTCAAAGGTCATCATGTACCATTTACTTGTGTGTTGTGTTTCGGCTTTATACCCCCTTTCTGTTACACCCTGTATGTACTTATACTATAAGTAGGATAAATATTTAAATGAGTAACTTACCCGTCTGCGAACTTTCTCATTAACGCAGGAGCGCATGAGTTGAAGTGAGGACGCAAGGAAGGGCGGTGCACCCACCACGTGGACACGTTTGAGTCTCTGAGGGTAGGCTGCTTGTGCCAGCTGAATAGCACGACGGATCGACCCGAACGCACTCGCCACCCGAGCCACCAGCGACCCTCGGACTTCCGACACCTAAAAACAACAACAAAAACATTATAATGAGCTTAAATAAACTAGTTTTAAGCAAATTACGTCTTATTACTCATTCGGTAAAAATAAGTTCATAATCAAGTTTAGTTGTTATGATGTACCAACATGTTTTCCTAAAAGATCATTCAACTGCGGTAAAAAACTTTGTGGATACTTATGAGTATAATATATAATAAAAACAATAACAACCGGGGTTATTAAATATAGCTCCGTATTTATAACAGGCTTATTACTTCTCCAATTAATGCAAATAAGATTTTTTCCATAACTTTGGCATTGAGCAAAAAGTAAGCGCGAGTGTTTTCTTCCTTCCTGGGTATTTCCGTGTAGGGATGCCACGTGTAGTAGGTACCCAGCAATCAAGGTTCTATCGCCCACCTTGATTAACGACAGTAATTAATATAACCACTTGCTTATACAGCCGATTTATGAGCAAATCTTACTTTTGGATGGGAAATTTAGGTACGTAATACCTATCTAGACTTTATGTAACTTATGTTTGTAGTTTATCAAACCATTTAAGAAGTGCAATATTTCCATTACGTATCAACATGTAATTGCCACTGCCAGTGTTTAATGTTAGGTAGCGGATTATTAACCAAGATTGATCACTCTCATCTCGAGGCATACTTATTACGATTATGGTGACTTCCGTTGACGCGTTTGTATTTAGTCACGTGCGTGTCGTGTTATGTAGGTAGTCGTTTTGAGGATAAAAATAAATGTGCCTTTATTTTATTTTATTACATAACGTGCCCAAGATTGCGAAAAGAGATGACAAGTTTTCCTGATTAAAATCTTATCTTTGTCTTCATGTGAATTACAAATGATGTAATTCGGTACCTTTAAACATTGCGAATGGAAGCCGATCTTAATCCTTAGATCACTGAAACTGTAGCATAGATACATACCTCCCAAACAAAGACATCCCCGGCAATGAGTCGCTCGTCCTTCATGCGAGCGTCACAGACGAGCAGCACCGCGCGCACTGCGGCCGCGACGTCGCAGGAGCTCTCCGGGTATCCGGGCCGGATCCGGAATATCGTCACCCGGTAGCCCTCGTCCGTAAGGCGGGGCAGCGGGAGCACATCACTGTATACAATATTGTATGGTCAGTTCACGTGTATCGGTAACATTAACATTGTATCAATCACGTTGCGTCTTCCGACACATTAACGCCTACCTACTAGTAGCACTATAATACTAAGCCGTCGGATATTTTTAAGGACAAACAACTTTTTGTACTTTTTACGAATTCTGTTTAGTATATTGAAATACATTCGGCGATAGGTAAATAGGTTCACATACTCACATAAACTTAGTAACATCATTGAGCGGTGGTTCATTCAGCGACCGATGCTGGTAGAGATCCGCGTGACGCGCCCGCGACATGCAGAACGCTTCGAACTTGGTGCGCGCGCGCTCTACGTCCATGCGACATCCCCGCACGAACAACTCCAGGAACTGTTTATCTGTTGAGAAGATCATCTCGTTAATCATTGTTTTGCAGATCAATGGTATATAAAAGTTCCGATGGATGTAGTTACCTACTTTGATTCCTAAAATCTCTAGACATTGTCCTGCAGTGCCTAGCTCTACATTTTATATAGGAAGTATTTCACTCCGAGTGTTCAACCTAGCTTTAGGTGTATGATTAAATTACGATTGTTTATTACGATAGACAGTAATAAAAATCTATATTTTAACAAAGATGACATTAAACCGTTTTCTAAAAGCCACTGACGTCAGTCCTCATCGCTTCTTCCGGACGCTAATACTTTAGTTAAACAATAGCTGTTACTATCATGATGTACCCGTTCGTTAATTGTAATTTAGAATTGCACGCTACTTATCTATCGCCATTGATGTAATGGACTTTGTATTTTCCGTCAGACAGTTACTTATAAGTTGCACATGCAAGATGAGAAGGTACTGAAGTCTCCTTCCATATCACCTGGGTGGTGGTAATATCGCTTATCCACCTAGGTATACCAGAAACATAACCAAAACCAGCAGATTTTGATTCTAGGTTCCTTATCTAGAGGAAATGGTTGAGTTTCACGTTTATGAAGATGAAAAGTAATTATGTAAACCAGTAAAGCTAGTCTGCTAGTTGTTTTTCATTGCACAATTATAAAGATATGATCTGACATAAGTAGCAAGTTCAATGTAAATAATTTCTCTGTCTATAATTACTAGGTACCTTGTAAATTGAAGAATACAATACAATTAAGTAGTTGGCTATTGTTTATCTCTCGAGAACCTTCTATAAAAGAGGAAACAAAGTAATGTAGTAAACTTATAGTTTGCGGATAAACTGGTTTAAGTTTGATGAACTCAAGATTAGATACAGCTGGAAATACTTGATTTAGGGACAGTGCAATAAAATACAGATTTGTAGCGTAAAGTAAGCATACGAGTATGTATAAGTATTTTAACTTCAAAGAAGTATGAAGTGTCATAAAAGTCATGATCCTTGATTTAACCTTACACAATGTCAGGCGTCTGTAAAAACTGTACCATTATATTAATTTGTTTATATCTAATGTAGGTATGGTGTAGATTGTAATAATAAGGTAGGTAATGTAATGTAATGACACAATTATACATGTTAGTTAGAAGGGCGTTCGGTGGGTCAAGGCAGGACAGACTGCTTACTGTCGTATTAAATACTACTGACTTAAGTAGTACCGAGCTACGAACCACAATAGACGTACAAACTTTATCCAAATAATGATAGGCGTTGTCGGTGGAAAGACCTTTTAAATCATTGTGTTGTAAGCTTTTATTTTAAGTTGTTCTAAGTAGGCTAGTTTCATAAAGTAGGTACTTACTTAAATTATTGTACCCATTATAGTTTATTACTTGTACCTAAGATTTACGTAAAAGAAAGTCCATTCACTGTTAACTTTAGGAATTATTATCTAATCTTATAGTTTACTATCCTGTCATCACGTATTTGACCGGAATTTTAATAAAAACTTGTCAGAAATCCGATATAAAACACGGTTTTTTTGAGTTTTCATTATTTTATTAATGATAGGTAGGGACGGTCCTTTGAATTGCACACCTGTGGAGTAGAACCGGAGAATGAAACGAAATGAGGTAAAAAATATCATATTTATTAATCATAAACCGGTAGATATCTTTATGGAGGTCCGACAGTCAGAAATACTTCAAATATATCAATTTAAAATTAATTCTGGCAGTCCTTTTAGTAAATCACCTAAGTAGGTATTTTGTTTATTTATCTTTGTCAAATAAAATATTCTGTAGCTTAAATATTGAAAGAGAATTTATCGTATGTACTGTACCCAATATGTACCTGTGTGTTTTTTATATCGTTTCTTAAGTTTCTATTTACAATCAAGTGTCATATAAATAAATGTTAGGTAGGTACCTACACTTATTAAAGTATCATCTACAAACAACGTGTATTCATATTTAAATCATAACATTTTTTTCTCATGTTTTTGACTTAAATAGTTCCCTATACTCCTCATTAATTCAAACATTACGTTATCATCTAAACAAGTTAACGTAAATACGTTTTTTATAATTAGAACGAGTTAACACGCTGGCCTAAGGGCACAATAGGTACCTACATTATAAAAAAGTTACCTTAATCCGGTTCCGACTCACATAAAACCATATACCAAAACATATTTGATGATTACACATATTTAATTGGTTCAAAGCATGGAATGTTGTTTTTGCATAACGTTTTTATCAAACTTTTTCACTAAGAAGTTTTCATTTAGGTAGTGGTTTTTTACGGATTTTTCCATAAAATGACAAAACACAAACATCTTTAGATAATCCATTTTAAAAACACAAACATGTTTTAAACAGAGAACGTTACTGTTTTTTATTATAATCATTTATACTTTATTATTTAGAGCCAAAGTTTAAACCTGTCTATTTTGCCACATTAATCTTGAAGTTCGTCTATCAGGCAGGCATTAGATTGATAAATTTTCTGGATTAAGTGCGTACCTACTATATGGAACCAAGCTCAGTCAACATTTATTTACTTAGGCATATCAAATGTAAGGTATATATGTATTAGATAGTGTAGGTATAAGTATAAGGTAGCGGGAGTCCTATAAGTGCAACCGGTTACGTCTTGCGTAGTGCTACAACTTTGCTCTTTCACTTGCTGGTTAAACTTTACTCAACTAGAAAATCCAGTAACCACGTGGTACCTATGTGCTAAACTCCAACATCTTTTGGTTTTGCAGAAAACTTTTAATGTAGAGATCGAATACTAAGTACGTATATAGATCGAATACGAATCTAGAGATCAAACACTCAGAACTGTAATAACAGTAATCGTCTTTCGTTATTTGAGCTTTTGTTCTTGCAAACTTTACAAAAACAAATAGAACGACAAATGATGTCATAAAATGTAATGAATAAATATTTTAGCGCAGGCGTAAGTGCTCCAGGATGTCATTGTGTACTTTAAATATTATAGTATTGTCTGCTGATATCTTTACATATTGATTAGCACATTAATTTAGAGCTGGTTAGATTATCAATCCTAAAGTCTTGACACATTGTTAATTGTTATATGGTGCGACTGACGTGCAACTCTAAAATACTTGAAATAATTTATAACTGCTAAATAATAGTGTATTAAATCCATACTACGTACGTACAATATTATTTGTACCTCTATCTACTTAATGTTTTTTAATGTGTTTAACTAGTAATAAAAATATTTGCGCTAGTAAACAATAAATTAACCACTACATGTAATAAAGCTAATTTAAACATCCCTGTTATTTACATTGTTACGAATTAAGTCGGTATACGTATACCTATGTAAGTCGTTGTATCACTTGTTTAAAGATCACGTGTTCCATTTATAAATAATCACTAATCCTTGTATAATCTGGAAGTAACGCAACACTGCGGCGGAGGTGGCTCTGTGTATACTAATCAGCAACCTAAATAACCAACGCAGCAAGGGTTAGCTGACACTTCAACACCACGCTCAAAATACCAATTAAATTGTGAAATGAACTCACGCGGAATACAGATAAAAGTGTTCGAATTACAGAAAATGCAATGTTTGCGAAATAACTACCTACCAGTGTTTCTGATGATACTGACGGAATATAAATCAAAAGTTATTCATCATTTTTGACGTAAAATTGTAACATCAAGCATTGGAAGTAAAACATCAATAAGCTGGCATGACAATAATGACTAGTAATTTAAAGAACATCTTTTGTTTCCGAAAATTTATTCGTATCTGATCAATAATGGATAGATGGAGAGGGATCAAAATTGTCGTAAATCAATTAAATTTTTTGTTTTAAAAATACAGAATGGACACTAATAAGTACCGAGAAATACAATTTTAAAAAATTGATACTTGTTTATAGTATAGGGAAGGTACATAAACACAGGTCTGTATCACAACTAATAAGTAAATAATAATTTATGTATATTGTTTATATTACTTGTATTACGTAGATATTTAAGTGCTTTAAGTACTTAGTGCTTATAAGATTATAATCAAATAAAACAATCGATTACCTATGCAAACTAGTTAAAAAGGTAGACAATCATTGTTGAGTGGTTTGCATGTAATAAAGTTACGTTAGTCTATCATTACCTACTTCATAACTCTAGGTGTTTGATTTGAGACAATTTCAATTTATCTGTGACAGGTTGCATTTCAGCAATAAAATAAACTGTTCTATAGACATTCAGAAAGCTATTTGAATGGTTTTTACTTCATAAATATTCAAATAACCGGAGATATCCGAAACTCTGCTTAAAAATAGATTTTATATCGAATATTTTCTACGAGTGACGTTCATTCATACAAAAGACTCAAACGCGCTCTCGATTCTATTTTTGGCGCATAGGTAATTACGAAAGCCGGCAGTTCTTGATCGATCAACTAACAAGTTGCTATGTTTGCATATTATGTGCATTTGATTATAGCAAATTGAGACCCGTGCGTCATGGGAGCTTTATTATTTTTTCCTTCCCTACCTAACATGTATCAAAGTCCATCGACAACGAAGATATAAATCGATTTCCAATACTTTACTCAATCTTTATTTATTGCATACAGTTATTACTGTATTACAATTTAAATTGGTCATTTCATATTCTGGAAAATTCCATAATCAAATTAAACATAAGGTTAAACTATGCCGTTATGTGAAATAGTAAAGTTGAACGACCAACGAATATCAACGTGCGAGTATCAATCAAGTTCAAAGTTGTGAAATAAATTAATTTTGAACATTCCTAACTTTATTAGTAGGTCAAACATTTCTATAAGAGATTAATGAATGTCGCTTTCATACAGTAAACTAATTTATGTAAATATTACAGACAGTATGACAAATTGGACTGGATCAGTATGGATAGGTCACATTAAACAAGTCAAACAGATTAATTTAGTACTTTCTCCGATCCCAGTTCATATTTCAAAGCTTTCTGTTATGTTCCTAATTACATGAAATATAAAATATTAAAAACTCTACTTTGTGATTATTAATTCTATTTGTATTGCTGTAGATCTAAAGTCCAACACTGGTTGTTAACCCAGTGCAAATTAGCCTGACGAAACGTAACCATATTTACTTACTTATTTAGAACAATTCGTCAGTTGAGTTTATAAGGCAGTTGTGAAGTGGTCATTACAAGACATAGCTGAATACAACGACACACCAAACAGACTATAATGGCAAATGAGCGTTGCACAATTTCAAACATGAGGCATTGAAAAGGGATTGAATGAACTGAATATTGACCATTATAAATTATAATGTGAAATCACTATCTATATATCGGTCATGGCTAGAATCAAGATTGACTTTTGGTAGAAAAAAACGCACTTTCCTATTCATTTGCAAAAGTCTATTACTCACCTAATTGACAAAGTCTCATTATGTTTTAGTAGAACATTAGTAAGTAGTCTAGCTGAAAATGTATAAACATAGACTTAGTAACCAAGACTAGGTACATACAATTTGTTTGTTCATCAATAAATAGGAAATAAACTACTATAACATTAAGAGTATCTACCTATGAATAATAAATTAATCACTTCTTTTAGTACCTGCCTTCTACGCGAGTATTTTTAACGTCAATATTTTTCCGTTCACTCTTATTACGCTAAGCTTGGTTTTCTGCGAGTTTTTGCACAAGACCGTAAGTACATATAGTCTTTATGTACTCTAGGAAGATTGATCTACCATAAAAGTTTATTGGCCCGTAATTACGCTATGGGTGATAGAGGCCAAAGTTACTTTGAAAGCCACTGACCAGTAAAAAATTCCGCGATACAATATTAATCATTCAGTATTCAAGGCGAACTTGTTACTATTTCTATATTTTAATTAATAGTTCAAAACACAAGTATGATGAAAACACATGGTTTTCGTGACATAATAACTAACGACGACGCGAAGTTTTGCAACAATAACATTGGATGGTCAGTGACGAAATCAAAATAGATTTGTGTTTTACTATTGAAGGCGGGAAACTTGTTCCAAGTAACTGCAAGTTACAGCAGCTTTCATACGTCTGTGTTCCAAGCTTTCTCATTGGAACAATTTTGATAACTAAAGGTAGAAAATTAATTATTTTTTTAAAGTTATAACAGAAAAAAGGTTATTAAAGAAGAGTAATGTAAAGAAAAATCAGAATTAAAACTTCTTCTATCAACGGCTTAAGTCGAAGGAACTCGATAACAAAGTCTTCCGCGATTGAATGGACGTTTTGTTTGAATTAATTACAGCAAGTTCATTTAATTAATCAGGAATCTTGTTCAACGTGAGTCATTGCACTTCCTTATCACTTTTCTTCGTTATCTGCCTACTTTGTTACATAAGTCTATTGTACGTTTGACATTGATTCTTTTAAATAACTCGTGGGATCGTTAAATCTAAGTATCAACTCTTCACTTGTTATAATTATTGTTCGCCAATACAATTGAATAATTACTTTGATACATAATAACAGCATAAAACTCTACTTTGTCATACAACCTTGACATATCGTGTGCATTTTCCAGAGTTTTGCAGACACTGCAATGCTGTCTACATTTGCACACCTAACATTCATTGAATTTAATCAATTCCATGTACATAGTTTTTAAATGAAGAGGAATTAATAAAATCACATTTCTTTTTATGTAAGAATGGAACAAAGACTGCAAAAATGATTTTATTTGCAATAGTTTATTGGAGATAGCGATCTACAATTACGTGTTCTAGACAACAAATTTTTATTACCTATGTAGGAATCTTATTAAAATCTATATACCTAGGTATGTTACCTACCTATGTTTGTGCGAAACGTGAAATTGGCAAAGAAAAGAAAAACAAAGTAGCAGATCTTTGAACTCAAAATTAGAAGTTATTTGACTTAGTAAAACATATATCTTTAAAAGGCTTGTTTAGAACGTACCAAATCTTTCAGGTTCAGGTAGATGTGGCGAGGCGGCGCACATGGTCCGCAGCTCCCGTACTCCTCGCTCCAGCTCCTCGGAGCACTCGTTCAGCTCCTGCTTGATCACCTCCGCCTGCTTCGCTGAAGGCCCTTGCAAGAACGCCATTTCACTATACCACAGTCTTCTATTTACTTCCTAATAAAGTCTTAGTAGTAGTTTTGAATAAAAAGTGTCTAAGTATAAAATAGTCAACGTGTAACTAGGTAGTAGGTTGCTACGAACAAGAACGCTGGCTGAGTAAGGACAAAACTGTGAGCGGATTGCGGCGAGCCTTTTATATAAACAAGTCTCGATAGAAACGTAAGGACGATTAGGGTCTGTGTACACTGGTGGACATCTAATGGTTGGTGGTGGCAACGGCTGCGCGGGCGCAGAGTGTAGTCGCCAGCCGCGTTGGAACCGCACTACGTGTGACAGACGATAAACGGCAGCTCGATCGATTATTTGCTGACTTTGCCAAACTAAGTAAAGTTGCTTACATTCTTTCATTATTATGTGACGCATCGTTTACTCAAACCAATATTGTTTAAAATTGGCACTTATTTACTTAAGATAGTTAAAAATATTGAATCAGGATTGTAATTCTGTTTGATCTTCGTCATTTTACTTAACCGGTCAATTTAAATGGCACTTAGATAAAAGCCTAAAAAGGAACAAAAAATAATCTTTTTCTCCTAAAAATACCGTGTTCGTTGCTCCAGTTCAGTGAACAAGCTCCTTTAGGTACGTCCCGCGAGTATTTCGCTGACGTACTCGATTACAATAATGTCAATAATTTATGAATCCGTAGCACAGACGTCAACGAATACACAAAATATACCTTAACAAAAACAACCCACACAAAATATTATATTTTTATTAGCGAACGGTTATTATTAGAATTCAATAGAGCGGTAATTTTCCCATAAAAACAGCTTTATAATATAAAATTCCCTAAAGACTTACTTCAACAAAAAATAGAAGGTATTAGATAAATACGTAGGTAATCAATTGAATAACTTTTAATAACAGATTTGATTGATGAATTAAATGTAACGAAGGATGGAAATTCCTCGAAATAAGGTAAAGGATTTTAAGCAAATTCTGCAAATCATCGTGCCTAATCAAAATATCGTTTTTAAAAATCCCTATGTTAAGGACAAATGGATACTTAAATAAGTAGGTAACATTTTTTTGATGACTTGGTAATTATAGTGACCTTCCTTCTTAGGTACTCGTAGGTAGGTATCTACTTCAAAAGATATTCCCAATAAATATGACTAGGTACCTACTTAATACAAGTGCGATGCTTTCTCGGACTTATGAAAGCTATCTGGCCCGACTTTTTTTCATTCGAAACCTAAGCTTTTTATTTAGAAGCTTTTGCCCAGCAGTGGGACGAGAAAGGCTAATAAAAAAAGGTACTATTGGATCTTTGTAGGTAGGTACCTACTGGATAAGATGTACCCACTTACGCAATTAACGGCAATGAAATTCTATTAATAATATCACTCTTTGTTCTCGGTTAAATTTTCATGTGGGATTAAATAATTTCTTCTCGTATATTATACCTAAGTCCAATCGGGTAACACAACACGTGTAAAGTAATCTGGTAAAAAACACAAAATGCGAAACAGCGCCATTTATCGCCGAGTAGCTGAACTTGGTTAATTTATATAGTGATGTATACATTTTTTTTTTCGAGTGTTGTATCGTTGTAACCGTTATAACCTTGTTATAACGTTATTTCTCTGACATCGAATTGACAACATGACATGAGTGAATGAGTACGGAGGAGTTGTCAAATACGTGGCCCTAGTAGGAGAAAAACAATTTGAATTTCGTTTTTATTTATTAAAAAGTATACTTAGTGGTATAATTTTTACATCTATTTATCAAAATGGAATGCTTACGGAGATATTTACTCGTAGCAGTGGTTTTAGTGTGTTCGTTATTATGCACAGTGAACTCGTATACAATCACAGTCGATGCACACGATGAACAGTGCTTTTTTGAAAGTGTGGAGGCAGATACTAAGATGGGTACGTATTCTTTAACAGCTGCAAATGATCTACAATTAGTTTATTGTTACTTTAACAAGTTTTGGCGAAGTTTCCTCACCTAACCTTATCGTGTCATAACACTTAAATTATCTTTTGGTTTGCCGGCATAATGCGGATAATATTTTATCGGCCCCACATATTTTGTAGCTATTTTCAAACCTAATAAATTTTCACGCCTTTTCTAGGTCTTACTTTCGAGATAGCAGAAGGTGGATTCCTAGATATAGATGTAACAATCACTGGTCCTGATGGCGCGGTTATCTACAAAGGTGAAAGGGAATCCTCGGGCATGTACACCTTCTCTGCTGCCGTGTCAGGCAGATACACTTACTGCTTCAGTAATAAGATGTCCACAATGACTCCGAAGGTTTGTTCTTATGTCAATATTTCAAAAGCCAATTGGATTTGATTAAGGACAATACCAGTACTCAATTCATTAATTTAGCAATCTCAAGTAAACAGTATTACTGAAAAAAGTGAACTCACCAAAGTTCAATATTCTGTCTTTTCTTTATTACTCAAGAACTTTGAATCGAGAGGGAATCATAAAAATGAACAACTAAAATGTTAACACTAAACATGCAAAATTGTCTTACAGCTAACAGTTCTCACAAACTTGTTAATTATTTCAGGTGGTGATGTTCAACTTAGAAGTAGGAGATGCCCCGCACAAGAAAGATGATGAAAAAGATGAAGTTGATCACAACAAACTAGAAGATATGATCAAGGAGCTTGGAACTACACTCAAGACTGTCAAACATGAGCAGGAATATATGCAGGTAGGTTCAGTTTGAGAAAATTGAATGATAAATCTTTTTGGTACTGCCATGTAAGTTCAACAACTTCATGACATATAGTGCCCAGTTCATAATATTGACAGGACAAGCTAGACAAGTCTACTTCTTTTGGTTTACATCAGCTCATGGCTTTAGCAGTAATAAAGCAAATGTAAGATTATCTAAATTGATATATGCACAACATATTTTGTAACTGTACTGCTATTTCCAGGTCCGTGACCGTATCCACCGCTCCATCAACGAGAGCACCAACTCGCGTGTCGTGATGTGGTCTATCTTTGAAGCCACCGTGCTGCTAGTGATGACTGTTGGACAAGTCTACTATCTCAAAAGATTCTTCGAAGTCCAACGAGTTGTCTAAACTCTTCACCTAGATTTTATTAATGTCATACTTACAGATCTAATATAGCTTATTTCTAATTTAAGTACCATATTGTTTTGTTTTTCTTTATCAATGCATTCTAAAAAACTATGTTGTTATATTTTCACTAGATTTTTCTGTTTTACTGAGTATGACATTACTAAAGTCAATATTGTACATTTATAATGAAAACTAGGAATTTTGTTATGTGCAATGACTTCTAAGTGTGGACTTCAAATAGTATTCTTATTCAGAAATCTTTTTTGACATGATTGGAACAATTTGATCTCGCTCCTTATGTCACCATAATCTGTTATTCATTTACAATTATTTATTTAGGTCCACATTAATTTAACGCCTTTTTGTTAACTCGACAACTGTGCAAACAATGGCATGAATTGCGCAAATCAAACTTAAATTTAAAATTGTTTGAATATTCCATGACTTGGAACAGTGAAATTAATTTAAGGGACCTCTGTCCCAGTTTGCACTTCCTATTATGAATGAATTGTAAAAAGATCATCTTCTTCATCATCATCACAAGGGAGCGAGTGTGATACATCAGTGAATCACACAGTGAGAGGTTGATCTGAACGTGTGGTGAAATAGTTGATATAAAATAAATGAATTAATAAAATTGTTTGTATAAAAGATGGTATTTCATTAAACTAAAAACTAGTCTAACGAATGAAAAAAAACCTTAAAATTTAGTAAAAACATACTTTATGTAGCACCTACAGCAAATAGATATATGTTGGTATAGTACCTGATATCATCTAATAACAAGATTTATGTTATGTTAACTAACAGTCTAGTCTAGCACCATAGCAAGAGTATTGAACGTGGACGTAATTGGTGATATCATCCAACAATCTTAAAAGTAATAAAAAATATAAATAAAAAATCACATTCTTACGTACGAAATAATCGCTCAAAAAACGGGTACCTACTTAATATATTGAGAAGGCTTATTAACGTATGTTTTTATACACACAAACTACAGTAAGACTAAAAAACATCTACTAAGTAACTTGCAAATCATCAGATCTAATTAATCAAACTATGTACCTAATCATAACTAATAAACAAATTATTTGCTTAGGAAAAAAAGACATTTTCTACACAACCGTATTTTTTGTTTGTGTCAAGTCTTATACTTCTGACATCAAACAACATACAATGTACCACTAAAACTACTAAGTTATAATGCGGTCATATGGTCTAACCGGCCAGTGATAAGTGCGGACACTACAGTTCCTTCAGGTAGTTCCTTTTGCTCAGGGGTGGCTCCGGGCAGCTCTAGTAACACTGTGGCTCCACAAGCGCTTAGGAGACGGCTGCTACACTGTAAAGAAAAAACTAGGTATATTGGTGTGTTTATTGATACCGCAATAACTTTGTGTAAAGCAGTGTGGTAGTGGGGCAAAAAGTAACTCATTTGAAATGTTATCTTTTGCTGAAACTGCGATGTGGATGCATCATAACACAATTCTATGACATGGATGGATAAGTGTCTTAATCTTAACCCTGTCATCATTAGCAGTCTCTTTTTACGTCCCCACTACTTTAGTTTATGGGAGTGATTTACCTCAATTGTGTTCACCTTTACAAACTTCATGTTGTGTAAGTAGTATGTAAGTGACAGTTTAATTAAATCAACCGAGATCGTCAAGGTACCTGACTGCCAATAAGTTTAGCAACAAATCCGTGTTCCGTGGTATGTAGCGTAGCGCGCGCGTACTCGGGGCGTGTGTCGAGGCGCGCGGCGGCGTGCAGGCGCGCCGGCAGCCGCGGGGCCGGCCGCGCCCGCAGCGCGCGCACCACCAGCAGC
The DNA here is from genome assembly GCA_947563765.1 of Anarsia innoxiella. Lineage (NCBI taxonomy): Eukaryota > Metazoa > Arthropoda > Insecta > Lepidoptera > Gelechiidae > Anarsia > Anarsia innoxiella. The sequence continues at coordinate 3,932,249 of OX387410.1, read as the reverse complement.
TGGCAGCACACGTACGCCGACACCGGGTTACCTGGCACCGGACGTAGGTATGACTTGTAATTCATCTCATTAAAATGTAAAAATCTTAGTATCTAATGTTTGAAGAAAAAATCATTGCCTATAAGACTGTTATTGCTCACTCGTCTACCCAGTATTATAAAACGAGTATGTAACAACAAAATATGAGCAATAATTTGATGTCTCTTACCAGGCAAAGCGAAGATAAACTTAGTCTTGCCGCCGACGACGCACGTGGCGAACGTACTGGGTTTACCCGGCTTCATGCGCACGCGGCCAAAGTGAATAGTCGCGCCGAAGTCCTGGAACAAAAAAGCCAACCAATCGAAATGCTAGTTCGTCCGTTGGTGGTGTTGCCTAGTAGGTACTACCTCGTTTAATATGAGCAATGCATGAGAAACATTTTTTTTGCTTATGATAACACTTGACACGGAGTTTCAGCACATGATGTTTCAATCAGTTGGAATCATAAATGTAATAATGGTATAATTATAAAGGTAATGTCAAACGTAACCCTAGTAAATTGTATAGTACCTTAATGAGCACCGGTTTGAGCAAGTCCCGCTCGCCCATGGAGACCCCGCCGCTACACACGAGTACGTCAGCCTGCTGCAGCGCGTGGCTGAGTGCGCCAACCAGCGCCGTGGGCTCGTCGCGCGCTATACCGCAGTCTATTGTTTCGTAGCCGTGCTCTCTATGAAAGATGAAACATGTAAAGGTAAGGTAAGGTGACTTTCTGGGACCGATATTACACCTCATCATCATCTCGACATATAACTGCCCACTGCTGAGCATAGGCCTCTCCAAATATTTCACATAAAAGACAATACTTATAGTTTCATTGTGCAATTGTTTGTTAATCTAAATAAAAATAAGCTTACCTAAGTAAAACTCTAAGCATAGTCCTGTTAGAATCCCGTATGTGTGCCGGACGTAACTTCACTTCGGACGGCTCTTGCAGCTCATTGCCTGTTGACAGTAACGCTATCTGTGGAAGGAATGGTATATAAGTCATTTACCAGTGCCAATGGTAAAGTAAACATAATAAATAATAACGCCCATTTTATTTACCTTCGGATTTCCACGGACAGTAACATTTTGATACCCAGCTCCTGCTAAAACACCGATAAGTCCTGCATCTAAGACATCGCCTGTGAACAATGTTTACATAAATATTACTTCATTATTATTGGAGAGGAGACGTATTTGACCGCTGTGAAAGGGACAGAGAAGCATTATTCACATCGTGCTTATACTGAAGTTTGTCATTATTACTACCTTTATTCGCAAGCACAGCTCCCATAGGTATATCGAACCCAATAGGACGCACGTCCTGGTTCGGAGTGGGGGCGACCATTATTTCCACCTCCAACTCTGTCTGCCCGTCGTCTGACGCCGCAATCAGCTTCGTGTCTTCTACCTGTAATTGTGAGTGAGATTTGTAATGTAATTTGACGCTATGTTAAACCAGAAAAGGAAATAAGTATCGGTGTTTTATAATTGTTTCACTATCTGCTTATTAAAAGTATGCAGATGGGACAAGAAATCTTTTTTCAACAGTATGGGCACTTTGGACCTAAATGACATAAATAAAAAACAACAGTCTTAATGATGATGATAATGGGCATTTTAATACACTTGTACTTTTTCTCCATCAGTACCTGTACAACACAGTCAGCCCCGCTAGGTAAGGCGGCCCCGGTGTTGATCCGCGCGCACTCTCCGTCGCTGAGCGGCCGCGTGGGGGCTTCACCCGCCGTCAGCGCCGAACGCACGCGCCGGGGACCTGCGCCATCGCTGCTTATGCACGCGTAGCCTAAAATGTAGGTGAAAGAAAAACATGTTTGAGTGAAAGTCACGGGCTAGCAGATTTATTTCATTTGTTCTCATCTACCAACTGCATTAATTAAAAGATTTTAGAAATAGGTATCATTATTATCTGTGTTCAATTTTTATTACCGTCTCATGTTTATTTTTCACGTTTTCAGCCGATTGATTACGGAACAAATTGCTAAAACTTAAAACATTTCATATTTACATGAGTACATTACTAATATGCTAATGAGGTCGCGACATCGTACTCGTTTCAATGTGCATCAAGGCGTATTTAATACTATATTATAGCACGACGAAAATTGCTTTAATACTGGACCTAATTACGATTTAATGGCTACAGAACAGCCAAACTATTATTTGCTTCACTACTTTAAAGTTGCGACGAAAATGTCGGGGATATGCTTTTGTCAATCTAGAAGTTTTGTCGTTCAAGCTACTAACCGTCTTTCACAGAAGCCGGGAACGGCGGCATCGGTTCTTTAGCATACATCGGCTGCGCGACCACCCTCCCCACGCCCTCCTCTATCGGCACTATCTCCATGTTCTGAGGCCTTTGTTTCATCACCTCATCAATTATTGAGTAAGCTTCATGCATTTCCAGCATTGCGAACGGAGATTCCCTGGGCCTAAACGCTACTTTAGATATATCAACAATACTGCTTAGCATGTGATGTGGGCACGCGTGACTGAACTGCATTGAATCATGAATTGTTCTTACTTCGGCCATTTCGTTCTTAATTAGTGAGATTGCGTGACTGAGAACAGGTTTGACTACTTCTATGAGTTCGGTGACAGCTTTTTTACTTCCTGGGAAGTTGATGATGAGGGTAGTGTCTCTGATACCAGCAATAGCTCGAGATAACATTGCCATCGGAGTTTTCTTCAAACTTTCTAAAGTAAGGGCGACAGCCACAGCAGGCACTTCTCTGTGTATAATTGCTTTTGTTGCTTCCGGAGTGACATCCCGAGGACTCAAACCGGTTCCTCCGGTAGTTAACACAAGGTCCACATTAGCCTGGTCACAGAAGTACTTGAGTTCTTTCTCAATGATTTCCTTCTCGTCCGGTATGATGATGGTGTGTAAGTTGGCCTCCGGGAACATCTCCTTGACGACCTCAGCTAAAGTAGGACCCGATGTGTCCTTGGAGTGATCTTTGAAGCAAGTGTCACTTATAGTGACTACTGCTACTGCTTTCACCATTTTTGTGCTGCTGTAGAAAAATAAATTAAACATTATGAGTTTAAATTTTACTTCATTTTATGGAAAGTATAACATTAATTATTATAAAAATGAGAAATGTTTTGAAAGGTATCCTATAGTTTGACTGTTAGAACAATAGCAACAGACCTGCTATAGCTCAACTTATTCTCAAAAATTTAAAAATATTGAATATTTTCAATTTTGTATCTAATTCACTTTCGCAACATCAAAAAAAATTTCGTAACGCGTTAAATTTAGCATTAACGCAATATCATATCATCAAAAATAAATATCTACTATGTTTACAAATGCTAGATAAAATTAGATAAAACAAAAAGAATGTTACTTACCTAATCCACTGGTAACGGTAACAACTGATTAGTGCACAGCTGATTGTAAAACGTGCACTTTGAGATAGTTACCTAATTAGTTTCATGAATGAATAAATCGTCTAAATATAATAAAAGGGTTACTTTGTTACATCATTCAGATATACACATACGTTAATGACGAACTTGATAACACTACCAAATACCGGCGCGGTCGTAATAATAACAATGTGGTTTATTAGGGTTCCGTACGGTAATTTATTTAGGAATTAGAAGCCTGGTTTTAATAATATAATTACATAGGTATTTATTAGAAATGTTTATGATAGGTAGATGTAGGTAATTAATAAACTATCCTAAAGAAATAATACAAAAAACACAGCTACCTCTTTTTGTGAAAACTTTTCAAAAGTTACGTTATTGAAGTTTTTCTTTTACTCAATACATGAGGTAAAAAAAATATTCAAAAATAAGTAATACTTCGAAAAAAATACTGAAAATACGGAACCTTTTCGAATATTTCAAATCTGTACACCGCCTTCACTTCCGCTTCACTGCGAATCCGTCTGTCAAAGTGACATTGACAGAAATGTATGTGTACCAACATAACAAACTTAATTGCTGCGTTCAGAGATCGCTTAACTATAAAACAATCGAATTATAAAATAAATAATATATTCAGTTCAAATCCTAATTTCAATATTTAAAAAGTTAAACTAATACAACATTTCCATTATTATAATATAACAAAAGGCACTCAGCAAATTACAAAATTACAATCATAATTGACATACTTAATTATTAAATAAATTCGTTCTTATGCTTACTGACTATAGTACTTATATGTTCTTTTAACAATTGCATATTTTTACAAGCTTCTATGAGTCGTTGTAGCGGCATGTATCGTTGTAGTGCGCGGGAGTCACCGATCACGATTAGTTTGTGTTTCGCCCGCGTCACACTAACCGCTAGACGGCGCTGGTCGTTTAGGATCTCGCCTTCCTGAAATGTTTTCAATGATGAAAAAAAACCTTTTGTAAATTAAGAAAATTCTGCCAGTATCAGGGTTGGTTTAACTCGACTATTTTTGGATCACTTTTGATTACCTACTGCTGGCGACTTGGAGTTTTCCACTATGCCGTAGGTATATTCACTGCGTACACTCGTAACTTACGCCACGACATTTGTAGCTAATGTAGCAAGAATGAAAAAAAAAATTAAATCAAGGTTCAAGTTACCTTAACTTTCTTATCATCAACCTCGTCCCTTTTCGTACAGGAGTAAAGTATGACGGACTTGTCTCTGCCTTGGAACTGATCGACCGTGCTGCAATCCACTCCACGTGACGACAACACACGACGAAGTAGCGCTACTTGGTCGCGGTACGGGGCTATGATACCGATGTCTGTTGCTTTTACGCCACCCTAAGGAGAAGGGATTACGTAATGTTTCTTTTTTCCTTTAAATAACAAAACGTAGTATATTATTATATTCCTCTATGTTGGTACTAAAACAAACTAATTTTGTTCTAAAGACGAAGTACCTACCAATACGACTGATTAATCTATTTATTTTTCTCTATTTCTAATTTGAAACGATATTATTTAGCTTTTTAGTTCCTTTCCTGCCATAACATGTTTCTTGAAAGTGTTACTCGTATCTCCAATTCTTGTCTAAAACTCCGTTCCGTTTTACTCCAAGCATTGGCTAAACTTCGCGTGTCGCAACATCAAAAAACAAAAGAATCCTACCTTCAAAAATGCTTCTACTATACATTTAACAACGCACGCTTCATACACATTAGTGCACGTTTTGTTTTGCGTCACAGTAGCGTCCACTGAAGACATGTCTAGGAACAAAACTGCGTTGCTTGTCTCTGGACTGCAAGCTTCTTGTATCCACGTGGGCTCGTTAGACAGTTTCTGAAAATATATATTATTTTATAATCATTTTAATGGTTGTGATTATTTAAGTTTCATCTCTTTTTTTTCTTTTTTGTATAAAAGAGTATCACCTCTAAAGCTCTAACATTATACACTTACCTTCAAATCAACATCGACCTTCGCCTCCGCGACTTTCTGATTAGCACATTTCAATCTATAGTTGTACGCTACTTTATTAGCTACATCTACTATAGGTTGGTTCATACGGTATTGTAATTGTAACGTCGAGGTGGCGTCTTCCTTCATTAAGCGGTGAAACAGACTTTCTTCCATACCTAAGTTCCTGAAAAGTAATATGATTGAGTTAGTGGTAGTCATTATGTAGACAATAAAGAGTATTGGCCCTAGTATTGAACCTTGTGTAACACTTTTTAACTATTTCAAACTTGCGTCTATATTTAAGCACCCACACGTTTGATTTGATTCCGTATCGCACCTCTGGTAGATAGGCAGAGTATTTAAGCGTTTTTAAACCTTTGCCACTATAAAATTACTGGACAAAAACCCCAACAAATCTTTAAACATATCCAACCTAGCAGCCCGACTGCGTACAACGGGCGGCAACTGGTCCGGGTCCCCGACCAGAGCGATCCGCTTCGCTGCAAACAACGGCCGCAGCGCCGTGCTCTGTAACACCTGCGTGGCTTCGTCCACCACACACACGTCGAACGACGTCCGTTGTAGTAGAGCGTGCGACGCGCCTAGACACGTCACGCCTAATACTTCCTATATGGAAAGGTTTGAATATATTGATTTTGTATGAAAATAAAATAAAAACATATTTTTTTGACATTAAACAGTATCTTATATATTACAAGCCTAGCCTAGCTTCCAAACTGGGATTCCCTTTGCTATAGGTAGAAATGATGCTTATATTTTCTAGTCCCATAGAGAACATGACTCAAATTCAATATAGGTTATATAAATTGAAGTAGGTAATTAAAAAAAATAGTTAAAAATATTACCATAGAGTTATAAAGTTCTTCGAGTTGCGCAGCGTTCTCGCATTTAGCAATCAGTTGTTGTTCACATCGACTCAACAATGAGGGCGCTACTCGGGAAGAAGAACCCAGTCGCATTACTTTTAGGGATTCCGGTAATCTGGAATAAAATATTTTTATATAAGAAATGACTAACAAATGAAATAGAACTCTCCTCTTCTAGCTTTCTACGACTATAAATCTGCCCAAGAGAAGTAATATGTAATACATTACCGGTTTGTTTGTATGTTGAAACAGATAGGTTAACTTACCTGCTCAACACAGTATCAACAGCAGAATGCGTGTGCGCAGTCACCAGTACTCTTTGCTTTAGACCCACCAACATTTGTATTAGAACGCTTATTGTTTGAGTCTTACCTGAAACACGACACATCGTCATGAACTTCAAAAAAATGGAAGATGGTATTACTTTTTCAGAAACTTTTGAAGAAAAAAACAGTTAACATATTAATGGCTTTGAACCTCATAATTCAACCCTAAATAAAAAAGGAAATAAGAAAACATGCACATATGAATCTGAAACGAAAAAAGGTTGGAGGGAAGTGGTCTCTGTCGTCTACCCTAATGGGAGAGAGGCGTGACAGGTATGTATGTACATATGTAAATATAAGTTACCAGTGCCAGGCAATCCTTGTAGCAGCACATAGTCTTTAGCAGCTAAAGCTTTCAAAACGGCTCGTTGTTGTTCGATGTTCAAAGTCCGCATCAACTTCGACCCGAGCCGACCTACTTCGCGAGGGAGTTTCTTTTCGAACTCCGGGGGCCACTTGTCTATTACTAATCTGTAACAATATGTAGCTTTTATGTAGCAATTAACTAAAAATTTAATAAATTAAGATCGTTTGGGAACGTGTATCGGAGATTGTGGGCTCGATTTCCATGTACTTAAATCCTACGACCGTAACAGAAGAAGAAAAGACAATGCAACTCCACCTAAGACTTCTGGGCCCAAATATAAAAAACTCACTGCCCAGAAATAAAACATATGTCAAAGTATAGACCAAGACTGCACCGACATTTTATTACATGGAGTCAAAAAATGGGCTCCGGGAAAAAAAAAGATATAGCATTGTCCTTTACGATTAAAAATAGTAATGTCATGTGCAAAATTTTTCTCACTTGGCTGTCAGACCGGCTGCGTAACAAAGTAAGTCAATATACTTACCTACGAAGTCTCGTAGATTGTTCGCTGTCGTCCAAAAGCACCCCTAAATTAGTTAAATTCTGTACAGTAGTAGCGTATGACTCGTAAGTATCTATGTGGTAAGTCACTTCTTTATTCTGTCTACGACTGAGATCTCTGTAATCAATCAATAAACATTTGTTATATGAAAACTTCATTGCAAATCGATTTTGGCGATATACCCCGCACAAATATTCCGTAATTATTTTTCCGATTCACTGATAACCTCGAAACAACGCAATCCAAACGAAGATACACTATAGTTGATATAGTAGTAGTATCCACTATAGTAGCTATAAGTTTCATAAAATTTGACAATTCACTGTAGCATCTAATAAAGATGCCATCGCTTTTATTGAAAAGGCATAAAGTACAAAATCGAAGTTAAAATAACCGCTAAAGAACTATAATGTCTGAACAGCTTTACATTAGCTTTAGATATTTACCTTTCCAGTAATATACGTATTTCTCTCTCCTTATTTACAGAGACTACTCCAGCCGCGATCCACGGTCTGCTTTCAATGCTTACTATTGAAAAATCTCCTTCTTGAGGGCCTTTAGATGCTTTACTATAACTGTTTAGAGTATCTGAAATATATAAAAAACTTGAAAAAAGCAAAAAAGATAGAATAGTCTTTGTTATCTGGTCAATTAGGTAAACAGTAAAAAATATTATTATTTATGTAAAAATATAATAAAAGCTTTCTTACCAATTTCTTTCATCTGACTCTCAAAAGTGTGAAGATATCTGTCACCTACAGGTTCAACCGATTTCAATTTTAAGTTCGCCGCACACGTACCTCTTTTCACCCTAAAGTAGGTAACATGTTAGTAAATATAATATTCGGACATACAGGAAAGGAAAGCAAAACTGTGTCCTGAAGAAATAGCAATTTCATCGTCTATTCAAAAACCTTTTGTATAGAAACAATTTGGAAATGACTAAAATACCATCTCATCTTAGAAACAGTTCAACTGACAGAATTAAAATTAAATACTTATATGGAAATATTTTTCCACAATATGATACTTTTTTATTAATTATACTGTATCTTAATATAGTTATTTAAAATACATTGCAAGTGGGTTTGATCTAATTTAGTATAGGAACGCGCCCGTACTAATTCGAAATAGTATGGGCTAGTCCCCGTACCGGTTGGCCCTTTTTTAACCTTACCGTTTCTCAACACTATCAGTCCACAGCGCATGAAGCGGCGCGGCAACCATCTGTCCTCTCTCCTCCATCTTCAGCAACGCGGTCCATTGAAGAAAGTACTCTATGTGTTGGGGAGTAAGGTGTCCTAACGCTTGCTCGCGGAGTTTAGATAACGGGTGCGATTCGGATACGCTTGGGCCGTCTGTATGCCTATAAGAGGGTGTAAGGTAGATTCAAGTATAAAAGGATCAAAAAGGAAATGTATTTCATTTGTTTTCTTATTCTTATTTTAAGAATGGCGTAAATACTTTTAGATTTTTATATCATCTAAACATTGTTAAAAATAAAAGGCATTGCGTATTGAGTAATACAACCATTAAAAAATATTTTATTTATTACAAAAGTTAAATAGATAGGTACAAATAAATGAGATTCGGTTATCATATCAATAAATAACGCAAAAACAGAATTAATTAGTTTATCTTATCTAGAGGACACCAGTAAAGTTTAGGTTATTGGAAAAAGAAGTCTTGTTTAAATAAACCACATATAAAGCCATTGATTTTTTTACAAAATGAATTTATTATTTAGGGCCAATTAGCCCTTTCATCATATCAAACGAGTTGCCATCTGGAGTCACTGTGATGTCTCCTTGAGCAATTTTCACAAGCAACCACCCTGCAGAATCGACACCCATAATAGTACCTTGTACTAACTCTTGTTCCATTTTAACATGAACTACTTCATTACTATGCAGCCAGTATTTATAATATTGTTCTTGAAACTTTTCCACTCCATTTTCTAAACCTAAACCATCCAAAATTTTCTCTAACTCTGTACAATAATTTGCTAAAAACTTTTCTATAGTAATTACTGGGAGATTTTTGTTCGTCAATCTATTGTAATCTTCAATAATTCTATTAACGCAAACAGTCGGTACTTCATTAGCTATATTGACTCCAGTGCCAATATTGACTACAACATCGTCTCCTATACAATTCGCAGTAGTTATAACCCCGCCGATTTTAATATCACGACCGTGGTAGATATCATTAGGCCATTTTATTCTTATGTCTAAATCCGTGTAATCATTTTGTCTTATGGCTAGTACGGTGGCTAAAGCTGCAGCGTGTTGAATTAAAGATAATGTTGGGGAGATTTTTTGCCATATTTGTAAAGTTATAGCCGCTTGACCTGATGGGGTTATCCATAAGTTTCCACCGCGACCTTGTCCTGTTATCTGCCTTATTGTTACCACAGCTATTCCATGTACTAACGACTCCTTTGCTATATCCATAGTTGATGTTAGCACATTACTGTATATTAGCAATTGACCAAGATATTTAGTTTTCAGATTTAAGAAGTATTCTTCATATGCGAAGTTCTTTGGGGATTCCTGACAGTAGATTGGTAGGAATGATTTCGATGGCTTTTCAATTGGCGTATCACCTTTTAAACACCATTGTATTGTTATGTCACCTATTTTCATTATCAGTTGTTCACTTGAACACCAATCTTTAATTAGTTTAAGTTTCTTCTCAAAGTTTCCTAAGAAGTAGCCTGGAGTAAAGTCTATTTTTGCATCATGAGATGTATGAAGTCTTAGTACATCTTTGAGTATTATTTTAATAGTAGCTTGTTCTATATCTTCAAAATTTGCTTTTGTAAAAAGAGCTACAACATCATTAATTGTATTAGTGACTTTTATAAAAGCTTCTTTGCCTGTATCAACTAATGATAGATCTTTAAATTTCAAATCAAGTGTTTCAAATCTTGACTCATTTTCAATGCCCATTTGTTCATTTAATATTAGGCGTTCTATTTTAAAATCATTTAATTTCATACTCTTTAGTACCTCATTCGTGCCTTTGCCTTCATGATTCTGCAGTATCAATATATTGGATATATTATTGTTAAAAGCTAATATTCTTCCTCCTTCAGCAAAATAGTCTATTATAGTTCGTGTGTTTTCCACATTTCCAATTAAAGCCAGTAAAGCGGTTTTCCCTTTCCAAACACCACTAACCAAAGTTTCCTTACTTATAGGATATATTGTGTATCTATCACAGTTCAAATAAGATTTTAAAAACTTTGTGAAATTACTTTTTGAAATTTCATCACTTGAATATACCAGAATATTTAAGGAATGTTGGTTACTTTGTTTTGGTTTCTTTATATCCGCCATTCTTTCTTAACACTCTTGCCGGAAAAATATAAATTTTAAGAAAAATTACTTCAATTTTGCGAACTTGTTTACATTCACCCAAATTCTAACCTCACAAGTTGTAACTGTGACATTGATAAGTCCCTCAGCCGCTAACTTAAAGCGCTTACTTAAGATAACGCTAAACGACTTACAGCGATTTAATATCTGCAAAGTTGCATTGACCGGTGAATAAGGTCGATTTTCGTTTATCCGATAAATATTCGAATGATAACTCAGAGTGATAATCTGATAATTAACAAAGGAAAAATCTTAGCTTATTTTGGTCAAGCCATGTTAAAACCGTGCTATTATATTTTATATAAATAAATAAAAAGAATCATACCACAAATGCAAGGAGCAGAGTGTGAGGTAGGGACACTTGGCGCACGCTGTCTGATGATGCACAGGCTCTGGGAGTCTCTGCTGGAGTACACACGACGCGTCCTCGATGTCTGCTAGTTGCTCTGAAATGTTGGTTTACATGAGGTCAATAGACGAGACAAGCTAATAAGCCAGGCCAACATAGCCTTCGTGAGATTAGAGCCAAGTCTATGATTGGCCTACACTTGCCTGGTCCACTGGTCTCGAGTAAAAAGGACCACAGTCGAATTGATAGGCCAATGTATCTTTAGCAACCATACAGACATATTTGGCAATAATAAACCGAATATTCTTTGGCTTTATTCACACCATACCTACTAGCAGTAACATATGATGTCACCTCACCTGGGTCAACGTCCTGCGGTCCAGCCGCGAGGTACTGCACGAGTTGGTTCCTGAGCATCAGCAGGTCGCGGCGCTCCGGGTACCCGCAGCTCACTTCGCGCACTTCCACGCGCTCTCTGGACAAAAGTAGAGTGGGAAATGTTGAAACTAAATCGAATCGTACCCTCAGTAGTTTTAGAAAGGCTCAAAAGTGGCACCAAGTGGTTCGTGTAATACCAGGCCTCCGTCACTCTATGTACTTGCGCGCTACCTACCGCTCAGCGGGCCGCTTGCGGACCAAGCGAAGCGTGGTTGTCAAAGCGAAGCGCTCGCACGTTGTTCAAATTTTGATAGTTCCATTCGTTTTTTTATTTGTTTTTAAAGTTTTATAATTTTTAATAATTAAGTTTTTTTAATGAAAAAAATTATAATAACCTAGAATTTAGAAACATAAAAAAACATTAAAAATAAAAACATCTTAAAATAAATTTATTAAAAACGATATAATTTTAAACTGCCCCATATAAGTCGGAACATATTGATAGTTCTCAATAACATAGTTACAAAATGTTTTGTTAATGTAATTTTATCGAAGAGGCAGCCCCGCGATTTTTACGGGATCGCGCGGTGCGAACCAATCACAACTATATGTTTTAGTGTTTAGGCACATTATGGCATGCAGTGGTTTCTGACGTGACAATTGGGCTATTACGCACTGTTAAAGCAGTAGGTATTGGACATTTTCTTCTGAGTGAAGTATCTGTTACGTAGTAACTATTAAGTAATCTGTGGTAATACATATTACACTTGGCGCTGGCTAGCTATGTAGTTCCTTTGCTCGAACTTGGCCTGATTAAAGCTATGTCCATTAAACAACATTACAATTTTCTTTTCTTTTTTACTTCATTATGGCGACTGATGAATGTGGATGAAGCGAAAGAAATGTGTTTGGATTGAGCAAATGGAAGGAAGGAAGGTACCTACCTACGCCGAGGGGAAAGAGGCGTGACAGTGATAGATATATTTGTATGAATGTAATTCATCAAGCACTAACTTCAAATAGAGCAACAGTCCAGTATTGTCAGCTGTGGTGGGGTCCTCCTTCCGAAGTAAGCTGAGCATCATCCCGTACAACACCAGCTGCCCGCGGTGCTCCGCCGACATCGACGCCTTGCCGCTTTTCAGCTCTAGGGGCACTATGGACTTATTACGACCTGGCGGATGAATAAAAGGGATAGCTGATCATTTCAACTCAAGCTGCGCAAGATTCAACATCGGAAGTCCGAAAGAGTTTTAGTAAAATTTTAGGGAAGTAGTGTAAATTAGTTACAATTTTTAATTTTCTAATGTATTTAATGTAGCTGTTGGTTTTCCAATAAATAAATAAATAAATAAAACAGCATAGAAGAAATGGGACTGCGTAAGGAAGTGTGACTGACGTAGTCATTTGAACTAAGTGTAATGTTACCTTTCCGATCATGGATAGTGACTTGTAAAGTGGCGTCGATCTTCCCCTTCAATCCCAACTGTGGGCAGCACATGTTCTCTTCAATGTCCAACACTTTGTCCACGTGACCTTTCCACTGGTCTTTTTGTGGTTGCTTGAAAGAGAAATCAAATAAATTAATTATTCATATGAATAGTTTAAGTAGGTCTATTTCAATATTCAGACAGATCCTTGGAAAGCGAATAAATCCAGCCGCGAGTATCGTGACACGTGTTCTGACACTGTAAAATAAAAGCTCGTTGTCGCCAAAAGTGATATTCTGAGATTCAAATTAGTTCGTATTACACCTGATTATAATAGGTATCTAGTTTTTTTAATCTTATTTTTTTGACTTGTTACCAGTGTACGTATTTTTTTACCTTACTAAGCGGCGACTTTGCCACATAAGTCTGCATGAAATCAGCAAGTGGGTGAATATATTGCTGCATATTAGACCTGGCTTCCTCCTCACTCAGCTCAGCGTCGTATAACATCTGCAGAGACTCTTTTATAAGCCGGTCGGTTTCAGTACGTAGCTTTGTTACGTCCATTATGTTCTCAGTTAGGGCTTTCTGAACTAGCTCGTGTATTAATATTCCGATTGTCATCTGAAATATAGAATATTTTGTGGAGAAACAGATATAATAAGGAAAGATAATTTTGACAAGTTTACCAGTCTGGCAAGTTAAGACACAAATTTTAATGTAATTATAAAAGAAGAAAAAAAACGATTAAGTAATGTAGCATGACTGACAACTTAAGATGGAATGTAGAAAAATATAAATACTTAATGCGCTATGATTTAATATTGATGGATTTGTTTTTCACTAGTAATAGATAATTTCTATAAAAGCACTAGAATTTGCTAAAATTAAAAAATACTCACAGCTGTATTCCCAGCATCTAACCCCTTCCACCTCTCCTGTAACACCGCCTTCCTCTTACAAAACACGCCGGCCACTACACTGGTGCACGACACCAAGTGATCAGGTCGTAGTGAGATCAACCCCAAATTGTTACCTACATAGAACTCGCCAGTCGAGTTACGACTAGCTATTACGCTTATTATTTCGCCCGGTACTAAGGGTATGTCTAACCTGAAATATTGTTTTAGTGTGTATTAAAGTGATGTATACTGGGTGTAACAGAAAGGGGGTATAATGCCGAAACACAGCGATAGTCCTCATGAAACTGAACAACTTTCCCAGCTTTATACCCCCTTTCTGTTACACCCTGTATTAATAGTATTCAGACTCTGCTTGTGAGGAAAAGTGCTATAATAGTACTACTCATGCTTCTAGTGGCTGCAGTAAGAGGTGTTTTAGTAAATTCAACACTAGAGTAGCTAGCACTAAATGACTGCTCCACTTTGGGTGTTCAATATTATAGCTTAAAATATTGTGGTCAAAAAGCACTTATTTGGGCATTATACTAGTGCTTGGGGCTTCAGTACACAAAGAATGTTTCTATATTTACCAAACTCATATTTACAATTAGAATCACTTACCAGATACCTTCAACAAAGCAAGTGCCCCTATTATTGTTGGCATTCTTAAGTCTAAGCTCTACTCTACCCTGATGCTGGGTCACTGATACAATTTCACATCTCTGCATGGAGGACAGGTCTAAATCTTCTGTGATTTTCTGTCAAATTTAAAATATTTTAGTAAGAATAAACATTTCATATAACTGGTAAATTTTTGGTGCAAAATTAGATGTTTTTATTGCCACATAAATGCTTCTATTTTTATAAAATACATCAGAACCCGATTTCCCAGTACCTCATCAACATCATCTAGGTCCCACTGGTCTCCAAATCCATCCAGGGTGTGAGGACTGAACTCCAGTGTCTTCACAGTGGACCCACTCTTGGAAGGGGACAGCTCATCTGCAGTCAGTAGCTCCTGGGTTTTCAGGAGGCTTCCAGCTGAAGATGTAAGTAAGTACTGATGTTAATTTGTACAAAAACTATTTTGACATGATAGATAGGTAATTATAGCTAACCAGTTACATATAAACTAGTCATTATATCTCAATTTTATAGGATATCAGATATAAATTAATTACTTTAATACTTTTATAAATTTTTGAATCTCACCTTTCCCAGGACTTTTCTTATGTGTCCTTTTTTTCTTTTGTTGGCTATGAGTACCAATTTCAAGGCAATTATCAATTTGTTTAACTTTATCAGGAACTTTATTTTCAATACTTTGTACATGATTTCCATTTTGATTGGCACTAGATTTATATTCAGTACTGTGTCTTCTATTATTGATTTCATTATCTATTCCATTTACATTCACTTTTATTGGTGTTAAAGGCAATCTCTCTGTGAACTCTACATCTTCACTGAAAATATTTGCTTCCAGTTCATCAATTGATGTTTCCTCGTGATTTTTCTTTGGGGATACTGTTTTTAAACTATTTTCTTTTTGTGGTGATTTCTTAACAACATTTTTGTTAGGTGATTTGGGTGATTTTTGTGCTCCATCAGAATCAATTTTAATTTTTTTAGGAGTATGATAACCATTTCTAATTTGATTTGAATGTGATGCTTCACTTATACACGGCTCATCAACTAAGTCAATAGATGCTACAAGAATAGGTGACGAAGCTTTTCTTTTAATTGGGTTTTTAACCAACTCATTTGATTGCGAACTTTGGGTGATAACCGGCACATCCTTCGAACTTTGTTTTGGAAGTGGATTGGCTTGTTTGAAAAACTGTGTTATAGCCTTCTGGTTCTTTGGAGGTACAGTTTGTTGAGACTGAAAATTTATAAATAAATATTATACTTATTATACTCAGTTAAAAGAAAAAATATTGTTCTAAAATGGTATATGGAAAACAATGTTTTAGAAGTCAAAACACACGATTTTCTTACCTTCTTTAAACTTAACGGTTTAGGCATTTTGATGCACTTCTTTAATTTAAAGGTCTAAGCTGTATAAAACTATAATAAAATAGAAAAATAAATAAAAACTGCTCGTAAAACCATGGTAAAACTCCCGCTCATCGACTCGATTTGACGTTTGTGAACAACAAACCAACCACTGTCATACGATTTTTTTAAAAGATGTACAACTATTCTTGACAAAGGTACCACACCACCACTATCACTTAAGAAATATATTTTAATGAACGCAACCTTTAGTTTCTCTTGTGCCAACAGCGAGAATCTAACTGTCAATGTTTGTTTTGATTTGAGGTTATGTCTCATGTCTGATGTGTATTTCTTGAAAATATTTTTATTTCTAATAGAAATCCACTTCTGTTGACAATGTCTCGAAGACCTGAACATCAGGCACCACCTGAACTTGTAAGAATACTTTTATAATGTAATTTAGGATTATAATAACCTATAGATAACAAGTTTATAGATTTGGATTTGATATTTATATTGAGAAACTTTATATTTATTTTCAGTTCTACAACGAAGATGAAGCGAGGAAATATACTCAAAAGTGAGTATTTATTTAAAGAATTTAATGACAATGCAGTAAAATATGTGGACATTTTTATTAATAGTTAACAACTTCAGTTCCAGAATAATAGAAATTCAGGGACAGATGACAGAGCGTTGTCTGGAGCTACTAATTCTACCAGAGGATGAGCCTTGTTTGTTGCTAGACATTGGCTGTGGGTCCGGGCTCTCGGGAACTGTACTTGAAGAGAATGGTCATATGTGGATTGGAATGGATATATCTCAAGCTATGCTTGGTAAGCAAATGGAAACGTACATATTATACTACCCTCTGCTTGTTTACATCTCTTTATTCTACTTTGTAGATAAAATAGTAGTCACTTAAATTTTTAAACTTTAAGATGACATCTTTTATAACATCTATATTTTAGATGTAGCAGTAGAAAGGGAGACAGAAGGAGATCTGATTCTGGCAGATATGGGAGAAGGAGTACCATTCAGAGCAGGCAGCTTTGATGGAGCAGTCTCAGTGTCAGCTATACAGTGGCTGTTCAATGCTGACAAGAAATCGCATCACCCTGTCAAAAGGCTTTATAAGTTCTTCAGTACTTTGTATGCAGCTTTGGTAAGATAATCAATAAATAGAATAAATTATTACTGTAGACAAACTATTATTTGTTGTTATAAGGCATAATTTAAATTATAATTGTAAGGGTAAGGAAGGAGTATTGGTGTTATACTTTTATGAAAGAGTATTTTTATTTTAAAAACTTATTTTTTTTTTATTTTTAGTCAAGGTCAGCAAGAGCAGTATTCCAGTTTTATCCAGAGAATGAGAGTCAGTTGGATCTCCTCACTCAACAAGCTATGAAGGCTGGTTTCTATGGAGGTGTTGTAATTGATTATCCAAACTCTGCTAAAGCTAAGAAGTTCTTCTTGGTGCTTATGACTGGTGGTGCTGCACCTTTACCTAAAGCTTTAGGTAAACTACAAATTTTCATAAAGAAGTGGAACAGAGAACAATGACATACTGTTTGGTAACTATATGTATAATTTATGTGGACTTATATTTTCAGGTACTGATGAAACCGATGACAGTCTCCAAGTGAAATATGCAAAGAGGGAAATGACCAGAAATGCCAGAGGGAAGCCACTAAAGAACACAAGAGCCTGGCTGTTAGAGAAGAAGGAAAGGAGAAGAAAGCAAGGCAAAGATACAAAACCAGACACCAAATACACTGGTAGAAAGAGAAGTGGAAGGTTTTGATGAAAACTTGGTATTGTTATTTATAAGTGTGTATATTATTTTGTAACTAAGATTAAATAAAACATTTGTACATAAACAATCTTTCATATAAGTTATTATATCCTAAGTTCATATTTCCAGACAGTATCAATACCGTCTCCGATTGTCTCTACTGGTTTCATACTGGGCAGAGGAAACCTACATGCGACTATAACTGTATTGGGACTAGCTTCCATTAATAATTTCTTCTCAAACTCTTTCATCATTTGTTCAACACCAAATATCACTATATTGTTGTATGGTGCTAAGTTAAACTTCCAGAGGTCTTTTCTATAAAATTTTGAACTCCGGCACTGTCGATCAAACAGCGACGCTATTCGTGAATAATAAACTAGCCATGGGTTGAGTTCTACACCGTCGGCTTTGAAGCCAAGCTTGGCGGCTGTAAACACGATTCTTCCATCTCCAGATCCTACATCCAAAAACTTCCCGCTCCGGCCAGCGAGCGCTTTAGTGACTCCTAATAATTGATTAGCTGTAGCTGGCACGTAAGGCAGGCAAATCCTTCTAAAGGCTGGTGATACGAAAGGCACACAAATTATGCTCAAGCCAACAGCTAATCCACCTGTAGTGTAAATAAGAACTTTACCGACAGGTGATAGTTTACTCGAGCCTTTTGGCTCTGAAGTACCGTTTGTTTTAAATTCTTCTAAATCCATTTTTATAATTTCTCCATATTTTTTTCAAAATATTGAGGTTATGTAGGAACTGACGGAAAACAGCTGTTGAAGAATAGACAAGACAATATGTCAACACAACAGTTTTAATTAATAGACTGACTTCCTAGTATTTTATTCTACAAGCTAATTCTTTACTGGCAATACCGTGTAATTTTTGATTGACAGTTATTGATTGATGTAATTGAATCATTCGGTAATTTTTCCATTCGTTCACTATTTATCTGTCAAAATAGTTGAGCTTACTTACTGCCGGCTGTTCTAAAGAAAAAATACTAAAAATCTCGTAAAATGACTGCTTTTGAAGAGTTTGGGGTTCTCCCTGAACTGGGAAAAGCAATCGAGGAGATGGAGTGGACACTGCCGACAGATGTTCAAGCTGAAGCCATCCCACTGATCCTTGGTGGCGGCGATGTGCTGATGGCAGCTGAGACTGGTAGTGGAAAGACTGGTGCTTTCTGCCTGCCCATTTTACAGATAGTGTGGGAAACTTTGAAAGATATACAAGAAGGGAAGACGAGTAAAGTGATACAGCAAACATCGTCAGAATGGACGATGTCTTTCTTTGACCGTACAGATGCTTTAGCCGTGACACCAGATGGATTGAGATGCCAATCACGGGATCAGCATGGCTGGCATGGATGTAGGGCTACTAAGGGCGTGCACACTAAAGGTGCCTATTATTATGAAGCTACAGTAACTGATGAAGGGTTATGTAGAGTTGGTTGGTCTACACAAGCGGTGAGTTATAGTTCTGATGTGTGTCTTCCTCATTGACTGCTTACTGGTTTAATAAAAATATGGTGTAAACTAAATTATAACATTTTTCTTATAAGGGTGATTACAACATACAATCTCTTTCAGGCAAAGTTAGATTTAGGAACTTGCAGACTAGGGTATGGTTTTGGAGGAACAGGCAAGAAGTCAAATGCCAAACAATTTGATGATTATGGCACTGCTTTTGGCAAGAATGATGTTATTGGTAAGGAAAAAAATGCATGATCAATAAAACTATACAGCTGAATAAAAAGAGCATTTATTATCTGAAAATATGAGCTGGTAAAAATAAAACCAATTTTTTTCATCAGGGTGCATGATTAACTTGAACAGTGGAGAAATCCGGTTCTCCAAGAATGGAGAGGATTTGGGAGTAGCATTTAAGCTGGATCAGTCTCGTCGCGCTGACTGCTATTTCCCTGCTGTTGTGCTGAAGAATGCTGAAATGAGCTTTAATTTTGGCAATATGCCTTTTAAGGTAAGCTATAAAGTTAAAGCTACAAACTTCTTATCAGATATTATACAAGTGTTGTACAAGGGCTTATTCAGTGCTGGCTTTTTTTTTCTGGCCTCTTTTCTCTTTATCTGGAGACAGACTTAAAATTTGTGTGCATCTATTGGACTCCTAGCATATTCTTGCCATACATTTTGAAGCAATTGTAACTTGTAGTATGAAGCAACAGTAAAAATGCTTTTCTCCAACTAAAAATAACTTAACTGTAAAACATTTGTTTCAGCATGCACCTCCAAGTGGCTATGTTGGTATCTGTCAAGCATCAAAGGAGATGGTAAAGCAGAATGTGGTGGCTGCTGGAGCTGCTGCAGACTCCAAACCAGTTAACAATGCACCACAGGCTATCATTATTGAGGTGAAACAAGTTACCCTTGAGTTTTCATTATTATAATGTTCATAAGATGGTGGCAAGTTAACACAGAATGTTTGAAGTTTCTTTGATTTTATACTTGAATTAGAGTTTTTATTTTAGTCTACTTTTTAATCAAACTTTAACAAATGATTTAGCATATGAAAACATAATCTTTAATGAACTATCTAAATCAGCCTTAATTTTTTTTTTATAAGTTTTATTGTTGACATTTTCGCAGTATTATTCTAAGCTTCGGTGTCTCCGTATTCTATACTAAATGTTATTTCCAGCCATCACGCGAATTAGCAGAACAAACCTTCAACCAAATTACAAAGTTCAAGAAACATCTAGAGAACCCTCTAGTACGCGAATTGTTGGTGGTCGGAGGTATCAACGTGAAGGATCAAATAAACCAGCTCAATGCCGGCGTTGATATCGTAGTTGGTACTCCTGGACGATTGGAAGATCTTATTCAAGGAGGTGGGTGTGCTAAGGATAAGAAGATAAGGAGAATGAGTAGAATTTGCATTTGACACTTAAGCTACTATATCCTACTTAATATTAAAAATGTCAATGTTTGTGCCAATGGATGGATGTATGTGAGGATATTTGTTACTCTTTCACGCAAAAACTACTGAACCGATTTTGATGATATTTTGCAACATTTAGCAATATATTATTTTAAGATACTTATCATATATTTTTTCTAAGATATGCCAATAGATGCGTATGAAGTCACGGGCAGCCCTAGAGTCTAGCTACTATAGTATTTCGTCCATGTCTTACGGCTTCATCGTTTCACAGGCTACCTCGCCCTAACCCACTGCCGATTCTTCGTGTTGGACGAAGCCGACGGTCTCCTCAAACAAGGTTGCGGCGAGATGATAGAGCGCCTGCATCGACAGATCCCGAAGATTACTTCTGACGGACGACGACTGCAGATGGTTGTGTGCTCCGCCACACTGCATGCTTTTGAGGTTAAGAAAATGGCGGTATGTATTAAACTACATTGTGTTACTGCGTATGAACTAGTAGGGCTATACTTTAATTGAATATTTTAGCAGCAATGAACTTAAAATACAAAGCTTGCTTACAGCATGCAAAATGTATTCCAGTTTTGCTAATTTGAAACTTTGTGTTTTTTGACGCTTCCCTTATTTTTCCGTGTCAAACCAAACTTTGTATATTCGATCGAATCCAAACTGATCTAGCGAATGCAACCTTTATACACTTTCCCGTAAAGCACATTTGTATTTCTTGAAATAGGAAAAGCTGATGCACTTCCCAACGTGGGTGGACTTGAAAGGAGAAGACGCTGTACCCGAGACGGTGCATCACGTCGTTTGTATCGCTGACCCGCAGAAGGACCTCTCTTGGGAGAAACTGCAGAGGTAACTCACGAACCAATTTAAGAAAAGACCGATAAAGTTACTCACGGGTTCAACGACCAGTATCTTTAAGACCTTTTTTAAAACTGTCTGTAAGGTCATCAGGCCTTCTCTCTTATATTAATCTCTATTTTGCTCTTCGGATTTTCTCACGTTCTTGAATTCTAAACACGTTACCTTTTAGTCCTCGATTTCCAACTAAACTAGCGTGTGCTATCATGAGATTGTAACATCCAGTTTCTGTTACCATAGACACGTGCAAACGGATGGTGTACACGCGAAGGACAACATCCGCAGCGGCTCCATGACGCCCGAGACGCTGTCCGAGGCCGTCAAGATACTCAAAGGGGAGTACGTCGTTAGAGCTATTAGAGAGCACAAGATGGATAGGTAAGGGCTCGAATATAGTGTTTTTATAACGATATGATAATCTGTCCTGTCATGTAAACTTAAAATTGCCTTCAAGCATCGCCAAATCAGGATAGTAGTGGCATGAAGTAATTATAGAAAGAAATATCAGTTTTACTTTCGTCTTTATAATTTTCTGTGATCTTAAACATCTTCCTTCTATATTAACAGGGCAATAATCTTCTGTCGCACAAAGTTAGACTGCGACAACTTGGAGCGGTACCTCCGTTCGTTCGGCAACGAGTTCTCTTGCGTGTGTCTCCACGGCGACCGCAAACCGAACGAACGTAAAGCTAATTTGGAGAAGTTCAAGCAAGGCCAGGTCAAGTTCCTCATCTGCACGGATGTTGCTGCTCGAGGCATTGACATCACTGGGTTGCCTTTTAGTGAGTATATTGTCAATAATATAGCAGCTATAGTATAGCTAGTCGAACCGTTTTAAGTTCGTAACAATATCTACAACTAACGAAGTTTCCGCTTGTGTTCAACCTTAAAATATTTTCTTTATTTTGCAGTGATAAATGTGACGCTACCGGATGAGAAGTCAAACTATGTGCATCGAATCGGGCGTGTCGGTCGCGCGGAACGTATGGGGCTTGCTATCAGTATCGTCTCTTCTGTACCTGAAAAGGTATGGCTAACATTATCATTCCAATAAAGATGTTGTAGTTGTACTGTTGGGCCTAGACCAAATCGCGTTGGTCGTAAGTCTTTCGACTACCCACTTGATCACACTAATTGATCAATCAACATTTGTCGATTGTTTGTCCGTCAATCAACCAAAGCTAATTTGGTGTTGTTTACAGGTTTGGTACCACGGCGAATGGTGTTCGTCTCGAGGCCGTAACTGCTGGAACACGAATCTCATCGACGACAGGCCCAAAGGATGCTGCATGTGGTACAACGAACCACAGGTATTGCCATTATTAGAGATTTTCTACCATTTCAAGCAATAACATGACTTACATTTTTACAGTATTTAGCTGATATTGAAGACCACTTGAATATTACGATCCAGCAAGTGGAGCCAGACTTGAAGGTGCCGTGCAATGAGTTCGATGGAAAAGTCGTCTATGGTGAGAAGAGAAAGCAGATGGGGACTGGATATCAGGTACCGACAAACTAATCATAATTTACATATAAGCAGCTTTTGCTTTACCAAGCCCGCGGAATTAATAAATATTTCGTAATTCCAGGACCACGTGACACAAATGGCCCCAGTAGTCCGCGCTCTTCAAGAGCTAGAGTCGCAGACGCAACTCTATTACCTCAAGATGCACCACGATGTTCAGGTTGCATAAATATAAAACCAATTAGAATTGTTTAATCTTTTATATTGATAATGCTATGTTAAGCCCCAAGTTAATTTATAATTATGAAAATAAACAGACTGATAAAGTACTGATTGATTTTCTTTCGCCATTGAAATTAAACTTTAACACAAGTAGGCTAATGAAATGAGAGAATATATAGGAATATAAGAGGAAATAGGGTCAAACGCCGTAATAAACGGAAACAAAAGACATGTTCAAAGTTCATTATTTTATATTTCACTCAATTGCAATCACTACTGATTTATTATTAGGGCAGTGCGTCGCGGCCCCCGTCCCCCAAAATAAATTATTAAGTCTCAAGACTGCTATTTAGGAAAGTAGCCGTACAATACTGTTACATTAATTATACATTATTATGTAGATCCATTCGACTGCAATACTCATTCAGTTTATAACCCAGGAGCTAAAGTTATTAATTCTGTTTAAACGAAACAACTTATCAAACATATCAAAACTTAGATAAGTGTGAGAAATCAACGCGCTTAGCTAAGTTCACACGAAATAATTATTCATTAATTGCTAATAAAATAAAACAAGCTTACGTTGATGTCTACGAAAAGTCAACTTCATCTCCTGGTTTATTAAGACAAATCATATTAGGTATAAGCACGGTATAACTTAAAATATGTTATTCAAATTCATTTTTATTGTTTAATTACAAAAATATTTTGTTAGTATAAAATCTCGTTTGATGATTTCAAGAGGAACTTAATACAGTTAACAGACTCACACAAAATCCTAGTTCCTATCCTGCAGTATAAAACCCCCTCGTTATGTTTTACGATATATTTAACTATATTTAGTGGCTTATTCTATAAACATTAACAATAGAAAGCATTACAAAAAAACTATATTTGACTCACATTAGTGCAATGATTCGAGAAGACGAAAATAAATCTTGCAAACGAAAACAATTGTTGTTCTACAAAATTACTACAATAAAACAAAACACTTGCTTAAAGTCAATTAAAGAAATGCACATACTTTTATGATTTAATTATCTTATGAGTTACAAAAATAAGCCGTTAACGATTAATTATTGTAAAACTACAGTAAGGAGACAACCCATGGTGTCATGTTAAGGGAGTAGGAACTACAGAAAGCAATATACTATTTATTTAATGTGACGTTACCGCATCAAGGTACGTAGGAATAGAGGTTTCACATAACTAGAAAACTATAAAGATCAAGAAGGAAACAGTTGTAATGATAAAATAAGATAGTAATACCAGTAACACCCACTTATTCATGTAGTTAATAAATAAAGTGCATGTTCAGTACATCGACATACACATCGCTACTCAAGGTTTGCCAATCGTGGATATCGGACAAAATAAATACTTTACGAAGTAGCCTTTTAAATATACTTTGTCTTTTTAGTTACTTTAACACTTAACAACATGGTTTGTTGAAACTACATTCCAATCATGTTTGCACGAAGTCTATCTTTGTCTCTCTCGTTCTTTCAATTGTTATCAACTCAATGTTATTTATGTCTAACTTAATGCTAAAAGTATTTTCAGCATTGTTATAAATTTGCTCTTTATCGTTTTTATGAAAGAAATGGTCTTACCTAATCATTAACGATTGACATTGCTCCACGATTGAAAAACCTTACAATTAATATTTATTTATTTACCGTCAATAATAAATTAATTACTTGGTGATTTCGGCTACACCACCAGCAGTTGAATTACCTTACCTTAATTTATTTTAGACACATACAAAATCTTTTTCTTAGTCATAAACTCGTCTATTCCGACAGATATCAAATCTTTATGTTCCCGGTTACATTAACCCCAGTGTCAATAAATATGATATTATACTTTAGCTATTCCATATTTTTTAGCTCAACTTTTTGTTTCTTTTTTTCAAATGGGAATGCCTAGGGCATTAATTGATCATTTAATTAGTTGACAATTTAACAGAGACGTCTTTTCGTTAATAATACCAAAGTATGAGTTTACGTGTCACATTAGCACGTGCATTAGCATAACTGAATTTCATATACTTAATAAATCTTTGTACCATATATATTTCCTTATTAACTTGCCAACTAACATGAACTATCACATATTCGCTTCTTCTAAATCATCAACATTTGAATCTTGTAGACTCATACTTTAGTTTATTTGTGTTTGATATAGCGTTTCTCTAAATAGGGAAATGCAAGGAGATCAGACTTGCCCTAAAGTTGGAAATTTGACGCGTTTATTAGCTACGATTTCCTTGTAACGTAGTAGGATATATGCTAGGAATGTCATATCGTAGACAAAACATCACGCCTCCTTTATTATTCACGCCTTCGTTCTATTTTTAGAAGTTTATATAAGAATAAATATTTTTCTATGTTATTTTTTATGACACTACAACTAATTTTTGGATGAAAATCATACAAGGAATTAAAAACTACAGAAAGGTTTTTATCGTTTAGGTAAACAATGTAATAGTAGTCGCTCTTAACGATTTTCTATTGAAAGATTGAAAGTCACGAGGAACTTTCGAACACTGTAATTTACATACTTTCTGTTATTATGTTGCCCTAGGATACAATGATACATGGTCGAAGATGGTTTGATGATCATGTGAATTAAATATCAGATGTTTTTGATCTCATTTCGGTGGGCAATGTTCACTATTCTGTTACACGGCACTATTACGTTAAGTTAAACGGAGTAATCGGAATTATACTATAAAAACCCATGTCATTACGAGTGAGCAACTCAATACAACCTCAGCGTCTTTGTCTGTTCTCTTAGTATCAAAAGTAAAACTACTATAAATAATTAACTACCTATTCGAGTTGTGTCGTGATTACTTTAAGTCAATTATGGACTTCGGGTCACGGCCGTCGTGTCAACGGCTCCATGTCTGTCGTAGCAAGTTACATTACAATGCTAATGTGTGTTTGTTTGTTCAGTCAATTAGTACTAAAATTCAGCATCACTTCTGGTATGGTCAGTTGGTCACATTTACCTATCAGCTTCTCTGGCTTTCCCATCTCATAGATTGGCTTGAACAAACAGCTTTTAAACAAGCTGATTTGTATTCTCCGAAGGCATTCTTCTTCACAGCACTTGTACATTCAAAATTCACCTTTTAAATCAAACCTGGGAATACTGACTCTCTCATAATACTAACTTCTTGTATCAAAGGCGTCACATCAACTTTCGTATACTCTCTTACAGGAAAAGATACGTCCATTATCTCACTATAACCTCTTTGTATAATATTCAACATTATGTTCTCGTCGAATTTCTGAGAATATTATTATAATATCATCTTAGTCATGCACTGCCTAGCGCGTTCGTTAAAATTCGAGTGGCATAAGGCAGTTTTAATGAACAATCCACCCTGTTCTCATATCAAAACTAGTGTTAGGCCACTTGTCTCACTACTTAACGGTACAGTACATTACATTCAAACATGAAACAGAACTTTGATAACAAACAAACTTCATATTAACTAAAATAAACTAAATTAATTAATAAGGCCAACTGAGATTACTGGATACCTGGAAACAAAATCACAATTCTTGTGAGTTGAGAGGCTCTACATTGTGCGTCTATTTTAAAAATGCGATGACAATGGTTTGTTTCTGAAACGAGCTAGACCTGATAAAAATGATCGCGATAGACTCACCCAGGTCAAAGCGCAAGCCAGGGATGATGCCGCAGCGACTCCTTGGAGCGGTCGCCGTAGTCGTAGGTGAGCTCGTCGCCGGGCGCGATGTCGTGCGCCGCGAGCAGCACGAGCCGCGGCCCGTCCACCCACAGCGCCTTGGTGTGCAGGTTGCCGTTGCGCGAGTGGTTCACCAGGCGGCCGAGGCGCCCCGATTCAGCAGTTGCGTCGATACTGTGGACAACGTTTTTCTTGTCTTTACTATATTCTTACTATATAATAAAGGAGTTTTTCTGTTTTGTTTGTTTGTATGTACAAACATTCGTTCGTGTTCGCGAATATCTCGCGTTTGGCTGAAGCGATTTTTATTTAGTTTATTAGTCTTACTATTATAGGGTCAACGAGAGAATGCGTTCCTGACACATGTGACTAGTGATGTAACCTTACGTAACTGATATTTAATAAAAAAGATTCTATTAAATACCTAATATAAAAAAAAACAATAAGCAACCTAAGAAATAGATATCACAATGTGGTTCGTTACTCTCGTTTGTAATTTTTACCCGACTGCGCCAAATCAGAAGGAGGGTTATGTTTTTCGAGAGTATATAGGTATGTATAATATTTTGGCACGCTCTACACTACATAAACAAGATTAGATAACATATTTTCGGCCAGTTCTAGCAAAAAAAAAACAGATCTCGAAAATAACTGCACGCACCAAAAATTATAATACCTACATTTCGGGCTTTCGGAAGAAAACGTGGAGCGTTTTGTCAAATTAAACTATTATTTTGATATACATAACCGTTAATTGTTACTTTTCGTTTATTTTGACTGTTATTTATGTCACATCACTAAAAAAATTACCGACTGGTAAAACCTTGTAGCAGCGCAGTATATTTTTTTGATAATGATTGTTTTCTTAAATTTAAAATTAATTTGTAGTGCAAATTTATGTAATTGTTTATAATTTGACATAATAATGTAGTTTTTATAGCTTGTTACTTGTTAATTAGGCAGATAAACAAAAAAAGTATTTTGTCGTAGATTGAGCGCCGCCTGAAAGTTATATCGGCAAGTCAATCACCACCTGTCAGGAACGCATTCTCTCGTTGACCATATAATATACACAGTAATAGCTCAGAATATGTAATGATAACATTAAATTGTCACGGGTACCCCCGGCCTGGTAGGTGACAAAGTCAAGGTAGGAATTTGATGTAAATAAAATCCGGA
Source organism: Anarsia innoxiella (assembly GCA_947563765.1). NCBI lineage: Eukaryota > Metazoa > Arthropoda > Insecta > Lepidoptera > Gelechiidae > Anarsia > Anarsia innoxiella. The sequence continues at coordinate 3,904,145 of OX387410.1, read as the reverse complement.
AATAGGTTCAGTATTAAAACTTTATAATTCGATACCTCGACCTTAATTACATAATATAAAGCTCAGAAACAGATGGTAGGAGCAAGTGGGTTCTCATATAATATATTAGTTATTATAACTAAATAAATTTAAAATAATCTTAACTATAAACCACCAACATAATTTATCATAAAGTTCATAAAATTTAGATTTACTTAAAGATTCCCTGATATGCACTTAAAAGGTTCTTTGTAAAAAAAATTAAACAGTGTTATAGAACAAAGGCAGAAGGCCAAAAACAAAAATAAAACTTAAGGGTAGCTCAAGGGCATCCTAAGGTCAAAATTTAAGAACCAAAATTACATAAAGGTTAAACCAAAAGAAAAGGCAAAACAAATTACTGAAATAAAGGGCGAAACGAAATGCTGAATAAAAGGGCGAAATGAAAGAGCATCGGAATCTAAAAAACTCACTGAAACCGGAAAGACTTAAAATTGTTCATCCCGGGGTTAACAGGATCACACCGATCTAAAACAAAAGTGGGTATCTCTTTAGACCGTCTTTACAAAACTGAATTTATGGTTTTCACTTAAATAAATTAAAAGAAATACATACCAATACTTAAAAGCAATATGCTGGAACATAATAGGATATTATCCTGTTAATCCACAGGGAAGCTTCTGGAAAAATTCAAAGAACAGCGTTTTCATTTGGAACATGAGGGTAGGAAGATAAAAAAAGAATTGGGCGTTGGCCCCAATTTTCCTTAAAACACCATGTACTACATACCTGAAGGTTACTATAATTTTTCCAACATGCTGAAGAACATCCTTTCTAAGGATGATAACAAAATTCTGAAAAGATCAAACGAAAAGAACAAATTATTATAGTTGCAACTTAAAGGTCACCATGTAACTCCATCACAAAGGAATTTCCTTCTAACAGAAATCTTCTCAATGAAGAATATACTTACATTTTTATAATCCCATAAGATTTATTTAATAGCTGACATTTTGGAGGATGTCCATAACAAAATTACTTAAATCGGCTGAAACAAAGAAACAAGTGATTCAAAACCAACGGAAAACAAAAGATAAAACAAAGCATAAACGATTTTCCAATGTATTTCCACAAGGTGCTTACCATATTTTAGAAAACAACGTAAATTCCGAAGATGAGTAAGATTTTACATCTTCAGCGTCGCACGCACAGAATTACACCAGGAAAAGATGCGTGAGCGCTCTGCAAGCAGTCGCAGAAAAAAAAGAAAATTCCAGACATCACTGTGTTGACGACCCAAAATTCACAAAACGTCAAATCCAACAAATAACTTCCAAACTTGACACAATTTAATCACATTTTAACAAAATCACTAACCAATTTACACAAACTTAATCGCAACTCAAAATATTTCAATTATACTATAATTTAATATTTTTTTTACCCATAAATTTAACAGCTAATTCAAATTCGAAATATCAAAACCAACCAAAACACAAAAAATAAATCAGCTGATCTGTTTAAATGACAGACACTGGTCACCCAATGAACTAATAGTTTTTTTATAATCTATGGCCTGACATCCGAACATTTAATACAACGTCACTTGTTGTACAAACTACTTAATAGATGGCGTTACTTGTTTTCCAAATACATAAAAATGACCAAAACGAAAATTCATAACGTTACACACCCCCTTCCCAAATGAAAACTAGCTGTCCTCAGCTAGCGTGTGCTTAACTGAACCAAAAAAACATAACTTTTAAACTCACTTTAAAAAAAATCTGAAAAGGTTAGAAACAATTTTCTAAAACCGAGCATAACTACAAAACTACCAAAACTGAAACATAACTAACCAAACCTTAATCGAACAAAACAAAAAACTAACCTTTGACTCAATGTCCAACGCAATACTTAAAACCATAATGTTGTGTTCACCAAAACAAATACATTTCACATAATTGAACAATCGTCGTGATACAAATCAAACCCAAAAAATAGTGAACACAAAGTTCCAAAACAAAATGTCTGAAATGTAACACCCTCAAGTTCCTTAAACCAAAACAAATTTGGTAAACCAAAAAACGAAAGCATTGAATTGGGAACCAACCTGAAAATACTTAAAATGCAGTTGAACATTGAACTAAAACTAGGGAACTTCTCCCTATAAAAAAAACTAAACATCGGAACTTTTCCCAAAAAAATAATTAAAAAAAACCTGAGAACATTCCCATAAAAAAAACTTTCAATAAAAAAAACAAAACTGGGAACTTTATCCCTAAAAAAAAACTTCACAACACAAGACAACACAAACATAAATGTTTTTTCCTAAAATATGCCGATCTAACATAAAAAACTAAAACAAGTTATCCCCAAAATTAATGAAGTTAACGCCAAAATTAAAAGATGTTAACGCCAAAATTAAAAGATGTTAACGCCAAAACGAAACTGAAGTTAACAACGACTAAACTGAAATGACCTTGAACACACCGAACATGTGTTGCAAGAACTAACCACAAGGAACTGTTCGCAAAACTTAAAATTTCTAATTAAACTGTTTAAGTTTAAATTAGAACACAAAACAAGTCAGTAAATCTTCACATAATTACCACCTGCCCGCAAATTATGACTCGAATAACGCAGCACAACTAAACAAAAGGTTTCTGCCATTTCATACCGACCAATCACAAATCCTTACATGCAATCATAATTACATTCATCATCTTACAATCTTTCATTCATCACCTTTCAACCTAACAGTTTAAATTATCCTTTAATTTACAACCGCATCCTAACACTTTTATGTTTAAATATTCCTATTATTTAAACGCAAAGAGAGAAACACCTGAAGATACTGGTTATTCTATGACATAATTACCAAAATGTGCCAACGATTCCACTAACCGATTGACAACTAAGGCCTGTGAACACAAGATTTAACTGACCCAACAAAAATGACAGTGACAGTTGACAATACTCCACACAAGACCAACTGTCAACAGCCTCCAAAACACGTTCCTCGTTCAAAACCAAAACCAACGGCATCGCAATCCGCTTTGCCGTCGGATTACACAAAAATAAAAAATCTCACCTCAAGAATGAGTGCTAAAAAAAACTGAATTCTCTCCGGCTCAATGATACCAAAACACCTCAATCGTGTTACCAAAACTTTACATTTCTGCAACATTTACTTACTTACCTTGTGTTGTCTTTATTTACCATAACTTCAATGTGTTTACTCTAATTATTACCACTTACCTTCTTTATTTTTATCTCGTCCTGCTGAACCGTATTTATCGTTTTATAATTGTGAAAAGCTAGGCACTAAGTTTTGTATTATTTCTATTTTATCTTGTAATTTATTTTTTTTTTTTTTATTTCTAAGTGGTTTTTATATTAATACTTCTTAATTTTATATTTTATTTAATTAACTGACTCTAACTTCATACTAATAAACGTGGTTTTGAAGTAAATATTATGTTTAAATCTTGGTGGTTCATAATTTTACAATTAATAGTTTTGTTTTACTAATAATAGTCAGCAAATACATGACAACAACAAGTAAAGTTTGTTTGTTTTCTTATGTAAAAATTAATCAAACAGGATACACGATACAAAAAAAAATTTGTAACACAACAGTCTTAAATTTTATTGTTAGTAAATAACAATCACAAATACTCCGATGCCCTTATTTAAACCTAAACAAAACCTAACTGTTAGTAGGTATACACAAAAAAAAATATTTCCTAAACAAAAATAACCCTTTATTTTTGGTGGTTTATTAACAAAAAAATACCAATAATTTAACTTAACGTGGGCGCCATTTGTCACGGGTACCCCCGGCCTGGTAGGTGACAAAGTCAAGGTAGGAATTTGATGTAAATAAAATCCGGAAATAGGTTCAGTATTAAAACTTTATAATTCGATACCTCGACCTTAATTACATAATATAAAGCTCAGAAACAGATGGTAGGAGCAAGTGGGTTCTCATATAATATATTAGTTATTATAACTAAATAAATTTAAAATAATCTTAACTATAAACCACCAACATAATTTATCATAAAGTTCATAAAATTTAGATTTACTTAAAGATTCCCTGATATGCACTTAAAAGGTTCTTTGTAAAAAAAATTAAACAGTGTTATAGAACAAAGGCAGAAGGCCAAAAACAAAAATAAAACTTAAGGGTAGCTCAAGGGCATCCTAAGGTCAAAATTTAAGAACCAAAATTACATAAAGGTTAAACCAAAAGAAAAGGCAAAACAAATTACTGAAATAAAGGGCGAAACGAAATGCTGAATAAAAGGGCGAAATGAAAGAGCATCGGAATCTAAAAAACTCACTGAAACCGGAAAGACTTAAAATTGTTCATCCCGGGGTTAACAGGATCACACCGATCTAAAACAAAAGTGGGTATCTCTTTAGACCGTCTTTACAAAACTGAATTTATGGTTTTCACTTAAATAAATTAAAAGAAATACATACCAATACTTAAAAGCAATATGCTGGAACATAATAGGATATTATCCTGTTAATCCACAGGGAAGCTTCTGGAAAAATTCAAAGAACAGCGTTTTCATTTGGAACATGAGGGTAGGAAGATAAAAAAAGAATTGGGCGTTGGCCCCAATTTTCCTTAAAACACCATGTACTACATACCTGAAGGTTACTATAATTTTTCCAACATGCTGAAGAACATCCTTTCTAAGGATGATAACAAAATTCTGAAAAGATCAAACGAAAAGAACAAATTATTATAGTTGCAACTTAAAGGTCACCATGTAACTCCATCACAAAGGAATTTCCTTCTAACAGAAATCTTCTCAATGAAGAATATACTTACATTTTTATAATCCCATAAGATTTATTTAATAGCTGACATTTTGGAGGATGTCCATAACAAAATTACTTAAATCGGCTGAAACAAAGAAACAAGTGATTCAAAACCAACGGAAAACAAAAGATAAAACAAAGCATAAACGATTTTCCAATGTATTTCCACAAGGTGCTTACCATATTTTAGAAAACAACGTAAATTCCGAAGATGAGTAAGATTTTACATCTTCAGCGTCGCACGCACAGAATTACACCAGGAAAAGATGCGTGAGCGCTCTGCAAGCAGTCGCAGAAAAAAAAGAAAATTCCAGACATCACTGTGTTGACGACCCAAAATTCACAAAACGTCAAATCCAACAAATAACTTCCAAACTTGACACAATTTAATCACATTTTAACAAAATCACTAACCAATTTACACAAACTTAATCGCAACTCAAAATATTTCAATTATACTATAATTTAATATTTTTTTTACCCATAAATTTAACAGCTAATTCAAATTCGAAATATCAAAACCAACCAAAACACAAAAAATAAATCAGCTGATCTGTTTAAATGACAGACACTGGTCACCCAATGAACTAATAGTTTTTTTATAATCTATGGCCTGACATCCGAACATTTAATACAACGTCACTTGTTGTACAAACTACTTAATAGATGGCGTTACTTGTTTTCCAAATACATAAAAATGACCAAAACGAAAATTCATAACGTTACAAAATGCTCACCAATATTGTTGGTCTTGCAGTCTGAAGTAGTACATATAACATCCAGCCTCAGGATCCTGTGCGTACTTGTGTTCTCTCTCGCGGGCCTCAGCGACGCCCACCAGCTCGCCCGAGTACTCGACGACGAACTGGCCGCGACCGAACGGACGAGTCGCGATCACGCCGCGCCCTTTACCTTCGAAGTATGCTACCTGAAATGGAGTATTAGCTTGTACAACTTGTAATTTCTTATTCCTGCTTATCTAAAGAAGTGTCAAAATTAATTATGTATTTGTAAATAGGAACTTCCTTATGTTATTATAAGAATAAATGTAAGCTTAGCAGTAAAATACATTACCTGTAGTCCATCTTCCCTCTGTTCCCTCACAGCCCTCTCTAAATCCCTCATCTTCTCAGCCATCACACACTTTGAAGTTTTTCTAACACTACGTCGTACCGGGAAGTACTCTGTTAGTTTATGGTTTGTAGTACCATTTGTAACCTTAGCTTCTACTTTGACAGTCTTCTCAATGGGTGGAGGCGAGGGTGGTGGTTCAGATTTAGGGCTTTTTAATTCTTCTTTGAAGTATTCTGTGAGTTTGTGACTTTCAGCAGCACGTGCTGCAGCCCTGGCCGCTCGCGACCGTAGAGTATGTCCGTTTGTCATATTGGTAATCCCGTTGCTTGTCTTCAAAGGCTTCGATCTTAAGGATATTTTCTTAGGTGGCTCTATTTTCTCAGCATTCTCAGTCTTCGGTTGTGCAGTAGCTATGATTCTAAAGAAAATAGAGCAAGTAAGAACAGGAAGTTATTTTACAACTGACTTGTAATATGGCAGTGTGAGTGTGACCCAGTTAGTTATCTATGGAATGGAATGATTAATAGAAAGGACAGTCTCCAGTCAAAATATTCTACTATTATTATAAATAAATAGTATAGAAAAGAAGGCAATATTTATTAATTAATAACATGTTTATAACAACAATTAAATCAACCTAATAGTTTTAATGAAATATGTACTCATGTATGTTTAATGTATGGAATGGATAAATAGGCAAATAATAATAAAGTAGGGCCTCAGTTACCTGCGCTTTCTAAAGTTACGCGTAGGTCTGACAGGCTGATCTTCGCACAACTCAATACGGTGTGGGGTCTTCACACCTTCCTGGCCTGCCATCAAACCGTTGACTGAAACCAGGTGTGTTTATTTAAATTTTTCTGCTACTATAATTTCGAGTAGGTACTATAATTGTAAATTAAATATAATTTTAAAACATTTAACCATATGAAATGAATAATTTGAAAAGATCCCATACATAAAGGTTACATAAACCATTGAAGAGTTTTAGTAACAATTTAGCTATAGATAAAGTGCATATGTTATTTTTACAAGCTTATAAAATGAACCACAACCGAAAATTTTATATTATTGCATAATGAGTAAAAGTACTATTTGCAGTTTTGCACCAATACAAATAGCTAAATGAATAGTTCTGTCTAATTATATCTACCTACATGATTCTATTCTCAAAAAATATGCTAAAGAAAGGTTATTTTTTCATAATTCTCAATCTCAAGGTAATTTATTTGCAGTCAATTAAAAGACTTTTTGTCAATATCAAAAACTTAGGTAAAGTGGAGTTAGTAATTAACACTGAAAGTTTACAACCTAATCGAAAAATATGATAAGATCTTCCCTCCATTGCTCAAAGCATAGGAGTCCCGTGAATTAACGCGAACAAAGGAGCACATCGGCATTTTATGACAGACTTATGTATAGTTATGTAAATGTATTACACTAACCTCGAACCATTTCCACTTGAACTTGATAATCACTGAAATATAAACATAAAACACCATCGAAGAAGTGGTTTAACCTGACACAAACAAAACCTGATTGACCAGCGATTCGAGTTACCAATGTTTTGTAATAGACCTTGTCATATTAGGATCGCACGAAATATCATGTGATTCATCTCGTCGATGTCACGAATTAAACATTATTTCACTAAATTTACAGTCTATATTATTTCTAAGAGTCAGAAAGCATTCACCACATTTATAATTGAAATAAATCTAAATATTTCTTCAAAAGACGACTGATAAAACTTCAGAAAATGGACGCTTTGTTTTTCTTTTTTCTTACAAAGTCAATCAACGTTGATTTGATTGGTTAATTTTAAAATTTTGGCCAATCAAATGCTTTCAACGACAAAATATCTCTTTAAAATACGAAAATGACCCATATGCGCTTATTTTTAACAATAAAGGACACCAACGATACCTTTTCATTTACTACACTGCCTCTTTTGCTCACAGTTTTATAACAGAACTATTCAAGAAACGGTTGGTGTGTAGGTAAAAGTGCTACGTGTCATCAGGTCAAAAACACGCCATGGTTAGTCTTTTGTCGATGGCTGTTGTTTCGTTTCATCGCTCAAAAAAGGGATTAGGTTGTCATTCATTCATTCGTTCACTAGTGCTTGTGGCTTGCAAAAAAATCTATGGTTGCTTGATTGTGGTTGGTTGGATTTCCCGCCACGCAACTAATATTCTGATTTCTGTCTGTCTGTCTTGTCTGTTTATTTTATGGTATTTATTGGTAATTAATTTGGTACCTATATTGGTAGGGTTTAATTTCATTGAAAACTTTTCGACTTGTTTTCTTCTATCTTCCATGATAATTCTTAAATAAGAAATAATGAACATTGTATACGTATTTGACGACAACCTTATTCTAGCATGTGATCGTTTACCGGCAGTGATTGGTCGTGTTAGTATTTCTTTACTTTATTTTCTTATCTCACTTTTGGTTAACATAACTCAACTCAATAGCTTTAAGAAGGTTTTGATTACAGGCGACTCTGGTGCATAATTTAATTGCGTCATACGAATTGTTGGACCACGTTAAAGTGGTAAGGTCCACTCCAGCTTCTTACTCAGAACTGAAGGAATTTCATTCTGAAATATACCTGGATCATTTGAAAACTTTCACAGAGGTTGATGAAGAATACATCAGCAGTGAACATGATGAAGAGTTTGGAATTGGTAACTTGACTCTAACTTGAAATAAAACTTTGTTGTTATTTAATAGTCTAATATTATTATAATAACAAATTAATATTTGGTTATGTTTTATTGAATTAATTATTATTTTGTTCAGGATATGACTGTCCTCCAGTATCCAATATGTTTGACTTGGTTTGTACTATTGCTGGTGGTTCCATAACAGCAGCCAAAAGTCTCATACTTGGATTGGCAGATGTGGCTATTAACTGGTGTGGGGGTTGGCATCATGCTCAGAGGTAACCAAAACAATTTCTTTAATTGTCTAGTATAATTTTATTATCCTCTTCTCAAATTGCTATTCTAATTATAATTTTCAGATTTGGTGCTGATGGATTTTGTTATGTAAATGATATAGTACTAGCCATTGAAGTGCTAAAGAAAAAATTCTCTAAAGTTCTCTACATTGACATGGATGTTCATCATGGTCAGTTAAGGTTTAGATATAAATCCATTAACCTTTTGCACGCCAGCCATTTTTGACGTCGATACACGCCCGACGCCGAGCCTAGTAAAAATTGTCTGTGATAGACATTTTCGCTAGTGATGGGATATTCGAAATTATTATTTAGTTATTGTTATAAAAATGGCCAAATTTAGACGACTTAAGTGGTCAGCGGCGTCTCAGCCACGCGAACAATTTGCGACTAAAGTGGTCATTGGCGTCCAAAGGGTTAAATAATCACTCTTATTGGAAAGGTTAATTCAATTGTTTTTTTTATATATTAATTCAGGCAATGGAGTCCAAGATGCATATAATCTAAGCAAGTCGGTATTTACTCTATCATTCCATAAGTATGAACCAGGTTTCTACCCAGGAACTGGAAGCATAGAAGATATTGGCACTCATGTAGGCAAAGGATATGTGTGCAATGTACCTTTGCATGCATTCTACTCAAATGATACTATTTGTTACATTTTTGAAAAGTAAGTGTTGCCTGTAGTGTCATTTTTTTGCAAATAGAATGATATAGTTAGTTTTGTTAAAATACATATAATTTTTTAGAGTGTTTACAACAGTCTTCAACTTATTTGCTCCTGATGCCATAGTAATGCAGTGTGGAGCTGATGCACTAGCACATGATCCTAATGGAGGGGCTAACTTGACAATTGAAGGATATTCCTATTGTTTATGTAAGGTGTTGGACAAACGAAAACCTTTACTTCTACTTGGTGGTGGTAAGTCTTGAAAGTTTAATTCTCAACTTTTTTGTATTGCATCACGATAAACATTTTGATAAAATATAGTATTATTGCTATTGTGTATTTAACATGTATCTTTTAATCAGAAATAAATCCATTATGATCTGAATTTAAAAAAAAAAAAGTTTTATAATGTGTTCCATTTCACAGGAGGTTATAAGCATCCAAATGCCGCTCGGTTATGGACTTCGCTTACAGCTTTATTAACTGGGGTTACATTGGATGAGAACATTCCAGAACATTCTCACTGGCCAAGCTATGGACCAGATTACTTGTTATCTGTAGAACCTTCACTTGCAAGAGACTGCAATAAACAGAGCTACATAGAAGATTGTATAACCAAAATTATGGGTATGCAATGATATTATAAATTAGTAAATTTACTAGTGGGTATGTGTGTAGTGCTCAATACTAGAGTATAAGACTATAGAGTCTAATCTTATTTCTATTGTTCTTATGTTCAAAAAGATAGTAGGTTTTTAGCTGTATTTAACAAGGACAACATAGAAGAAGTATTTCTATTTCTGTAGATATAAATTGAGGTATTAAATTAGCCATGGCTATTTTTTCAGACAACTTGGAGAATCATTTCAATAAGCCTAATGCAGATGGTGGTGAACCAGACCTAAAACGAACAAAAAGTGATTCAGAAGAATGTAATAGACAAGAAATAGACAAGGCAACTATAGATCATTGTAAAGAGAATTTTGCAAACAATTGTAAGAATGGATCAAATAATATTGACGATGTGTATACTTTTACAGAAGACTGATTCTATTTTGATAATGTAATAATAAATGTAAAATAAATGAAATTACACTAATATTAAATTCGAAAAAAATATATATTTGAAGTTTTCTCACTGAACTGTTCAGCACACAGTAAGTTACCAAGTAACACATTGACTTATTTGAGAAATTAAATAATAATACAATGACCTCTTGGTATATAATCATGAGATCTTCTTCACAATGATATGAACGAAATCTTAGTAGTAACTGGTCTCATGATTACATCTGCAAAAGGCATCACAATAATAACATTAAACATACCTTTAACCATAAAATGCACTTTCGTAATGATTACACCATCGCATTATTTGTTCAATTTTTCAAATCACCGGTTGTTTAACCATTGAACTATTTACACAGCTGTTTAACATTTCAAAACCTGCTTCGACATTTGAAGAGTACAAAAAAGGTTGCTAATAAAACACTCCAAGCTAACAACACAGCTAGGACACCTTATTGTCTATAAGAGATAGATACAGAAGAGCTAAATGTTTACTAAGTCTCAACTCGCATAGAAAAATACAGATTGGAACCAAATTTTAAAAATCTATATTCATAATTTTCCCAACTTAGTAATCAAATTCTAATTTAAAACTAAGTGTTAATTTCAAGCATTTCACCTGCCAAGTACAACGGTATTGACTGTGCATATTATATTGCAAGCAACATGGTGATTCAGGAAAAGCAATGGTACATTACCAAGTTGGTAAAACTGGCTTTTCAGCAATGAAAACAAAGATTCTTCAGTTTTTGTAATTAAGACATCTAAAAGCTATACCATGATAAATTCTCACTGGTTGCACCTTAGATCATTAATTCAGAAGGTTGATAATTTAATATATGTAAAAAAAATTGCTATTTTTTTTAAATGCAGACAAAATAATAAAGACACCTTTTTCATTGCTGTAACTCCAGTAGTGTTCCTAAGTGTCTAGTTTAGTCAGAAGGCCGTTTTTCGCTATGTTTCTTAGTGAACTCTTCTGCATTTTTCAAAAACTTTTTCCTGTCTTTGAGGAACTCCTCTGCCAACTCTGCACGTAGAGGATGCTCTGGTTCTGGATCATTGACAAGAGCTACTAGAGCTTGAATTACTGAAAATTAGAAAAAAAGGTTGCAAATAAATTAATACTTCTCATAAAAAAAGTTTTGGTTTATTAAAACATAAGTATCCTTAGTACTTACCTTGATCAGTCTTGGTAGCCGGTTTCCAGTTCTCAGCACTGATGATAGGCAGACATACTTGTCCCTTCTCATCAATATTAGGGTGGTAGATCTTTGTTTTGAAGCTTATTTTAGGAGGCTTGAAGGGATACTCTGCAGGGAAATTGATCTCAATGCGAAAAGCTCCTTTGCTGTATGGTTGGTTATCCTAAAAGGTATTATTTTATTGTATTATGTACATTTATGAAGTTTTCTAAAAGATTAGGTTAAAACCAACAACTAATAGTTGGTACACAAATATACTTATGACTCATCCATCATAATCTTATGCATGACTGTAAGAAAAGATAGGTAATGAATGAGTCATATTTTTGTCAATGCATACCTACAAATTGCTTGGGTTGAAACACAAGCAAAGTTTATAGTGAAATGTATGATTCAATAGTCTGAATATCAGTATGAAATTTAAGTACATAATCTATTTTTGCCATGAACCTCTGGTGTGGCAAGAGAATTCTCAATCTTTGGACGGTGTTTTGCTTCATTTTTAAACATAAAAACACTATCCCCAGTATATAGAGTACCTAATTTAACTCCCACCTTTACAAAATTAGTATACATATACTTACAGGAACAATGAGCCCTTGCCAAGTAAGGATGTTTGTCTCATCAACTTGAATATCTCTGAATGATTTGAGTCCCGATTGTCTGATATCATTCAATTCCTGGAACCAGAGAAATGTGGAGATTTTTTTGTGATATGTATGGCAACCTATAAGTGTTACAACTTTAGGGATACTAGGGATAGACTTACTAATAAACAATCAGTATATTGACCTAGATTAGAGTAAAAAGATAATCAAATATCTTCTCCAGTGATGGTAATGCAATTTGTAAGTTAATATAAATTCTACTTTGCTAGTTAATGTACTCTTATCAATTTTAATATAATAAATAAAGTACCAGGTTGTAAATAGTATCCGATCGATCGATTTATTCCAAGGGCTGTGTCAATTGTCCCAAAAAACAATGATAGCAAATCGGAGTCTGTCTAGCGTAAAAACGATGTCTCACCTTTTGAAGTCTCCTTGTTGCAGCCATTGTAATGAAGATGTCAGACTCACTCAACGATTTTGGGAACTTCTTGCGATGCTTCTTAGGTAAATGTAAATTAAATAGAGGTCCACAATAACATCATAATTAATTAGCACAATCAGGATAATACGGCTCTCATTCACAGGGAAATGTCTGTCAGCTCAGCAATTGATTTGATCAGTCCATCCAACCAAATTCGATGTCCGCCATTAAAAATTTGTAGCGTTTTGTTACGTTCTTAGTATTTATTTTCTAATTAGGAATCAATATTTTTTAAAACAAAATTATAAACTTTTACATTATTCAATTTTGGTGGTATATAAAGGTAAATATAGTTGGTTTGTTGAAATTATTGTAGTTATGCGTCATGCTGAACATGAAAAATTTTTATCTTGCGTGAATATCGAAACGCATTCAAAGTGAACCAAGTGAATGACGTGTTTGCAGATAGCGCCATCTAGTGCAAGTATTACATTATTCTAATCGTCATACTATCTTCAGTAGGAATAAATCATCACACTATCATTATGCTTTTCGAAAAACTTGTCATCTTCTTATGCAGAAAATGCCACAAGTAAATGCCCAGGAAAAATTACGGTCGTCAAACGTAATTTTCATTTTTAGTTAGCTTATCATATGAGAATGTATTGTAGTTCTAGTTCTTTATTTCACGAAGATGTTTGGCGATTCATTTTTCAAAAAAGGCGCGTGCGCATAACAAGATGACAAGTGATGCCGCGCTTATTAAGAGACTGTTCAAAAATCTTAGGGTGAGAATCATTTCTGTCATTGTTCTCATCAGGAGAATGCCCTTAGCTATTAATAACGTGCCATAAGTTAATATACATATAAAAGAAATAAAACAATTTGTGACATTTTTTTATTGGCATAATAATTTTATTACACTGTTAATTTATAATATAAACTGACGCGATAAATAGTAGACAGTGAAAAAACCAGTTGAAAGCCGAAAAGAAAATCTGGGAGAGCATTTATCATGAATCATGATACCGGGACTATGGGATGATTCAGTTTATTTACGATCAGAACTATTAAAAATATGGTTTGTTGAAAATCGGAAATATTTTCATGTACGGAAAATTTAATCGTCATGTGATCGTTCATCATCACGACGGCGGTTGCGCTGTCGGCGGTTCCAGCCTTCGCGCGGTCTCTCACGCTGCCGGCCTTCACCACGCTGCGCGCCTCCACGTTGAAAGAATGATCCTTGCTTCTCGAAGATGCGCTCGTTGGAGTCCACAAGATTACCCACCTGCAAAATCAAATATTTATACTTAGTACGTACACACATATTTGACACACCTCTTTACGTAGAGTTCCACTTTCACTTGCCACAATACAAACCCACCTTTAAATCGCATGTGAGTTTTGGGTACCCTTGAACTGGCATTTCTTTTTTTAAGTGATACTTAATTCTTGGTAAATATTCTGTTTCATAACAGTATATGATTAAATGTTACGAAAACTCACCTTATCAGCCAGTTGTAATGCCAACGCTTGCATCCTAGTTGGTTCTGAACGATGTAGTATAGCACATTCACTGGGGTCGTCTAGTGAGGCCAGAAGTTCTTCGTTGATGATCATCTTGGACACGAGGGAGTGCACGCGTTGTCGGGGTAGCTCGAACATGTCCGCCAAAGAACGCAGAGATAGAGACGCGTATACGTGAGCGTAGGTGAATAGATAGGTACGAAGTGACTCCTCACGTATGAGCCGCCCTAACATCGCGCGAACGTTGTCCGCACCCACCATTAGGTCCCAAACCTGTGCAAGAATGTAATTTTAATGGTTTTCTGTTTAAGTATTTTTTATATTACGGTTGAATTCTTACGGTAACTTACCTTAGCATTCATTTTCTCATTGACAATGAAGTTGAGGCATGCCCTCCAGTCCCCGCGGCGCATGGCCCGCGCGGCAGCGACGGCGTGCTCGCGCATCGACTCCGGCGGTCCCACCAACGCCTGCCGCTCACTTGCTCGCAAGTTCTGGTAGAAGGTCTTACTGATCATACGTCGGCGCGCGTCGAACTCGTGAGCTGCCATATACGGAATCTCGATCAACATAGCCGATACCAAGTATACGCATTCCAGCAGTTCTAAGTTAATATGCATGTGGAAAGGCATCTGACGCTGCTTCTCGATTTTCTCTTGCTCCTTTGATCGCTCGTGCTGACGTTGTGGCAGTAAGCCCTGAGCGAGTAACTCTTTCGGTTTTCCAGTCATCATAAGCTCAGCCAGACACCCGTGGGCTTCCTTCACGTTACCTCGACGGAAGGCGCATAGACCCAAATTCGCCATAGTACGGTTGTACAGGATTTGAGTGCTAGGGTCAGAATGTTGGACTGTCTCCTGGAGATGAGACATAAGCAGTAGGTCGCGGGCTTGGAACCAGTTATCGTGAAGAGCGTGGTGGTAGATGTGGCACAGTATAGCCCGAGTTCTTAGACGATCGGTTTCATCGTGAGCATAAATGAATTTACAGAGTCGCTCCATTTTCTTGATGCTTGTTTCTTCGCCTGGCGGAAGATCCTTGCGCACAGCACGAGGATCGAACTTGTAATACAGATGATCAATCTTGCGCAAATATGCACGGCATATCTCTTGGGGCGACCCGTCACGTTCCACGACTTGACACACGCGATCAATAAGTGCTGAAACGCGAACTTCATCCTTCAATCTTTCAACATATTCATTGGAGTGAGGATCACACTCCTTCAGCAGTTTTGTAAATTCATCATCTAGACGTTCAAGAGCGGTGAGTACGCAACCGCGGACTTTGAAAGGACCTGTCACAAGTTGCTCATTCTCCTCGGTAATAGACTCGCTTAGTACCATATCATCATGAGCAAGGAGGAGAGTCACCATATGATCCACATTCTCAACAAGTTTCGACCAGTATTCAGGCTTCATAGCATCAGAAACTTTAGGGTTGTAATCAAACAATGCCGCGACGGTAGCGGCACGAAGTTTTAGTTGAAGGGCGTCGCCCAGATTATGCGCTGCCGCTACCGTTCTCAGCTCATGCAGGAGCTCGAGTTGAGCACGACGATCGGTACGCTTACGCCCGCGAGCGGCGCTGATCTCGCCCAGCTTCTTGACAACGAGGGCTGCGTCAATATCGCTATCCTGAAATAGATATGGAATGTTACTACTGTTGCTTTACTGTGACATTGGCTGTATAAAAAAACGAAGTATTTGCTATAATACCTTGGCAAACATCTTGGGCTTGTCTGAAGTAGCAGCTCCCTTGCGCACAGTCTCCCATTCGCCACCGTCATCAGCCTGGTCCTTCTTGCTTGTCTTGCCAGTTCTTTCACGGCGTTCTTTTCTTGCCTTCCGCCTATCAGCTTTGTCTTCATCTTCTTCTTTCTTAGCTGTTTTCTTAAAGAACTTTTCTCGCAAGTTAGTAACACCGGGTGTTTCATCATCAGAGCTTGAGCTGGAGTCTGATGAACTGGATCCCCAGTCCATAGAGTCAGAGGACTCATCATCTTGGGGTGGAGGCTTCCTAGGTGGCTCTGGCGACAGACGAGCGCGCACTTTCTCTTTTGGTTTATCTTCATCCTCAGATTCATCAGAGGAAGATGTATCTGTAATAGAAATTTGTTTAAAAATCTAATAAGGAAGCTACTGCATAATTACTATGAACAATCATTGACAAAATAAGGCTAACTTAGCTGTGCTTTCTAATAAACTATGATAAGAGTGTATATAGACATACAAAAATGAATCAGACCTTTCCTCTCATCATCATCATCAGGCAAATCAGGATTTTCACGGAACTTCGATATTTCTGCTTCAAAGTCCTTGGTATATTTCCTTAACTTTTGCCTCAAAGAGGTGAGAGCCTTGCTGCTGCCTTTTGACAAGGTCTTTCTGGAGTCTCGGTCAGCCCATGCACCCACCACCCAGTCATCCAACTCTACCAATGCTCTAACAAAGAACCTTGGAGCAATTCCATTCTCTTCCTTCTGAACGACTGGGGATGCTCTAGTGTAAGCTTTCTGTAACTCCTCAAATGATGCCAGCGCTGAAGAGAAATCTTTAATTTTACGATGGTTTCGGAGTGAATGAATGATGCCCTCTAACTCCTCATAACGCTTTTCTTTAATAGAGCGCACTACACGCTTGGTCTCTTCTTCGTCATCACTGAACTGTAAGATCAAAACAAGAATTAAATATTATTATGACTAAACCTAAATATATCTTATAATAATATATGATAGTAGATAATATTACTTCACAAAAAAAATATTTTGCAGATATATCTTATTCTTAGATACTATTAATGAAATTTTCGGTCGGAGAGTCATGTTAAGGGCGGTTCTCTTCTGGTAAAGACGCTCACCTCAGGCAGGAGTTGTATTAATCGTTAAATGGTTACAAGACTAAGCATTAAAACAGCATACATTGTTTTAGGTTTAAGTTATTGAAAAAGTGATTCATTACATACCGTGTAGACGGGCGCTGCTGGGCGCACTACCTGCTCCTCCTCGCTTGAGCTCTCGGACTCAGAGTCCGTCCCGGTTGCAAAGAACCTACTCATGATGGGCAAGTATTCTCACTTCACCTGCAACACAAACAATAACTTCATTACATAACTAATTAGTCACTTCACCTTGAAGAACAACATTAATCAAGAACAATGTGGATTAGATCACGGAATATCACCTTAATCAATCGTTAATAAGATTTGCAGAAAACGTTTGAGGTTAGGACTTTCACCACAATTGTACACTTGATTTAAACAAAAAAATACCTTCTTAAGTATATCAAACGAGCGTATTTCTTCTGAACAGTAGAAGTAATTGTTAAATTCATGAAAATATCCTAAAATAAGGATAAAAATACATGTAACTTAGTGCGCCCACGACGCACCCCACACGTCAAAAGAGTTTGTCTATGACAGATTGTTTTTTTTGTAATTTTTCCATGTCGAAGTTATTAGCCTAGCTAGATATCTACCCAATTGACAAAAGTGACTTGACTCATTCATTCGTACTGATTTTCTAATTCAATAAGCCAAAAGCGGTTAGCACTATTTCGGAGTCTATGGTTTTCACATGTTTTTGACAGCGACCATTTTGTATTTGTGTGTGTGAATTTCGCTCGTGAAAATGGAGGAGATCAATTCGATTGCTTTGTAAAAAAGAAAGACGGAGTTTTGGTTTTGATGACTCAAAATAAATAATCACAAAATGGAGTTCACAAGTTTAATCTTTCCTCATACAAAAAATATATGTAGAACTTGTCTTGTGGAGTCGGATACCAATATGTTTATGAATGTTCAAGATTTGATTGAACATGAGATGGTGAAAATCAAGATTATCGATATTCTTGTATTTCTTAACTGTTTGGAGGTATGACTTACATCAAACGGCACTTGTTAAGTTTTATTTAGCTATAATCTCATTAAATTTTTTTTTCTTGCAGAATAATGATGAAGAAAACTGGCCGCAAGGGATGTGTGCTACTTGTGTGTCGACTGCATTGGTGGCATATAATTTTAAGTTAAATTGCTTGAAAGTAAATTGTACCCTTTCTCAGATACTCACTGGAATCGAGTCTTCGCCTAATTTACATAGATCTGACATAGATTCCATTGACATCAATGTGGTATATCAAGACCACGAATATGACGTTCCTCTTTTCAATCACTCTTCATTAGATTTGGATTCTAACTTGCCTGTGAACAAGGAATTGACCCCTTTACCGCCTGTGTCAGAAATAACTTCAGCAGAGCAGCTACCTAGACAAGAGGGAGATAAGAAGTATGCCTGTTCTATCTGCCCTAAATCATTTACAAGATTGTATGCTCTAAGATATCATATGGCCAAACATACTGACACACGCAAGTTTTTATGTTCAAAGTGTGGCAAGGCATTTTATACTTCAAATGGTCTCAGGCAGCACATGATTGCACATAGAGAAGTTGCTCAGTTTAAATGTGGCTTTTGCAACAAAACTTACAAGGCACGGCAGTCTCTGAAGGAGCATTTTCGAGTTGCACATTCTAGCAACCGCAAATTATTTGTATGCGTGACTTGTGGGAAACGATATACTGCCAAGTCTACCTTGATGATGCATATGAGAACCCATAATGGAGGCAAACAATTTGCTTGTTCATATTGTTCTAAGACTTATACTAGAGCCTCGTATTTGAAAACCCACAGTCTGGTCCATATTGGCCAAGAGAGACCCAGGCCCTTTCTCTGTAACTACATTGATTGTAAGAGGAGTTTTGCCACTAAGTATTCATTGTTAGTGCATATTGCACACACTCATACTAATGAGCGGCCTCATAAATGTGATATATGTTTGAAAGGTTTTGCCACTGCCTCTGGGTTGAAGGATCACAAGGAATCCCACAACAGTAACGAGTTATACTGTAACTATTGTTCAAAGAGATTTGCCAATAAGAGAGTTTTGCAGAAGCACATCAAAGGTCATGATGTGGATGCCAATGATATGATCTTGGAGACTGTGGTTGATAATGTGTTTGTCGACCAGCTCTACTAAAGTTTGGGAATGTGATATTCTAACTATAAGCTATAATTTTTGTAGTTGAAGCTGTGCTGAATCCCACCATGATTATTTTGATTTCAAATAAATTGATTAAAATAATTTTCTTTCCTTTTTGTTAACTTAACCTACCTGCTACACAATACAGATATTATGGCTCATTTTTTGGCTTTATGAATAATTAATATTTTACTGAAAGCACACAATGTAAGCTTTTACTCAACACATGTAAGCTCACAATTTAACTGTATTTTTATTTCATATTGGAACTGTGTAGTGCTTGAGGAAACGTACCTACCTACTAATAATTATTTTTATGGCCGGGAAAACCCACCTACAATAATTTCCATCTAGTAAGTGAACAAAATATTTTAAATGAGCAAGGTTGTTTTAATGGATTTTTATTATCATACAAAATAAATGGGCATATTTGATAAATGTGTGTACTTGGTATAATAGTTAACTGATAACAAAATGAGTTGTGATAATTTATTAATATTCACAATAAGCTAATCACAGTACCTATTAGATACAATAATTATATTGACCTAAAATGATATACAACTGATTAAACTGTAAGATTTTGTAAGTAACCAAAGTGACATACTAATGAAACTGCTTACATATCTAGGAATACAACAAAAATAATGTTTAAAAATACTGAAATCTAAAATATATATGAACTCTTAAATGAAATAAAAATACAATGTACAAAATAAAATTTCACTACTTTCCGCTCAGTTATTGCTTAGGAATGATTGTAAAATATGTTTGAATATCTGTCATAAGGCAGGAAATTCACTTTATAAATTCTTGTTTCTTACAATAAATCCATGCTTCATGCTTTGTTTGTATAGAAGCTGTATAATTGTAGACTATTTGCCAAGGAGCTTGTTCATTTGTTTGTTTTGCTTTCCAATTTTGAGATCAGCACCCTCTACTTTGTCTTGTATAGTATCAATAAGTTCATTTTGGACATCAATCTCTCTTCCTAACTCTGTTCCAAGGCCTTTGAGTCTAGTGATGGCTTGAACCATTTCATCCAAGTTATCATCCAGCATTTTATTGATACGCTGACTGTCAGATACTGGCTCAGCCATGCTTTGGGCATCTATTCCACGCAGTCGAGCTGAAGGATGAGTATTGAAGCGATCTTCACTTGTAGTTTCATTGGAGTAGTTGTCAATGGTAGTCCCCAATCCACTTCCACTAGGACCATCTTTTACGCTGCTTGTGGCTGGCGAAGTTTGGCTACGTGGTGGAGGGGTTTGATCAGACTTTCCTGAGATATAATTTTTCAATCCATAGAAGACTGATTTAATGCCATTGAGATGTTTCTGGCTGTAGTTTAGGTTAGTATTAATTTCATCCAGTCTTTTGTTGGTCGTTTCAAGTTGTTCACGTTGCCGCACTAGTTCTTCCGCAGTAGCAATGCCTATTTGCTCTGAATCTCGTAAAAGTCCTATGCTTCTTGAAGAGGAATCGAGAGTTCTTTGTTCTATTTCTCTTTGTCTCTGTAGCATTTGTTGTTTTTGTCGTTCGAGGTCCGCGAGGTACCCGCCATTGGGAGCTGAGGTAGGTTTAGGCTGTGTCGGAGGTATCCTTGATCTGTAACTGTTGACGAAAGTGTCGTCGTCAACATCGTCATCCTCGAACAGATTATTTGGGTTACTAATATATTTGTGTCCCGCCATTTTACACTTCCACTTTTTAGCACTTGCAATTAAGATTAATATGAACGCTTTAATGTTAATTGGATTTTTAAAACAATAAACAGGGCAATTATTTCCTTGTACGCCCCACTTTCGATGATAAATTGATTTGATAATTTTCCTTGACTTTGACACATAAGACTGCATTCGAAAACCTTTTTTTTTGTTTGGCATTACTATTTTTCTCGTAGTTAAAGTACATTTAAATGATGCATTAATTCACGATGTATTTCAAATATTACCTAGTAATGTTCAAAATCAATATTGTTATATTCTTTGAATAATTGTGATTTGTTTTTGCCAAAGGTTTTTACCGTTTTTACTTTGGGTTTTTACTTGTTGTTAGCCCAGTGTTTTGTCAAATATTATGACGTCTCCCAAGTTTTTGAACGTATTAAGGCGCTGGTACACGTGTGGTGTGTGGTACACCTAGTACCTAGGGTACTTGCCAAAAAAGTGCAATATTTATTTTTATAAAACCTTTGTAGCAAATTAGTAATGACATTATGTAGTAAATAAACTAGGTTTCAAGTCTATATCGGTGATATTTTTGATTTTGTTTTATACAGAGTGCAATGGTTCAAAGCAAAAAAAACATGTACCTATCAATCCATCAATCTGTGATCAACCTCTCAAAAAATGTTCCCATCAATCTCATCACATCCTAGGTCTAGCGAATGAAACAGAATGAATGAATCATGAATGGACGGTTGACAGACAGTTTTTTGTGGTTGTTTGTTGATTGATTGTCATTGTCTGTCACGCAACGTACCTAATAAATAAGTTATGTACTTTGTGGTCGTTTTCTATTTTAAAATTATTTTAAATAAGTTACTACCTGGTATTCGTGGTATTCGTAAATTAATTTAATAGCTGATTACTTATTTGTTCGTGTACATTCAAGATGATGGCCGGAAAAGGTAACATCGGCTCTTTGGAGATTAAACCTAGCTAGACAGTAAGACTCACTATTCATTTGATTTACATATTTTTGATAAATAAATAATATCTTCATTACAGTTATAGCAGAAACGGAAGAACATAATAGGATAAGATTTCAAGTTGAACTAGAATTTGTGCAATGTTTGGCGAATCCTAATTACATTCACTGTAAGTATTTAGAGGTTAACTAAGTATTATGTGCTTACTTTTTTGGTACCCTAATTTTACCTAGTACTTCCTTATTGTTAATAAATTACTACTTTTACTAAGTAATCAAATCAAACAAATACAAACACAAGTTGCGTTAGGTAAAAAAATGCAACAAACAAAATGGTAAACAATTTATTGTTTCAGTTTTAGCTCAACGTGGATACCTAAAAGAGCAGCCTTTCATAAATTACTTAAAGTATTTACAATACTGGCGAGAGCCGGAGTATGCCCGGTATCTCAAATACCCAATGTGTTTACATTTCCTGGAGTTGCTGCAGCATGAGGCGTTTAGAAGAGAATGTGTTTCTGCACAAGTATGTCATTTTATAATTGAACAAGTATGAAATGCAGCATAACACTTAGTGTAGCAATCATGCAACATTAAAGAATGCCCACTGTTTGTTATCTAGGAATATTTTTATTGTTATTGTGTACCCAGGAATTTTGAAAAGTTTTATTTTTACCGAATATACAGGTTACTTTTTATATCAGTTCTATGTTCCTGTGAGGCCATATGGTTTTCAAGGTATATAAAACTATAAATGTATCTAATAACATTAACCACACATACCTAAATTACCAGTCCAACAAGCTCCTTCTGAAAATGTTGTTATTGAAATCTTTGGTTATAATTTTAAACTAACCGAAAATCCATTCAAATTTCAGGTGTGCAAATTCATGGACGACCAGGCGATTTTATTATGGCAGCATTACACAAGGCGACGTACGCGCACCCTACAGCCGCCCGACACTCCCGCGCAACCCGCGGCCAACGCGCAGCCGCCGCAAGTGCCGCAGCGGCATCAGACTTAGGTACTTCTAACTCACACACTGGATTTGCTGCTGATTCTTTAAAACATAGAGTAAAATGTTTATAATAACTGCAAATTATTAAAATGTGTCAAGTACATATTGAAATTAAGAGTGTGTAAATAAACAGGTAGGTAACTCTAGTTTGTGGTGCTTGTGATATTAAATTAAAATACATAGAATTAAAATCTTCTGTTCCAAGAGATTGCTTGACCAAATCTCGTGTTTTGTTTGAACATAGGCATAATGCCACAGTTGATCATTCACAAAATGATAAACATTTTACTTTATAGCAGCGCCATTAGATTTTGTGCGAAGTAATTTGAAGTAGTTAGATAATGCTAATTGATTATGCACGAAATGGACTGATCAATATTGTAGTTAGATGTACTATAATCTGATTTTTAGGTCTTCAAAATGAACTTTTTCCGAAATGTATAAAAATAACAGTTAATATTTATTTATATGTTTATGTATCTATCAGACACAATATGCAAATGTTAAATGTGAACTCATTTTATAGACTAAGCTCATCTTTCACTCACATATGTACAGAGACTGAACCATACATTATTTTTATTATATAAGTACCTAATGTAAGAGTATACTATAAATATTAAGTAAGTTTATTTGTAATAATAAAACGATGTTTTTGAAGGTAAGTGTATTGATTCAAGCCAAACTATAAATAAGTATAAACATTACATCTACACTCTAAGACCTTTATTTAACATTGATTGACATTGTTTTGCGGCGGAAGCGTTATATTGTCTTTCCCATAAAATGGTTGACTTAAGTAGGTAGATAGTTTACAGTCATGTCGAATTTTACTCTTATTCCAATTAATTTAGAAATTGATTAACATTATATAGGGAATATTTTTATATTTGGTTCTGAGTAGTGAGTATATCATTGTGTGAAAGGTTTGGGTCGTCTCCGTCGAGCCATGCACAGAGCACGTAACGTGCAGTAATACAGCAACTCGACGGCACTCATTACACTGAATCCCATACACAGCCCTAGCAGACCGCCTGTGTTTGCTGAAATTGGTATAAATGAATCGTTTACGGGAAGTTGAATCAAAAACTTAGTCTATTCTATGGATAATTGTCTTTTACTTACATAGAAATTCAGTGAGGCCAAATATTTCACCTTTCGTGTATCTTTGGAATTTGCTGTCTTCAAAATAAAAGTGTACTAACAGCATATTCCTTCTGTAAAATTAAAATGATCAATCATCATGATTACTATTAAGTACAAACTGGCAACATCTGGATTGATGTGTAAAAGTGAGTGCCTAAACTTACTTGAAGTATTCGGCAGATCGGTTATTTAGACTGTTGGCAAAGTTTTGTATCAGCGCAGTGGTTTGCGGAGCCGTACTAATGCGTTCCAAGTACGATATCTCGGTACAAGCCGCAATACATTCCTCACACGAGTTACGTTCTGAAGCTATTTCGTAAATTAAAATGAGTTAATTACAGATTCATGAGAACATGGCTAATAGCAATCAATTTTAACTAAATGTTACCTAAAGATGAATTTTTCCATACACTTGTGTAGCATTTAGCATCAGCTTTCCCACATACTGGTGTGGATCTGTTTTCTGCAAGTAAATAAAGAAAAAGTTATAATTTATCATTCTGTTAAGTAGGTATAATTGATTTTATAGTAGAAAACTTAGTAGGTAACTTACTGGGCATGTAATATAAAACGCAGTTGCAAGCATTCATCATTTGTTTTGCTTCACATTCCATTTCGCAGTTCCTCAACGTGTAAGTTCTGAGAATCGTTAAGTTTAGATTATTTCATTTGCATTCGGCAATATTTCGATATAATGTGTTTCTGTTAGGCTTATCGATGGATTTCAGATTAATTACGGAGGGGACGGCGCGTACGCAGTCCCCACTACCAAAAATTACGCACCCGAGTTATCCACATTAGGGATAATCGCAGGGGTCAACCCGTCCGCAGTGCAATGGATAGGCCTCGCCCTGGGGGAACCGCCTTTTTGATCACGGTGTCCCCTGTGCCAGGTAAGTATGAATTCGGATTGTAGGCGCGGGGTAGTCATTTTCCGCGCAAAAATCTTAACACCGCGTTTTAGAGTACAAGTGGCGCCATCTAAGAATCTTCCAAAGTACTATTAGCAATGGGTTATGGATGGTGTGTTGAAAGTGTTTAGGTTTCTCAGAGAATCTATAATTAATATTTGTACCGAAATGTACTTATTTTTGTTGCTTGATATTATGATTTCCACATATTTATCATTCTCATGTACCTATGGTAATTTTTACATTATCTAAGTATATTTGATTTCTGATGTTTTCATTTAGTATTATTGTTATGTTCACCCTTACCTGAAGAATACCAGAGTTTTCTCGCTAGAAAACAAGCAAAGCCTTTTATTGATGTCAATGCTTTTTAAAACAGGCTGTGCGTCAAAAATCTGAGGTTGTATGGAAACGCGAGCTTCGATACCAGTTCCGTACAGTTCTCCTAGGTTTGCTATCTTTGGCGTTTCCGTCGGGTTATGTAAAAGTATCTAGTAACATCAAATTATTTCAGTGATTTGGCGAAAAAGGGTTGATAATTCAGGCAACTTATTTTTATTTATCTTGAAATTTACCTTAAATCCAGCACTTTTTGTAGAAGCGCAATAATACTCATCAATATTTGCATCCACTACCAAAGACAATCCATGGTGAGTACCTACGCCTTTAAAATGATGAGATTAATTTAAATACAATTGTATATTATGTATGGAAAGGACGGTGTCTTTAAAAAGCTGCTTTACCTTTCGGTCTCCAAGGAAATCCATCTAAAGGAGAATCAGGGGGATACCCTCCTTCAGGTGTCCAATCCACAGGAGTTGACGGAAACGTTATATTCATATCATTTATGTTTTTCCTACAAAACAATTTCACATCAGGCTTTTGTATAACAAACATAGAACATTATTATAAAATGATAAAAGTAATCTCCACCCTTGAACAGTAGGTTTTCGTAGATCTTTTTTCAGGAACGGTATTAACTCCCTGCAAGAAGTAAGTTCGCCAATTGTTAAATTTAAACAAATTTTCATTTGATAAAAATTTTGATGTCTCTACTTCTCAGCTCTATCTAGCTCGTTCATTGTCGAGTATATCGTACTGGGAAAGCAAGGTGCCTTTCGATGAAGTAATCTGATACGATGGGAGTTCTTTTGTGCTGTGAAACTGCAGGTGCAAAATTTTTTCATTTGTTAGTAGCTACTTAACTATATCGTTTGTATTTTGACATAGGTATTTGGCATATCTTTACTTAAGCTACTGTATATCGTCGTCAACCTACACATGTCGCAGCACCGTGACTCAGTGAAATAAATCTGTAATAAAATAGGTACTATTATAATTTAAAGATATTATATTACGGGTTCCAGAACATGTAGTTTCTATGGACGGCGTTGAACGTGCAGCAGAGACCTTCGTCAGTCAGCTGAGCGTTAAACAGGTCTTGGCAGCTCATGACCCTTGAATTCCAAACGCATTCTACTAACATCTCGTTGCAGGGCTGAGTTACCTGAAGATAAAGGGCTTCTTATGTGATATCCAATATAAGACTGCTACAATTTCTCTTTGCCTCACTCTTCACGTAAATTGGCTAGCCTCTCTCAAATTGTTTATTGCTATTCTTGGTATACAATTAATTGATACTAACATTAAGAAGGAATTGTCTAGTGTAGTCCCAATCAGCTGATCCTGCGACATCATCTTCAAAAAGATCAGCGTCCGCATCATCGGAAGAAGAGCAAAGGCTCTCTAGCAGCTTTCTGTCCACAGAATCTCTGTAAGAGTGGTTAATGGATATTTGAATACTAACTGATTGTTAAATAATGTGCCTTATTCTGCAGCTCATAGGTGTTTGCGTGCTAGGACAAAAACGTTTTCGTGTTTTCTGCCTGTTGTGAGAGGTAAAATAAGGAGGTAAACAAGAATTATTCTTATTCTTACCCTGTATGTTTGTACCGTTCAGCAACGGACTTTTTCGCTTGATTAACGTTGCAAATGGTGAGAGCTGGGAACGGCATGTTTTGTAGTGGGACGTTCTCTGGGTTTATGCTCACGATCATTGGCGAGGATCGCCACTTTGCGTATACATTCAGAATGAAAAATGCTGCACAAACTAGAGAGCAGCCGAAGGCAGTAAGCCAGAAAAACCTACAGGTCATTTATAAAAGTTAGATCAAATCCTAATAATTAAAGTGAGTTGATTATTTTGTATGAACAACCATAAATACATATGTAGTTTGTAAAGTGTTCACCTCTCAAACCAAGTAAGTTTTTTCTCTCCAATATATCGTAATCCGTGTAAAGTGGATGTCATCAAATATTCGCGCAAATCTCTGCGAAAATCCGCTACATCGCAAAACGGAACTGCTTGTGTTTTTACTGTTGTGAGATTCGTCTGTGGAATGGTTTATGTATAATATAGTGATAGATTATAAAGATTTGTTTTGTAATTAGTTTGTTAGTATAGTTTAAAAGTGCAAACCTCACTCTTACTCCTGTTGATCGGTATCTTATTATCCCATAAGTACCATGGTGGTGGTTCATGTTTCGTCTGCGTCGTCCAATAGTTTTGCTTACACATAAAAAGAAAAATAAATACAATCCATTCTTATTATTCTAAAAAGTTAGGATCTACTACGGATTCGGGCTCGTTTTGTGCAATTATGTTTAATGAAACAAAAGCTCTTGATTCTTTTTCGCCCCAACATGTTGGACATGGATTGGATATTATTTTCAATATTTTATTTTTAATCAAAATTACCTTTCTGAAAGTTTCCGATGGACTTTTTCTAGGGCGGACCCCTTCTGTATCAAGAAAATCTGATATCATCTTTCCTTACTCAATTTTACAATCTTAAAAACGTAACCACTTATCACGTCACATGCATTAGGTATTACATATTACTACGATAATGTCCTGGGTACGAGTATGCTTGGTATAGTGGTGATGCCAAGGATAGACAATGATGTCAATGAAAACCAAACTTAATTTTCAATCTGCCTCGTGGACGCTCACTTAGATGTGTACATAATTTACAGGTTGATTCTATCAGTTGCAAGTGTTTGTCTTTAATAACTATTTTATACGTAAAAGCAGAACTACCTAGCCTTCTACAGATTAGATTAGTACCTATACAGCCTACTACTGTGTTGATTATGTCTACTCATACTCTCGTTATCAGTTAACGATCAAGTTTATTTTTAGAACTAGTCAAACGACAGGGAGTTTCTCAACTTTGTTTAAAATGCTGTTACATATTTTATGTTTGTGACTGGCTTTTGCTTTGTAATTTCAGCATCGTTGTTTTTATCAGCGCTTTTCATGTACCTACCTACCTAGAGCCTACTAGTACCTACATATACTAAAAAAACTTGAAGGTTTTGGATATATCGGACAGCATATAGGAGGCCCATTGTTTTCAATCAAAGCATGACAATCAGAGCATAAGACAAATGTCTATAGATAAAAATCTACAAAAGAATTCAGATAAAAAAACATGTCGGATCGAGATTTCAATTTTGTGCAAAAGCGCACCCTATATCCAGATACAATCTAATTTGATTCAAATGTTTGCGGTTTAATCGTTGTGTTGCGTCGATCGAATGACAGATTGGCCTTGCGCCGCCTCCCTTGCTGGCTCGATGGCAAAATTATATATTTTCCGCTTAAACCCTCCGTATAATTAGTAGTATGCTTTACGATTGGCGATCGTAAATTACTTTGAAAACCAAATTGGAGGAATTACACTGAAGTAATTCAAGTGTCTTTGGATTTATTGTGTTGAGTATTTTATAGCTAGGTACCAAAAGGTCATCCTCAATTTGATATTAATGTTAGATAAACCAGTTTGTCTATAAATGAACTCGTAACAGTTTGTTTTGTTGGCACCGTTGTTTTTCCAGTAAATATTGCAACACCACACCGTATCTCTATCGACCCAGGCATCTATGCACTTTCATAATAGCATGTCACGTTATGGTTTCCACTCGCAACTTATATTGCATATTGCTACGAACAATGCTCAAATAAAATTTTACTAATTTTTGACATGCAATATCACTATTCCAAATTCGTAGAACTAGATCTAGAAAAAAAAACCTACTTATTATTGGATGAATGAAGTTGATTCTACAAAGCTGATCAAAATGATAGACCCTATGTAAAATGTTCAATATTTACCTTCTATTCGTTGCTAATTCGTCGTCTCACGTAAATACATATAGCCTATCAGTAGTGGGCGTAGGTACTTTTGTCTCGACATCTTAAATCTTTAAGTATTTATTATTTTGCTTTCGTCAATTCAAACTACATCATAAGTTTTCGATTTATAAATTCGTTTATTACGCATACATATAATTATTATGTACAAAAGTTCATTCATAGTTTTTATAAAAGTAACAAAAAGCCACGAAGATAGAATAGGCTGACGCACTTGCACTTTACAATATTTCCTAAACGAAGAAGAGATCGAAGGAAAGAAAGAGTGGTTC
This sequence comes from Anarsia innoxiella, assembly GCA_947563765.1. Classification (NCBI taxonomy): domain Eukaryota; kingdom Metazoa; phylum Arthropoda; class Insecta; order Lepidoptera; family Gelechiidae; genus Anarsia; species Anarsia innoxiella. The sequence continues at coordinate 3,874,540 of OX387410.1, read as the reverse complement.
GTCGATGGAGAATTAGCGCGATAGGATCACCAGGATCGGAGGCGGCGGGCTAGTTCTGCATCCAGGAACCGAGTTGAAGAGGAGGGAGGGAGGTTCACCAGTGCTGCTGGGGGTGCGCGGGGGCGGCACCGTGGCCGGCTTGCTGGTGGGCCGCTAAGTGAGCCGCACGCGCCGCCGCTACCTCAGGGGTCTCGAGGATTCCGGAGCCGTCACGCGCCAGTTGGATGTTGGCAGCCTGGTGGGCACCATTGTTTTGCCAAGAGGGAGCACCGTTCCACTGGGGAGCGGGGGCGTTCCACTGCTGCTGGGCGGGAGCGTTCCACTGCTGGGGAGCGGGAGCGTTCCATTGCTGAGGAGCGGGAGCATTCCACTGTTGGGCGGGAGCGGCGGCCTTGGCAGCGTTGAGTGCGGCGAGGTGAGCGGCGCGGGCCTGGGCTACTTCAGGGGTCTCAGCGACGGGGGCGGGAGCGGGGCCAGCGGCATTCCACGCGGGAGCGGGGGCGGCGTTCCATTGAGGAGCAGGAGCAGAGTTCCAGGATTGCGCAGGAGCGGCATTCCACTGTTGGGGAGCGGGCGCGTTCCATTTGTTTTGTTCGGCTCTCTGCCAGTACTCCTCATTGTCCCAAGCGGGGTTGTAGGAGCCATCGTCGTTGGGGTTGGGGTTGTTCTGCGCGGCCTGCTGGAGGGCGGAGATATGAGCCGCACGCGCCTGCGCTACCTCGGGGGTGTCGAGGATGTTGCGGCCGTCTTGCGACAGCGCGATGTTGGCGGGCGGGCCGGCCCAGCCTTGGCTGGCGTGGGCGCCGCACGCCAGCGCTAAGCAAGCTACTACGATCTGTGAACAAAGAAACGACTTTTCAGTTCTACTTGTCTCCATATCGGCAGTAAATGCGGCGTGTCAATCTGTTTCCGTTGCGAGTTGGGTTGGAATCAGATCGATATCGTATATTGTCCTCGGTTGTATAGAATTGGTGTCGCGACTTGTTCCAGCTTAGCATATCCTTTATGAACGAGATAATATTGAGAGTTATTACGGTAGCTGCGGCTTAATTGCCGTACACCGGCTCCCTCTCATTATGCTTGGACAGGTCGATACAATATTTATAATTCCGCGGCCAGTTGTCGATGATAAGCTGTCCCCGTTTCGGTCAGGTGTAGACTAGCTATGTACCTACTCGCTTTACAGTAGTCGAGATTAAATCTATTTTATAATGTGCAAGGGGATTTGATTATTAACCTAATTGACGTTGGTTGAAAGCAATAAAATAATGCCTACTGATTCAGACATTTTCAAAGATTTGTATTTACAGGAATAGTACCTATATCATATCGTATCTATTTACATAAAACGTAGACTGTTCAGAATTATTTCTCATGAACATATAATTGATTACTTGTGTTAGTGTTTGACTAAATCACGAAAAGGAAACATTGTAAGCACCTGCACTTTGTTATAATAAGTTAAATGTAAGTACTTACGATGACTTATTACCCATTTGATAGATATTTTACTGGATTTTCATAACGCAGATGGTAAACGATATTCAAATACGTAATCCACGATCATTAGGGACCACATTTATCATATTTATGTCAAGAGTTATAGAGTATATTTTGTAACGCTTCTATCTGATTGGGCGTAGGACGGGCGTTATCAAAATAAGCATTGATTGATTCTATTTATGTATCGTGTTTCAGGAAATATAATTTATGTTTATTTTGTATAGGTATTTATTTGAAACATGAAATGGCGTACGGTTTTATGTAGGCGTTAAAGTACCTATGTTGATATCAGCCAACAATAAATTAAATATTCGAATAATCACAATAAGCAAGTAAATGCACAAGATAACGCCGATAATAAAGCTTACATTATTTACTGAAACCATAAGTTCACGACCGTAGACACGTTATGGACTAAAGTAATGTATTTTCAATTGAGAATTGCATACGAAACGGAATCGTGCAAAACCAAGTTGGTTAGTTTGTGGGCGAGATACTCGATATTGGTGGCTGTTGTCAGTGCACTCATAATGATATGCTAATGGCTGCTTTGTAAAGCCCCAAGACCTTTATACGGGGCGTTTGTGAACTCGTTACAGATATCGACTGTTACGATTCCATTTTATGATTAAGTGGTAGTTTTGAATGACCAGTTTGTTCTACGAGTATTTCTTACGATTGCTACAACACCCTTGATATTTGTCAATACGAGTTCTAAGTATTAACTGCGTTGTACTGGCCTAAAGGTTTTAGATAATTGTTGTCAATTAATCAGAACGACTTTAAACATAATTTGACGTCATCGTGTGACATTTTCCCATATATTCTGTAGGAAAGGTTAACACTGCGGCAAGTGGCGTGACTGCATTGCTCGAGAATGTCAATGCAACTCGCTTTTCATTGTCGTTCGCCTTATTTTATGAATTGCTTATAAATGACCGCTGTAAATGGCAATATTGGTGCGCAATTGAGCGGATGGGTATAATGAGGCGATTACTTTCCTTTAATGAAGCCCTTATTCTGGCAGGTAAGGTCATATGCCGCGGAGAACACACCGCTACAGTCAATATATGTAATTGATATTAATGACTGTAATTTTTTAAGTTTATGATTGCTACTTGATCTTCTCCTTAGAGGAACTACTTTCAAGTTGTCGACTTCGTTGGAAGTTACAATATTTAATAAAACTTTAGGTATGATCCTAGGATCATATAGGTACCTATACAACCTACTATTCTACAATAGATCTAAAAAACTTGTAAATAGATATAGCCGTCAACATAACGCATTTAGTTACATATTTATTACAAAATCGCGTGTAATCAAATATCACTAAGTACGTAGGTATTTTATTTGGATTAAATTACGGATGAATAAATAAATAACGATTTATAAATGACTTGTCTCTGGGAAGGGAACAGCCCACTCTTGCTCAGAAACAAAATTATCTTGTAAAGTAACGATCTCAATACGGTTAAACAAAATAATCGTCTAGCAGTATGCTATGATTTATATCTAGTCGATAAATGAGGTCGGTAAAGTGTATATTCAATGAGATGAGTGCATAGGTTAGGAATTTGCGGCGATCCGGCAAAATCACGAAACGATGTCAGGGCTTGTGATCAGATTAGGGCGTGCCGGAGATCGGTACCTTAGTTTCAATCCATTAACGTACCTTAAAAAGACTGCAAAGAATGGACGCGATGTAGGTACTAAATTATGATTGATTTTCTATTTATCTTATGCATGTTGACTGTCTTCTTTCTATAAATAAGACCAAAGCCGAGTGGTGTTATAAAATTATAAATTGAATTACATTACTATTTTATAGCTTCAAAGTTCCAATTAAATAAACTCAAGAATTTTGATTAGGTTACCGGGGGGCCAAAATTAATTAACTAGGTACTACTCCATCTTTACGACTTCCACTTCCATTCACATAATAATTATAAAAACAAAGTGGAGTTTCAATTTCAATTGCTCTATATTTACTGTACATAACGAGCTTCGGTTTTTATGATAAGTAGGAAAATGTTTGTTGGTATACTTCTAGTTTACTTACATTTAATTGGTTTGGATAGTACACTATTTCCGACTCAAATCAAAATCTTAATATTGTTTACATTGTAAAGTTATTACTTACACAAGTCTAAGAAACATTTTAATGATAATTTTAGACATTTAACTAATAAAATACAGAGTTTCCGTTCCCACGAACTAGTAAAATGAGTCATAATTACGTTATACTTACTACATTTAGGAATTATTAAAGCACTAAGTTGGTAATTAAATTAGACGCGGGCTTCATTATTTGATAAAATCTTTGAATTGAATGGAGTATGTAGGTATTTGAAAATTTAATCAACATAATTTTGAAAATGATTGCATGTGCCAAACTAGTGGGATCATACAGAATACTAAATATCATTTTTATTCGAAAGTGAATGCATACGTCATTGCGCGTGCGTTGTGAAACAATAAATAGATAAAATCGCCGCAATTCTCAATGTTTTGACAGAAAAGTTTTGCCCTTGCATTACTTACAATTCTTTCGTTGGGCTTATTATGAAACTGGAAGCTATGAAATAAATAATGAGTTAGACTTTTCCATGTCGCCGGTTGTTGCAGGTCGAAGTTAGGTATTTGACTAGTTAGTTAAGATTTTATTGTGGTTACAGAATATTGTATCTCCCTACATTAAACTTTTTAGATTATTATTTTTCAATTCAAAATGTAATAACTATATTTTCTAATATTGCTAATAATTCGTTTTCTAATGTCACGATACATATTTAACAGTTACTATGTAGCTTTGTATTAACGAGCAGTACAAAATCTAAAGTTTAGATTTTAAAAACCTTCTAATTTTAGTAACCTTCCTAAATTATAATTATTAGGTATGTACGCAAATAAGCTTACTTAGTTTACAACCATGTAATTCAACTACGTTATATTAGTCCAGAACTAATTGCATTTAATTATAGCAATCGCTATTAGGAAGTGAAATAGGTTCGTACGCAAATAGAGTTGTACAAAAAAGTGCGTTTATAAAAATAATTCGTTCTAATACCTATTAGCTCTAAAGTAATTTGATCTCAGATGAATATTATACGGGTGTAATTTATATCAACTATTGAATATTAGTTTTAATACGGTGTGCAGGGTGTGCTACAAAAACGTGACTTTGATCATAAATTGATTTTCATTCAGGGGAAAATGCTTTGAGCAGTTTCTGCCTTTAAAGCTAATCATCAATAAAAAAAAATTGTATTTAAATGGTAGGTGAAACTAAACTCTACTAGATTGGATTAGACGTTTGATTCAGTTGTTTTGTTTGTCTATCGGGGGAAGACGCAAACATGAAAAATGGTATCAGCTGTCATACGCTCCCGCTATAGAGCCAGACATCGCTTTCGCTCTTAGCTTGGTGTTGTAAAAGTACCCAAAGCTGGTAGTGTGGCTGCAGTGAGCGGCGTCAAGGCCCCAAGGCCACTCGAAGGTCACGGAGCAGGAAGCCCGCCTTCCGGACCTGCCCACTGTCACACACTGGTTACCCTCGCTTGTCACTCTGGCATTTGCTTTTTCCACTTTTTATGGATTTTTTGCCTATACCAGACAAGTTTCGATATATTTTAGGTTGTTTGTTGGTCTGATTATCAGATACATGATATGTAAAGTACTTGCAATGTCAATAGTTAGGTTATGTTATTTTGTTTGTTTTTTGTGGTTTTGTTATTTGAATTCGGCCTCAATGGTTGGACTAGAAAACGTTCTAATAGAAAACTTTGTCTAATTTCAAATTTAGACGGATTAGCGTTCTAATTAATGACACTAATAGGTAAGTTGCATTTGTCTTTATTTCTATCATTCAGCTTTATCGATAAGATAAAGTAGTAATGGTGTAAACTGTCAACAAATTAGATAAATATTTCCAGTCGTGACGGAATGCATGTTCCTAGATACCATTTAATTACTTGAATTTGTTTTTTATGGGCAAACTTCTCGAGGCGTTGATTGCGCGTTAAATCACTAACTTGACACTTACCGCCTCCTTTTATTGATTTTTTTAAACACAGCAATGTTAATCGTGCATAAATTTAACAACGAATAAAGGCAGGACATACTGTCATTATCGTTCCGAAGTACTCTTAACATCGACCTTCTGAAAAGTTGTTCGCATTTAAAAGTACCTACGGCTGATGCAAGCTCGTCAAGTAGTGAGTAAGGAAATTGTCTCCTGCCAGTATTTTATGATAATAAAGATATATTTGTCCGCCTTAAGTGAAAATTATTCATGTTCACGCTAGTCAACGTAAAATGTATGATCGGTTCTGAATGCATTAAGCCTTTAGGGAATACAAATAATTGCTTAAGATATAGGCCGATTAATTACGAGATGAAAAATAAATTTAAAAATATACCTAGATAGGTATAATGTCTTGATTTGAATTTAGATTGCACCTGGAAACGAAAGTCTAATTGAAGTTTCAAGGGCTTCTGGTGTTGACCCTCGAGTGACAATAGTTGACCTCTTTTGTCATTTTCCATTATGGTGACCGCTAGAGGTGGGCGTTATATAATTATAATTAGAGTATCGATTAAAGGCTTCGGGCTGCGCGTGGGTATGCCCTTCTAAATCGGTGCGTGGCGGAATGCAGACAAAAAGCCTGGGTGAGCGGCGAGGCGAGCGACGCCCGTGCACTCGTGGACACTGGCTAGGTGTGCCTTCCACTGACTAATCACTGATAGGGATGTGCCGTTCACGATGCAACCTATCGATGTACTAATGCCAACTTTTGATTCGGACGTCGGACGGACAAATCGAATTTAAGTAAAACATTTATGTTGAGAAATTATGTTGACGTGTAATCCTTAAAAAGATAATTACGACGAACAACTTCCGATCGTTTCATAAATCGATAATCTATCTGCACTACTTCTAATTGAGGAACTGAACTATTACCTGTATAATGACTATGCTTAGCGATTTCAACTTCATTGCATATTGACGTAAGAGAGTTGCTATGACTGTATATGGCGGACTATGGGTACTGGTTGACATTGCAATAAAACATGAGGGGGCAGGACGAGATATACATCGTCTAACGTAAATAGAGCAAAACTAGACGACGTTTTCTTGGTATCTGTTAGATCGCCGGTGCTCAAATCCTTGATTCAATTTGTCATTTTTGAATAAAGAACTAACAGATTTTTTAAACATTTCTGCTTGTTTTAAAATCAATTGGATATGGAAATAAATAATGGTATTATGTTACATATTATATAGACTCGCGGTGTCGGTGACTGTCTGACCGATCAATGCGTATGAAGTAAGAGGCTTTGTTCGCGACATTATGTTCACAATATAGACAACTCTGACAACTTACAACGTTCTCGCGTACACCAACTCGATCGAAATTGATAGTGACAACTGAATGAATGCGTTAAATTATATAATGCAAGGAACAACACGTCTTATTCATGATCGAGATGAGATGCAAAAAGGTGGTCAAGGGGAAATGTTAATGCGTTAGGTAAATAGAGTTTATGAATAATGTAATACGAACGAATGATATGACTTAGAATGAAAATGAAACGTTAGCATAAATATGTATCGTAAGTACACAAATAAAGATGTGGGGAAGATAATAAAGTGATACAGATAACATTAGAGATAGGAAGTACTTATACTTCTCAGCACGACAGTCAGACAGGTTTAGAAGGAACAAATTTTAAAAACGGTGGTACAAAATCCAAGATATTTTGTACCATCTTAAGATTTCAGAAAAATCTTCATTGTCGTGCCAGGGAGTATCACAAAAATATTCCGTTAAAGCTATAGCTGACAAGTTTGTTGCAAAAAATCGGAAAAGGACTGCACGAATACCTGACTTCAATAACCTTTTTCACAGCTGACAGGAAATTCAAATTAGATTAAAATATTGTCACGTTTCGCGTAAATAACTTAATTGCGGTTTACTCTACATTAGTTTTTAAAGTTAATTAAGGTGTGGGTCGTAAAGTTCTTTGGCTGAACATTGATTGGGCTCGTAATTTAGCATTTGAAACGTTGCTGTGATAAAGTATAACATTAGTTTCAGATTATACAGGTTGAAAGCTTGCCGTGTTATTAATTAGCTATTAGCAAGAGCTTGTTTGACTTATGTCATTTTGTATGGTGATTTTAGTAGGTGAGGGCTTAGTTCGTATATATGTAACTTAGTTTATTTATATGTGGATAATGTGTAAATCTGTGATAGATATCTAAATATTCACTACGGGATTTGCTTTAAAATTAAAGAAAAACATTTCTCTTTCAAGAAAAAAAAAAACCATTTACCGCGATCCCTTATGGATTCAAAACATACCAATCAGAAAAAAAGTTAGGTACATAAGTACCCGAATACCACACAAAAAATACGTGTAACACATTAAAATCGCTAGTGAATCAGCAACTTTCAGTGACATTGACCGAACTCTATTTGTGCTCTGATTCTCTTTACTACCGCCCCAGCCTTAACCGCACTATTGTTATTATTATAAAAAAATATTTGTACATATTATTTTGCAACTGACCTTTTGTAGTTTCAAAATGTTTAGATAGTTCCTTTGGCGGGGTAGCTTGAATTACGATTGTTAATGTTTTTAACAAGGACATCTTATTACGATATTTTATGATCTTTTTTAATACCAAAACAAGCAAATATAATCTTTCCTCTTTATAGTGTAGAAGTAAATTTCAATAGTTAAAACGTTACCTATCTTCAGATAGTTCTTTTAATCGCGGAAAGACAAACATGCATATACATGATAGTGAATAATAGAGTCAAAAGCGTGGAAATTAAGCTTGGACTTGCGTGATAGACATCTATAAAAGACTTACGATATAAAACCTTAGCTAACGAAAGAGTAACAAAACGAACGTGATTAGTTAAAAATTCACTGTTGCAGGTTGTTTAATTACTGGGAAATTCCGATTGCAGTTTTTTTAATGTGCGACGTAAATGTGCAATCCTTTACATCAGGATTTTGGACACGAGTTTCCTGAACATTGTCCGGTCGCGGATCGGCTCGAGTCAAGTATGCGTGAAATGGAGCGTGAATGTGCATATTGGAACACACACGTGATGTCACGCCTCATGTCTACATTTGCTCTACATACCCTAACGTTAATTTGATTATTAACTACACTGGACACGACTTTATAAAATCGACAAAATTTTATGGGAAATATCCTATTTAGTTTTTCGGAAGGCAATATCCATCAGAAAATATTTTTAGTTACTTTAGTGTGTTGAAAATCAAATTCACACCTGCTAAACCGATGATGTATAAAATATGTAAATTCTAACCCTTGCATGAGTGGGAGGCACGTGCGCAAGCGCGGCACGTGCCGCCTCGGTGCAATTCTGATATGTAGCGACGAACCGTTGAGAAAAGTTTCGTAAAGTGTTCATTATCTACAACTTAGTTGCCTATTTAATTGCTTAGTTTCCGGCTTATTAACATCACACCTTTTAATGAGCACTGACAACCAGTAGTGATGTGAAATATCCGCGATAAATTGGAAAAATCATTGAAAATATGATTTTATCTCTGAAAAGCTCTAATTAGTTAGATTTTCCTTCGCAATAAGCAAATTATTCATAGTTACATATTTATACTAACTTTATTACTTGCGTACATCAAATTAATGAGAATTATGAAGATGAAAGTCGTTTTATTTTAGGGTTGTTTACCAAACCGTTCATTGAGTGGAAAATGTTACTTTACTGATATGTGTGTTTGAATAACATAATATAACAAGTTAATGGCTCTAGATTTTTTAAGAGTCTAAATAGTTGTTTTCTGATTATCTCAACAAAACCAAACTAATTTACGTAATTGAAATTGTTTAACCTATAGATGTTTTGTCTTATAACAATTGCAGTCATTAAGGCCTGAGCTTTGAAACAGTTAACATTTCTAACAATTTTGAACTATCTATACGTATTTGAAACTGTTATTCAATTTGTAAGCTCTATTGTTCGAGTTATTTATCTAGCAGCTTGTGAAAGATACATCTTGTTCTAATCGTAAAACTGGGTTACAAAGTGTAGTTCCATAAGGTCAGATATCCTGCGGCGGCTGGCTGTAGGTAGACTACGCGTACATTGGGCAACCACTGTTTGAAAACACTGAGCGCCAACGCAACTGGTTCCCGATCAGATATACCAACAATTAATTGAGTTATAGAACCCGAACCCGACAGCCAACCGTAGTTAATCACTACAACAAAACTGTATTTGCATAAATGATATACGACACATCATTAGATCGATATAGATCACTTTTAACTGACTCGACGATGATTTTATCGAACCCCGCGGCGATATAATTCGATATAGTTGTACTCGTTATCACTTTTTTATCACTAGATGCGTGTTAATTAATTCGTTTATAGAAAAGAGTACTCACCATGGATTTCATTTTGATAAGAAGTTTAGCACAGATGTGAAAGAGAGAAAGATAGAGTTTGAAAGTTTGTTACGATTTGATTAATAGCGCTGATGGAAGACTAGAGTCTTCCAGGAATCGCTATGTTGAAGTGCAACTTGCGTCTGGTCGAAATGAGGGCGGGAGCGAGTTTATATACGTCGGCGCGAGCGCAGAGGGGGTGCGGCGCTGCGCCGGCGCTCGGTCGCCGTCGTCGACGGTGCCGGCCGAGGCGGCAGCGTGTTTGCAGCGTGAAAGTTGGGACATGCCATTGATAATAGCTGAATATCACACACATTTCAATGGCAAGCACACCGGGTTTGCTGCATGACGTGTGTACAAGGGGCGACCCAACATTTCTCATAAAAATAATCGAGTTTAAATGAGTTTGTTTATGAAAATAGCTTATTCCGATGCAGTTTTCAGCCGTTTGTGAAATTTCAGTTTTATTTCAGTGTGAATTGTTTTCGCCTTCACTTGAAAAAATAACTTTGAGTACTTTCCGAAGTTATAGTGATCTATAAAATCTAGCGACTTTGGTATAACATTACGTTGTACAAACCTATAATTTCTCCACCCCGCTCTATGTATTTATTTAAATATAGCAAATCAAAGTAAGTTATCAGGACATTAAAATTTATCTGCACATTAAAGCGCAATTTACCCTACGTTATGTGACACCTGTAATATAAAATCCTAATAAAAATATGCTAATAATAGTTTAAAGCGGTTGTTCGGCGTAGAATAGACATCAATAAATTTTAGCTTTGCTGAGTTTCTGAGTTGTATATGTATGTGTTTGATAAATGAGTTACATTTACATGCATTGATTAACATGTTCACTTCATCAAGGAGTAATAAAATAAAGTTTATTTCTCGTTTGATACGCCCACTACGTTTGCTTGCATTGAAACTTTCATGCAACAAGGCAATTAAAATAAAGGTTTCTATATTACTAGAAAATATTAGGAAATGCAACGAGTCACTTTTCTATTTGTAAAGTAAGTAGAAGTGTTCATTAAGTGATGTGATATCGCTTAAAATCAACACCTTATTAATTTTCCTCTATCGCTGTGTCCCGATGCGTAACTAAAGTTGTTAGGCAAGTCGAGTATTTCGGTCAAACGTGCCAATAGCTACAAGATCTTATTTGATAAGCCAATTTTTTCATTAACATCGTAATATTTAATCATACCTTACTTATTTGCAAATCAGATTGTGAATGCATAAAACGGAACGCAAAAAACAAATTGTTTTATTGTTTCATTCATTATCTAACTCGATTTTATTTATCGATTCAATTCGGCTGAAATTTAGGTATTACACAGTAAGAAGAATTCATCAACGTTGATTTGATTCGTGAGTGTAAAGGAAAAGACTGTTAGTTTAAGTATTTTAATAGTTTGGTTTTGGTACTTTAAACAGGACGATACAGTATACTTGTTTATACACGAATACTTACTTTTGTTTTATAAAGTTGTTCATCAAAAACGAAGTCACAACTTAAAATTGAATAAAAAAGTTTCTCATTAATATAAGTCACATATGGTATGAGGAATTGCTTTATTCCTAAAGAGTTTTATTCACTGCAATCGGCATTCGATCAATAATAAAGTTATTGGTTTGGTAAGGATTTAAACTGTCAGACTTCATTTATTACTGCTATGAAGTGGTCATCATTTTTGTCAGCCGTGAAAAAAATATGGCAGAGAGGTCAGGCTGAATTACTGACATTATCTGACACATAAAATATTCCAGGCATTATCGATAAATGGTAGTAGTTACCTATAGACTTTTGTGGTGTGTTTGGTTATGTATGACAAGACAAATGAATCACAATCTTAAAATGGGACATTTTCACATGATCTTGTGTAAGAGTTGCTATTTATTCTCTGTTTATATTTAATAAATTTTCAAAGAAATAATATCTCAAAAATAAAAAAGAGGTAGGTCATACATTAATACTTACTTACCTACTTGAATTTAAAATGCTACCTTAATTTTGCAGTCTTACCTTTGTTTCACGCAAGTGCTTAATATTTATGTTTACCATGTATGAGTAACTCCATTATAGGAGTAAATACACTGTTATTGACATCAAAACAAACAGTTTGTATCACTTTAAAACATGATCATTAATAACTGCGTCGACAAGATGACATGAAATTAAAAGCGATTCGAGGCCTGAAGCTGTGTGTTAACGCTCGAATAGTTAATGAACCCTACATTATCACTTAAGGTCAGGTAAAACATGGCGATGCTGCTTATCCAAAAATGAGAAATGATTACAGAGAATAAAAATATACGAGCTGTTGTAGAATAAGGTGGTGTTTTGATCATAAAGGCAGCAAGGGATGGGGATTGCATTTAAATTTTAATAAACACTTGATCAAAATTTAATATCAAGAATGTCTCCCGACGTCAATTTAATTTACTTTCAATTGTTTTCAGAAACAAAAACTTACTTAATTAATAGTAAACTATAAGTTGCTTAACATACTAGTGTTTGTAGGTGGGACCTATTTGATATGCTCAGGTATCTATAAAAAGAACTTTAAAATCGCGAATCAAATATCTTAATAGTCAAAACTAGACGGCAAGCTTCCTGTTTTAAATATCAACTATTTAACATAGTTTCGGTAGTAAATGGAAGTTATATTCTCAGTCTAGGCGTGTCTTGTCGATGATTCCTTGAGCTGCCACCGTTTACAGATGACTTTATGTCGACACGTACACTGGTTACGTTAGTCAACATGGTCGAGGAATACGATGAGCTTCGTGCTATCTGAAATTGTTTCCGTTTAAGAAATGAGTAAAATAAAATTGTTAAAGAAATTGAGCTTATTTTGATAAAATTTGACGCAAGATGAGGAATAGCCCCGTCCATCAGGGGTGACGCCGGGCTCCCAGGGATGAAACCATTAGTGATACTTTTGTAACGAAGGAAGGACGTACGTTTGTAACAAAGGATAAGCACCCAAACAAGTAATTAAGTTAGCCCCCAAATCAATAGCTCTAAATTATAATTCAAAATTCCATTAACAAAAATCCTTAAAGGACTTGTTGCACAGAGCTGTTACGACAAAAAGTAATAAAACTGCTCCGGTTACTAACCTTACGTACTAATTACAATATGTTCTCATTTGTGATCTTATTTTCAATTACTGATTCATTACCATATTCCTATAAGCAGTTTCTTGCCTCGGTCGGTTGCTACGCAGCAATCTATCGCATCCAAATAGATACTTTCATTCTCATTTGCTGAAGTGTAGCGAAGCGACCTTGATTGCATTTTTGCTGCATAGCTCACGCTTCCGTTTAGTGACTACATATTTTACTTTTGTGTTTTTTAACTGTAGGTATATTATGTGTGACCAGTTTATTCTTTTAATGGTCTTTTATCGCCTCTTTTCAGTCGGAAAGTAGTTTACCTTTGTACTTTTAGATACTTGTCGTTTTTTTCGCCTACGCTTCTTTGAGCGTGTGATTTCTGATGCAATATTGGCCCTGTGTATCAAGGCATTGAAGTGTCGTTGTATACAAATGTACTGTCTTAAAATACTTGTATGGTTGACTGGTGAATATAGATCGAGGTTTCTAGTGGCATTTTAACTCTTTCCCATTAAGCTTGTCAGGCGGGTTAAATTAGTAGCTATCTAATGTAACGTTAAACCTAAGGTATCAAACAGCCCAGAAATATATAGCTGCTCATCTGGATACCTACATTAACCATATATGCAGGTATCCAGATGTACATTAACCATGTAATTTATTTTATGTAAATTAATGACGCCTTAGATGTGTAAATATCTGTAGAATTAGTAATGTAACGAATTGTTAACGCCGTACATTCGTTAGTTAACCCACTATTTTAGTCTGTACCAGCCATCCAATTTTGATCTGAACTGGAAGTGAACTATAAATAATAGATTCAGAATAACAAAGGCAAAGGTCAGGGATACCTTGTTCACATGTGTCATTCCGATTATCATATGCGGTAAAATGTGTAGGTGCTATTATAATGACAGATAAGTCGTGATATTTTTCACTTGTATTGTTTCCGACGTTACTTTTAAGGCCCTGTTACATTTGTAATGTATTTATTGAGATTAGGAAGCAGCATTTTAATTATATAATTAAAAAGCAATGAGCAGCGCTGGCATTTATTTTTCATGTGTAGTGTTGTCGAGCGTAAAATATCTGTCGCAGCCAGTAGCTAAGTTGCGAGCGCGTTGATGTCTTTTGTATGTAACAGATATTGTTATATTGATTTAAGTCTAAAAACAAAGAGAATAAGTGATGGACGTTATTTATTTCAGTTTTTAAGTGTATGCTATTATATTTTCCCAAGTTTTTTTTATAGTTTATTTGAAATTTTATATATTTTTATTTTTTTATTGAAAGTAGGTACTTTCAATCAAAATTTTAATAGTTTTCAAAATATACTTCTTTGGTTTGTTTATTGAATAAAATACATTAAACGTACTTAACTTGTTTAAAATAAGTTATTTGAAATAATAAATCTATGCCTATTACAAGCAAGTTAAGGTGGAACCGCGTGACATTGACTTCTAAATACCGATTGTGTGAAAGGTATTTAACGGCATTACGGCGGTAGGGCAATCATACGTCAACCGAGTGACAGCCGCTACAGCCTGCGGGTTTGGAGCCTTCACGGGTTTTGGGACAAATATTGATGATGCTTTAGGAAGCTTTTAGAATATACGATAGAAAACCACTGACGTACTTTGCAAATGAAACTCTGGTCTAATAATGGAGTCATTTGTTTGTTTGTGGGGTTGTAAAGTAGTGTAGAAAACTTTAATCATACTTACCTAAGTGCTTTGGTAAAGCCGGTTAAAATGGACTGCAAGAGCACTTATTTACTAGACTATTTGTCCACTTGTAAAAATTAAGGCAATTGGCGATGTAAGAACAGAAGTTACCTTAAGATCTAGGTAAATATGACGATTGTCACTTTACAGACTGGTTATATTAGCTATAAAATGACAGATACAGTTGAGTTTGACTATTGCTACTCAGGGCTTGTTTCACCAGCTATGGATAAAATTTATCTGGCAGATATTTTATACCTGTTTCTATATAAAACGTAAAACGTACTTTATCTTTATCTTTTATCTGTTAGTTAAATGTTATCTGTAGGTAGTGAAACGGGCACAAAGAGTCTGTAAACTGGAACTTTATTATTTCCGTTTTATGAATGACTAGCTTTTTCCCACGACTTACTTCATACTTATAGTTACATATATAATTAAAAATAACACAATATTGTGAAATTACACAGCTTATGTGATATGCTCATCTATAAGCTAAAATTTTCTTATGTTCAATTGAAATCTGTTCTTGTTTTTGCGTGACAGACATCCATCCAAATATCGTCACATTTATCGGAACAAACATTAAAGTTTATAAAATTAGTAGAATTTGATTGAGACCAATTGAGTATGTACCTAATTTTATTGTTGCACCTTACAGCTGGCTGCGGCCGCTTGATAGCCAGGCTACTAGTATATTTCCACTATATTAACTGTCAATTTAAGTACTTCTTTTCAAATACTTTACTTTAAGTACTCACGTTTGTTTTACGAGCTATTGATTGGTGCAAAAAGTTAAGAATGTAATACCACAGACTAAGTTACTAAGTTTTCATTTGTGGTTTGGATCTAAAATTTCCAAAACTTAATATGCGATTTTTATGGTTTACTCGTACTTAGTCATGGATTTAATTTGTTGTAATTGGGACATCAAGCTTTGTTTTCCATTTAAAAAGGATTATACTTATTCAGGCGCACGCGCAGCCCAAGCCTCGCCGTATAAGGAGCAGCCTTGCCGACTTGGGGCTTCAACGAAATAAATGCGCGGCGATATCTCTCCATCAAATTAAGGGTAATTATCGTAATCTTCATCTTACCTCCTATAAATTTAATTCACACGTTATACACAATGGAATCCTTTATCGATTTATTGGTATTCGTATCTTAACAGAAGTACCTACAAAAGGCAGTTAATTCAATTGCAAATATTAGTTGTTCAAATATTTGCAAATTAAAATAATATATTGACTGAAAATGTTCATTTGGAATGCGTAACTTTCTAATTACAAGTTGTTTGTGTACGCCATTTTTTTATGGTTAGGTAATTAATTATTTTTGAAGATATATTTGGTCTCACTCTTCATATTTGATTACATGCTTAATGTGTCTGTCATCAGTGGAATCAGTTCAAAATGGTGTTGGTACAAGCGTAATACAATTGTTTTACTTAGCAAGTACCTGTTACTCAGAAGAAAAAAAACTTGTATTTTATATTCATTCTGTATTTAGTTTCCACATGTAAACAATTGGCCGCAATAATTGGACAGTTTAGCCTAGACACACTAAAAAGCCGCATGCGAAACGATATCACAATGGTATAAGTTACAGCAGAGTTTGGTTAACCAACGCGTGTCAGGTAGCTGTGCAGAGACGTGCAGGCGCAGTACGTCTATTACAAGTAGACTACAGCTTATTAGATAGGTCAAATGCACAGAACTTCCACGGTCTTAAATGTTGTCAACTTTTGTTTTGTGGGCTTGTATTGCAGATACTAGTGGGGACTCAACCGGTCAAATATTTTCAGCGCTTGTTGGTTGTTGGCAACTCAAAAGTTAACAACATGCGATGAGACTGTAAAGAGTCGAGACATCATTTTTTGAAAATAACTAATGTAGGATTTTCACTACTGTATTGCAGTCTACACGAATCGTTTCCTATGCGAGTTATAGTAGAGGTACAGGACGGTCCAGCTGGATCAAGGTTATACAGACCAGTAGAGTACGGGAAGCGACCACTGATCGAACCTGCCTGCATTACGAAAACAATCGCATTTCATTTGAATAGCTTTATGTACATTTGTATGGTACAAAACATGACTTTCGCACTTATCGAAACTTTTGTTTTTTGCCGTGTTGACTTGATCTTCATGTGTTTTTTTTTGTTTTAACATTTGTTTCTGTAAGTCAACATAATACCGATTGTTATATTCTATTATCCTCTGATATTTTAAAAAGAATATTTTTTCAACATACTTTGACATACACCTTAATCTTAAAGCGCAGATAATTTAGCATCTTTACTCGTAAATTAAACTTCACCTCTATAAAAGTCTTGCTGAACGTATGAACCCCGAGGACAATAAACAAAGTCGCGCTATAAATCTTTTATATCTGGAAGCATCTTACTAGCCAATCAAAAGATAACAATCTCTCGTACTTAAGCCAAATAACAGTGATCTCATTGTTTCGTCCCGGCTAGTGCGGTGCGGCGTGAAACTCAATAAATAATATCTGTGCAGCAATAAATATGCGTGACTGGTCGCAAGGGCGTCGGGTCAACTGTCACCGGCGACACACGAGCGGTTGAAAGGCCGAGCTTTTCATTTTTCACCCTTTTTTACCAAGAGAACAAACTACTTCGGTAGTGACACACTGTGTTCCACAATACAATAAATAAAAGGAGGAATCCAAGCGTTTTTTACAGACAGTAACTATAGAAAAGACAAGGTTAACTAAATTTTCTTTGGTCGGGTTTGAGTAATAAATGCTCGCAAATCTCGTTGGCTGAGTATCACTGTGCAGCTTCTCATTAACATTGACCAGCACGTTCTTGTGGAAAATATGTAGAAGATATGTTACCGGAAGTTTTCTAAGTACCTACCTATATGAGAATATTTTTTGTTCTTTGTGCTTGTCCTTAACTTTACAATAAAGTCGGTGATTTGTTATACTGCACTACTTACCTCATACAATCAAGATGTTATGTACCAAATTAAATGTCAAACTCCTTAAGAAAGAAGTACTATGTTTACGAGTATGAAATGGGCAATTGTATTTTCTTCCGACTTCTAAAATACTTACTGTTTGAATATGCATGTGGGTGGCCACACCACGTGCTGAGAACTCTAGCTATTTTAAACGTTGGTAATTTTCGGCAGGAGGAAGTTTTCATACAATTTGTTATCTACTTAATAAGGTTATTTACGTTTAATCGTTTCTCTCCATTTGAGTAAAGTACGTGAGCCTTCAATAAAATCTCGTCGTCGCATTATTTAATATGCGTATCTTAGTCATAAAAAAACAATATGTATTCGCGATATCATTAATTTTAAGGGTGAATTTCGTACAACACCAATAAATTAATGTTGTTGACCAAATTGTTAAAACTTGATTGTGGTGTCTGGCTGGTTGGACTTGGTCAGGTAATTCGATCAATGCCAAAGTAAGTCAGCTGCCTTCTAAATACCTACATGTATCGTGAAAGGGATTAAGATTTGCTCTTATTAAAAGTAGCTGTCCATTGATTGTATGCCTTGCGCTATTTTATCAGATAACTCAATCTAGTATGTGTTGATTCCATCAAGGAATTACGAGTAAAATAGACTCAATAACATTTTATTACCGTCGTTCAAGTATAATCGTTAAAGTTAATAAATGCAACAAGACAAATAAAACGTTTCGTTACTATTTCATTCACATCGGAACGGTTGGTCATATTGTTCTAAATTCTAATTACATTTATAGTAATACGTAAGTCAAGTGTTCGTGTCAAAAGCGAGACGGTGTTTCGAAACAGTTTACGGCAACCAGTGAACTTGATTCGCTAAAATAATTCATATTTCGTACCTACAATGAATATGTAAATATATTTAAAGGTCAAATTTGATTAGTTACAATGGACATTTCTAAATTACTCCGACTTTAACGTATGTGGTTTAGTATCCATTATAATTCAATAGTCCGATCGGCTTTTATCTACATACAATGATTTATTGATGTAGCTAAATATATTATACTATTTTATGGTACTCGCGTATTTATTCATAACAACATTCTTTGTACAGTACATGTTATCTGTAGAAGCGAGATATTAATTACAATAACTAGATTTTTGTAAACTATTTATCAATATTTATTATGCAATACCACTTCAGTACTAAAATAGGTACATGTTTTGAGTTAATCGCAAAAGAAGGTACTTAATATAGGCAGATATCTGTACAAATAGCAGACGTCGAAAACATTGCAGTAATCTGACTAATTACAGACATTAGCTACACTAAAACATAATTACACAGCAAATTGACAAGTCCCGATAATTAATATAAGAAAATAAATAATACACAGTCATTAATCAAACGCTCAAAACAGAAGTTTGTCTTGCTATTAACTACTGTTTGCTTATTTGCTCCTTTTTGAAGGTGATCCTTTAATAGTACGGTTTGGTATTTGGACTGAAGGCCAGCTTATGTGGGTTTATTATATGGTCTGTAAAATTTATACTTATTTCAAACAACTATAAATAGTTAAGCTAAGACTAGATGCTTCAAAATCCAAATTCCATCTAAATGTAAATACTAAACAAATACTTACATGTTATTGTTATTAATTTTAAATGCATGGTTGTAGTAGAGTGGATTGATAATGTATGAGTTAATGAATCTAATACTTTTACAAGTAGGTAACATCCCCCAAGAAAATATACTTAAAAGCGCTTTTGAAAAGAACTTATGTTAGGTTCTCGGTTGTTAATTTTATAGATATACCTAATAAGATGAACTTATACATAAAGTTTTATGTAATGTAAATAACATTAAAACTATCTTCATTATTACTAGCTAATTATATACTGAATACAGCTGTAAATGAGTTACAAATGACTATTTACGACGTGCTATTTACAACCATATAGCGCCAAAAGGAGTAATGGTTTAAATCAATGTTAGATTGCTTATTACGAATCAACATATATTAGCCAATTACAGAAAATACAAATTAAAACCGGGTACATTATGTCTTAGATTTAATTGGCTGTTGAATGATATATTACACGACGTGCGAAACACTGTTAATTGGATAAGTAACGCTTATTGAAAATTCTCGTCAGCCAAAATCTACCAACCACAAAAAACTTTTTTCTTTATAGTTTTGTCAGGGTATTATTTTGCAATTTCATAATAAAACATTTGTTTTGAATTTAATCATGCCACAGTAAAAAAGGTGAGTACTCAGTTTGTGGTGGAATTTGTACATTTTGACCTGAAGATCTTAAGTTATTGGGTGTTCCTTTTTAAGTGATAGTAATTATATGGTAGAGGTATCAGAAAATGACGACTTCTTAAATTATAGCTAAGTATAGGTATCTCTCAATTTAAGTATCGCTGAAGGCAACTACGCATGATGAATAATATTAGTTTACTCGCTTCAGATCACCACGGAAGATAAATTACTTATATCGACTACCAATAAATGGACACACTTTGTAATTACGACGTCTGTCTGTTTCAAGAACGGAAGGCCGAATTTTTCAATTAAGTTATTATTTAGTATAGTAAGTATTAGTTGTATGTATTTGGCGGTCGTTAACTCGAATGTAATGCGTTCCCAATGCAAATGTTATCTAAGTTATGTTTGTTTTAAATGTTACTCATAATTTTATTTGAACCTTGGTATCAATTAACTATTAATAATGCTTTTGTCTGTATTGGTTTGGTTTTTGCCTATTTATTTTATAATCTGTAATGCAATGGATTACGTAGAATGATGAAAGAGGTTGTTTAAAAAATTGGCTTATCCTGCCTCTTGATAGAGTTTGACCGGAATGTTAAAGCAACCTTTGATCCACTTTCCTTGTAACTCATTGCCACGCAATTTACGTACCAAATTGTACACAACTCGCTAGTAAGTAAGAGATTACAGATTTTATCTCCCTCGTGAACCTGACACAGTTTTGAGAGGCAGATCTCTATCAGTAAATAACACACTGTTGTTTATTAACACATTCTTATTAAATATTGGCAATGTTTAAAACAGTCTCGTGTTTTTGTTGATTGGAAAATATAGAGTATTGTTTTAGGTATGTTGTTTTATTAGTATCTAGTATCGTGGGTTAAATGATATGTTTATATCGAAAATGTTGGTTAATGTTCATACGAGTTTTTTTTTACATTAATCCAATTTCAAGTGGAAATGACATAAGTTTTAAAATAGCTTTAAATTAGGTACTTCATTGCCAATTGATATTCTTCTGTTGTTTTTCTACCTTCTCATAAAACCTTCCTTAAATTATTCCTGATTTCGTACTTAGGTATTACAATACGACGCAAAATGTCTGTTTCATCTTTCTTTATGCAATAAAGTATGACGTGTCGTGCATTACGAATCTCTTTAAGAGTACTTTATGGCAGTATTAGTGTATCTTTATCGATCTCCAACGACGTAAAGGACAAACTTTATCTACTTAAAGCACGGTTTCCTCAGATGGGTGTGACCATATTCAGAATAAGGACATAGCGTCTGATTTAGAGTTTATTTGGTAATGAAAAAGAAAAACTTATGCCTAAATACTTAAGATTCTAAAAACTTGTAAACAAAGTGACTACCTATAAAGTCTTTTCTGTACTTATCGGATTATAAATCAAATGGAATTTATTTAAAAAGTCTTAACATTAAAAAAAGTACTTGACTTTGTTTAACTAGATCACAGGTTTTATTGTAACTTTTGATATGCAAAATATCTCATGCTCAGATTTCGCTAATTGTATTAAGAAACCAGCTGTAGGTAGTTGCGTATTCTCAAACCCCGATCGTGCATTAGCCGACTAGAATGTGGTGGCGACACAAAAATCGTAGCCCCTATCCCGCTACCGCCGAACTAGGAAATACATTGCCAATTTGAATACAATAGTCGTAAAACAATATCGTGCAAGATACAATACCTCTCATATTCGGCGGAATGTTAGAGACACTACTCACTCATTGGAAACCAAGTAACTTCAAATTAGCCAATTTCGCGGTGTGCGCTATGATTTAGAATATAACTATGTTGAGGTTTTAAAATCAGATGTGAAATTGGTGTATAGAAATTATCGTAATCTAAATGTTATATTAATGCAAGTATTTTACATAATTTAAAATAAAAATTGCGCTTGCATTTATAAGGCTTATATATTATACAAATAGATATGTAAGTAGATAGGTATTCAGGTAGTTAACTAACTATTTTATTTGATGTGAATATTCAAAAGCTGACCAGCAATGTTGTTCGTATTAAAATAGGGATTATCCAAGTGTATAAGGTTCTTTATCTGTCGGCTTTGTCCCATTCACAAACACAATAATATGATAATTACCGAGATTTACTGCCTAAACACGATTAATCCGACGCAAACTGTGTTAGCTATGCCAATAGATCACGATCGATATATGGATCTACATAAAACATTTACATATCAAGACATCCAAAATCAGATAGAGAAACAGTTTTATTTTTATTTATTAAAAGATGTTTATGAGGTATTTACTGATTGCGGGCTAGAAAAACAGTTGAAAAACGTCTCAATTGATTAGGTAGTGAATCGGGCTTATCTCGCAATGCCCTGTACGATGTCAAGGTCATTACCGCAAAATCTTTTCTACAAACACATTTCAATTCAATACTTTTTAGACTTAATTCTCTGTGTTCCGATCTTTACACGCTAACTACATGGATTTTTATTTCAATTGACAATTTACCTAGTACCTACCTACTTATACATACATACAGGTAACGTAGTAACTATTCAGTAGGTAATCTGTGAAATTTTATGGTATATGTATACTTGGGATTAATGTGTACTTCTCATATTATTTTTTGCTATAACTTATTTTGTAGATAGCTATGTTTCTTTGGTTCGAGAGAGAGTCGATTAGACTGCCTATCTCACTATAAAGATACTTGTGCTTTAATTAGGTAGATTTTTATCTCTCCAGTATTAGTATCTAATATTTCAGTTTGCTCTTTCACAGGTCTACAATTTGACATCGCAATGGGACCTAGCTATAGTCGTCTTGGGAAGTTCTAATAACTCACCAGAACAAGGTAATAAGTTTTATATTTTTTGCTCCAATACTACGGATGTAGTTTTATTTGATTGTATACCGTTCGAGTGAATGCGGTTTCATGTCCGCGTTTGGCCATTAGTGGATAGGTACCAGGTTGTTATTGGCTGCCACTTGCCCACTGACAGAGCGGAAACAGCTCTAATGAGATATTGTAGATAACTTGAGAGTAGCGTTGTATTGGCCGACGTCCAGGCGCGGCGGGTGGTCCGACAAATTAATGCTGTACGCTGGAATTTATCCTATCTGCTCCATATACCTGTTAAGGATAATACCTAGCGTGCTCCTATGTGTAGTTATTTAAAAAATCTATTTAAGATTGGTGTCGCTTTTGTAACTAGTGTTGAAGGCCATCTTAGATACGACACAACATATAAATAAAAGGGAATTAGCAAAAACAATTTTAATAGTTTTTCAATCTTTTTATTTATTCATAAGATATAGATAACTTAAACTCTATTTTTACAGAATATAAATGTACAGAATGGCAAGAAACATCATTTAAATTACAAATCAATTACCAAACAACAACCACGCTTATACAGTTGTATTAAATACAAACATTAAATAAATAATTACAGTTACCTACATAAATAAGATATACCTATTATATATCTTACTTTTAAATACCTACGTAGTTATTTAACTTACCTCAGTGATTTTATTACAGTATCCAACATTTTTCATACAAGTCAATCTAGTCATAGCCATTTAAAAATTAACTAGGTAGATTGTTTTGATCGTTGTTTTTAATTAGACTGTACTATTGCGCACATAATTATTACCTATCATGTATTTTGAATATAAGTACACTTGTTAATTAAAACTGGCGAAAGAGTTTTGTAAATGACCTAAGTAGACCAGCGTCAAATCATTTACTCGGTGGGAAATCTAGAGTCGTGTAAGTTGGCCTCGTTCTAGGAACCGGCGGTCTCCGAGGTCGCGGGTGAGTCTTGCCTCCTTCCGTACTCGTACTGATACCCGCTTCGCTCTCCTCGGGTAGATACGGCGTTCTCGGACTCAACACTAGTGCTTTATAAGACGAATGAGAATCAGCTATGCTCCTCCCGTCCCCCTCGTCTCTCCGTGACAGCTCGGAAAAAGGAGACATAGATCTCTTTTCAATACCGCTCGGTCCCGGAGTTTCCTCCTTCGGTTTCAACTCATAAACGTTCTCTTCTTTTCTTTTGGGTTCCGAATCTTTCTTGAACTTCGTTTGCCGTTCAATTATTTCAGCTGTGGTCAAATCCGAGCCCTGCACGTCAGTCTCTAGAGGCGGCGCTGACAGCCACGGCCTGGACGAGTTACCGCTACACCATCTTTCCTCCGTCTCACTCGTGTCTCCCAAAAGACCCAGTTTCTCCAGGTTTTGCAGAAGCAGGTTTTCACTCGAACTGGCGGCTCTCATTTCAGTCTTCGACTCCTCGGCTAGGAGCAGCTCGGCCAGAGGGGGTGCAAGACCTAGCCCAATGTTTCTTTCGTGATATACTTCGGATATAGTCGGGGTCAGCTCTCCACTCATATGACGAACCTGGGCCATGGAGTCCCGGCTATTCGTACCCATCTTCGGTCTGGGCGCTCGCTTGGACGTCGAAGGCTGGCTCAAGGTCGTATCCGGCTTATCCTCCTCCGTCCTTCTAGGTTGAGCCGAAGCTAAATCGTAGAAGGCGTCTAAATACCTCGTATGGGAGTGCTCGGGGCGTCTGCGTAATACCGTGTCGTGACCGGATCCCTCCCAATCGGAGTCATCGGTTGACGGCGGTCTTCGCGTGTAAAGCGTTCTGATTTTGGTTTGATGTGCGAGAGCTAGGGAAACGTCCCTGGGCGGTGCGGCGGCGGGTTGCTGCGGCGCGGCGGGGGGCGACGGGGTGAAGGCGGCGTCGCTCTCCCCGCGGTACCGGGGGGGCGGCGGGGCGGGCGGTGGCGCCGTGCGACCGTCCGGCTCACCGCGACCTACCTCCGACGACGTTGACGTTCCTCGCACGTACATCGTGAACGCTCCTCCACAAGATCCCAGGGGAAGAGGCGGAGGTGGCACCGATGATACGCTTTCTTCTGTTAAAGAAATTGAAAGTATTAGAAATCAAATACAGTATCAATACGACCTTGATGGTGTCAATTAGATACTTACGACGATGTTGCCTTGGTGGTGGTTCTCCATCGGAATGAGGTTCAAGGTCACCGTCATCGATAGACGCTAGTGATTCAACACTGGAACTGGATTCGAGACTGAGGCTCCGCGGCGCTTCTTGTGTATCTGTTGAAACACCCATACAAGTGTAAGTGACATTCCAAGGTATTGCAATCATTATTATTCAACGTGTAATACAAGTAGGTACTTACCGAAGAGCGCTAACAAAGCTTGTAGAACAAACTGTATGTGCCTCCTGTTCGCTGTTTTGCCAGTGCGCAGGGTCACTTCGTCTTGTCCTACTTCCGCCAAATCAAACCCAAGTGATGCTAACAACTCATGGCATCCGTTTACTCTCCACAACCTGCATATAATTGAAACAATGGTTATGTATCTTATTAAATATACATGTTCATTAGCTATTAAGTCACTGGTTATCCATAATTTTCTAAATCTTACCTGACATTGACTGCAACTTCAATAGTATCACTTTCAGAATTCTTGACGGAGAACTGTGATATCACTGAACGTATAACTCCGATGATATCGTCTGCTACATCACCGTTTGATATTAGTTTTGATAGAGCTTGAAGCGTTGTAGGGGTGAGGCCTAATAAAGCTTGCAAGCTGGCGGAGCACTGCGTTAGTCTTTCTTCGGGATCACTTTGTGGAAAGAAGACGCTTGATGGAATTCCATTTGCAGCTGGTTCAAACCTAGGATGAAGCAAAGGTTCATTGATTCATAGTCATTTATTATTGAAAAGTGATTGCCCATTAGGTACTAGAAAAAAAAGTATTAAAGTAATAGTTTACCTAAATCCAACGCTCATAAGTAACTCCCTCCACCCAGTGGCGTTTCCAGCTTTGTTCTCAATGCTCTTCTGTGTCGTGTACATTGCATTCTTCTGGCCTCTTACTATCCTTTGCAAGGACTTCTCTACCAAGTGCAGGCAGACTCGCAATGCGTCTCTGTGAATGTACAATAACATTTAGTTTAATATCTTATGTCGCTTTACTGAGCGTTGTGTATCGGATAAGAATAATATCGAATAGAATATCGGATATAACATGTTGTTACTTGATTCTGGCAACATTTAGCATCATCTTACCTGCTCTTATCCGGCTGAGCTAGTAATTCGCAAAGGGCCTGTCCCATTAGTGCAACCTTGTTACTAAGACGAACATTGGCGCCAAGCAGCACCAAGCCTGACCAATGTGCTGGGTGGGCGAAGTGCTTTGTATGGCGTACAGTTTGCATTGCATCGCCAAGTGCTCTGGAAGAGAAGACCAAATCATTTTTAAAAAGTTAAGGAGAAACAGTCAACACCATGGAATTGAAGGGAATCAGGACGAAGTATTTAGTAGATTTCCATAGCTTACTTGGCAACTCTGCTTCCTTGCAACAGAGCAGAATAAAGAGCTCTGTATAGAATCTTGGTTGCAGTATCTTGTGGAGCAGGCCATAAAGTCAACAGAATCGCTTGAGCTCCCGCCATAAGTAATGCTCGGCAAAGTCGGGACACTCCTTCACCAGCTGTTGTGACATCTTCTACTTCATCCGACCCTTGTAGAGCGGCACTTGGTGGGGCACAGGATATTATCACCTAGAAGAATATAAGTAGGTAATGGTAAAATTTACAAAACTAGTTTGTTTTGAAGCCATGAATTGCCAAAAAAATTTGAATCAGAGTAAAATCCAAGAATACCACTTACCAATCTAGCAGTTATTTTCAGACTCATAATCTCAGAAGCGGTCAGCATAAACTCTGACGGTGGTGGCAACTCTTCATTAGTTGGAGGTATTTCTGCATCTGAAATAAAACGTTTGGTATTGAACAACTGTTGACATTACTAGATCAAGAGGGGTTTGTATTCTATCACACTTACTTTCTTCTTCATTTTCAGTAGATGTATCGTTAGCACCACTTCCAACGCTTGTATTTAGAAGTCGTTTGGCTTGAGAATCAACCACTTCACCAGGACTGAGTACAATCGCAGGCGTCTTCCAGCAGATGTGAGTAGCAAAGTGAACGCACTCTGCTTGGGGTAGTTGGGCGAGGACTGCTTCTTTGGATGCCTAGAAAAAACCTCTCTGAGTAAGTTCTTGCTCAAAATACACATGGCCATGCAAGATTCAGACTTGAAGGAAATCTTTGTTTCGGCAAATTGGCAATTACTTACCTGATAGTCAGTTAGAGGCGTGACCCGCAGCATGTCTGCAACTAATTCAGCCTCCTTCAGCTGCGCGTTTACCGAAGCCCAGCGGGTGCCACCAACACGGGGAGCACCGACCACGAGACAACGCATACCAGCTTCAGCATTATTGTTTGTTGCTGCTGCGGCTGAATAGTATAACGAATAGGTATTAGCAGATTTTAACACTATTTGATTCTTTTAGTTTCTCCTTGCTCGATGAATCGATGTGATCAACGTGTCTCTCATGACAAATAAAGATTTATGAATGAAGGTACCTACATAATGCTAATCATATTATATTTCTGAATAAACATAATAGGTATGTACTTCCTTCATTATGAAAATCTATGTATGTACTCACCGTGGTCATGGTGCGGTCTAGCCCGCAAATGTTTTTGATGTCTAAGTGGACGCAAAGCTGGCGCAGCTAACAGCGCATAACGTTCGCAAAGGGGTTCCGTGTCTGTGGTGCCTCGAAGAGCACCCCACGGACATGTGTATAGACCACCTTCTACTACCAGGATTATTTCTCGACGGCCTCCGCAACCACGACGACCGTGAGTCGCTGGAAAATGAAACACCGAAGAGGTTAAATAAGAAAATAAAAATAGGGTACCTAATGAATATGTCTAGTTATCTGCCAGAATACTACTTACCATGATTATTATTACAAGAAGCAGGTAATAAGTCTTCGAAAGGAGCGAGTAACATTTGATACAGCGAGTTCAGACACGGAGGACCCTGCCAGACAGGTTGCTTCTTACGAGGGCCGTGTACACTTGATCTGATGGAAAGACAACATTGAATGTTACTAACATGTTGATCGACAAGAAAGTAAATAAGTAATTCATAAATTTTGAAGAATCCAAATCTTACCGAGTAGATCCTTGTAAACTCGCGACTGATCCTGCAACAGATCCTCCAACGG
Source organism: Anarsia innoxiella (assembly GCA_947563765.1). Taxonomy (NCBI): domain Eukaryota; kingdom Metazoa; phylum Arthropoda; class Insecta; order Lepidoptera; family Gelechiidae; genus Anarsia; species Anarsia innoxiella. The sequence continues at coordinate 3,846,373 of OX387410.1, read as the reverse complement.
ATCCTACACTGAAGAGTGAGCTCAAGGAATAGTTTGATGAGTTCAGCAGATGGTTTCGTGTTACCTGCAAAATAAAATGATATTAATAATACGGTAAGAAAGATAAGACTCTTTCTATAGGTGACGATATGATGAGAATGTTTTACTTACCATTCTCGCAAGTCCTGTATTTGGACGTTCATCAGGTTCCCATTGATCGTCAGTATCATTTCTACGGTCTGCTGCTGTCTTCAGCCAGTTAGACCATTCGCTTATATAGCGCTCTAGTTTACCGAAACCACCTATAAACAATAATAGTGTTTTGATTATGTCTATTTTATGAACTAGGAAACCTTATCTTATCTAGCCGTCAGTGTCCCACTGGCGTCGGCTAGGAAAAATTAAAGAAAATAATAAGATATTTATCTTACCTGTATTTGAATGCAGGTCATCAGGACTTATATCAGGAAGGCTGTTGTCACTGTCGTCTGCCTCTTCGACTAATGAAACTTGATGGAACCTCAGAATTCCTAGAAAGATGTTTGATTTAATGAACACTTATGAGAAACTAGAATATTTGAAATAAATTGTGGATGAGAAAAGTACGTCATACCTTTGTGTGGTTGAAGCAACCAAGCATAGAGTCTTCCAGCCGCCAAACTATAGTACAACACCGGAGCTTTCTGTTTGTTTACAACTTCAATAATATGGTCGACTGTTGTCGGACACCAAGGCTCGACACGTTCTTTGTTAGCTTCTTCAGAAGAATTTCTGTAATTATACGTTTTATTAATAAACAAAATTCTGTTATTTATAAATAAAAAATTCGAACGAATTTGTAAATTACCTTTGCGCTAAGTGCAGATCTAGGTTTATTTGATTTAAAATTCCTGCTTGTTTATCATGCACCGTGTCAAGCGATCGGCATCTACCGCGTTCAGCTACAAGCAATGCTTCGGAATGACGTCCCAGTTCTGAAAAGTAATAAAGATATTAGTATTACTTTGTTACACGTTGCTAATTACCTACTTAAAATATATTCAGGTGTATTTACTTACCAACAAGAACTCTCTGCAAAGCGTGGTGTGTAGAAGTGTAAAGGGCTTGCATTTTTCTGTCGCGATGTTTTTCATTTCCAGACTCTAGAACTGTGAGGGCTGCTTGTAATTGTTCTTTAGCCTCCTCGAGCTCTCCTGAAGCCCAAAGCGAAAATCCTAGACGATGACGAACACGTGCCTGAAACGAAAATAAAAAATATGATGAAACGTTCCTTAAGATCCAAGCTACATGATTCTATTTCTTTTAAATACCTCTTCATCAGCATCAGACAAGCCTTCTGTAGCCGCTAATGCTTGTCTTAAATAAGAGACAGCACTACCGCAAGCTCCCATTGCTAAATGAGCTCTGCCTAAGTCTGCAAGGGCTTGAGCACGACCTCGGGTGTCACCTGGAAAAATTGTATTGTTTTATATGCTTCAGGCTCTAGACAATATCGTTAAGACTTTAATTTAATATTAATATGTTACCCGCAGCCGTAGCGTGTCGAAGTCTGGATTCATGCCATCTAGCGGCTTCAGCATGACCACCCATTGATGCGTGAGCTGCTCCTAAGCCACCGCATGCTCTAGCCTGTGGAAAACAAATAACAAAAATAATAAACAAAAATAATAAAATAATTACGACTACAAAAGTCTGAAGTGTCCTGCAAGATATATTACCTGTAAATGTGTAAGGCCGAGCCTATGTGCCAGTTCCAGTTCGGCTCTGTGTTGTCTTATTGCTGCAGCATGGTCTCCTAGAGCATGTTGGGCCATACCGAGTGAATGACATGCCTCTGCTTCCATTATGTGATTGTTTAATTCTCTGTTATATAAAGACACGGAAATGTTAGTTTTCCAAATCTATAATTCCAACTTATTGTGTATTTGTATTTTAACCGTTTACTTACTTAGCAATATTTTTCTGATGTTCCAAGCAGGATACAGCTTGCTCTAAGTTACCGAGGGCAATGTGCAACGCACCGAGTTCCCCATAGGCTTGAGCTTTAGCTTCTGGTACACCGAGTTCGTGTGAGACTACCAGTCGCTTTTCTAAGCATACTAAGGCTTGTTGAAGATTGCCTACAGACCTGTAAATTAAAATTCATGAACATTAAAATCGACAAATGACCTTATCATTATTTGAATAGGAGTTAAGATAGCTTCATACTTATGACTCTGTCCCAATCCACGATAAGCGCGTTCTTGCTCTCTAGAATTGTTTAGCTTCAAAGCTGCAGCTAAATGTTGTTCATGATATTTGGCGGCTTCATCTGGGTCTCCTAATGCGTCATAGCAATCTCCCAATGAACCGAGAGCTCTTGCTTTATCTAATTGACATGTTGGTGTATTCACACGTTCTAGGATTGCCAGTTGCTGTAAAATAAAAATGGTATTATTTATTAACAAAATACTCAAGAAGTTATTATTATCTACATTTTTAGTACGCTAAACATAAAAAAATACAATGTGTACCTGCTCCAAATATCCTATAGCATCTTCATAGTGTCCCATATTTAATTTGGCAATTCCCAAATTGCCATACGCTTGCGCTTCTAACGCGCAATCTTGTAATTCTTGAGCTCTTTCCAGTTGTTCCTGCAATGACGGAAACGTATCAAATGATCAAACTTCTCAATTTAAGAAGGATTGAGACAATTAAATCCAAGACTTGAATCATAGTTTGCCATCAGGATGATCAACTTACTCTGTAGCATCTGGCAGCATGAGAGTAGTGGCCTAGAGCCATATGTACGGCTCCAAGATGTGAATGGGCTCTGGCTTCCCCAGCTGCATCACCTGCCTCTTGGCGGAGTGTAAGTTCCTGGAATTAAATTATTGCATTCGAATCAATGTTCAGAAGAGTAAAGCCTACTTTATTATATTACATCTTTCATTTCGTAAAGATTACTCTTCTGAACATAAATGAAATACCTATATTTACCTGTGTGTGATGCCCTAACGCAGCATCCAGTCTTCTTTGCAATCTTCTTGCTAGTCCTAAAGCTCCACAAGCAGCTGCTTCTAAAGATCGGTCTCTAGCCTGAAATGGCAGAAATTATTTTTTGATGAATAAGTACCTTATATCAAATTAGTATCACCAATACCAGACTCTTTTTAAAACATACCTGTCTTGCAAATCCAAGCTGCCTCTGATACATTTTAACAGCTTCTTCAACATCTCCCATCTTGATCAATACATCTCCAATATTGCCCAACGCCCTGAACTTTCCTTGCAAATGTTGGGTCATATGCGCTATTGCCAGGAAATACTTCTGACATTCCAATGCAGTCTCTAAGTTGCCCAGAGCAAGATGTGCAAGACCGAGGTTGCAATATGCTCTACCCATGTTCATTTTATCTTGAAGATCTTTGGCTAATGAGAGGTCTTGGTCATAATATCTGTAATTATCAAAAACACATAAATAAAACTGGATATTTACATATGTTTAACAAAATACAACAACTAGTATATCATACCTGACCGCTTCCCTATAATTCCCCAAGCAATAATGAGCGTATCCCAAGAAATGGCACGCTTTGGCCTCAGCAGTTACATCTCCTAACTCTTGTGAGAGCATCAAGTGTTGTTCGTAGTAAGGTACTGCTTGAGCGAACTCTCCGCGAGAGGACAAGCAGTTTCCGAGATTTAGAAGAGCACATGCTTCACCGGCTGCGTCTTTTAGCTCGCGTGCTATTCCTGCAATAAACAAAATGTTCAATCAGTCACTATAAATTGAAATAACTCCTGTCAGTAGAGGTACTTATTAATAGTTTTTTCCAAGGCACTGTCTGACATTCATGTTGTTGTTGCTTACCTAAATGAGCACGATAATGGAACAAAGCCATATCGTGAGCACCCAGAGCTTGATAAGCGACTGCCAAGTTTCCATGCGTAGACGCCTCTGAACTTCTGTCGTGGACTTCTTTGGATATCGTTAGCTCTTGTTTATGATACTTGATGGCTTGTTCGTAGAAACCTGCCGCGGAATACGCGTTACCTATGTTTCCGTATGCTCGACCCATTCCTGCTTTATCCTGTAGATATAAGTACATTTTATGTTTATTCTTGCTATCTTAAAGAATGTCGCTAAAGTTATAATGTCATGTACTTACTTGAAGCTGTCTAGCTATAGATAAATGAGCTTGGTGTAACTTCAATGCCGCATCGTGTTCACCTAACAGCTGATAGACTATTCCCAAGTTTGAACACGCTCGGCCCTCTCCCACCTGATAAATATAAACAAGAATATTATGTAGGTATGTAAAGTAGAGAAGGAAAAAAAAATTATAATTGTCCCATTTTTACCTTATCCCGAGCAGCCAGAGCTACATCAAGTTGTCGTTCATGCCACTTTTTTGCTTGTGCGTAGTCACCACCACATCTCGCAGCATGGCCTAAACCAGCATATGCTCTTGCTTCAATGGCTCTATCTCCTAAATTCTGGGCTATTCGCAAAACATTTTCATGGTATGCTATTGCTTGTGAGAAGTTTCTTCTGTAATGGTACGACGACCCTAGATTGGAGTAGGCTCTGGCTTCTTCAACCTGGAATTTGTTAATATTGCATAGAGGTAAGTAAGTACTAGTGCTTATCTGTTCAACTCTGAAAATATCTAGTTAGTTTTTCACTTTTTACTATTGTAATAGCGTGTTCTTTTAGTTTCTAACTAAGTACTTATTCTTACCTGATCACCCAACCGCCTCGCAAGTCTCAAATGCTGCGTATGACAATCCACAGCGGAATCGAATTCTCCCATGGCCAGATACACGGCTCCAACATTTCCGATCTCTCTCGCCTCTTGTAATCTGTCGCCCATTTGTTTCACCAGCTGGACACATTGCTTGTGACTGGCCAATGCGTTCGGATAGTCGCCTATAGCCGTGTACACGTGCCCCAGTGACGTTAATGCAGCGGCTGCTGCTTGTGTGTCCTGAAAATGAAAGTCGTATAAATATTTAGAATTTAATGTATTTGAAAAACTTGACTTAAAATGTAAGCATATGGCACTTCTTATTGGCTGCCACCAACCATACCTTTTTATACTGCTGGTGGTGACTTAACTTAGTGTAGCAAACAAAATAAATAAATATCTAAACAAAATCTTATTTGGAAGTTAAAATGTAAATGCACCCGTTAGAAATGTCTGGACGTGGTCTGGACATTATATGCATACTGGGTTATAATGGCAGTTTATTTTGCAGGTTGGTTATTGTTATTGTCTCTGTCTGTCTTATAAGTTTGAAAGATCATAGACAGTGATGGAAATATTTCCCGATGTTAAGGTACATACTACTTGCGCGTACTTCTACACTAGTGTGTACCTATGGTAATCTGAACATCTTACAATTTCAATCCAATCGTAGCCTAAAGTAGATCTGCGGTAAATTTTTATGAACCTATCTAGCGAATGTTCACAATGCAATATCGTAAATTCCTATAGACATTTTATACCTCAGTATCCGTCCAAACTCAAATTTTATTGGTTTAAGAAGATAACAAACCCATACAAGGAAATTTTAGTTGTCATTCAATACCTGTATGCGAATTTTATGAGTTCGAGGAAATTCTTATGCTTTCAAAGGAAGGTGAGAACTGTATACCGATTAAATGCGGTCACTAATATCTTTATTACTATGCATCTCAAAACAGATAGGTATGTTAATGTTCCGTTTGTCAGTTTCCATATTTTATGTTGAAATATGAATAGCTTTTCATTCAGATTTTCTAACTTATATTCCAAGCACGATACGATACGACGAAAACTTCCAAAATCCAAACTTAATATTCTACTGCATCCACTTTAAACAAATAAAGGTATTAAAAGCAAATAAAAGATGCGTAGAGCGCATCCTTTGTTGAGGAAGTGGGACAAAGGGAACACATAGCAAGAAACAAAATAAAAAATATAAGTCGACGACAGACCGCCAATAGGGCTTTTGTCTCGGCGTAGAGCTGGGACGCGGGACTCGAGTTTACTTCAAATATCGATTTTATTCCACAAAAACTACTTGAATGGGGTATACCATTTGAATCGGAATCTAAAACTGAGATGTGAAAATGAGGATATAAAGCAATTGCTAAGTTATACGTACTAATTTTTGAGCTATGTGTAAACTTGTGCAACATTTTGATGAATATGGTACCATGCTGTTTGGCAGCACTAAAGTCGGACTGACAATCAGGCTAATTAAGTATGTGCAACAAGATAGGATAAGGCAGTGATTTACATACTGCCACCATTCTTTATTTCGTTCAGCGAGACGTACGACTTAAAAGGTGCATTAAGTGCTTCAATATGAATTAGTTGTAGAATTTATAGGACTTTTTAGGCGCTTTTTAGCGCCTAGAGCAAAAAGTATTGGAATGTCGGACATCCTGCGGCTAGCCGAATGAAAGATAAAGTCTAAATAGTTTCTCCACCCGTTGATAGGCGGAAAGCGAACCGTAGCTAACGTAAGAACTGATTCCGATAGGAGCAGACAATTATGTTTAGGTATAGGTACCCTTTTCTTTCTCTTAGATTTAAGGTACGTGTGGTGCATAATTTAACGCGAACCTATAAGACTGGTGTGTAAATTATATTACAATTTCATATTACAACACCACGCTATGTGGAGGGAACGTAATGATCTAATATTTTTCGTAGATTTTATAATCATACTTATGCGCTTAAATTGGCTAGTATATATTGGTTTTATTGGTGTATTCCTAGTGTTTTATGTGGAAAAGGGTTAATAGCTTTGAACTCATAGCACTTACCTACGTGGTAAGTTTGTTTCGTTACTATCTCCATGCAACACTGTATTTCATAGTCAGTGTGTGTGGGGTTTAAATAATGTCGGAATGAGATGCGCGTTTATCAGGCCTTATTATTCCATTGTAAGTCTGTGCGAGGTATTACTCACACGCGTTTCTACAATGATATCTCGTATTTGTTATAAACGCAACTACAGTCTTCAATTGCTATTAGTAAGTTTGCGAGAGGTCTTGAATGTTTTCAAAGGAAATGACCGCACATAGGACGTAGCTATTTCAAAATTCAATGTGTATGTGATTTCCTTGTACGGATTTGTATGGCCAACAACGTGGAAGTTGAGAATGGTAATAAACATATTCTATGAAAATAACATAAGATTTGCTGCAGCTATCTCAAACAGATAAAAGTCCGAATGCAATGGCATTCTGGCTTTTATACATTAATAAACTGAACTCACATCTTCGTCTAATAGTCATAAAAATGTTTTAAAACTGGTTAGGTAAATTATAAAATTATATTGCTATAAAGATAACGAAGTCTAAAAGGGAAGGTACTTACATTAAGTAAGTTTTATAAACATAATAAACACATACCTAGGTACTCTTTTAACCGCTTAATAATAGAGAGCCATTTCTAAAAATATTTACTTAGGTATTAGTGTAATCGTACCTAAGTACATACTGTAAATTTCACTACTAAGGCTTTTCAGCTAACTTATGTAAGTACGTTACGGACTGAAATAGAAACTAATTACACTTGCCTTTGAAATGTTTACGTGTAGAAATTGTAGTCGCTCTAGTAATTGAATTTGCTTTCTTATGAGAGCGGCTGAGAGGCGGAGAGGCGGTGAGTTGTGAAGTTCATACTGTTCCGAAGGCAGTCCTTTCACTATCCTTTAATCTGGCGAAGCAATTGGAATGCCTCCATCGATAGCACCTGCTCCGGCTATTTAGGGCAGTTCCACATTGCTCGATTAATGGCACCGCCTTTGAATCGCCGACTATCAATGACTATTTTACTGTCCTTATATTTTCTTGAGTAGGTAATTAATAAAAAAATGTTCTTTGCCTTTTAGGGAGATTATTATAGCTTTCATTTTAATGCAGCTGTAATAAAAATCCCGACTAAATCGCAAATTTTATCTTCGTCTTTATGAAATACGATAAAAAACATCTTTCTAGATTCTTTATACGTGTAATAACCACCTAGGTGTATCACGTACTTTATCATAGGCATTCGCTAATGAAGCCGCCTCGGCCACTCACATGTCACTGTCAAATTATTCGCGGGGCATGTGTGCTCGATCTCTGCACTCGGGTGCACGTCGCGTCGCTACTCGCCACATCTTTCGTTTTATCGCTGCTGACACTTGAATATCACCTTTCGGAAGTACTCCATTGAAATAATGTATACGTAATTTATTTATTTCAACAATTTTAAAGAGCTTAAGAATTAAAGAAGAAGCTAATACTGATTTACTAAGAACCATATTTAACGGACGACATCTTACAAGGAATGAAGAGACGTTCATTTGAAGCGGCCAACCATAACTTGCTATGTACGGCTCGTAATATGTAGTTCGATTAAAATCAAACGTTTTATTTGCAAACTCCGCAACCTACAGTATAACCGACGCTGGGGCCTATTACATTACAGCTTAGCACGTAGGCCAGGGCTGTATTAAAATAAATTCTATTCCTTACACAATACTAAAATTGTTCCCAAGTCGTCGCAAGTCGATTATATGGGGTTTAATGACGTGGAACACACGAAGTCGAACCTGAAACCGACGCCAGCAAGCGGTAGTCATTATTCGCGCTCTCCTCTTACTAGCAAATTCTTTGTTAGCAACATTTCGTGGTTATTTAAAATGTCGCGTTTTTGTTGAATGCCAGTCGCATGGAACGCAAATAAATATTTTTTTACGACTGTTTGTTCTTAAGATTGTTAAGCGGTGACGGTGGCGCGGGCGCACCTTGTGGCCTATGCAGTATAGTATAGAGTGTGTGTGTAGTGTACTTGGGTTATGTGCTTTTATACAGCGAAATATTTAAAAAAAATTGACATTGAAGCTATTTTACTAGTGATAGTAGTGGAAATGGTAACTTACAGTCCTGTTTATAGGAATTTCATTTCTAAGTGCAAATGATTGAACTTAAAGAATTCAGGGAATGCGTATAAAATATACTTCGTATTCAAGAATCGAGACAGGAAACAGTGTTTGTGGTCAACGAGAGTCTTTAAATAAAGTTAGCGACTTTACACGGGCCAGCCTTTGGCACCTAGCAACACGAGAATAGGTGAAAAATGTAATCTCAACTCTTACACTAGGAGGTCATCAACGTTACCATCATGAAACTAAAGCACTGACATGTCAATCTAAAGCCACATAAATACTTTACATTGTTGGTGTATTTTATTAGTAATTTAAGTTGTTTCACTGTGGATTTCTATACTCAAGCTTACACTGTTATCGATAAAGTCCAAATTAGTTTGGAGGTTCACCTTTATTGTGTGCTGGACGAGCTATTAGCAGTACGTAAGTGGTGTATTTGCTATTGAAGTTTGTGTAGAGTGTAGAGCACCGTGGGCGGCGACCGGCGAGCGGCCCTCAAAGTCGTTCAGACGTTTAATCTCTTTTCGCATTTTGTTCATCGGCCATTTTAGCGTAATCCCGGTATCTGATGCGATCAGACTTGAAACGGACGCACTTATGTCAGTTTAGGGCTGCTCATGGCATCTTACTGGAAATTAATTCACAATTTCAAAATATGGTTTTACAGTTAACTGTTCTATTAGACGTAATGGTTATAAATTTAATTAACGTTTACTGCCACAGGTGCAGTTTTGAATATACAAAACAGTAATAAACCTACTTTGAATATTGATCATGACACCGGGGTGTGGTTTTAGGATGATAGATGAAAATCTAGCAATTAAATACCTACTACGAAGTTTTTCTCAGATATTCAGAAATGTTTCGTAACTGAGTGCTAAGTGAGAAAACTCCAAACCTAACAGTTAAGAAGTTATTACCCGACCTTGACCCCCAGTCATGTCCCCGGTGGCGGTGTATGGTCCTCACTAGCTCATAGGTAGCAGTCGTAAAATGCTAAATGTGCATTAAAACTACATCTGCCTTCAATAATTGTTATCTTAACGTTCTGCGCATTATCGGAGCCAACGGGGGACGATCAAAATGTAAATTTTATTAATACCACCGAATGGACATTCCTTTTAATCCCTTGACTTTAACTGCACAACTCTTAGTATGTAATCGAACGTGAATATAATTATTATAAGTACTTTACCAACTGTTTTTGTAGCAAATTTTCCAAAAAAAAAAACATCAAATGTAATAATACGTCGATGAGTTTTATACTCGTACATCTCTTGCCGTTACAGATTTTTAAACTCAAGTACATAAATTTAATTGATGGAGACAGCCATTGGAACCGAACATAATTTATTTTATTTGTTACCCGGTATAAAATTACTTCATTTATGTCGATCAAACCGGAGAAGCAATGAATTTGAAACGTTTAAATTGTGCAGCTATAAAGTTTTCAGTTTATTCTTGCGTATACAATAGTGGCGTGAACATTCGTTATTTCATTTGCGAGGGGAGAAGGGTTACTGGCGTTATTTATGTAAATACCTTATTGTGCGCCGGGAAATACTAACGTTGCTATGCTGGGCTAAATTGTAGGTGGGTACTGTTCATAACTACTTCTCATAAAAGAAAGTTCGCACGTAGTTAACATGAATTTGCCATCTTTGTAAGTAGACACTATTTAGACATATTATTAAAGAGAATCCAAGGTTATAAGTATCAAAGTATTCAATTTGTCATATTATGTTTGAAAACTCTAGGTGCTCCAGGAACTAAGTACCTAAATAAATTTTCTTTATAAGTAAGGAAACCGTTACTTAACAAATGGCACGACCTTGTCTAAATTCCTAGAGCGGTTACATTTTCCCTTTAAGTCGCACCCAACAGCACCACTCTGTTTCCCAGCGACGATCCTGCTGTTACTAAATGTTAATTGGAATTGTCAATGCCGATGTATAAAGCGCCGCCGCCATAGACGTGCGATTGCTTTCAAATGAAGTACATTTGGATTCCGAATGCTTACACAATTTGTTCGCTACTATCCTGAATACTGTCCTGTCCTGTGTAGTACGTCGTTAACAAACCCCGTTTGCGGTAGGCTTTAACTTTTATTGGCGCATTTACTTGGTGCCACCACTGCGCAATACTTATACTTTAGATTCAACAATGTTTTAGTATTAAATGAGAAATACTTGGCTTATTAGGATGCAATAAAGTTAATACAGAAATTTATGTATAGGTATGATAAAAAACCTGCTGTGCTGGGGAAAATGTCTTCCGGAGAGTATGGAAAGAACTGGCAGAACCGACTCGTGTTCGTAGGGTTTTTCATCAGAAGTTGACTAAATACCGCGTCAAGGTAGAGGAGAACACATAGTAAGATTGTTACTTTTCTTAGAGTCGAGTAGAAATATTGTATGCTTACCTTGCATTTCATGGCTAAAACAAGTTGGTACCGGTGTGCAGTCAAGGCGTCTTTATACGACCCTTGGCTGAAGTACGCGGCGCCAAGGTTGCCATGCGCCCGACACTCGCCCGCCGTGTCTCCCAGCGACTTGGCCACGGCCAGGTCCTGCTGCATATAGTTGATGGCTGCATCCAGCTGGCTGAGAGCCCAATGAGCTGATGATAATGCGCTGAACACTGAGCCGCTGTTGAACAATAAGAACACGTGTATGGCTTTGAATAGATGAAAATATTTCAAATTTGGAGAAAACATAATGAATAAGTTTGCATATAAGATATCGTAGGTCTATTGAAATATTTACGACTATTGCGCGGCGTCTCAATTACCTATGTTGATAAATAAATGAGAAGAACATAAAATCAGAATGTATGTGTGTGTGTGTGTGTAACCAGTTAGTGACTGCTAAAGAAAATGTTCCTTTCAAGCTAATTGCAGAAGTAGTGTTGTCGGCGGCAATCTCTTGTAACTTATAAATTACAATTTCACCGAAGAAGCGACGGTCATTATGAATAGAAATCACCCAATAAATTATAATTAGTCTGGAAAACAAACATCAGTGTAACTCCGAAAAATCCGGTTCCCCGACGTAAATAGCTCGTGTGAAACCGATTAAAATAATTCGAGATAAATATTTTAATTTGTGGCGGGGATAATGAATCAGTGTTGTGTGGTGTGTACCTCTGGGCCGAGCTCGGGGCGATGTAATTTGACAAGACGGTTTACACCTCCGGGGCTCTCACCTAAGGGTCGTCGCTTATTCCGACATTTGGACATTTTATTAGCTTTTAAATCCGGCTTGAGTTAAGTGCCAATGGTTTTTTATTTGCCATGAAATTAATAACACGTCCGCAGAATAATGTACATTCGTTTTAATGTTTAATCATTAAAAAAATATATTTATGTTTGGGTGTTTATTTATATTGTCCATTTGTAATCGTGTAATTTTTATAGAGATTTATTATTAATGAAATTTTACTTTCAAGATCATGGACAAAAGCATATATCTTTTTTAAATGAAGCCTTGAACAGCTTAAGATCATATTAAGATACAATTGAATCGAAATAAAACAAAACTACGTACTGCCTATGAATTCATATAAAGGTTAATATTTTCATACTTGAGCAATTAAAAACTGACTGTTGCTTGCTGATTATTACTAATTTAGTTTGTTAAGAACATATTTTACTGTTGATATTACTGTTGATCTACGTAGGTATTTTTTCTAAACTACAATTAAAGTTTTTTAACTAATTAAACGACACCATTAATATAGATGAATCCTTACTAAATGCTATTATAAGTCATCACCGTCTTAGGCGATCTAATCAAAGGTATCAGATAAATCAGATGACATCTTTGTGTTAGAATAGGCCCGGGGAGTGCGCGTCCGATCCATCACAGTGAGATAACCATCGGGCCGAGGTGTGGGTTTCGTCGCCTCGTCGCCTGCGCAGCAGGGCTGCTCCCAACACCAGGGTATGTTACTATAACGTGTAACTTTTATACACTCTCTAACGATCATTAAAGTAGCTCTACTTAGGACACTGAACTACATTGTTAATAGACACAGGTTAAAAAAAATCATTTTCAGCCTAAAACTGACTAAAATTCACATCGATCAAAAGCTCTACCCTGTGTACCCTGATTTTTGTAAAAAAAAGTTCCAATTATTCATTACCTAAAGGCTGGCAAATTGTAGCGCTGGAGAGTAAGTAAGCAGACCGTTACCACTTTTACCTAGCAAGAAGTAATCGGTCATGACGAGATAGAAATAGTACAGCCACAGAGGTAGCGACGAACCCTAGTCTTTAGGATTGTGGTAGCCCTGCAGCTGCAGGACTCCGGGACTCCGGGTTCCGAACCCAGCGTGACACCGGAATTATGTTGATAGCTTTTAAAATGACTCACGAAGTAATGTCTCTTATTTTATTTGTTCTAGTATTGTACAGGTTTTTGTCGGACAGGAAGTATTTAAATCAATCATCTCGATAAAATTTTTCACAATAGCTTCCGGGGTTTTTTGATTTAGGTGCACAAATAAAATTCACAAATAAATAACCTACTGAATATAATCTTTTAAAATACTTTTTTGTAAAATACCTACATTAAGAAATAGTTATGCACAAGATTAAAATAATATGTTCCATATGTAAATAAAACACTGAGGCTGCGATCCCTTATGGTATATGTCGACTTTAACGACATGCTCAGAGAGATAAGTTAGCTCAACATACTGTTTTATTCGTTACCCGGTAAAAAACAGAAAATAAATAAAGTTGGAAATGGAAAAAAGAAACTCTCGTGTCCGATAGGTAAATGCAGTAATGTACTAAGGAATGTTCCTATCCAATCATTAGGTACGGAGCAACCTTTGGTTAGGTACATTAAAATACCGTAAGGGAATTAATAGCGTCACTATATCTTAAAGAAAGCCGTTTCCATACCAACGCGTCTGCATGCTTCTCAAGTTAGTCTACAGAAAAGGAAAACTGTTCTAGTAAATGAACTAGATCGGAATTTTATGCCAAGTCCGAAAAAATGCAGATAATTTAGTTTAAGTAGGTTAAAATAACTTCCATGGGAAAGTTTTTACAATAATGACAGTAAGGCAAAGTCTATAATAATGTTTTTATTTTTAAGTGCCACCAAAACGATATTTGAACTATCCCCTAAGATTTCCTTCTTATAATGCAAAACAAAGTCAGCTAAATTAAACTCAGAAGCCAATAACAATAATTTGTATTTCATTGCGAATGCAGGAAGAGAAATCAATATGTTCATTGGTCGTACATTGAAAAACAATAAACCATAGCAATTATTTCACGGAATCCCAAGTTAAATTATAGCTGGCCGGTATTATGTATCATATACGCATTACTCCGACGTGTACTTATTCACACAATTTATGTTGTCTTTATTTCTTGCTTGCGGAGGTATAAATCAAAATGTCGAATTGCTACAAAGATAAGCGCTTTTAAATATAAATTATCCTACTGTCATCGAGTAGAGTGCGCTGATTAAAATATGTAATTATATGTACGCATAATCATATGCGAAATATCTGCAAATCTTAATTATGGGGGTTACTTGTCTTCTTTTTAGTTGCTATTGGATTTCAAGTTAGAATCAACGAAATACCAACTTTTCGGACTGAAGTAACAAGTACCCTTTAAAAGATAAGATCTGTTCCCTGAACGCAAATAATATTACGGAACATTCTTAACGTTTCATTTTAAAATGTCTCATTAATGTAATCTTTCACTCCGGCTGTTTATCACGGGTCGAACGTGCAACATTGCCGATTAAAAATAATAATGTCGGGACCTAATGAAGCCACAGTCATTTGTCTTCTTCTTATTTAGCACTCCTTGACTGGTGTTAAGTGTGAAATATGTTGGTAAGAGGTTCGAAGATAATTTCATGGCGGCTAATTATAAGGGAAAATAATATACGGCAGATTTTTGGCTTCTGACATTCACGACTATCAGTCTGGAAAATGCCTTAGTCGGTTATTGGTTAAGTATATTTAGAAGAATGTTATATGTTATAATAACCACTTAAGTTGTAAAAGTAATGTGTTAAATAAACGTTTAGTGTGAATCTTGTTTATGTTTATTACCTACCCCTTCATGTTGAGGAATTGTAGCTCCGCATAGTTTTTAATACTTACTTAGTCATTAAATTTGTGGCGTTTTTATGGTCTAATCAGGGTTTAATAGGTGAGTACATAGGTATAGAATTTGAGTACGCATTAAGTAAGTAATTGACAAATAATAAAATAGGAATGGTAAGCTACTTCGATGACATGGTTTTGAGTTATAAATATAGTTATAACGGCTGCAAAGAGATGTGTAGTAAAGGTTCAATTATTCCGTGAATATTGAAGATTGCTTCAAGATGTTGTTGTTGTTGATAGTTGATAGTTGCGGAAAACGCTGTTAAAGCTAACACTCCATTAGTAAGTCCTTGCAAAAACACAGTTAAAGCATTTACGATATTTAAAGGATTATAAAGAATAACTCTTCTGTCACTAGGGGTATGTGAGGTATCTTACCGCAATTTAAGTGAGCAGGATCCAATTCTGAGAGCTGCCTCCAACACCGTGACTGCAGCCTGGTACTGCCCAGCTGCCAACAGTTCCTGGCCGACCACCTGACAAAACAAGTGTTGTGGTTACTTTTACCTGCTGAGCTTTATTTGTGGATAAACAAAAATGAATGTAAAACAACATGAACAATTTAATTGATTGAAGACTTTTTAACAGGTACTAAAAATGTTCGATAACCATAGCGTTATAAAGATACATGAAATACACGATAAAAAGAAATGTATTTAAACATTTTTGCGAACATATATTACAATGAAACAGCAAAAATACATTTAAAAGGTTTATGTTATCAAAATGATCCAGTTAATGGTATTAAAAATCAAATTACACCGAAAACTCTTTAATACCTAAATCCGATTTCAAGTAGGTATTTGTACCGCAACCATAATCTTTATATTGAATGTCGGCAGCAAAGCGGCGTTTTTATTCCTGGTAGTTGAAATCCTGAGCTTTGAGGTAATTTACTCTGTTATTCGTAATAACAATAAACTAATGTACCGAAAATGGGAGTTTGAGTATCACCGGCGATCGCAAAAAGCGCGACGAATTTTTAAAAACCCATTAGTGTTGTATGGTGTCTGTAAAATATTCTGCTAACGATCTGACTTATCTCTTTATGAAGCAATAATGTTTGGACTGTTTGCGGAACACCCAAGAGGAGTGCGGTGATATTTATACGTCTAGAGTTAGACTGAATGTCTTTCTCATGGAGTCTGAGTTCCTAGTACTGATTTATGTTATGTGCAGGGGTTGACGCAATGTCACTGGCGACCATGCGCCCATCTAGGTAGGACATTAAATGACTTTACTGGTAACAAATCTTTCCAACGAAGTACTAGTTAGAATTCGATTAATTATTCGAACAGTTTTTTGTTTAAAATAAACTAGATAATGAATGAGAACTCGACACGTTCTCGCTGTCTAGGTACCCGTACTCAAATGTAGAGCCATGCCAGAGCTTTGTTTGTATTTGAAACCTGTGTCAATAACATAGCCAAGGTAAGTCAAAGTCAACGCAAAAACCTGAGCCGGATCTCAGTGCAGATTAGAGGAGAGCCAAAAAAACCGATTGTAAGTAATTTGCCAAAGTATTCACGTAAGTAATTAATTTAACGTGTAATTTGCCAACGTAATGGGTGAGGGCTCTCGATATAAAATAGTATCGAAATATACGATGACGCTATCCAAACGTACCTACAAGGTTTTGTTAATCAATATTTTTTTCAAAGATGTTTACAATCAGGATTACCTAAAGTTGGATTCGCTAATAAAAGTTATGGCTTTTTTTTCTGAATATAATTGTTGGTTGTATGTCTTAGTAAACAGGTTTAGTAAGCGATACTAATTTGATTTCTCATTAGAACAGTATATTAATCATTAAGGAGACCTAGAGGGCTGGCATCAGAACTATTTCCTTATCTTATTGATCTTGTAATAAAAAGCCAAGACTCAAACTACCTAGGTAGGTGCACAAGTTACCTTATTATAATAACAAGTTATCTATTGCTATAATCAAGGAACTGTCTGGTCAAAAGAAGATAATATATAAAATTCTACTTTTGAATGTATCTTTTATTTTTTATGCATTGGAATTGAAAGTAGCAGCCATGTCGTGGTAGCCGGCCGCGATCCCGCGTCGCTGCCGATCAACTGTCGCGCAGATTGTATGTAAATCCAGGCGGACCAAGTATTTATGGGCCTTTGATCACTCCAATACTAAATACTGGGGAAAACTTTCGAGGAGTCAGCATTGCATAGCTTTTAAATTGACGTTGTATTTCTTTCAAGTCTTTTTATTACCTACTTATTAACTACATATACAACATGCCTACTTATGAGTTACTTTATGTAAGGTCTCATAACGCTAAAGTACATTTCGCAATAAAATTATAGTAGCAAGTACCGAAGTTTTAATTATTAATTGAAACTCATTAATGTGCATTATCTTAACAACGTACTATAAAACAGTTTTAAGTGCTATAATTAAAGAGAAGCTAATACGGTCTCTCGTAAGCCTATTTCGTATGCAACCGCAAGTTGCAGCCATTGTTTCGTCTGGTAAATGCGCCAAAAAATGGCCAGACGTCCGACTGGCGGAATGTATGCAAAGAGCCTTGTGTATGGGGCGCTTAATGTCAGCTTCAAGCCAGTTCTCTTGCTTTTGTTTTTCAGTCAGCGGCTAGTTATATCTAGAGTTGCATTTCAGATGTCGATCGTACGTCTGTCCGTGCTATAGGAAAGACATCAAGAAATACTCGCCGGACACGTAAACTATGTGATATTATTTAGACTTTGGTGTACGGAATTGTTGGGAAAGAAAGGTAGTTGCATGTTGACAGGAAAGTTTTGTTCGATACTTACAGGACATTGCTAAATATTATTAGCAAAGTGTTGACAATATTACATTGAATTGGTTAGATTAGGGACTTTGTTACCTACTTTTTGATACTCTTAAGAATAATAACATAAGATGGGCGTAAACAGGAACTATTTGTTTTTTTTTGGGTTTTTAATTGCGTTCGTATTTCGTATAGGTTTTATTCGTTCCACCTGGATTTGAAGACGCATGTGAGTGACGCACACATTTCCGGAGTTTAATGGCAGGCGGTATCGACGGGTACCGATCGAACAGGACCCAACAGACTGAATAAATACCTTTAAACAAGAATAAATGAGACTAAGTAAGTTTAAATTCGATCCGAGTACCGTCTCGGTTCACACAATATTTTATACTGGTTTACTGCCTATTTATGCTGCCTTTTTGGAGAAAATAACGATGTTCGAGAAATAAAGGTTGAATAAGGTTCGTTGAATGGACGCGGCCCTGGATAAATTGTAGCCTTCGTTTGTTTCCCGCTCCTTTAAGGATTTCGCGCAATTAACTGACAGTCCTCAAACTATAAAGTACTTAGACTTGAGTCACCGTAGTTATTTAAGGGCTGAGCTATAATTATGAAACTTACATCCTGAGACGGGAGATAACCTAGGGAGGTAACTATTATAGAAAGCATGCACAATGTGCTATCAATTTCTGTACTCGACTAGACTGAACATTAAAAAATACGATGAATAAAGCTTTTACGATGAAGGACCTTCTTAAATCGATCATAAATTTGTTTTTAACGAGCTAAATAGCCATTAGCGTCTTTCGCATTAAGATTTTTAAAAGAAAACTCTTCACCGCTTCAAGATTTTGTCTATTTTTGCGTTTCAGAAAAAAAATGAAAATATTGATAATTCCACATGGACCATTTGACTTGTAATAAATAGCTAATTGCAGCACATTAAAGTTAACACTCTATTAAAACTCTATCATGGAGTTCATGGACTTTTAACAAAGTTTCACATGGAGTCTCCTTGTGAAACTTTGTTGTTAAGACTCAGAATAAAACTTCTGAATAAGAAAGAATAAGATTTCTGTATCATGGGGAAACTCCTTGACAAAAATAAGAATCATAAATAACAAAGACACCCTTATGCCGCATGCGTTGAACGGTGTGGATGTAGGTACCTATCAATTAATACCACTTTGATACTTACAGAAATAAGCACAAACGGCGACTGGTCAAGCTTCATAGCCTCCAGCTGCCTGAAGGTAGGCTCGAGCGTGGTTCTGAGCGGGGACTTGAGGGAGGCTTCAACCAGCGCAGCCAGGAGTTGCCGTGACGACGGCTCCACGCCCAGTCCTGAGCTGAAGGCTGCGAGAGCCTCGCCGTGACGTCCCAGACATTGAAGGGCCACTCCTGAATATATAACAGTTATGTAGGTAAAATAATAAAAAAATACTTAATTAGATATCGATATTTATTAATTTCCATTTATTGTTCTGTGATTATAAATCAGGATCACATAAACATAAATAGCAAAGTAGGGGACGGAAGCTACTGTAATTAAAACATAATTCTGAACACAATCTACGTTTTAACATTTAATATGAAAATGTAGTAAATGAACGGAATCTTTATGGGTTTCCGTTTACGGTATTGCATTTATAGTGGTTGCTCCTGTTGCATATGCTTTTATATTTATACAATACATTCAATGAATATTTAATATCTGGATGATTAACTAGGAATAAATGGGTTCTTATATGAAAGAAAGTTGACTTAATTGTAGGTACGTGATAGAAATTTAAAAATAATCGCATAAATTGGAAGTGAATTGCTACGGATATTGACCAAAGCGGTAATTTCGGAATAATAAAAGCAATTTATAAGTACAACCACTTCACAAGATACATTACGATGCGAAGTGAAAGTGATTTGTGAACAATAATGGAAAAGTATAAAAAATATCTTGGTACAATGACTGCACGCGAGTGAATAACTGAATAACCGTAACAGTAATGACAAGAGACTGTCATTAAATAAGCGGATTAAATATTAAGTAATAGTTGATTTTATTCGTGTAATATGCACATAAAAGAACTATAAACGGCATTATCTGCCAACACAAAAGCAAAGATCTTGAGTTCCGGAAAATTTTACGTTTGCTTTGATCTAAAAACGATATAAGGCAATTGGTCTTTGCTCAAAAGGTCTACATGGAGCTTGTTTAGGGGAGGTTAATCTACTCTTACCTTGCCGGTAGTATGCTTTAGGCCAGTTGGGACATAACTCCCTCGCTCTTGTTGCATCTTGGAGTGCTGCTGCAAACTGACCTTGCTTTAGTCTGGCGGCTGATCTGTTCGCAAAATTACAAAGTATTAAAAGCCAAATATTTACAACAAACTGTTTCTCTATTAGACATGGGAATTATAAATTCAGGAATCAAGCTTTTTGACTGCCTCTCTGGTAGATTTTGACTATTTATCCCAATGGTCTCCAATTCACATCAATGGGTTTTTTAACTATTTCAACCTATATTTATTATTATGAAAACACTTTACCTATTGCTATAAAGTATATGATTGGCAGGATCTAGTGTGAGGGCGTCAGTGTACAGAGCGACAGCTGTGGCGAAGTCTCCGGCTTGGCAGGCTGCGTTGGAGGCCCGCACTTTCTCCACAAAGAGCGCCCTGGACGCCGCCCCGAGGGAGGCCGAGCCTGTTGGCTCTATCTGGATTAGGAAATACAATATTAGTTTAACTAGATACTACATTGTCCGGAAGCAAACATTGTCTAACTAAACCAGAGATAGTATGTTACTCGCAGAATTTATCAACGGACCCCCTGATAATTAGAAAGAAGAAAAGTTTTGACTATTTGTTTCTGTTTCTATAATAACTACTAAGCATTTAGTAAATATTGTAAATAAGCTAGTATAAGCATCGTATCTGACTTATCATGAATTTCACAAAGAGGCATGTTGATCTCCGAATATAATTTAAAAACACTTGACTTTGTAAAAGTACATTAAAGTTTAATGTAAAGGTTAAGTATATTTTAATGTTACATAAACCTGCCTATAAAACGTTAATCGTTTTACTTATTTCGAAGAAATTAACGTTTCCAGTCGTAAAATATACATTACATTACAGTGTTGGCATCAACTTCTGTGGAGTTTCTAGATATTATGAAAAAGAATGGTCAAGCAGAATTTTCTACACAATATCTACCTATCCATCGATCTGCGAATATGTTCATTGAAGAAGTATTCGATTGTAAAAATTAAGTTTAAAAATGTAATCAGTTGAGAGTGGTCGCCTTAGCCCGTAGGTGGCCGTTCCATCTGACCTTTAAATTAAAGAACTTGACTCCTTTTCGCATGTATCGACCAGATTCAAATTAATCGATTCATACGAATCGTGACTCAACTTTTATCGATTTTAAATTCGATTCTTTCGCCTCAGTGGAATATCAACCTTGTACTCGGAGCTATTGATTTTAATTGGATCAGACTTTAATAAGCTCGTTGGATGTTAGGGATTTCTCGTTAATGATGAAACCAGTGCAGTGCTGTGTTGTGATGAGATCGTGGAATAAGTTCGATGTGACAGTTTTAATCCATTACAGAGGTAAAGGTTCCAAGTGAGGTCTCTTTTGTGAAAGACTTATCTTTCCGTCAATTTCCTCATTATGATCATTTTGTACGTTAAAGATGCTGATGTAAATATGTTAGTTTTACTTAACTATTTGACTACATACTTATAGGTAACAAATAATTATTTTTTGTATGAAAAATCGATACAAAAAGTTGACGATTGATACAGAATCGATAATTTGTAAATCGACATCACACTTGGCTATTAAAGCCGGTTTCACTATCGAATGGAAAGTGATGGATAACCGCGCGCAGCGTTACAGCATTCTCATACTTTAATTTAAATGGAATGCATATTAATATCGTATAATTATAAACAAAATGAAGCTATAAAAATACCTATCTATTTATTTATTGGTAATGATATCTGGTTTTGATTTGATGTCGGTACCTATATAAATATTTTGAGATGTTTATGATACTTCATGCAGCAAGAATTTTTATTTATTTGAAAGTTGGAATGTTCACATAAATATTTTGAAGTGATCAGTGAAAAAAAGATAAGTGGTTACGAATTTCAGAAAGAACTAATTTAATAGGTATTGTATTTAAACAGTTATCCAAAGACGTTATATGTTAGTTGCTGTCAGGCCAATAACATCAAACTACTTCATATGCATAAAGGCACAAAGGACAAATAAAGAATGTAAAGAACATTTAAAATAAAATTATAATATAAAGGGATGACATCAACGCTACGTGATGCCGTAACTAATAAATAAAAAGTAGATAACAAATGACAACCTGCTACTGAATTCCTAAACCCTTTCTTCAAATTGTACCGTGGATCCTCTCCGTTTCAATGTGGGTTCCGGCTGATTCAAATTCAAAAATAGGTTTTATTTCATTCAAATTATCAAAGATGTTTTGAATGCTTTTCAATTCGTAAACATGTGCCTAATTGTACATAAAGGCTCAATAATAAAAAAACCTCTATTGTTGTCACAATGTTTAAAACGTATAACCTCTTAGCCTATGACGTCATATTCAACTAGAATTTTCTTAGAAGTAATTTTATTTTTGGGTGGATTAAATATTCCAGTCTCGTAGAGAGAGACCCTTAAAACTAAGGATTGTAAAATGTAAGCGGAGCCGCGCACTGCGCGTGAGTTGCTCGCTCAGCGCAGCACGCTCGCCGCTCGCCACCTGCGCTATCTAGCCGAGCGCATCGGAAGCAACACGGTTTTTTACCATTTTTTCTCACGAACCGCATTCCCTTACCTCCCCGGACCCGCCAACGTTCCAACAACGTCACATTTCTTCGCAGCACACAGCATACATCGCCTCATCACAGCCCACTTTCATCTACTCGTACTTAAAGAACACGTAATGTATTACTTCACGGGTAAAAGATAAACTTTTCTGCTTTTCTTAGAGGATATGTGAGTGAAGGCACGTGTTGCGTTCGCCCTTTTACCTATGGCCCGGTACACACATTGTTTCTTGAGAGGCATAAGGGTCAGCGCAGACAGAACGGAGCGCAGCGGAGAGGATTTTATTACCGCACTTGAAAATAAACCTTAAATTTTTTACAATTAAGTGCATAAATGCTCGAACCGGCATTCCCGCGCATCCTCGAGGACGCGCGAGCAGGTGCGAGCATTTATGCACTTAATTGTAAAAAATTTAAGGTTTATTTTCAAGTGCGGTAATAAAATCCTCTCCGCTGCGCTCCGTTCTGTCTGCGCTGACCCTAAAGAGATCTTTTGACTTGAAACAATGACGGATGGTTTCGAATGTTGTTAATAGAGCTTTTGGGTTCCAAACGAGTTTTTCGGAGGCGATTGTATTTATGATGAACCTTGTGAAGTGAAAATTGGCCTGTGTTTAACGCCATTGTGAGCTCTTGGTTTTTGTCTCTACATAAAGATAGAGATAAAATCGGTAGGTACGTGTAGAAATATTTAAATGATGTGTTTTTATGCGCCTTTCGTTTGAAATGGATATATAACTTGATTTTATCATTAAAGTACAGTTTAAACCAGAAGAAAACATCCTTATACCATAAATTAAGTGTTATCATTTTGAAATAGGTATCTACTCGTTTTAATATATTCACGGCAATGCAAGGCTGCAATGATAAATGAGACTAGATCAATCATTAAAATCATATCCCATCGATAATAATTAACTATCGACTTAATATTAGAAGCAATTCGCATATTCATGTAGCGCTTGCCATTTTCAATTTGTGCATCGTTCAAAAAATAATAATTAATAATCATAAGTACATTGCATTGCAGACGTTGTCAGTCAAGATATCACGCTGTGCTTCCCTCGGACAAGATAATTGAAATGTGGAAGAATTTATGATATGTTTTATCTTTAAAAGGTAAGTAGTATCAGTTCACGCAAAAGGCAGTACCTATAGGTACCTAAAATGCTTTTCGAATTTTCACGCTTTTAATAGGATAAAACACGCTTTTAATAGTTTAAAATATGTTTTACTATGAAAAATCATTCAAGTTCAAGTACAGCTTCAGCTAGATAAAGATCTTCTAGGTATACCTACGGGATGTTAATTTAAAAGGTAGGTAGATACTGAAACATTTTCCTTTTAGATTGTCAATGCCAACAATATGCATCTTTTACGCGTACCGTTTTTCCTTGTTCTGGAGGAGCTACATCATGTCCAAGAAATGGCATACGGATGCCTTAATACGAACTGGCATATACTTTATAGTTCAAAAGCAATGTTCCAATATTCGGATATAAATAACTACCTACCATCGATTTAGTCGATGCAAATTATTCGGTGAATATTCATTTCGTAACCGTATACGTAGACGATATTTTCAATGTTCTCTGTCAGGTTTAATTGAAATCAAAATACATGTGCGTAGGTAACTTTATAACGAGAAATGATTTTCTTTAGAAATGAATGCCAGTTTTTATGTATTCATGTGATAGCGGCTGGTGGAAAGCAAAACGACTAGATAAGTACCAGGATTGCCTCTTTTTGACGCCTGACTAGGATAGCCAGCCTGGTAAAAATACTTCTACATCTGTCTCTAGAAGCAATAACAATAAGCTATAGATAGATACGCCACGGCGTCTGGGCAAAAATTATACGAAAGAAAATCACATATTAATAAAAGTCGAAGGCAAAAGTAATTAAATCAGATCTCGGGACACGGTTATATTCACAACACTTTGCAATGGAACCTACCAAGAGCGTCAATTACGATCGCCGATTGTTTCAGCCATCTTGAAAAATGGCGGACGTAATCGCTCCTTATTCGCTTTATTAAAATTTCGTTTAAAGAGGCGCCTGATAACCCGCATCGACGTATCTCATAATTATTTTTTCTTTAAACGACCTTTCATTTATCTCACAAAATTAAAGGAGAGGACCGCCCAACGCTTAGTATACGTCAAAATGGGGAATTTTAATATGGTGCTTTCTTGGAGATAATGTTGATACTTTTTGGTATTACCTACAGTTACATCCCGTTTACGTTATGATCGATCCTGGCACGACGCACATTTAAAGTTACCTTTTTTCTTGAAAAGTTACAAATATATTTGTGATGTTATCTGTTAATAAGTACCAGTATCTTCAACTATGCGGCAACTTATAAATGAAAAAATGGTGATCATACGTAGAAAATACATAGGATCTGTACCTACTTGTGGGAAATCATTTAAAATTTATCACACGTTTATGTCCCAGTTTTATGATCCCGACTACGCTGAATGCATGGTCACACTCTTCTCGGCATGTCTTTTGTTTAAGATAAACAGATAAAAAAATACAGCGTGCATTTTGATGCTGGATTAATCTCAGTAGGTATCTCTCACTTGCTATTCTGTCAAGGCAACATTTAAATGCTTTCAAATATTTCTAAAATAGGTATTATTTTCCTGTCTTTTGCAGGAACCAATTAAGTAAATTCGGTTATGAATAGCTCGGGGTTTGGCCAAACAAAACTAAACAATCGGCGACGGCGGCGGTCAGCCTTTGTCTATTTTTCCCGCTCGTTTTCTCATTGTGTGCACCTTTAGATAATTACGAGGGATTTTACCTGTCTCAAACAAAAAATGAAACAATTAACGTGTGTGGGTGCCGAGACAAATCACACAATAATTCAGGACCGGATTTTGATAATTTTTGATGGTTTTATAAAGTTTTTTTCAACATACGCGCACGAATTTTATGGGAATCGATGTCGGACGTGCGTTCCGCTTGGTAACAATTCGTTGCGGTCGCGTCCACAAATGAATTTTTTAAATAATTACCGAATGCACGGACCATTTGTATTGTTTGTTTTGTAAAAAAGAATAAGTAATAAAATTTCCAACGAAATCTTTCAAGGCTCCGAGCGACAGTTCATTATGCATTAAAAAAATCTTCGTGTATTTGACTTCCGCGCATCTGTTCGCGCGGCCCAAGGCGTGGGTCCCATCACGACTTCCATACTTATTTGTGTTAACCGACTGAGTTCGGAAAACAGGTTACGTTGCGGGGTTGAATCGGGTTTAACTGTATTTTTAGTATTACTGGGTTATTGTTGCGAAATCACATACGAATGCGGTGGATTCCAGACATTCTTTGACAATTACCTTTTCGTGAGTGACCCCTCGCGGCCTGCGTTCTCTGGTATCGGCAGGGTTGCGAACTCTGATATACCTATACCTACGTATTACTACATTAATATAGTTAATTCGAAAGTCAAAAGATTTTTACCACTTAAAAGCAAGCGATAAAATGTCTAAATTGAAATTAATTCAAAATACCTGATAAGCAACAGTGGAGGTTGTAATGTTATGCATAGAAAATGTTCCCTATCATATTGTTTTCCTACTTTAGATATGGCGTGCCGTGCTTAATTTCCATATTGTTAAAGCAGTAACGCGGAAGATTTTGAATGCAGTTAACTGTTACAGCAAAGCCATACTCATTCCTCTACGCGATGCAGATAACCTATCCCGCAACTGCATTAATAGATCCACATAAAAAGTGTTTTAGAAAATTTACGACGCAACTTGTCTCTCTACGCATTAATCTGATAGGCCGGTGAAAATTACTTTTATCATAGTTTTTGTTCCGGCACGCGTGTAGTGCGCGTGGTATGCGCTCGTGACGATCGATTTCGCGCGCAATCATCCTCTTCCATGATGTTTTTGCTGTCAAAATGACAGCCGCGGGGCGCGTTCTATACAAGCTACTGTCGCTGCACCCTCGCGCTTAATCGCCTGCTCATATTTCACAATAAACCTACACATATTGCAACATTCAACTGTCTATTCCCAAATAATATTGCCCGATTTATCTTTAGTAATGACTACCATGGTATCGAATTTGTTTCTCTCTCAGTTTAATTATAGGTACTTAGGCTGTTATTACGCTGAACATTATCACGGATTAAGGTTTTTTTTTTAATTTTTGAATCCATGCAAACCAGCCAGTGTGGGCGTGGTGGACAACTTGTATTTTATGGCCGACCAGCCTTATTCGGGCCCTTTGGCTTTAAATTCTTTGAGGAAAAATGTTGCCATCATCGTCGAAGAAGGTTCTTCATTTACCGGGCAGCTGCGATTGCGCGTTGCGAGAAAAAGTAAACAAAATATAAAACTTCGAAAATTACATTATTCCGGTCGGTTTCCAAACGGGCAAGCTGTAATCGAGCGAGGCATAAAGCTTATAATAACAATCGCGATGCGAAGATTATCCCAGATATTTAACAGAGTGGTATTGAGGAAATTACAGTTTTTCGTTAGGTAGGTAATAATCGCAGTTCATCTTTGTAACAATGATCACTTTTTTCCTAGGTTGAACAACCTCATATATCTATCTATTTCGAGTTCCTGCAGCGAGTCAGCGACACACCAAGTTACGACTCTACAATATACGTAGTATTTACATAACGTATCCGGCGACTTCATCCATTGGAGTCCATAAGTAGTTGCTTTATGTTTTACCATAAAATTAATGGAAATCGACGATTTTATTACATCAAAAAGTTCTGCTGGAATTTATTTAAATCTTCTGCGAAGGCTATTAAATGTTTAGTTACGATTGTCTTTAGCGTTTATTTAAATTTTTGATATGAAACTGCTATTAATAAATAAATATTCCTACTTATAATGGCAAAAACTATAACAATTTGGTTTTATGGACTATATTATCTTTAAAATTTGTTATACTATAAATACCACTTAGGGAAATAAACAGATTTTTAGATAAGCTGACCATATCTCATAAAACGGCTATTTAAGGTGGTACCTACCTAGTCTAATTATCTCCTGAATGCAGCCCTGTACTGCTATCGTCCGGAGGGTGGGCAGGGTAATCTTAATTAGTTATTAGACGTGCAAGAATGTAGCGCGAGCGGCCCGGGCCGATGCTATCCTGGAATCAGCCGGTGACCGAATTAGCCACGTCTCACCAACGACCAGGTATACCGTCTAGATAATCAACTTTAGCCATTTTAACTCGGGCAAAAAGACTGAAAAATAAAGAAGATTGCCTATATAAGAGTTCTTAATAGTTTTGTTGATCGCCCTGTGTTTTTTACTACGTACAGAATTATTTCCCTACTCGTTTGAATTTATTGAAAAAAATGTCAGTTACAAACTCATTTTCACTACCGTCTGCGCGCAGCGTGTGATTTATGACGGCTTATCAGACACAAAAGTATAATTGACCTACCGGAATTTCAATAATTTTCGTTACGAAACATTATATCAGTTATGGCAAGTGGCTATGAACTCTCTTGTTCGACCTTCGGCATTTATCGAAGTACAAAAATAGTCTCGGTTAAATGCACAGCACTTACCGCGGAGCACGCACCTACTCATAAGGATGCATTAATCTAAGCACCTTTATTATTTCTCGGTCTGCGGTTGTATCAGCGCATCGCTGGTTTCACCGCATTAAAACACTTTTTAAATTCGATTCGCTTTTTTTCTTAAATCGCTATCTTTAGGGTTGCGGATGTTGTAAACATTCGAATATCTTTGCGGCCAGTTGTTGCTACGTGTTTATCTCTCAGTGATGTAGGTAAGATGTTAACTCAAAAAATAGCGGCTGGTTAAAATTTATAAATCGTTATCCAGGATTCGCTCCTTTATCTACACATTGAAGAAAATAACTCGCGAAAGTTTTATTTTTATAGCTGCTAGTAGGTATTTCTAATTAGCATAAGCCCTATGTACCTAAAAACTCCACTATATTTTTATCAATTAAACTCTCAAAGGTAGATTCGTATTAGAAAACAAAAAAACAATTAAGAAACAACTCTACACTTCAATAAACAGATCCCGATACATCCGAGAGGATATTTTTTATAAAAGTTTTATGTTGATTTGTGTGAAATGATGCGAGCGGGCGCTTTGTCGGCGAAGATGGATCACTACCACAGACCGCACCACGGCCACAAACCACAGCTAGAGCCCACGACTCGCTTGCTTCCTAAAAGCAGTATTTCAACAAATTATGTTTGCAATCACAATATGCGTTACGAAAGTTTGCTATCTGTGGTTGTCCTGAATATCTTACTTCACGTCGGCATGCATCTAATAATGTAATACTTGTCCCGTAACTTTACATTGTGACCACAAAACTAATATCGATGCAACTTTGCACCATGATAAAATTAGGTTCAGATACTAAAAGGTTTTCGCATTTTATAGTTTAATAAAGCTATACTACAGTAAATAAATTACACAAGTCGTTAAACTGATAAAATATTGTGTCATACCTAACTATTTAGTGCTAAGTATCAAAATTATCATAAATTATGTAGGTAAGTAATAAGAAGCTAGGGTAAGTATAGTACCTAAGTATAGCTGAAAGTAAATTGTAGACAATCGCCATGTGTTTCTTTTGGTAAAGACCCTGGCACCTAAATATAAAACCAAGACATTACGAGACAATAGCGTCCCAAGCTGTTCATAAACCGTTCATACAATGTTATGTCTTGTCTTGTCTCAAGTTGTCTCACGTGGAAAGTGAGTAATTTATTATCAAGATTAATGAGTGGAATCACATCACATTCCGCAATAATTGCTGTACAAATGAAAACATACGTACTTACTTTAATGTCATAAAAAAGAAAGTTTTATAACACAAACATTAATTAGCGCAAAACCGGCAATTAATTAAACAAAATTGTAATTAATTTTCTATATCAAAATATGTTAATTAGATGAAGCGGATGGAAAGCTGTCGTATACTGGTTAGGCTATCGTTTTCGATAGATAAGGTGTTTAGAAAAAACTTAAAAGTTGAACTCGTAAAACTTTGAAAACTTTCAAATTGAATTTTGGTTTCTATTCCTATATAAATATGAACCATATACAAAGACGTTTGTGTAGATACTATATCTACCTAAAATAGAAACAAACCCATTTATGTGTCGTAAATTTTTATGTTGACAAATTACTGTCTCTTGTTATCGGACCCCCTGCTCGACTTTGAAGCCAACATGTCGTTATGTCGTAAAACGCTGAAGAATTTAGCCGAAGGTGTCTTAACATTATATTTAAATTGACATTAGAAGCTATTACAGACACATAAGGTCCAAAAGTGTGAACAATATACACTATGGTCGCAGTAATAAGAAGCTGGTTAGCCATCGCCATATCTAATTATAGTTTGTAGTTACTTTAATAGGCTTCCTCGATTTTACACTTTGTAACAAATAAGCAGCGATTCACTGACTCTAACAAAAGAAAGTTTAAGTGCTTGGTATGTTTCTTCAAATCAGTTTTCTAAGTAGTAAGAGGCGGTGGTGACGTGAGTGTAGGTTTCAAGTCAGTTGCTCACACCCCAGGGCACCTCGTAGAGGAAGAAATACGAGGTATTGTGAGCGCGACAATCGGCACTAAACAGAACTACTTACGGCGGCTGAAAATACGAATCTTTCTTGCTGCTATTTCCTTGCGCAAATCACCACTCACTGTTTTCAAGTTTAGTTACTAAGTTTTAGGAAACAATGGAAGTTTTAAGAATGATTTGATGACCCATTTCTTTCAATTTGTATTGATGAGTAAGTATATCTATAGAACACGGGTAGATAAGTAAGTCACTTTTATGTGTAGGTATAGCAAAAGCGCAATTTGATTACACGAGCTTAAGTGATCAAAGTCAAGGCAAAGCGAAAGTAACCATCGTATTCCTAACTAAGAGAACTAATCTCGGTGGAGCAAAAACATCAGCCGTCAGCGATCGCTTGTAACTAGTTATTACCGGCGGCGGAGTGGCGGCGGCGGCGGCGGCGCGGGCGCATCAAGCCGACGTTGGCGTACGCGGCGCTGCTGCGTTATTATTCCAACGCACGACTTACTTGCGTGTGCGAAATTTTTTATCATCCGAGCAATTTGTGGCATCCTGTGATACTTATTGGTGCTGGTAACTGTTATAATAACTATAACTCTCTTCGTTCTCGATGTTTACTGCAAAATTAGTTTCAAACCATTGCACTTTAAAGCAAATACTTGTTAAAATGTAAAGTAATCTAGTTACCTGAACACAATTTATAGTAAAGTTGTAGCGAATCAGCCATAAATTATCTCTTTTTACTAGGTAAATACACCTAATCCACTAAAGTTAGAACCCGGTCAACGCAAATCTGTTTAAATGTTTTTGGTTATTCAGTCAACACATCAAGTATTCATACTGTAATGAAGCAAGATAGATTTAGCGGTGGTAAACGAGCGAAGTGTATGATAATCCCCCGGGTGAAGTTAACTATACATAATTAGGTAGCGGCAAGCAAGAATGCGG
Source organism: Anarsia innoxiella (assembly GCA_947563765.1). Taxonomy (NCBI): domain Eukaryota; kingdom Metazoa; phylum Arthropoda; class Insecta; order Lepidoptera; family Gelechiidae; genus Anarsia; species Anarsia innoxiella. The sequence continues at coordinate 3,815,193 of OX387410.1, read as the reverse complement.
GGCGCAAGGAGGCGCCGCCCGGACACGGTTTCATTGCGTGAACTGCAGGAATGGAGTCAGGGTTATGCAGTGATAAGAATGGGATGAATCACTAGATACATGCATAGCTACTGATACTACAATAAAAATTATACGCTCGTAAAGCTAACTCGGAAAGGGAAAATTTCGTTTTCCCGGAAAACTAAATGAGTGTTATGAAACTACGAGAAATGGAGTCAAGAACATTTATTATTATAAGTAATACGGAATTAAATTATTATTATGATACGGAAAATCGAAAAATGTCATTAAAAGTTGGCGCTGGCTTTTCTTCGTAAAAAACTAGAAGAAGACGAGAACCAGCCTTGTAGACGGCAAATGACTGGAAAAGAAGTCAGAACCCTGGTTGTATCCTCTATACGAGCCTGCGCCTGGTGTAATGTATATTTCCTCAGAATCTTAAGTCTAAGACTCTAAGTACACTGCTTCTGGCGTTCCTAAACACTCTTTATTATTACCTGCGTGTTTACATCGCCAGTTACAGGACATTAATCGTGTCCTAGACGACCCATTATAAAGCTGTCGTCATTTACTTACTTTATAAAGAAAGGGTTGAGACTATGCGGATACCGCGGCTTTGTTTACTTCCGTTCGATATTATACAGATAATTATATATTTACTTAGAATAGCTCTACATTTTAAAAACGTAGGTATTTTAAGTTTTTTTAGACTCTTTCTGACAGCTATAGAATAATCAAAAGAATAAGGCATTAGAGATCAGTATCCCACTGCTGGTTAAAGGCCTACATCCTTGTTCCCCATATAATCCATTATAAATAAAATAAAAATCATGCTCATAAAATTTAATGCTTCTAACTTTATTATGATTAGATGAAATTATTTTATAGGTTTATGAAGAAAAATAGCATTAGTAATCTAAATACAACCCTGTGTGAACCTAACGTGCCTCTGCCGCATCCACTCTTATTTTACGACTGCACTGTGTCATTTGTTTTTAATAAAGCAAAGGGAACAAAATAATCTTTATAATTGAAATTGAGAACGTAAAACTGCGAATATTATTCTTTTGTTTCTGATGGTTTTAGTAACTGAAATACTTGCAGGCCACCAGCACATAAAGGCTCCAGGTTGGTTATTTGTTCCTGGTAGTAGTGTATGTAATTACAGTGCTAGCCAGGTTATAAACAATTACCTTTTATGATACTGACTCGAGAGAAAATCATTTAGTTCGCTACTTCTTCAATACATTTTTATTTTATACGATTGCGAATATATCAGCAGACTATATTTCTTTGAACTAAGTGTTAGTTTATGACGATTACAATACTTTAAGCAAAAAATAAATATAAATCTGTTTTTATTGTATTTTAGTACTTATTCACCAGGATCGTCGTAATTCTAGACAAAAAATAATGCATCTCATATAGTTTATAAATTGCATATGTACCTGAATACTTACTTATATTTACTTACTTACGGACTGTTACCGTGTAATCCGCAATAATAATTCAGTTTATAGTTGCAATTTTCTTATATCCTTTCAAGAGTAAGAACTATAGTTGAGCCCCCATAGGTTGCGCTAGGAAGGTAAGTGAATATCAATAATCCCGGAACGAACGGCGCTTTCTTCAGCGCACACAATGAGTCGTAGGCGCCGCCCACTCTATCCTTCACATCTACACCTTAACAGGCTTTGAATTACATTAATTTGTATCGGCCTTATGTGTAACTTACCGCGTCACTGTGCTGGTATAAGTTACGAGAGACAAGGTGGCTGCCTAGGAGATAGTGTAAAGAATGTGGAAGTGAGGTCTTAAATTCACTATAACCTAGAACTACTAGATTTAGTCTCCATTATTTCTTTTGATTCAAAGCCGTTACCTTTTACTCCAATGCTTTACATAGGTACCTACCTACTTATTGTAAAAATAATTATGTGACCTGTTCGGTGACAGTTCGTGTATAGGGATTTTAAAAAGGAAAGCAAATCAATAACTAAGTATTAAGCCTAAATTATTAAAGTATGGGTCTCCGAGCTTTTCTATATCGATCACTAGAGATAGAGTCACTATGAGGTATATCTGATAATGAGCTACTAAAAATCCGCTTTCCGCTTAACCTAACAACCCTTCCTACCGCCATAGAATAAGCAAGTCACGCAGAACTATAAGTTCACACGTCGTGCGACCGCCGCTCGCCGCCACACGTCCGCACTGCACGTACTACCCGCACGCCGTAACATCTCATGATGCAACTGCAGCCACCTAACGATGCATCTAACCTATTGTGATAATGCAGTACAGTGCAGTACCTATATCCCCGCCTACTTTGTAAGTATGCAGATTTCTGCGTCACGTAACTGTAGCGTGGAAGATAATGTTGTCATTAACGTCTTAACACGTTCCGAGCGACACAGATTTATCTGTACATTCCATTACTGCGTTACGGGTCATTTTAAACCTTGTACTATACAAGAGGTTGTGGCGGCACGAGGCATATTAAACCCCACTTCCCGTAAGAGACAAAAATCCTCTTTTTGGGGCCAAAAAAGACGTAGAGGACGACTTTTGGTCGTGATTATTATTAACATTGAAATAATCTATCTAAATCTGCCGCCGCCCGTGGTTAGATTAATTAGTTTAGTTTCTATAGATAAAATAAAATGTGGGGTCTAATATATCCCGTATCGCACTGAAGAATGGCAGGTTTACATATTATTTAGTGATGGGAAAAAAATATCGATTTTATTTAATTGTATTCCTTTTATTGGTGTTTTTCATTGAAACATGGTAGGCAATAATCACTGGCAACACGCACTGCTTAAAGACTTTTCGTCTTTACGTCTTGAGACACTGCGGTATTTTGGACAAGAAAATGTTCCGTAGCTTCCCAAACGCTGCCCAGCCGAGCTGGATTCGTCGAGGCACCTCCTTCTCAAAGTTGGACCTACCTAACTGGACTGTTTGTCCTAGGTAAACGTACTGGTCAACAACTTCGAGCGCAGAGCTTTCTACTCTTACTGGAGTGGGTGCGACATGAGAGTTCGACATAATTTTCGTCTTCTCCATGTTTATTTTAAGACCCACTTGTTGAGAGGCTCTGCTGAGGTCATCGAGCATTTTTCCGAGGTCTTCTAGGGTTTCAGCCATGACTACGACATCATTTGTCACTTTGTTGCGTGCGCAGCCTTGAATGCGTTGCACAACACTAACCGCATGAAGCTAGCGTAAAGTGCGGTACGAGGTGCGTTGGGATACGAGGTGTTCGCAACCTCGTTCCGCACTGTGTTAGTAAATTATTTGTTCAGTGCGGCACGAGGTCTAACAAACCCGGCGTTAAGGTTGATGTACCATGGAACTAGGAATCAATAGCACATCACAAACTTATAGTTATCTCTCTCCTACTCTGAACCAAATGGAAGTTATGCCTCCCGCACGACAGAGAAGTTCAAGTTTTTTCTTACCGCTACAAAGACGAGACACGGACAGGGTGTTTTAAGCCCTGTTTCGCACTGATCGTGTTAAGAGTTGTTATGTATTCGGGAAGCAAGATAAGTTACATATTACAAGATAACGTTTTGATCTAGTGTTGTTTTAAGTGCGATTCATGTAAACAGCGAGAAAATACTGTGTCTGTTCCATAAAAACAGTTCGTAATTTAGTAATTTAGTACCTACTTACTTATTTTATTAAAATGTGGATGTCGCCTAAAACTATTCATATCTAGAGACCTTCTAGAGACAATTAATTTTACGTTTATTCCGAAATAGCAACACCAAACGACGCTTTGCTAAATAAGATAAAATCTCATATCTAACCACATAATTAGCAGCTCCTAATCATTTGTAAGTTAACGATACATTTAACTACGTCGAAGCATGTTTTACCGTTACCGCATCCTCATCTCAGGGGGTCCCATCCGTGAAGTCAATTAATAAAATATAATTTATGTAAATGAATGAGTTTCGTACTAACCTCCGAAAAGTCCCGCTGTGACATTGTTGTGTTGCTACATTCTTCTTCTTAATACCTGCAAATTATATTTTTGGTTTAGTTGCGAGTACAAAATAAGTTTTGCCTGGTGATAAGCAAATAAAATGCAAAGCGTATTAACGTGTACGTAATAATGCTTTCGCATTAACGTTGATGAAGCGCTTTGTACGGAACGGAATCCGCGGTTGGCGATTTGATTAGCGATTTTTCACGATTTCACAGTTCAACCGCTAATGCGTAAATGGCCTAAATCACTTATCGCACTTCAATAAAATAACCATTAAATAAAGTTTTATGGTTTAAAATAAATGCACCTACACAGATAATTGAAATAAATAACTAAGAATATAAATTAGTTCTTAGGATTAAAATTAATGAATATATGAAATGTGGAAGTCCAATAAAGGAACATGCACTTCTGTGAACTGACTAGTTTTCATACCTTAGCCTGTGTGTACTAAAACTTAATCTTTTTCACAGGCAATTACAAAGCCTTAGGTTAAGGTATACACGGTTGTTTGCATAAATCTATTGCAGAATTACGTACAACGTTTACGTCTTTCCGTTATTGTAGAAATTATTATTTTTTTAGGAGCGCTGTGGTTTCCTGGATTCATATTTATTACTCGAACATGTATGGGTACTGTTGCCGAAAAGGTCATCCAACCTAAGATTCTATTTGTCATTGTCTTGAAGTTAAAAGAAGACGATGTTTAGTGGATATTTAAGAGATGTTTTCTCCAACTTGTACTTAAACTTGTTCGTAGACTAAAACATAAATATTGAAAGAACCTATTTGAGTTTTCTTTTGTTTCCGTGTTGTGTGGGATTGGGATGATTTGAACCAACATTATACTATACCTACTTATAGTCGCTTTGAATTAATAGACGTTTAAAGTTATGTATAGTTAATGGACGTTTGATGTTTGCGCTACTGGCTCTCGTAATTTTTAAGAGTTAAGTCGGCGGAGTATCTTACAATTGGCTGCCTATAAGATTATAAGATACGCGTAGAAATTAAACTCTACACAAATTATTATCTTTATTATTTATGATAACTATATGTAAAGTAATAAAAGTTCTTTACAGCCTTTCCTTAAATTCCTTAGTCAGTCCGCCGTTGTAAGCTTTTCCGTCGTAAACGTAAACTTATTCAAGTAAATTAGCTTCAACGCCTTCAGCAATACGATTTCAGTTATAAATATTTATGACAATTTGTAAAAGACTCGTCTTGACGTTGATTATATCGTATTTTCTCTCTTGAAAACGTATTCGTTTGTATGTGTCGTACAAAAAACTCAAGTTTGTATGGCCGCGAGGTATTTCGGTAACCGGTAGCGGGTACAGGTGGCTAAACCACCGAATTCTAACTCCTGCCATTAAACACACGTCAAGTGGCGTGCGCACACCAATCAAATGCAATTTGTTGCTTTTGTAACAATTTACAATAAGAGTAATCGTAGGATCATTGCGTCATGAAAGGCTTTTGAGCATTGAGAAGGCTAAATATGATCGTCTACGTCTTCTATAAGTAATAACTTTTTGATATTATGATTGAAGTCAACTAACACTGCGGGTATATACGATTTTGTTGAACCTCACCGGTGTAAAGTTTAATAGGAAACCTCGATAAGTCCGCCGACCGATCGTCTAGCGTGGTTGACGTTTTCCAGTGCTATACCTTTTGTTATTTATTCTATGAGACTGGTCAAAATACTTTGCAGTTTTGTAGCATAACCGATGTAATAAAGGGTCACTGTTCGTAAATTAAACTTATTGTTTCATATAATTTAAAAATATCTAAATGCTGTTAACCCATATGGTGTATAAAGAAGTAATATCAGACTTCATTATTTCTAATGGTATGCATAATGACGTTAAATTACTGACTACCAAAATAATCAAGACCCTAATTATAGAAATCAGAAGCCGGGAGACATATTATATTATACGTATGTCTGCTTTATACTGTATATTTATTTGTTTTTTTGGCCCAGCTGACGTTTTGGTAATTACCTATTGGATCTGGTTCGTGGTATTTGTATTATTGAGATGACAAAGATAGGATACCGACCTGTTTTTGTTTTATTAAATTTTCTAGAATAAATATAGCTTATAACATAATTAATTTGTTCTAAACATTGACCGTGATATGCTTAAACGTTTTAAGATTACTTTGCTCGTTTTAGCAGCATCACATTCTTTCAATCTACATCCTTTTCCTTCGTTAATTTATAACAAAAAACCAACGTTATCGTTAAAACATTTCAAAAGTTCAAAGTCATCGTTCCAAAGAAATTGATTTTTTCATTGATATTAAAGGAACAATAGAACAAAAGCTGTAAAAAAGCATCCACATTACCGCGAGTTGTTGAGTGTTGATCCTATGTTATCATAACTTTACGCGTCGCGTGCGCAGGTTCAAGCCGCAGGGCACACGCGCCGAATACAGCCTTAATAATAAAATAAAAAAATAAATAAAAGACCAACCAGCTACCTGTTACACCACCACCATACTTAGCATAATGCCACAGATAAAATATAATGTGTCTTGTCGTGCATATCATCTCATTGCAACCGGCAATGTATTGGGTTATCATGTTATTTGAGAGTAGCGTTGTAATTGATGTATGTAAATCAAAAGGATTGAGTTTTTAACTTACTTAATCATAAATGTAACAGGATTGTATAAAATGGCGGTTTTAAAGAATGTCGAAAAAGTAAAAGTAAATAAATAATACGTGATAGCGCGCGTTGATGTCTTTTGTACGCGCGACCGCACTACCGGTACATTCCGAGAGACAGTTCGTAAAATATATGTTTTAAGTTTACTTCAGTACTTTTCTATGAAGCTAATCCTACTGGATTGCGATACTTTCAGATTTCATTGATTTTAATATACTTTAGAAATTTTAAAGAAAAAAAACCTGATTGTAAAAGTGAAACTTTAAGACTTTCAACTCAGCTCTGTCCAAAAACTTATAAAACGATTTCAGTCATTATACTGATGTAACGAATACACTACATCACTTGTTACACAATTAATCAATTAAATAGCTCTTGATATTCACGAGCAAAGTGCAAGTTCTCGTTCTGGCTATAACGTTATGGAGTACACAGATTATATCGCTCCAAGACAACTTTCTAGTCGAGTGACTATCCGCGACTTGGAAATCTCAGACTATCACAGACCTCCTGTTTACATACCGAGTGTTTATATACAGCTATAGGTGTGCGATTTATAGATATAACTTCCACAAGTTGTTACACGGTACCTTTATGGGATATAAAATAAATACGATTTGTTGAGACTAATTTCCTCATCAACAGCTCAGCCGAGGGATATTAACATTGGATTTGTGCAAGAGATTGATACTCCTTTACTCGTAGATTGCTTGCTTATAAACAATTTGAAGCCTTGCATTTTGCAGAAAAAGGGCAGTAAACTTGAAATAAGTGAAAATTTCGCGAATTCGTTTTATTTGTAAGAATTCGTGGTATAAACTTAATTTAACTTATACTTATTTGAAGACTAAAGAACTATCTATACTATACATATAAGTAGAATATGTATAAAATCAAATACATTATACATCTAGCAGAAGCCTCGAGAGCCATCAACACATGGAATATCACGTTATACACGTAGTATAAAGGTTATTATATACACATACAAATCACGAGAGAGGCCTTACGTATCAAATTATGAGAATTTTAGACAACTCACCATCTTGGCCTTTGATTTAGACCAATTATAAACCCATTTCTTGGTTCGGAGCAGCTATTACACAGACAGACAAACAAAAAATATCAATCGTAAAACCACTTTACGTACACACTGGCTCGAAACATTATTGTAGAGTCACCTTTTTAATACAAACTACCACTTTTAAAGTCCACTTGAGTGTGCCACTGATAGTCAACTGTTTTGTTATTAATTTGGTTTTGAATTTAGAATTCGGCTGTGGTTTTAAATTGTGAATGCCGCGTGGTGGTGAAGGCTGTGTGCGCCCGCGCAGCCTGTCTCGGACTGACTGCCGCCGCCGGCTCGCCACCGATGCTGCTAGCTTCTACCTGCTCAATTTACCGAAAAGGCTCAAATGCTACTAAAGAGAGTTTGACTGAGGCTGTTAAGGAAAGATTCCTCTCGTAAACTTTCATCGTCAGCCTAAAATGTAAATGGCATTATGTAGAGTTACCTTTTGTAGTGGTACATACTTACATGATATTCTTTAAATAATAATGTTAATCTTAAAAAAGAAATGGAGATCTGAGATACCTACTTACGAACATTATTCAAAATGTTTACAAGAGCTTCAATATAAATTGAAGTTTGTTTTTATTTAAAAAGAAATGGAAGAAATTGTGTAATACAACTTATATTCTCTACATTTTCGCAAATACAACAAATTGTGGACACAATAGTCGTTCTTCACATTGTAATCTCAAAACAAGAGTCTTTTAAAGCTACAAATTAGCTAACTTATCAATGTAGAGTCAGGCAGTAGGTACCATTACATAGCCTATCTATTTTTAAAAAAACCAACGGCATTGAAAACTTCTTTTCAATTCAAAGGCTCTCAAAAATCAAACCTTATTTTTAAATACATTCTAGTTAATCACTAAAAATTGAGTTTATTCTACCTTACTAGTAGATACTTCACGTACTTGGTAACCCATGGATCCGCCATAGCGTGTGAAAGAGAGACACAACGACTGCCTCTCTCTAGCGGCAGGAATGTGACCCGCTATCACCTTGAAGGCCGAGCTTGCGGCTTCAATGGAAATAAGCTTTGAGCTTTTCTATACTACCTGTGTCCGCGGATTCGGCTATTAACAGCCAGTGGAGCGTGTATTTTTTTAAGCTTAAAAGCTCTACTTTACGTATAAATATTTTGTAGGTAGGTACTTGTAAAAAATCCAAGTAGTTAATAAAATAACAATAAGTGTATGATTTTATTTTCTATATGTGAAAAACATGAACGGAAGTAACTCTGTCGATCTGTCTGTTTATTCTCAAGTTTAATCCGCTTAACTGATTTTGATGCGTATCGAAATAGTTAGGATATTAGGTGCCTAAGTACCTATCCGTTTGTAAATAACTAGTGATAGGTACCTAACTGGAAAATTCCTGTTTAATTTCCGCGAGAAATTATTCTAGGTACCTACTAAGCGAAGCCGGGGGAAAATCTACATAGGTAGGTAATCTTAAAAATGTGAAAATAATTTTATCAAAATGCCTCTGTAAGGAAAGTTGACACTATATATTAATAATAAAGCTATTTATTTTAAATGTGACTAAAATTGTTTTTAAATCCGCCGGTCGCTTTCCTCGAAGTTTTTAACTTTTATAAAACGCCTGACGTAAATGTAGTATTCAAATATCTTCAGTCAAATAGTTACATTACAAGAAGCAGGCGCTTAGAGTGTAGAGTTGTAACTTTTCTACATAAACAGAACTTTAACATTATGTTTCTCTTTTATAAAATCTTTTATAAAATTTTATAAAATCTTTGGCTTACCTTCCTTTGTCTCACTACAGCAAACAGCAGTGAGTTGGATAAAAATACACTACCGCAGTTTTTTTTTCCATTACTGGTTAATTTAAGTTTTTCATGGCACCTAAAACAGCTAGAACACGCAATTCACGTTCAATCAATCAATCACGTTTATTTTTGTAATGAACTGACGTTAGATAGAATGAAAATAAACATTTTTACAGAAAAAAGTTTTAATTTCATATGTGACATTGAAGAAAACATTGGCAGTTTATGCTGAAAAAAATAGTAGAAAATGCCACTTAAAAAGAAATGTGTATTCTTTTTTAAACCCTTAATGGAAATCACAATTATTTATTTTTAAATAAAACAGCATGGTTTTTATAAATTGCCATTCACTTTACAAAAAATAATAATTAGATATTTAATCTGTGCAGAATTGATAACGAAACGCATTCCCGTTGCTAGGCAACTGTCACTTTGACATTATATAAACGTTTTATTTTGATTGCGAGCGGTGGAGCGATTTATTTCCTCAATTTTGTTTCTCGCGTGACCGCCTACAATATTGTTCATATCATTTAGGAAGTAAATTGAACATATTGTGTGACCTCATATGGTCCAATTGTCGTTCGCCTTCCTACCCACGCAGATGTTATAATAATGAAATTGTTTTGATTCATTCGGTAACGAAGATGGAAGGTGTGCAGTCGAACAACCAGGTTTGTGTATTGATTCTACAAAATGACTCATTTTTGTTGCCACTTGGGGTCCAAATTTTATTGAGTGCTTGTTTTTGAATAATTAGGTGACGCATTAATCCTTTGTAAGGCCCCTTTTGCGGTTAACTTTGTCTTACATTGTTTTTTTGTAAAACATTTATTACTGTGGCTAACTATATTCTGTCCTGCGATTTTTTCGCTTACTTTAGGTGTAGGTATGTACTAATTTCATTTTACTCATTAATTAATATATTATTAATTTTAATAAGAACTATGTTATTGCATTGTTGAAATGAAATACTTAGGTACGTCTACCTGCTTGAAACTTTTGATGAATTTCAAATATACCCTCTTGTTGTTTTCTTCAAAATCATTTTTAATTATTTTTTGAGAATAAAACTTACATTAGGATGAATGTGGCTATATTCAAATGCTCAAGTATCTATACATTTGTTAATATTTTTATTTTATTCTAACCTATCTTGTACATTATTCTCTGTTCAAATATTTCAGAAAATGTCTCGTCCCCGTCCTCAATGGCAACTCCAAGCAATAGCCGCACAGAAGCGAGATAATGAGATTAAACGAGCTGAAGAACTTAAGAAAGTGGCCTCGTACTTTGAGTCCAATACAAACAAGACACGCATGGTAGAACAATGGTCTACTGAGGGGTATTATGAGAGAGCTAATAAGGAGGCTGAGTTGTTGAGTGAGAGGAAGATTAAGGCTGCGTGAGTTTATTATATCTACAGTTGATTTCTAACTTACAGTCACTTATTTAAACAATCACTTGAAATTGTACCCTACACATTCTTTGTCAAAATTCCAAATATTATTTCATGTCTTTATGCTTCCTGCATTCCTGGTAGTTATTCTTTGTTCAGTAAACCGTATCTTTGTGCTGATTTTCCTTCTTTCTCAATCACATCCATTGAAACTAGAACCTACATATTCTTTGTTATAATCACAATAGATAGTTATTCTAGAGCCATCTGTATTCCTGCAATCCCAATAGTTTTTGTTTGTGCGGTAAATTGTTTCTTTGTATTGATTTAACAATTTACTTAATTACTAATCGTATTTTCATCAGGCAACTGGAAGAGCGTCGCAAGAAGCTCGAGTTTATGTTGTTCCAAGAGAACATGCAGTACCAACAAGAACTGAAGGCATTGTCTGCTCAACCTAAGTTTTACAAGAATGGGTAAGTTATCTTTAATTCGAATTGAATTTATTGTTTATCTTTAATTCGAATTGAATTGAATCTTTACATTTACCTACATAGGTACATATAAACATATCCATCACACCTATTTCCCATTGGAGTAGGCAGATAGGTACCCACGTCCTTCCTCTTCTATGATCTAATTTTCTTTATCTCAATTAAATTTTATAATGCAGTGTTGTTAATAATGTATAGTTATTGTTTTTTGTAATTTTACATGACCATCCTTTTTAGTGACAGTTTTTTTAATATACTTTGCTTTTGAAAACAGAATGGAAAGCATTTTTGTCTTTGTCGATTTTATTATTTAAACAGTTTGTATTGCTTACATTATTTAAATTGTCTTGTCATTAACATTTCCTTACCCCATACCTTACAGATCCTACCTGAACGACGTGCCAACTTCTACCCTCAAGGATATAAACCAGGGTATCAAAGATAAAGAGGAGGAGCTTCGTAAACACGAGGCGGAGCTACGTCTGTATCACGCGTGGCGGCTACGGCAACCAGAGCTGAGAGCTGCGTCCGCTTATCTAGCCAATGGGAAGCTAAAGTCTGCTTGGTGAGTAGCTAGGATGTAACAGGGTATCAAAGATAAGGAGGAGGACAGACAGATGGAGGTATTAGACATAAGGTTGACATTAGAACTATTTAGTAAAGGTGGACATGTTCTCGACTGTACCAGAGTATCACAAGATGAAGAAGTAAGAAATGGATATAGGCTCTTAAGAACAAAGCGCGTTTCAAGCAAATGTTTAAGTTAAGAAGTAAATAAGGATGTCTTAAACAAAATAACGGTTTAATAATATGTAAATTATTTTTAATATAATCCAATCCGGTCTGTAATTACATCTATTCAGGATGCAACAAGTAGTTGAGAAAGAGATGCAAAAGAAGAAAGAACAAGAGGAAACCCGGAAAACCATGCAAGTAAGAGACGAAGCATTGCAGCGGGAGATTGCGATGGAGAAGGAGAGAGCTAAAGAAAAGGAGCTACAAATGAGAGTAAGTTACTGTAAACTTTCCACTGTAAAAGTTTAAATAAGCTTGTATGGGACATACACATAATACGTATAGATACATATGGTTTAGGTATTAAATGGCGACTCTATAAGAGATACTTGATTGCGCAGCTTTCTTATCTATATTAGAAAGAAAACATATACATAACTAGATTTTGTACTGAAGTTCATAAAATGTTGTCAACTTTATGACTCTTTTCGAATTACAGGAGCTCCGAGCTTGCTTAGAAGAACAAATAGCTGAATTTAGCGACAAAGAAACTGCAGTTCAAAAACTGAGAAAGGAGGAAGAAAGAGAAAGAATCATACTAAACGAGTTGCAATTACTATCGCGGGAGAGGGAGAAGGAAATAGCTAGACTAATTGCGGAAAGAGATGCAGTTGTGATAAATATGGGCTTGCATAAATATAAATTGAAAAAGAAAGTTATATCTGTGATGAACGAGATTGATTTAGATTTGGAAATGTTGGAGAAAATAAGGAAAGCTGTTTTGAAGGTATGCAAAAACTTTACCTATCATATTGTTTTGTGTCACGGATTATGTTTTAAAATATGAGAGACTTTCTCTATTTGTGGGTATCGTAGTAGGTGGTCCAACAAGTAGCAGAATTGCATTTTGTTGTTTGATTGCAAAGTTGTTTGCTAAGAGTCTGACAACTTTTCACAGCCTACTTCTCCTTAATTAAAGGCCTAAATTTAATAATATTATTCTTATATGATGAAAAATATTATATTATGAAAAATATTTAAAACCATCTTTTTTCTTTTTCCAGGACTACGAATTAGAAAAAGACAAATGTGCATGTTACAAGCGAGTGTTAGACGCTGCTCTGTTAGAGTTGGAAGAGTACAGGGAAAGGGAGCGACAGAGACAGAGGAACATCGAAGCTATGTACGACGGAGAGGCGAGACAGATTAATGAGAAACAGGATAAAGTATATTTGTTTATTCATAGTGTTTTTTATATATCTTTTAATGGCCTGGCATTAAAAATCTTTATAGGTAGGTACATCTACGTACTGTTTATGATCAATTATTGTGGAAGATAATATTTAATGTGTCTCTATGTATTGCATTGTATTGTTAGATGACATCGCATTGCAAATGGATTTGTAGTGTGAACTATTTATTAACTTTAATGACATTACCTTAGAATCTTAGAAGTTCTGCGGTTTCTTCTCATAGAATTTTAAGAAAAAAGAAAACTAGGGTAAAATCTTAATACCAGCCTGTAAAATACAGAATGATAATGAATGCTAAACGTGCTTGTATGAAATTACTAAAAGAAAATAAACCAAACTTTATATTTATTTGCAGCAATGGGCCAAAGAACGTGAAGCGCGAGCGACTTTGATGCGTGAAGTGGTAGCAACGTTACAGAGGCAGGTAGAAGAGAAGATCCTGGCGAGCAGACAGCAGCAGAAGGAGAACGTTCTAGAACGAGAGAAGATTCTGGAACAAATGGATAGCTTCCAGAAGGAAGTACGTGCTAAGGAACGGGAGACACAGGTTGGTTCTTTACTAGTTTATTATTTAAAGTAGGTGTCAAAATCTTCCACGTCACCTGTTCACGGTTCCGATGAATCATTAAGATTTCTATATGGTACATCTTCAGAATACCGACTTAAAACATGGTCTGGTCTTAAACCTAGTTACGTTAAAGAAAAAACTCCAGTTGTTGTTGTTAGGCGTAAGACCAGACCATAAATAGATGGTAATAAAAACCCGACAACCATAGATAATCACACTCGAAAATAGTCGAAATTGAAATAAAGAAATCATAAGCCCCAGTGCTGCATAAGTGCTGGAAGATAGATTAATTTACTGACATTCAGTAAAAGCAGTTTTTAGTCTCGTAATCCGACATTTTTTACCTACTTATTTCCATAAGTCTCCTCAATTAACATCTCTATTCCCTTCCAGATAAAGAACTCATCATACTCGACGATATCACTACTCCAATCGCAACTGAACAGTCTGCGCAAAGAGCAGGAACAACTAGAAGTGGCGAGGGAAAGAGAGGACGCTATTAAAGAGGAGATAGCACACGAGGCGAAGATACGAAAGGAGATCGGAAGGATGCAGAGGGAGGGGAGTGCTCAGGCTTGGACATAGTTTTGTCATACATAATAATTTTGTAGCTATAGTACTAACATTACGAACTGAGAACTGCAGCCTACTGTTTTTTCTATGTCTGTCTCGCTTGCACTTGTGGATCTTATATATGACGTAGCTTATATACCCATCTCTGTCAGTTGCTCAGTTTGTAATGTTATTTCAATAGTATGTAGTTAATTCGGAAAGAATCGAAGGTGCATGTAATATACGGCCCAATCACTTGTACGAGAGTAGGCTCGTGCCCCTGTAGTGGGGACGTAAAAGGGCTGATGATGATGTAGTTATGTTGGTTTGGCTTTTGACGAGCATTGGACGTCCACTAGCTGGCATTATGATGTAATTCATTCTAAAATATAATTTTAATGGATAATCGTAATCGAAAATGAGCTTTAAATAATACTCATTAAGTACACTTTACATTATAAACAAATAAGCAGATCTAGTTTATGATGCCATGCCAGTGTAAAATATTTCCTTGTAGCTGTAATTAAAGTCCATTTTTGAATGTATTATTTTCCGATGGCGCCTGAAGGTTAAGTCTCTAGGCTGTCATAACGGTTGTAGGAACAATGATACCGCTCTTTTTTATAGAGGGTGTTGTTACTCTATGCTGGAAATCTAGGGACGTAATTTTCTACATCTATGTGTGTTTAAGTATCTATTTAAGAGAAATGGTATTATAATGGGCTGAGTTTATACGTCCATCTAGTCGCTAAGCTTGTGTGCCTTAAAAATATCTAAAATCTTACATCGTAAGGAAATGTTAGTGTAATTAATGAATCCGGGGTAGACGTTTTTAAGACTGAAATAAAGCAAAAACGTGTAAAGTTTTCATAGTTAAGTGTTTTTGAACCATTTAGGGTCAGTTCAAACATTTGACTATCGCGAGCTGAAGCATGCCTAAGCCTATGTGAAAAGGTTAAAATACCTAATTGTTGTGTGTTTGTGTATTCTCAAATCAATTGATATTTAGAAAATATATTTTCATAAGCATGTGTGAAACAAAAGAGAAAATTAAATAAATATAATATTTTTGGAGATTTCTTAAAAACAAATGTGTTTTTTTCATGGTGTTTGTGGCTTTCGTAGTCTCATTGATAAAAAAGATAGAGCCTGGAGGTACAGCTGAGATAAGCTTGCACAGGATATTGTTTATATTCTTTCTGTATTGATTATTCTTTTTGTAAAAAAGAGGAAGTTTCCGACTCTGACTTTTTTCTTTTCTCACTTCTGACAGTGTTTTTACTAGCTTTACTAAAAGAAAGCTATGGCAACAAAATACTGCCCATTGCAAAGCTTCGCGAGGGCTATGCCCCCAGATTTCATTAGTTCATACTATTTTACGCAGATGGCGTTCGGATCAAGTTGTTGTCCCGTTGTCGATGCAATTTGTGCGGTCTCTTGTATGCACTAAAAGCTTGCTCTACTCTTTGGTAGGTGTCGCTAGTTGTAATTGTACACTACTTGCTATCCTTCTAAAAGTTCATATCAAGTTCCTTTGGGGCTGCTAACAACAGCTAGACATTGCATACAAGTTTTTCGATACTCGACTGCTGAAAAATATACTCTTCCTTCATTTTATGACCCATATTTATAATACAGGTTGTTCTGAGTGGCGTTTTGAGAGGTAGTAGAGAGGCAGATATATAGTTATTTAATAATTATTTATTTTTCTTACCTATTTAATATTGGTTAACCGCCAGCGTTGATATTAAGTTGTTATACCTACTCATACAGCACCGTTTTGTGGTCAGATAATTCACTAGGGTGGCTGGGATTGGCTAGATTATATTCTAATTACCGGTGACATGCTACTGAAGTGTCGTGGCTAAAACGTTTTAGCTATAACATAGAACTACCTATGTAATTATATAGGCACAGTACATTGAATTAGATATATTAGATACCTTTTCTCTATCGATGCCTATACATCGCCACATCCAAATTCCTAAATAAGTAACCGCCCTTTACTGAAAAGTATCCCAGTATTTTTTTATTTTTTAAACATTTTCATATGTCCCGGTCTCTCGACGACCCGTGTCTTGTATTATATCAGTCATTGTAGGAAAATGCCTACTATCCCCCAGTATTAAGCAAAAAGTCCGTTAAAGTTATCGATCTATAAAAATTCTGCCGTCTTCTTCCTCTCATTTCTGCAACCAGTTGAATCAGAAATAAAATGGCCAGAATTCGGTAGATATCTTACTGTGATTTGTCAGTTATGGTCTCGATTGAACCATTACGCAGATGTTCAATGGTTCAGCCTATTTGTTTGTTGGAGCGGAGAACCATGGAAAACGAGTTTGACCGCTAAGTTCGATATTAGTCATAAATTTTCACACGATTCGTTAGTATGTATGTTGACAAGGAGACTTTAAGTAAATAGGTATCTACTTACTTCAAGAAGTATTTACCGAAGAATCCGATACGGGTGATAAATGATCACCAAATCGTGCGAGTTTAAAGCTTAAACACTTTCAAAGTAAAAGATACACATCGATCTAAGCAAGGACGAGGAAAGTTCTCATATATTTCGAACTATGTAGAAAATTAGAAAGTTAACTATGGAAGGATTTGGAAAAGTTCATTATCGATCAAAATAAAGGATTTACCACCAATCATTCTGAAAATATTTTTGTGGGATCAAGGTTAAAGAAAGTGTTATATGTAGGTAATCATAGCTAAAAGTTATTCAATAAGTAATTTTATGAGTTTCAGTTACAAAAGAAGCATCGGGCGACTAAGTTAAACTGTGATGATGGACTAAGCCACACGTTAAGAGAGGAAGTGCCAATGATCAGGTATATCTTATACATGCATACTAATCCTAGCGAAATTATATGGATTGTAAATCATTATAGTAGCGATTTGCTGGAAATGATGTTGATAGTATGGTAGAGCAAGGGTAGAGCAGTTAATTAGTAGGTACCTACATTGCATATAATAGCTATTTATTCTTTAGAAATAATTTAATATCTAAATAACTGTTTAGAAATATATTTTCTCGATTAAGCAGTACATGGCAGTATAAAACGAGTACCCTTATCCTTTCTCATATAGTTTAAGGAATAAAAGTTTTTCACAACATGGCCGCTGTCTCGACATCGTGTATAATTGTTATAATGTAAGTATCCGAATAAATATATAGACAAAAATTGCTATTTTGACAATATTGCTTCATTTGCTTTACCTAGCTAGATATACCTATATTCTGCTTTTGATTCACAACTTTACACAGCTTACTTATAAAATTATGAAATTTATGCCGATATCCATTTTTATGTTTTATATTTATAACTTCTGTAAGTACTAGCAACTCTATAATTATCGTAAAGAAAAGCTAGACAGTAAACACTCGCCGCTGCTGTTGTCAAAAAGAAATACAGGATCGAGAGTAGAGTTTTACATCTCGAAGGCGGGCAGCTGTCTACATAAACATAACTCGGGTTCTACACGCCCCCAGTCAAAACATCCTTCCACACAACACCAGAACCGAAACCATAAAATAAGACAACCTGGCTAGAGACGCAACCGAAAAATCCAGGCTCTATAATTATGTTCAGCTACCACCCGATCTACCGGCAAGCCAATTTAAATTTACTGCGAACGCCGCACGTGTCCCACAAAATGAAATCCCACTACCGCACAGAAACACGCACGAAAAAAAAATTTAGAAAAATACATCGCAGGCGCCACCCCTTCAATGCTAGTGGCTGCTTACTTGAACCACGCCTGTTTTCGAACGCTACCCTTTGCATCTCTGTCTCGCTTTCTGTTATCGCATGATGCTAGCCTTGTCGGCCAAGCGCCGCTGTCGAAAAGCTGGTGGCTTTTTGGTTAGTACGCGTTTGATAGTCGCGCGCGTTGGAGCGTTGCTGTGTGCGCCGCGCTAAGTCGTCGCGGTGTGTCTAGTGCAGTGCCGTGTAGAGGTGCCGAAGTGGCGGGTTTCCTTGCCGCAGGACGGGGGGCCCATGCCCCCTTCCACCAGCACCACATTGGTAAAAGTTAGTGTCCTGTGTTCCTGAGTAGAGAAACTTTATTGGCTGTCTGATTATATGGAACTGTGAATGTGTTTGGCAATGCCGACTTATGGAGGTTGTTTGTTATGTTACGTTTCACTAACCAAAATGGAATTTATATCTAAAACCTTGCATATTATTTACACATTTATTATCTAACATACTTACAATAAATACTGAATTTCGCTACATTTACTAACATCATTTTGTAACAATAACATTGGGCGTTATTTTAAGTCTCTCCTCGTCTATATTTAAAATGTTTACATATATTTAGATCTTTATTTCGATTGTATTTTATATTTACCTAAGCAAACTATTGAGCTGCACATAGATTAAAATTGCAATTTATCAATGTTGTACCTACCATGGGATGTTCCTTTATTTTTGAAAGCAATGTTATTCCATGTGTGCTTATAAAAGTACATACATAGGTAGGTACCTACCTTATTCAAGAATAATATGTTTATCATTTTTAACTTTATCTATCCTTGCCTACTGGTAAAATGGTTTTTTAATTTTCTTTAAGAAATGACCGAAAATAACATGAGCGTAGTTGCAGAGCGGTCGCTGAATTCTTAGGCCTAGACTTGCAGCAATAGGCCTAACATAAAGACTACCAAGATAATGATCAGATGCACAATGTAAATATGAATATCGTATTTAAAAAACTTGAAAGAAAAGTTAAGTTCTAGCTATTACAATATCCTATTTTCAATATTTGTGAACATCGTGTCGGCTTTAATTAATTAGAAATTTAAGTACCTACTTAAGAAGCCAAAAACTAGGGTTAGGTGACTTAAAACATAAATAAGTGCATACTTTTTAGAGATAAAAAAATAAGTAGGTAGGTAATTTAATTAGGTATTATGAACGGCAAAATGAACGGAAAAAAAATCGGTATAATACCGACCTACAACACTTTTTTTTTTACCAAATAGAAACTGATTTAGGTGTTTGCAATGATTGACTGACTGTTAATCAATAGACTGGTATCTACGAAAAGGGATTAAAAACTTTAAGAAAAGATTACACCTTTTTGGGAAATCTTTGAAAGACAGCATGGAATTAAGTTATAACAGTACATACATTTTTGAACATGCTTTTTACCATTTTAATTTTTTGTGTAGTTTAAGAGTTTCTTTTAAGAGCATAAAATATCAAGCTATTATTTCTATTGAAATTCGTCCTAGGTAGGTAGTTGTGATTTTAAGAAACAACGTTTGCATTTCATTAAGGATATGCCTTTTGAATTCAATAAAATTAATTATGCATTCTAGTTGATAAATTGTCGTAGAAGAGCATATAATTTCTTGAATCAATTAGTAATTATAAAAAGTATAAATAGTGTCACTGAATAACACCTGTTGTGCGGTGAGTAGCGAGAAAATAAGTAGGCGCATGTATTGCCAACAACTATTACTTAGTTATTAGCCCGGATCCTTGGCGCTGTATGGATATTAGCTCAGTGGTTTGAGCGTAATTGAAAAACAAATAGACTACACTGTTTATGTGTTAAATGAGTGCTACACCATTTTTTAATTACGGGAAACAGTGCGAAGACTACACCGCGAACTAACATTGTTGGTCCTTCGTGCCGTACGTTTATTGCAAATTGAAAACGGTACACAAGGATTAGTGTTAACGACTTAAAAGAAATAATGTTTACTGAATAATTAACTGTACATTTAGTATAATGTTGAAACATTTATATTTCTTAATTATTGCTTGTAATACACCTGTTTAACTAAATTACTGTTAATAAACAGAAATCTGCAACTACGGTGCACAACTAAAAGGGTAATTAAATACCTAATGCTTTTAATAAGGTAGCAATGAACTTGAAGGTATCAGACACCAGTTTGCACACAATGCTCGAATTTACAAATAAATTGAATGCCCACTGCGGTCCATAAGTTATTCCTTGGTCAATTGTCAAATGAAATGAAATTACTGAGGTTGTAAGTCCAAGTTATTGCTTAGACAACTTCAATCTTGACATAACTGTTTCCTTGCCGGGTTGGATTTAGTGTGATAGAATAGATAGATAGTATTGTTAAAATCAAATACTTAGACATTTATACAGGGCACTTTCGTTCAATTATGTAAATAGGTATCTACCTATGTAGATGCATAACTAAGTAGGTTTGTCATACTGAACTAAGGAAAATTGTAGGTATAGTAGGGTTAATACCTAGGTACATTAACATTTAACTTAGGTATCTAAAGTTTTAAACTTAACCATCAGTACACCTTACAACTGAGATGCATCTACCTATGAGATTTCTAGACAAGACCTAGACACAGATAAATATTTATTAATTGCATTTAGAAACGCATCATTAAATAGTAGGTATATACATGTTCAAATGCTTCTAACAGAGATCTCACTTTCAAGTTTATCATCCAAAATCTACAGGCTAAGTAGCACGACAGCGCTAAATTACAACTAAGATATCACACGCACCAGCGCATACGCATAGCCGACTCGAATTCCCGTCACAGATTTTTGAACGCACCGACTGAAATGGCGCGCGACCAATCGGACATTTTAATATGGAATATAAAATACTACAACCGCACCGCGGCGACCTTCATAAATTCAGCCAATAAATGTCACAATTCAAAAAACTCACGACGACGAAAAATGTTTAAGGTTCGTTTGGCGTTATCTTTTTATGTGCCGAGGAGATGTGATTTAAGACGCAAAAAAGTTATTTTTGACGAATTCTCCTGTCAGGCTCCTTTAATATTTCTTTATTTCAAGTGTGTATTAAGTTTGCTACTTTAGCATTCGCATCGTTTCAAACCTAACTCTCTCTGTATGAAGAGTAGGTAAAAATATTTCAAAGAATCTTAGCACAATAATAGGTTTGACTCAGCTTTTCCAAGGCTATAAGTTTCTATTATTTTAGTAGGAATACAAAAATAAAATGGAAGTCTTTGGTTACAGGTATTGTAGTTAAGTTTACTTAGCAAATATTCTATAAAAGGTCAGTTTTATATATCCTTAGAAGATGTTAAATTTGGGCTAGCTATTTACTTTTTTAGGTGTTGTACCTAAGTAGAAGTATGAATATACATTACGTATATTATGTTGAGTATATTTGCAGGTATTTCCATCGTATGTACTAACCAGAGCCCAGTAATAACATATGCTAATAAAACTTTATACTGCGTGGCTTTATCGCTCGTAAAACTCAATCCCATTATGTTGCTAGCACTGCTACCAGCTTTATGATGAAAGTTGACGAATAGAACACCTTCTGTACGTATAATATACCAATCTATAATAAAATATCTAATCAATCAGTACAAAGACGGTCTAAAGCTCACCAAATTATGACCATAATGTGGCAAAATACTCTTAGCTATAAAATATTTTGGTATTAATGTATATTCAGGTCTAAAAATAAATAAATTCTTCTATTTTGAAGATCTTAAATTTTTTATTGCTTTTTTGTCGATGATAGAAAATTTCATAAAAAAGTCAAATTAACTGTAGTGTTGGAATGTAATAAAATTGTGCGGATTCAACGCATCCAACCGTAAGAAGCGGAAACAGAATATACTTAAGTAAAAATAAAAACAATGACTAAAACTTACTTCAGCCAGAGTTACTTTAAATAAAACTAGAAGTTATTTATGTATGAGTGTAAACTGCATGAAGATATTCATAAAGTCGCCTAGATACGAGACAGTAATAAAAAAGTAACAGATATTATTACAACATGACATAAAGTAATACAGTCATCTTCAGCTACCTATGTGATAGTTGGTATTTGATGAACCTTAAGATGGCTTCCATAAAACGAACTCAGCACCTTTATATTAGTTACATTTAATTATTACCAACTTTTATATAAGTAAATATTCAAAATACCTTTCTAATTGTATATTTTCTAAGGTTAAAACTGAAGATAAATTTTAATTAAGTACTACCCCGACCTACCTTTAGGTGTTAAAAGTAAATAAATCAGTCTTCAAGTATACTTAATAGCTATGATTTTAGTAATTCCATAGTTAGATGTCATCATACTACCTATCTAGGAGGTGATGATAGAAAATACTACATTTTGTAATGAGACCCATTCAAGCTGCTGAGATTATAATCTAAGCAAATTTTTTAGCGCTAATCAAGCACAAAAACTAAAAGTAAACAATATAGGTACACCAATTGAAGTAAAAATCTCACTATAAATGACACGTTTATAGAAAAGGTCATTATTTCCATTAAACCTATACTTAGCTAACACTTATTTCCAAAAATCTCAAGAAAACTGTTCAATGTTTAATGAATAGATAAACTAACAGCCTTCTTCCGTGGGCAAAACTACCAGGCAAGCAGAAGTTAAACAGCAACGTTTTGCAGGACGCGGGGAGGCCGGCGGCGCGATGGCGTGCGCCGGCTGCGAGAAGCCGATCCTGGACAAGTTCCTGCTGCACGTGCTGGAGCGCGCGTGGCACGCCGCCTGCGTGCGCTGCGCCGACTGCCGCGCGCCTCTCGCAGACAAATGCTATTCTAGAGACAACAAGCTTTTCTGCAGGAATGATTTCTTCAGGTATTAGTGAATTTTATATTATCTCTCGTAGTTTATTATATTAGTGTAGGGTCACTTGTCGAACAGTGGCTATACCAGAAACAGTGGCTCACCTACAGTATCTGGGAAAGAGGCAGAGATATCTATTCGTTATATTTACTTTTCGAAAGCGGTTGACATGTGTACAAGTTCATTCCAGTTAGTCGGCGAAAATTATGTGAAATTTTTGTGTTATTGGATTTTTATGTTTTTCTTAAAACAAAAGTCGTCTTTAAGGTAAGAAACATTTTGTTCCAACTTTTTATTAATGTGTTATTATGGGTAGCTGTTATTTTCTGTAGATTCTATGTCTAATCAAGATTAAATTAATACAGATTTCAGTGTCGTTTGTTTTTTATATTTTTCTTGGGACCGTTTTAAATTCAAAACGGCGTAAGCTTCCACAGTGGCTCAGTTTTAAAAGGTTAACAGTGGATCATGAACCACTGTGTACTTTTGATATATTTTTATAATTATTTACCTAACAATTTCTTTAAATTGTGAAGAAAATCACAATATAGTGACATAGATTTATTTCTTTTAGAGTGCTTCAGACGAACAAGCCGCGGTTCACCGGGAGGGACCCATACTGATGCAAAGATGAAGAAAACTGTCGAATATATGAAATCTGGAATGAGTGCTAGAAAGGCATCGAAGACATTCGGCATTGCTTTTATAACTTTGCGACGTTTTTATCTAAAGTAAAAAAAAACTCTCTTTTTCTAAAAATCTAAAGTCAAAAAAAAAATGCACCGTCATACAGAGGTCGTTTCCGAATTATGAGGCACCTAAAAATCAAAGTGTTTAATGATGAAGACGAGAAAGAGTTGAATTTTTTTAAAATACTATTGTATTTAATGGAATTATTCTGTGGGCTCTCAGAAAAAGAATGCCGAAAAGTCGCATTTCAAATAGCGGAAGTTAATGACTTAATAATGCCCGAAAACTGGAAAGCTCATCAATTAATGTGTAAGGAGTGTCTTAGATGTTTTAGGCGAAGATATAGTGATCTCCGTTTACGCAGACCCGAACCATGCAGTCTAGCCAGAGCCACGGTTTTCATCAGGCATAATGTAGAAACAAGAACTAAGAAGATTTATTGTAGACTAACTGGATTCAAATGATTATGAGTACAATAATAAATGAGTGATTAAATAAGAATGAATTTGTTGCATTTATTGACAAAACTGAATATATTTACGACCATGATCCATTGTGAACTACCCTGATCCACTGTGTATTTGCCCCCGAACCACTGTTTCGACCCCCTGGTACACAGTGGCTAATTTCTGTGTTTTTTAAAAAACTGCGATATCTTTTTTCCTATTAAGAATAACGACAAAAAGAATAATATTTATGAAACTAGAATGTTTACACCCTACGTTAGTCAGTATTGGTACATCCTAATACTGCTGAGAGCTGTGCTACAGCCTTCGGAAAAAAAGTGATCCACTGAGTACCAACTGACCCTATATGATGAAAATAATAATAGAGATAGGACCTAGACTCAGAAGCGGTTTGGTCACACTTTAGAAATTGCTTAATAGTGTCAAGCAAGCTCAGAAAATAGAATTAGTGCTTCAGTCAGGCACAACACAGCCTGATTTCAGGATTTGTGTCAGACAGATACCTACCTACTTATTGTAACATTAATTACAATATTCTGGAATGTAAATTATTTTGACGTAACGAATAGATAGGTAATAAATATTGCTGTAAGTGAGTAGGTACCTTAACCGTCTCTACCTCCTAATTTACCTACACTAACATAGAAGTGAGTTACTTTGCATAAAATACCATAATTGGATTAAATGCAGACTTTAACCTTGTCATATTATGTTATAATATCTATAACTAACTCTAGATTGGAATTATTATTACTGCGTGGTATTTAATTAATTCATATTTATGTGTCAACGCGTCAGTTCTTGTTATACTGTGTTACAATTTAATACAGCATATTTAAAAGTTCTGTGACATAAATATTAGCAATTTAATAACATTCTAGATAAGCGCGATGATGAGTGATAGAAATGTTTCATTTAAATGTACAGAACATAAACCATAATCCTTATAATATAAAAGATATGTCAGTGTTTAATCTTTTTCCCCAAAACAACAGTTTTGTTAACACATATAATAGAAACTTAAGTGTTTTGAGTGTCATTTTCCCTCGATAGACAAAAAATGGCCACCCTCACGCGTTTAATAATAGTTATTAGCTGATGCTCCAAATGTTTCCTACCCCTGCCTACCGCAATGACAAGCAAAGGTGGTCGATGACCAAATCACATGGCGCCAAGCCGAAATAAAAAAGCTAATTTTACCAAAACAGGTAACTGCGGAAAATGGTTCACTTACGACTTCCTTTTGTTGATGGTTTAATTTTAGTTGTGTTTAGAGATACTTGGTGTGTGGGTGGGTTCCTTACAAAATTTTCTTGATTTTATGAACTTAAGCTAAATAATCAAATTCGAACAAGTTTTTCATTTTCAAATTAATACCATTACTTACATCATGCATTTACTAGTAACATGGACGTGTAACAGGTGCTTCAATGCAATGCATGCAATGCAATCATCATTAAATATTTCTTAAATAACTAATTGTACGCAGTGTCTTTTTATGGTATTTTCTATTCCTTAACTCAAACCTATGCTCTAGGTACTACACAATTTTACATTTTCTAGGTTTTTCTTCTTCTCTAGTGCATCAATGATAGACTTCATAATATCTATATACAGAACCTCAATGTGTCCCATATTTTATTCGTTAATGTTTGTAAATGCATTTTTTACGTTTGATGACTTCATTCGGTGACATTCTGGCTTCCTAACCTTAAGTGACGTCATTTCCGCTTGTTTACACCCCGCCATTATTGTATTACAGTTGATTTGAATTTGACGATCGTATTCTAAACGCAGTTTAATAGTTTTATGGGAATATTTCGTTTTTTATAGAATTTGGTTTATTGCTTAGCTTTCTCATTTTTTATGTCTCTCGATTTCACAGGATTTTAATAATTATAAATAGAAATTTTGAAATTTCGTAGACTTTAAATTTAGGCAGTTCAAAATGTCCCTGGCGTAATGTCATCTTCGCATTTTAAAGAGAATGCTTGCAGCCTGAATTCCAACAACACTAGTTTTCTTTTGCTTAAAACAAGAGCCATTACTTATCCTGTAGTGTAGGCTTAGTGTAGTGTAGGTATTTATTACCTACCTAAGTTACCTCACCTACCTAGATAAGTTTGCTAATTATTGGGTGGTACACTTCAGTTAAAAGAAATTGATTTAGTTTTACCAACCCACAGCATTTTTGATAAGATATCTATTTGGTGTTTTTTTTTCAGAAATATTTTAATCTCTTTGAATCTTATTCAAATCTATTTGTTAATAAAATTAATGAATTCCTGTAACATTGTGTATAATCTAGGCATTACAATATAGGTACAGACTGCAAAGAATCCCGCGTTATGTTTTATTCATACAACCTCCATCGTTTATGTAAATGGCGCCGGTAATAATTCAAAGTGATGATAAAATAATATAAAAAAATTGCCGCGTTAAACTTACGGTCGCGTATTTTGGAGATTATAAAACGATAATTATGTGAATATTAGCTATAAATAAGTGGTTGGTGTGTTGACCTCGTCTCCTGTAAAGTATGGGTGGTAAAATATGATACTTATAATGAATGAACATAGAGACTATACGACCAAACGACCTTTAACTTCTCGTTTAAAAATCTGTTATTAAAAGTATCCTATTCCTAGTTGATGCAACCCATAGAGGTCTAGGTAAACAAACCTCAAAGATCGTTCAGAAGTTTGCGAGGTAGGTACTTAGTAAATTTTATGAGACTTGTTATAAGTTTAAAATAAATCTTCGTGTAATGGATGAAATGAAATTCTTCACGGTGGGCGTTTTATGAGCATTGTTGCGTTGTACACAAATTCAATAATAAAGATGGAGCCTGCCTAGGTAGCCAGTGTTCAAAACTCAAGTACCTACCTATAAACAATCATTACTGAAGAACGGGCAGATCTTACACATTTTACTGAAGTTCCATGAACTCAATCATGAATTAACGACCATATTCAGACTTTGTTAGGAACATGAACTACGAAATCAACATCTTAAATATGTAGGTATATTGCGTAAATCTGTAAAACTTTAGTATGAAGATACCATAAAGTGAACATATAGTATAAATAATATGAAAATTAAAAATATTAGAATTTGCAAGCTTAATTAGTGTTGCGTCGCATAGGTAGTTTATTTTCTTAATAATAATACTTAGACCCAAGGTTGAACTTTGAACTACAATAAAACCTAAATGAATAGGTACTTATGTCTATGGTCGTCAAAGATTTTCTTATTCATTGGTCCAGAACAGCCGACCACCTACGTACATACACATGTACCAGTTTGTCGGCAGTTATTGCAAATCCACTCGCTATCGGTTGCGAAAGAACGTGATAATAAATTAGCAAGTGGCAGGTGAGGATAGTACAGAATTAGTACTGGGCAATTCCTACATGAAGTTTACCTCTTACATCGATATATCATCGGATAATTGTAAACACCTGCTCATTATAAGTACACAAGATTATTGAACTTTGCTTAAAATGTAAAATTTCCTCTTTAAACTTATGTAAACGATCCTGTTACTGCCGCGCTGTAATTATGATATATTCTATCGCATAATGACTATAATTTAAAATAATAAGGAGAAATAATCGATGATAACATTCAATGGGCCTTCCGTGCAAAATTATGTTGTTTTTATGAATTTCAAACCAATTATTTTGATAGTCATTATCATTAATGATAATTCGTATGCCTGTCGTTACTTTATCGAATTCTTTGTTTTCAGCAATATATTTTTATTATTTCACTCTAGTTGAAGAATAGGCACTTTTGCACGATAGAAAGCTCTCTCGCCTAATTATAGTGTCATTTTTACCATTCCTACAAAATCAAGACTTACTTTACGTGTATTCTTTAAAATTATGAACCATAAAATATATTTCCATCAATTCAATGAACCTGACTTTCCCCAGACGTTACGGCACGAAATGCAGCGGCTGCGGGCATGGGATCTCGCCATCAGACCTGGTCCGCAAAGCGAGAGAGAAGGTGTTCCATCTCAACTGCTTCACCTGCCTCGTGTGCCGGAAACAACTATCCACCGGCGAGGAACTCTACGTGCTCGACGACAACAAGTTTATTTGCAAAGAGGATTACCTCGCGGGGAAAGCGCCGACCAATCATTGTAAGTTATTATTTATGTTTTTTTAATGAATCGCAAGCGTACACATTCAATTATAGAGATCAAAGTAATCGCAACTACCGCGGTCTTTATTTACCGGAATTTTGTTAAGCTTTTCCTTCACGTGCAACTGCAAAATGAAAGGAAATTCTGTTAGTTCGACTATGTTCGACGGGTGAATCTTGTACAATCTTTGAGTAAAGGTTAGTGAAAGGCACCTAGGTGACGAAGGAGTGACGAAACTTAGGCCAATGTCGCGAATAGAATCTGTCAATAAACTAGATTACTTCCAAATTGCATTGCTCTTGTCCGCATTTGCGTAACTTCAATCAAACCACACAACACACGACAGCACGTTCGCAGTGCCAGTGTTACCATATGAAAAAATAAATTAGGTCTTTTATTGTCCTCACCTCAGTCGAACCCAATCGAAACCGAATAATTACTTTTCTAAAACACGGCCACGTCCCGTTCAATTTCAGAACGTGACATGTGAGAATTGCATTCTCAGTTTAAAATGCGTTTTTTATTGTTTAAGAACGTATCGCTGCAACAATAAAACTCTCGGGGCACCCATTTTGAAATCGGATTTTTCGATCAATACGAACCGTAACCGAATCTGAGAGGAAAAAACGAAACAAAAAGCAAAGGCGTCGGGACAAAAAGCCAACCGCATTACACATTAGCCACGTCTCCACGCGGTAGTGGCATAGACATCTTTTTTACTCCTTTATTCACCGCTTTGTCGAAGACACCTTGACGTGAGTCGGAAAAAAGTGACGGATGGAGGCAGGAGTCGAATCGTGAGCGGCAGGGAAATTAAATACATAGTGATAGTACAAATATTTTGATTGGGGGATAGATAGCGGGGCTCTCTTGTTGGCACATTTGAAGAAGGATGGAAACATTCGGGTTGTTTTGGATTTGGAGCTAAATGTTTTGACGAGTAGAGCATATTCTCTGTAAAGCGGCACGACTATTCCAGTATGACTGGTTTTAAAGGTTGATTAGTATGTAACCGATGTTAATTTATTCCGTCTGTGCTACTGAATCTTTTTGTCTACGCGGCGTCTTTAGGCGATAGGTTTGGCTGTAAACCTCAAATGTGGAAATGTTTACGAGAGTTTGTAGGAAAATAGTAAAAAAAAAATTAAATCTGGGTTATGCTTTTAGACCATTGCATTGAGTGGATATTTCATGTGGGTTTATTATTTATAAACATAGGCTTTCTCCAAATGCTTGCGAGAAATTAACTTGGACGCTAAGGTTAAGGTGATACCAATGAGTTACCGATCCAGTTTTGTTTCCAAAAAGATTAAATAGGTATGATTAAAATTATAAAAAGCGTACATATGTTCAAATTCACATTAAGATAAACCAAGTAAGCTACCCCGATGTTTGCAATGGCGAGCCCACAACATGTGCCCGCCCGCGGCGTCGCTTGTTTGCCTACAGTAATTGTGTTTAGATATTGTTAGTCCGCAATAATGCCTGCAAATATACGACTATACAAGCTACTTTACATACTTGTGGTACTGTATTCAGTCGTGTTAAAGTTTACATTGGAATAAAGTAATGTTTTATCAGCGATGTGCTGGCTGGCTGAACGCGACGAGTGCAATCGAGCTTGGCATATGAAATGAATTTCCTCTCTTAAAATTGTATAGAAAATGAAATGATTCGACATAAGTTGTTGCTTGGGGCTTCAAGTCTGCTTTTATTTTCTTTATTGCAAAATCATAACAAAAAATACATCAGGGCGTTTTTAAATGCTTTGCCTAATTGATGTATGCAGATAAGTACCTTACTAATTACAATGGTAATTCGCAAAAATGCAGAAATACGAAAAAAACCAACATATCTTTGCCGACATCCCGTTACAATGTACAGAGCCAGACAAAGTGTCGACTCGCCGCATAGAACTGTGCTGTTTATATACAAAACGTCGCAACGCATAACTTAATCCACTCAACAGAGTTTTTTTCTACACTTTTATAGAGCTATTAAAAACTAAAAGTATAGAGTAAACAAAGATATATACGGTTTGTATTGTCGGTAGAATTAATTTGGCCAGTAGTTGCATTCCTGTAGAGAAGAGAGGTGACGCGTCCGTGATCGTCCATACACTTACTGTAGTAATATTTATATGAGTAGCCGAGTACATCTGTCGTTTCATGCCTACATTTTATTGAATTATACATCTGAGATAAAAAAAAGTGTGTAAGATACCTATTTTGTTGTATAGAGTGCTATATTGGCAACTGTAACCAACCACACACTACACTATGCACTAAAGTGTAACTAACAGACTTATAGAAATACAGGTAACATTTTATTAAGGTGGCGTTTTATCCTTAAAAGTTTATTAACAAATTATTACAGAAGTTTTTTATCAAGATAAATACTACAATATTTAAGATAAAAGAAGTAAAAGTAACAAGCCTAAGGGCCAGTTTCACCACTTACAGATAAAATTTAACTGACATATTTTATACCTGACACTGCCTAAACTTTATATTTTATTAAATAGACATAGGTTTATCTGTCAGTTAAAATCTGTAAGTGGTGAAACGGCCAAGTTTCAACACAAAAAAAGAAGTAAAGTCTACGACTCTATCTGTAGGTATAGTCTATAGAGGGTATATGAAGCAATTGTTTCCAGTATCTGCGCTAAACCCCACACACGAGTAGATTATACCCGAGGGTAAGGAGCTTACGCGGTTATTGATACGGCTAATTCCAAATTGTGCAACCCTGTGTTTTAGGGGGATTTTTTTTCTTTAGAATATTCTTATTCGTAAGTGCTTTAATTGATGATAAGTGGAGTGTTTTTTACTTTGGCATCGTAAGGTGTGATGGCAATTCTTAAAATGTAATTTTCGATGAATAACAATATAGATTGCAGCAAATATGTTTATTTTTCAAAGTTAAATTATTTTGATGGCGTTTTTAGTAGTTTAATTGTATGTTTAAAATAAAGCTGTTACGCCACGGTAATATAACATTTTAATTATTTGTATGATTAGCAATAAAACTTTTTATGAAAATATTGTACAACAAAATAAGTCGCTAAAATCAGACTTACATTTATTAACAATTTTTGCTATATAGAACTAGGTACCTAAGTAGGTACATGTATAGCTAGGCGAGTACCTACCTATAAGATAGATATAAAATAGTAGCTACAAGCTACAGCTATACTATAACTAATGGAGGGTGGACGAGCGGCGTGCAGCGAGCGATAACGCTTATCAATCAGGCACACGCATCCTGCCGTCGTCGCACCGCCTTATACAGGGTGTTTATAAAGCTAGAACAAAAATACGAAGTAAAAAGAAAATTCCTCAAATAGCAAATTTGATAGTTTATTGCAAGAAGAGCTTTTGCGCACGACTCGTGAAATATACTATAATTTTTTTGATAAAAATATTTTCACAAACAGAAATGACAACTAAATGCAATAAATATAGAGTCGATCAACTGATCAGCCTTTCGTCTAATCATATTTTATTTTTCACTTTCCATATGAAACATAATTACTAATCTACATACCTAGTTGGTTGCGAAAATGTTGTGTTTCTTTCACGGGTAGAGTGTTTCGATAGCAATTTTAAACACACTCTGTACTTATATTTTGCAGGGTGCTCTGTACCCCAGTGCGGGGTCTTTTCTCGCACTTTTTGATGGAAAGGGGTTTATTTATATTTATGCCCCGTCTTAAATTCTGCAAGATTTATTTATCTGCGGAAATGTTTTGTTCAAAGTTTTTGTTTGTTTATGAAAAGTTTCCGAAAGTTAAACTATGTACTTGAATCAGATTCATGAACGTGTTTCAAAATCTAAACGATCAGTTAAAGCATCCGCGAACAAATTCAAGACGCTTACGTTTTTTGTTAGAATTGTTGTCAAAATTTCTTCGAAGAGTCTAAAATAAAAATCGAGTATTAATAAAATAAATGGCAACTTAGGGTTGCCGGTTAGGGGCACCCTTCAGTCCTTAGGCTGTTTAACGGATGCGAGGGAGATCCGTTGTTGTTCCCAATTGGAACGGTTGGCCGCCTTCCAGCCTAAAGTACACAGCATCATGGTTAAAAAAACAAAAGGTTGATCACCCTTTTTCAGGGTTGAGTGGCACGTGGTAGCAATGTGTAGTTTGTTTGTGACGTCTGCGTTTAAAATCTCAATGGGGTGTAAGTTGGATAGTGTGTACTTTACTTATTGTATACGTAGGTACATGAAAATATAGGTTCATTAGTCAGAATTTAGACGACACTTTTTCGCTGCATATTTTATAATATTGTCTCACTTACAAAATTCAGACCTATCAACTTATTATTGTGCACATGTTGTTGTGCCGTTATTGGCGTACAGTAAAGGCCTTGGTGAAAAAACATTAGTTGTATAAGTATTATCTGATAAGGAAATGGTAGCGGAAACTTATAAAAGTATAAGTAGGTACAATGATCTGTGTACGTGATTGAATGTATCAAATCACTAAAACTTAATATCTATTTCAATAAATTTCCATAAAGAGACCTCGTCAAAATGATCAGAAATTATTCAGAATCCAGTGGCAGCATCAATACCTAGCTATGTAGAGTCACGTCGCGGACAAAGTGGAATGGAAGACAGCGATAGAAACTCATTTCATCCCCTCCCCGCGCGGTGTGGAGGGGCGCAGGGAACATTACACCCGAGTCCCGGCATTCGATGGGATCACGGTACCAGTTTAACAAGAGACCGTTGGAACTGAGAGTTTTGACGTTTCAGTTCCTTGTTTTCCTGGTAGATTCTATGTTGAAACATTATCAACAATACTGAAAAGGCATATTATAGTTTTCTCTTTCATATAATTCCAGCAAATACTATTTATGAAGGATTTGAAGAGAGCTTTACAGCAAGTATCAACATTTACTTTAGCCTTTTCATCTATTATCTGATTGATTGGAGTTCTTACTGCTAGTTTTAATTACATCTGAGTTTTCCGTAGTTTATTTCCCCCGTAGCCACTGTACTGCGAATCCTATGTCTGGCTATCAATTTTTATTTATCGCTAAAACGATCGATAGGTAGCGCGCTCGTAAAACGGACGCTCAAACGTTTATGTTTGGATTTTATGACGTTTTAATGTAGCGTTTTTGAAAGCTCGCAAGTCGCGGCTTTCTATTTTATACGGACTCTGTTCAGGCAGGGATTTGGGGTCATGTTATGTTCATTAATTTTTTTGATAGAGTTTATTTTGTTGGGACTGTCGTAGAGGTTAAAATCTGACTAATTCTTTTTGACAATTTCAAGTATAAGTATACGTAGGTAGTGGACGTACTGCATTTAAAATAAAGATTAAAAACCGAGTGCATCCCTGTCATTCGTTCGTAGTTTCTTTTATTCGGAGTTGTAGAATAGAATTACCTATAAGTAGTAAAACACTTTCCTTACACATCTATAGCGCTTCTTCTAATGATTACTTCGCTGTCATATATGTACTTATACGTACTGTAGTATTGAGTTTTAAAGGTCTTTAGTTAGGTACACTTTAGTTAGATGAAATGGGTTTTATACTTTATGTTGAGCTTTGAGAACCTGTATTTGTCGTAGATTTAGATATGTGTTTTCATCTTTTACGAGTTTTAATTTGGAAATATTCGTGTTGAAATATTTTTCAAGTTGTTGTACCTACCTATATTTGTAGTACCTACATGAGTCAGCATCTCAATTTATTTTAAAATTATCCCATATAACGGTACCTAAGCATAACATAGTCGTAGTCTGTCAGGTGGACTAGTGATCCACCTTTCACGTACCTCCACGAAAATAAAGACAACAAAAAACTAATCGGTCAACGATTTACAGCGTCGGGAGCGTACCCCGAGGGCAAATTATCGATAATCGAGCGACTAACCAAATAGCCGGTGTCGGTACAAGTTATCGACAGTAATCGTTATAATCGCTAGTGCCGCGCGATTGTTGCCGATCGCCATTACAGGACGTGCGCGGCGTTTTAAACTCCCACCAATTCGCTCGACCCCAGTCTACCTGTAACACCTTTGCACCAACAGGTCTACTCAAACTGGTGGACCCTACAACTTTTTGTACACGCTTATTATTGAAATTATTATTTATTAACTGTAATTGTCGGCGACGTTTCGAGGGTTAAATCCGGCGTTTAGCGTAATTTGGTCGGTTTGACTTTTCGGGGGTTTATTAGTAATTGTTAGTTGTCAAACCGCGGAGGTCGTATATGATTGCCTTTATGGTCGGTCAATCATAAAATTATGTATTCCTGATGGTATGTTATAAAAGGTAAGGCAAGTACAAAAACAAAGACTTTTTCATGAAACTTATACCACATCCTGCTTCTTTCTAGCTCTATACTTTTCCCTGTAATAAAAAGTTTTAATTAGTGTTATTGAAATTAAAATGAGCTTATTATATTATTATGTCGTATAGTTTGGGCATTACTTCGGTCTTAGCACGCAATTTCAGTGCAAGTTGTGGCGCGAGAAATAAGTAGATTTCATTTTTTAATTTTATTATTTTTCTTTCACTCGCGAGTATTGTGCGCGGGTAAATGGCGTGAAATTGACGGGTGGCCAGTGTTTGTTGACCGTTTCTGACTGGCATACGATATGTCCGCTCAAACTCGACCTCAGAGTTCATTACTCCAACTTCCTTTAATCATTATGGATATAATACATGCCGGCTCTCTCTAAACTGGTGAAAAATTCAGAATGCGACCTTTAAATTTGAATTTCAACGATGACCTTCGTCGACTTGAATTTCATTTCGTTGAAATTGAAAAAAAGTACCGACGTTGGGTACTAAACGAAGTTACTTGGCACGGTCTGAAAGTTGCCTATGTTTATACTTGTGTAAACGCGAAGCCGGGAGAGCGGGTAGAAAGGAAATATTATTTCCTTATCTCCCCCCGGCAAGTCGTTCCGTCCCCCTCCGCAGTTTGCTTAGGGTTCAGGGGTCGTTTCCGAGAGGCTTCGGCTGTGCGATGACAGTTTCAGAACTTGCTCGCCCTGTGCCCCGGCCGGATAAAAAGAAAAAAGAAAATTGAAAGTGGAATGAACTTTGTTCGCGAATTCCACGATTGTTTTTTGTTTCTTGTTTTATGTTAAAGTTTCATTTGTATTTATGTCGTCTACGAAGACACCGTTACTTTTAATGTCCGTCATTTAAAAGAAGATAAACCTACTGGTACTACCGGAGCCGTTGCTTTCTAAAGTACGAGTAAGAAGGCGATATAAAATTGCTTAGTAAAATTAGAAAAAGCATCAGCTATTTAGGTTCCCTAATCTTTGCATTTTACTTAGTTTCACGAATTAATCAGCATCTTACCTGTGAATTTACAGTTAAAACTATCATCTCATATTGTAAGTTTAATCCTGACTTAAAGAAATCCAGTTTAAAAAACTATGGGTATTAATCCTCGAGTGTTCTTCTAAGGGATTAAAAAGGCCTTAGGCCTGAGGCCTCGCGGCTTAGTGCAAAGGCTGGTCACAACGGGGGGCCCTCTTGTAATTGGGCCCCCTGCATCCCCCGTGTTAAAGGACCAATGTATCGATTATTTATTGCTCGATCGTTATTTCGTATTGTAATACCGATTTTTGGATGCTAACGAGCTGATTTTGTTTTGTTTTTGTCACAATCAGTCGTGATTATTGGTAGAGCAACTAGTCATAAAAAAGTTTGGTTTTCATCGAACATAATCAGTTTTAATTGTTCTTTCTCAGCATTTTAAACACAAACAATCCAAGTGAAATAAGATGGTCAGATAAGAAGCGATATTCTTTTGTTTCGGCTTTACATTCATAAAAAGAGTAGTCTTCGTAAACAATCGTTACACTATTCTCGTTCACGTTGCTTAACCCTTCAACGGCCACAAAAACTTTCTCAGAATTACAACGCGAGCCACAATAACACCCGACACTCAATCCAACGCTTGTTCTGTCAAAACGGACCATTCATACACAAAACATATGCTAACAAACCGACCGTGCCACGACCAACTTAACCTTAACACTTTAATAGCCTGGATCGGGAATCGAACCCGCTACGCCTCATTTCACCCGCTTCCTCACATGTAACATTGCTTTTGAACACTCCACTCTATTTCTATTAATTTAAAATTTAAATTTGCAATAGAATCCAAAGTTGGCTTAATTGGTTCATTTAATAAACAAACATCTTAAGCGACTTTTTAGCCAAACAATAGTGAACTTTAAATGTTAATAGTACGGTAAAGATTGTAATGTTGCAGGTTTATTTGCGAATTCTAAGTTTTTCTTACTGATTATAACATCGGCGTGTGCATCAAATAAACTAAATTAAAATTGTTTAAAATAATTGCAATGGATCCGAGTAATAATGAATACAAGAATATCTCCGATATAGGTAAAAAAAAGTACGGCAGATTTAAGCTTAATTAGTAGGTAATAGTAGGTACCTATTTACTAATTGCATGATCTATTCCTATTCCAACAAACACATGATTTTGATTTAAATAAAAAGTTCAGAACTTCGCGTGGGCATGCCAAAGTCATGTTCGTTAGTTTGTACTGTAGTTTTTTACGGGCATTCGGTAATCTTAGTCAAGAGTGAAGCAAGTACGTAATTTCTAATGAACCGATCCGAGATTTAAGTTGTTTTTAAATGCAGTTGTGTGCTACTAAGTTCTACGTTGAAATATTGTGTTTTTGAAATTTTTGATTTATGGACTCTACATCGTTGCTGTATTTTGTAATTGCTGCAAAATATTTCCAAAGCACTTAGTAGTCAGACCCAATTTTTAGTAATGACTAAATTGGTATATTACCAAAGCATATAGGTACTTAAGTCAATATACCCTTAAGTGAGCATTATCTTTAAAGGGATGACAATAAGTTTTAACAAGTTACACGACACATTTCTAGATTATAAATATGTTTCGATTTTCACTTGTTAATGTCTAAAATCAAAACCCTTCGGAATAGGTCATTCGAGACCCATCCGCTGGTGGTTCTCAGGCTACCGATTCGGACCACCTTATTGTTTCCACATTTTATAGCCAGCACTAAATCATTGTATTCTGCGAAACGCCGCTGGCCGTCACTGTTTGAATACCTATCCTCCAAAGGCCTTGATATTTAATATTTTCCGAGAAAACTTGATTTCGACAGCAAAATGAAAACTGATAAAGTTAATCGTTCTACCAAAGTGCCGGAGTGCTGGATGGATATCATGTTCTCGTGTGAATTATTAACTGTCTCATCATTCTCCCACCGAAAGATTTGAATAGATACCTAAGTCCCTTATATGTAAATAAAGAGAAACAACGCCGCAGACACACCGCCGTGTTATTAATAATGCAAAATAAAAACAAAAACATGAATCCAAAAATCGAACGGCGGGAACGAATCATCCATAGACAATTGGAAAGGAACAAAGAGTTAAAAAAGCGGGAAGAAAACCTGTCGACGCCATGTTGTGTGGCACTCGGCCTTCACGCCTTGGCCGCCGAAGATTATCTTTGGAAAAAAGAACCGAACGGGAGGCGCTTCCATTCAGCAAAAAAGATCTTATACGCGTGTTCGTTTCATGGCCAAAGCGGCTCTGTCGGCTACTGATTAAGGATTACATTCGCGTGGTGGAGTAGTTATTTGATTTCTTCTGTGATCGGAATGAAAGGAAAAAGCGTCGTCATCGCGCCTGCGCCGTCGTTGATGACCTGTCAATTCCGTCGTGTACGATGAGAAAAAAAGTGACATTAGAGTGGCCGTCTATTATTTTGACTTTATATGGGGAGATGTTGCTGAGATTGATCGAGGTGGTTCGGCCCTTTTAATTACATCGCCATTGAATAGCTTTGTTGTGTAGAGTCTACTGTTCGGTAGATGCTTCGAGCTGTATAACAACTACGCTGGAGCGGGGGCATATACTTACACACTGAATAGAACTTTTTATACCACCACTTCAGCGAACCTTATTTCTTACCATCTATTCAATTTATTTACTTACTTTATGTATCAACGTGTGCTAAATACAGGCGTTTATGTTATAGACGTAGCGTTCAAATAGTTTCTCGTAACTTTGATCTATCATGCATGACATTAACATCAACAAACTAACTTGAAGTAAGCACTTCAATTTATATAACTCAAACATAATTATCTTCATACATCTTAAACCTGTCATCTACTAGAAAAGTCCTTCAATATTTTATAAAAAGTGCTTGTTCTGGTGTGGTGGGTTAACGATTTCTGCTGAACACCGCGCCCGTCGGGATGCGATTCGGCACGCTGCGTGTTACGACGCGCGTGCTCGTCCTCTCTGAGCTGCGTCTGCGCATCCTTTATCGTATCTTACAGAGTTGGACAACTTACTTAAATATTATCTATTATATCGATATTTATTTTTGTACTTGTAAATCAATCTTTATAGCTTTGTTCCAAAGTTGTTTCAAATCCCTGCAGCTTGAAGGAACTTATTATAAACATTATATATTTTTTGATTCAACATTTAACATATTTCCATTCATATCACGTCTCTACTTATCATCGCAGGTATCTTTCATAACTAGAATTAATATCATGAAGTGCGGCACATCTCTAATACGATTTCGCAACACATCATTAGTGTCAAGAGCTCCGTCGCGAGCGCATATATTTGCGTTGCGATTTGTTTTTACTCGTCTGTTTGATTTCTTTATCGCTAATGTTTATTAGATTACCCTCGGTTGTTGTAGACTGCGGTAGAGTCGTCTGGTGCTCCTTCTACGAAATAGAATTGTGTGTATTTGAATCGACTTTTTACTTAACATGAACATTTTTCAGTATTTAATAATTTTCTATAAAATTTAATTTCTTGAAAACAATGAAAGCTTTTGAGAAAAGCTATACATACTTAACAACCTATTTGAGTTCCTTACACTTACTTATATTTATAAAGTTTTTTTACTTATCAACTACTTATTTATAAAATTTGTTAAACTAGTAATACCACAAAATTCGCGGTAACTCAAGTAAAACGCGTCAATAATGATTTATGGAAGCAACAAGGCCTTCCAATCTCGCGTTTCCAGACCCTATACAAATAGAATGCACCATAAAGTTAGTAGTTCACAATTCACATCGCACACATGTACAATACTCGCGAGTACATTGGTTGGTCTAAGTGCGGACAGATATAGAAATAAATAAATAAAGCCACTGCACACGCACGGAGCGGCGCGGGCGCAATCTCCGCGGGTCACGATCTGCGGTCACGGAGAACCCTCTCCCATCGCCATCTTTACAATATACCTACAATTATATACATCTACAGGCTTCTACAGGTAGATAATGCATGTACAGGATGGAGTTTTAGTTGTGGTCATTGTACGGATCTTACATTTTTTAACTATGAAAACAACGCTAAATACTCATGTAGAGAGTCGCCGCCGTCGCTTCATCTGTGTCACAAATTCACAATGTAATCAATGTTCCTTTCTCGACTACCAAAGAGTCAAACTTCACCCTATATAAATCGAGGAACTGTGATTTTGTATACCTATGTATACCTGCTTGTACTTGATTATAGATATACTCGATCAGGGTTGCGAATGTTTTGACGGCTTCCGACGGACTTTTACAGTTGTTAGTTGTAATGATGTCTATAGAGAATATTTAATGTATGAAATGTGCCTATATTTTAAAGTACAGATATGATTTTCAAATAAGATCTTGTCTTGCATTTTTTGTATTTCTTATAGCATTTGAGGAAATCTCTTCTAATACCTACTCATAAAAGGGAAGTCGTTTTTCTTTAGCAGCATGCTAAGTGCTCAAAATTATTGTTTTACTTCTTTTTGTAAGTAATTCACTGTCTGTAGGTACATTTTGTAAAAGCAGTAAAAAAACATGTTCATTTAACTTCTGGTAGCAAAACAGTTCTCATTTAAGCTTCACTCCGAGACCCTTGACCTGTACAAAATAATTATCTCTTACAATAAATAACAGCCACATATTCAGCATGTAGGTAACTAGTAAAATCCAGTTATTGCTAGCTCCCTAATGAGCAAGGGTACATAGTGGCCATCATTGTGTGGTCTTTGACCATGATTGATGTAGCTAATAGTAATGGACCCTCATTAGCTGGTTTCTACTTGAAATGGAACGTGCTGATGGTGGTATGTGATTTATTGTTCTTCTACTTACCTGTGACGTAATTTTCTATTAACTGTTTGAAGGAAATTCAAAACAACAAAATGTGCTTGACTTTCTCATTTAAAAACGCATCTTCTGCGTAATACCCATCGCTAATATGCTTGTAACTTTTTAGTCTAACAATTTATTATTTAAGAGTTTTAGCACCCGTTTTAAGTAGTAGATTAGCATTCTCGGCTTTTGACATCCCACTTAAAAGTTTACGTTTTAAAGGAAGCAAACAATATGCGTATTAGTGTTTAGCATTGTTTTTCTGATTGAACCTTATTTAAAAGTAGTTTTTCATCTTCTCGCAAATTGTTCACTAGTAGCCAGAAGCTAATAATCTACTTAGAATTATTTTAGTTCTCTTTTGACTTCACTAAGTTACTTAACGTAGGTAGCTAGATAATTAGTTACTATGAATTTTCTTTGTTCTTCAGTTTAGTAAATTCGAAAATTGACTAAGTACCCTAAAGCGTAGCTACATAATGAAAATAACACGCAAATAAATATTTGCCTGTAATGAGTAAATATCTCCTTTACTCATTGAAGATTTAAAATAGTCTAACTTTTTATGATATATAACAACATAAAGTTCAAATGACTGTAAGGCTGCAGTTCGGAAGCAGCAGGAGGCAGACTAAGATGAACCGTAAACAAACTTGGACGTGGCAATTCGTCAATACTCAAATCAGCTCGTTACGGGGTCAAAGAATTCACTTCGCCGCATAAAAAAATAATTTTACACCGATTATTCACAGCTATCTGACGAATGGGAGATGTAGGGTTGGAACGCGTGATGTGATTCACTGAGTTCACTCACTTACTTATCTAGAAAAAATAATTTTAGGAAAATACGAATAAATTTTGTATCTGTTATTATTTGTTGATGTTATTTAGGTTTATACTAAAGTCAAATATTTTATCGAAAGAACACAGATACAAGATGTACATTTTGATAATAAATATATCTTCTTTATTAAAAACACTTAAGTTAAACGTCCAAGAATATATATTAATGTAGTGGAAAATTATTACTAGGTACCCTACAAAAAGTAACATATAACATCACAAGTTTGAGACAGAATATAAAATTGTAATAGATTGATCGTGCAAAAAAGGTAATCATTCAAGTTTTTATGAATAGGTGCAATTATAACTACGCGTAAAATTATAAATCGTTTAAAATGTTAGCCAAGTGTATAACTTGATCTTGTTGAGCGATTTGTTACACCTCCTTACTAACAAGAGTATGCAACTATTAAAGTAACGAGAAACGTTTATTAAAAATATTCTGTCACTTTTTTAAGTAGCAACATTCATATCGAAATTATTGTTGCTTTTTTATTATGCTATCAATGAATAAGCTACCTATATAAAAAGTTCACATTTAGTAAACTATTTAAATATGTAGCATATTCATTGATGTTGTAGCATCACTAGCAGCTAATTTGTCCAAACGTAGCGCCTCGGCCTGCGCCTGCGCTTCTCATTGTGTTAGATCAAATATGGCGTTTCTAATGGGGACGGCCGACGCTGACATATTGCTTTTTCGACTCCCATATCTATTATTTATTGCTCTTACTTTTATATATTTCTCTTTGTTTTTGTATATTACCAGGGTATCTATTACTCCACTTTACCAGGACTTTTTTATAAGCTTAGCTTTTCTTGCATAATTAAATCTAATGTAGAGTTTAGTAGAATGTAGAGTTATGTAGAAATAAGATGTTACTTACTTATCATTTTCACCATTTTTTAAATTGTATAATTATATATATTAGCTGTCAATTTCATTCCAAAAAGCGTCAGTTGCTATCTATATCCATACCTATAATGCAAGCAGGTAAAAGTAGGATGGTAGAGCAGGGTTTCTAAATCGTAATTTAAGTTTACTATGCAATCTCACACGACCCCGAGAAAACATTTATCTTTTAGATGGTAGTTGTATTTCTAGATAGTTCCTCATAAAACGAACTCGGTCAGCTACTTGTATTTAACTTTTAGAGTTTTAGAGACAATTTATTTTTTATTTCCTAACGTTTATAGTGCAATACGTCGAATAGGATGCTTGTAGTTTCAGAGAATTTGAATTTTTTAATCCAATGTAAGTAACTAGTAAGTATCTGAAACTTTTTACTCGCACCTACTTATAAAAAAATCGATTACTATGAGTAAAAGGTTCAAAATAATAAGAATATTGTCTTGATAAAGTTCTCAAAAGTTACATATAGGTACAAATAAGGAAATAAGTAGGTGTTTCCTCATTGTAAATTAAATGGTGCTGAAATGTAAATATCTACCTATAAAATAAATACCTAATATACTACCTATTTACGCTAACATACTTGCCTTTATTTTGTTACGCCGCCGTTGTCACGTATATCTTTCAAATTGCCCTGTCCAGCATAAAGTACGTGTGTCGCATGTCAAGTAGATATGTTTCATGAATGTTATGTTCTGTTTACCTGTTATATGATTGTATCTTGCATCATGTTTTACTTTGTCTGCTTTATGTTAACAAAAACATAACCGATCTCTTCTAAAGAAAGTTTTTTCAGTCATCTATTGAAAAAAATTTAAAAAGTCATCTGTGGTGAGGCGCCACGAATCAAAACACGCTAAAAACCCAACTCATGCTATCGTAAGCTTTTTAATTGTATTCCTACCCTCCCACCGCTACCTGGATAAGTCACGACCGGCGGGTTAAGCTAACCAGAACAATTTGATCTCCCTGTTTCTATTTTGAATGTAATAGTCGCTAGCAAAGTCAGAGGTCGACTTAAAATGGACGCAAGTTTGGAAGTTTAGAGTGAAACATCCTAAGGATAGGTGTGTTTTGTAACATATTCTGCATTTGACAGAGTTATTACGAAGTGTAATTAGTTTGAGACCTTTCTGTACTTTGATTGACAAATCGTAAAAACAAAAGCCTCAAATAACTTTTTAACTAGATCTAAAATTGGTTGCCGAACCAAACAAAAAGTTTTGATATTGTTGTATAATTGGCACCTACCCTAAACTTTCAGAGCTAAGAGAAGTTTCTGGACTGAAATAAAATAAAGAAAAAGTAAAATAAGATCTCATTTCAATAAAAACCGTCCTTGAAGACCATTGACAAAGGCCGAGCGAGCTTTCCCACAAACATCAAACAGAGCGTCCAATGGAAATGACATTTTAAAAACAGCTCGACTCTAACCTATAGCTGAATTTACATATACGGATGTTTCGCACGCACGTTCCCTGCGCAACGTCGATAAAAGAGGGCGTGGTCGTCGCCGCCGCATCCGCCAATCACGAGCACCCGTCCCACGTGTGCGTCCACAACTTTCTTTCATGTGTGCCGGTGTTTGCTGGTGTGCGTGCCATCTACGTTTATACGTTGCCGGCGTATATAGACTTGTATATGTTTCCAAGTATACATCGTCGCTACCGGCTCCACAAAGAGTTCCCATATCTTTTATGTTCTTAGATCCTTATCTCGCGGTTTCTTATTTTACATTTAAGATGGTGGTCTCGAATTAACGGTCGGCCCCATAAACACGCTATTACGAACTTTAATATGGCTGTAATACAAAATAATCTGTGATTTTTATGGCGTTCAGGACGCTAATAGGTTGTTAGAGATGTACAGATAACGCGCTAAAGTTTTGGGAAGCTCTACATTTAACATGTTGATTGAATTGTTAATTGTTCGTAATTGTTGCCGAGCGAGATTTGCTTTCAAGTCGGTCTTTATTTGTTGAATGCTAATAGAGAATTTTCTATTTGATAAAGAATAATTAGAGTTATCTGCTTATTTTATCGTAAACTTATTCTCACAATATGAATAGAATTGGATTTTTTTAACAGTAAACATGTCATTGAAAATTATAACAGGTTTTTCTATATTTCATTTGTTTCAACTTTGCCCATGATTGACGCCAAACGGTAATAGAATTTCAATTTAGACTCTAAATAGAGAAGCCAGAAAAATAATGTGCATTTTCCTCACATCAA
This sequence comes from Anarsia innoxiella, assembly GCA_947563765.1. Lineage (NCBI taxonomy): Eukaryota > Metazoa > Arthropoda > Insecta > Lepidoptera > Gelechiidae > Anarsia > Anarsia innoxiella. The sequence continues at coordinate 3,770,575 of OX387410.1, read as the reverse complement.
AGCGAGCGTTCTACGTTTGAAATTCGTTGACAATGAAAGACCGTTTTCCCGCCAAATTCGATTAGGGCTGTGGCGGGGACAAAGGAAGTCGTTTATTCGGAGGGCGGTTTAAAATTGATTTTAGAATTGGGGCGTGTGCTTGAAACGTTTACAGACAACTCTCTTGACGAGTCGAGACCGATCATTTTAATTCTGATTTAAGTTTAAACTCGATTTCTTTAGAATGGACATAGGTACCTAGACGTGTTTATAGGAAGAGGGTAATAAAATGAGCTATAAATTCATTCAATCTGAAACATTGACATCGTAATAGCTGCATACATAGCGAGCGATAGTCGTCATTTGAACGAATGGCGACAATCTGAAACGTTGAACCGGATCTTTTTTGTGGTAAGCTGAATTATTTGCATGCAAATGCTTCATATTGTTATTGGTCTTTTAGTACGAGTACAGTAATTATTGTTTTAATACATCCACAAACCATGATAAAAAAGTAAACAAGAAATAAGTAGAAGCTCGTGTTCTGTGCTATTTTAAGGAAAAACTCGCAACCCTACCGTGGGACATCTATGTCTAGGTACCTGCTTAAATATTCATTATGAATCAATATCACAGTAAACAAAAAACGTTTATAAACAAGAGACACTTACCTACCTATCATAATATTTTCAACGCATAACCACTATTTCCAAATACTCGATAGGCGATCGGCAAACACTTGAGGTTAAGCGACCGAATGTAGAGTGCGCCCTCTCCTCTCAGTTTGCTAGTACTTGCTACCCTCTTGTTCTAGGCAATCACTCAAACACTCTGAACATGCTTTGGTCGCCCTTTGATACGACATTGTTGATGCGTTTTTGTTTTAAGGTTTAGTAGCATTTTTGAGATTATTTTGTTTGAGCGACTGACATAGATGTTTATCAATTGTGTATGATGATTAGACCCATCATGACTCTCTGAACTCTACGAGCTTTTAAAAAAATTATAACAGACTTTTCAGTTTGAGTTTGAGTCTGGGAATACCATGATATTCCTATCTCTTATAAATGTAGTTTATTCTGAATCTCTAAATACTTATAAAATATACCCATATTACTAAGTAACCTAGTATACCAACCAATTATATTACTTTATAATTTATATTTATTCGATAATCATCAAATAAAAATGATTTAACTATTTGATTAGGTGTTGAACACATACAACTTTAAAATTGTGTTAATAATATTGAGTAATAAACCATAGTTAAATGTTATAGTGGGATATAACATTTGTTTTAACGATAATAGCTAAGCCGTTAAGGGCTACTTTAACTTTAAATAAGTCACATTAACACATATTAAAATATAATTGTAAATGAATAAAGGTAGCATTTTAGGACTATAAAGTGAAATTCAATAATCTTTGAAATCGTTAGTGTGTAATTTAATTCTACAGGATGTTATAAGGCTAACATCTACAGGATGTACAGAAATTAATCATTAAGCACACATCAATATAAAATGATTTCTATACGTAGTAAGTAATCAATCCATCTTGATTATATATTGTGCATTGATCGGTATTTAATTCATGGCTTTGAAGAAATAAGGTATTGAACAAATCTCGTTTTAATACCTAGGTATAAGTATGGCTTTCGCAAAAAACCTAGATCCTTAGTTTCTCTAGTACCAATAGTTTCTTTAGTACAAAAATATAAAGAATAATATCTTAAAAGCACATTCGTACACCTGGCGGGTTGAGCTAGCGAGAAATTAACTCATTTTTCTAACAATTCTTAAGGACAAGTTGATAGTAATCCCTTACAAAATAAACACGTTTGTCATGGACGTGTTCATAAATTTATCATTGGATCAATTCTTAAATAAGTTTGTTAAAAATTGTAATAACATTATCCTGACAACTAAAGCTTATCTTTGAATTAGATACTAAGGTATTCTGAAAATTAAAGTTATTTTTTTTAAACTACCAACCTAGGTATTATTTTACAAATGTGCAAGAATATCTACAGTTTTTTTAAGAGTGAAGAGCCAAACTAAGCATTCATAATCGACCTCGCACTCACTTGGCAGGTTATTAAAAATCTTTTTTTAGCTGACAAAAAAAGCTATTTTCCCAACCTTCTCCTTAACGGTTCCCCTGAAATGACTTGCAGTTGAGGAAGGCAAGTCAGCCGCCGGAAAATAGTCGGCAAGATTAATATGAGTCAACTTACAGAATAGCAACCTCATGCAACTGAATTTGGGGCGAATTAAGAAACTTAATTTACTTATGTTTTGGCTATTTTTGTATTTGAAGCGATATTGAGGGTTAAAGTTCATTAAAGCAATAAAAAAAACTTCCAAGAAAGTTTCAGAATAATTATGTGCTTTTTTGTGATATCCTTTTAGTATTTAATAATTTTCTTGTTTATAAAATTCTAAAGTCAACCTTCGGGTGCAAAAAGTTTATACTTTGCTGCTTTCCTTAAGCTTACTTATCAAAATTCAGAAAAAGACTGGACGTTGTTTAATGGATAAATATGTTTAATGGTGTCTTTCATAACTAGTTATAAGGGCCGGAAACTGAGAACATAGTTGAAAATGTTGTAATATACTACCTATACTATAAAATCTACCCAAAAACTCTTAATAAGTTGTAGTAAATTGTAGTTACGCAAACCCACTTCTTACAAAACTACTAAGTACCTTTTTGACCCTATTTTTGTAACAACTACCTATAGCCTAAAACAGAAACTACAAGGGTGCCTTAAACATGTATATTCGATGAGATCCCCGGCAGAATGTGGCGTCTCGCTCCAGGCGCGCCCCGAGGTAAAGCCCGTTCGATCAGACATCTGTCAGACGCAGAGATGAGCTTGTCTGCTTGTCTGTATCCGTGTAAGGGTAAACTCTCTTCAATGGAGTGAGCTGGATTTTTTTAACATGCAATTTTCTGCGTAGTTTTGCTAAGACTAAGGTAACTTGAAAATATGAGGCTCGTTTGACAAGAAGTAGACATAAAACAATTGATTGAGAACTAAAAACTATGCTTTTACAAATGGAAGATTACTTGGAAACTATTTCTGTTTTTCAATAAAATAGTAGAGAATAAATAGCCGGACACGACATGGCAGGTACCTATAAAATGTATTACAAAGTTTTGCGGTAGGTATTGAACGGCATTAAAACTTAGTTGAAACTATTCTAAACTTTCAAACTTACGTTTCTCGGTCACTGACCTCTTATCTCTTTACTCTCGACGGTCTTTTGTTTCATCTAATTCGAGACTCCACTAGTTTAGTGGTCGTCGCCACTCGACCCCGTTGTTGTAAATATTTTATAACTACGACCCTGGTGTTTGCACACGGTAAACGGTTTTTCGACCCCTACTAATGTTACTTTGCTTAATTTTTAGTATACTTACACGTTGATTTTAAAGCGTTTACACAGATGTCGGCAACCTTTTGCATAATAAATTGGGTAGGTAGGTCTTAATTGTATTCCTTATGATTTTTCACAAAGTTATATAAAAATAAACTTCACTACATACCTACATCTCACTTTAAATTACACGAAATCCTCTAAAATAAATATCCCGTTGAAATTATAATTCCCTGCAATGATTCAAAAACGTTATCATCTTCATTCTGCTGTATATTGTCGAAAAAAATAATCCTACTTTACTGTAAATATAATGAGCTTATCCCAGCAGGGCTCTTTGTCACCAAACTTATTTGGCAGCACGAATTATTTGATAAAATTTATTTGCATCGGTCATAACATTTTTGGGATAATCCGACGTGTGAATTCTTGTTTTGCAATAAAATGATTCGAGTGTCTGATATTTTCATCATTTCATTGTAATTTTGAGACTTAAATATTTTTTATTAAATTTAGATAATTCAATTTTAGGAGGAAAATTCAGCGTCCTGCTTGTTTGCTTTTTTATTACATCTACTAAGAATTTATTCGGAAATAAAATTTCTTCTTCTTCTTCTTATTTAAGAGCTAAGCTCTTGTCGGTGGAGCCTCTTCCATCCCTCCCTATTTTCTGCCTTCTTTTTAACATCTTGATACGACATGACACCCGCCTTTTCCTTCACCTGTTCTAGGAACGTCCGTCTGGGTCTTCCTCTCTTCCTTTTCCCTTCAATTTTTCCTTCTATGATGTTTTTTATGAAGGAATCATGTCGTATCAAATGTCCTAGCATCTTTCCTCTTCTGTTCTCAATAGATTTTAGTAAACTTCTCTTTTCTCCCACAATCTGTAATACCTCCTCATTTCTCTTCTTTTCAGTCCAACTTATCCTCTCCATTCTTCGCCAACACCACATCTCAAATGCCTCCAGTCTTTCTCTATCCTTTTTATTCAATGTCCACGTTTCGCTGCCATATAGAGCGATACTCCAGATATACACCTTTATAAGCTTTTTTCGGATTGTTCTTGCTATGCGGGCTTTGAAAAGGTACTTTTTATTATTAAAAGCTTGCTTGGCCATCGCTATCCTAGCAATTATATCAGGTGTACATCTTGAGTCGCTGGTAATAAGACTGCCCAGATATTTAAATTGTTTAACCTGCTCTAATACTGTGGAATTTATTTTAATCTGTCTATGCCTGGCTATTGATTTTGACGCTACAAGTGTTTTGGTTTTTGCCACATTGATTTTCAAACCAAATTCCTCAAAAACCTGGTTCATGTCCGTTAGTAGCTCTTCTAGCTGGTTTGAGCTTTCGGCTAACGCAGCTATATCGTCAGCAAACCGTATAAATTGTATTTTTGTCCCATTGTACTTAACCCCCCCTTTTCCTGATTCTACTAGTTTTCTGATGGCACATTCTATAAAAATATTAAATATAAGTGGTGAAAGTGGACATCCCTGCCTAACTCCTTGTCTTATCTTTGCCTGTTCCTTTTCTTCTCCTATTTCTATTACTGTTTCCTGGTTTCTATAAAGCTCATATATAATTTTACGGTCTCTATAATCTAATCCCGCTTCTTTCAAAATGGTCATCATGTTTTTCCAATTAACTTTGTCAAATGCTTTCTCTAAATCTATAAATGCAATGTGGGTATCTAAATCTAACTCTAATCTCCTATCTATTGCTAATCTCAAGGCTAATATGGCTTCTCTTGTCCCTTTTTTCTGTCGAAAACCGTATTGATCTGGTCCCAGATATTCCTCAGCTATAGATCGAATTCTGTTTTGCAAAATTTTCAATAGAATTTTACTTGCTTGTGATATAAGACTAAGTGTGCGATGCTCTTCACATTTCAGTGTGTTCGTTTTCTTTGGCAGTGTTACTGTTTTGCTAATTCTAAAATCTGTAGGTACAATACCTCTTGCATATATTAATTTAATTATTTCGAATATTTCATCATTTAGTAATTCACAATTAGAATATTTGATCATTTCAATGTAGATATTATCGATTCCGGCAGCTTTGCCATTTTGAATGTAATTAACTGCATTATCGAATTCTTCTCTAAGTATATCTGGGCCCAGATTGTCTTTATTTTCTGTTATCTCTTTCTCAATATCATTTTCTGTCATGTCATGTCTGAATACAGAGTAATTTTCTCGGGAGACAAACAAGGTGCAAATGGTACAGCAATAGTGTTAAATAAAAAATGGGGAAATCAAGTACAGAACACAATTCACTATAGTGATCGATTAACAGTTGTCAAAATAAAAGCCAAGCCAAAAGATCTTATAATATTACAAATTTATATGCCTACAGGATCTCACACAGATGATGAAATAGAAGAAATGTATTGTCATATTGATACAGTGTTAGACTCTGTACAAGATAAAGATTATTTAATAGTAATGGGGGATTTCAATGCTGTAATAGGGGAGGGGGTAGAAGAAGATATAGTTGGAAAATATGGTCTAGGAAAGAGAAATACAAGAGGAGATAGATTAGTACAATTTTGCAAAGAAAACAATTTAACAGCTTTAAATACAATGTTTCAACATCCAAAAAGAAGATTATATACATGGAAGATGCCGGGGGATATAGGAAGATACCAGCTAGACTTCATTTTAGTTAAAAGCCTAAACAGAAAAAATATAGTAAACTGCAAAACTTTACCTGGTGCTGATATAAATTCCGACCACAACCTTCTAGTCAGTATACATAATATAGAATTAATTAAAAACAAAAGTAAGAAACGTAAGCCTAAGAAGATTGATCTCAGTAAACTTAGAAATATAGATAACGAAAGTAGAGTGCAATATAGTAATAAGTTAAAGGTTAAGATAGAGGAATATAGAAGTAGTTTTAGAGAAAATAGTATATCTAACTTAAGTATAGAGGATAGATGGAACAACACAAAACATATTTTAACAACCACAGCAGAAGAATATCTAGAGAAAGAAAAAATTGTCCCACGAAAGAAATGGTTAAGTAAAGACATAATAGATTTAATGATAGAGAGAAGAGCATTTAAGAACAAAACAGATGGATATAGCATTAATAAATACAAACAGTTATCGAATACAATCACCACCAAATGTAGAGACGCAAAAACGGCTGACATAATTAAAAACTGTGATGAAATAGAGAACTACATATTAAGAGGAAGAATGAACCATGCTTACAATATTATTAGACAACTTGATAAAAAACATAAAACAAAAAGTGCTTCAATCTTAGACGAACAGGGTAAAATTTTAATAGAACATAAACAAATAGTAGAAAGATGGATACGATACTTAGAAGAGCTATACAAAGGAGAAGGAATGACAGAAAATAAAATTTATAAAAGTAAAAACCTGTTATGTATAGATGAGTTTTATTCGACAACTGGTAGTAGGGTGTGTTTCTCTCCCTGCATCATCATAAGTAATTGTTTTTGTGGCTAATTCTTTCCCGTAGCGTTTCTTTGGGGGTGCGCGCTGAAATTGCATTTTTATTTAGTTAAGCCGTCTCGTAGGGGTTGCGATTGCTTTTTGATAAGTCAATTTTTATTCTGAATCTAAAACGTTACTGGCACGTTGACAGAATATGGAAATATATAAAATGCTTACCTAGGTATAGGTACGTGCCTGCGTGTAATCACGTATCAATTTACAATTGATCTGAAATAGGCTTAGAGATGTGAATAAAGTACTTATGTAACTTACTTTTTGAAAGAAGTCCCCATAAAAGTTTAGTTTATTTCCTCTGTCTACTTTATAAAACACGCGTTAAAAGAGAATTTAATGATAGTTGTACGAATAACTTTTAAAGGAACAATAACATACTAAAGCCATCTCTCTTCCACAGCGGACTCCCTCCTAGGCTCTGGTTCAGATGAGGAAGAAGAGGAAGAATCTAGAGCTGCGAATAACTCGAGTAGTCCCGCGCATGCGCCCCACCCGGCGCTACATTCAGAGCTATCACATAATGGCGATACAAAGCCGCATGAAGACTCCGAAGACCAGGTTGGTATATTTGAAGCTATGTTCAGACTTATTTGTATTGTTAAGAGTTAGATGGAAGAAGGAGAGCGGAATTGGTTGGAGTCTTTGATTTCTAAATTAGAGCTGAAGATTGAAGTTGGTTATGTAAGAATGAAAATACCTGTAGGAAATAAATTATTTACTACTCGGTCGGCCCATTCTAGATTATACCTTGGTAGCTACTCATACTACGAAAAGCCAGCCATAGTTCTTTGTTAAGCGACATCGTCCATATAATCAAGCAGCCATATACCTTAGAACCTATTTAAAGGTTTGGTACATACATCCAGCTTTCGTTCTTCCAGATGAGGCGCGGTTTTGAAAAGACAGCTACCTGGAGGCTGCTGGTCCGAATCCAGGAAGGCAGCATTGGATAAACAAACCGGATCAGCTATATACATCACTATGTAGCTCTTACACTTTTATACGATCTCCAGGTAGCTCTCTTTCTAGAACTTTAACGGAAAGAACGAATCCTAGATGTATGTGATATGAACCAAATTTTTTAGAACTTGTCATGGAATGGAATAGTAGGCTTCTCGCTGTAGGTATTACAAATTCTGATGCTGATTATAATTCTAATAGGTCAAATTCGCAGGCCTATATTAACTAAACATCACTTCTAACATAAGTATAAATTAGGTTTATAATATAATAAATATAATCTTAAAATGTTGACCATCACCCGTTCCCCATTCAGCAACCCGACCACATAGTCGCATTCAGTTGTACTTGTTCCCTTCGCAGGGCTCGCTGGATGGGGACCCTGAAACGCGGGACTCCCAGGCTGAAAACAAGAGCCCCGATGACGGCAACGGGGGGTCCAAGAGGAGAGGGCCCCGGACCACGATCAAGGCGAAACAACTGGAGATTTTGAAGTCGGCGTTTTCGCAGACGCCAAAACCGACGAGGCATATACGAGAACAGCTTGCTAAGGAGACTGGACTGCCGATGAGGGTGATACAGGTCAGTTTTAGACATAAGACTAGCGCTCGTCCAATCAGAGCTGATCCTTAATCACTAGTTAGTTTGTAGTTATTTTGGGCCTCTTTAATTTGGTTGAGTGTGTTTATCTCGCGACGTTATTCGACGAATCTGGATCGTTATTAATACACTTGTGATCATAACTGCTATCTTATTACAAAGAAATTCCTTTTTTGAATATTTGGTCACTCTTTGTGAAACGGGAAGAATATATTTTGAAAGTCACTTAGATAGAAACTAGACATTGCTAGCTACCATACTAGCCTTTTTGTAGGTACTAGATAAAAACGAACAATAGCCGAATACTATACCTAACCAGTACGTGTTACTACGTTCTAAAAAAATACAATAGAGGTTAGTGAACTTAGCTCGTTTCTAATAAAATATTATGTCTGTAGGTTACCTGCGTAGAAATTAAATTGAGTTTTTCACCTGAAATCTTAGCAACGGGGGGCGCTAATTCAACTCTACTTAGCACCAAGCACTGTGACAAATGAAATAAATCTAGTTACTATTATTTAGAACTACTTTCTGCTCTAAATACTTATCTCGCTTTGTTACTAATTATATAAAATATCCGCTTTGAGTTCACTGAAAACGGAAATTAGGTTATAGGTACGTAATTTAATTTCCTGAAAAGTGCAATAGGTTTGTTTAGAGTTTATTTTGAACGCGTTGTTATTTGCGCAATTATATAAAATATTGAATACATAAATAATACTTTAGTCACATAGTACAACTGTGCCAGCAAAAATGTCTTACGGACTAAAAGTATTCGTCCGCATTTATTGCGACGCTCATAATTTTAGCAGAAAATTGATTTGTACGAACCTCTATTCATCATACGACCAACCTTCGCACGGTAACCGTTACAAATGGCCCTCCAAGGGATGGGAACTCACTGACTTGACTCACTTTGGAAGATTCAATCCTTTTTTCTCAGTATAAAAATGCCTTACATTAAAAACAAATGAAGAAAGTAATGTATTTCTATAGACCTTTTAATAAATACTAAGATTTTCTCATAAATGTACTAACTTAAAAATTAAGACAGAATCTAGCTTTTCTTTTGTTTATATATTTTGGTATTATTTCCATAAGGAGGGTAAAGATATCCTGCTCAATCTCCCTTTTGGTATGTATGAGATTCCAAAAAGTAAGAAAATAAACAATAATATTTAATGATACATCTTTAATCAACTAAGCTTACTTGTTTCTACCAATCACACGTACTTCTCAGCACTAAATGGGCTCGTCCAAAATGTAAGTACCTATAGTAAATTGAATATAAGAGCGACACCGACCGACGCCGGCGCTGACGTGACAAATATCCTAATTAACGCGCGATGCAGACGGCGTGTTTCAGAAATTGCGACAACAAATATTTCAGATTGCTTTGTCGATACAAGCAAAAAATATCTAGTATTTGACGCCTCTGTATTTAATAGCAAGAGAGTCCTTACTACTTTTGCATGGAATAAAATTAATAGAATAATACCTGTCTCTTGTATTTCTGACGAAGATTATCTACCTATTTTAGGAATAAAATTCTAGCCACACCTGAATTTTCGTATACGCGATGAACTTAAAAACAACTTAGGAACCTACCGACATCAATAAACAGATGAATTCATGCAGACAAGTCTCGGGAAAAAGTTTCTAAAAAGTGTAACACTGTATTCTTAGAAACCCATTTTCCTCATCCATCCAAATCTGAAAATCTAAATTCCAATTTGAATTAGTTTAAGATCGTAAGCCGCCGACACATGGTCGATTCTCCACACCAGCAACAGATGTCTGCTAAAGATCCGCCCGTCTGTCCGTCACGCTTTTTGCGCCTTCCTCTTTGTTTCAGTTTTTGTTACACCCTGTTTCCGAATGAAAAAACTTTACGTTTTTACCACGCAGTTTAGGTCAGAGCTGGATTTAGATGTTTCTGTAGATATTCAGGCAAATGAGATTAACTTTCTTCGAATGACTTAGAAATACAGAGCAGTTTAATATTGTTTGTTTTTTATCTATGCTATATTTGTCTTAGCTTAAACAATTGACTTTATGACTGAGCGATCAATACTTACGATACGAGTCTCAGATTAACACTTGATTTCTAAAAACTATTCAAATAACAATCTACGATTAAAATACATCCCTTGTGAAATTTTCAAAAATCCTATTTCTGATTTCAATGCAATAAGATAACCTTAATCCAATCCTGTAGAGCAGTGTTTGTAGAGCCATAGCATTATAGCCTCTCTGATGAGGTAATGGATTAATTTAGAAAATGACAGTTCAACATCTAAAAACTATTTAAAACGGAAAGTGTTACAGAATAAACAAAGAACGCTTAAATTACTAAATAACGTTTTAACTAGACTATTTTGTAATTGAAACATTTAAAACTAACATTTAGGGCTTTATGAACCCGATTTAAATTAATTAAGTTTAAAATCTGGATACTATTTAATAATCAGAGACTAAAATAAGGCGTGTAAAAGCTATATTTATTATAGTAATGGAAAAGAGATGATATAAATAGTACGCAAAGGTCCATGCCGAACTGAATTATCTGTCTTTAAAGAACAATAAATAAAACAAAAGACAACACAGATGTTTGAGAGACATAATAAACTTGTTAAAGGCGTGTATCAATATCGTATTGCATCCAAAAACAATGTCAAGTATGTTAAGTGGGTTCATAAACAACATTTTTTGTCACCATCAGTCAAGTGCGGCTCATAGCGCGTGTCAAATGTTTGCACCACATGTGGCCCGGCATAACTGTAAAATGCCTTTTTGTAAATCTGGAAATAACTGGTATTAGCTAGTTAACACCGGTGCGTGTGAACTAATGCGCCTTTGAACGTGCCGCTTACCGGTTTCCTTCTTTAGAATTCGAATCGACAAATCGATTTTTAGACATATTTATCGGTTATACTTGTAACATTTTTCTATAATTTATTTTGTATTTGACCTCAAGTTTAATGAAGGAACAAATACATAGATGTTGAAATATTCATTCGTAGATTTGATACAAGAGAATATATTTTACTAAAACGTCATCAGAAATATAAGGTTATTTTACCTGCATCTATATTTTAATGACGCCCGTGCATGGGAAGTCATCAGAAGACTCAACCGAATGTCACTCCGACGGCAGCCGACCGCGAAACGAGAAAAAAAGAAAGATATTTTAATAAGTTCATATATCGTGTTGTCTCCTGCGTGACGGCCCTGTCGCACCGCGCACTTATTGGGCTCGTATATTATGTTGACATCTCGCGCCTAACTAGGGCTGGCGACGTGCTATAAAATAAATCCATAGAAAAATATAATTGATGTAGTACTTGAATACCATGCTAGGTTTTATCCAATACCAGTCTATCGTATAAAACGAACAAAATATTGAGTTATTTTCCTAAAAAAACTTATTCATCTCCTCGATATTTCTTTAGCACAGGTGTATAAATATTAATTCATATTTTCTAATATTTTTAATAACATAAATGTTTATTCCTGTTAATATAAATTACATTTTTATCACGCTATTAGATCAAGTATTAAAATACCGTTGTATACGCCTGAAGGCGGTAAAACTTATAAAATAAATATTTGCATTAACTTTTGGTGACAAGATAGTTACAGGTCATTTTCATGTCATAATGATAATTTTTAATGCGTTATTAAATTATAACCCTGTCATTTGTAAACAACTTGCCAATGTTACAGTTAAGTATTTAACAAGTTGACAGAAAATGTCATCACATCAATACCATTATTTGTAACAAAAAGTTGCGACATTTTATGTGAAGTGAATATTTCTACATAATTTACCAATACATTGTAGAAAATGTCTTCATGTATCAACTACATATCTGGTATACAAAACTGTACCACTAAAATATTCAACTAATTCGCAAAACGTCAAAAGTAAAATGAGTGATTGCTATTTTTATAAAGCTATGAATATTTTTATGAGAACCAACGAATGTGGGTTGAAATTGAGTGACTGTGCAGTGTCCTCCATTCCTAAACTAAAATCCGAATGGATTTTTCACAAAGCAATTTAACTTCGATCAATCAAAACGTCAAAAATTCCATTTTTCACCGCGCGCGAATATCGACGACATTTCTAACAAAGGTCGCTTCACACTTAACGATCAAGAAAAGGGTTAATCATGATAAAATACGAATATATTAATTACCACCAATTATTCTACGACTTGGAATGTCATCGGCGTAGTTACAATTTACAAATTACCTTATTATTCAGAGATATTCACCGCGCATCGCGATTAGCATTTATAAATTTTAAAATACACTCCATTAATCATTTTTATCACTACCTATGTCTAGTCTTGTCATTTAAAAGTAGGTAGCAATTTTTTACTTACTGTAATTTTGTGTGAAGTTTTTATCTGAAGTCAATTAGGACAAATGGTCAAACATTGTCTTAATCAAACTTTTTGAACGCAGTTTATTAAATCAATATGTAAATGTTATCGACATTCCAACGAGTTCTTCGCTTTAATAGTTTCTTGTGACAACAATAAAGCATATTTTTGTAACATAGATTACTAGAGAGTATCAGCTCTACTATATGACTTGTCAGAAAAAAATGGAGAGGACCAGAAAGTAATTCCCACACGGAAGCACACGTCGCCACTTGATTGATGTGGTACGATAAAAACGGTTTGTCAGCGGAGTCGCGAACACGTTATTATGTCACCCTGGGCCACGGAGGTGACGCGCCGATTAATGTGCTCGCTCTAGTGCGCGGCTACCTTAATGCACACTTGTCTTTGCTTATTAACGTTGTCTATGGTCAAGAGAACCCATCAAGCTTTTTATTTTAGATCAGTTTTTATTCGGTGTTTTTGAGATTTATCAAGTCCGCGCTTATTCGAAAACAATGCTATAAATAATTATACCTAAGCTTCGAGCTGTCGGTCATTAACAATCTTTACGATTTATGAAGACGTCATTCGTGATCGCATGTCGGGTGCCGTGTCGTATCTCACTGGTTAATGTTCGGCGGAAGCTTTTGAACTGCCCCGAATACCATAGAGTACAGACAGACTTTATGGCAAGTTGCTCGTGTGACCACGTCCTTTACCCACTGCTAAAGTGCCAACTAAGTTTGTTACTTCCAGTAGCGGCTAACAATGGGTTCTTAATTAGAAAACGCGATTTTGAAAGGAACTTAAGTCGCTAACTTGACGTTTTCTTAAAGAAAAACCATTATGTATTTCTTTTTGATTCATTGTACTGGCGTTCAAGATATTTTCATATTATATTGCAAAGAAAAAATATACGACATTTACGTGACTTTGAAAAACTTGGAAACTGGCTGAAAATTTAGCCATAATTTTGTTTGTTTTCAGTTTCAGTCAAACGTTACTTATTTTATTCTGAACTTGTGGAGTAATATTTTACAAGTTGTCAAGTCCCGGCCGAAGAAGGTCCAAGTTTTACGACAAATTGTTCGGATTCTAATTCACGGGCTGTTGTATAAATTATTCGTCTCTCGTGTGAGCGCGGCGTTGTCTTAAATCATAATTTTGTTGATGTTGTTTCCTTTGTCGGCGACTAAAGGAAATATTTTTTTCCTCTATGATAATGATTGTATTATGAAAGATCGGTGACTACTAATAAATACGTAGGTACTAGTAGATAGATACCCTACCTTTTAATTTCTGTATTAAACGGTAGGTGGTAATATTATTTATCTAATCTATGTACCTACATCTGATTTTTCAGTATTAGGTATCTTAAAAACTTTAAGAAGGATGGTAAGTACGGCATAAAACGTACAGCAATAAAGGTTATAAAATTAGACATAATCTCTACTTAGAAAAGTTATTAACGAATCATTATCATACAATGTTTTCAGTACCGAACGGTAAAGAAGCGCCAATGCTCGGATTATAAGTACAAAAGAACCGTTTACTTCGATGTTCGAAATGTAAACGATTTTTTTAATGTCAGCATGCAGGGACTCCCGTCTCCAGTCAGTGTCATCGGACGTGGAATGTATTCGGTAACGATTATTGCCGACAATTTTAAATCCAGCGCCTTCGAATCTGCACTTTATCTAAAAACGGGGACAGTATTACAATAAATTTGTAATTTTAATCGTTATGATTGAAACAACGGCGCGCGCATGCATGAACGTACAATAAAATAGATATTTTATAAGCACATTTCAAGTTCATCCTCGTAAAAATGTTGGACGTACGACGCGTAGCGGGATTTGCATCAAAATATGGCATTTACTGTGCTTATTGTGCATAAAACCCCATGAAATGTCTCGCCGGCGACTTGCGGCTGCGGTGTTATGGTCGATTGCTCCAGAAATCAACCTGTCCACCACAACATTTTTTGTAACAAACTCACTGACTTTATTTCAACATTCTTTTATTTTAATCCGCAGTGCGTAACCTGCGTGTCGATGGGATGTATCAAAGACTTTATGATTTATGATGTACAAGACAGAAGCACCTTGCTGTAGCCCTGCAGGTGCGGTCTTACAAAGGCCCTTGACGAAAGCAATAAATTATTAATTATGACAAAAAGCTCTTTCGTACAATGCATGTATATGCACGCGAAATATGACCGAAAAAGTTTTGATAAAAAATTTGGAGAGCGGCGCCAGTGTTTTGTCTAGTAGACGTCCCGTGGACACACTGTGCGGCGGTGGACAAAGGGAGGTAAAGTTGCCGACGCGGTGCACACACTGGGACAAAAGGCCCCCGCGATCGGACAAAAAATGACATCATTTATTTTATTGCTACGGGTGAGAATGTGCCACATTAATATTGCGTAGGGCTTAATGTTCGATCGCCCTAGGCTAGTCATCAGTCAATTCTGCTGTTGTCTTATAAATTCTACCTGTCCCTCGGTACGAAATATAAGATTTCTTGCACGTTAGCAGCACACGAACAAAATCATAATTTTATGTTTCTGTCTTGAGTAAAAGTTCATTGAGGCCATATGGAGATCTTGTTTATGCGGATCGTGTAGTAAATTAAGTATTTTAGTAAAATAATGGCGCAGCTGTCATCGCAGACAATAACAGGCCGCTTATAGTGGACCGGTCCCACACTGCACCCGTTCTTGGGCTGTTTCGAAAATATTTTTTATATCGGGACAAGACATTACATAACTCTTATTTTAATGATGCTGGACTATCAAGCGAGTTAGCCTTCGAGAGAGTTTATAGTTTTGAGCTGTCGGAGCGGAGGTGGTACGACCGGGTCGGGCCTTGTTTTATCTCGCGGCATGTAATGTCTTAATATCAAAACATTTTGATTTATAATTGTAGTTTGACTCATTGCCTTTAGGTATGACTGGAGATATCATAAAAAACAGCTGGCTCCATTTCGACTGCTAATGTTTAACAACAGTCTTGTTCTTTTCATGAATAGGGTTGTCTCTAATTAACTATCTTTTATCATGAAGGGTTCCTTACCACGGGATACTGAGAGCAAATAACGCAAAATCTGATTTTACAGTTATGAAACAAAATACGAGCATAATATAAAATCTACCAAAACATATTTTACGATCTAGTGTAGGTAGTCATAGACTGTCGTAACCGTAAAGTACGCATGTAACGTCACTCGTTGCAAAAGTACAGTCTATGTTGGACAGAAATGTAGCTTACTCGATACAAATTTATGATTATGATACCTTAATACAGGACTATGCATCTATGAATTCACAAACCTTATATACAATAATTTTGACCTGGGGCCCAAATCTGCTAATTTAAAATAGCCTCACAGTTATGTGTCTGCAGAGTGTCAATGGCATTTTTGACACATTTGGTATTCTGCTAAACAATGGCTTACACTATAGTACTTAAAATCTTACATGATTAGAATGACACATGCCAATCCTCGTCGAATAGTGATGGGATGAAAATGTTAAATCGTGCTGTAAGCGAAATTTTGCTTGTAAAAAGGTCTTATTACTAGAAATATTTTAAAAATAACTAGTAATTACCAAATAGCCTAATTAAGTACGTAATTAATTCTCCATTTCGCGCTCGGTTAAATATTCGCAGGTACTAAAAAACCAAATAGTAGTGACACCGTGCATCATTTTTTTTTTATTCATGAATCTACTATAAAAGCTCCTAAAACCTACCAAAACTACTAAACGCAAAAAAAAATACGTATAATTACTATTTTCATAGACCTTATGATAATGAAAAAATATCGACTATTATCGACTTATATAACTCGATTGGTCACATCCTTAATTTTTTTTCATGATGATATAACCTTCTTAGAACGCAAAAATATTTAATCTCATTTTATTGAATAAGTATTATGTGTGTTATTTAATATTAGTTTTATGTATCTTTACGTTTTATGTCGAAAACATAAATTTTTTTGTATGTATAAATACATTTCATAATTTTAAAATGGTTTTAGTTGTAAAAATGATTATGACTTTTGCTGATGCAAATTACGACACTTATGGGCCGCTAGTATAAAGTTACTTCGCTACTTTTAGTGACACCTGCCATTCTAATCATGTAAGATTTAAACAACTATAATTGCGATCAAATGTGTCAAAAAATGACATTGACACTATAATTGCCACTCTGTCGACACACAACTAGGAGAATACTTATTGCAAATTAGCAGACTTGGGCCTCTGTAGGTATGTTCCCATGTATAGCCATGTAGGTAACACATAGGAATTATTATCCATTGATCATGCAACCCTGCTCCCACATACAAAATGCTCGTAGACCTCGCGGCCGCAATCCATCATGTCTCCTGATTTATGAGTCGCCAGCTCTAAGAGTAGCCGGCATTATGGCAAATTAATTACACCTAGCCAAGCTGACCCGATTTGCATTAACCTCTCTTGTTGTGTAGGTAGTGAATAGGTATTTCAATCAAAATGTTTATGCTAGATTACATTTGAACAGGCGACTTTTTGACGTATTTGATTTAGTTGAATTGAACTTGTTTAATCTTATTATTGTGTTATAGAATTTGTGGTCGTGCCGATTAACACTCTAGTTTAAAACGGTAAAGTTTAGCTATCAAAGTATTTAATAATATCTTATTTAGAAAATAATATTCAGTTGAAGTGGTACGCACCATTGTATTTAAATTAATAAGTAATTTTTTGTCTATTTCTCGTAGAATTAAAACGACTTGCGCAAGTGGTAGGGAAATCAACTGAGGGTAATAGGTTTTCATGTAACCTCTCTAGAAAATGGGCAGCAACTGGTCACTATCTGAATAGATTACTTAACTATCCCCAACCATTTTGTATAAAATTCACGCTAGAAATTTTGCTTAAATCCATTCAGAGACGAGCTTGATGTTTATGTATGTGTACCTTGTGTGCATCTTCTCATTTTATAGTAGAGTTAAGTACTTTTGTACCATTGACGATATTAAACCCTAAGTGACAAATGATAATAGCTGTCTTAACATCTACCGTAACCTAACCTTGCCCTTACCCGTTACCTGCAACAGCTATAAACTCAGGAAATAAGTGCTAAAGTTTCGAATAGCAAATTTAACTTGAGTTTGATGATAAAACTACACTATCACAACAATGTACTATACCGACCGTGAAAGGAATGTCATATAATATTCTACAATATGAAGGAAACTGAGCTATAAATGTTCAGAACTTTTCAAAGACAGTTTAGTCGTAGTGTTAGGGCTGACGTGAATTAGAAATGATGCGCACTAAAACACATTTTATATTTGTAAGCAAAATAGACTCAAAGCATCACTGATCCTCATAAGTATTTGTGAAATGCTCTTAGCTCAGTAATAATATGAATTTAGGGCTGTATAAATAAGTTAGTAGGTTAACTCTCCGTTCCGCTTTAACTTTAAAAAATAAAAGAAAATGTTCAAAAAGATTACTTAATACAAAAAACGTTTAAGTAGAGGGGAATAAACCAATTTCATAACCAAATTCAATATAATTAGATTGTAATTAGCGCTCGAGTGGTTCTCGGACAAATTCAGCTCTTATCATTAACGGAAGTGCAGTGATTTTTAACTGACGATAACTTTGCCTGTCTTATTTAATTTTTGTTAAGGTCGTTGCCCTTTTTTGTCGTTTTTTATTTGTTTTAGCGCATTTCTCGGCGAGATGAGCACGTAACAGATAGTGTTTACGCTTCACGCCGCTAGTGACGGGTCTGTATTGATGTCAAATATAATTTATGGTCGATATTTCATTTATCGACATTTTCACGGCCGAAAAAAAAACGTTAGACGCGGATATGCTGGTTTACGAGTAAAAAGTTTAGAGTTCATAAAAAGTTTGTAGGTATATAAAAAGTGTTTTGTTACTTTATTTTGCTATGAAAGAAAGGAGGGGAAATTATTATTAAACGTTGAATAAGTACCTACTTGTTTTGAAACCTTACGCTGAAACACATAACAGGATATAAATATCTAAATATGTAGGTAGTTGTTCAATCATCAAATAATAAATAAGTTTAGATATAATGAAATTCAATGAAATTGAACATATCCCAACACATTCTCTATTCAATTCCATATCCCAACATAGTAATTTCGTGTCATTCCTAATCGAACAGATGTAAAGATTTGTCTAACCCCGTCCAAAAAGATAGTTAAAATAAAAGTCAGCTGGTGCCACGGTCAATCGAGCACGCGAGGTCGCGGCTGGTCGCGCGATTCCGCATCATGACGTCTCCAGCATCGCCTCACCGACCTCTATGGCTTCCTCATCTTATTCCGGGTACATTCACTTTGCTAATTGCTAGTCACTTCATAGATTCTTTTTCATAGAGTCTGTTTGTATTTTCTGTTGAGCGTTTGAAGTAATTTTCTTTTCAATCATGTGCTATCTTTTGCTCTACATTATGTGATTGATAGCAAAGTTGATAGATATAGATACTATAAATTGCAAAAGTGTATTTTGTAATCTTATTATTCTTCTTAAATCAAAACATATGCAAAACTGTTTCCATTTAGATGTCTGATGGAATTCAACCGTTCCTTTTATCTGAACCTGAGAAAGTCTATAAAATAGTTACAAGTAGGTACCTAAGTAAGATTTCTTTGGTAGTTAATGTCAAGCACATGTACCTTTCGTTTATAAAAGTAGTTTTAGAATAATTATGGTCTATTGTTAGTAAGAAGTACCGACTCCGAGACAATGGCAACTAACATCCGATAACTTATCGTACATCGTTAAAAAAGTAAAACTCAAAACACTAAAACGTACCAATATCCACCGCCATTTTGAAACCGTGACCAATGGCCTCACCGTGCGCTATCAGCGCGCGAACTGATAACAGTTCCATTTATGAATCCTGAACCCTGATTGGTCCAACGCTCGACTGCGTTCGCATAATGTGTAGTAGTAATCGAAATTAAAAATAGAAAACTTGTTAGTAGGTGAAATTGGCAGTATTTTAATGTTCTATAATGTAATATATCTGATATGTTTTACGCAACTTACATTCATGAAAATGATACAAAAACTTGTAATAAAATAGTAATCAAAATGTAGCAGTTACCAGAACGAAACGCGATATGATTTTTAATGAAACTTACCCTGAAATAAGAGCAAGTAATGGTACCGTTTATAGAAGCTAAAACGTTACAAAAATACCGGTAATAATACACACGTCGTGCGGCAAACATCTAATTAACTAAAATAAGACAACTCACAAATTGGATTCAGTGAACTTGGTGCACGGTAAATTTAGCACGGTGAACATTCTGACGTACACTTTTTAAGTTTTTATAATTAGATAAATCTTTCTGGGGAAATGAGACGACAGATATGAGATTTTGTTTTGACGGTGGGTGGCGCCGAGATGGATATATTACACTCAATATTTCATGAATTTCATGAACGCTACATTTCGGTGAAAAGATAGCTAATCGGATAACATACCTATCCTTTAGGTGATGTTTAAAAAACATTTAATTGCAATTGTATTCAATTAATATTTTAAAAATATATCGGTGTTCAATGTGGACAGTTCATTATTTTAATTGTAATTGCGGAATAGGAAGCATTCTTTTATTTACTGAATGCTTTTTCTACTTATGTGGTTCAAATCTCCGATAAACATTGGCCACCAACCTCAATCACGATTTCATAATAATGGAATTCGAAAACGAAAATTTTGCGCTTTTATTGACCATGAAAATGGTCAAAAGTGGGTTAATTCTTTAACTGATAAATTCTTTGCTTTTCGGAACGCACAGCTTCGTACTGTTTGTATCAGTTTAGTCACGGATTTTCTCGGTTTTTCTTTACAAGGTTTTTTATTTACCTAAACATTTAAAACTACTTAAAGTATCTATTTTTTAACTGTGTCATCATGGCTTTTGTCTTGAACGAATTTGTTTGTTTAATCTAATCGATAATTGTTGCTATGTTTTTTAAAAAAACTTTATTTAATCTAAAGCTTCCTTAAAGAGGTTTCTTAGACAACTTTAAAAACTTCATTAACGAAAACACTTTACAATTTCCATACCTCCTTTAGCTAACCGCAGTGGCTAGTTCGCTACCTTGTTACCTTACCAACAACAGGATCCGGTTTAATCCAGTTGGGTTTACAAAACTCGCGACGCATGCTGCGGTACATTTTGCGCGGAAACAATTTACTTTTACCGCTTTTACCAGCGCCACGCCAATTGACGGTAGATGGAGCATGCGCGCGCAGTGTGGCCGCGTCTTCAGCGACGCCATCTTTCTTGTTCCTTTTTCAAAATGCTACGTCTTCGTTTCTTTTCTTTTGGGTGACTTCAGCACGACTACAAATATGCATGTTAGGTTGATATACCTGCTTTTGAAGCAGCAATCTAGAAGTTGTACGCTTTTTGGGAAGCTGAAATACTTAATATAGAAAGAATCATGATACTGAAAAAAAATATCACTGTTCAATTAAGTATGTAGATATTACTACCTAATTGGACATTTATCATTAATTTATTTTATTTATCATTAATTATCGATATTTATCTTATATTTACCATACCATATATTTACCACATTTATCGACATACCAAAAACAATTACATTACCTATGTACAATCCTTACCAAATCTCACACATATAACCTACACCTACTTAATTCTAGCAAAATTCTGCAGGGTTAATAGGTTTAATTTGTAACCAACATATACATAGGTACGTATTGAGAAATCTAAAGTGAAATGGTGGCGGTCAAACTGGCGTATTGGTCGAGTTTCCAGCACATTGCACGCTTCCGACGTTTATAGTCGAACGTGATATGAAACCAAACCAAAATCCCTTATTAAATTGCCATTGTATTATATTTACGTAATAAGTTTAACAAGAAAATAACTGCAATAAAAATTACCATGATAATGTTGCGGAGTAAATTATGACAATCTTATCAATATTCGTCGAGCGCAAGGGTGCCCACAATTTCGCGACCGACCCATATGGCGTGTGACACAATAAAGTTTATGGCGGAACGGATAGAGAAACAAAAAACGCGGTCAGCACAACTGTTCGATGCGTAGGTATTATGGTGAGGTTAGCATTGTGCGGACCGCGGTAGGGAGCCGGCGCCCCGTTGCGTCGCTCTCAACGCTAAAGCTCCAAATTATTAGTAAACTTCTCCTGAGTCATCCTGGCGACCAGCAACAGATGATTACCAGCCTCTCTGCCGCGGCCCGTAAACCTGGATTAGATTGCCAGACCAATAATCGTAAATTAATGCCGCTGCCGCTCAGATCGCATGACTGCGTGAGACAAATGCTAGTGAGCACGAACGTTTGACGCCGAGTCCCGCAATGGCTAGAAGGTCGCAGATAAATCGGCGAATTTATTCCGCAAAGACGGTCAGCTATGATCGGGGAGTGCGTGTAATGTCGACTGTAACTTAGGGGGCCTCGCCGCCACCACCGCAGCGCGCGCGCAGGTAGACGATCTTCTGCACTATTTATAAAGGGTACAGAGAACAATGTTCATGACAATATCTTATTAATCATTTCTTTATTCAAGCCGCTTGAAACATTCTTATTTCTATCATGATTGTTATTTACACCCATATCATTGCTCTATTTATATGTCTACTACTATAAGTTAGCAATGAACGCGTGAAGACTATATAAAACTTCGCTTTCGACGCCAAGAAGCTGCAAGTTGGTATATAGTAGGAAATAAAATTATAGTGTTAATAACAAAAGCCTTTTCGCAGAAAGCAAGTCATAAAAGAGATGCGAAAACATTAAACTTTGGCGTTGATTATTAATGTCGTTATGTTTAATAACAGCTATAAAAAAGAGATAGGAGTTAGGAGGCGCCAGACTCCTGTGATCTTACACGGATGCGTGAAACGGAGGCTTATCATTAACTTTTATGTTTCAAAAGCAATTTTTGAAACTGAATCATAGCGCTCTCTTACTTACCAGACAACTTTTAATTAACTTTGGTGTTAACCAACCAACTATTTATTTTGTGTAAAATTCACACACGTATTTGTTTAAAGTGCACAGAAAGCATTTTAATATTCAGACAGGATAAATGACGCGATCCAAGTTCAGAATGTGTGAATTTGTCACGGCAATGATAGTCTGCATATCTGAGTTAGTAGGTAGTTAAAACTGAGATTTTACGAGTGTGTGAGGCGTTGTTAAGGGAATGGCCCTGTGGCGTATGAAATATAGTGTTTAACACCGCGCGGCTTGTTCGGGCGGCGTCCCGCGGAGAGTCCGCGGCCGCGGCCGGAGCACCGTCACCCTACACTCCACAGATACACGTTATTACTGTATATTACATCTTTTCGTAGACAATGAACTCTTATCCTTATAAACTATGATTATAATATCTATTCATGATCGCTTCGAAAGGTTTTTCATGACAACATCCTAGATGGGACGTTAATTTTATAGCTTACAACTGGTTTATCAACTAATACGTACAAGTCGATAAATATAGTAATAAAACCTTCCGAATTTAGCAATCTATAGTAATAATAATTTATCCAAATACATTTAATGGTAGTTTCAGCCACCTAATAGTGTACTAACATAAGAAATTATGCAACAAATCCATTAAAAACGGAACATGTCTATTTTATACGTGTAGAAGCTAGAAGGCGTTTAACTGTCGACGATGGAATTCGGTAGCCATTTGAAGGTTAAGTACTTATATAACGCAATTCTATTAACTCACGTTATTTTTATTGTATTTCAAAGTAACGCCGTTACAAAATGTCAGTTAATATCATTGTTAATGAAAAATATTGAATATCACCTGTTTTTAAGACTTTCTGAACTATAATTCTTAGCAATGTAGCTGCAAATCGTCGAGAATACGCTATTGCTATCAAATCGATAGGTACTTCCAAAACAACATTAAGAAAAAGTTCACACTATCAAACAACAGCAACAAACAAGCAAGAGTTTTCTAAATACAAAAATAAGCTAAATTCAGAGACAAGAGGCTGCTGTCGCCCGCTGCGCTTTGAAGGCACCGCTTGGGCGTCGCTCTGCGCCCACGCACGCATTTGCACACGAATCACATTTACAACACCATTGCCTGGACTCCTCATGATTATGATTAATGCTGCTGATCGATTGTGTTGGCTTCTAGCGCTTCATATTACGAGCAACTGGATTTTTTAACGACTAGTTTGAGCGCTTGTTTAGTTGTTGTGTAGTGATACCAGATTGGACTCGTCTTCAAGTTGTTGTTATACTTTAATTTAGTTAAAATTACGGATTATAGAATACGCAGTTTAGTCTAGTCTAACAAATAAATGAAGGTTCTCGTATTGCAAATTTTGAGCATGCTCTCTCTCTACGTAATTTTCGTATAGGTTGGGGATTTTCCGCGAATTTCATCATTTAAACGAAAAAATACAAAAAGCCTATGCATCGTTTCACATGACTGAGAAATCAGTGAAAAACAAACGTTAATTAAGAACGGACAAATCGTGTTTTAATTGCGTTAACAGACTGTGTGATTAACTAGAGTTAGTTAACTTTTAGTAAGCTGTTAACTCGCAACTTAATTAAACTGCGTGAGTGTTAGTTGTGGTAATTTCAGTTCAGGGTATAAAGCTAGCGTTAAAATTGCCACAGGATTATATAAAAGGCACTTTTGATAAAAATAATAGCGACTCTACAGATATCTAAACATAAAGTTCCACAACAGTCTCACATCTAAAACCTACATTCTAATCCAAAAGTCTAATAAAAGAATTGTCAAAAATTGCAATAGTGCAAAACAGCGACCTTGAAAGTGTAAGGTCTGTAAAAGCAGGTCAATCCAGTGTTGCTTATGGTGTGTTCACACGATATGACCGCTATGCAGGTTACAGATTAGTCTCGGTGCGCACGCGACGACCTAACGCGCCGTGAACGCATATTGCCGTATGGCATTTCAACTGTACTCAGGATGGACCTTAGACATGGATCATTTTTATTTCACTTCAAAGGAACGGGTGCTATATATTCTTTTTGCAGCTTATTCATCCGTTCTTAATTTTTTTGTTCTTGTTTTGTTCGTATTTAGATAACTGAAAGGCTAGGTATCAACTTCTAAACTCGATCATTAATTAGGCCAAAATTTTGTTGATGGGTTAAATGCTTAAAAAGATTCAAAAAAGCTTACTTATTGTACATTTACTTCATTTTACATTGTGCGCATTCAAAAACATTGTTCAATACCCTTATGCGCATACGAGATGACTTAGTTATTTATGATCGTAAATGAGACAATATTGGAAATAAGATAGCAAGTTTATTGCGGTAATCCAAATACATAATATTGACACGGTGTCCACACCGCAACTACATTGTATCAGGTGATTTGAGCGCCGACAAAGTGGCGAGTTTCATGCATTATTTTACAAATTCATTCTCTTTGCGGCCGCCTTGCGGTCACCCTACATATTCTTTTATGATCTGAAAATGTGAGTACGACCAACATTTCGCCATACCCAATAAAGTGGCTATTAACGCGGCCTGTAAGCTTAGAAGCAAATCGAATGAATTTCTAAATGCGAAATTTTGAATTAAAAAGCTATTTATTTTTACAATAACCTTGGTTAGCGTATTTGTTATTTGTAAATAGCCTACAAGTGTATTTGCTGTGATTTTTTACCGTCTCCGTGTCTAATGAGAGCCTATTGAAAAGCCAAGAGTGATTCGAAATATTCAAATAGTGATTTCGTTTCCAATTGAATCTTATTTGCTAAACTGTACTTTCTAAAACGATTCCACGTTTTTTTTCCCAAATTATAAATGGAATACAAACTAATGTAAGATTTTTTTTAACAGGTTTGGTTCCAAAACAAGCGATCAAAAGAGCGGCGTTTGAAACAACTGACATCAATGGGTCGGGGACCTTTCTTCGGGTCGTCGCGGAAGATGCGAGGGTTCCCAATGAACCTTTCCCCTGGAGGTCTCGAAGAAGGACCCCCAGGCTTCCCGTACTTCGCTACGGCAGACGGCAAATTCGAGTTCGGCTACGGACCACCTTTCCATCACGACGCACCATTCTTCCATCCACCACCAGCTATGCCCTTCAATCAGCCAGGTTGGTAGACTTTTCGATATTGCATCAACAATTATAAAACTTCTTAAAAAAACTTCGAGTACTCCGCACTTCATACATGGCCATCAAAAATGGCATGAACATACAAACAGGTGTAGAAACGATGGGCGTACTCTATTTAGTAAATTAATAAACTCAGTAAGCGACATTCCGACATTACGACATGTTCGTGTCATTTATCACTTATTAATTAACGGACTTTACTTGTCAGTCACGTAATGACGAACTGTTAAGTAGGTTTGCAAGTTTTGAGACAGGAAATGTCTGGTCATAGTATAGAGGTCAAAATTATTTCATAAAGCAATACGGAGTAGTCTTAATGGTACATTTAGTTAGATTATACATTTCTGTCATTATTATCAACATTATAACAAAAAATACACACGCAAGTGGAGGGAAGTGGTCTTTACCCTACCCCAATGGGAGAAAGGCGTGATGAATATGTATGTGTGACAAAAAAGACATGTTAGTAACGAGAGCAGGTCGTTTCGCAGGCGGTATGGAGTCGCTGCCGGGCGGCGAGTTCCCGGAGCAGTTTCCGCCGCCGGAGCACCTGGTGCTGCCGCGGCCGTCGTCGCCCGAGTTCACGTTCGGGGACGCGCCGCCGCCGCTGCACCCCGAGGGGCTGGTGTGGTAGCTGAAGCCAGAGCCGCGGGACTTCCACGACTGATGCGGCTCGACAGGCTACAAAGTGGACTTGTGTGACAGTGTGTATTGATACGACGTCACTTGTAATGTTAGGTTTATGTGGACGCAGTGTTTATGTGATTTGTTTTCGGTGGTAGCTTATTGCAATCGACGTTTGTGAAGACTTAACACAAAACTGTCATTCAGCGAAATGCGCTGCGCATCGTTCTAAACTCACAAAGAGCTATAGAGAGTCCGACGCTACGCAGGTTTGTCCGTTCTGTGTATGATCCTTCAGTCTAAATGTTTGTATAAATACATATCAATGTTGAATTTCTATACCCAATCCGGAATTGTAAAAAGTAGATTAATGTAAATACCATACTTAAATATTTTTCCCAGTGAACGACATGTACGATTGCAATAAAGCAAAAGAGGCCATCAACATTATCATATTTTAGTAAAACAGTTACTTTTATGTCAAACATCGTTTTCTAATAAGGAAAAGGCTACTTAACTACCGCTGTCTATGGTTCAAAGTTTGTAGTTACGAACTGTTTTATGACTTTTAAATAAACGTGCCCGTTCATTTCTATCTGAAAACTTCTCTTTAAATGTCATTTATTTTGAAGTAGGTAACCTATATTTATGATAAAACTGCGCTAAGTATTGTGAATAACTAAAATAAGTGTACAGAAATGGAATTTTATAATACTTTTAAATAATTTATGTGGTATTTTAAGCTTAAGTAATTTATTTACACTGGGTCTAATGAGAACATGATCAGAGAAATATTTTTGGTTCCTATTTTAAGATAGATACAGGAGTTTAACGCATTTTAGTTATGTGTATTTATTTTTTAATGATTGTCGAAGTAAGTACAGTTGTCTACAAAGTTATACTGCAAAATGTATAATTCTTATTTGAATTATACAAATGATATAACTCGTTATATGACTTATTAAGTGTACAACTTTAGATATTAAAAACAGATGTTTTTAAAACAATTATTCTTGTAAATATAATAGTTTGTATATAAAACTTATTACTGACCGAATCTGTATTATATTGAATAGTGAATAAAATATATAGATAAGTACTTAAATAATTCATTATACTTTTGAAAATAGACGTTTTATAAAATGTATATCGTATGAACGAAGGCAGGTACTTTGTATTATACCAGGATTTTACAAGAATCATTTTTAGTTACATTTTAACTTGTCATAATTATTTTGATACAAGCATCACTATGTTTTAAATCACGAATATCTGTAAATAAACTTATACATTATTAATTTGTTAACTGAGCTTTTTATAGTTTACATTGTACATTATAAAACTTGATGTAACTATGACAATTTCCAAATATTTAATGTATATCTAATAAATAGGTATTGAAAAACAATTGATTAATAATTACTTCAATTTATTTGTCAAAATTTACCAACGCTATCATTTCCTTTCCATCCATGTTTCCATTTAATGCAATGCTTTTATTATTAAATATTATTGTTTTAAAAATATTCGTGATTTCATACATTAAGTTTGTATGTACAGAAGGTATAAACATTGGCAACTTATATCTACTGGGTGTAACAGAAAGGGGGTATAAAGCCGAAACACAGCGATAGTCCTCATGAAATTGAACAACTTTTCCCAAGGAACATGGGTCGTAACTCGAAAAAAAATATTCGCCCTCCATACAAAATATCCGATCAGCTGATCGAGTAAGTATGAGCGAACCAAAAATTGTTTTTTAGTTACGACCCATGTCCCTTGGGGATAGTTGTTCAGTTTCATGAGAACTATAGCCGTGTTTCGGCTTTATTTATACCCCCTTTCTGTTACACCCTGTATAGTTACTATCTATAGTTGACAGGTTTATTTTGACATGTAACTTTTGTCAAAAAAGTGCTCAAGTTATATGTGCTCATCTGTACAGTCAAATAAACGAGACATAGTTTTAAAACTATGTTTTCATCAATTTGACGTACTACAAATTAAATGTTAATGTTATACATCACAGTACATGCATTATCTATCTGTATTTAGTACTAAATAAAAGTATAATGGAATTGTCTGTAAGAATAAAAATCTATTCGGAAATATTTTTGTTTCTTCTTTACCTATGTATTTAGTACTACCGAAAATTGAATAGGCCATATGAGTAGATACAACAGCTAGTGGTTGAAAACATTATTAAAAATGTTTCATTTAATAACAAAAAGATACTAAATCAATTTATACACTATCTATAATATTGATAATAATACCCATCTTTTCGACTACAATAACTATCGGAATAAATTGACTCTAAATTCCTAAAGAACATTATAATACCAATTCGCGGCACGAAATACCAAAGCACTTCCTGATACCACACACAAATTCAACTTACCACATATCGTGTGTACACTTACCACTTTTCCACAATACAGTCGGACCACTGTTATAAGTTCCATCTCATGCAAAACGGGTAGCAGTATTTATCTGATATGATTTAATACCTTTATGTCACAATCAAATGTACCTGAAATAAAGCCATCTGTAAGCTTTGAAGTTGATATTTATTTTGGTTTTATGAAATAGTTAAACTACTTTTATAAAAAAAACTGCTAGTAGTATATTATATCGAAGAAAGAATATGAGGGACTTATGTAGAGGTTCGCCACATTTGCCAGCATAATACTATAAAATAAAAGGACAATACTCATTCTTGTAGAGTTCATCAGTTAATGTGTGACCATAATACTTAGGAAAGAAAATTCACTTAGAAAACTATTTCTACCCATACTCGTAACTTAGATCCCTAATCCAACTGTACCCTCTCACAATAGCTATAAAAGTAAATTGAACTGCAGTGTACAGCCGTGGGTTCACACGGTAGCGTTACACGAGGTGGGACTGTATGGCGATGTCTCCCTTATAATTGCCTCAGTGTTTGCTCGTTCTATTACCACCCGTGTGTACCTTGCTGATGTAAAATTTCATGATTTTCATCGGCTTCGTATGTAAAAATTGGACCGCGTTGCAAGATTGTGGATGATACTGGTAGAATATACTCATAAAGGCTGAAACACACCGGATGCGTATGCGTAACGTAGACGTAAGCACGGCATTGCCACGCGCGTAGTTACGGTGTAACCCGATGTGACATCGGGCTACACGTAACGTCGACGTGTACGTCTACGTTACGCAAGCGGTCTGTCCTGTCCCATACAGTTCCATACATTACAACTCAGAGGTACGCATACGTCTACGCATGCGCAAAGCATACGCATCCTGTGTGTTTTGGCCTTAAAGTTTAAACGGCAAACCTTATATTATTTTTTATTAGGAAAAAAATGTGAAGCAGCATATTTTGTGAAATTATGGTTTGCTATGATCGAAATCTTAAAAATCTTACTGGCTCGCCGAATATCGATTCTTAACAAAACCTAATATTGCTGTAAATCTTTCCTCCAAGGTTGGTCATTCCATGACGTCTATGAGCTATAATTATTGCCAACTGCTAAATTAGTACTATTACCTCGATGAATACCAAAATAAAGAATTCGAAATCAATTGCCGAAAAAACAAAAACTACAAAACATTAAAATAGACAAGTAGGTACCTACATTACCTACTTCAAACTCTTCAGAATGAATGATGACCGTAATTAAGATTGTCTTACTTCTGTACCGAGATTGATATATGGGCCGACATGATATACGAACCTACATGTATAATATCTAGGTACGTCTACTGTAAAATTAGATACATAGCACATGCTAACCGCCACCAAAGCTGAATAGAATTGCAGTGGCTTGGCGGGTGCTCTACCTTATTTTATTTTAGTATTTATTCATTTTGAGTTAAGATAAAATGATATTATCATTCGAAGAAAGTCCGATAACGATTTTTTTTTTCTTACAAGATTTTATGCACTTTACGAAATAGCTTCATACATTTCGATAAGTCTAGATATTTCTCAGATTATATCGTAATGAAACTGTAGAGAAAACCTGCATTACACTATAAGTACAAGTGAGGTTCGCTCAAATTTAAATAAACTCAATACACAATCATTTATTGCACTCCATAGGTTTTTTACAGATTTAATAAAATAACTTAAAGTACCAAACGTGGACCCTGATTAGGGCACTGCAATTTGTGTAGCGAAGCTACGAACTTAAGACTAAAACTAAAATAAGATCAGTAAATATACTCATAATTATTCTGGAGCATTGTCATGTTCCTACCAAACTAATAAATATACAAGTATTACAAGTAGAGCACCCACCCTGCTAGTCATCAACCATCCAGTCCAACACGGCGCCTCGTCGATGTCTGTGACCAATGCTGATTGATCAGGTATAGCCGTGTGTGAATCTCTACACGAAAAAAACTACTGATATAACTACTATAACTACCCATTACGGACTAACTACACTAAACTTGGAGAGTTCATGGTCATCAAACTGTACGAAGGTATCAAAGTTCGGAGAAGTTCAACTTCATTGTTAAGCAGTAGTTTGAAAATTGACAATCAGTTTTCGTTATGTTTCAAGCCTTTATAGCTTCTACGCTATGGCGTTGATTTAAATGATGTAAACGTGTGTGTAGTTTAGATTTTTTTGATTAGCCTATTTCGTCCCACTGCTGGGCAAAAGCCTCTCCCATGCTTCTCCGAAGACTCCTGTTATTAGCTGCTTCCCACCAATCTTCCCTGAATTAGCTTAGGTCGTCACTCCATCGTTTTTTGGGCCTACTTCGGCGACGTTGGCCTAAAATAAATGCTGTGGCACTCAGTAAGTAGTTGACGCAGTTAAGACATGATTTTATTCCCAATTTTAAACCGCAAATATTGACCATAGTGCATAATAACCCAAAAGATAAATCACGAATGAAAGACACTAAGGTCTCTAAGCAATAATTAAACAAATCACATTATCATTTCATCCCTAGTGTTCAACTCTCCATCCAATATAATCGCACTAAATAAGGATTCAATGACAAAGATAATTCGGGAAACAATAAATAATGAACCGTCCACTACAAACGAACAAACTAGAATACAATAAACACGAAATTGTTGTTGTTACTCCATTAATTAGAAGGATTGTGGGGAAATAACAATAAGTTTCCAAACTTATATAGAGCACGCTATACCACCCCATAACTTTAATGCTCGTCGTTAAGTTTATGTGGAATCAGATAAGTTTAATGATTGTTTTTTTGGGTTATGTTTTTTTTAATTACTCCATTTACGAATTAAATGTAAAGAAGGTGATTTTTATACAATAAGATTTTTGGATTGGGTATACATACATATGCTATTTGTATGTGCAGGATTCTAAAGTTCACTCTTAATGCTCTTTTCAACATTACAGACCTTAAGCTAAGCACCAAAAATATGTAGTACTAGCTTTTTAAAGCTCACTCACTTAACTAACATAAGATTCATGTTTGGTAATATCATCTCTATACTCTTATTAGATTTCACACGTGCGCGTTGACATTTGCGTGCGCGCTCCCCATTGGTCAGCGTGTAATCTCGCCGCTGCTCGCGCGCATTACTCACTACACGCACTCATTGCAACCACCCTGTATGTTTTGTTTTCACAAGTGAAAATAGACACACTGTATTATGGATGACCTTTGTTTTTGCATTCTTATGTAGGTAGGTACGATGTATCGTCGTAACTATTGCCAAGGAGTAGCTAATTGGCTAATATTAATAATATTCGTAACATTCTTTTGAAAAGTTAGTCAGTAAACATGCGTAAACTAATGGTAAAATATCGGTTATCACATTCCTCCGAGTTTAAGTCCAGCCATACATCTTCGATATAACAGCTAATTAGCGTGTCAAACCAAAATCGTAGAGACAAATGGCAAAATTGAGACGCACAAACAAGTGTTTTTTAAACCAAACATTATAATAGTCGTAATATTTTACAACTAGCCAGGTTTACCTGTCCGAAAAACTTTAAAATATTAAAAAACCGTCCGCCCCGAAAAATGCCAAAGAGTACAAAATTAATTATTGTTTTTTTTTCTGAATTCGGGACGATGCGCGATGGCATGGCAGAATTATTTGGTGCTTAGCCGCCGCGGGGCGGGGCGCTCTGTGATTAATATATTTCTATGGAAAAACTTTAATGAGGTCGGCCACTGATTCTTGGTTTGGGTTCAGCCCTAGGGTTTGACCACATTGGGCAGGCGTATGAAGTCTATCAGAAATGCAATAAGCATTCCTGTCTGCAATGCCTTTAAAAAAAGTAGATTCGTGGCAATTTTGATCAAAAATTACAACATTTCCTCTTTCTCCTGCAAATTTTGCCAAAACTCGGATTATTTAAAAAATCAAATGAATAACAAAGCAACACATCCTATAAAACGGGCTTGAAGATTTTTTTTATAGTAAAGTAACAATTTTTCTTCCTAAAATAATTTCGCTTGCACCCCGT
Organism: Anarsia innoxiella; assembly: GCA_947563765.1. NCBI lineage: Eukaryota > Metazoa > Arthropoda > Insecta > Lepidoptera > Gelechiidae > Anarsia > Anarsia innoxiella. The sequence goes on along the minus strand of OX387410.1, from coordinate 3,737,509 downwards.
ATATACCATAGACTGAAATAAAAATACGTACCAATAACAGTTGAAGTTGTTTGAAGCCGTATCTTTTTGCAGTCGCCGGGCATCGAATCTTGGACCGCCACGCCCACGTCTGGATTTACATCACAACAATCTGTCACTGTCGGACTGAGCCAAGGTCCGCGGAATCCTCTGGACACTGCATGCTTCAAAAATAACTTATAAAAATGATTCTAAAAAGACAGATTGCTAAAAACGTATGTAGGTAAGTACGAACTCGTATTTATGGGTTTAGACTTCAAGAAAAACATACAACAAATACATAACAAGCAATCATTTTTCCTTATATACAAACAAATTAAATTTAAAAAAAATTAAGAGGATTTTTTTTTTCAAGATATTTGAGTTTTAAAAAATCAGTTTAGTATAAAAGACATAAACGCGTGCTAATCTTGACTATAAATAAATTCTGGTCCATACATTTTAGCTCCTTTCTAGATTTCCTGTGACCAATCAGTCAAGCTCAGTTTTTCCAAATTATCCTAAAAACAAGATATTTAACGTTCAGAAGCATGTTATCATGTTGTGAACTAACCGGGGCTATTAAAGTCCATTGATTGCTATTGATTCCTGCACTAGGCAATAAATTTCAGCCATCCGTCAGTCAAATGAGACCGGTGACCGTTATTGCGCGTTTCCATTACGTTAGGATTAGGTATACGATTTTGAACTCCAAGAGTTGTTCATACAAAAAGTTTGTATTCGTTATTAACTGGTAGTATTTGTATGATGTACACTTTATAAAAAAGATAATATACTTTTATTATAAATGAAATGGTGTCTTTTTTACATGAAATAACCGAAAATGTTACTCATTATACATATTCTATTTTAACTTTTAATCAATAGGTTTAATTATTACCTAAAAATATTTGATAACATCTCCGGGTCACGATATAATGGAAACAAACAGTGTTGTAACACAAAAAAGTTCTTAATATTCATATTGCGGTTTCGCCCGCGGCATATTCGCGAAATTATAACAAAATAAAAACTAAACACCGCGATTTATAATGAAAAGGGATAACATCTTGTAACCAGGTTAAATTGACCTCTTAAACGATGCTACGTTAAGAAAGAAACAGGTCTTGATATATTGGTGTTTTTGGGAAAACAATGCTAAGGAACGTAAGGCGGCATCTTGGGAATATATTTGTTGGTATGTCATTAACATATACAGACACAGCCGTAAACAAGATATGCAAATGATATAAGTAGCCTGAGGGCGAGAAGAAGACACCAATGGTGACCAATGGTACATATTTTCGGAAAAACTGGTTTTCGACATATAAAAGTAACTTAAAACTTGAGCACAGATTACTTAATAGTTACACTTGAGTTACTAGCGGTTCTCTATTGGAATGTATAAACATTACTGTAATATACTTTCGCATAAAACCTTTATCATAATAATAAAAACTCATAAAAAATAAGACCCTAACACTAGCCGTCCCGATAGAGAGTTCGCGTAGGCGATACATTATCTAGTTTTTAATAGGGTAAAGGTATATTACTACTCTTTGGCGTAAATTGTTGTGCCGACTCAATTTTCATAAGAATTGGAATACCCAGATTAACAATTTAAAATTTTAAAAACCATACCCACCTATATAGGTTCTTTTTACTGTAATCTTTGCTAGCAAGTTTACCTAAGTAGTACTACTAGTCATGAGTTTTACAATGCTCTAAACTTGTAATTCTAAAGCCTTTATTAATCATGGAATAAAGTAGCCTGCCTTGCGGTCGTGGGTTGGGAGACTCCCATATAATACGGCGTTCGGCCAACCGCCCCGAGCGCCTGTTTACGCCTCGGAGAGAAAATTATCTTCTTATTTCCAAAGTTTTTGTTTCAAAGCTAAGATAGATTGTAATTATCTTTAACTTCTTCATTCTTGGGCTGTGGAGAAGTTAGGCCTTCATTTTATACGGTTTTTTTGTTGGGGAAAAAGCCTTTCATTAAAAATATTAGAAAAACAACAACTGCTGTGATATAAGGGTAAAATCAGTAAACGAAAACCCATCGACGTACTTTTCGCACAAATACGGTATATCATAATGAAATTCAGAAGAGTAAGAAGTACACGATATCTTGAATTCATGATAATGTCACGCGACATCCATTTAAATAAATATCAGTACCAGATGCCAGGGTGTGGTCTCAGTGGCCGCGAGCGGAGGCGGGCGCGGGCAGCGCGGGCGCACCCAGATAATACCCACGTTTGGATGCATACTCGCCCGCGGCCATCGGGATTACTTCTAGAAAGCTTTCGCGATGTTTAACGATGTCTTGGCGTATAAGTTTAGTTGTTTTCATGACAAATGAGTTGTGAGATGTGTAGTTAAATTCGTTTATGATAATAGGTAAGTTGGTATCTAGAGCAATAAAAGAACGCTTACCTAGTGTTTTTTTGAAAAGGAGTTAAATAGCTTTATTTTCGAATAAAATAATTTTAACACCATATTATTGCAAATACGACGCTAGCAGCATAATGGATGGGTTTAATTCAAATGAAGAAACAATAATAATCATATTCAGTCATATAACCGTATCTCCAAAATATATTAAGCCATAAATAATGCGACAATAAATGTTTAACCTTGTTTGTTATTATTGTTTCTTTGTGTGCAATAAAGAATTTCTATCTATCTATCTATCTATCTTAATAAAACAGCAGCATCTTTAATCAGTGTTCAAGTCATTACGAATCCAAAAGAAAATAACAGTATTAAAGGCAATATGTTCAAGCAGCCTGAAGCAAAGGCGGCAACCAGCTACCAGATAAAAACCATTCCATCGCGCCTTAGGCACTGTTGCCACACCCTTACTGCGCTTCGAATCAGAAATGTGTAATTTATTTTTAAAATCTGTAGTTTTAGAAAATATACGCGTTTAATTGCGATATAAGTTTCAATCGTAAATGATAAATCAATTATTAATCAATCATTAAACCAATCATTCAATAATTAATCATTATTGTTCTAGGATAACTTGTATCCAAAGCTTGTATCTTAAACAAAGAGATTTTAAAGCAAAAGTAGGTAGTTACCAACTTTGTCTATGTACTTAGAAGAAGAAGGAGCAATAATGTCATATAAGACCATAAAGTAGTATTTTAAACATTTTAGTTATACGAAACGTTGTCAAAGAAAAAACAACGCGATCTTGTTAAATTCGAAATTGGTTTTCTACAGTCTAAACAATTTTCTGCTAGAATTTCAACACACTTGTGCCAATACATGGACTGAAATGTCTATAATACCTTCATTACAAAGGAAAGCTTACATCAAAATGTAATTTAAATACTTTTTCTTTTATTTCCATACAACGAGATAACATCTGCTATCAAAAAGAGATTGAGTAGAAAGAAAACTATTTATTCGCTAACCGAATTGTGTCTATCAAACTCAGTTGGAGCTTTTAAACCAGCGGTAAATGAATATTATCACGTTTCTTTCAAGAAAATAACAAAAATTTTCTAAGTATAGAGTCAATATTCCTTAAAAACCCAAACAGACACTTATAAACGGCTGGGAAATCATTTTTACGCTAGCGCTGATTCTAAAACCCGGAGGCTGAGAGAGCGTTTGTAGCTCGTGTAATGATCAGAATTGAGGACCAGTGCCAACATTCTGAACTAGCTCGATTGTGGCTTTGATAGCATTTCTCAAAAATCTTCTTTAGGCAAGCCCTTACCGAGCTACTTATGTAGTATCTAATACAATCTGTGAACAAGTACCGTGCTAGTTATCCGCCCCTTTCCTAGCCACAATATCAAAAACTCCTACACAAAGAGAATCTAGCTCAAAAAAACATGCAGCTACTACCTAACTGACTTTCCATCTACATACTGCGTCTCTTTCTTTTTTACCGGATTCATTCCCACAGTCCCGCCCATACAAAACTGTCTAGTCATCCAAACTTTTTTGTTGAACTAGAATTTAATCATTGTCTCATCTACTGTCTAATATGACGGGAAGCGCTATTTTAATTTTAATTTTTGAACTCCTGTTTTTTTTTAACTTGTTTTAGAAAGTCTGCGACTTTTTGGAGTTCATTCAATAAATAGTTTTCAGGCAGATACCTACATATCTATGTAGATATCTTCTTCAGAATATCTTAAATCTATTCTATTTTGAAAAACGAATACCTTTATCATATCGACGAATTGACAAATTATTTCGATCCCAAAAATCTGAATGTTGGTACTTATACCTCTTTCGTTTTCCCATAGGCCTACAACCCCAGTAAACAGTGCACGTATAATTTGGATAGACATCAGTACGGCCAGCAGTGGGCGTGGGCAGCGATTTCGTGGGGTAATTACTGCTGCTGCTCGGAGGCGGGAGCTTCCGCCCTGACGGATGGAGGCTGTATCCCAGGTGCTTTATCGATAGATATTAAATAATAGCTTTTACGAGCGTGGAGCTGCGTGAACATAACCTAGGTTTATTCGTTCTAGAGAATCGTATATCAACTGTGAGTACCTACATAAAAGAGCTTTCGTTACATGGCTCTAATTGGGAAATTTGGTTTGGGTAATTGATATACCAAATTGCAATGTTAAGATTTGTACGAAAATGATTCATTTCGGTGTGTATCAAAAATTGTATATTGGTTTATATTGCTTACCTTTTGTATAACTTCTCTTTTTTTTCTGTCTCTATGTACTATCATCTTACAATAAACTGTTGTCGACCCTCGTTTACTTATAACAATTCGTTGCAAAATTTTTGTATCACTTTTTTTTCTTGAGTATCTAACTCCACCTCCATATAACGAACCTTTATATTTCCCGGCGAAATACTACAAGTACCTTTAAGGTCTTACTATATAAGTACCTACTACGTAGGCAGAACTCTCATATAAGTACTGGTTATTGACAAATAAGCGTCATTAGTTCCCGCCTGACCCACGGGTCGTTACATTATTTCAATTTTATCAACGTCCTGCCGCCGACACTTGAAATTATTTTATAATTAGTTTACCTTCAATGTGTACCTTTTTGATGAATTAAAGCATTAATTAACATAATTTCTCGTTACATCAGCTTTTACTCGGTAATTTGCAATCAACTAAAAATGTTTAAAAATGTTTACCTGCGATATCAAATTTGCAGGACGTAATTTTTCAGGAAGGCAAATAATACTCGAACAAACTTTTTTTACCTGTAGACTAATGAATTACCCACTACCCCGTCTTACCTCATTCTCCCTCCCTCCCCTATTATAGGTTTAGAAGCCATTTCCACTAGCACGACAAGTACCGCTATCAATGCTTAAGTAGTTATTTACGCCCTTTACAATTAAAACATTCAATAAATTCCTCCGTCATCTCATCTACAAGATACATCAATAAATCATTAGAGTATCCGTGAAATTCTGTTCTAAAATACAATTTCTAATGTTCGTAGCTGTATCAGTTTGGATCTAGCGTCTAAGCAGGGTTCGAGCGGAGGCTGTGGCGGGAGATATTCTACGGCACTCGGACCTGATTTCACATTACAGATAATAACCGCTGCGTAGACTGTACTTGCTATCTTCTGAGTCTCCGGGTTGGCAGAGTGGGATTCAGGTGCCTACAAGAAACACTCTAGATAAAGACCATAGGAAATAAGTGTGAGAAGTTTCTAGTACGATGTCTTTTAATTATATACCTAAATCTGTATTCTAATTGCTACCTCAAAAGTTTTTATATTTGAATCGAAACTGACAGTAGATTTTCCACAACACTATTACTTACTGTTTTCGTGGATTACTTGGGCCTATCTTGTCTAGAAATCGACACATTTAGTAAGTAAAATCTAACTGTTATCACTATTCACAATAAGATAGCTCATTGTATATGATATGCTTGCTTATAAATACTTATTGATGTAGATAAGTGCAGGTAATCAACCCTTCCTACGAATCATTGACGTAGTTAGGTCATTACTCTACAATGCTGATAAGAAACCGACTTTCTCAGCATCCGCACTCCATCTCTGTGCTACAGCGGCGATGCGAAGCGGTAAGAAGCCGCGCATGCGCGCTACCCCATAATTAAGGCTGCTGTGCGCGCGCCGCCCACCAGGTTTCCATAGACGTTCTTTTTTTACCGCGTACAGGTTCTACATAGAGGCCATGTACACTGCGCCAACAAATACATTATGTTTCTTCATAGTGGTACAGTCGTATGCTGCTGTTGAATACATAAACAAATTATAGAGGTGGATCGTACCGAAGTCACTGATACGCTGGTATAGTCGTACGATTTGAAATCAGTTGGTTTTTCGATACTAACTTCAGTTCTACATTGATATTTAATGGACTGAAGAATCGAAATACAAAGAAAGAAGTACATGACGTACTTGTAAGTATGAGTATTTATTGGCATTGAATTCAGTGACTAAAGCAAGCACTGTACTAAGAAATGCATTGTAATTTCAGCATTTTCTTACTTTCCTTGCATTTGGGAACGCAATTCGCGTCTTTTGTAGGTAATATCTTGTGTCATATCTCGGTGTTTACGAGGTATGTATATTCCAAGACTCCTCCTATGTGGTTTGAAGCCACAGTCCGCCATGATTTCACCTCGCTTTGAACTCGCCGCGCAAATACAGCAAATATTATGGGAAAGGTGACAATGAAGTTTCACCGCAGACAAATATTTTGCCTTATTTTATAGTTTTTTAGCGTGGTTCGGGGTTTTGTTCCATTTTTGAACAGCATCGGTTTTTATCTTTATTACAAAAAAGATATTTTTAATATTTTAAATAAGAAAGTTTTAAAGTATGAATTGTGATGTTTCCGATAAAAACTTTTATTTAAAACAAGAGCGCCGTATCAAAAAACAAAAGACAAAATATATGACATGTCCACGAAGGTAGTTAAACTTTATACCGAAACGATTAAGCGTCTGTAAAAACTGGCCACGAAACAAAACCCTTCACACGACCTATCCGTAATTAAAATAATAAAAAAACATTCATGAATGAGTAGAGGCGAGATAGGCTCTCATGTTTATTAAAATCTTGCCGAGGATCTGGGTTCGGTTCCCGTCGTCGATGATTTATGCGCCAAAGGAGCGCGTATGCCGCCTCCATTCATTTGTTTTTTAACCGCCACTTTTGTTACTTCATTTTCAGATAGGCTTGATTAGTTTTTAGCTCGGATTAATCGGCCAACTTACAAGTATATTGTTTTTGGAGATGCTGTCGTCTTGTTTTGTAATTTGTTACGAAGTTTTTGCGTGATAATTATTGAGGAGAGCTGTAATTCAAAGGAAGACATACAGACACTGCTAGCATGTCATGTCCCAATACTGAGCAAACACCTCCTTTCCTAAGTAAATCGATTCAATACATTTAATAGGTAAACAGCAAATCTTAAGTTAACCATATAATATTCGTTAACAGAAGCGTACGAAAGATTTGGTCACCTCCTTCAACAAACAGGAAAATAAATTCACAAATAAGTCCGTCTCTATGCTAGAGCAGTGTTTTCTGATTTGTGGCTAGAGGTAGAGTGTCAAGACGACACAGTCACATTTTAATACTTTGTAAGTAATTAAGTTCTGTTAAGTTTATGTCAATAACAATGATTACTTACCCATTTCACTAAACTTAACGGCTAACTTATTTGTCATAGTCTCTACATGAAACCAAGGGATTTATAGAGTATTTTCAAACCAGGCTTCACCCTCAGAGCCTTAGCAGTCATCTGTCACGTGCGATGACGTCACAGGTGCGCAGACGCCGGCTGACGATCACCACCAATTTCCAGCGTTTACCTCTCACTGCACGCTGTAAAACCCATTTGTAATCTTAACACTTTACAATAAAATTGAAAATCGAGTATATTTTTGCGAGCACTATTTTCAGAGTTAACTTTCAGACGGTTGTAAGTGATTTTGTTTTGGTAAAGGATTTTAGTAGTTTTTGTCAGAGTTTAAAGTTGAAATTGAGTTTGACGTAGTTTCTATTGTTTCGGCCGAGCAGCTATAATGACATAATGGGTCGCGGGTTCGATCCCGGCCAATTACGCGGCACACGATCATCACACGATCGATTATTGTGATCAATACAGGGGTTAGACGGTTCGCTGCCAATTTTACATCTTTTTTTACAATAATTTTGTTACAAACAATGTGGTGGAGATCGTCATCGATAACTGTCTGGCAGATGGTAAGGAAATTTTAGTTTAAATTAAATTTTAATGAAATACGTAAACTTTTATCGGCAGACTATTTAAACACAATTTAGTAGGTACTTTTCTTATGAAAGTATGACAACATTTCTGAACATGGTATTTTGATATCCCATTAATAATATTATTGTGTTTCTTTAAAGAGACGGCAACAATCAACGAGAAGATACAAAGCAGACTGCAACTTGTCCTGAAAAATATTTTTATTTCTGCCATGCGCAAGCGCACCGAGATAGATCTCAGTTGTTTTATCGATATTATTGAGCGCTGCACTGTCCCGCCGACGCAGCCGCCGACATGGCTCAACAATTTCGTAAATTGTGCTCGATTAGCGGCCGATTACGACCATTACCCATAGTTACCGACAGACGGACACCCCCGCCGATTAAAATAATCGGTAAACGATAAAAACCGATAAAATAGTCGGTTTTATCGAGCGGTAGTTTTTGCCCCGGGGTTAGGAAACAATCGGGTCTCCTAATCGTTATTGTTTGCGATCTCGATATTTAATTGGTTCACATGATCACATCACTGTGTTTAGAGGAAAACGCTCTTCCGGCTGTTTCTCCCGCACATAATTGTGAATAATTTCGAAAACAGCACAAAAATATGGCTAGTGAAAGGCAAAAGATAGACATAGTGTGAAAATACAAAACAGAAAGAAAAAGGAAAATAAAAAGATCTTTAATTTTTTTAGCTTATAACAGTACTTACAAGGGATTTCATGAATTCTCTATCTTGTCTACTAGTTCCTATTAACATATGGATAAGAATCATCAAAATTGCTTCAATAGTAAAGTTGTTCCCGAAGCTAGGAGTCTGGCTGCCAACATACTGACATATGGCAATAGATATCTTGTTTAGAGGCAATACGAGTTTAAAAATTATCCACTAAGTATTTTAAAACTAGACACCTCTAAGTTCCTACATTATGATACTTATATCTATTCTAATACCGAATAGAAAAAAGCTATGTATAGCCGTTATTTTATCGTAAGTGGCCAGTATTACCAACTAACGTTTAGTCGCCCGGCGTAATGACAGGGTGCTCACCTATTGAGTTTTTACGCGGCAATTTCATAAATTGTTATGTTTAAACCTTAATAGTAAGTAACCACACATCTTGGCAGCGATAGTATGTTAGATCGATCGATAGGTACTCGTAATAATGTTAGACTTTTACAAACTAGTGCAAGCTGATCTAGAACTACCAAATAGAAAGCAATAATATAAGTACTCTAATAACCAACAGTTAATCCAAAGAGAGTCCATTAATTAATATTAACTCAATAAAATATCCTACAGGTACCTGAGCATGTTACGAAAAATGCAACTTTTTCTACCTACATAATATATTCTATCTACCTATTACAATAGGGAACACAGTATATTTGACACTTCGATTGATTAATCTTGTGGCTGATAAGTATACAACGCAATAATATAAGTATCAGCTGCACCTTGAAAGTTGACAAATATTCTTTAAAACTGAAGGACCAAAATGCTACTTATTACTTTTACTCTACACATTTTAACAGCACCCTTATTTTTCACGGCACCCTACCATAGAACAAGCGACGTAATACCTAACCAGAGCTGTTTGTCTCTGTTAGGTAGGTAGGTGTAGCGATAGACGAGCCCTCTAAGACACGTCAAAGCCTATCCTAATTTAAACAGGGCTGTTTGTGTCCCCGGGGCTCGGGTCACGATGGGAAAAGGTGAGGTTCTACTAAAAGCGGGTAAATCATTAAAAAAGAAGTCTTTGACTTTATGTAGGATAAGAAAATCTTTAGATCCGATCAGGAAACCATATAAGAAACGTGCAGCGTACAATGCTTTAAAACGAAAAGAGAAAAATTATGAGAATTTACTTTTTGTTATCGAAAAGAATATTATTATTTTTTTGATTAAATACTTAAGGCATTCGAAGTCGCAAAACTTTAATTTTAACTGACCTTCCATCAAAACGTTCGATTATTATTGTGAGGAATCAAATTTACTTAGATACTATACCTATTAATTAAGCAACATGTTTTTTCTGAAAAACGAAACACGTAAAACAGAAACATTGAGTCGAACAAAACCGCTGTTACTAGTTCCTAACCTCGCGCTGAACTCATTTCAGGGTTGAGCGAGCACCCGCCCCGTCCCGCCGCCCCCGCCCCTACAGTGGTTTGTCGAATCATACGTGTGATATAAGTACCTATAGCAAGGTAGAAAAATTCCCTCAATGAAATACCTACCTACTTAATCACCACAGAGGTTGCGTACCATGGAGATTTAAATGAGGTATGTATTCCATTTTAGAAATTCCTTGGTGTTTTTCATAGCAGTATACCTAACCATGAATGTAGTACGTATGTATTATTACAAAAACATACACACCTCTTACTAAATAATTTCCCGCAATTATTAATTAATGTGAGTTATGCGCTAATCCGATTAAAATTTTAAAGAATAGGTAGATATGAATGTCCAAATATGTAGATAGGTATTTCTAATGAGTAATTAACTACTGGCGGGAAACAATCAATAATTAAACATGGTAGATAAGCATAAATACGATACTACCTATCATTTATAGTTTCTAGATATATCTCGTATAAAAACAACGGTACCTACACGTCTCACATTGCAATTACATTTGTCAAAGTATCACCTCTATGTTTCCTTATAATTGACTTTTTATTGCAATTTGTAATTTACTTTTTCGATCTTCATTTTGTAATTATGCGGTTTTGAATGCTATCGCGATAAAATTATGTAAATATGTTCATGTAAGTGTCTACGTTTATTTATTTTTGCATTCAAGTAAATACGATTCGTGGTGTGTGAAATTTCAAACAGTATAATGCTGATACAGTTTTAAATCAATACATACTACCTACGATTCTTTGTATATCATGCATAACGTAATGAATTAACTACGGTACCTATCTCCTACATCACTGTAGTGTAAATGAAACAAAAAAGGTTGATAATAATGATGTTTATGAAATCGTAGAGTCTCACATTCGAGAGTCAATAGTACCCGATATTCCGACTTTGAGCAACTGTCCAACCAACGTAGCGGTGTCCCGTCGCGGTTTCAACCCTCTTATTCAGCACATATCAGTGGATTAGGTGCCGATGTGCTACAGAGTTCGTGGCGAAGGAGAATCTTGTAATCAACCGCAACTCTCTTATGTGTTCGCGCTTTATCTTGACCGCATCTGAACCTTTGCAACTTTGCAAGTTTTGCAGCATCAGCTTTTGTAAAAAAATACCAATGAAGTTTTAGTAATAATTTTATAACAATGGTAAAAAAAAACTAAACAAAATAATGCGTGTGGTTAAATCTTTACATAATTTTCGTTTCGGTATTAACGATTAACACGTTCATGATGTTTGATAAATGAAATCTGTGAAACAGTTCCCAGGCTATCTTACAATATCCTACATATTCATAACTCATTTGATGGGTAGTGTATGGGGAATTTGCACCAAATTAAATTTTTCTTATGACAGATAGCCATCCGATTTATATTTTGGGACAACTTTTTTAGATCTGTCGCAGTATAAAGCTGAAAAAAATTGAACAAGAAAAAGATTTTGAGTGAGACTACAGTCAAACATTTTTAGATTAAAATATTCTAATTACAATTTAAGAATCATGCGAGGAAAACGCTTTCATTTCAGAATTAAAGTGTTTAATAACAGTGCAACATATTTCTTTCCCGAAACAAATCCAAAAGTTTTAAAATATCCGGAAAAATCCAGTTTTGTAGACACTCGAACCAGCCATAGGAATCACGTCTGTTGCGCGACTGCCGCGTAATCTGCGAACACTATAATTTGAGATATTGGCCGCTCGAGCACCACGACCGCCAACCGCCGGGCAGCGGCAGTAGCTTGATTAAGAATCCGATGGAATTGCCTATGGATAGCGAAATGGAGCCCCACTTTGCCGCACTGTGGGAAAATTGCAGATGTCTGAATGCAGAGGCCAGTTGCACGTTTCATAAAATGTTGTGCAGTAGGAAAGGCGATGGGAAAAGGGGTAATAGATACCAATAAATCATCGTCACAGAACTGATGATTTTAATTGATTTTCAAATTCGTTTGAAAATGAAACATTAAGTATAGTATGATGAATGTTCAATACATAATATACCTGAAATATTTTCTATTTTCAAACAAATCAAAGATTTTTAAGAACGATTCAAGGAATAATACGCAATGCCCTAAAATTACACGCCATAAATATACAAGCATGAGTGTCACATGTCATTTCCCCGGTTAAGAAGCAGTGTGGTGGAAAACGCGCGACCAATCACACACGTGCGCAAACGCACAATCGAACACGATGCGTTTCGTCACAAATAAACGCAAAGCTTGTTTTTTTAACACATGTCTTAATTGCATTCTTCATGCGTTAGAATTGGTAATACTTAGGTACTTGCTGTATTTATTAAACTGTTTATTTTTCAGGCACACGCAAAGAAAATTAAAGAATACTTGAATAAGTAAAGTTTTCTTCTAGTTGTAGGCATGTAATTTGCTTCAGTAATAGCTTTGTAAGTAATATTTAATGAAAAAGTAGATAAAAGTAAAATATTTGTAGTTAAACCGTCGGATGCGCCGGCGCAGGAGCCGCCCATACTTCCTTCCAACTTCCTGCTGATACTGATCGTAATTCCCGCATTATGTTATTAACTCTGTGGTCAGGGCTCATTGGCTTTCTGTTATATTTAACCAAACTATTTATTTTTAATTTAAAAACGCGCTTTTAACCAGTTAGTTTTTTCTGGGTTGAAAAACAATGTAGCTGCACTGAATTTATATAAATAAATAAATAAATATTAATGTAATTTAAGTATTTATTTAAACTAATATTGATATGTACGACTTAAATGACAAACACTAAATATACTAAGGTATGAAATGAGAATATAAAACACAAAATCAAAAATTCGTAAGTTAGATACTCATCCATATTACATATTTTTTATAAGTTTCCTGTGCGCCTTAACGCTTAGTATAATTTCAAATAGCATGGGTAAAGCCTCCTACTTATTATTTACACATTACAAAAAACATATTTCCTGTAGATAATCGATTCACCGCTGTAAAAATAAATATGGTAAGCTTTTAACTTAACAATTATAGATTTCAGATAAATAGCTCATAATATGAAGTGTAAATTAGCAGTGAAAACTTATCATGTTATATTTATTTTTTGCCGGACTAATGTAGTATATAATATATTTTATGCATATTACTACTATTAAGTCGCTAATCCATACATAGGGTATGGATTAGCGACGTAATTGAAAGCTAATATTTTAAAACTTAGTACCTAGTTTCTTAGTATTTGCTGGATAAAACGTGATGATTAAAAACAAAACAAAAGACAAACACACTTCTTTCTGAGTCTTTCTGGCAGTTTTTTTTTTAAATTCCTAATTCAAATAATTCTGTTAGCATAAAAACTCTTTTTGAAAAATTCTTCGAAAGTATTCACAACTTTGTTTTAAGCTTTTTTATCAAATTACACGTACCTACATATCAAACAAGTAGTTTAAAATAAAATCGAAGAATTTCATTATTTACGTCGGAAAATCCTAGACAAACGAAAGCTTCCACAAAAAATAACCTCAAAACACTGTTATAAATCCATTACCTATAGAAAATACAGTTAAAATTTCACTTTAAACGGAACACTGCCATATGTACAAACAGAAATAGCTCGGTTGGGGGTCTATTCTATCCCACAGAGACAACTGTAGCGAACGGGGCACTAATAATACCCCGCGGTTTTAAAATTTGTGAAAAATGCTAGCGAATTTACTAGTGCACTTGTTTTGAGGGTGGTTCAACTAGGTTTTAATATTGTGAGTGTAAAAAAGAGGTAATACTTTCTAACTACAATTGCTTAACTTAGGAACTTAGGTATAGGTACCTATGTAGGTAAGATTATATTTTGTATAATGTTTAAGTTTCACCGGTTACTTTATTAAATACTCCTTACTTTTATAAAGACAACGCGACAGGGGAAAGTAAATAAAAGCTTGTAAAAAATAAGTATTTGTGTAGGTATCTATGTCCTAGCTAGTGTAACTAGTAGTCCTTTTGAACAACGACGACAATAGCCAGGCACTAAGTATCAGTGTAGGTAAGTATTATTGCTTCACAAAATCTAGCTTCCACAAAATATAATCTTGATACAGTTAATCCGCAAAAAACAATCAAAACACGTGTTTGAAGCCTATTTCACGTTCGAGTGATTTGATAGTGCGGCACAAAACGGTGTGCTTCGAAAAAAGGGGACCCAACCATTATCTTAACTACATTAAACAATTTCCGAAGAAATCATTTCGACACGAAACTGATACGGTGGGGGGGGGCTTATTATTGGCAATATTGCTTTTCTAATAAAAGTTTTTATTTCTAATAATATATTTTATACGTCTATCTTCGACGAAGTTAATAACACAGAGTTCTCACTAGTCGAATGTCGGGTTTTTTCACGGAAGACTTTGAGTATAGGATAGATATAGGATGTCGACTCAGTTCCCATATGGCCACTATAGCCACCAATAAATAACCGAATCCGACATACGACAAGTTATACTTTGATGTTATAGGGATAATATGCTGGTAAATATGTCGCGAAGAAAACATGGAATTGATGAGTGTATCGCAGCTCTACCTTTAGCTTAAATATGCGTTTCTCATTTACCACAAACATTTTAACAAAACTGCAATATTTTTTGCAACAATAAAGCAAACTCAACCTACAATTAAAAGGTCATCTTATTTTTTTCTGAAAACCAAAAAACAATCCGTGGAATCTCAGGTCGTGATCCAACCTTCAACTTTGAAGCAAAAAATGTGCAATTTTTTGTCAGAGGTCAGTTGAAATGATATGGGATGACACGCTGCAATGCTCACGCGCAGAAATATCTTGTTTATGTCATCGGCTTGACACCTGTCTGACAAACTCTGTTAATGTAGGTAAGGATATCAAACGAGTCGAAAGCTTTGACCTTTACGTAAGACGTGATAATAATATACTTGTTTAGCTAATCGACAACGTTACGTTGAAAACAATTTTGTAATATTTAACATTTTGTTTCTCTATTTGGAAACTGCAGCAAAAATTACGTATAGGTTACCTACACTCACGAACACTAAAATCAAGCCGTTAACTTATAAAATGAGAGCAAAGAATTAAACAATTTGAACACAAGAGATACCTTTTTAATGCAAACAATGTACTCGTATGAGAGTAGGCTCGTGACCCTGTAGTTGGGACGTTAAAAATAGCTGATGATGATGTACTAGCTCCACTAAAAAACTTAGAAAACCGTTTTAAATACACTACTTTAAATACTAAATGTAACAAAACATTCACACACTACAACATAATCGCAGTTCTAATGTTTAATCAAAAGCTAAAGGTGCTTAGTGTAGTTCTCACATTAGCGATACTTTATCAGCATTAACATCAACGTCCCCTTTTGTTAAATATTAGATTATGCAATCTGTCAATGCGCATACATTCACTTAACATTTTAGATTAACTTTCATCTTGTTTTTATTTTCATATATTCTTTAAGTAGAAATATAAAATAAGTACCTATACTTAGGTGTAATTAAGAAATTAACGTACCAATAAGCCGAAATGTCTGCTGTTTTTTACTTGTTTACAGCGTGAAAGGAGACATGAATATCAAGCTTTTTGGGTAGGTACTGGTGCCTATCATTGGGATCATTTTAAGCTATGTAAATTAGTATAAGTTTTATTATTTAAGTACTTATAAGCAGGAAAAGGTTTTCGATTTAACATTCTTCATCGTCACCGCATTGTACACGTATTCTTTATAACTAATGTGCAGTTCCTCTGTTCCTAAAATAAAATCTGCAGAATCTTTAATCTTTGGCCGTCATTCGCAGAGGCGGCACGTTTGCGACACGTGACGGGCGCGTGCCGACCTCGCATCATACTGAACACGAGATTTCCACCGTGACTCGCTAGATTGATCTATTTTTAAATATCAAACACCAGCTAAACAAGCTAGCTGCTGTTAGTGAAGTTTCTTTTGTCTTTGAAAGTGGAATACAGCCCAACTCCTGCCGCGGAAACAAAAGACTGAAAGTAATAAAAATTTATTTTATTCAACACCAACTAAGTGTCACACTGACACTTCGTTATAAAATAAAAACTTGTCCAAAAGAGTTACCTATTCCACGCAGTAACATTTCAAAGAAACAAAATTTCAAAGCTTATACGAATTCTATAGAAAATTTTTCCTTACAACAAGAAAGTTTTCAGTTGTTCTACACGATGGTAAGAGAAAAGTTATTTCTTGGTTTAATTTAGTTACATGCGCTTATAAAGTGGGTAAGAATCGCGAGGGTCGGTCGGCTAACCGAAACACTAGCTTAGCAACCGACCCCTCGAATCATTAAGTTGTACCAGCCCATCGTGTGAAATCGCAACAATTTGCCCTCGTTTATAGGCGACAGCGATTTCACGAGTGTTTGCTTTAAGTCATTTACAAAGCAAGTTTTGGAATCTGAAATTGTAAATCTACTTACATGTTTAAATGAAACGCCGTCCGAATAGTAAAGAATCGCTTAATTAACCCAATGATAGGAAGGTAACCTATTAAACAGAATTTTTAACACTTCCAATACTTTATTTATTGTAAAAAAACTTCTAGATATGTACCGACTCCATTTTCATCATCAGTAAAAACAAAAATAGAACTAATCATATGCTTATAAAGTGCTAGACTATAATAGACTGTAATATAGGCATAATTTTGTGAAATCTTTAAATTACAGAAGTTCCCGCTCATCTCTTCCCCCTTGTCCCACCGTCATTCAACCACCGCTGGTCCTGTGAGTGTAGTTGCGTGAAATTTAAATTTTTGCTATTCATTGCGGGCGGGCGTTGCGTTGTTTTACCGGCGACGGCGGCGGCGCGCCCCTAGCACGGCTCCGGCTCCTTTTTGCAAGGGTCACGAATTCTTGGAAGAAGAATTTTAAACACAAAAAGGTCTAGGGAAGTGTTACCTACAGTAGTATTTTATGAACTTGCTATCTCATATACTATTTATATATTTCAGCTTTCTCTTATACTATAGCTACAAAGTTACTAGTAGTACAACGATTACCTACTAAAGTAGCAAAAACTCCGTGACTATTTAAAGTAATTACTTACTTAAAGCTTTTTTAATAGACTTGATTAATAGTAACATGCAAAATTAACGAAAAGTCCCAAAACCCTTCTTATATTTATTAATAGCCATTAAGTTTATAATACCGGAGGAAAATGCAAAATAAACAAACGTTCCCCAATTTGACAGAAATACCTCGATCAATCACATAAACTTACACAAGTTTATAATTAAACGACAATATTTGCATAATTCTATGAAATGAACGTAACAAATCTTCGAATCCTTATTAAAAACCGATATTTCAAACCGTAGCCAAAGATTTCCCATAGAAATCGGCACACGACCTTTTTGGTCACGCTAGGGTCTACTACACAAAGAAAACCATGGTTTTTGCCTTTGAATTAGGGTTAAAAGTTCGGTATGTTGCTTAATTTTAGAAACAGGATTATTAAACTAGTACTTTATAAGCATAAAATAGATAAATAATATGGAATTATTGTGTGCGAATAGTAGAATATTCGTGGGGCGTTTTGTCGCGTGGCTCCAGTTAGTAAAGTTTTCCCGTGACTATTGCAATTATATTTAGCGCTGGCAACACAGTTTCGCCTCCCCTTAGGAAGCCAATGAAAAGCAATTTATTATTATTAAACTTGTAGTATCCACAAAGTGTAGGTTATCTTTGTATTTGAAAGGAACTTAATCAATTGGACCTGTTTACCAAACACTTATTAGTGCAGGTGCAAGTCTGCACATTCGGTGTCGTTATAGGTAATTATGGAATAGGAAATAGAATAGATTATAGAATAGGTAAACATAAGTTCATAAAAAAAATGTTTGATGTAAGTATGTTTATGAATTCATACTTATCCAAAGAATCATCAGACGAATGAATCTTTGTCGAATGAAAAAATCTTTTTTCATCACAGATTAGGAATATTTCATTTCATAGCAATTAAATGGGAAACTACAATATACTTACTACAACTACAACATACTTACTTTTAGACAGAATTGAAAACCAAATATTTTCTACCATAAAGTTTAAGTGTACTTGTATTATGCTACCGCTTTGACCCACGTAATAAGAAAATACAATTGATATCTAAGTACCAACGTGTATTGTGAAACTCAAACCTAAAAAACTGTTAGAAGGAACATCGCCCACATCGCGGCGGCGGTTTACAAAATAATTATTATCAAGAAAAACCACAAAAAACCCCACGAAATTAGTTCCCGATGACAGTTCAAAAATATATGTATATTTTTTCATAGTGGGCTATAAAGTGGGCTCGTAGCGCCAGCCTCGACGCGCGGCTTGTCTAGTCTCAGCGGGGGGCGGCAAAGAGTAACTGATTCTACCACAGATACAGACGCGATGGCTCTGCTACTCGGTTAAGCTTTAGACGAATCTGAATTCTTAGATGAGGAAAACCTCCCGTTTAATCACTTCAATGAGTATAGAGGGATATATTAGGTAGTAGATATTTCCGAATTTCAGTTGACTCTACATTCTGCAGTAAGTGGCACCTATATCAAATCATCATTGTCTATGGCATTTACATTGGTTTGAAATAAGTATTTACGGTAGAGATTTGCGTCAACATAAAACAAACATAATTTAAGTGAAAGTAAAATGAAAGAGTCATCATAATCCCCTATTCCTTTACATTAGTCTGTTTTGAAGAGGCGCCTATCCAAAATAAATAGAACGTATTTCTCGAATCAGTGACTTATCTACCCAAAACTTGGGCTTTCGACACTAAATATCCGAGTGGCATATTTATTCACATCGACCGGACTTAGATTATTTTCTACTAGACTTTTATGATAATCACGGTGTATAACGACTAATGAATAACGTCCAGCCATCGTTAATGTGACTATAGAGACTCGCCGGCAACTCTCGTGGGGAGGTGACAACTTTTTCTATGAGTTTTAACAGATTTTTGAAGATAACAATCGCTTTGCACCTGTGATTGGGGTTTCACACTTTGTAACATAGATTGAAGTGTTAAAGGTTGAAAAAAAAGATGATGAAAAATAAGATGAAAAGATGAGAACAGTTACGTATTGATGATTAACTTATTAGATGGGTAAGAAAGTGACAATACATTTGTATTAAGTTATGACAAGTTGTCTAACGAATTAAGCATAAAAAAGCAGAACAACATTTTCGACTAGCAATCAGAAACAATTTAGGATACATCCCAGACAACTATCGATGACAAATTATAGACAAACGACCTTTAATATTTAATGGAGAGAAAGAAACCCGGAGTTTGGTTATTTGTTACTTTTTTCGTCTATTTATGACGTCACTTGATGCAATGTATGTGAGTCGGGGGTCAAACGACACGGTGGCTCGATCAATCATCCACGCCCGTCAGTGGGCGCCCCTCTCCCACCCCCTCTAAGGCCCTGTGACTTGGAGCTGGCGATAATTACTGATAAACCCGATTTCCAAACGCCTTGCCCCCAATCAGGTGTTAATTCGTTCTTGATGCACCTTGCCTTATCGTTTTGTTGAAGATGCAAAGTTAAGACAGAATGTGTGCTTATATTATGCTGCAAAACGATTAAAGGATAATTTTTAAAGAGGATAGGTAGAGATATCTAAAACATAGTCGAAACTACAAGTATATATGCCTTAAGCTGCGTAAAGTATCGATCACATTTTCAAATGATTCTTTTTATAAGAAGTTGTCAGTTTAAATTACGTAGGTAAATATCAGCAATTAATTGGAACACCAAAGGTAATTTATTTATTTTGATCATTCGTCTTTGCAAAATAAAATATTCTGAGAAAGTCGCGCATCGTATACCCTCACAAATGTATTCTGGATTCTTGTCTGACCTCAACACTGGAACCCGTCTCTGGACCTTCAAAAAGCGATTAAGCATTTAAAACGGAGATATTTAGTTTAGTTTACACCGACGTTTAGTATCTAGACTGTTTTAATGGTTTAACAGGGATGGAGGCAGTGTGCCTCGATAATGAGGCCATGAAAGGTATTTCCGATCGTAAACTTTGAGTCAAGCATTGAAATAAGGGTAATGACAAAGTTATTAATTTTGTCTCCTTATAATATTCAATTGATTTCCGCAATATCCTATCCAATTCTTTAGACCCAAGTAGACATATGAAATTCAGTTTTCTATTTGATAGTTCATTTTTGCTTCAATTTTGTGAGCTTTCTTAGATTCTAAATTCAAACTTAAAACAGTGTGGCCCTTTGTGGTCTCATTGTGGCCCACCTAAATCCGACCCAGAGGCTAGGAAGCGGCGCAAAGCAAAGAGCCGCCTCCACACACGTAACGTTAACCCGACCGGCCGGGATATAAATTATATAATTTATGGCATATTTTTTGTGATGCCAACCACTCCAGCTTTTCATAAAGCTGGTACTATGCGACTAAGAGAAGAGTCATCGGTCATTGATTTGGACTTTTGATGAACTGTGAATTATATTTCGGTTACATTTTAAATTATAAGGTACCTAAAGTAGAAAGTAATATCTACTAAGTTATCTGCCAGTCCGCCAGTTCTGTTATTAATTTATTTCCTTTGTTTGTTTCAGGAATGTTTAAACACCTACTTATGTTACAATTTAATGTCCTTTCTATCACGCTATTTGTACCAAGTCTCTCAAAACTTTATCCCGAACTCAAGTAAGTAGTATGCCTTTAAAAATAAAACTCACAAAGTTCGTAAAATATTCGCTATTACGAAACGCCTCTCACGTGTATGGGCAATTAGCAGCCATCGTGTACTTTTAAAAAGTATTTCTTCATCAGAATGCTTCGACATTTCTCTTAATTTAAAACCAATAAAGCAAAAGTTCTCATAGGTGTTGCAGTTCCCAAAATATATTTCACTTTTAAATGTTTTCGAGAGGTCTTTGTTTATTTTAACGACCATATTTTTTAACAACAATAGTAAGTAAGTATTTAAATTTTTAATGTTACCTACATATAAACATATAAATACGTATTTATATTACAATGTCTCTATAATGTACCTAGATAAGACACAGCATCAATTTCTTTAAAATAAATACACCTAGGTAGGTATTTACCTTACATTTCATAGTAAGTTGTCCTATTGTTTTACGTTTAATTTAAGTCAAATACTAGTCCAGTCTAATTGCGTGGTAATAGACTTGCCCCCGGCGGCCGAGCAACAATAGAATTAAATATTTAAACAGCTAATAGGCTGCCTCTTTAACGAATTACTTAAGTCAACTCCCCGCAAAGAGGTATAAGTATTCGCATTAAATTATAATAGATACGGGACCAAGAGTGTAACTCTCTTGAGAGCCTTGTTTACTTCAAACTTGTAAATTAATTACCTACTTTATATTATGTATGAAGTATTTCTTAGAAGCATATTTGAAAGGTATTTCAAACTTACGCTAAATAATAACAAGCCAATACTTTTTCTCAGTTTTATTATTTTTACTTATAAATAGGAACTGTTTTTTTTATGACTAAATTAGCTTTTGCATTAAATACACACTTATTCGTCAGGGCCAAGTTTCACGATTATGAATTACCGTTTGATCCTTCAGTTAGGTAACCCATTGATTTCCCGGAGCTCTCGAATCGGATCATCGTAATCTTTAGGTTTATATCTATCTGGGGACCAATATTCCAGTTCGTCCATCTCATCTATGGGCATCCAATGATGGCCCTGGTATAAATATGAACGCCCGTTCCGACGGTGGTACCCGAATATGGCTACAACATCAGCCATTTTCTTGACACTCGGTATGTCTCTGCGTCTTGCAAGAATGTATACTCTATTGTCCTGAAATGTTATTTTACTATATAGGTAGGTACTTCGTTACGTTCGTTACTAATGGCAACATTTTCTTGTTCAAAACTAAACTTTAGATAATATGATAGTCTCAGCTGTTTCCTTTTGTACCAATAGAGTTCACTGAGAGGTACCTATTGTCTAAGTGAATTAATTATTATAGACCCGAATGCTTTTGCCAATTTTGGCCAATTTTTAATGAGAACGGTGTTACCCGCTGAATATTTTGTAAGGTAAAAATATACTTTCATTATAAAAATAAAACTTACTCTGCACTCCATCATAGCTATATACTTGTTATCAGAAGACTGCTTAAATTGAATTTCTGTTGGTTCAATTTTTGTTGGAAATACTGAAAAATATAATTAGGAGAGTCTTTACAAAGAGTGTAAAACAAAGTCAAATACTTATGTATTAGTTTCAGCTTCGATTGTTTGCTAAACTTTACAGAAAAGGGGAGGATTATTTAGTAGATTTTCTTTAGGACAGACTTTGCCCTGCATAGTTATCTTTATGGCCAATGGAAGTAGAGTTAAAAACCACAGACTTGATAAAGTGTAACTACTTTCTTACCTCTAACAAATGGATAGACCCAGAACCGGCCCGGATCACCTCTCTCGACGAGCAGCGCTGTGGTGTTGTATATCAAATCATTCATCAACACATGTCGAGCGTTCCAATTGATCGGTTTCTCTACCAACGGATCCATTACTTTGCGGATTATTTCTTCTTGCTAAAATAGAAAAATAACACGTACTCAAAATAATAACTATCTATGCACCTATTTAATAGTTCTATAAAGTTTTAAGCCACTGAGGTGATCCTGTCCCAGCTTAGGCTCTGTCCGCGAGGACTCAAAATTAGGAAACTACAATCACACGTCCAATTAATAACTTTAAAACTCTTCTTTAGCATTAATTCTTTAGCTTTAATCCGTGATTTCGCCTTTGTAATGAATTATTGTGTCATTTATTATGTCATTTAACTAAAGACTAGTGTAATGCACATATATTATACTTAAAACTACTCTGATCGCTTCAATAGATTTTCGTCAGCTTTTAATTCAAGTGGTCTTAAATAATTGCTTGCGTAGTTTATCCGATAAACATGAGCTAATCTATCCTACTTTATTTGCACACAGAGACATAAAATACTAACTTGCTGAGTTGGAACGACGAATTCAATGTACAATGGCGCAGTATCCTCAGCCCAGTAGAAAAATGCAAACCAATGCGAGTCCAAGACAGAGTAAGGGTTGAATCTGGCTCGTTTTCCAAAATCGTCACAAAATATTGGGGCATGATATTCATTTTCCAAAGGCCCTGTGGAATCAAAGACAGGTCCCCCAGGAACAAGAGGTTGGCGGTATGGAGGGGGCTCAGGGCCAAACTTTGGAGCGTTTTGTTCTTTATCAGGTTGTTGCTCAGTATTAGTTGGGCCAATATTGTTTTCTATTTCATCTTTTGCATCACATTTGTCACTACACGTTTGCGTTTTGTCACTGTCTTTTTTTATCATTACAGAAGGATTTGAATATTCTTCTTTATTTATTAGAACATTTTCCTGAACGTATCTATTCGTAATTTCATCTATCCAATTCGAATCCATCGCGTTTGCAAATAATAGTACATTAAAAACAAAAATAACTTTCTTTAACATCTTGAACGTCTTTTTCGTTCACTTTCAGTGCAACAATATACCTAAACCTTATACTCCAGTTATCACGCTTTGTTTTTGAATGTTAAAGAATGCAAAACACATACGACGCAATATCCTATGTTTTAAAAAACATCTATAAGTACTTAGAAATGACGTACGAAGATCGGAATCATTATCAAGACACTAACAAAAGATGATACAAAAAAAACCCGTAAATATCTCTTATTTCCAGTTTTATTGCAATCTAAATTTTACGTAAAGTCTTTCAATTTGCAGTCATGTATTTACCTAGTTATATAGAAAAACGTATTAAAATAAATTAACAATAAAAGCATTAAGTATCTTAAGCCCATCAAAAATAAATCTATGCTACAAACCTTCAACTAAAGCAAAAAACTATACTGGAATAGCTAAAGCATCAGCCCCTATTTTACTTTTATCACGACGATGTAATTCAAGCATCGCTTGTTCCGATAGCGGGTACATGCTCTCAACGTCAGGTTCATGCCTACGCATATAATCATACTGGTCCTCCATATCTCTATGAACTGGTTGTCCTGATCCACGAAGTCCAGCTGTTGCGGCCACTTTGGTCTTCTCTTCATCAGTAAGTGGCTCGTTTCCTACTGGAGCAAACATTGCAGCGAAATTATCCGTGCAAAATATAATGACTAAGTTTCTGTTGACCACTTTTAGTCGGATAGGAAGCAGTGGGAGTGTTATACTGTTTTCTGAAACAAATTTTTATGATCATTTGTGTGTACCAAAGTAATTGTATAAATAGTTTTCTGTATGGATATTTAAATTTTTATCGTATGAAATGTGAATTTTAACGTTTGTGTCTATGTGTTTATGCATAAGAATATGTGAAACATTATTTGAAAAATTGCTCTTTTGAATAGAGCAACTCAAAAGAGTTTCTTTCTAGATTCTTCTCTGAGGAAAACTGCAGATAAACACCATGGAGGTCAAAATTAGGTAATTTCTCGTTTGTTAATAAATAATTATAAAATGAATGCTTACTCTTCACATACTCAGGCAAATCAGTATTGGGTATAGTATAAAATAGTCCATACTGATCACCAGCTATCAGAAGAGACTCTCTATGGAAAATTCCCTTCTCGGTCAGCAGCATCTTCGGCTTACTCCAGTCGATTGTGCTGTTCAAATATGGACCGAAATTGTAATGGTATGCTTGTGCAGTCTGGAAAATATATTGGAAATTGAACTTAAAAGTACTATTGTATTATATCACCATCTTCCTCTAGTGAAATCTCTATTGATTGCAGTAAAATAATTACTTTGCGATTCATTTGTTTAGTTAGTAAACTTTGGTACTCCAACTCGCCATAAAGTGTCTGATGTCCTTTTAAGAAGCAACATCGCAATGTAGTTTTGGTTCAACTAGACGAACTTTAAAAGTACGTACTTTATTTAACTGAATATTGAAAGCAATACCAACCTTCAAAGGAACATAAGTGAACCTATACTCCATAGAAGATTCTGTAGGAATAGAGACCCACAAATAAAACGCTAGCCAATGTATATTGATCACTTTTTCTGGATGAAACTGAGAGTCATATTTCAATTCCTCGCAGGTCGTCCTATTTGTTGGAGGCGGTCCATACTCATCGGTCAAATCTAATTCGTAGCTGGTTTTGATGAAATATTTATACTTCAGGTCGATTTCTGGTATTTTCTGTGTGAGTTCCGGTGGTGGGGGCTGGTCTTCTAGTTCATTTTTTCGCTGAAATACATAAATATCGTGTATTTATTTACATAATGAAAAGCTTTTTACTATGAAATCACAAGGGCATGAAAATAAATTAATATCTACATATAATACCTATGTATATATTTTTTTGTCAAAAATTATTTGCATTGTTTCTTGATCACCGCATATCAATACAAATTAATTATCAAAATATAGCTTTCGCATAACGCATAGAATGTATACGTTTCTATAATACTTACTTCTTTTTTTTTAGTTATCTTCGGTGGCTGCTGTAGTCTCAAATCTTGGTTCGTCACAAAATCGAACCACAATCTAGCACGACTCGCAGACTGCTGCGCTGTCATGTCACCAGCCTTACCTTGGCTACCTTGTGGTGGCAGACCTTGTGCCTTAGCATCACCGCCGTCTGGAAGAAACTAAAACAGACCTTTGACAATAGTTTACAGTTACAGATACTACTTATAGTTTAGTCTGTCGTCTCCATTGCTCGAAAAATGCCGCCCCCCTAGCTCTTCATCCAGTTATACTATGTGCCAGGTTTTTTCAGTTTCTACAGAATAAAGAGCCCATGTCTTTTTCATCATCTACGTCCAAATCTGACACGAATTTACGCGATGTCTTTCTCCATTTTTAGGTAGTAATATAGTGGTTAATCAGTCATGTTAATTACCTATACTAAGTGGTCAAAAAGTATTTGAAAAATTGTGAACTGCCTTACATTTGACCATTTAACCAATGGCAAAAATTCTATCTGTGTAAACCTGTGATTGGCTTGTTTGTTGTATTGTATTTTTTCTAATATGTATAATGAAGCTGTTGGTTTTCCAACAAATAAATAAAATACAACACCTTATGAATGTAGCATTTACTCACCTCCTTCAAATTCAAATCATCGTAATCATTATCAATGACCCGCCGATTATCGTCATGAGTATCTTCGATCCCTTGTCTCATTTGCATCGGTCCTGACAATCGGACCGGCGGCGGCGACCGGTCAAACGCGTACGCACTCGCAACTAACCACCACAACAATACGAACATTGTACAATCACGGCGCGTTTTACCAATACTTCCTAGTTTGCTTTTATTTGGTGCGTTGGATTAGCAGAGGTTGTCAACTACAGGGAAAAGTGTGGGAAAGTACACTTTATAAAAATCCCTATACATACCTAGTGGCTCTAGCTTTTTGTTTTAAATTCGTCAGCTTGCTAACAGTGTTTGGAATAAACGAGCTTATTATTTGCTGAAAAAGTCTGTAATTATGATGAAAAAGAACTGCATTGTTATTAACCTCTGCATTTTATGTTGTTGACAGTTTATATCCTGGACAAGCCACAATGTCGATCAACTTCCTCGCACTCTTTATCAAAGCGGAGTGCAGTTTCTATCAGCACACTATTATATCTTACCGCATAATGGATTAAGGAACCATATACTGAAAAGAAAGTGTTAACCATCCATAGCCTACGCATTTAAAAACATTTACGTCTCGCAAGATATTTTATTGATTTATTCTTTACATTATAATACGTAATACTATATTACGTATTACTACTATATTTTTTATGATCAGTTTTTGTATTTTAATAGTAGTTTTTAACATAATGTCGTTCAAATACATATTATAATAAAACTTAAGTAAAGTAAGTTTGAACTTCTTACCCAGTTTCACTTAATTAAAATATATTAAGATTCAAATCGACGGTCTCATCATTTTTGTCTTCCAAGTCCTCCAGAGCTCGAGTGGCGTTGATCTTCGGGTCCAGTTTGGAGGACGGCAACGGAAGTGGAATGTATCCCACCGTACTGTTGAAATTAAATCTACGGGCTTCTGCTTCCGCCTGTAAACATAGGATACGGTACTGCTACAATAGGCCTTTTTAGACCCAAGGGTCCACTTTCTAAGTCTGCTTTATTTAAAGTAGCCTCAGTTGTGTGTCGGCGGAGTTTCAGTAGCATTTTTTGACACATTTGGACACAATCAGTGTATGCCATATTAAGCAAATACCATCATGTTTAGCAAATACCAACGACATTGACACTCTCATTGACACTCTGCCGACACACAACTGAGTATATTGTAAATTAGCAGACTTGGGCCTCATCTAGTTTCACTTGTAGGTTTAGGTTTAGGTTATTTACTTATTATGTATAGTGTGCGAGTATTTAAAATCCTTGTGGACTAATTAGCTAGTTTAGTGGCATATTTACAACAAAGAATCTTGGTACCGTTTC
Organism: Anarsia innoxiella; assembly: GCA_947563765.1. Lineage (NCBI taxonomy): Eukaryota > Metazoa > Arthropoda > Insecta > Lepidoptera > Gelechiidae > Anarsia > Anarsia innoxiella. Next base: position 3,709,674 of record OX387410.1, on the reverse strand, counting down.
ATTGGAAGGCATAGAATTGTCAGGTGCACACGCCATCGCATGTTTGTGTTTGCAGTTCATAATGCCCAGGTATCCCGGCTCTACCATCTTCATTGCGAACAGCATTTCCGCAAAATGCGGAACTCGTTTAACTAAACAACAAATTGTTGAAATAAAGAATTTAGTTTAAAATAAAATTTATAGTATATGGCAAATCAATAATGTTGTTGAGGCTGAAATACGAACAGTTTTTTTTTTCTTCCTATTTTTATGAGTACGATCATTGTTTGTCATTTCAGTTTACGAGATAAATAGCTATTTCGAACATTAATAAGGTTATTTATACAATGAATTGGCAACATCTACATATTACCAATTTAAGAAAATACCTGAATTTCCTTACTTATAATAATAAAATAATGTGAACTAACCTTCAATGAACTTCGTAGGTATTGCTCTAAAAAGGCCGGTGTTTTTTAATAGTATAAAAAGTATATTGACGTCTATGTCGGTCTGCATAAAGAGACCAGGTGCTGTCCAATTTACAGGTGGATCGTTGAGTTTACTGTCCAATTCCATTTTAAATCTTGTTTTAAGCTAGGAATAACACAAAAAGTATTAAATAATTACGGTACTGCTTCCTTTTTCAGAAAACAACAGATTTTATAGATAGAAATAAATCAATAAGTATGTTATATTTCCTTTCTCATTTTTTTACTGAAAGTATTTAAGAAAATGTACGATTTAAAATCTTGTAGCTTAAGGATTGGTTTAATTCGAGTCAGTAACAGCCTTAACACACTAGCGTAGCAACCTCCGCCGCGAATTCACCAAGAGTTTGCTACATCAGAGCTCCAAGGCTCTAATACCAACCGTTTGTTCAGCGATTTCAAATTCCATTACATAACTGTACTCGTTAACAGGATTCCAATAATAAAACTGCTTCCATTTGATTCCAACCACAGAATTTAATTCAAACTCAGTTTTATCAAGGAACTCCTCACAGGTTGTCCAATTTTCTATCTCGGTTAGAAAATCTCTACCTTCGTCTTGTTCGTTACTTGTATCCATACTTGGTTTCATTGAGGACACTTCTGTAATATACACTAGTAACAAAGACCACAACATCGTACTTCTTGGATTTTTATCCGTTTTTAAAGTATTTTTAAGTAGAGACTGAATACTACTTCGTTCACTGCCAACACTGTTATACTTATTATCCCACATTTACTTTTTATATACATACTTGCTTATCATAATTTTGTTTATGAATACCTAAAGGCTGTTTTTATATTGTATTTGTTTATTTATCAAATCTCATATTGCAATAACGTGCGGTCCAGAATGTATCGAATCAAATATATACTTACTTAGTAATTACTTTAACATTTGCTTTAAAAAATAGTCAGACATTCAGTTAAGGTACAAATAAAATGACCCGTTCATCTTTTATTTTAATACATAAAATAATTTAAAACAAAAGAGTGTCAACGTAAATAACAACTTTAATCTAAATCTAACATGTTATCATTTCGGTCGAGTTCATCGGAGCATCCGTAGTGTCCTTCTCCGTAAATATGTTTAACTGATTGAATTACATTGTTTAGTTCTATTCTGTTTGGTAGTTGATCAATTCTTGTGGATAAAGAAGCCACGCCGACGTAACAATCCATTAACAGGAGGTACCGGTTGCCGTCAAGCAACTTAGCTTGAAACTTGAGGAGTGGCACCGAACCTCTCATTGGTCCTAAAGCTGAAAACAAGAGAAAACTGAATTGACTTATCTGTCTAATTTTGGTAATAAAGGAGAAATCATTGATCAAGTAACAGAAATCTGATAATTTTCACTAACAAAATTGTTTCTTCACCTTGCTTTTTGAACTACTTCCATTGAACTTTTTTACGCCATTTACGAACATTGAAAATTACTCGTCGAAAGTTTTTTTGAGAATAAAACTGCAAATCTACTCGTTGCCTTCATGTCTTAGACTTACAGATACTAATAAATGAGTAAATACTTACAGCCGTCCCTCACAGTATTGGAGACTGCAAGGAACCTCCCTGCCGGGCCCTGGTCATCAAAGATGAGGAGCTCGCGTTGAGCACTGCCCATGGTCATCAGTAAAGAAGCCGCGCCCCAAGTCGGCTGGTCTATTAAGTACTCGTGCATGTCGTAGTAGACTCGACGAATTATCTGGAATCACGTTTGAAAAATACACAAAATAAGACAAAAACGTAGTAAGTTATTAAAAACATATTTTTTTAACCCCCTCTTGTACTGAACTTCTCGATATTCACAACATAATTACCTACGTCCTTGCATAGTGATAGAGTTCCATAATTTGTTATAATAATATGATATTTTTGGGTTTACAGGCTTGGTCTCCGGTCTAGGTATTCTGGTCTCAGCAATAGAGTTAAAAGTGTTCTTTAAAATGAGTGTAAGATCCACTTACCGCGGGTGTAGCTGATTTGAAGTTGATATCAACACATTTAGTGCCCAGTTTCATGTTCCACGTATAGTAAATTCTCCATGTCTTGCCTACCACGGCGTCGTGGTCGAAATTAGGGTTACGTGACAATTTCTGACACTTCGCCTCACTCTCCACCTCCATGTTTGGGCTTATCTTTATGTCGTGAGGGAGTTTTGGACTTTCTAAAGAAGAATTCATATATTTTTCTTGCACCTACTTATTCATAGAGACACTCTTAAATATTCTTATTTCAGCACCTATGTAATACTTACCAAAACCATAAGCATTGCTTGCCGCACCTGCAATAATAAATTGATTAGTAATTAACGTAGGTACGTAAATGTAGTGTAAAGATGTCAAAAAGTTTTATTTTAAAAGTCTATCTACTTAGGTAGAAGAAAAGTACCCTTAGTTAATGTAAACTAGGTACAAAGTTTACATTGACTAAGGGTCGTTTGCACTTTAAAATTCAATTTACGAATTCCTTTCCACAAAAACGTAACTTTTATTATTTTGTAAAGTAGATAAAATGTAGTAAGTACCTTGTCCACTGACAGGCGCCGCACTGACCAAGTAAGCCACAATTAACAATGGCTGGTACACGGATCTCATCTTGTCACTAGCGCAGCACGGAAATATAACAGTCTTTATAAAGGCACATTGTGGAAGTTGACATTACTTATACAATGTTTTGGCTCAAACTGACTGTATTCACACGGTCACTAGTTAGCGGCCAACTCTTGGAAAATATCACCTGACATAATATTTTCCATTATTGTTCTCGCGGATCTATCAACGATCACTAAAAGGTTTTTGTATGACGCAGTTCCATTTTATTATCAATGGAGTTGAATAAAGTAGTACTTTCACCACGGTCACGGAAAATGTATTTCTATTTGATGTTGGACATTCGAAATCAACTAATTTTGATAAGTACAGTAAGACTTGCTAAGACTAAAACTATGTATTCATAAGTGTAGGTTTATGAAGCCATAATAAGGACTTTTGTAAAAAATAATGCAGTCCAACTTATAAGCTATTTTTATACCTAGTTATATTTTGTATTAACAGCCAAGTCTACACAAAGTTCAGAACGAAAGGCCTGATAACGATAACGTAGTTTTATAACTTTAATAAACTGGTCGGGAATTTTATTTTTTATTTGTTTCTTTGTATATTTCAGTTTGCGTGCCTACCGTCGTAGTTTGTAAGGGGCGTGTTCCACCGATGCGTATCTCGGCGTAGTGGAATTGGGAGGCGGAATTACATTACCAGTCGTTATGCTGTGACAGCCCTACAACCTAAAAAATGAAAAAAATACAATTAATTTCTAAAAAGGTGTTCTATGTTTGAATTTTGTTGATTTGTTTTTGTTTCGTTTTCGTCACCTCTTCTCACCTTGTCATAAGTAGGATCTGTTTCCCGAACCGAAGTGACAGACCATTCTAAACATAAATTAAGCTATTCTCACAATTAGACTGGTTCAACGTGATATCATATTACGAGTAATGTCTAATTACCTGTCGTCTGATGGTCACTTGATAAAAACTGGAAGATAAAAATGCTGCGTCACATTACGTCATGGTACCAAAATGACGCCTAAGTACGTACATTATTTAGTACACTAGTTAGGTATTAAGTAGTACCTACGAGTACCCTAAGTCATTCACCCCTAAAAAAACACCTCGAAAAAAACGATGTTATCTATTGAAGTTTTATGAGCACCTTTCCTCGATTCATAAACGATTTCCCACGACGCGTCGGAGGCGGCTGGGGGCGGAGGCTCTATAAATCTGAACCCGCTACCTACTGCCGGACCGGCAAGAATGCTCGTGACTTGCCAAATTGCCTACTTTATTACTTATAGAAGCTGCGTGTAAATTAATAACGAAACTAGTTTCTGGAGGTGAAGAAAGTTTGGGTTGCAATGGGTTCAAAGCAAAAGCTATTTTAAGTCCATAATATAGCATTCTGATAACAGAAATGTATCGTTTACCTCATGTCTAAAGGTATAGTTGTTTTTAAATATAAACATTCATAAGATCTTTAGCCACCGTACAATATACACCTCATCTAGTGTATGTCATTCTGAAAATTTGAAAAGCCGAGGATTTTCAGTTTGAAAACAGAACCTAGCATGACGTCACAGCAACGTGGCAGCTAACATCTACCCTCAATCGACTCCGCTATGACGTGACGTGAACAGCCGTCACTTGTCATTTGCAGTCGCGCCGCCGCGCCGCGGGAAACGGACGGCCATCGCTGATTACGGTTCATTATGCCGCTAAATGGATTTCTGCCTGTGAACTGTGCTGTCTAACGCTACATGCTTTAATTAAATACCTAATTTTACTCATTGTATTTTTAGAACCTATTGTGTGACAGACAGAATTTAAAAATATATGCAACATACATAAATGTAGCATATCGTTTTATACGATAAGGTTGATAAGCCCCGAAGCCAACCTATTTGCGATAACAACCAGCAAGAAATGTTTACCCTGGCCACCTTCCAGCGGCCGTAACATAACAGTCAGCACTTAGACTTTTCCAATCAACGGAGCACCGTAAATCAGAATCTCATTTTCCCAAAAACCAAACTATTACACGGAGCTAGTTATCCCGACCGATATCACTTTCGCCGCGACTTTTCCTTTCACTCCAAATAAGTTAGCAAAACATTTTCCTAGTTCCGCACCCCCTAATCCTCTACCTGCACAGATATACAGAGCTCACCCCGCGCAACCACTATCATCTGTACCTACTGAAACATCTCCAACGCGAAACGTCTTAACTCCTAACTTGAGTTAACCCCAATTCGTACGTGCGATGCAGAGAATTAGATTAAAATTCAATAGGAGTGAAACGGTGGTTGCGTCGTGAGCCCCTGATTGGTTGTCCCCCCACCAAGCGGCTCTCGCGCCCTGCCTCATGCATTTAAATTGCTTCATTACCGAACTAGACGCCCGGGTGTAGGGTTGTCGCTGGGGAAAACACTGTTTGTGAAAGTTTCCTTAAATAATATAGGTTATGGTCAACACTCGCGGCTTAGCTTGTTACAAACTTGTATTTGCCGAGAGATAAAAAGAACTAGGTTTTAAACATTTTCTTTAGGCAGGAATTAAATAAGCTAAAGACTTCAATATTTTACATACAGAGCTCATCATAAGCAGGCCACTAGAGCTAAGAATATCTAAATAATTTATGAGTAAGTATTACGAATTATCGTTTATTTGATGAAAATAATTTCTACTTATAACTACCTCTATTATAAATTTATAACAATTAAACTACCTTTCTACTACTGAGGAAAATAAACACTGCAAAGTACCTTTACGTTTTGTAATAAACAATACAGAAACCCGCATAAAAAAGCGAATGTAAATAGATACTACCTTTATTTCCCTTTCTTAAGTAAAAAACTTACGTTTTGCAATATTCCAGTGATGAATGCTAGCCACCCCTAAGTGGAGAGTAAGAGCAAGTATCGCGCGATGATCAGCCAGCGGGGCAGACTCCAAGTTTGCATCCAGCGCCTGACTCCGCTAAATGACTGCTACAACAAACAAGCCTTTTCTGCCATTTTTATCATATCTACAGAAACAAACTTGACTAATTTAAGGAAAAGTGGAACGAGTATTAAGTATAATTACTTTAATGAGTCTGATATCTCGCAATTTTTTGTATATTTTTTTTATTAGTGTAGTGTTTATCTAATAGTTACCACTGATTTCCCTCATTTGTGTTTTTTTTTAAATATGAATACAATAACTTTGAAAAAGTTTGGCCCAAGGAATAATGGGAAGGTAAAACAGGGAAAATGAAATTTTGTTTAAACCAAGAATTTAACATTTTTTAAGATCGAATATGCCAAAATAGTAGGTACCTAGTTTTTCTGATTAGTTGTTAGAAATTGGCATTTAATTATAGTTTAAATACTTATAATTATCAACTTCCATTTATGTAATTGAGTGTTGCAGTATCGTGTTAAGCCGACTATTGAAGGATTTTCGCTCGATTGATTAACTTAACTTCACCTTTGTAATACTTTTCTAAAGAGCTTCGTGTGTGGTCGTTCTGAGAAAGACTTCTCATGATTGACAGATAAGGTGCTATGAAGTCGTAAATAATGGCATGCTAATCTTAAAAGTACCAAAGAATCAGAATAAAGATGTGCTGCTCTGAAAATATTTTCATTTTTTTCATGCATTCATCGTTAACCTTAACTTTCAAGTACATATAAGGTTATGTAATTAGGTACATATAGATGTGGTCATTTATATATATTCCCAGTTTTGTATTAAAGTTGTCAGTTTTGAGTATATAATGAATGGCCAGCAACGCCCCATCTTTCATACAATTCGACACTGTTACTAAATACCCATACGCTGTCATTCATCCATACAACCTCATTTAATCGAATTCCATTTCAAAGGCATTATCAAATTATCAACAACAATCTCTTTTCGGACGTAAACGCAGCTGTATCCATTCAATACCACGAAACGTCAACAATTTGCCTATTTTGATGCGATCCCGCCAATCGCATACTTTGCTACAATGCAGAGATCAAACTATCAATGACTACTTACAGACCATCCAATCAGCCAAGGTGTCGCATTACTACATGCTATTGTGAACATTGCAGTTCTGTTTACAAACAAAATAAGGGCTCGTCATAATCTATTTTTGGATACGTCCTTTCTATTTTACGGTGTGGCGACTTTTTTGCGATATATTTTTTTTGTCGGCTTAGCAAAGGTATGGATTTCAACGCCTTATTATTGTTGGTTTATCCGTATTGTAAAGGTGTTTCATGGAAAGGGAAGGTGAGACTTAACAATTTGATGGTTTGGTGGTCTTTTCAAGTCTGACAGTTGACATTTCCAAAGGGTCCGCAAGTTTTACTTTCAACGACTTTTTATAAAAACCTAGAATTCAAAGGAACCGCAGAGACAACGAAAAGAAAGTAAATTCATCTCAATATCGAGTTAAAACCGCAAGCTATTACAAATTGTGGTTTTCACTGGTAACTTACGATCATTACCAAGATCATAATATTTTTAATGTTCAGTAAAATGTTAGGCGGTCGATCTTTTGTAAAACATGATGGTAGTATGTACTGTTTCACCGCACACTCCTTTAGGTTATGATCATTTCTTTTAACCACAGCCGGTAAAATTCGTTTATTTTGCAATATTTCAAATAAAACTTTTTCGACTCTATTATGTATGTCAGTTTTTTGTAAATAACTTCAAGGAATTGTCTGAACTCATAGATATAAAATAGTATTTAGGCAACTAATTTAATATTTTATTATTCCGTCATAATATTGACACTGAAACCATATAGAATTCCATCCAGCCGGCAATGTAGTCATGCGCGAACTTGGAAAAACAAACAATACGTTCATACTACAATTACATTACAACGCGAAACCTCAAGCGTCAAATACGGACCGTCTGTCTTACCAAATTACTTTTACACTTAAGAATTATCTTGCAGCCTTAACCCCCTTGTACATAAAGTTCAACTTTTAATAAAATAAAGGTGATTAAGAAAGTTTGTAAGTATGTCGATCGTATGCGCGGTGAAGCATGAACGCTTGCAAGGGACAGAGGGGTCCGTGGTTATTTTTTTCGTAATCCTGCTTAGGATTAGGCTGAGCTGGTTGACTGGCAGCCGCCGTCGTATGCCCGTCGAGAGATTTCTCTGACAACTTTGCCCTCAGGTATTCTGCTGTTTATGCGGGAATTCGAACACACGTGCGAATGTAGAGATGCTAGCGATGCTGTCATTTCAACTGTCGGTTACAGGAGGCTGGCATCTATAGTCAAATCACATACGCTCTTATGTTACTTGAAACCAGAGTAAATAGTGTAGTACGTAGGTACTTGATAATTGCATGTTTGCAAGCAAAGCTAAACGCAACAGGCGGAATTTGAATGAAAATGGAGCAAATCTTCTACAGATGACGACAGAGCCTAGACTATTCGAAGAATTAAAGTAATTTTACCTCTAGAACAGAAAAACCATAATGGATCAATCTTCAGATTCAGATTAACGCCGAAAGTAAGTTAGCAAACCTTCTAAAGAATTAAGAAAATTCACATTTTTCCTTCGTTACACCCACAACGTGGAATCCTTTGCTTATCTTATCACCGTGAGAATAATCCAAAACAATCCGACACGTATTGTCTGATGTATCGGAGCTAAGTAGGGATCCACATAATAAATCCACTCAGAATCAATACATACCAATAAATGTTCCAAATCGTCGGGCGACTTGAAACTACGCAAAGAATATGAACGGCAGAAGAGATTAGACACCAATCTTTTCTGCTTTTACAAAAACGTATAACGAAGAGCAAATATTTTAGGTACAGGAACGACAATTTGAAAAAAATACTTGTGAAAAAATACAAATACCCTGACTTCTGTAGGCCAACTAGGAGATAAGTTAGCTAGTTAAGCGACTGGACCTCCATATAAAATGTTCCATACGATTGAAATAAATATTGTAGAAAATTATTTAATGCGATTTCCAATTTTCATATTTTTTTGTTATGAGCAACCCTCACTGCTAACATAGCATTTTAGGCACAAATATGCATTGGGATAAGTTCTACTGGATTGTAATATCATAAGTTTATCTGTGAGACACGTCTCATGTGTCACATGGATTAGTCGCGCGCGCAGGTAGTCTGAATGAATTGTCACTGTCTACTGATGCTGACAGATTGGGCAGGGTTCCCAATAAACCTGAAATTAATACGTATTTTTTTATTTGAATTTCGAAAAGATCTTTCCTCATTGTTGGAATTTCAGAAGGTAGTGTAGGTACATAGCAATTTACGATGCTACTTGGAAATACATATTATGGTCTGGAGCCCTCAAGTCGCCATCTTTCCCTACCACAGTTGAAGATACTTTTGCGAACGATTGATCAAGGAATCTGTTTCATACCTTTAATAGTCTGTTACAAATGAGAAGAACTTACAATGAAATTAGTCGAGCCTTACCACGATTCCAATCAAAAATATATGGCTATAAATCCTGCAGGATAGAATAACCTCCTGGTAAGTTACCTAACCATCTGACCAGTTGTTGTCTAACAAGAAAAGTTCCAAACAGTCTAGGAAGCACCAGCCCTACTTGAGGTTTGAGTGTAATCCTCGTCAGGCGAGTGGCAATGGCAACACGGGTAGCGCGTGAGAACGGCCCGGATCCAATGCGCCCGTGCACTCGCGTCACTCGCCCACACTGACAAGGTCGTACTTATCAGCTGTAATTATAAGTAGCTTGTACGATCATACCTTCAGCTTAATCGGATTGCCCTAAGAGGTGGTTAGTAAATAGAATTTGCTCGTGAAATGCTAGAAGTGCAAGTATTGACCGATGGCAGATTCTGGATGAGATTCTCTGAAGTTCTGATCAACATTTTAAGACTGTTAATCGCAAATTCGAATTGTAAAAGCTGATATCAAATGATAAGGAACGAGCCAAAAAAGAAAATGGAGGACAAAACGGAATAGAACGGAAGAAGCTCCACCGATAAGAACGCTGCTCATAGGTAAATGATTGATGTTTACTGATGATATATAAGCAAAGATGATCACGATCAAATATTGAAGTGTTCTTTATACATACTTCCTCTACATTTGGAATATGAATAAGTCTAATTTAATACAACGCACCATTTCTACTTCATTTAAAACTAACTTGTTAGCTCTCCGCTGACATCAACCTTATACATTTCATTTATCATATTATATTTAAAGCGTCTTTGTGTATTTATCAATAAAAATCTGTAAGTTTTGAATGAAGGCTCTGTGGGTAAACCGGAAGCGGGAACAATGGCGTATCATACGAAATTAGTGCAACGATCACCATACAACGAGCTGTTACCGGCCCTCAAGACACACGAGTATTACATAACGTCGCGGTTTTGATAGAGAGCTGACTATTAAATCAAATAATCATATCTATTTATTTGTCTCCTCAATTACATACCTATCGTATAAACTTAAGTAGGATAAACTAATACACAAATTTTTAATACGTCAGTCAAGTCATACGTGTACATTGATTGGAAAGTTTCTACTATGGGTCATACAGACACAAAAAACTAAAAATGTCTCTCCTGTTCCAGAAAGTTAAGGACACTGGAAGCTAATTTCTGAACTTAATGTATATCCGCATGATTAGGGAATTAGGATTTCCTTGAAGGCAGTTGGAGAGTTCATAGATTTAGTTATATTATAAGCCGGTTGCGTTTCCCGTCATAGTGTGTACGAAGTGAAGATGCCAATCTCAGAGGGACGCATCAGCTTATGTGGAGCGTCGTCACATAATCGCGTTTTTGTATTTAAATCCACTCCATTTGAATACAATGCGCTGCTACCAGATCGATCACGCAAATGGGATGGGCAGCCACAACTCTTCAAAACCACCCGCAATTTTCAACCCTATAATTTGAACATTTTGGTGGAATTTCCTTCAAAGAATTTCAGGTGTTTAGGTCGTATTGGTAACCAAAAAATGATGGCCGAAACTTTTCACACCAGTGAAGACGTTGATTGTTCTGTTCAAAGTTAATAATAAGTCGGTGAAATTTGAAATGATAGCCTGGGAAGAGGGTTAGTAACGTTTACTGGGTACCTACTCATTGCAGCTATTACATAAATATGTTACTAGCAACCCTGAGGTAATGAATCCACGGAGTTGTTTGATCTATAGTCAGTCTAGCTAATCTAGGTGATCAGTCTGGCAATGCCCAACTTCTTTATGTGAACGCCTGTCAACATCATAGTTTTCATGCTACCGACATTGATTTGTTTTTAGTCGGATTAATACAGTTTAGAGGTTTTGACGAGGATTTTAACGTGAAGCGTTGAAAACTACTTTTAATCAGAAGAACATAGGTAAGGAAGTACATACATACTAAAGTTGCTAAGACTTCCAAGTTCCAAGTACCCATCTACTTTGATATTACTTAAATCTTATAATAACGAATTAACGCGCCTTGAATGTCCGTGAAACTAGAATAGAATCGGACCCTCTCTCTTTAATTCTTTTAGATCTATTTACTATCTCTTTGCACTCAAATGTCATATTTTATTAAATCGAAACGCGACCTCTCAAAATTCGAATTCCCAAATCGATTTTTTTCGTCGGCTGATACAATTTGTCAGCAACAAAGGGATAGGGAATTAAACGGTCCTTTTGTCAGTTGACACTTGTTAGGGCTCCTCCACATTAGTTGAATGTTTAATTGCTTGTTTACATTGACAAATGTTCAAAAACCCTGCACATCTGAACCGGCCTTATGATGAATGAGTTTGGGCTTAGTGTGACTTTGTGTAAGTCTGGAATTAAGTACTTGCAGTTTCGTAAAGTACAATACAAAATCACCAGCATTGTTAATGACAACTTAGATTCTTTTCAGATTTGCTAAGATTCAATAGGAATGTGATTAACTCGTTTCATCTTAACAAAATAAAATTGAAAAAACAAACATCTTTTGTAAAAGATTTAAAATCCGTAGATATTTTTATGCTTATTCTAATTCAATTAGACCCTGCTCATTGCATACCTTACAAAAAAACTGTACATGTCATTTTCTACAAAAAAAAACATGTCCTCGCACCCACAGAGCTGAGCTCAGTTCCTAAGCCACCGGCTTTACCTAATTCGACGTGACGGCTTGACGCAGAAAAAAAAAACTAAAAAATAACTTGACACAACCGCTCCTTACGAGATCTTTAAATCCGCCTGATAAAGATCTGTGACACCTCCAGTTTAACAAAATAAAATAAATAAAAATCTCGTCAGCCAGCTGGGCTACTGTATTCAAATGAGGTTTTTTCGAAAATCCAGCGGTTTTCCGAAAACTACCCTCAAATGTGTGCGGTCTGAGTTTTTTGCTCCGTTTTATGATCTGGGGTGAATGACATTGTCTTGTGGTCAAATAATAATTTGAACATTTGTTTTTTCATTATGTCATCTTTTTACTGAAGTTTTTTTTAATATCTTAGTAGGTAGATACTATAATAATATTAGATAGTAGATATTATGTATAACTCTACCTACTATAAATTGTTCATCGGTAATGCGTTTGATATGAAATAATTTCTAAACAGCTTTTAATACAATAGGGCTATAACATGACCTGTCACAACACTTTAATTTGTCAATTCCGGGACACTTGTGTGCCCCTAATCTCGGTAAATCTAATCGTGAGCCATCCGCGGCCCAGCTGCGATCTGCACGAGGAACTACGTTTAAAAAGTCGCCAGTGTGGACTACCAGTTGGCACCCTAATTTGGGGCCCACGCGCAGATGGGCCACAATGTAATGGGGAAGAGATTCCGATAAAAATGCATATTGTAGAGATATTTTGTAATATTTTTTAAATTCGATTAAATCTTTCGTTCAATATTAGGAAAGTATAGGTAGGTACCTAAGCATCTGAATATCCTTAAAAATAATTTTGTTTACTTTTTTTATGAAAAGATTAGCTTAGCAGGAACTTTCATGTTATTTACCAAGTAGAAGAGAGAGTAAATACAATTTCTTCACCTATCTTGCTAGACTATTAACTAGAGCACGTAACAAATTATAAAATTCACGCCTTATGATAAAAAAGCACATTATAAAAATCCATTTGATGTTGCGAGGGCACTAACCCTTCTCTGAGCTAACAAAAACGTCCCATCAAAATAGTCGGTGTTAAAAAGACACCCCATTGTGTGAATGTATGGCTTCTTAACCCTAAGCTAAATAGACACAATTTGGAAGCCAAAATTGTATTTGTAATGGTTTTTTGTTGTCAATGTGTAGTCCTCTTTGTTGAATCTTATTTTATTTTCGTATCAAATTAATACAGACGACGTATCGTGTTTTTTACTTATTTTCCATTTTCTGGTTGTTCACAGGTAAGTAAGTATGAAAACTTGGTACCTATAAGTATCTAGGCATCACTCAACAGAAAACAATATCAACAAATGTGGAAGTCAGCTATGTATAATATCCTGATTTAAAACAGATGGAATATTTAAACATTGTTTATGTAGCTACTACTAGTTGTATAGGTATGGGTAGGTAGGTATTGTAATAGGTAGGTACCTACTTCTATTCTTTTCATACAATTCTCTAAGCATGATAACATGTGCGTCAAAAATGAATATGTATGGTCGTTAGCATGTTTGACAACGAATAACAATTTCTATCACACAGGCTCTTAAACAAATCCCAATTCTTTCTAAAATGATAACAAGACCACTCAAACTCATCGCATTGTTTGATTTATTACAATCGCGTACACACCAGTTGCGCCAAACATGTTCAAGCTAATCCTCCATACAAAACATATCGGTGTCGCGACAGTTGTGCTACATGGCGGTACCCTCAGGGGTGTGCTCACACGGAAGATGCTCTAGGGACAGAAAGGAGGGTATCCGCGGAGATTTCATTATGGTTATCTATCGGCGATTAATTCTCGAATCTGTTTGCTGAATCGTTTTTGATGGGATCCTATTGGATTAGGAATCTGTTACTTTTTTGTTGTTATACATTGGTAATGAGATTTTGCGCATCTACCGTACGAACTAACTCTAAACTGATGAAACGTATTCGATGTCATTGTTTAAATGAAATTTTGGTTAGCAGTGTCTTAATCTAAAGAGATTCGAAACTTCGGGGACTCGAAATCCAGAAGCACTTTAGATTTACTGTATGTTCAGTGCATCTAAGTACAACTAATACAGGGTGGTAAACGCAATGTAACTGATGAACTGAATTCTCATTCTCAACAACAAATACCAAAAAGAAATATCTCGAACTAAAATTTAAAATTCGTACACATCGAAGTCCCCTCGCGATTGGCGTTTCGATAACGCAGTGGAGGGGGTGTTATTGTTGCGAAATCTGGCAGTATCGTGATAACAGTCGAAGGGTGCGGACGACGGCTACATGCATAGATAAGCCGTAATGCGATCATAAACTAGGGTGGCTAGTTGACTTTATACTGCAAAGGAGAGACGAAACTCTCGTACAATTTGAATAGAACTTTCATCAATGTCAGATTGTGCAGATTTACATCTTAAAGTTTTTTTTTTGCCGGATATCTCGAAAAGTACGAATCGGAGCGGCGCGAGCGAGGTGTTGGCGTGTCGGGCTCGACGAATGCAGCCCACCGGTGAGCAAATCAGCAGCAGCTGTTATAGAAATTTTTTGAAAAAAGACCGAAAATGTGTTTTTTCACTATGAAAAATTTAATAAAAAATGTTTTTTGGCCGAATTTTTGGCCGAATCGACAAAAATGCTATTTAATTATGTAAATCTAATTAAGACCAATGATTTGAAACAGCTTTGGACCGAATCCAACAACTAGTTTTTTCTATAGGAAATTTTGAAAAATTTTACAAGTCAAAAACAGGAAATTTAGGGAAAATTTGGAAAATTCGTATGGGGGCTACAGCCAATAAGCACACCGCCGGACAAGGAAACACAAAAACCAAAAATTTTCGAAAAAACAAACCCGAAATCGACAATAGTTTACACCGAAAAGCAATGACAATCAATTTTTTGGTACTCACCACGTCACCTCGGTCGGACGATTTTTTGCCGGATATCTCGAAAAGTACGAATCGGAGCGGCGCGAGCGAGGTGTCGGCGTGTCGGGCTCGACGAATGCAGCCCACCGGTGAGCAAAAGTTTTTGCTTTATCGTCCAAATACAAATCCTGTCGTTTTACGTCCCCTTGAAGCTATAGGGAGTGCATGATTTAAAAATCAAGAGTAGGTATTCATATTGGCAGTCGAGAGAAAAATTGGTGGTATCGATGCAATCGTCACTATAACAAATCGTTTGTAAAAATTTAACCAGACAACTTATGAAGTACCAATAGATGAGAAATACCTAAGTAGTTATACACAAATGTTTTTGGCTCTTAGCAAACAAGCAAGTAGATACATGGAAAGTCATAAACATCATCAACAACCAAGACAAGCCGTCAGTCCTTCAAAAAACAACAAACGCAGCCTTTCTAGCTCATTTACCTGCCTCTGTCTATACGTCAATCAAGAAGTAAAATAAATCCGGTGATTGATTGATGATGTGCAATGATCGTTCATTCACCAGATATGACGGCGGTTGAGTTTTTATTAATGAAACAACTCGAGTAGAGCACGACTGCGTTTACCTAAACTTATTACCATCGTAACAAACCCTTTTTAAAGATGCGACCTTTGGCTTCAAATAGGTAACTTGCTATTTGCTAATGTTGTAATACGAGTAAGTCACGCTTTTTTCACAGACCAATTTTAAAAATGATGTTGATTTGACTGATTAATGTTAATTCGTATTGCTTCTCCTTTATCAGTTGACACTCTACTCACGTCTGCTTAGCCATATCAGCTATATGTAAAATATATAATATCTATACGTTTTTTTTCAATAAAAGTAAATATAATTAGATAGATGTTTGTAAACACTTCAACACGTATTCTTGAGGTCGCGTGCGAAGCGTCGATAACGTTTACCATTAGCGCCCCACTCGGCACTCGGTCGGAGCAGCTTCGGCAAACATTACCACAAAATAATCATTTCCATAACACCTCATCACACCCGCAATACCAAAGGTAATTTCGTAAACTAAACCATTCTAAAGAGAGCGAGGGTGGTACCCCACCTCATAAATCTACGAACATTAAAACAGCAGCTATTACCGATGGAATTGCCCCAAAAATTGCCCCAAAATTCCCGGGACATGTGTCCAACAGCGACCTGTCATCGGGGTTGCAAACACAATGCTAGAATTATAATTTCTGTAGTTGGCAACACAGCGACAGACGCGCGCCGCGGGGAGTCTCCCCGCCCCCTCTTGTTGTCGATTTGTTTTGTAAACTATTCATTTTAAGATCAAGTGTAAAGAATAATCAGACAAGTCATTAGGTATTATACTTACACGGTTATAATTTGTGAAGGTTCGTGAAATTCAGTATCATCGGAAAAATAGGACCGCGTTTATGTATTTTGTAGGATGATGAATTTAATATCACCTAGGATTTAGTAGGAAATGATTCAAAAACTTTTCACAAACTAGGTTTCACTTAATGTTTAATTAAAATAAAATACAATAGATAGATAAAAAAATAAAAATAATAGATAATAGATACCTTCAATAGATAGGTACCTAAACCTAAAATAACAAATTTTAACTTAAAAAGTGATTTTCACCAAGCGACCGCTCCACACTTTCTTAATCTCTGACAAGGGTCGTATAGGCGTAGTCAAACTTATTTAAAGGGCCATGTTTCCAACTCTAATTAGGGTTTTTTGAACTAATAGAAGGACAAACGATAATCCATATTATTATGTGATGTAATGACAGTGCGGTCAGATTAGCTGTAGCACTGAAAGGTTAAAGGGTGAATGTAGCTACAATACTTGCAAAAACAACGTGAACAAAAATAATAAAATAGATTTTGCTATAAGTAACTCGCGCATTAATCCTTTTGCTTTGCTTTTGAAGGTACTGGTAAACACTTTTTACAAGCCCTGAAAGTCATATGCACGATGCTTTTTAGCGATTTTAAATTATACTTATCCGATATGATATTTCTACAAGGCAAACGAAAGTATATCCTTTCTTTCTTTTGCCTAAACATATACCAATTTCAACTACTCACAAAAATCACTTCAAAACTGGGTACCAATTCTCTTAAATTAAGTTAAGCGACCATACTATAGCCAACAGATAAATATTCTACAGCAATAGGTCACAAATTTGGTATTCTCTTATGTGCCACGAAATAGTCGATTAGTAGTCGATTAGTAGTCTCTAGAGGGCTTTGTCATTCATTTGTCTTTGCGAATGATTTAGTTGTCGATGTTGCCAATATTTAATAAAATTATTGTTCGAAGAAATTGATCAACCGATTGATAGATTTTTTTCGACCTAAAATAAGCTTAGACATACTTTAAAATACAGAATATTTATTTCTATAAGATTTACATGCATTTTTTGCATAAATTGCACGTTAATTTTCGAAAAAACACCGAAATAGTGTTTGGGTGACCGAACGACTGAACGACTGAACGACGGACGACCGAACGATATGCCATTAGAGAACAACTGTCAAATAGCGAAGAGAATACCGTTTGGAACTGCCACTCATGTGACATTGCGGAGTAGAATACCAAATAAAGCGTAAAGTAATAAAATGTACGGCCGATCGCTGTCCACTGTCAACTTATCTGTTAAGAGAATACCAAAATGTGTCATTTCATACAATTCACATTCTAGAGAGACACCATTTTTCATTTGGTAATTAGAAGAATACGGGCCCTGGTTATTTGTTAATCTCTCTCAACTACTGTTAGCGTATTTTACAACAGATGTACAGTGGACAAGATGCACTACAGTTTATTGAGGGATCACTTCAAGTTGGTCGCAATATGCCGACAAACTAGTAAACTGTTTGGCAAAAGTGATGTGGGAAAAAACATAAATTAAAGTGAATAAATAAGTCAGTACCTACACATAAATACTCACAAAGTAAATTGCAATGTTAATTACCAATCAAAATAATGCGATACACCGAAAAATCTCTTCCGTTCACAATTTTGCATTAAAAAAGCAATTTACAGTATCACAGCACATAATTCATAGGTTTTAATTTATTTGATACACGGCTATGACACGAAGTTAAAATTTACTGGTCTTCTGGGACTGAAGCAGTGCGCGGAATGTGTCCTGTGTTCCTGTTTGTCTAACATAAGAATTTATAGTGTTGGTATGGCATTGTTTGCGGCAGAAAAGTAATAAATAAATCTCCTAGAAATGAAATTGTAGCGGTATCTATAAAAATTGCAATCTAAAGGGGACTTTTGAAGTCCGTTTTTTATTTTAACTTTCCATCTTTTCTAAAGCCTTTATTAAACTATACCTAAACGAACTCAGCACCACCTTTATGCTTTTAGAAAGCTCTTTCTTTTACATTTTCGCAAGAAGGTACCTAAATTTTACATTTTCGTAGAAACAATTTATCGTCCATTTATCATCCATTTTAACACTGCCAAAAATATGCCAAAAGTAAAGTTTTTCAATAAATATTATCCACTTCGAAGTGTAACAAAATGTACCAGCCTCCCATTGCGTATAGCTTAGGGGCAAAATATAGCAAAGAGCACTCGAAACACTCACAACGTGTGTTCCATAATTTTTATAATACTCTTCAAATTGAAGTGGACTTTAATCCAGAGATAAGTGGATCGTGTTTGCACGCTCTGTTGAGCAACGTTCAATCCGTTTATTTTATTTAGTTTATAATAGTTATAAATATTTTTTAAGTATATCCTATTTTAATAAAATATTAGTAAATCGGATAGGAAGGTATAACTTGTATTTTGCCAGTTTTTATCTTAGTAACTTTATGTTGCAAATAAAATATAATGGATACTTAGATATTACTTAAATGGATGAAAACTAAGGTTAGCAACAATAGGTAGGTACGTTGAGAAACCTACACATTTTAAAATATCATACTCACTTACTCATTTTGAAAAACTGTTTATATCACGAAAGTAGGTACCTACCCAAAAATATTCGCTTATACCAACCTTCCATTTGTTTAATTTAAATACACATAATCAATGTCCTCGATCCGTGAATCAACATGATCAGTTATTCCATCGCGCCCCTCATCACAAGCAAATATTTACGCTATCATATCTGAATTTGCTGTTCAAATCCTTCACAAATATAGTCTGGCCCCTCTCCCTTTGGTAGAGGCTTTGGTAGGCTCTAGGTTACCCTGGACGTGATTTACATACTACAGTATGATATGTGGGTACCTACTTATTATGACTACATTTACATTCCAAGATTTTGTCACGATGTTTTAAGATAAATTTATCGTACCTTCGACAGAGACTTAAAAAAGGAAGGAAAGAACTAAAAGCATCAAGTACCGGAACCCTAGCTATTCACATTTCCTCTAATCATGCCTCTGAAAATTAGAATTGGTATTTACGATTTCCTCACTTATTTGCTGCCTACAAGTTTTGTTGAGCGGTTTTCATAGTTTTCGTCTTTGAAAAATTAATTCTGTAAAATAAAATCTAACTTAGAAGATAAGAAACTACTACGGTACCTACCTACATATTTCATTTTTTATAATTGCAGCTAGTATTAAACTGAAAAACGAATGTTCAAATGCGAATAGAAACTATTTCTATTTTTAATAGAATTATCCTCGATTTTAGCCGCAAACAGCTGTACAGACAGAAGTAATTAAAACAAAATTTACTCTACTGTGATTGGCTAACATTTGGTAACGATACTGTGCACTATTGGGGACCCAGATCCAAT
Organism: Anarsia innoxiella; assembly: GCA_947563765.1. NCBI lineage: Eukaryota > Metazoa > Arthropoda > Insecta > Lepidoptera > Gelechiidae > Anarsia > Anarsia innoxiella. Next base: position 3,689,844 of record OX387410.1, on the reverse strand, counting down.
CATACTTAGATTATCCTAATATCGTTCCAGTATTATGGATTTAATTATGTTTGTATGTATGTTTTACTTGTATGTGTAAATCTTTGGCACACTCTACAGCCTAAACGGCTTAATGGATTTTTATTTTATATTTTTATTTTATATTTGTATTTACTTTATATTTATATTTGTTTATTGATTTATTAAGTTGATTTCAGTTTAAAAAACTTAACATCTATAAAATTATGAATAAACAAACCTGTAGTAAGTTGTTCTTTTTAATTTAAGTAGGTACTTAGAAAAAATATACCTTTAGCAGATTTCTTAGTCGAAGGCCATTTCGTACTGTCACCGATACATGTTTATGTGTGCGAATTTGATTGTGTGCGTCAACTTCGAGCTAGTGTTTAACAATGGTATTGTGTGCGTGAATAGCGACGAAAGCCAAAATGCGTTAGTAGTTAAGTGTTTTGAATGTGTGCGTTACCTCGTCCCCCTTAAAATCGGCAGACTTTTTTGTACCACGTTCGCGGCGTATGTCGTATCCCGTTGGTTAAATAATCCAAGTATCGCCCATATCTTAAAAAAAACATATGAATGACCAAAAAGTTTTTATGCAGTTTTTTAGCTGATAGGTTTATCGTCTAGTTGATGTGCATTTCATTCTAAATTTGAATTTGTAATCGCAAAAAACAAAGGAAGAGCAGTAGTTGTTCATTACGTAGAATCCCATAACAATATTAAACTTTAAAATACGAACTTTAATTAGTGATTCTTTTGTTACCGTGGATTGAAAAAGTTCTGTTAGTGGTTATCGGTAATCTTTATACTGTTTTCATGTAAAAAATGTGGATACTTTGCCTGAAGTAGCAGCTCAACCTGTGGCGCTCTTTTAGTTTGGTTTAAGCCAGAGAAACTTCAGCATACAACTTCACATAAGACAGTCAGCTGTACAAGGAGTGTACCACAGGTTCCTAGAGACTAGGGGATATGACTATCGTTCAGGTAGATCACGATTTTGGGTAACAACGTTGCGACAGAATGGATTTATGATGACGGCCAGTTTCTGAAATCGTCACCTCACTTCGGTTCAGATCCAGGAATAGCTTCGATACCTCCATGCAGTAAATGTTAGTGCTCGTACTGTGAGAAGAAGGCTTGTAGAAGGTGGATTAAGACTGCATTAGCCAGCCTATGGGCCCAAACTAGAGCGAATTCATCGAATGCCGCGCATTCAGTTTGCGCGCCAACATTCAGGCTGGATGCAAAGAAAATGGGGTAAATGGTGAGACAAAAAAACATGCTTTATGGCAATAATGGAAGAAGAAAGGTCTATCGAAGGCAGGGAGACATTTTGTACAGTGTTGCATAGAAGAGTGAGTAAGTAATGGCGGTAGGTCGTGGATCATCTGGCGTGGCATTTCCGCCAAATGCAAAACTGCTTTTGAGTTTGTTTCTGGGCCTCGGATGCCATTTCTAAATGCTGAACGCTGTATACGCCAATGTTTGGAGCTTCATGTAGTACCTTATGCCAAATTTTCAGGCTCAGAGTTCATTTTTATACAGGGTAACGCCAAAGCACACACATCACGAAAGCGTCGCAAATTTCATACAAGACCACAACATTACTGTAATTGATTGGCCATCCAGAAGTCCCTACATAAATCCGACCGATCACTTATGGGACGAGTTGAAAAGACGTGTTCGGTGTCGTCATCCAGCCCCAAAAACAATACGGGAGCTAAAAATTGCAATTAAAGAAGAATGTGAAAACACTCGTCAATATGCAATTTTTACACTCATAAATTCGATGCCAAATCGCATGAATGCCATTATTAATGTTTAGGGAAGGAATACAAGATATTAAAAAAGGCAATACAATTAATGAATAAAAAGATTTTTTGTTTAAAACCATCTTTTTCTTTAAAATTCCAACAAATGACTTTTTCAGTTGTTAAGCCAAATCAACACTCAGGTTGACTCGGGTCATTAACTCATTTCTTAAGTTCAAATTTAGAACGAAATGCACATCAACTTGACAATAAACCTATCAGCTACAAAACTGCATAAAAACTTTTTGGTCATTCATATGTTTTTTTTAAGATATGGGCGATAGAAACCAATCATACTAGGTGGCTCGGTTTAGGTGTCCAGAAGTGTATTATAAGTTGGTAATGAGACACTTGCTTACTGCTTATTGGAATAATGAAGTGATTAGGTAATGTTCAATGAAATAAATGCCATTATTTTCGCGACATGTTATTCGATTTTAAAAGCATGAATACCTTAATTCTAGCCTCGTTTACCTATACCACCCTATACGTTGAATTTCTGGAATCAAAACAGTCTAGGCTGTGCGTAAAGATGAGCGTTTTCCCGCGTCGCCAGATCATCTCTTATTCATAGGCCGATTTATTGGGGTCCTACAGTTAGGAAGATACAAAAATATAATAGTATTCGCGGCAACGCTTCGATATAGGAAATAAAAAAGGTATAGGTAAACGAGGCTAGAATTAAGGTTTTCATGCTTTTAAAATCGAATAACATGTCGCGAAAATAATGGCATTTATTTCATTGAACATTAATCACTTCATTATTCCAATAAGCAGTACGCAAGTGTCTCATTACCAACTTATAATATAATCCTAAAATAGCCACAAAATCTATTACAATATCCCACTTTGTTGATCGCTATATTCCCCACGCAATGGGACAAAGCCAATAATTAGATCCGACCGATTTTACCAGATTTTACCAAAAACGGCGACAACACAAAAGAAACTTGATACCAATGTCAAAAAATCACTATAATTTAGTTCTGTTGCACGCCCAGACAGAAAACTTAATCAGGACATCGTAGGGGCTTATATTTCTGTTTCCGATACGATATACTATGCATTTGAGTGCAGATTATCCAATCAGTTAAGATAAAAGACACGCTTTTTTATTCATTGCCAATTTGGGATGGAATTATGCGCCATAACTGGACAAATTAACTTTGATGTTTAGGTTAAAGACCAGAAGGTAGTTTTTGGGTTATAGATATTTTAGAGGAAAAGCTTTTCGCGAATAAGTTTGGCAGTTGTCGTGTGCAGGAGAGTAGCGCGTGGCGGCCACGTGACCGAGATTAGGCGCATTCACGTCGCGCGCACAAAAGCGCGGGTTGGCGGGCGAAACGTCAAAATGCGTGTAGATTGGGGGCTCTACCACACTACCCAGTGTTAGGTTAGATTTGAATTATAAATGCGGAATTTTAACGCTTCTATTTGCATATCCCACGGGTTTTGCGTTTTATAATGAGACCTTAAAAATATATTTATATGAACAACGAACAGATGAACATTTTGGTGCTTCCGCTTGCTTGCTTATGAAAATATAATTTTCATCGTTTATATTTTTTCACAGTGTTGTGATAAAACTTAGATTCGCAAGCACTACTTTAATACCTTACTTTCATCAAATAAACACCGAATCAAGTTAAATAAATCCAAGTAACCTAACACTTAAATAAAACGAAAGTTTAAATTAGATCTAGACGCGGCGTTGGCTGTGAAAAATAAATGAACAGTAAACAAAAGCTGGTGACACCAGTGGTCGGTACACAGGCGGGGCGCAAATAAATCCGGACTAGATGCGCCCTGGGGCGTAGTCTCAAGAGACTTAGGTACTGAGACGCAGGATGCAATGCTTGATATGGCATTTAAAAGAGCATTCTAAGATATCGGCCCGATACATTTACATAAAAGATAGGTTTTTCAAATACTTCCTTATTATATACTGTAAATGGCATCGAACATATTTGTATGGAGCCTGGTAAAGTAAAAATTTTCGGTATCAATTACACTCAACATCCCCTATTCGAGCTAGTATGGAGAAAAAAAAGTTGGCAGCCACTGATGAAACTAACGTCAATCGATAGAGAAAAATATTATAAAACGACAGTATTTTGGATAAATGTCGAAAGTGATATACTTTCGGAGATATAGTACTTTGAAAATGAAAGAACTTTGAATATTGTTACATGCGAACATCTCTAACTATTTTACCTTCGATCTCGAACTCAATCAATGTGTTAGGTTTAAAATAGTTTATGTAGAGCTTCAAGAATGTTAAGTTCGCTTAATACCTTAGATCCAGAATATTTCCATAAAAGGTAAGTACTTTTTCACGCCACAATTTATTATTATCAAAATAAAATACCACATCAAAACATCCAACATTTCCCTACTCTACCCCCTTTGATCGTCCAGTCTCAAGAGACACTAACACGCATATTGCACTCATTTCATTATGTACATACGATTACAGCGACAGGGACACCCTGTATATGTACAGATGTGTACAGTGTCACGTTTATTGTTTGACGACGTGGTGACATTAATTATACTGGCCTTAAGTGGGGTTTCATTTGTTTAATGTCTTCAAATAACATGATTTTGTTAGTTTCAGGCTAAAGTTAGTAGCATAATGAAGCTAAATTACCTACTTACTATTTAATAGTCAGTAATAAGTTTTAACTTTACATATTTCCAAAATCTTAAAAATTACATTTTAAGCTAAGTTCTGTTGGGTAGGTAAGGTACTTATGTACGAGTAGTATAAGTTTTATGCGCTTATCTAGCAGGTTAAACGTGAAAACGTTGCAATGTATGTGAACGAATCCATAGAAAATGTACTTATGGAATTATATTTTTTCCCTGACACGTCCGTGACACGGCCTGGATGTGTGTAGATAGAACTTAAGGTATCTACTACATCTCACATGATATGTTCGTCATATGCATCAATAGATTTACGTACTGTTTTGCAGACGTCTTATTTTCACTGTTAACATGTACCTATCAACTCATAAAGATAAAGGAAAGAGGCTTTTATCCAGTAGTGGATCATATCACACTAGGCAATCAAATAAAATATATTTTAGTAAGTGCGTATTATTTTTCCCCGATTTTCTTCTTGTGTAAGTTTACCCATACTTTACGATAACGGCTTGTAATGTATTATTTACAGTGCGGGGGCGGGGTGGGTGCGCGGGAGGGGAGGGGTTCGTTACCCGGTTCACTGGGCCATAATAACTTTGGGGAATACCCGGCACACAGCCACTAACACCCTACTCTATAGATCAATCTCTCAAATATGGTGCGAGATAGATATGGTCTTTATAAAATGTGTTCAATTCTATGTCAAGATTTGGGGAAAAATATTTAAAATGTTTTGACAGGTAGTCATGAAAGTAATCGCCAACAAAACTAAGATATGCCGAATACCAAGTAATAGTGGTTTGTGTAATATTAAATACTTAACCTTTTGCACGCCAGCCATTTTTGACGTTGATACACGCCCGACGCCGCTGAGCCTAATATTATATCAATTATATTATATCAATTAACACAGGCGGTAGGGCATCTTATATAAAACAAAATTATTGTTATAAAAATGGCCAAATTTAGACGACTTAAGGCCAGCGGCGTCTCAGCCACGCGAACAATTTGCGACTAAAGTGGTCATTGGCGTCCAAAGGGTAGGAAATGTAGAGTTCTACCTAGCTTGTCTGTCCATATCTCCTTTTATTGCTCGTTTGAATTTATATAAGAATATAGGTAGTATTTTCAATCCTTAATTATGATGATTACTTTAAATAATAATACATAGGTATGTATTTCTTTAGCATTTTGTCATCATTCAACACTGACATTCATCTCAACCACTCTACATTTTCATTATTCGTCTACCTAAAGTCGGTCCGCAAAACCTCGCGGCGTATTTAGTCGAATCCCCTCACTGTACCCCGCTACATCTATCACGGTAGCCGAGACGTCACGACACATGTGCCGATTACAGGCCCATCTACCTCACTTCATCATATTTCATCTATTTCTACAGCACTGAGCATTCAGCGCTGCTCTAGTGGGCGCTGAGTTTTATTACTTTCTTTTGGTGCTTTTATTTATAGGTAAAGGAAAGTTTCTTAGGTTTTTAGTTGGCTAGGTTTTGTGGTGTCTTTTGTCATAGTCAAGTATGCATACTTAGAGTAATATAAATTTTCGAATTGTTTGTATTTGTAGGTACTTTAAGTCCCCAACCAGTACCTACTTACTATCAACAGTTTGGTTATGGCAATCAGACATATCACGGCGTATACTCGTATATCGCTTTTGTAGATGAAAAGCCCAAAATCTACCATCAGATTCTTAAGAAATATTGAGTTAAGATTATCATATTTGATAAGTTCAAGCTTTCGTTGAAATTGCAGATAAAGTTTTGTGAAAAACGCTTCATCTGCACCATGCCTTCATTCACCGTACCGTAGACAGGCAGACGGATGCGTGCCCTGTCTGTGTCTGATCGGAGTGGCAGGTCGCGGCCGCAGTCGCGTGCACGTCACTCACTGATCAGCTGAACGCCTGGCAATGCGTGCAAGGGTACTGGGTAGCCACGGAAAATACTACAATTTACACAAATCAGGCCACGCGCAGTGGATATAGGTAAATCAAGTTTATGATCACCTTTAGAATCCGAATTGACGACAACTGAACCTCAATCCGAGATGTCACGTTGTGAATGGTAGCAGGCTACCAGCTTCCAAATGTTGGCGTTAATTAAATATCACGAGTAAGTAGTTAGCAGTGCCATCAAAGTTTAGGGAAACTACTGACTAAGTTCTACATTCAAATCTGATTTACTTGGAACTTTGTTGTGAAATGCAGATTTTGCTGTTGGTAATAAGTTCTTGGTTCATAAGACTAGGTACCGAGAGTTCTAACTAGGAACAGTTTCTCCCCTAACTCGGCTAGCGCACCTGCCAGCTGTCAATCATTGAAGACGCGCGAATCAGTGGTTAGCAGGAGTTGGCAGGAGGTAAGCAGCTCGCGTGAGCCTTCGCCCGTCAGCCGCCGGCCTCCGATCGATATCTCCCCCGTTTACCAACTAAATGCCGCACTGACATTTAAATCGAATTATTTGATCAATAAACTAAACCTACACGTGAAAAATTTATGTTTTATCGATTTTGTTTTTGTCAATTGTGTAGTTACGTTGGAAACTAAGGACCACGAATGAAGTACTAGAACACCTATCTACTTACTTCGATTGTCCGAATTAGACAATAGTAGCATTTTTATATAAATTTGCCACTGTAAAAACAATATTAAAGTCTGAAGCAGTTTCTACAAGTACCTACCTGTAAGTACGAGTAATAATCCCTTATGGGCAAAAGCGCAAAATATCCGCCGCCGGTACCGTCCAAAATGCCCAAAAACTATGAAAGGTGCTGAGTAAATTCCATGGGCAAATTCGATATCATCTGAAAGTCTCCAATCTAACTAATAATCTAACCACCCCACAAAGAAAACACAAAATATTTATTAGCCAGCGCAATTGTCGAAACTAAATTACCGCAGTAGTTTCCTTCAGTAATGGCTATTCAGAACAAATAGTCTGCCTTTACAGTATTATATGGATTGTAGCCGCCTCCCACAAGTGTAATCGCGCCAACATCTGTCGTGGAAACCAACTATCAAAGTCTAATGGAAATATTATTCTATTGCAGTTTTATTGTGGAAACTAACAGAAGGGTGGCCGAATGGAAACAATGACTGCTGATACCTCTCCTTGACGCAAGTAAAGAAATGAGGTTGTAACTACTTAATATTTCTATTATTCTTAATCAGTAACAAAGTTTAATATTTTTGATAGTTACATAGTGAATCTCAAGACTGACTGTACCACGACTGTACCTAGACTCTTGAATAAGTTAAGGAACGCCATTTAGCAGCTCTATATAAATAAAAGCAAAACCTTACACCGAAGAGCGCTTTAAACTGAATCCAGTCCAGTCTATAAATTTATCAGTAGCAACTTAAAGAATTTAAAAGCAATTCTTGAAAATCAAATTAAAGAAGTGTCGGCACGTTGCCCGCCCAATGCCGCCCATGCCTGCAAGCAAAGTTTGCACTCCGGCCAGGTTCATTTGCAATTGAAGTCCCGAGTTCTTCGCGAAAAAAATAAAACGCGCACTATTTGACAAATCCCCGCGAGGCGTGCAAACCTCTTGACTTCCTTCTCTTTTTATCTCTAAACCATTCCTATATTGCATCTTTCTCGCACTTAGTTGCTTAGGTTCTTTAACGCTCCACCCAGGGTACGTTTATTTTTCATTTCTTAGGGCGAAGAAAATAATTTTGCTGTGAGCTTTGAACCCGCGTCGGGGGAAAAATGGGAAATTTGGAAAATGTAATTGGATTCGGGACTAATCTCGACGCCTCCTTGTACCTCATGAAGGGAGAGCGTGTTCAAGTAGAAACACTTACATAAGTATCTGTCTGTGTTTTTACATAAAGATCTTAACAGTAACTACGTACCGCTTAGGGAAGTCGATAGCAAGTAAGGCAGAGATTAGACAGAATAACTCTTAAATGTGAGTTAATGAAGAAGCTGCCGATAGCTTCATGATTTATAAAACACTAGCTGTCCCGGCGAACATCGTCCCGCCTTAGAATGAACTTTATTGTGTAGGAATAAAGTTCAAATTGACTCTACATTTTAGTAAGAAAACATTTGTATGGGAAAAAGAAAAGTTCTGTTTAGGGCTTTCCCGGCAATTATTCGAATTTTTCTCACCGTAAGAACCATCCTTGGACTTCAATGAACATTTAAGAAAAATAATTAGCGAAATCGGTCCAGCCGTTTAGGCGTGATGCCGTGACAACGGAAAACGGGTTTCATTTTTATATATATAGATTTCCTGAAATACGTCTCTATATACAAAACTTTAATTATCATCTAGAACATTGTATTTACCATAGAACATTTTTACCGAAGACAAAGTTAGATACTTAGTACCCTATTTACCTGTAAAATAAGCGTCGGCTTGGCATGGTAGCACCATCTGCATGTGGCCTCAGAAACGTGCATTGCATTCTCCCATCTGGAAAGCGCCCGTGTAGTTCCGATACTCTGCTGTAACGTAAAGAACGTTAGTAGAGCTTAAATGTTTATACAGAGGGCGCTGTTTTGGTATTGCAACAAGAGAAAGGATAAATCTACAATAAGGATAAATAATTAAAATGAGTAGCAAAAATAATAGGTTGGGCAGCTAAAATAAAGTACATTTTAATTTTAAAGTAGCAGCTTTATATTGAGTTGCAAACTATTTCAAAATTTAAGTTGGTTGTGATTTCACCTATCCAGTACGGTGACGAGTAAGTATACGTGTACTTTGGTCTGTTCATCATGACATGACGCACAACGCTGCTGCAGTGATGCCGGACACTCATGAACAACGTCGTGAATATTCTCTTAAACCGTCACAGTCTGCGTCTCGGCCTGTTTATTATACTGTGTCTCGGCACTCTCATCGGGGAAGGGCAAGCTCGGCGGTGAAGTGGGGAGGTGTACCTCGGCACAGCGTGGCGTCGTTCTCGTTCATCGCTGCGGTGCGCGTCACGTGTTCACAATGGACGCGTTCGAAGACAATTTAATAGAATTAGTTCGCAATTATCCTTCTTTATATAAAAATAAAGACAAAAAATATAAAAGTTTAGTAATGAAGGATAATTGCTGGAGGGCTATAGCCAAGAAGTTGAATAAAACACGTGAGTATTTTGTATGTTTCTTGTATTGTTTTTTCGACAGCGGTAGGTTAGGTTAGAGATCTATAGCTTTCTCCAGTCGTCAAATACCTGTAAAAAAGTAGGTAGGTACCTACCTACTTAATTAAAAGGTCAAACATAGGTGCTCCTGAAGTCCGTTGCAGTTCAGTCGTCCGTGTAGGTAAACATAATATAGTGATTTACCAATTTATAAATCCCAATCTCACTAAATCTTATTTCTCCATTACTAAAAAACTTACCTCCATATTAAATAATAATGTTATTGTTTCAGCTGAAGAATGTAAGAATAAGTGGCGTAATATACGTGACAATTACAAAAAAAATCAGAATAAGAAGAAAACCGGAAATGCTTCCGTTTCAAAATATGACGACGAAAGACTTAACTTCATCGATGACACTTTGGAAGAAAGCGAGTGTATTTCTAATTTAAATGCCCCAAATGTTCTTGAAGTTAATGAAGAAAACGAATATCTAATAGAGGAATGTTCAGCTCCATCAACTTCTTCAACGCAGATGCCATCATATGAATCTATTTTTTTACAACAACATCCATCGCAAGAAGGACATTCAATAACACCAAAGAAAACTCAAGGTACATTACAAATGAAAAAGAAAAAAAGAGACAGCCTTGTTGAAAACTTTAGAAAGAATAGAGAAGAAAGAAACACGTTGAGACAAATTTTAGAAGGTTATACTCCAGTACACACATTCTTTAGGAGTATGGCCGACGTAGTATGTCAATTTCCTCCGGACAAAATTGCCCAAATCAGAGCACAAGTTTGTAACGCGGTTACTGAAATGGAATTATTGATCATAGCGCAACGGGAGGCCCAATCAACACAGCAAGTAATCCACGTACACAACAGCTCTCAACAAGAGACCACACCCCCACAGCAAGCATTCAATGTGGCAATTATCAAACATGAGTTATAGTATTTAACCTATTTAACTTTCCGTAACGTTAACAATAGTTTTTCTTGCCCCGGAATAGCAAAATTCCATTATCTGGTTCTAGGTTGTGGATCAGTATTACAATCTTTCATGGTCATTAGCCCGACAGAACCCTTGAAACTTTCTTCATAAACAATTAAATGCGTCTTTATTAAGGTTCGGTTACAATCTTCACTCCTCCGTTGTAAAAAACATGTTCGTCGGAGTTTCTTTCTGTATCCAGAAGATGTGAAAACTCTTCTTTCTCCTTTTGAAGCAAAGCACAAATTACAGAAATATTGTTCATGTTCACCACCTCTCCGCTGGGACGGTATACCGCAACGTTGTGCGTCATCATGATCAGATCACCAAACCCCGGTAATATTTTAAAATATTTAATTTAACCAAGTTAATCGTCCAATATATTTTGTCACCCCAAAAATAATAAGTCATGACAAATTAAAAAAAACAACATAAATATGTATACATATGATAATTGATTGTAACTTACCGAATGTTATTATAAAGATTAGCTGTAAAATATAAGGAAATATACGTATTTTTGTAGTTGTATGACATTTTCACAAGTAAAAGCCTGAAATACTTCATTGTAAATATTTATTTCAAATACTATGAGTGCTTATGGTAACCAATGATACAATGTCGCGTATTAACGTCATTCATACTATCGCTATATAACCTAGCCATTGGCTGCAATATCACTCTCGTTGCCAACGACGAGAGCCAGAATGCGAGTTTCAACATTTCACATTAATAAAGTTCAACGAAGGTTTTCAACAGCTTACATCTCCACAACGACTAGGAGTCAAATTTCTCATTTATTTAAAACCTTGATGTCTTACAAATTAAGCTTTACTAATGTGAAACAATCATAAAACCGTAAAAAATGTCTTCCAAAATTGATTAAAACTCTCGCATAAAGGCCGCTTAGAAAACTAGATAGTAATATCTATTTTACATTTAGAATTAATTCTTCTTATCAATAAAATCTTTACCCACACATTCTGATAACACTCCCAAGTGAGTAAGTATTTCGAAATAACTACATTAGATTTTTATCTATAGCTAGTCTATACACAGAGGCACACAATCCTTAGAATCTACCCCGCCACTCAGAGCGTAACTTCTAAGTAAAAATGTTACTCAACAACGACTTAGACTAACTATTTACAATCGGGGGATGTTTGTATACACTTGTCAAATGTTTTGTGATTTATTTTGCGACTAGATAGCTCTTTAGTACTCCTTTATACGCGCAATAACTACTTAAAGAGAAACTCTTTTTATGACTGTCTTCTGTTTACCACAAGTGACTTTCTCTTGCAATGGACTTAGTAAACCTTGTAATTACAGACAGTAACAATTCTTATGACGCGTCAAATGTCATCTTAACACTGGTGAATAAAGAGGAAAATATAGGTTAAGTGTTACTTTACTGCTGTATCTTGCTATCACTTCATTTTTTTAATGTTTAGTTACACGATCACATTTGACAAGCATTTACAAACAAATGTATAATAACTTTAATTTCTCTACACTAATACTATAGGCGGCCCTCCGACCTCAAAAACGGAGCGAATGGAGCGGTTTCCATTCTCTCTCTGGAACTATTAAGGCAACAGTTCTATTAGATATGTTAGCCATAATTATAGGAAAATTATCTTCAAAGTTCTATTGTCTTTAGCCAGATGAATATAAGACCAAAAATATTCCGTAATTTCTATCCGACCTGTGAAAAGATATTTAACGAGTCATTAACAATGTCGGCACTTCAAACAAGCGCCATAACTGTAACTAGAGTCGGCACTGCTGCTTTTGAATACGATAAGATTAAACCTATTTTTACTTTTTATTGAGACATTTTCGCAACATCTGAACAGTACAGGAGCATACAGGTATATTTTCTTAGGATCAATAAAATTATCTAGGCATTTACATGAAATACCATATTGCTTCGATTAAGACTAATAGACAAGGATCGACTTAAAAAAAAAACAATTTATTAAGCCCTCCCAAAATTCACGAAACTAATCGAATTAATTTAATTAAGTCACAGAATTAATATAAAATTATATAATAATATACATAAATCGACGAATAGTCACAGTCATAACAATACCTTAATACTAAAAAGCGACTAGAGCTAAAAGATACAACCTAAGCGATTTAGAATTGTCATGAAACTAAAACGAAACATTGTATTGGAAGATGTAAATTACCAAGTTGCTATAGACAGAGGAAAAAATAAAGTTAACACTTCCATAGCAAATAGCTTGTCTCTCATAGACAAGAGAACATTGGAAAATGGATATTAAATAAAAAAAATCAACAATTTATCAGAAATCGAAATGATTATAATTGATAACAAGAAATAATTACTTTATATTAAAGAATACTTTTTAAGAAGTTATCGAGAAATAGGGAACAACATTATTACTGTTTGAGTAATAAGATGTTAATTACCTCGAAATTAGTTGCCAGAATACTAACACCAAATTGTTCGAAAATATTAAAACTGAACGAAATATAATCGATTATTATAAATTATTCTAGTTGTAAGATGTTACATTGTTCAATAGTTCAGTGGAACTGCAGAGCCTCTCGCTATAATGGCGTTCGAATACATAAACCTAACCATAAAATATATACCGTCACAACAGCATGCAATAAAATCAATACGTACAAATACAACTCTTGATATAGTCTGATTGTGCAATCAAATGTGTGCTTCATATACAGAGTGTTACATCTATTGGGGCACATTACTTTAGAGAGGGTGCAGTATTTAAAAGTTATGACTAAGTATACCTAAGACAGCAAAGAAGTAGTAAGTTTACCTAATCATATGTTCAGAGACTTTCCTTCTCGATACTAAACCCACTCCTTAAGTATGTGACATTTGACGTGTAACATGTAAATAATATACGTTGGCACTGATTCATGTAATCGAGACAAAATCTTGCAACAAAACATAAAATAATCCACGACAGATACACGGTTGTTTAAATTAATAAATGTTATACCAGAAATGGTACCTTACAATTTAGAATCATAATATCACGTGCTCACCATACTTTTGGAGATCTAGTGACAAACATACAGCTACCGATATCCTTTACGTTTCTAATAGTCCCATTGTAAAAAAGATTTGTAATTCCGCCAGGTCCAATTTGGAATTCTGTCTAACCACCAAGCGACGGAATTACAGAAAATCTTTAGAATTAAAATTTAGAAATCGTATCACTCATAATAGTACCATCACCGTCAATCGTCAAGTCTTAAAACATAGCATTTGTGTTGATAGCATAGAGATCTGTGATATATTATCGGCGCCAAAGTTGGAGCGAAATGACACATTCATGATGTATTAGATCCCTATGAGAAAACCGTCTGTATGAAGCTAAATGAAAACGTCATTTGCATTAACACAATAGCTAACTTTACAGAGCGTACGATAAATAAACAAATAATACAAAATCTATCCTCAATTTATTCTTACACAACTATAACTAGACTAGAATGTTACATTTTTGGGATGGATGTTATAACAGTATCATCATATAAATATAATATTTTCAATTTAGTACAAAAATAATCTACTATGCTACCAACACGTCCAATACTTACTCCATCAAATCTAACTTGTGAACTGAATAAAATGACCGTCTACATAGATACAACTCGGTACTAACTACAGTCAATAAACTATTGAAGTATTAATCAAAATACTAACAGCTATAAAAATAGAAATGCTAGACGAAGCGATCGAGATGTCTCAAATGTACATGATATTTAATAAGAAAAAGTTGCCGTGTGTAACGAAGCTCACTAAATCAAATTACGCACTTCACAAATTAGTAGTAATATTGTTCCGCAACGGTACTAGTCAGTAAACAGTCAGACCGTCACTCACTGCGCTGCGGCCGCGGCGGAGGTGGAGGGTGCGGGGGACGCGGGGGACGCAGGGCGCGCGGGGGACGCGGATCAGGTCTTGCGCAGCTCCACCAGCTTCACGTCCTGCACGTGCAGGTTGTGCTTCGACTTGGCCGCGAACTTTATCACCGCCTGCGTCGACACCAGCGGCACGTGTCGCAGGTCCAGCCTGGGGGAGGGTTATTAACGTAATTCGAAGTCACTTTATACCTTAACAAAGACTATCTATCCAATCATTTCCAAAGCACAGGTAAACATCTTTCGATGGATCAGGTCAGTTCTTCGCGGTGTAAGAATTGAAACTGCAACTTGCTAGTTCCTCCACCTAAGTGTCGTTTCCACTAGGCTTAGTTTTATCAATGGCATGATATTCTGCCTAAAGTTACGTTAACATGTACTAACCTTATTAAATTAGGGCACCGCGCGAGATGGTCGAGCGCAGCTTCAGTGAGCAGCCTGCAACCGGCCAGCGACAGCCGCTGCAGTCCGTGGTGCGCCAACTGCGCCGCGCCTGCGTCCGTCAGCCGCGCGCACGACGACGCGTCCAGCTCCACTAGCTTTGGTAATGCCTGAAATTAAACCATGTTTAAGGTTGAAATTCATGGTCTAAGTTTAACTTTCATTGCACATACAAATGAGATGACCACATGAGACTCGCCTAGCGTGTTCATGCTTCCATTCGCGTGTTCAATGGCTATTGTGATGTAGCCCTTTAATAATACGCACTCTCCTAACTCTTTCACTAAATTCTTACCTGTACAACATATCTCATAGCAACATCAGTGATGTCGGTGCCGGGCAGCCTGAGCACGCTGAGCGCAGCGAGCCGCGAGGGTTCAGCGCCGGTGCGCGCGCCGCCCCCGGGCCGCGAGTTCTCCGGCGGCGCCAGCACTCCGCGCAGCTTGGCGTCGTCCAGGCACCGCGCGAATGATAGGTCCAGTGATGTGAGAGGGGGGCATGTTGATGAGCGGAGAGCTAGAGCTGCCTCCGCTGGGGAACCCGCTAAGGAGAGGGAGCGGAGAGCTGGGAGACGAGCCAGCAGCCTGCGGAGAGAAAAAAAGAGAAGCGATTAGTGGTGTGACGTATATTTATATGCCGAAACAGCGATTAGTTTTGTATAGCAGAGTATATACTGCTCCTATGCCACAACTTCCACTTCTAAAACTCCCTAATAATTTACCAAGCAAGCTGCCTCCTAGCTAGATGGCACCACTCCAGCCCCAGCGAGAGCGGTTGCCGTCGCGCGATACCCGCCAACTGCGCCGCGGACACGCGCACTTGTACGAACGACATGCTGCGCCACAGAGATGGGTCCATCTGGAATACGTATACAATACAGATATAGTTAGAAAATGATAGGCTAAGCTGGAAGTATTTCTCTGTGTGTATTATACTACAAAGATAGAGCAGAAGACTGCTCAATGTTAACGAAATATCTGTCCACACTTAAATGTTTACTATTGGACATAGGCTTGTTTAAAGAAAGTCTGTATTTGCTGGAAACCAACTACCATAATTATTATCTGCCTATCTAAGCTACCACAGCATAACGACGCATTCCAACTACATTGACTTCCCTCACCTTGACTCAACGTACTCTATAGCCTGTCTCTTTGTGTGCAATATAAAAAAAATCTCATCTATTTAACTACTCACCGAGTACTCAGCCCACGCCTTGCAAACAAGCGCGCAGACGGCGAGCTCGTGCGGCGTGAGTTTAGTGAACACACACAGCATCGCGTCGCGGTCCAACCACGGCGAGCCCGGCACGTTGTTTGACACCGCCGCGGGGGGGACTGCTGGTCGGATCGGGTATAGAGGCTTCTTTAGTGTCTGGAATTAAATTAATTATTACTTAGTATCACTATAATTATTACGACTAATGAAGATGAACGTCACGGCATCAATTAACCCTTTCGCTGCTAACGAACTATAAAAGTAAGCAGACATTCGATGGACCATCCTAGTTCGTCCCGGCCACACTGATACATCAAAGTTATTTGATAGTAGAAAATTATTACAATGTTTTGTTTGAGACCTTCCTTTTTGTATAGAAGACATTGAACCTTATTAACAACATACTAAAGATAATTCGAGGTACCTTATTAGAGTGATGCGTGAGCTGCAGCGCGAGATGCGCGCGCAGAGCCTGTTTCTTGGGCGCCTCGTCGTCGTCGCTGGAGCGGCGCTTCTTCACCACCGGCTCCCACTCGCCCGAGCCCGAGCCCAGCCGCTCGCCACCTTCCTCCTCGTTTTTGATATCTAAGGAGATAATAAAATACTGAAAAATCTGCGCGGTGAGCAATGTTTTCAGATCAAGTAGCCATCCACATTAAATACGCTACTGACGAATGACAATGAAGCTAAGAACATCGTATCCTTATTTGCACTTTAGTCTTTTCGATTATCGCCCAGCCAAATTTTTTATGACCCAGTTTTTTTTCTGGCAACTCTAAGACTTTCCCTCCAAGATATAAGTATTGTTGTGTTAAATTAATCCAAAACTTTGTGAAACAATGCTCACCATCCTCCGACTTCATCTGCAAGTCGCTTTTTCCCTCGTTGTCTGATCCAGGCTCTGACTTCACGGGGACTGGAGGCGGTGGTGGGGGTAATTTGTTCTGGAAAACAATTGACACAAACTTTTAGAAAAGTAGTCTTAACTTTAAATCTTACATTAGATCCCAAGCTAATAGTTTTGTAAAGCACAGAGCATATCTTAAATGAGATATCAGTCACTTAACCATACCAAAAAGGAGTAAAAAATGTTATAAACAAGCATTCTTATTACCTGGTGATGCTGACTAAGCTGACTCGCGTCCGAGCTAACACTCATCCGGCGAAGGTCCGACGACTTTTGGCGGGCACGGAAGTGGCGAGGCTGTGTGAAGAAAACGAGGAAATGTTGGTATTGCTTGTTTAGCAAACTCATCGTTAACAGATTACAATACAACGGTGAGTCTAGTTGTTAAGGCTTGCTAAGTCGTCGACTCGCCTAGCGCGCTTAATGCTGCACTGGGCACGCTAGGCGAGTCAGCAATGCATAGCGCGGCGAAACTTTCGCACTCAAGCATATATACTTTCTCTTGATCTATTTTCTTTGATTTCAGTCAGACCGAAACAAGTGAGAATTGCGAGTTCTATATCCTGTAGTTATCCTACGCGCTGATGATGTTGGTACCTTGTAGTCGTGGTTGAGCCCCATGGTGGTGCAGGTGGGGCACTCCCAGGAGTTGGGCAGGTCCTCGTTGAGCTGTCCGCCGGGCGGCACGCACGCCGGGTGCACGATGCTGTAGCACACGGAGCACTCGCGGAGGGACGACGGCCCGTTGCGTCCTGAAATATTAGATAAGAGTTGTTTGATAGAATATTCTACCAATATTATAAATGTCGATGTTTATGCCGAGGGATGGATGGATGGATGTTTCTCTTTCACTCAAAAACCACTTGACAGATTTTGATGAAACTTGCCAATAATGTTGTTTATACATCAGAATAACATATAAGCTATATTAATTTAAGATAATTTATTATCCAAGATATGACGATAAATACGTACAAAGTCGCGGGCAGCCTTATGTCTCACTATAAGCTCAAAAGATTGTTAAACATTTTCAATCAATTACAATACAATGCCCGCTTTCCAAATCGCTAGAAATGCACACAAATGACATTTCGATATAAACATCTTTGTTTAATACTTTACTTAATATAAGTGGAACAAAAATATCTTACCAGAATTCCCCTTAGCTTGCGGCGCTACCGGTGTCTGCAACCATCCATCGAGGTGACACACTGCACACGACGCTGTCACCGGAAGCATTGGCTGCGGGAAGAATTTAGATTTTAGTATTAAAAAATTTGGCTTTATTTATTTTAAATTAGTCTTATTTAATAAAATTCGTACCTGCAAACACTGCCTCATAACACAAGTCTGCTTAGCGCGTCCCAGCCCACCAAACTTGACCATATCGTGACAAAACACGCACTCGCCGCAGTCGGTGCGTTGACATGCCTCGCACTTCTTGCATCTGAAATTAATCATGTAAATGGTAAAAAAATAGGAACCGGAGGGTCTCTCACACTTTTCCAAGGCTAGGAATGATTCGTAAAGACGTATGTCTTTACGTTTTTCGCAACATCGAAAAAGATAACACAGAAAGTCACATTTGCCACGCTTTTGGGTACTTAACTTTGGGACCCACATGTTTTTACATCATACATTTCCTAACTAATCTAACAATGCGCACAATTTGTCCACCATAGCTGTTTTACGTACTCACGCACTATAGTAGACGTCAATGAACGTACCTGGTGCGCCTGCGCCGTGGCGCGCTGTTCCCGTGCTCGAGCCGCGGCCGCGCCGGCCCGCCGCCCCGCCCCCCGCCCCGCCCACCGCGCCCGCTCGACTGCCGCCGCTCGCCGCTCACCACGTCGTCCGGACCTGCGCACACATAGCAATACTGCTATAATATATATAGCTCAGACAATCTGGACGGTACCCATACCATCTGAATTTTCAAACCCCCAAATTTGAGCTATTTCTAAGAAGGCTGATTAATAATCCAACAAAATTCCTCCTGGACAAAATTCTTCGAATGCATCATTTTATCAAAACTATTTATCAAAACAAAATATTTAACATTTGTTTTCCAATTAAGTTAAATTTGGTCATTTGTATATGCCTCAAATAATAAGTTGTATACCTTTAAGCACAGGTATCCCGGTACAAGCCTGTGACTGTTTGTCGTGTCGATGCTGCTCCACCACGGTGCGCACGTCGCGGACCAACGCGATCGGGTCCGTTAGTAATTCAGGTACTGACTTACGGGCAGCCGGCAGCTGGTGTAAGTACATCACTATGGCCTGAAATACGAAGCATTTTTATTTAGTAACTTGAAATTATGAAGAAAGGAAGGAACTTAAATAATGTCTTGTTGGTTAACCCCTTTTTTTTCTTGCATATGATTTGTGTTTACATACAATACCAAATAATATAGCAGCAAAACATTTTATCTAATATCAAGATGGGACATTAGTTTTCTTGACCCCAGAAAGCAGTTCGGCAAAAATAGATCTCTAGGTTTAGTAAACAATACTAAATTCAAATGCCCGCATCAAACGTTTCGGAAAAGCCACAATACATTTATACCTAAATATTCTCTATTACTAACCTTAAGTCCATGCAACTCATTCTGCGTCAAGTGAATGTGATCCTTGGGCGGCGCGAGCGGCGAGACCTGTCCCTCGGGCGCGAGGTGCGAGCGGCCGAGTAGCGCCGACACGTAGCGGTCCAGCACGTACCACAGCATCTCCGTGAAGAACGGGTAGCGGAACTTTTGCGGTACCTGAAATGGGATTGGACTGTTAAAATTGTGAAGAAAAGTCACGTATTTTGTAATATACTTAATCACTTATGAATTACACTTATCCACTTTACTGGTTTTGGGTCAGTGTGGTGGATTACAGCCTAATCCCTCTCGTATGCGAGTATATAGGCTCGTGCCCCCGTAATGGGGACGTTAAAAGGGCTGATAAGGATAAGGAACCTTCTTAGCTATTCCATACAAATTGTCCAATTAAATCCAACGCAAATTGTATGACAATTTGTGTCTATGTATCACATCTTACCTTAGTAACATCCTCAACCTGTGCGATTTTCAGTTGTTTCTCAATACCGAACTGATGCAGAAAGTTGCCGCCGAACACGAGCGAGTCGCTGGGAGTGTACACGGCGTGGATCCACCCGGTTGGGATAAAGAATGTATGACTGGCTTGCAGCTGGAATAGACAACATAGACAAAACCTTTTACTACATAGTAATGGATCATATAGTAGCTGAACACTATTGCCAGTATAACTTATAAAGACAGACTTAATTTGGTATCGTTTTGGTTGGAAAGTTTTTTGGGGATTCATTGTTCCAATTTCGAATCAGCAGGAAAGACAACCTTATTGAACAAGATAGGCTGAATGAGGTCTAAGTATTAAAAATAATTAGGTAATTGCACCGTGATTCTTACTCAAATTGTAGAATTTTCCTATCTAGAAGATCTTTTAGTGCCCGCGCCAAGGTCCACATTTGGTACCTACTTTAAGTTTATTCATGAGATCTGTAAAAAAACCTACGGAATGCAATAAATGATTGAGTATTTTGTAAATAAAAACTTACATGAACTCGAATGCACTTTTCAACTGTATCGCCGAAGAAAACATCTGATTGTTTGCCAGACAGCACCCACTTTTCATAGAGCTGCAAATTTTTCTCTGTTGGCGGGATCAACCAAAATACTTTGGCACCTGAAATATAAAGTAAGAAATGTTATAACAACCATATGTAGTGTAGGCTTGGGATTGGGATCATTATAGGCTAGATGAGGATAGCTACACAATTATTAAACATTAAAAATTCCTAGATATTAATACGATTTTGTAATTTGAAGATACTATAATTGTTTTGAAATAAAAAATACATCTATAACATAACTTTATAATTAACGAAAATCATATGATTCATATGATTCCAAGATACCAATTTTTGATTACGAACAGCCAAATAAAATCTTTAGTAGACGAATCTTTCGATAACATAACAAAATATTTTACAAAGTAAAATTAAACAAAAATGTATTCGAAAGTTTAATGAAGTTGGTAAGAAGAAACTTACCCCTCAAAATGTGATACCAAACGGAAGTGCCTCCGAAATCAATATGGAAATCAGTGTAGCAGCCTTTCACTGACATCAAGCAATATTTCTGAACTTTCGGGTACATCATGTCATCCAACGCGTTGGTAGACTCAGTCTGGAAGTTATAACAAAAACCATTTTAGAACTAGAGCAATCTACGAAAATTTCACTGTAGTCCAGTTGTGTCGCCTTGACCTATCTGTGGATTTAGCTGGGGCTGATCTATTACTAAGGCTTGTATTTCATTTAGTGCGTCTCACTGGCAATGGTGAACCACAATAGCTTCCTTTTATGCTAAAATGTTGAAAATATTAATACGCCTTTGAACAGCAATCATTTACGTACTTTTCAATGTGTAGAGCTCCGAAAACAGCTCAATTTATTGATCCTTCGAATCGAACCGGATAAGTATACATACATACATACATATTCGTCCACCTTTCTCCCATTGGGGTAGGCAGAGACCACTTCATTCCACTTGCTACTATCCCAACACACTTCTTTCGCTTCATCCACACTCATCAGTCGCCTCAAACATGCCCGTCGGTTTAGGGGTAGGTACGAACGTCAAAAATCCCCTCAAATCTAAATAGCTTACTATTGCTAGCTAAATGGGTTCTCCCTTACTTGTTGATCCTTAAGATGCCTCGGCCACACAGTGTCAACCCAGTCAATCAGCCTCACAATACGAGGCGCCTGCACGTAGTTCTCAAGTCGAGTGTGAGAGAACTCTAGAGAAATGACGTTCAACAGACGCTCTTTGTTAGGATCGTCGTAGTAGCGCTGCCAGTCCTAGTTTATGGAGAGAAAGGATAATGTAGAGTAATCATTTTACTCCCGGTTTATGAATACAGAATGCAGAAAAGTCATGACAAAATAAAATTCGCAGTTGCAAAGTGTTCTTAAGTATGCTTATAGATAATAATGAATACCGCATCTAATAAAAGTCTTTCTACATTAGAATCAACAAGGTTTTGGTCAAAAGTCAAGAGCTGCAAAAACTTTTTTAAATACCTAAAACAATTTTCAGTTGAAAGTAGGGCAAATAATAACTTATCATATCCAGCAGTCTGTGTCCCAATGCTGGGCAAAGGCCTCTCTCCTCACTCCTCCTTCTTTATAACGAATGTTAGTTATTTCAGAAAATTTATTCTAGCAGAAGCTTTTCGAATATGATTTTGGGCATTCAACAGTATTCAAAATGAAAGTGCAATTATGTAACAAGAACGTTAATTGCGGTATACACAATCTATCCTGCCTATATGAAACAGTTTCATTTGGTGCTATACATCGCAACCAACCACCTACGTATTTGAAATAGAGCCTAGATTCGGATTCGCTGACCTTTAAGTACGGATATATGTAGATATAGATAGACACATGCAACTGCAGTCGCTAATCGCTATACCAGGTATGTTTGTGCCCCCTCCTACCTTCATAGTCATCTCGATATTCTTCTGTGTGTTGACGTCCATAACGTCAAGTAGGCGCCGCGAGCCGACGCACATGCGCACATCGTTCACTGTGAAGTTGCTCGTCGGCACTCTGTAAAAGACCGCCAAAATGAAGCACGAACTACACAAAGCCTTACTTACATTCGCTATTGCTGTTGCGTAATAGAGGTTTACACGAGGAATTAGGTATGAATAAGTGCCTAAGAATAATTTTACAAGTTTTTCATATATTTCTTCTTTGCATTCTTCTATTCAATTTCCAGAAAATATTTATGTAAACCTGAAAATGTTTCAATAGCCTCTTAATTACGGATTGTCAATAGTACCGAGGCCTCATCTTAAGTACCCCGTCAATAACATAATGGACGGATCCATTTAATACGCTAATGTAACAAATAAACCAATGGTCGACTAAAGGTTTCGATTTCAGACTTGTTTATAGCTTTACAAGACTGTATTGATATATTCCGACTAACCAGAAAGTAATTTCTGAATGGACTACAGAAAGAAAAAAATAATGTTCCTAACATGCTATAAAATGCCACCCCAATCAATTAAGTACATAGGTAAAAAAGGATCATTTTCATTTCACTGTTAGATATATTCATGAAACTGAAAGGAAAAACGCGACAATTTGTCCGATATAATTTCTCTCTCTAACAAATAGTAGAGCCATATTTTTCGTCTCTTTTTGCCTACGTACGGCTGCTTTACGTTTTAACTTCTACAAATTTTTAATGGCCTACTGAACTTGAGTTTAATCATTACTTGTCAAAGTTGTTATCGTAAGAATTATTGCCATATCAATTCTAGCTCCATTATTTCACTTTGTACGACAATTGTTGTTTTACAAACTTATTTTACAAATTCGTTTTTGTATTTGATGCCTTTAAGTAAGGGTCTCAAGGTTCGTAGTAGGATAAACAAAATTATAAGTTGTCGAAAAGTCGTATAGGTATACACAATTGTAATGTAAAGACCTCATTGTTTTCGGTAATAGAACCCGACGAATAAGTACCAACTTTGTTCTAACCGGGCACACACAAAAGTTGTAAATTAAAGAACCTAAGAACTGTAAACTAAGAACAAGTTCAGTGGAACCTAACTCCATTTAATTTAACGGTATTACGTGGTCCGTAAGATTTCAGTGTTGATAGATAAGAAAAATATTTAAAAAAGGGTTTTTGTCATGGAAATTGAATTTTGAGAATAACGATTAAATATAAGTATTTTACTACGTTATCGCTTTACTGGAGAAATTAAGATTTATTTCTTAGTGAAAATCAGGAAAGGAAAGGCCTACGACAGAACGTTTTCAAATACAGATTAGATAGATTTAATACTTCTTAGAAATGGCATACTGTAATAAATTACCAGATTCATTTTTATATTAAAAATTGTAACAAATACCAGCAGGGATGGGCGTTTAATTTGCTTATCTTGCAAACTAAAGCCCTCAGGAAGGCTTTAACAAAAGCACGTAGGTACTTACTTCGACATGCGATGGTTATTACGAAGTCCATAATTTATTTAGCTTTGTAAGTATGACATCACAAACATCGTGAATACTTTTGTATAACACCTATTTAATTGTACTATTAAACGGACGGTTGTTAAATAATACCCACGTGTCATGATCATCATAATGCGACGTTGTTAGAAAGGTTCCGAAGTTCCAACTGTAGCAGCTACTAGTCTTTAGATATAACGTGACGTAGATTATTTTAATTGACTGAATCGTCTAAATCGGGTATTAACGGGTACGAAGATGTACACTAAGCACGTGTTTGTTTAGGTACTTCCTTAAAAACCTTATTAAAATTCTACAATTTAATGTGGTATTGCAGTGTTTGAAATAGACATTAAAGAGTAGTTTTGTAGGAAACGACGTCATTTCTCTTAAATCTCATCCTTTCAAGTATAATAAAAATAGAGCTCCTTTTCTCTTTTTTACTTATAAGCTTATAAGTAACTTAAGCTTATAAGAACTTATAAGCCAAAAATAAGTAGCAAAATAGGTGTAAATTAGTTATCGAGCAGAGTTTTGATTTAAGGAAACAAACTGGTTAGATAAATGTTATGAAGCATTAGCTTTTCCACAACTGCCTGTAGTCGTAGATCGTCATAATCTTTGTCACTTTGACTGCACTTGGATGTAGAAGTTCTACAGCCTACAGCCACGCACGATGTTTATTAAACAAGTCTTCCTACGCGTTCACGACACGGTGCATTTGGATTTGGACTCATTGACGGACGTTTTTAAGCGATAGGAAGATTACATAATTATACCTGAGGGCAAAGCACCCGCGTATCGAGGCCGTAAGATAGCGATATGTGTCATCAAACGAAACGTATACAAACGGCATCGTTACGGAATTATTAGTGTAACTGTGACTAAAAGTAGTAAAAAAGATAACCACGTTAATATTGTATTTCAGGTTTTATGAGCTAGACGACGAAGTTTTTTGCGTTATGCGATAATATTCTAGTTACTTTTTTAACTAAATCTATTATTGTATCTTATATTATATTATAATGCTCTTGAATACTATTGCAGGCACATGATAATGCTATTAGAATAATACCACCCATATTGTGGCAGGAAGAGAAAGACAAGTCTTGTTTTGATTCGCTTAGTCACTTTTTACGACAACCACGCGGGGGAAATGTGTGCTACTATTTAGATTAGAAGCTATTAATAGACTAGCAAAATTAAGTTTCTTAAGTATGAAATACATAAAAGTAGTCAGCAATTATACTATAAAACCTAAACTCAACCTCATGCTCCACCTCTCTAAGTAATGTTATCTTATCAATCCATTACATTGTCTCAACTAGGGTAATTAGGATAAGTTTGAATTTTAACACCCTTCTGTTATAAATTCACCCAGTTAGCACTTACTAAAGCTATAAATAAAAGTAAACAAATTAAAAATTACATACCTCAAGCCAAGTCCAAGTTTGTCTTTGAACAGAAGCGGAGTAGTGAACCCATTCTTCTGCAAGTATGTCACGGTGAGGTCTGCACCATGCATTTCAATGATGGAGCCAGGGTGCTCAAAGCGGGGACTCTCCAGCTTGTCAGCCAGAGAGAACCCTCGCCCACCTTCCGCTTCATCATCTCCAAGAGCCCATTCATCAGAATAGAGCTTGCGCTGTTTGCGTTCCCGCTGACAACAAAAGTAGAATATTAATCTATTAATTCAAATAATTGTAAACCTTAAGTTGGTATGCTACTTTCCCATAATAGCTTCCACTCAGTACAATTTAAACATTAATAAATAAGTCTCAAATATCAAACCTTGCATAATATTGACCACACTTTTTTGCTAATCAAAATTGCATCATTCTTTTCTGATCTAAACTAATAGGCGTGACGACACTATGAAATAATCGAAGATTTTATGATTTCAGGGGAAAATACACATTTAAAGGATTCAAAAAACTATTTTAGTTTTATTTAAAAAATTGAGATTAACAAGATTTTCTATAAAATAAAAGAGTAAAATACTGCAATCGGCCATTTTGACTGAAACGCCAATCACAGCGCATGACGTCATACTCATGTAAACATCACTGTGTTGTTTTGACTGATTGTACGCTAGGATTGACTTTTTGTTTATTTTTGTGAATAACTACAAATTTATTATAATGGAACCAGGGTTTATCAGGGCAAACAGTTCCAATTTGCCCAGGATCGATTTGCTAATGTTATTAATAAAGTGACGAATTTTAATTTTACTTCGTTCGGGTTTCGCCGTGCAAGCTGTAACCATTTATCTCTTTTTTTTTTATGTATGGGACATGAACAAACACCTTGTTGGGTGTCTTTATTGATGTATTTTTGCACAGAGGTACTGCACACCACTTATAAACTTTAGAATTCATTTTTATCACAAGAAATACGAAACGTTTGTTTACTTTGTTGTCTAGCCGGGCGGGAACACATTTGACGTTTACAAAAGTGTGACGTCACACGCGACGCCATGACACGGAGAGCTGTTTTCACGCAGTATTTAAAAATAATTATAAAAATGGTTTTAATCTTCTTAAAACATTAGTTAAATACCGAAATAAAGTTTTTGTTGTAAACAGTAAATGTGTATCTGCATTTTGGAATAGGATTTCAAAATCTTTCGACATGCCTATTGTCTGCCAAGCACTTAACTGTCATGTGTAAGGTTATAATTATATGAGATCTATTTACAATTTACTTTTAGAAACCTGTCTTGTTGCCATATGTCCTGGAAAATTGCAGGCAGCTGTTGTATAGTGTACAGTGCATAAAGAAAGAGCTCTATTTATAGAGCAAGCACAAAATATAAGTATAATATTGAAGTTAAACTTTAACCAGTCAAATGGTACAGACAAATTCAGGTAGATAAAAATTCAAAGGCTTTGACAAAGGCCAATACTTAACAGTTCTCATTTCAATATAGATAGAGACAACTAACTGTAGCAGACTCTACCGGCTTTCACTTTCCATTTAACACTTTTTGTGGAACAAGCTTAGTACATCTCATTATGAAATTTTCTTCAGACCTGATTAATATTGTTGATGAAAATAAGCTAAAACATCTAAATATCTATAAGAGTCATGAATAAAAAGATAGGTATCGTTTTTATCAAGGTCAATGCAATGCGATGCAAGTTTACATTCGAGTGTTCTTTCTTACTCGTATTGTCTCCGACCTATCGTTAATAACAAGTTTCGCTGCGAGGGCCGCACGACTTTCATAAACAAAGACCTAGAGCCTAAATAAAATAGGGATCATTCAGAGTTACAATCGATAAGTTGTTTTTGTTTAGCGAACGAGTTATTGTACCAAGCGGCATGTAGGAAAGATTAGCCGTCCGGCGAGTAATAAAGCAGATTGCGAGGCTCGACGTGTGGTCGTAGTCGCAGTCACAGTCGCAACGCGCACGCCCTGGGCCGCCTGTCCCTCCGCCGACAGTCGCGGCCGCGGGAGGGAAACGCCTTTCGTCCCTACCGGAGGCCCATTATGCTCAGCGGCCGTCGTCGCAGCCGCGCGTCTCGCTACCTCACCCACACGATGTCGTCGTTACTTTACAATACTGAGATCTCCGAACTATTATAGATTTTGACACCTCCTCGCATGCGCGAATGCATACGGCCGCCGCGTTTCAAATCAAACTCGGCCGCGGCGGCGTGATCGCAAAAACCGAGTCCGATGACCCTCGATGATGATCATCATTCATGAGTCCCAATATTTAATTTAGTATAAGTTCCGAACACGTTCCCATGAGTTTAGCGAATCGATACACGATGCAGCGATGCACCATTTCATGTTTACGTGATCCCAGATAAAGCCACCATGGCGTCACCCGGGACTAAATACGTAAAAAATTAACTACAAACACTCACCAGTTGCCTTGCCACTTGTTTTTTGCTGTTCGGCAGTGTTTCCGACATATTTCTGTTAGTCAGAAACACTGCACAACGGAATTAGCACTATTTTACGTAAATATTTTACACGGAGCACGAGAAAAAGTAACGCAATCCACCATTTGCAACAGTACACACTGCTGCCAACATGGCGGCGAGCAATCACTCCGGTAATTTATTTACAGTTGGCAGCTCGTACGCCGCCCTATTGGTTTATTTATGAAAAACGCGGTGGCGGCAAAATTTAAACCGTCGTATTATGCTCGAGCTCGTGTTACATTACGATACTCGCATGGAGATTTATCTTTTTTTATTTTATAAATTGGAAAGTACTCAAAGTATTTATCATCACCAATACAATACCAAACTTCAAAACTAGAGGAATGGCGTAAAATAATTCTTCAAACTTGAAATTTATTTAATAACTAAAATCTATGCATAAAATAATTATATTTTTTGTATCGAAACTTGACAACGTATTAAAAACCGGCCAAGTGCGAGTCGGACTCCCGCAGCAAGGGTTCCGTACCATTCGTTTGTTGTATGGGAGCCCCCAAACCCCCCTTAATCTTTCACATCCCACAAAAAAAAAGAACAATAAAAAATGTATTGTGTCTGAGTTTATAATGGGTCAGTGCGATGTGAGAGGTTAATTTTAATTCAATATTATTATTCTACTTTTAGTATTTGCTGAGCGGCAATGGTTATACACTTGTTAAGACATCGTTTGTGAAAATTTTAACGCTCTAGCTAAAACGGTTCATGAAATACAGCTTGGTGATACACGGACAGTCGGACGGACGACGGACAGACAGATGAACAACCGAGCCTAAGTAATAGAGTCCCGACACCCTTTGGGTACGGAACACTAAAAATATTTTTTTATCGACCGAGCACCAGGTTTTAATTGCGTCAGTGCTTTCTATTTAATTTTTTTAGTTCTATCTTATAATAATTATTAATGAATAGGTATTTCGGTCGAGTAAAAATTAAATCAAAATTTCCATGGTGTCGTCACAGATTACTAGTTACGACGTTTGTCGTCTCAATGAAAATCTAAAATCTGCAAAAAACCCAAGGTTCCGGTAAGGGATGTTACCGGATATGCACTTTTTTTACTTTGCAATGGCTAACGATGACATGGCGCCTTTTCCAATACTGCCAATTAGGTATATTAAACAAGAAAAGTATTTCACGAATAATAAACTAGATATCAAAAGTTAATATTAAAATTAATAAAACAGTAATGTAATTGCTTGTCCATGGATTCACCTGCATGCAACTTTGAACTATGTTAGGTATAATATAGTCGGATCGCAACCCTTTGGTCTCCAATAACAGGCAAATATAAAATAAAATACGAACCTTGGGATTCCGTCGTGTTGTACATGTTCTTCTACCCTTCTTGCGTCCTGCCATTATCTTACAGCACGTTTGTAAGCTCGATTATTTGGAATTCCGTCGTTAAATAATAAATTTATTTCGCAAACTTTGTTCCGAACGGCGCATGGGTTTCCTACGTCTCGGTTGGGCGGCAATGGGCAATGAGGCTGCGTGTTCCCGCCAGGTCGGCGCAGCGCAGCCCCCCGCCACCGGCCGGCAGTCGCTGTGGGCGGAAAGCCCACTTATATTTCCCTAGCAGCAAGAGCTGCCATTCCTTTTTCCAGGAAATCTGGATCGAGACTATTATTAGTTTTATAAAGGGAACAAGGACATTTGTGATGCATTTTCTATGTTTTAGTGATACATTTAGGTATGTAGATAACGTACACGTGTTTACTTTTTCTGACTTTTTTGTCAAAACTTGAGATGTATTTGTCTACTAATACATAGGTATCTACCTGACCCAAAGGGAGGTAGACAATTGGTAGATAATAAAACTAGAGAGATCCCATCAAAATTTTTAATAAAATAATAAATAAAATATCATATCTAGTTAGGTACTTAATTTTGTACAATAGGAAAATTCACGGCTTAATTAAAACATAAAAAGGTTTGTGGGCGAATTTACCAGGAAGTTAGAAAGAAAGCTTCAGGCGAGACGAGATAATAACCTTTTTTAACATAAACTTGTTTTTATTTTATGCCCTTACGATAGGTACATTAACAAGTCTATTTATAGTTGCTACATGTGGAAATTTGAAAACTCGTTCAATGTATGTAGGTACAGACACTAACCGTGGAATCATGATTTATGTCTACCTACCTAAGGCTCAGTACCTACCTTAGATTAAGTAGGTACATTACGATTATGGTGATGAGTAAAAGTAGAAACAAAGCATTACTTAATTAATAGATGAATAAAATCTTAAGTGCGAATATAAACTTACAACCTACTTAACAGATTGCTTCTTATCATAATTAGTATCACAGTAAATTAAGACAGGAATTTGAAAAAGTGAATAAAATATTGACTAATATTTTTAAAAAGGACCTAGTCCGCAGCGTCTCTCAGAGTAATCCTATAGTACTTCAGAACCGGATCTTCAATAATACATTCACTGTCTATCTCTCCATTATTCTGCAAATGTCCAGTATGTCGCTGCAACCAATCCAGATACAGCTTTAAATACCTATCTCTAGGGTCCAAATCAGTATGCCCTAAACAGAATAATCTGTACGCATCTTCCCCATATTTCCCTATGCCGCAAAGATCACTCGCACGCCGCCATTTTGATGACACGAACTGGTAACTTAATTTCCAAATCATTGGCCCTCTCTTTTTTAGTCCTAAATTAATAAAAAATCTTTCTAAAGCTAAAGGATGATCGTCCAACACGTGATAAGGAGTTGGATAACTTTCAAAGAAAGTTTTCAAGTAGCGCCTGGCACATTTAGCCGAAGTTTTCGTTAAAAATATCGTTGCTACTAACATCGCCCAGGGGTTTGATGAGAATTCCTCCTCGATGACATAGTGCGGTGATATTGGCATTTCTCTAGGCGTTATATTGTAAAACGGCTGTATATCAATTTGCTCTTGTTCTTCTATAGTGAGTTGCGATAAACTTAATAAATCCGAATCGGAATCGACGGAAGTTTGACTTAAATCCTGAGATGAGTCGTCTTTTGTTGGAGATAGAGCTGAAAGTAGTCTGTTCGGGCTGGTCATTGTGAACTTTTTTGTATCTTTGAGAAAAAATCTGCTGATACAGTCTTCTTCGGACATTTTGTACCTGTAAAGAAAAAGAAACTTTCATTTAATAGTCTGTTAATCGGTAATTAATTATATTTTCAGACACCGTTTAAATATGTACCTACATAACTACTTAGGTAAGGTCTTAATAATTAGAAAAGTACGTGGAAGGTACCTACCAATAAACCAATATACATATAAGAAAACAAAAAAAGTAAACATATCCTACTAGAAATTAATAAAGTAGGTAGCTACCACAACAAAATAAATTGGTAGAAAGACAAGACACCTGCCTTACGGTTGGTTACGGATACAATACAATACAAATATTCTTTATTGCACAAAAGATATAAGGTACAGACACAAACAAGAATATAAGAAGCAACAGGCGGCCTTATTGCTAGGTAGCAATATCTTCCAGGCAACCTTATGTAACCTTATGTAGCGGATGTAGCTTGATACACGTTCTCATTGTTAATCAGGGGGCGAGGGGCGCGGAATGAAACACACGTATTGACAGTGAGATGGTCTATTAGCAACTGCTCGAATAGTACGTCTTGTGTAGGCGCAGCGTACACGATTCCTAAAACTACCTTACAATACTAACATCCCTCCACCCTAAGCCTAATGTTCCCCAAAATAGTCCTTAAAAATAAACAAGTCCCGCAGTGGGTTCCGCGGTGGAGGAGGTGGTGACTGTGTTTCGTCCGCCTCGGACGACGAGAGCTCTGGCTCAGTCTGTTGTACCTCACATCCGGTTGGGTTGTCGGTCGGGTCTTCCCGACTCTGCTCTTCTGTGGTCGACGGAGTTGAAGGAGCTGTACCCGGTTGGGCATGCTGGCCAGCACTGCTGTCAAGATCTTCATTTGTTGACAAGATTATTGGTGGTAACTCAGTGCTAACCTCTTCTGACTCATCATCGTAGCTGCAGGACGCCTGGCCGTCCACACGCTGCAACTCTTCCCCCTCATACTTCCACAGCTGGTTGATGTGTCGTCTGATGTACACGTCGCTGGGGAGGTCCAACAGCCGCACTAGGTACATGGCATTCCCAATGGCGTCTTCCACTACTCCTTTCACCCAATAAGTTTTTTGCTGTCTGTATTCCTTAACTAAAACTACGTCACCTTTCACTAGCTTTATTTCTCTTTTTCCACTGTAGTTTTTAACCTGTGAGCACTGTTTCTCATTCACTACGCGTTCAAGGTCGAGGTCAGATGAGTTAGGCTTGCTTACAGTTAACATGTCAAGTCTATTCCTAAGCTTACGGCCGAATAGAATTTCTGCGGGCGATCTGCCTGTGGTACTATGTTGCGAATTTCTATAGTTAAATAGAAATTCATTCAACTTTAACATTATATCTTTACAATTAATTCCTGTCATAATTAATGATTTAATGGCCTTCTTAACGATCTTAACACTACTCTCAGCTTGCCCGTTACTACTCGGATTGTATGTTGGGGACGTTAAATGTTGTATGCCGTTCTGTTTACAAAACTGTACGAACTCCGAGGAAACGAATGAGGTGCCGTTATCAGTACAAATCACTTTAATTAACCCAAATCTACTCATTATTTCACATAACTTACCTATAACAACCTTTGTTCCGTACCCCGTGGATACATCAAAACATTCCAACCATTTCGAGTACGCGTCCACAACAATTAGGTATACTTTACCATTAATTGGTCCGAGAAAATCTAAGTGGACTCGATACCAAGGTTCTGGCGGGAACGGCCATGGTGTGAGAGGGGCACGGCGCGGGGTAGGGCGCAGGGTCTGACACACGTCGCACGACGATACGAACCTATCGATATCAGCTGATAAGCCTGGCCACCAAAACCGGTTTCGCGCTTCGGACTTCATTTTATTTGTACCTAGATGCCCGTTATGTAGTTCACTTAATATTTTCTTTTGTAAACTCGCTGGAATTACGATCTTAAATCCGCGAACTAAACATAACCTTTCCATTGCTAATTCAGCTCGACACATATAGTACGGTTTTAAATCATTATTTATCCTACTTTGGGGCCAACCTGCATTGACAAACTTACATACAGACGAAAGTACACTATCACTCTGTGTTTCCCTAGCAATATCAGATATATTTATGAATGGTTCCTCGCTGCCTCCGTTGTATACAAAGTTTATGTAAGTTGCCGTATCCATATGCTCGACTTCATTTTGATCTACCTGGTTTAGTTTTGATGTTGACCTGCTTAGGAAGTCTGCGGCGTTCTGACTGCTCTTTATGTATTCAATTGTAAAATTATAAGAAGTTAGGTAAATTGCATATCTCTGTAAGCGGTTGGCAGTTACTTCCGGTATACCTTTATCGGAATTGAAAATTGATAGTAAAGGCTTATGGTCTGTTCTTAATATAAAAGGAGTTGACCTACCATATAAGTACTGATGGTACTTCCTTACACCAAAAATAATAGCGGTCGCTTCCTTCTGTATCTGACTATAATTTAGCTCTGCTTTGGACAACGATCTCGACGCATAGGAGATGGGGCGCTCGACGCCGTCGGCCGCCACCTGCGACAGCACAGCTCCCAGCCCGTTCGGTGACGCGTCCACCGTCAGGATCAGCTTGGCCAGCGGGTCGAAGTGAGCTAACGTTACGTCAGATACCAGGTCGCTTTTAATTCGTGAAACCGCGGCTTCGTGTTCCGTGTTCCACTGCCAAACTACATTTTTCTGAAGCAAATTATGTAACGGACTTAATACACAAGACGCGTTTTTAATAAAATTCCTATAGTAGTTAACCATGCCTAAAAATGATTTCAATTCTGATACGTTGGTAGGTGTTTTAGCTTTAATTACTGCTTCTATTTTTTCTTGACACTTGTGTAGGCCCTTACAATCTATTTTAAATCCTAAATAAGATACTGATTCTTGAAAAAGTTTACATTTATTCTTTTGTAACACTAATCCTGATTTTTCTAATTTCCCTAGGACTTCGCTCAGTCTATTCATATGCTCCTCTTCGGTGCAACCGGTAACTAATATGTCATCTTGAAAGACCAAAACACCTTCAATCCCTGCAAGTACCTGTTCTAGGGCTCTCTGAAAAATTGCTGCTGAGCTAGATAGGCCGAATACTAGTCTAGTGAACTTAAATAAACCCTTGTGTGTATTTATGCAAGTGAGCAATTGTGAATCATCATCCAACACGAGCTGATTATAAGCTTGCGACAGGTCTAACTTAGAAAATGTTTTCCCACCATGAAGTTTTGAGAACAACTCCTCTATACGCGGTAAAGGATATTTATCTACTACCAGTTGTTTATTCAAAGAGACTGAGTAATCAGCGCACAGACGGATATCTCCATTGTTCTTAAGAACGGGAACTATGGGGCTAGCATAGTCCGCGTTGCCGACGGGTACCAGGATACCTACTTTAACTAATCGATCAAGTTCGCGTTCCACCTTTTCTCTTAAAGCAAAAGGTACTTGTCTAGCTTTGAAAAAGACAGGCTTAGAGTCTGGTTTTAAACGTAGCTGGACTTTAAAACCTTTCAGACAACCTAGTTCGTCTGAAAATAATTTAGGATACATAACGGTCATACGTTCCAAGTAGTCCGTACAGGTATTAACAGATGTTATTTGTAAGCCAAACTTTGAAATAAAGTCCCTACCTAACAAACAAGGGCCTCCTCCCTTAGCAACATACAACATCAAGTTCTCCGTTCTCGATTTGTACGTAAAAGGCAAGATGAGAGTACCTAAAATTATAATGTTGCTACCATTATAACCCTGCAAAAGTACTTCACTTGGCCTTAATGCGATGTTTTGAAAATGTTCATCATAAATTCTGTCAGGAATTAATGTAACCGCGGATCCGGTATCAATTTCAAAACAAATCTTTTGATTATTAACCAGTACAGATGCCCGCATCGGCTCACCGCGACTAGATGAGATGTTGCAAATGACATTTCGCTTACCGTCATCACCTAGATCATCTACCTCAACCTCAATGAAGTGTTGCTGCACTTTATTGTTCGGGCAAACCCGCCGCAGGTGCCCGAGGATGCCGCATTTATTGCACTTGTACTGCTTGTAGCGGCACTCCTCCACCCGGTGTCCCACGTTGCCGCACACAGAGCACGTGGTTGAATGCGAACCCCGGCCGGCCTCCGCTACCGTCCTCGGCGGTGCACTGCCACTGGTTCGAGGACCCCGCGGCCGCGTGCCGCTGCCTGTGCCAGCCGCCATCTTGTACACCGGTACCTCGACACGTGGCGGGGCTCCGGGCGCTGCCACCGCCTGCGCCGCTCCGAGCCGAGCGCTCCGTATGGCCTGTGCTGTGTCCAACGCTTTGCTCAGCGTCAGCTCCGCCATATCCATCGTGAAGAGTTTATCCCGCTCACGCCCCGGTTGCATGCCGAGCACGAAGCGGTCCCGCAGCAGCTCGTTAAGACAGGCCGCTGGGAACGCACAATCCACAGCGAGCCCGCGCACCCGCGCTGCCCACTGTGCAAGGTCTTCCGATGCTTGTTGAGTTGCTAAATAGAACGCGTTCCGTTCCGCGAATCCACACTTAGCCGGCTCACAATGGTTGTCCAGTAGTTCCACTATCGCGTCATATTCTAACGTATTTAATTTTACTGGTAACGCTAAATCCCTTAACAATTTAAACGTTTGTTCCGTTAAACTACTGAGTAACACTGCACGGCGCTTTACTGTCGTTTTGCTATCCACTTCTAGATCGTTCGCGAGAAACCATTGTTCTAGCTTGTCCTTAAAGACTGTCCAGTCTTGGTTTTCGTGATTAAAAGTGCCTAAAGTTCCAATAGATACTTTCGCCATGTTTACGTAGCTAAATACAAGTACTCGCACTCCCGACCGAATAAAAAATTTGCACGCGTATCGGGCCGCCAAGTCGCCACTGTTAATCAGGGGGCGAGGGGCGCGGAATGAAACACACGTATTGACAGTGAGATGGTCTATTAGCAACTGCTCGAATAGTACGTCTTGTGTAGGCGCAGCGTACACGATTCCTAAAACTACCTTACAATACTAACACTCATACTGTAACCTTTTCTGTTCTGATACGGGTACGTACTAAAATAATTACCTAATACACATATAATGACCCCTCAGGACAGGACTCAAACCTAAAACTCGTTTGGAAGCTTTCTGCGTAAGGTTAAGGTAAAACCAACTTTACGCGCTGTAGTATTAGATCACCGACAAAAAAATATACTTAGATAATGATTGATAAAAGCATTTGGGTTTTTACATCTAGGTACTTAATCAAAAGGATTCGTTTCTAAGAATTGTATTGTTATAGTAACTATAAAATAAGTAAATATCTACCTAATAAAAAATTACAACGAGCAGCTGAGTAAATAAAGTGTACAAATTATAGTACGAGAATTTGTAATCAATGATGTGAAACCGGCAAAGCTTGACATTATTTTACTTAAATGTATTAAGTAATTATTATTTAAAACCTAAAACCCTGATTTTATTTACAAACGTCACAATACATTGTCAAGTTTATTTTTATTAGACGAATGATAAACTAGAGAGTCTGTACGCGTTTTATTTCACAATGGAGTAGATGCCTGAACAAATAATTGCAATATTTGTATGCACGTCGTACAGGTAAATGCCCTTTTATTTGTTTGGAGGCTTTAGTCTATCAGTTTTCTATGTTGTTTGTTGGTTGGATGCCAGTACAATGCCCTTGACCTACCCTT
This sequence comes from Anarsia innoxiella, assembly GCA_947563765.1. Lineage (NCBI taxonomy): Eukaryota > Metazoa > Arthropoda > Insecta > Lepidoptera > Gelechiidae > Anarsia > Anarsia innoxiella. Next base: position 3,652,980 of record OX387410.1, on the reverse strand, counting down.
TGCATTGATTATTAAAAACTTACATCATACGACTAGATATGTTGATATTAGGAATTGACAAAATGTAGAGTCTTTAGATAACGCTCTTCTAATTATAGAAAAAAATGTTTAAGTTTAATGAGATACCTATCGCATTTCTTTGTATTTTCTATGCGTTGTTATCTATAAACCTCTTCTTGCAATAAAATATCAAATGAAAAAATAATATCAATTTCATTGAATATCTCCCCTAATTAACACTCATAATATGGGAGTACGAAGGATTGTACCAAGGCTCTATCAGTCGTGGTTACCAATAACTTAATTACTATCTAATAATAAAATACGATTGGAAAGCATTCCGTTCATGTTGATCGATATATTTCCATAACAAACGCATTTATGTTCCTCAACTGTTATAAAAGCCAGATGTATGTAAATTAAAATGTCTTTGTTTACGTAACTGGAATCCAATGCGTCACCATCACTTAACTATGAGTTCATTATTTATTTGTACCTTTAAGAATTAAGATTAATACGACAAAAAATGAAGATGTTAAAATTTTGCTTAGCGAGCGTGGGAGGAGAACATAACAATCGTAAAACGAACTCTGTATCAGTATAAAACACCGTCAAATTACGATGAGCTTTAACACAAAGAAGAAATAAATACTGTAACGTAATTGTAAGTACTTGTTGTATAAGCTACTTGGAAATGTCAGAGGTCTCAGTTAACTTGTCGACGTCTAGCAAAGTGTCTTAGCGGCAGATTAGTGTTTAACCCGATACTTAACTTGATGTCAATGTCAAGTTAACACACTCAAAGCTAACTACAGTTAGTACCTGTTAAAGTAAATATTGTAAGTTAATTGTAGAGTGAGTAATATTGTAACATCTACTAGTAAACACGTCGCGTATAAGTTCCTGCAACATTAATGTAGAGTCGACAAAGATCTTAAAACGCGTCATTAAATTTAAGAAGTACATTTTTTTATTCGTAGCGCCTAATAACCTCCCATTACGATTCAATTTACGACTGATATAAAATTCGTCGAAAGACACACTCACATAAATAATTGCGTCTTATTATGAACTGCCCTCGTAGTAAGTAGGTAAGTAAGTAGCTAGGTGAATTTCATTAGTATGTATGAAGTATCTACAACACACCTGCCTGCCAATTGAAGACTGTCGACTGCAAAAAACAATAGGTTGATTGTGTGACAATGGAAATCGCATGCAGAGCTGAATATGCCGCTCGGATAATCGTTCAGATGATACCTCTTTAATGTCAGACGTTTGATCGCGAATTACCCGAGCTTAGATTACATTCACTGCATTCTGGACGTATCCGCTTCTGCTTTTCTTCGCCAGCGGCGGCGGCCCAACAAACTTGCTTTCGCGCCGGTTATTGCGAACCGCTGCAGCGCCGCGACACCACGTCTCTCGCGCGCTCCTACCACACACAATTAAAAGAAAAACAAAACAATCGATATCGATACGCGAGTCGAGTTTTGAAAAAGTTACACTGTTTACAAAACGGCGACGTCGCCCGCGTGGAATTATCCAGTGTTCGGTATCGAGACGACATCGTGTGTCGGATTTCTAGTGGTGTACCTACCCAGTGTTGCATTTTCAGTGTTTGCGGGAAGTGCCACTAGTTGAACTTTGTTTCTGGAAGGTCAAGGAGCGAGCAAATAGGTGCGGCGATCGATCGCGGACGGTAAGTCGATTCTGGCTTAACAATATTACTACTCAACTCTACCGGTAGTTTAGTACGGATAAGTACTTAGTACGTGTCCATAAATACGTTCTGGAACCCTTTAGAAATCAATCGTAGAAAGTTACAGATAAGTCAAAAAAGCGGAAAAAGCGGTGTGTAAAAAGCGGAAGAGTGTTTTTAAACGGGATCTAGTTAGAATACCAACTATGGTTTTACGGAAAATGTGTTTCGAATCGATTAAAACCTATTTCCCGCATAATCGCAATTTCATTTCGTCTGTGCACGTTTCATATACTTAAACATTAGTGGTGTTATATAAACGAACGAGTGTTTAAAAACGTGTGTAGTTCAACTAGAAATTTCGAGGTCCGACTCAATTAGAATCATCAAACCATGAAGGCAATTTGAAATATCACTCATAAACTTTGACTTAGGAACTATGAATTACTTAAACCTCAAACTACTAAAGGTTAAAAACTATTTACCTAGAAGACTAGATAATTATTCATATAAATATAAACTGGCTAAAAAAACCGACAATACAACGCTGCCACAAATTGTAATCCTTAAACTTAAACCCAAAACAAAAAAGCGGTAAAAACCGATTATATTTTACATTATTCACCGCATCACATTTTTACAAAAATATACTTTGTACTGAATAAAAGTGATAAAAAATAACTGATGAACAATTATCTGTGTCGGGAACTAGTAAATTAATGATAGAACTCGTGGATAGAACAAAGTCAATAAATACCTAGCTCACGCGATCACCAGTCTGTGCAAGTATCTATCTTAGATTATTTACTCAGTTAATCGTTATTATCTGAAGCTAATAAAACAAGAATATCGCACAAAGCATCCAAAACAAAATGTCCGGTTCTAATTAGGAAAACAATATTAAAAATAAAATACAGTCATAATTACTTGTTATTTTATTAGTAACCTAGAGACTCCCACTGCTGGGCAAATGACTAGCAGCTATTTCCAGTATGGATAGAGACGTCGTCGTCGCAAAACGATCCAGTATTTCCTTTTAGTAAACTAAATAAAGAGTTAACTTAGCAGCACATTTCCGAGATCCATTAAACATGAATTGGCGAGCTCTATGCAGAGACTTAGTAGAGAATGTTTATTACTTAATGATGTTCGCAAACGAAGCCAGCATCATTTCTCCAAGACATTTAAAAAAAGGATTTCTTTTATATATCTATTCTTTGTCCATGGTTATCAAAGAATATGTCTCTTAATTAATACCACATTAATACAAATAACTTTTGCTATTTGACCAAGTTAGAAAACGCAAAAAATATCGATGTAGCTCATAGTGGCAACAAAAGCATATTAGAAGTTAAAAACATGTTATTATATTCTTCTTATCATACCAATCAGATATAAAGGCCTATACTTGTCCTTCAATCATAGGTAATCACAAGAAAATATGCGATATAAGTATCTAAGAATTTCCCAAACGATCGTGACTAAAGAAGCTGTGATTTCTTACAAAAATAATATTATGTTAATATTTTATTGTACTACGGAGACAATAAAAGAATAATTTTAATTAAAACTCGACTTTAGACATAATAATTCATTATTATCTTTAATATTTCTGTATGACTGCTTATTATTCCAGTTGATAAAATATTATGTGCATAAAATTACCAAGCAGTTTCAGCAGATTTGAGAGTAGGTTCCTTTGTTAGGATTTAAAGTTAAATAACAAGTAAGGTTTAACCAAATTAGCATATATGTATTTAAAATAAGTAATAATCTATAAGGTGCCTTAGCAAATGTATCTAATTACGCGTATTTATAATTATTTAAAACAATTGGCTATTTATCCAACCAACAAACATAATTAATTACCTATTATTTTATTCTTTTTTCAACTTATTAAATTATAATAAAGAGGACTTACAGGTTACACGTGTAACAAAACAGAAACTATTGAATAAGTAGGTATTAAATAATAATAAAATTAATAAAAGAAGTAGCAGTTTGTAATTGTTTCTTTTTGTATTTTAATTTGTTGTGTGAATTAAATTTTGTAATTAATAAAGGATCTTTTTATAGTAGATAGCAAGGTTAAGATTAACACTTAGGTGTATGAGAAATACTGCTCAAAAACATTAAACCTTTGTTACCAAGAGCACAGAATACCTAATAGTAGGTACCAAGAGTCAAAAGTTCAGTTTCATACAACGTTATTATTTTCAAATTCAGATTTTATCCGAATGCAGCCACTACCGGAACAAATTGCTTCGTACCTCACATTTTAAATACACAGTACAGGTTAGAGTGACCTTCAAAGAATTCAAAATTTAGCCGTTTAAGGGCATTGATGAAATTTGACGTTATCCAATGGTAATAATGGAACCGGTTGCGGCTAAGTACCGGATTTTTTATGAATTCCAAAAGGTGCAATAACTTTGTGCAATCTCAAAAGGATTTTGAAATAAGTTCTTCGCTAATACAAATATGTGGAAATGCTTTCATATATCTTCTGGTCTGGTTTTTTAACTGTGACCGAGAATACATCTTACATAGGTATGTAGGTACCCATAATATAATAATCACTCTTATGTCTTTTTTGAGTTGTTCAGAATCTCTTATACATCGCTGAAGCTACATCTGGCAAACGAACCAACAAAACTACTTATATTATTAAAAAAATATCTTTAGAGCCTTAAATATCGAGAGTTGTAGCCTGGTAGGTACCTGATTCGAACAGGAAATCACCTTCTTTGTGTAGTAATTTTATTGCGGACCTACTTCGAGTTTTATTAGTTGACGTGTGCTAGAAAATCCTTTTTTTATCTTCCCCCGTTAGCTGTAACGTTAGATTCAACTTCATCTTAATGGTAAACTTTTTGTTCAGTTTACTTACATCATTCGCTCAGATTTGATGATTAAAAATAATATTCAGGTAGATATTTATTTATTTCATGTTTGTAACAACGAATGTTTTCAGTTGAGATGGAAAATGACAATTAGGGAAGTACATTTTTAATCACATTTCAATACTAAGTTCATACAAGTAGTTGTTTACAAATACGGTTTATCATAATAACGTATATTTTTTATGTATTTACAAACTAACGCACGTATTTTAAAGTATCACATCAATCACTGGGATGATATTTAATAAAACTTACAAATGATAGATAATAATAAAAAAATCGTCACTAATGACAGGCGATGACGTCAAAAATGAAGAGTTGCGATATAAAGATCACCGGTTTTACACCGGTCGGGACGTTAAACACTTGAGTTTTAACTTTTAACTCATTGCATCACGTACACAAGACTTACTACCTATAGTAAGTCACCTGGAGAGAGTGCGACTGCGAGTGCAACAGTCGCAAGTGAGTCACGTCTGCTATGCTAACATTTGGAGGACATAAAGCCGTGAGCTTCCCGTGACACTACGGTACACTAGTAGGTACTGCTTCCCGTGACTTCAAGGAAAACCCCAATGAAGTGCGATTATAAACTAATCTTACTTGGATTAGAACTAATTTGGTTGTTTCCTTTTTCCTAATTCTCTGATGCGAAACAATGACGAGTTGAACCGTGGACTGAGACATCTAGCTTAGGTGTTAGAATTAATGCCGATTTATTGCAATGACATCCAGTTTCTGAAAATTAAGGTAATTGTCCATTAAATAGATATCAGCATCCTTTTTAGTATTTTCTCAAAAACAGGTCAGTAATTATGCAATACTTAGATCGTTTAATTTAATGAGGTAAATCTTTGATAATAGACAATCGGTTGATCTAAGTACCTACCGATAATTACCTACCTAACGAAAACACAGAGACAGAGTAAAGCCAAATTATAGCCAACACAGTTCGCATGTACTTAGTATAAACGCCAGTGGCAATGCCACGGTTCGCCAATAATGCCATTTGGCTGTATCACATCGTAGAGTTCCATTAACGGACGTAGAGGGATTATAGATTCAACATATCTCCTATATCGGCGAGTAACAACGGCTGACACATTTCACGAAACTCATTTAACTCTAAGAGTATTTGAGCATTGCATAGGTGTTAGATAAAATTAGAGTATTACCTAATCTTGTCACATAGAGTAAGTACCTATTTAAATGTTTACTAAATTACAAAGTCAGTTTAGTTTTACCGAGTATCTGCCTACTGCGTACACTTTTTTCCCACATGAGGCATCATCACGTTCTTCATTGTTACAATATAAAAATACTTCCTAACGATAAATATGATTGTAATATTCACAGCAAAAACAAACACATTAAAATGATTAAAAAGGCATAAACACTGTATTCATGTATTTATCACACTAAAATGACTTACATTTACGTTAAAATATAAAATTACTTACAAAATAACATTGTTACAAAAAGGAAATGGAATGTTCCTCGTAGCAACGAATTTATTTATGTAATATGTTTTTTGTTTTGTATTAAGTACTTATTTGCAATATTAGAATAGTTTTCTCAAATATTAATGTACATAATATTATATTGATATTATGTTTGTTACCTTAAAACCCCTTACCGTAATTTCATAACCGACTATGAAGTAATGTAGCAATAATAAAAGTTTCTAATGATCTTTTGTTTAGCAGTGGAATTATTACGTGTTAACAGATTAATAGTTGGTAAATAAGTAACTGAAAAAAATATTGCAGACAACCTACTTGCTAGAGTCACCTCTTAAAAACTAACTTCGTAAACTTACCTATCTGAAACTTTTTGACAGGTAGGTACATAAATAAATGCCAATGCAGTCATCTAAAATCGATTAAAAAATTTGATCAGGAAATCGATTTTATTCACATACCAGTACGAATATCCGTGAAGATTAAAAAATCGAATCTTTGTGTATAACATGCGTCATAAAATACCAAAACCACAATAATCATGTACCTAGGTATCTAGTGAGTTAAATATCGATAAATGAACAATAGAAGGACCGTTACGTAGGAATAACACATTAAAATAAAGTGTTAAAATAATTTATGTCGTACATAAAACAACAGCTGTACATTTTCGTAGGTAGTAAACAAAATGAAATACATATTATGTACAAGTAAGTAATAAACATAAATAGATGCACAAAATAAGGAAAATCTAAAATCAAAATAAGAATATCTAAGATGTTTTCGATTTCCTTGAATCATTCACACAATACCGGCGGTAATGTGAAGTTACTAACAGTTTTTGTGGAACCTAAACAATCATCGTGATGTCTAATCAGACACGTTTTTTGTTACCTACCTATCAAAAAACATAAAAAAAGCTCTCGTGTGTGGTTGTTGCTATGTTGTAGGATGTTGCTAAATTATGGGTTCTCGCTATCGATTAAAATCGATAAGGCGAGACTTAAACAAAAATGGTAACATAATTATGTAAGGAAGGATGTTACAAGATTAATCGATCATTTGTAGCTCGACGTCATCTGATTTGTTGATGTTGAAACTATCGATTGACATCGACTAATCAAAGTTAAGTACCTATTCATAGTCAAGTAAATTACTAACTTTATAAACGTCGGAAGGATAATAAACAAGCAAATAAATCAATTATTATAACATTCTATTCTATGAAGGTAATCATGAAACATAAAATGTTGTTTATCGAAGAAAATAACAAGGCAAAGCGTAAGAAATTGTTACTTAATTTAAGGAAGTTTTTACTTAGCAACGTAAGGAACTCTGTTTACAAATGGTTCCGAATTTAGGCCGAGATGTGCCGTAGGTTGTATGAGCAGGTTCATTAAAATGTCCAAGAAAAAAAATTGTTTAAGATGCCTTTTGAAATCTTTCAAAGCGTAATTGTATATTCGGGTGAATGACCGATCATCCTTGCTTTTCTTTCAAGAGAGCAAAATTGTATCTATTAAGATAGAAATAGGAACTGTGTTTATAGGGATTATAAGAAAGTGTAATCTAGCTGTCTTCGTTTATATAATTGAATTCATTGTAATAATTAAAACAAACATTATAAAGGTAACTATTGTTATAAAATATTGAACCTTACATTTTTCTCAATAAACTAACTTTTCCACATTATAATACTTATAACACCTATTAGGTACCTAGAGTACCTACTATCTAAAGGGCCTTCAACTCGCAATCTTATAGGAAATAGCTTAATTCCTTAAGCAATATGTTATTGTAAGCATCTGTCACAGCTCATCCTGTTTGCAATGAGAGAATACAAACGTGTTATTAGCACAAATACCCGTTGTCTCTATGGACTGTGTAAGCGAAGAAGGCCGCCAACTACGATTTTCCTATTGGTAAGAGGATTCAAAACAACATTCACCTACACAAAGAACTAAACGCGGCATACGGTTATTGCCTATTAAATAGAATAGTTTTAGTCTTTAATATTTCATATACCTAGGGTACTCTCCTTTTGGCTTTGACGTAGTCGATAGTAAATATGATGACCTCTGATTGTCACATAATACGTACTTAAATTCTGAACCATCACGAAAATGAGAGTTTTTTTAGAGTGCGTATTGTTCCTGATAGTTTAATATCTGGTAGTTTGTAGCTAAGCTAGAGCAAAAAAAAACTATTGTTACTAACACAAACACAATTAATTACTATTGGTATCTAAGAAATTATTCCTATAATGAATATTCTTACACACGCAACAGATAATCATTTTAATTGAATCTGCATTAATTAAAATAAAACTAAGTATTTATGAAGAATTATTTTTCTTCACAATGCAACAGTCGAAATCTGCCCGAATTTGTGCATAAGTTTAAAAGTTGGAAGTACTTGTGGAATTGTGTCAAAAATTTATTGAAAAATTTATTAAACTACGTCGCAAGATATACTACGTATCGTTTCCATGAGTGGCTTTCCTTTTCTCTTATCAAAGTCTGAAGCTGCAATAATATTTTTATAGCATTCACTTCATCCACGCTCAATCGGAAACCACACACATACAAACTGTATCACGTTTAAAACACGTTCGTAGGAAACACGTGTTTAGATTAGGTATATTTGTGAGCGAGATCAATGGGCGGTGAAGTTTTGCAAAGAACTTTTGTTTAAGAACCTCAAATACAAATATTTTTAAGTAGGTATTACGAAAGTTGGCATGATTATTAATTTTAAGGAGTTTGAGTGTAGGTACGTACCTACGCCTTTTAACCTTGTTACTGCTATAGATGATGTATACCTACTTATATGTATGTATTTGTAATTATCATTATGCCTTTTTTCATACATAAACCAAAATACTTAGTACCTACCTAAATGAATCTCATACCTAAGTACTTATTTTTTGTAATCTTATAGTACCTAAACTGTGACAGATTGATTACTTTAGCTTAGTAACAAACTGTAGGCGCACGCACGTGACAATGACACATATAGCAGACGTTTAGTAAATAAAAATGTAGTTTATGCCACTAGTCCAAGCGCATAGTTATCATCACAAATGGCGACATATAAGGAAGCTACTTCAAATTAACATTTGTCCGATACATGTCTGCTAAAACATGCTGTTAATTAAACAAGTTGTTATTGCCATAGTCGATGTTGAAACTAAGACAACAAAAGAAATAGGTACCTATGGGTGTTACTTTATTAGATCAAGAGCAAAACAGTTTCAGTTCACAAGCTGAATAGGTACCTACTACCTACCTACCTATCTAATTGCTTTAAAAAATACTTCCCGTAATAAATAATGCTTAAGGATGGTCAAAAATGTTTCTATGAGGACCTAACTACGCTACTTACAATCATCTAAAAAAGTAACTGTAAATGTCTAAAAGAATACTTGTTTCTATCTGTAATCATTATGTCTACAGCCCGCTAAAACTAAGTTAAAACCTCAGTAATATGACCGTGCGTATTGTCCAAGCTTCACTTTAACTATGGCGAATCGTATATATCCAGTTTTGTGATCTTTAAAGGCGAAATGTTTAGTTGTTAATTAAATAAACGAGACCAGCTTGGAAGCTATTGAAGTTACGTTAAGGCTTTTCCGCTACGATTTGACAAAGTTATAATATTATAAATAACTACAAATACCTACATCGAAACATCATAATGATTTCCTTAAGTAGTAGCATAAGTAGATACGTAGGTAACTAATTACCTACTTATTAAGAGTTTCAACTTTTAAGCACTGAAGTTTACCTACTTTCTAACAATAAGTACCTATACCTATTTAGTACGTATATTCTGTTGGATCATGGATAGGTAGACCACTGACGTATGAAAGCTGCTGTAACTGTAAGCTATGAGGTAGACATTTAAATGCAGTTTGTGCAAATCTCTCTTCTTTGCATGCTACAATATCTACTTCACTTTGTAAAATCTAAGCACTAAAAAGCCTAGTTCCGGGAAAGACGAGACCAGAGGTCTTTCCCTAACTAATGACTATTGTGGAAATTCCTTCCGAAATGACGGATTGTTAATAGACTACAAATAAGTAAAAAATTATATTTTTAGCTTAAGTTAGAACATCTTAGATGAGTAATACAAGGAAGGAGCGACAAGAAAACCCACACGAAATACTTAGTTTACTTACGAATTAGTAATGCGCCACTAAATAAGTCGTCAATGGATGTTTATGGAAATTATCTGATACATGTATAAATTCTACGAAATCTGTAAACAAGGTAATTACCGAATATTAGTATATCATGTAAGGTGATCGATCACTAAATATAAATAACAATTTGTAACGTTCAGGAGGTAGACAAACGTATGCGGTAAGTATGTATGACCCGCCCGCCCGCCTTAGCATATTAATTAACCATTTCATTTTGTGGATAGTAGGTATACAAAACAACACAAATGATTTTATCCTATTGAAAGGATTGTGCAAAAATTAAAGAAATCATTTCGGAACCATAGAAATGTAACAACGTCACTTGTACTCAACTTTAATCAGCCTATTTTTCACTCAGTAAAACAAATATGTAGGTAAGTATATTAAAAAAAATCTTTATTAAGTAGCAACCTAAATTAACTAAAATCTTGGATTATTTCACCAGTGGTTAAATGCTCGAAGGCTTAAATTCATTCTGTTTTTGGTTGGATCAAACATTTTTCCACCGCCACAATAATTGTTAAAACTACTTAATAAGCAAATAATTTTAAGGCTTGCCACACAAAAAAAATCTGTCATTTTCTTTCGCTCTTCAGATTTTCTTTCATTCATTCGTTCGTTCCCTTCACTCAATCGTTCGAGTTCGTGAAAAATCTGCGGCAATAATTTAGCAATTTTCTGGTTGTTTTCAAGTAATTGGTATAATAACAATACTAAATACGAAAACTATTGACTAATCTCGACAATCAATAGTTGTATTCGCAGTTTTAAGAACCGACAGAACATCTCGCCATGTCTTCATACAAAGTAAGGGTTTTCGCATTTTGTTTAAACTGTTTATTATGTCAGTGCAATATTTCCGAGATTTATTTTAATTAGACGTGTGTAGATTGAAAGTAAATCAATAAAACTTCACTAATAAAGACACTACCCTGGTTCGTATCGAAGTTTTATAAGTAGGTACCTTTTGCAATAGGTAGGTAGGTATATCAAATAATGCTATAAATCGTTCCCTAACAATTTTAAAATATTTTTTAGCCCATTGACTCAAAAAGAGAGGAATTTAGACGTTATTTAGAGAGAGCAGGTGTGATGGACGCTCTTACGAAGGTATTGGTTAGTTTGTATGAAGAGCCTGACAAGCCTGAAGACGCTTTGGAGTACGTCCGCAAGCATCTGGGCACGGATGGAGGGGAAGATGAGTTGGAAGCTGCAAGAGCTCGCATTGCTGAACTTGAAGCAGAAAATGCACTTCTCAAAGGAGATGCGGCACCAACGGAGGGATAATCTTTACTTCTTTACTTATAGTAATAAATGTTCAATTATAATGATCTCACTACTTAAATAGATAAATGATCTCAAATAGAGAATATTCCTGTTGAACATGAGATGTATAACATTAGTTATGTTTACTGAGAGTAATATTTTTGTTATGATTTAAGGGTATTGAGTTTGCAGTGCAAGGAGCACTATTAAATTTTCTGTTCAATGCATTTTGTTGTTTTATTGAAAATAAATTGTAGTCCAGATAAAGATTTAATATTTCAAATAAAAAATCATAAATGTTTGATCGATACATAGATACTGTTTCCAAGGCTACAAGTTGTAAAACAAAATTCTTAGGACAAAATAAGTTACAATTAGTTTGACCAGTATGTAACTTATTTTGTCCTAATTTGGTTTTTTTGTCTGTGATTATCTCGCATTTGGCTAAACCAAATTTGATTTAGTTTTTTGTTTCTGTTTTCTATGGTAAAGGTAGTTACAATAATGATGTGGCTCATTGGTCGTTGACGGTCAAAAAAAGTTAAAACTTCCCCACAGACATATAAAACTACTTTCGTGAACTTCCCAATATAAAGTTCCAAATATGAACTTTTGTGTATCCTAACTTAATGGCAGCCTTTTAAACTAAATTCCAGAGCAAAGCTGCAAGCTTGCAACCCATTCTTTAGTATTGCCATTACCCATACATGTTGCCTCATAAAATAATAATGGAAAAAGTTAGCCAAATAGTTATTTGCGTTACTATGATAATATTTAAAAAATGTTTAGTGTTTTATTATCAAATAGAAGGTGGAAAGAATACACAATACTAAAACTAGGTACGTATCTACTTTAGGTCACTGGTAAAATTACACTTTTTGAATAAAACTTACCAGATTTTTGGAAACTATGTACCGGAGAATATTCCGCTAGCGTAAAGTGATACTGAAGTATTTGGAAATACTAAATAAGCGAGCACAATAAATTATAAAACAAAACCCAAAATAAAGCAAAGTAGAAACTGCAATGCAATACAACTTGAATGAAAACAAATAAATGTCAATCTCAAATGCATCCGTCATTTTGAATATGACATAATAGCTTTTTATTTTTGGCTTGACAGCAATTTTAAAACTTTTTCTTTTTGAGAGTGTTGCTAGGAACATGATCACTTTTTTAAATGTCCCATTTTTTTATTACAGATATGACCGTTACAACTCGAATTATGAGCAAAATTTGAACGATGTTGGAAGTACCAGACAACGTAAGTATTTAATTTAATCATATAATAAAACATTTTTGTTTATTAGTACAAATTTAACTAGTTCTCAAAGCTTTCGGCTTCATGGTAGATAGTAGGTAGGTAGGTAAATCTAGCTAGGCGATATAATAATCAACAGGTAGATCATGAACTCATTTGTCTAATCAACGAATTTTGTCTCGACTCCAACTTTTAATGATAAGTAAGTACCCTACTTACGTAGGTATACAATACAATACCTTGGTCAGTGCCTATAGGTATCACGCTGCATTTGGCTGCAGTCCAAACTGCCCCTGCGATTGTCTAAAGATTATTTAAAGTAGCATCAATAAGAATTATTGTTTAAATCGTCTTTTGCAATAACAAAGTTTACCTCCTAGTAATAAAGGTAAATATTGCTTGCTGAGAAAATGCAATTGATGTGAGTGCACTTTTATAGTGATTAGTGGTGATGTGATAACAGTTTATCAAATGTGCTGATTAAAAATAAAAATAATGTCTCATTTTAAGACAAAAATAACAAAGCAACGTTTAAAAGTTAAGGTCAGTAAACTCTTTCTACCTAAGTACTTACCTAACTGTTATACAAAGTGGCTGGGCAAGCAAGTGGTTATCAAGTCAACCTAGTTTAATATAAATATCATCTTACCTAAGTTATTAAAATAAGTGCAGTTATTATGCGCATTACAAAGCATCTGTCTAGGTCTAGGAGTAGTGGTTAGATTTTTACACAGCAGAGTAAGAAAATAAAATGCGGCCGTATACACGATACCTAGTCTTAATTATAAACATCTTAGAAATCTAAGTAGAATAAGTATCAAGTTGAATAACCTATATTATGTCTTTCTTTTTTACTTAATAAGCATAACTAAATAGATAGGTACACATAAAAGTAATGCTTTTGAAAATTACAATTTGCGCGGTCAATATAATAAATTAGTTATGCTTAATGAAATATACCGGAACAACGTGACATAAACAAATGGATGTTTTGTATTTAATTACCGTTAAGTACCTCCTCCTTATTTCGTTTTAAGAAAACCGAGATCATGAAAAACAACTGTTAAAAGAATGAGGCGTAAAATTGAGACACATTTATTATCACAACGTTTCGATCCATATTTTCCTGCTTTAAGTGACTTGAGATGTTGAGCTTATTGTTATTGGGGTAGTAGGTAGTATAGTAGTATGTGTAGTTGTGTAGGTACCTTTTATAGTATATATCTAATACAAACTCGATAATACCTATAGGTGGGAACCTAAGTAAATGTACGTAAGCAGAGTAGCATGCGTGAACCTGAGATCAATGAATTTGTATCTCTTTAGTTATAAGTAGGTAGGTAGGAATTCGTAAATACAGGTATGTAGTGCTTATGTAGATAGGTAGGTACCTATGTTCATACATTACATAGGTGCCTACAATGTTACGATGTAGATATAGGTAGGTATTTAATGTACGCTGCGAAACCGTGTTGTCTAAGTAAACGTTACACAATGCTATCTCTTGTTCAGACTCACATAAATATTGACACAACTATTCAGCCTCTAATTTACAAGAAAATATCATATAAATACCTACCTACGTAGGTACTTATAATAGGCATGCCTTCTTACCTAGATTAGGGTTGATGCTTACGGGTTTTCTTAGATGATTTTAACACTTACACACAGCAAAACCAATTGTTATACTAACGCTCTAGAAAAGTTGAGTTTTCTTGAAGTAATTATTAATGGATAGGTCTATACATATGCACTATATTAGGTATTTGTAGGTATATTTAATAAAACTGTAGAATCATACATTTCACTTAAATCCTTTCATAGATTTTCGCGTTAGGTGGGTTACCTAGGTAGAACTTGCTGAGTTCAAGTAGGTACAGTCAGCATCGTAAGTCGATGAACACGTTCATATTTTCAAAAGTAATATACACTATTATTAGACGAAAAACCTTACCTTTTTTCCTTAATCTGAACCTTACTGAATGTTCATTTAACTCTGCAGTATATTTTGCTGAGCGATTTTTTTATATTCATAGTGTAGTGTACCAATTTAACTTTTTAAAATCTGGATGTGTTAATCGACTTATGTATGATGCTGACCGTACCTATCATGAATAAAATTTGTATGTATCTAACGATAGCGAATTTAAAAAGAAAATAAGATTTGAAGATACCTGCCTATGTCTAATCTCTTGTTAGATATATTATATCTACCTAATAACAGGAACCAACAACATAATTGGACTAATTGAGGAAGGAAAATACCTTTAATGTTTATCTGTTTGAATGTCTACGATAATTAGGAGTTGCCTAAAACTGAAAAATCATTTTAATTGGCCAATTAAGAATTTTTATGTTTATCTGTGACTGAGTCCGTAAGTAATAGAATGTCATTAGAATATCACCTCCGCTACAGTGGAATAGATGTCTTGATGGTGTGTAGTAAGGTCCTACATCTTTAAATGCGTTAGATACCTACCTTATCGATACTGGTAGTAAAAGGAACTGGCAAAAAGTTTTTATTTCCTTGTGACAAATCTATCTTTTGACTTAGAAACTACATTTGTTTAAACTTAATACCTATATTTTGTCCGTATTATTCAACCCTATAATAGCCTTTAAAACCTATTACTTCTGTGCCTATCTTAACATTAACCTCGCGCTAATTAGACACGTCTTCGGCTTCTGTAAATTGAAACGTGATTTTTTAGATTTTCTTCTAAAGATGCAACATGCAACTTAAAATCGGGGCTCTTGCTAAATTAGACGCATGGTTTTTAGAATAAAGGCGGAGTTTTTGAAACGTATCACCAGTCCACGGAAAACTTTGGCACGATTACGACAAGTTGCTCTTAATTCTAAAAAAATAAGTGTTTTTTTTTGTGTTGAAGTGCATTGAGAATTCGAAAAAAGTGTGTTGTATTTTTGTGAGTGTTGGCGCGCTTCGGTTAATATCGATCTGGAGCTTTACAGGTAAAATAATTAGGTATCAAAGAACCAACTTAGGCAGGTACTTCTTAGTTAATTATATGATGTACCTACTTAATCTAATAGTGAACATAGGTAGGTAGTTTAGGTAAGTACGATAATGTCCCTTTTTTATAAATTGAGGCTAGTGGTTTACTTACATTGTGTAGGTATGTCAAAAGGTACTACCTACTATTCCCTATTTCTTGTTAGCAAGTAGAAAGATACTGTAGATACGTACTTTTCACCTCATAATGCAGGTACTTAGCTAACGCAACGTCATTAATTTAAAGTTTACGCTGTACAAATGAAACCAAATTCATACCTATTTACATAATATTGGCCGTCTAGCAAACGCCATGCCACAAATCTACATAATTTATTTATCCATCACAATGTTACATATTCTGACAAAATGACGACACTTGTGACTAAGAAATAAAGCAGTTTAATGAAGTAATTAGTTACGGTGTGGCGACGTGAAAATAAAAATAACTTCATATGTTTACAGACTTTAATACATATTGACTTGTATCTAAGCGACTGTGTAAGTGTAACCTCAAAAATTAACTTGAACCCCAGCACTGTATGTGCGCACAAACTGTCGGGCCTTTAATTAGTTCTTGCTAATTACAGTAGGAATAGCAAAGCGAGTCACTTTAGATTAGACGAATATAATTTTATATTCGCTTATATTAGATACTTAAGAATAAGTATTAATAGGTACATTCATATAGGATTCTTGTACTTTTACATTTTAAGATTCAAATCATTGCATATTATGAAGAAGATATTTTTTTCCTAATGTACACAAAGCTTGTTGATACCCAGGCTTAGTTATAGTGTCCATATCCCTATACTGCATGTTATAAAACTTTGAGGGCATGTTTCACCATCTATACAATCTATAAAATTTATCTGACAGATATTTTATACCTGTCGCTGTCTAAAATGTCATGTTTTATGAAATAGACATAGGTTTATCTGTCAGTTACATTTTATCTGTAGATAGATGGTGAAACAGGCACTTAGTATACTATCTTTGTTATAAACTTTTTAATAATTAAAATATGTATAAAAATGTTTACAAATATTACTAAACATGCAATGTGGGAGCACCATTACTCCATATATTATGTATGCCACATCGTAGGATATTTATTTATCATAGTGGCGTGATTAAAAAGTGAGTTGTTAATAAAAATTAGGCTAGATTATTCTAACTAAATATTTACATTACTTATACATAAGGGTTCATAAAGGTCCTATTTTCATTATTTCATAAATCCTATACTTAAAGAAAGGTAGGTAAGAAAGTACCTATACCTATTTAATCAACTCACTTAGGGCCTTGGGGCCTATTTCAATATTTACATAAAAAGTGCCATACAGCCTATGCATAAACAAAACTTACCTGCAAGTGTCGGATAAGGCTATCTGACAAATAAACTCTCTGACAATCTAACAGCCAGATAGAGAGGCTATTTTTTTATCTGTTAGATAAGAAAACTTTGTTTAAGTTTACTCACCTTATTAACTATACTTTGTCATTTGTTTTGAAGAAAGTTCTTCGATTAAAATAAACATGGATATTAGAAGCTTTTAGAAGACAAATTGGTCCTTTTTTTAGGGAACTCGCTTTCACAAAAAGTTGCGTAAATTGAATTGTACCTATGATAATGTAGAGTTTAGAATTTTGGTTTATTTCAATTTTATGTATTAGACTTCCTTTTATTTTCTAAATCACATTTTAAAATACTGATTCTCAATAATCTTTCCTCTTTCTCTAATTCATGTAACTCTTTTTTATGTTCCATCTCCATCTCCATCATCCTTTTCTTCATTTGTTTTTCTTCTAGATCTTCCTCAATAATAGCTTTTTGTAGTTGAAGTATTTCTAATTTACCATGAGTGAATTGATCAAAAGGCCTTGTTTCTTTCGATGTATCTGGAAATATTTTTTTACTTAATTCTTAATAAACAATCATTGATATTATTTCAGTATTAAATAAGTAAATAGTACCTACCTATTATATACCTACTTTTCAAATCTTTACTAAGATTGAGTAAAATTACTATAAATAAGTACCTATCATATACAAAAAGAAAGTTACTAGGAATAAAATAATCATAGTATGAGAGAACCAAGAACATTTACAAAAGCTTTTTAATCTAAAACTACGGTAAGTAAGTGCCTACCAGAAGTTTGTTATTAAACTATGATTTTTTGTAAGAATGGAACCTGACCCTTTATTAATCAAACACCTACCTAAAAAAGTAAGAGACACTTACCTAGTGGTTCAGAGTCCCATGTACCCTGTGGAGCAGAGTTGCATGTACCCAGTGGAGCAGAATCACATGTACCCAGTGGAGCAGAGTCGCATGTACCCAGTGGAGTAGAGTCGCATGTACCCAGTGGAGGAGTGTCGTATGTAACCAGTGGATCAGGTTCCCCCCCATCAACAGACAATGAAATCATTTGCTTCACTCTTTGTTCAATTGGCGTCAGACGGGGTACCTTAATTACACTGCCTCCTTCAGTTTCATATAACTCGTGACGAAGGGCGTTATATTTTTTTCTTATATCCCGTTTTATAGCCTCAAATTTTAATTTGAGATGCTTGGCATCTCGAAAGATCTCGGTCCCGTAACAGTTATATTCTGACTCTATTATCTTCCACGCCTTTTCCTTTTCTTGCCAGGTCACTGCATCGCTTTTTTTATTTTCAATGATCTTTTTAAATTTGTCTACGAGACAGATAAGCTTTTCTGTCTCCTCTCGAGAGAAATTGGCATTCCTGTCTCGTTTTTTAACTTTATCCATTGTATTACTACTTTAACACTTCTTTAACGCACCACTTGAAAAGCTCACACCCTTGTACAAGTATTTTTTATTTAGAAACAACATTAAAAACAATATACAAAAGTTTGGTACAATAATATGTTACGAGAACAACAGGAGAGAGCGAGTAAAACGTAGTGATTAATTTCTCTATGAGAGCGAGCACTAAGTAAATGACAATGACTTATGACAGACGAGACAGCAAGCAAGCTGGCTGGCTGGCTTGGTTGGTTATTGGCTTGGCGCCACTCACGATTCGTTTTACGTAATTTCATGTTCCTTTTCACGCGCATTACTTGCTTAGAAGAACTAATACAATGTAGTTGTTTGGAGTTGTATGGTTTAAAATATCATACAATTTGCATACATTATAACTTTGAGACAACTTTTTATTTTTGATTAATCTTATTTTGCATTTTTTTATGTTCTTAAGTAAAAATGCTAAACGAAACGGGCACCTAGCACGCACGATCGATAAATAAATAGATGAAACTTTTAAGTACCTAGGTTCTGGCTATCTGTTAAATACAAAGATATCTGAAACTTTATCAGTAAGTGGTGAAAACTGACAGGCGTGTGACAGGACTTTAGTTTTTGGAACGCTTTGCAGTAAGTAGTTTATGGATACAGGTAAAATGAAAGTATGTAGGTACTACAGTACCTACTTAATTATTTAGTACCTACCTACAGGTAATAATTATTTAGTACATTAAAAATATTTGTCGGTTGTTATCACAGTAAGTACTAGGTTTCACCTTATCTAGGTAGGTACAGCTACAGTTATTATAAGACGGGACGAAAGAGTTAGGTAGAAAAATATAAATATTTGGAATTTCAGTCTGTCTGTCAGCAAAAAAGATAAAGGAATGATCTTTGTTATTCATCTGAATGTGTTAATTATTTATTTATTTTGTACGTATAGATATGGTAGGTAGGAAAGTTAATCATACTTGTTTATCTAATCAGCTGTTTTGAACCATAGGTACCTGGAATTTCCCAGAACCTAGGTAAATACATATGGTTCCTAGGTAAATACCTAGGGTTCTAGAAATAGGTTTTGATTGAAGTCGGTGAGGGGAACTTAAACTTTATTTGACAATGTGGAATATAAGGAATGTGTAATACATTACGTTAAATTATCGAATGAAGTAATATAGGTACCTACCTAATGCTACCTAATTCTACTTAATCCATGATGCATACATACGACGCTTCTTATACAAAATGGTTTTTTTCAAGTCACTTACCTCAAAGTCAATCATAATAAAGATGTCCAACGCGACGTGATGGAAGTATAAAATACAAACTTACTTTTGCTCTGAAACAGCATATTCTATACCTACCTTATTGTATTACGAGATGAGATGAATTATATTGTTCATGAATAGACAAAGAGCTGTAAAAAATTACAATACCCACTTACTACTTGCGTCCACAAAAATCCCCACCTATATTGTTCTAGTTGGTAAATTTTATATAATCGGCAATCGGCGGCACCGAGGTACGTACCTAACATTTTAAAAAAAGTATCTACGTAGGTACTTATACCTAACACTTTTTAAAAGGAAACAATAGGTACTCTCCATCACTGACATCATGATAAAACACCATAGGTAGGTAGGTACCTACATTATGTACCTACTTCTTTAAGTAAGTGGGTGCCTATTTACTGGCAATTAAAATGATGTTACTAAATTAGAGAATACTTACCTTGAACGAATCCTGTAGGTAACCTATTAAAAGAGGTTTAAAGTTCATTGAGGTTTTAAGAACTATGATTGATAATTATATTAAAAAACGTTTCAAGGTCCGTCAAGTCAGAAATTAAATCTGGTTTTAAACAAAAATTAAGTATGATCCAAAGTCCAATATTCAAAATGTAATGAGTTGAACTTTGAGCAAAGCTGTTAATGGTTATAAATTAAAACCGCTAGGTATACCTCAACGTGTTTTTACAACAACGACGAGGATGTGCGAATGACTCCGAAGTCCAAACTAAACTTTTTGCACAAAAACTTCGATCTAACGGTGCCATAATATACTTATATTAAGTTTATGTGTTTTTTACTATTAACGCGATGATTATGAAAGCCAGGTCCTGTAGGCACTTACGAATGATTTTAATAAGAGTCATAGTTTTAACCTGGGGTTAACCATAATAAATAAGTCTACCATTTTTAGTGAAAATACCTATAACAGTGTTTTCTAATCTGTGCTATAACTTTGGTTTTTGAAAAGTTTATTTGAAAACATTTCCGATCGCACACTGCCGCGACTTTCAAAATTCAACCTGTAAGCATGTTTACCGCCCGAAGATTGTACCTAGTTGAAGAAAGGGAAACCCCATTACCATAAGGCTCGAATAAAAAAAACACAAGCAACATCTGTGAGCATTACTACTAAATCTAACACAGACACTAACACTGATAAAAAAGCTAGATCGCGCGGTTTCTGCGGTCAGTCGCCATTTTCCGGTTGCGAAGTGTAGAGTCGACTGAGAAATGTCAGTTTTCCCGCGCAAACGAAGGCGCGAAGTTTCATACAGCCTAAAAATTTTTGAACTGTTGAAGTGTATTTTATTGGAGTGTGATAAATAATTTTATTGTTAATTAGTTCTGTGTTATCAAGGTTTAGTGGTTTTCAGTTGTTACTGTTGAAAGTCTTTATTAAAACATGAAGGTGGGTTAATTTATTTATAAAATAACTACTAATACTTACTAATCTTATATATAAAAATGAATCGCAAAATGTGTTGGTAAGCGCATAACTCAACAACGCCTGGACCAATTCGGCCAATTCTTTTTTTAAAATGTTCGTTGAAGTCCAAGGATGGTTCTTACGGCGGCGAGAAAAAATCGAATAATTGCCGAGAAAGCCCTAAAACAGACCTTTTCTTTTTCCCATACAAATGTTTTCCTACTAATATGTAGAGTCAATTTGAACTTTATTCCTACACAATAAAGTTCATTCCAAGGCGGGACAAAGTTCGCCGGGACAGCTAGTAAGTAATACAAACTGAATTTGCATTAAAAAAGTTCGTCACTTTTCGCCTAAAATTAGTTTTACCTAATTTATAAAAATCTAGATTAAAATTCCTTATATTTCTTAAAACTCTACCTATTATTAAGCAGAATGATATCGAAACAAAACTTTACTTTCAAACACAACACTTTTTTATAATTTTGGATCTTATTATAATTGACCGGACGTGGTGTGATAACATCCGCCTTTCATTAACTTGTAAACTTTTTTATTTTAAACTGTAATATTTTATTTTCTCAGGTAGGTACCTAATGTTGCAATTGTACTTACTCTGAGTATGTACATACCTAGGTTCTAATTTAATTCATAATATTATTTATAAGCATAACTAACTTGAAGATTTATCTTTGCTGAAATTTCAGAAATTACAAATTGATAAATTAAAAATGTCTATAAATTGGAATTTGACCTTTCCGTAAAACAATAAATTCTGCGCTACGACTTCAAATTTGCTGAATAACAAAAACCTTTGAATTTAAGCAGGTTATTAATGATACAACGGCGGCGATACAACGGTCTCGTCTGACATAAATGCAAATCACTTTTCGTATTGGTTGAGAATTATAAATCAAATTGAATACTTAGTTCTTTCATTTTGTACGTAGTACCTACCCATGTACCTAGGTACGTTTGTAGGTAATAAAATTATTTTTATTTTTATTCAAAGCACGTGCCTAACTAACTAGGTAAGTACTCACGCGTGAGTAATAACTTACCCACGTCACTATATTTTTAATTAGATACTCATTTAAAAGTATTTTGTACTGTTATTATAGTGATAATAACAGTAGTGATATCTTTTTATTTAAACAGGGTTACTTTTTCGAAAGACCCAAAAATCTTCACATAACCGAACAAATTAAGTAATATAAGAAACCCAAAGTCGATAAGCTCATCGTATAATGATTCTACGAGCTGCACTATTAAGTAACACAATCTACTTACAAATTAAACAATTTTCCGTACATAGGAGATTTAGCGTTTGGCCAGGACACTACAATGTATCTACAGGTTCCAGGACGTTTTAAGATCCAGATGAGACGTAATAAATAGATTCAAAAAGATTGCAGCTGTGTCACTTCACTACAACCACAGGACCTCCTATTCGAACATAATTCTGTTCATGTTCAACCAAAAACAATTTTAATTCTTTGAGCAAAGTTCTTCAGTTTGACGAGTACGATCTTTATAATATTATATAAGTAGTAATCAAAATACCCTGTATCCTATGTTGTTTACGGTAGCATGTTAAAGTACATGCTATCTACTGGTAATAATATCATTGCATGTCACCATACAGCACCCGTGAAGCGGACAATTAACGCTACTCATCAAGTCTGCGCCACAATTAAGTGCACTCCACTGTAATTTCAGTGCGACTAAACAAAAATGCAATAGTAAACTGTAATGTTGACGCTTTGCTACGCGTTTACGTAAGCAGGTATCTACTTAAGTTTCTTTCAAGTTCTGTTAAAATTAAAATTGTAGAACTAGGTACATACCTAAGTTCAGGAATTTGGTCTAAACCTGGGCCGCCAACACAGCCTAAAGTAGGTACAATGCAGAACTTTTTTTTTATTAGGATAGCTTTTAAGTAACAGATATAATTTGAATATAGAAAACATCTAAAATACGAGAACTCGTTTAATTTGATCAACAAAACAAAATGCAGCAATGCGCAATGGTTTTTAAATATTGATAAGAGATGAAATTTAAAAAATAACAAACCGCTTTACAATTATAGCAAGAGGTTAATAAAACAAAAATAGCAAGCAAATACTTACATAAATATTGACCAAGCAATCACAAGAAAAATAATTGTGAATCACACACGCGTCCACGTGCGGTTCAGCAACATCTCATTCAAAGTCAATGGCAGTAATCGGCCGGCAACCACTGGCAAGCAGCAATCAGCGAAATGACTGTCCTTTCTGTTTCCCACAGTCGCTCATCAGAGGCATCAGTTAACGCGACTCGTCATCAGCCATGTCACGGTTGGCTGCAGACGTTTTGACTCAATTTACAGGTGTGAGTACACACTGTACTCTGACTGTATTAGGGAGATTTAGTTGATATAGATTGTTTTCTTGCTGCTGAAATGTATAAAATTAAGTAGTACCACAAATATAAAAACAAGTGATGCAGTACACACATGTCGGCTTTAGGTATATTAGCATACAATATGTTCCTTTTAATTTAAAGATGAAGAAGCAAATGTTCTGAAACCTGTAAAATCGGAATGAATCGTAAAGAATTTTTCGCTACTCAAATTCATCGTCCAAGTCGTTTTTCGTAAACATCGTCCGCATTGGATGGCACAAGTATCTTAAATAATATCAGTAGTTTTAGAAAAAAATGTTTCATTTTTTAAGCCGTAAAGTGCCAAAGTCCATTTCAAATGATAGGTACCTACTATCTATCAAACCTACGCGAAATCTATAATGCTGGCCTACTAGATTTATGGGGTCATTGATTTATTTCTTAGGTAACGTCTATTTCTATCTATTCCTACTTCCCGCCCATATAAGTACCTGTATAGGTAAACTTACATTACATGTTACAAGTATTATGATTTAACCTAGACACGAGAGTAAAAGTTGAAAATCAAGAGTTTACACCTGTTAATTGCAGGTTTTAAAGTTCAAGATTCTTGTAGAGGCTAAATACGATTAGTGAACTTTTCGTTCATTAATGACACTACTGAAACATACTAATTTGCGGCTTATAACCGCGGATACGGAAACATTTTCAAATATGGCACTTTTTTGCCATATTACATTAAGATAATGGGTATGCAAAATGGGAAACAAATGACTGCTGATTCGACAAGCTCAAATCCGTCCATTAAAATAGCAATCAAGTCTCTGTAATGTCCGTGACGGATTTAATAATCTAAACTGGAATTTTCTTATCAGTTTGTAACGATCAGATCTAACTACCTACTTACATAGCAATAGCACAGGTAAAGATTCAGAAACGGAGAAAGATACCAGCATAATGTCTTCAATCATGTCTAGCTATTCTAAAGTCAACGACCCCTGCAATTGCCGTAATAATATCATTCTTTGCAGATATCAGAAGCGAGCTTCGTGACTAGCGTGGAAGAGTCGCCGCGCGTCGACCAATGTACACAGACCCCGCCAAGTGGGAAGGCCCGACCCCGCACTCTGCAAAGGTATCACACATCAGACCACATCTTCGAGAGGCCTCACAGGTCCCGCAGACACGAGCTCAGGCCTAAGAGCTTAGGCCTCAGCGACTCCTGCCCTTATTTCGGCAGGTCACCACCACCGAGCTATGATAGCGGATACGTCTCGAAGTAAGAATATAAATGTATATTGAAGTACATATATGTCTGTAACTAACGCATGCCTGTATTTGTAGGTAAATCTAGTGGCGCTTGTCCGTTATCATTTCTCTTAGATTTTGGTATCTGAAGTAAAAGTCGTGTTTCCTTAGACTTTAGATTTCAAAATCTTTCTAACATGTGGTGTTTAGTTTATAAGCTGATTTTCTTTTTGTTTATTTTTTTTTATCTGTTTGATTTGGTGTTAGTATTTTATTAATTGAAAATGTACCTAAGGTTGCTTCTAAGTGCCTAGAGGGAAAAAATATCTATAGTTAAAGAGATCACGTAGATAACTAACGTCGTTAGTTAATACCTATTTAATACAGTTCAGTTATTTGGAGAAAAAACCCAATCGTTTTGAAATGGCCATTTAGAATAAGTAAAGAAATAAATAAATAGATAAATTGACTAAAGAACGGACGGCATTTTTCTATCTCAAATCTTAGGCAATTTAGAAATACATCAAAGGATGCAAAGTCTAATGTTCCGTCTCGAATTCTGGTTTGCATTTAAGTGATTGACTATTTTTAAACAAGTTAGTGTTTTGTTTTGATAACGTTTACCAATTACCCAATAATTGCTTGTCCAATTAAACCAGTTTAGCTCGATAAATATCATCAACGGACTAAAGGGTGATGCATGATTTAATTCGTTACATTAACCTGTTTTTGTGCGTCTTAAATGTCATTATAAATCCCAAGTAAATACAAAGTACAAGCCCAGTTTTATTGATGGATTTTGTTGTTTATACATACAATGTAAATAGGTAATATACATAACTGTTTTTAAAGTTACCTAAGCTGAAGTAAAAAGTTTTTTTTTGTTTGCAGACTAAAAGGTAAAAATAATAATAAATCCATCATACGCACCCACCTTTATCAGCTGTCTACGTACAACGTAGTTAATTAACTTTTCAATTAATAATTTATTCTCGAAGTTTTCATTGTTCTAACCGAACTCTTCTTTAAATACCTTGTCTTTTACCCAACAGATACAAAATAAACACGACAGATAGCCCCACGATATCTGTGACCCCACCCCACAGTTTGGAGTACGTGTGCCCCAAAGGGGGGGCCAGTCCGAACGGCAGCGCGACCCCCAACGGCATGGTGACGAGGACCAGCGCCAGTGCCACTACGGTACTGCTCAGTCCTGGATATTTGCAGGCTCCTTGTCAATGTAGCCAGTCTATTAAGGTTGGTGGAAGAATTGTTGTACTTTAGCATATTTTTTATATAGATTTATATTATTGTTTGCCTAGTTTTTGAAGTTGTAACTCGGTCAAGATCTACAGTCTCAGTTCGGTATTCATCTTAACTTACAGTACTAGTCACATTGTATTGTCACTTGTCAGTCAATTACTAGTCTACGGTCACTTGCTAATTATTTGGCAATGGCTTTCAATTATCTTTCTTCGTGCACTTAAGTAAGCTGCTTCTGCAGTCTATAGGCCAATACAAAGCTGTGGCGTATCATACATAGGTACGTAAGTAAATAGGTGCTTTTACAGTTTAAGGTTAAAAATTCTCCATTAAATAAAACAATTCGTTGAAAACATTCATGAAACTTTGATAACGGTTTTAAAGTGAGTCGCGGCCAGCAGCTAGCAGCCAGCTGACCGCCGGATATTGTCATTAATTCGATTACAACTGTTGTTTGACGACCGCCAGCGCTTGCGCACTCATAAAATATTGGATTGGTTTGGTTTTTCCGCCTGTCAACTTTAAATAACGCACTACCCACAATACGGATGTCAAATTTATTAATTAACCGTTTACATCGATAACATTGTTTTCTCTTATGTCCAGTGATTTATTCTTTTTACGGAAAAAAGTGCGTCTATTCTTTACTTACATCGTCGCCAATAGATAGATTGATGAAATCCCATTTTCTTTGTATCTCGCGGTATCGAACGTAACGATCCCTATAAGAACCAAAAGTAAATTTTCAGGGACCTCCATATATGTTTCTGTTATCGTTATGGCTGTATACAAGGTACCTAGGTCAAGTTAGAAATAGGTGCCGCTTAATACCAATTATTAACGGCAAGAAAACAGTAGTAAATCAAAAGAGGATTATAATGATTACCTACGAGAAGATAAAACGGAGATATGGAAACAATGAATAGCCACAACAACAAAAGCATAACTTTTATATATGAAGCATTACAAATTAAAACAATACTAAGTATAAAGTCGTTAAAAGACTACACGTAGCATTATAATTTGCCTATTTACGAGTACATGTCTCTTAAGACCCTGCAAGAGCTATTCTTTTTCATCAATCTATCTATTACCTTATTCCAGAGTGTAAGCGAGGTAGCACTCACGATGCCGGCGTCCCCGGGGTGGAACGAAGAGTCTGGCAACAACACCTCACCGGACGGTCTGTCGTGGAGACGGCTGCATATGTCACGGGCCAAACTGAAAGCGACGGCTACCACTTCAGAGTTGTTATCAGGTGATTACTGTTTCTGTATTTGGTCCTAATTTAAAGCCATTGTATCCTTATGGTGTTCCCAAACTGCATGTTACAAACATTTTATAACATGCAATGTGGACGCACCATTACTTTTTTCATGTTTGAGTTGCCCCTTAAATCTCATAGTTGATTTTCTTGGATTCTGGTATTCAAACAAACAGTTTAGCAAAAGCGATTTTATAAAAACCAAATAATTATGGATACCTACCTACCTCCGCACACTCTCGAAAAACATAAGCCGCTATTGCAACAATCGTGTAAAAAAGAAGCTCCGCACGTTACTTAGTGTAAACCAATATGTTGTTTAAATTAAAGTAATTCGATGAGTCATCTTGCTGTAATATCTATTCAACTTGTAGTTCAACTCGTAATCGTAATAACTTGCAGTAAAAATAGGTAATATAAGTAATAAGGATAAGGACTAAGGTAAACGTAGCCATTGACTCACCTAAGAGACGCGCGACGCCGCGAAATTGCTGATGTTTAACATAGTTTTACCTGCTCCTTATCTGAAAAACTTTAAATTACATTTAATGGTTAGACTACACTTACCTTACTACTGATGTTATAGGTATTTCACAACCTTGGATGTTAACTTACAACATTTAAAAGACCATTACATAAATCATAGTAGCTCACAAATGAATAAATAAATACTTCCGCTCAAATAAACTGTTACTTACTTCAAATAAAGGCAAATTAATACACCTTAGAATTAAAGTTGAGGCAAAACATCACAATTTAAAGGCGGGTATTAAAGTTTTGCAAAAAACAATGCAATTAAAAAGAATAGATCTTCACACAGTGTATGCGTGTTCAGTTTAATTTTTCACCAATAGGTAGGTACATGATGTTAATGTCCCTATTCCCGGACTAAAATTAATCTACATATGTGTGCCCATGAAATGAAACAATTTTCTCCCAGAAATATGAGTATGTTTTTCAATATTAGGGACCTACATAGGATGTTTACTAACTTGGTGATCTCTTTCCAGGTTTTGCAATGGTAGCAATGGTGGAACTCCAAATAAACGAGCCGACAAACGTCCCGGAGTGGCTGTTTGTTATGTTTGCAGTATGTACCACAGTGTTAGTCGCGGTTCACATATTCGCTTTGATGATATCCACCTATCTTCTCCCGAACATCGACGCGGTCAGCAAGATGGAGTCTCCTGGAGGACCCACGGGGGCCCTAAGAGACTCCCCTCATGAGAGAATGAGGGGCTTTATCGAGTTGGCTTGGGCGTTTAGTACTGTGCTTGGTAAGTGTGGAACTTTCCTCAAAATTCCATAATTTATTATTAAAATTTAAATTATGTTGAAGGTCATGGATGAAATGATTCGTGATTGATCTATTTGTTAATGTAGATTTTACAAATTAGATCGCTTTTCGTCAACTAAGAAGATAGTTACGACTATTTAACTTTCGTATTTAGATACGTCATTTATTCTATTCTACTAAATTAACTAGCAACACCAACCTATCTACCTGCCTGCCTATTTCGTGAAGCAGTAAACATGCTGCGATAAACGTTTACTGCGTAAATAAACTAGCTACTCCAAGGCTCGCTTATCTGCGTTTGCTTCCTACATAATGAAATGTATCTCAAAAAGCACAGAAGTGATTTCACTTTAGTTTTACTGCTTAGCAATTTACATACAAAGAATTAGGTTGAAAATTGTCTCTCATGTTTCTGATGACTATGATATTTATTCATGTAATACTTAAAATTGTAGTCCAAGACTACCAGTGACGCCAGTGAAGCTAATAATTACTTATTTCAAGTTAATAAGTAAGCTTCAAGTATCCTTAACTTTAGGGAACAAGGAGGTCTTTTTTTGTTCTGGTTCTGAATAACCATGAACGTGTTTTGTACTGTCCCTTTAATACCTTTTTAATGAAATAAAACACTGCAAATATAGTAATATTAGGAGAAGTAAGGGATTTTAGAATATAAACTAATCTACATGATGTTATTTTTCAGGTCTATTCCTTTTCCTGGTGGAAATAGCGATACTATGCTGGGTCAAGTTCTGGGACTATTCGTTTGCGGCTGCCACTGCTGCAACCGTCATAGTTATACCAGGTACATATAATAAAAAATATACAGTCGAATTGAGAAACCTCCTCCTTTTTTTGAAGTCGGTTAAAAATAATATACTGACGTAACGACTTTGTGACATTAGTTCAATTACCACCACCTTATCTGGATAGGCAATCGGAA
This sequence comes from Anarsia innoxiella, assembly GCA_947563765.1. Taxonomy (NCBI): domain Eukaryota; kingdom Metazoa; phylum Arthropoda; class Insecta; order Lepidoptera; family Gelechiidae; genus Anarsia; species Anarsia innoxiella. The sequence goes on along the minus strand of OX387410.1, from coordinate 3,623,281 downwards.
ATTGCGGAGGTAAACTACGTTTTAATAATGTATTTAGTCCTAGTTGTATAACTTTTTCCCAAGTTATACAGGAAATATCCCATTTGATATAATAACAGCGAAGAAAACAGCCAGATTTCTGGATATAGAAATGCATAAAAATGATCTATATTATTTTTCAAAATTGTCCAGACCTTTCTTGATTTTTTGTCAACAATAATGCCACCTATAAGTTTATTAAACCGTTCGCGCTAGTGACCTTTTCAACTGTGTATTACCTACATACAATATTCTCAATTAGGTACTAGCTAGCTATTACGGTAGTAATACGATAGTCATCTAGATTACTTATATAACATTTTTGTTTCAGTATTAATAGTCTTCGTGGCGTTCGCGATTCATTTCTACCACTCTCTAGTGGTCCAGAAATGTGAGACGTCTGTCCAAGATATAGAACAGCTGGAGAGCATGAAGCGGGACTTAGACACGGCCACTGTCAAGGTCAACATGTTTTGAAGTTATTGTGAAGAATGCCTGTGAGGAGAAAACTCGGTGCTGATTTATAAGACTGCGTTTTTCTTAGAGCGTAGATGAAGCTATTTGCGCGCGATTAAGTATACCACACTCTTTTGTTGTAGGTACTGATCGTGAATATAATCGATTTTTGATAAAAACAAGATGGATGCAATATAAGACGCGTCAAATTCGTACAATTAGAATCTTGAATCAACTTTAATTGATCTAAATAAAGCAACGATATGGAGTTTTTAGAATTTTTAGAACGGAATCGAATTTTTAAAATCTCGAATTAGCGATACGCTGCAGGCAGCTAGAATAGTAATTAAAAATATTAAAATCAGTCTCAAAGACATTAATATAGTAATTAAATGCGATTGTAAATATTATTTTTAAGATATAATTTAATTTATAAGTTTAGAATTTGTATTTTTCTATAAGTTTAAATAAAGTAACTGTTTTTTCTTTGGCCATTAATGGACACTTCACAAATAATTATCAATTTTATATGCGGAGTAGTCTTACATGGTCGCTAAACACTCTAAAATCGGTTTGACAAGTTAACAGAGAATGTTATGTAATTTTAGCAGCTTTCATTACTCTCATCCTGATTTAATTACTTACTTTACAAAAAAAAACAACTTGTTGTTTCACTCTTTTCTAACACCAAAGAGTATAAATTAAAATATATTTTCTTTAAACTTCTGGCAACTTTAAAATCTCATAGTGTTGCCAATTATTTAACTGCAAAGTTAGCTTGTTAAAGACTACATAGTATTACATAGTATTGATAAAGACTGCTTTTAACTTAATAAGAAGTCTCATTGAATACATACAATTTAAGATAATGTTGGAATTTTGTTTGATATACTTTTTAGACTATCAGTAATTATTTTTAAAAAAAATCTTCCTCTTTGTGATAGTGTGATGTGGATATTTGTGATACGAATTGTGCCGTTACCCTGTCAGTATTTATATGTGTTTGATATTATACTTACTCTGCCTTTTAAATAAGAATATCGCTGTGAAGACGCCATCTTTGTTTCGCATGACTAACAATACGCACGCACTTCAGTTAAGTGCGCACTAATGATAAATGTCACGCGAAGTTGGCTACAATCGCGATCGTATTTTTATTTAAAACGCATAGTATACTGTTTTCATGTTTATATTTAAGATCTTTATTACTGTACTCAAACCCCCTTGTTGATATTGTGATTAAAATTTTAATTTCTTTACGAGTTTTTCTTTGCATTAAAGATTTCTTAATAAAACTCCCTGAATAATAAGTAACATGTTTATTCTTAAATTAAAAAAACATACGAGCTTCCATACTTGCCCCCTACATTATATTAAAGCAGACAGACTAACTATTACCTAAGTAGGTAATTATATCATAATTTACTCGTAAAAAATAATGTAATAATGGAATTTAATAAAAATACAGCATAAAAACGCATGAAATGATCATACTGGTCATTTCTACTCTTTTGCTGCCAAACTATTTAAAAAAAAATGAAAACTTTAAAATATGAGTTTGGGCACCAACATAAATAAATCGGACATTTACAACTCTGGTGGTTAAAACATTATATACTTCTTAAGTATTAATTATAACAAAAGACAATTAAAACCTAACACATAATCACATTTCTTAAATTCACCAATTCTCAATTACCTTCTTTCAATCGTTGACTCATTTGAGAATGACTTAAATTATGAGTTTAGTTTACTTAATTTATAATATAATTTTCAGTCCCATAATTATGTACATACATCCTAACTATATTACTTGGTAAAGAAATATTGTGAAAAAAATAGAATTGAGAAATTGGTCACAATCATCAATTTTGCGCACTAGGAAAAAATCAAAGCCAAAAAGGCTGCTCGGTCTGTGTGGATGTGGCTATTCACTATTCCCTATCTATATGGTCCTGATATCCCTTGAGAAATATTCAGTAAAAATGGCTGTATGATACTCAACATATTATAGGTATATATAGTGGCAGATCATAATCTGCCACAAATGGTCACAAATCTAATTTCTAGAATGAAGCTTGAGTATCAAGGTATGCTGCCGACACTACTCTAGCTACTTTACATTTATTTAGCAAGTAATACATACATGGTGCTTGAAAATGCTCTCAGTTTTATTAGGTAAACAGAGCACTAAAGTGATGAGACTATGACTTTAAATATTACCCTAAGGAGGGATAGGTATATCCATTATAATGGGAAGAATATTATTATTTGACAAAAAATACCCTAAGGAGGGAAGATATGTCCAACTCAATGGTACCTAAACAAACACATATGTAAGAAAACACATATGACTGTGGATTCTCATTTTTAATGTCCTTTTAGCCAAACTTTTCTCAAAATAATTACATAGGTACACTTGTTTTTAAATCTGTGATAGGTACAGTACCTACATCTCTTTTAACTAAACTGTCAGCATTTTAAGCACCAAGACTCAATGCTACATCTACATAATCTAAAAGCATAAAAGTTCCACTTATCTATCACATTTCAACATCCATGCCAGGGAAGTCTCCTACTAGTACGCCATTTCTTTTCACTCCTTCTTCTTCTTCTTTCTTTTCCTTTTCACTCTGTTTCTCTTCTATTATCTTTTCTAAAATATCTTCTTTTGGCTTCCAAAGTACTAGTGACATTTTTGGTTTTTCCAATCTGGAAACAAGAAAGAATACAATTATTGGTTACCAAATAATATAATAAATAAAATATAACAGCTGAAATGTTCAAAACTGTTTAAATATACACTGCAGGATAGTACATCCATAATGCTTAAACTAAAGTTACTTTTAGCCTTAAAATTCCCTAACTAAAGTGTAAAATAACCAAGTCCATACCATCTTAAGAGGTAATGATCACCTCATAAGATAAGTTATGAAGATGAGAGCATAATCAGTTACAAAATACACTAAACAAAAAAATACTAGATAGAAAAGGAAAGATATACAACTAAAGACCTACCTCTCAATAAGAGTTGCAGGCAGCAGAGGCTCATCTTTTAACTTCTTCACTTCCTCGGAGAGCACAATTTTGTGTCCCTTTAGTTTATCAGATACTTGTGTGCTAGTGGAAGGTACAGCATTGTCTACGAAATCCATCACCTCATCTGAGGCTAGTGTGTGTGATGTGTAGTCTGAGGATATGTGCAGTCCACTGAGGTGGGCGGCCATCTTTTCTTCTGTTATCAACTGTTTTGCTGGGCTGTAAAAAGTGTTGTTATTAGTTAGGATCCCAGCTATTTTATTTTGGTTAGAACTCTACACTTAGACCTAGAAACTCTTTGATTCTTTATAGGACAGCATTGTTTACTTTATTCATGTCGAAAACTCGGATATCTAACTTAACAAATAAAGGTCTCCATATGACCTATTTAAAAGGAAATATAAAAAAACTTTAGTGACCTTAATTATTGAAAACTTTAAATGTTAAGGTTGGAAGTCAAAGTTTTAGAGATTATAGATTGAATTATCTAGAAACTTACATCACGGGTTCTGGATCCAAACTTTTTCTTTTACAATGTATGACGGGGGATGCTTCCGGTATTAACTTAGCATCAGTTTGGGCCGTAAACTGCACCACTTGGGGCGGCGACGGCATACCCCAAGGTACACCCTGGACGTTCCACGGCGACCCTGAAGGCGCTGGCATAATATGAGGCTCTGGTATTCCTCGACATGGCATGGCCAATGCCTGCTGTGCCAGAATTTGCTTCGTTAGTTCATCAGACTGATTGTACTGATATGATTGATATCCGTAAATGTCCATCGTTAATACAATCTTCACTGAACACGTTGTGATAAAGAAATTTAGTTTTTCGCCAATAAATCGCGATAAAAACGCACAGCACACGACACAAACAATAACACCAAATATTGACTGACATTTACAAATCATAGACTAATGAATGAATGATAGAATATTCTTGAAATTTCGACTTGTCTATGCTTTTTGTGACAACAAAAATATTACACCAGCGCCATCAATCTGACGTCAATCCATCAATCTGACAGATTTCTTTAAACAGATTATGAAACGACCATACAGTTTTTTGACGTTTAGCAACTAGTTATAGTTCAGCTAAGTAGAAAAGTTCTTTAAATATTCAATCGTGGCGCTAGTGTGTAAAGGAATTGGTAGAAAATGTTTGGTAACTGTTGTTTGACAATAGTCATTTTAATTTAATTGGATTATATTGTATTGGTCCGTTTGCTTGCTTGCTTTGCTTTCCTTTCTCTGTTCTGTTTTTTGGAATTTCTCGTGATTCTAAAGAAGTTTCTGCTTATTATTTATAATCAGTAATTGTTTTAAGTGCTATTGTAGAACTTGAAATGTTTTATAACGTGTGAAGAATTGTGTAAACCACCAAAATGGGGTTGGACTTTGACGTGTTGGAGTTCTGCAAAAAACTGCGGCAAAACCGGCCTCCGCCGTACCAATGCCCATTGGAGAAATGTGATAAGGTTTACAAGAGTTTGTGTGGACTACAGTACCATTTGGTGAACTATGATCATGATAATCCTACGCCGGCGACGCCATCGGTAGTAAATCGAAAAAAAGGTTGGCGGAGTCGGGCTCCGGTACCTACAGGTGACATTGCGTTGCAAAGCCCTCCAAAAGAGGCTCTGACGTTCGCAGAGGCACAGAAAGTGGTGCAGTTTGAAATAGATGGGAAGATCAGTAGGATCCCAATAGATCAGCCGTTACCTGTGATGTCTCTTGAAGATTGGGAGAAGAAGAACGCAGTGTTGGATAAACCTATTCATTTTGTTGAGCCACCAACGGAGCCGCATGTGAAACTGCCTGAGGCTAGCTTTAAGGTAAGAAGAAGATTTTTTTTTATTTATGTTATCTTATTTTTGTAAACATTATTCTTTTTCAGTCTGAAGGAGCTTCTTCTGTTCTCCTGGTATTGACGTTAGCAGTTAGCAATATTTTTACAGATACTGTAATCTTAAGAATACAAAATTCAATAAATATTTTATTAAACAGAAATGGTAATTAATTTCATTGACTTGTCTTTTTTCCCACACAGTTAATCCCAGACTACAACGAAAGAGTATGCGACGCCCCACCACGTCCAAACGCCTACATCCGTTTCATTGAGAAATCAGCCGAGGAGTTAGATGGTGAGGTGGAATACGATGTAGACGAGGAAGACACTGCTTGGCTTGGGATTATAAACAAAAACCGCACAAAGCAGGGATTGCCTCCCGTGTCTGTTGATACTTTGGAGATGCTCATGGATAGACTTGAGAAGGAGTCTTATTTCCAGGTGAATAGGATTTGTTTTCTTTTTTAGAATGTGTATTGATAATGTAAGTTGTATTGAAGTTGATACTTTTTGAATATTACTTGTATTATTTGTACAAGTAATTAACAAACAGTTGAAATAATATTGGTTTTAATTATTGTTGAACTGTTTTAAAAATAAAGTTCAGTAGACTAAATGGGCTTTATTACATTACTTACTTGCATTGGTAGCATGGTGTGGGTAACAGCCACATCTACATAAACACTGTTTTTAAAAACTTAATTATTTTTTTGTGTTATAAAACAATAATGCAACTTACTGGGCCCAAAAAAAACTCACTGGCCAGAAATTAAACATATGCCAGAGTATAAACCTAGACTGACTGCCCCAATTCTTAATTATTTGAAGTCAAAAAAATCGGCTTATTATGCTAAAAAGACCTTACGCTAAGTCAAAATATCAACTTTACCACTATCCCACCTTGCTACAGGCCTCCCAAACTGGTCAGCAAACTGCAGCTACAGTAGACGAAGATGCTGTATGCTGTATCTGCATGGATGGAGAGTGTCAGAACACCAATGTCATACTGTTCTGTGACATGTGCAATTTGGCTGTACATCAGGATTGTTATGGGGTATGTTAAAGTGTTTTTTACACGTTTTTTTACTATTCTTTATTATTTCATAAGTGTTTGATTGATTGTTAAGTATTTTCCATCATTTGTATTATAGTCCAACAACCAAAATTCTGTAATATACTAAGCTTTATTCAAACTTGTAAGGAACAAAAACTACTCCGGAGCATTTAAGTCTAGATTTGTATTTAAAACATCTTGTAGCTTGTTTCAATTCAGGAATTTTATGAATTTAAATAAAATACAATTTTATTAAAATATAAAAATGCTTATGATAAAAGAAAGGCCTTTGCCCAGCAATGGGACAAGGCCGGCTAGATCATATAAAAAAAATTACAAATGTTTTTATAACAATTTACCAAACAAACTTTCCCTAGGTCCCGTACATCCCGGAAGGTCAATGGCTCTGCCGCCGCTGCCTGCAATCTCCGTCGCGCCTCGTCAACTGCGTGCTCTGCCCTAACACCGGCGGCGCATTCAAACAAACCGACCAGGGCACCTGGGCCCACGTCGTATGTGCGCTATGGATACCTGAAGTGCGATTCGCTAATACTGTCTTTTTGGAGCCAATCGGTATGTATTAGTTGCTTTAGGTTTTTGAAAGTGGCATGGATTGTTTATTTATGAAAATCGGAGGACGTAAACTGTCCATAAAATTGGTTAATTATAAACTTTTTTAAATTGAAAATGTTAAATTTAGATTAGTATGAATGATGCATTTATTATGTACTATTTAGACCCCATCTATGTGGGCGACAGTCTATTTAATGCCCGTTCCACCACCTACAGAAAACTTATAACTAACAGATAAACCTATGTCTATTTCATAAAACATGACGTTTTAGACAGAGACAAGTATAAAATATTTGTCAGATTTTATCTGTAGATAGTGAAACAGACACTTAGTATTTCGATTTTTGTTAATAATGTTTGTTTATTATATAGATTCAATAGAAATGATCCCGGCGGCGCGTTGGAAGCTACAGTGTATGGTGTGTAAGCAGCGCGGCGCGGGCGCATGTATTCAGTGCCACAAGAGCAACTGCTACTCCGCTTTCCATGTTACATGTGCACAGCAGGCTGGGTATGCATACATTCGGTACTAAGGGACATATTACACTATGATATCTTGGACCATAGATCTCATTTTCTCATCCATTAGTTAATTATCATGGATCCAAGAAAAATGATAGTGTAATACCGCTGCATTAGAGCGCAGATCAGATGGCTGTTGGATCTGACAATCCTGGATTGGAGACCTTGGTTTGGCAAGCGCAGCGTCAAACGTCCACCAACAAGATGAACACATGATTTGATTTGGTTTACGGTAGATGCTAGTAAGGGACCAAAACAAGTGGAAATCTTTATAACACACTTATGTCCAGCAGGGGTCATACTACGTATTAATAAAATGTTAAAGTGGATACTGAAATGAAAGTATCTTATATTGAAGGACACTCACGACGATAGCTACATTATTTTTTTCTTGTGTTATAGATTGTACATGAAGATGGAGGCAGCAGGCGCCGGTAGAGACCCGAGCCAAGCCGTTCAGGTTGCCAAAATGGCGTATTGTGACACACACACTCCTGCGCATGTCTTACAGGTATTTCCATATTTACTGCTTGTGATGGAGACTTCTAATTCTATGGCATGTGTAAATACCTACATACAGAAAGTGTAAACAAGTAAGTTGGCCCAAAAATGATTACTGTCTTATCCGCTCTACACACCATTCAACTTCGCAATTTATCTTTCGATTCAGCTTGTTTTACTTAAAATGTCTTACTGCACATTCAAGATCATAGTTCAACTTACCGAGTCCCGGACTGTACTTAGAAACTGCACTTAGAAAATTATTATACTGTTTGACTAGTCGTCAAATCTATTGAAATATAATCATTTACCACAAAATATAATTAATTTGTAGGAACGACGAGCGCAAGAGTCTGAGAATGGTGACAACAAATCGACCGACTTGACAGCTATTAGACAAAAAGGACGAGAAAAGATCAAACAGGTGTGTTAAATTTTATTTTATAATTTCTATGTAGGTACTTAAAGTGTGTTTTCAACCTTAATACTAGGTTACTGTTAATGTTTAATAACTTAACGTTTTTAACGAGTTTTAGTCAATCAGCAGTTAAAATATTATCTGCTTTAGATCTTCGACTCTTTTATACTCGACCATTTATTTATCTATTGGAAAACCAACTGCAAGCAAAAAAAACAAACAAACTTCAAAAAAACTTTTCTATTCTCAGGCTCGCAGAGTCCTAGCCTTAAAACGCACATGGTCCCCGGTGGTCCTAGTGCCGACCCTCCCCGCGGCCCGCGTGGCCCACGTGGCCCAGTTAGCCAGTGGACCACCGGCGGCGCGCGCGCAATTGATGAAGAGACTACTAGCCTATTGGACGTTGAAGAGACACAGCCGCAATGGTGTACCGCTGTTGAGAAGGTTACAGAGCCGGCCGACGCAGCATGGTGAGATGATTGCTTTTTGAGTGAATGAATGAATGAATGATATTTCAGGCGTATGATACGGAACTATGGTTTAACGTAAGGCCTTTATAGGTTAGTACTTAATTATGCGATATGCGGGAATATCAAATATAGAACGTAAAACCAAAGTCTTCACTTCGAAACGCAGCGCACGTATGTGTGACCTAAGCCATAAGCCACGCCTCCTCACATGCGTCCTTGTGTCGAATCAAAGTTGTCATACATTCTTAAGAAGATTGTTCCACGATCGACAAAACATAATTAATTGTCTTCAGGTACTACAAGAAGCATTCAAGACGGCACAGTTAACGTTCGAGAGTTGTGCAACCAACTGAAATATTGGCAGCGGATACGACAGGATCTAGAGAGGGCCAGGTTAGATTATTTATATTTATGTACTTAAATCGGTAAGTACTTGAGAATTAAACTTTGTGAAACGTAACATTGTACACATGATTTTTCGAATCAAGTTAACTTCTAAACAGGGAAGTTATGGGTATGAAATTTCGGATAAGGATACTGATATGAAATTATTACGGAATATCCGATAGTTTCGGTTACGGTTGCAGAGCTTAATACCCCTGCTTTTAAGTGTAAAGAATATTACAAATGTATCTCCCCCCCAGATTACTGTGCGAGCTAGTCCGCAAACGCGAGCGTCTAAAGGCGGAGTACACGCGCGTGTGGGAGCGCTGCGTATTACATTCGCTGCAGCCAGAGCGCGCCGCGTTGCACAAACTGCTGCTGTTGCTGCGAGCTAAGGACACTAGCGATATATTCACCGAGCCCGTGGATTTGCAGGAGGTAGGAATCATTCGTTCAGTCATTTATTCCTTCATTTTCGTCATAAGGAGTGAAGATCGTTGTTCGTATGTTTATATATCATTTTATATTTTTAAGAATGGATCCGGAATCGTGATTTCTTCGATTCGTCGTCGATAGCTTTAGCTCGTTTCTTCCTTCTAAAACTTTCTTGTTCAAAATTGACGTATTAAGTGTAACAGATTTCTGTTACTGTGTTGTTTGGGTCACAAGACGTCATTCAAGTAAATACTTAATAGCACGACGTAAATAATAGTAGACTGAAGTCTCGTGACCCAAAAAAATCACTACTATTCTGTTTACATTCAAAAAGTTTTGGGCTATCAAAACAGTAATTGGAGAAAAGCAACTTGACAACTTAATCAAAGATCCGCCTTTATCGTAAAAACCATCACCGTATTTTTCTTTTTACTAAAACTAACTAATTAAAACAGGTCCCAGACTACAGTTCAGTGGTAAAACACCCGATGGATTTGAGCACTATGGGCAAACAGCTGGACAGCGGCCTGTACCGTACCATAGACGATGTAGAGGCTGACTTCACGCTCATGATCGACAACTGTCTCACTTACAACAACAAGGACACTGTGTTTTATAAGTAAGTGGATAAGGTTCATGAGATTTTGTTACAGTGAAATAGGAGCTACTTGTATCCGTGTTAATACACGCGGGTCACAACAACAGCGGATGAACGACTCACTTGCGTAATTCGAGGTTTCACTTCTTTACATACTTTGACACTGGGATCGCTAGATATAGAACGATTATCGCACGCACTTAGCTAACTGTCACTTAGATTTAACTGGGCTGTTTCATCATCTACAGAAAAAAAATTATCTTACAAATATTGTATAGTTGTCTCTATCTGAAATGTCATGTTTTATGAAATAGACATAGGTTTATCTGTCAGTTAAATTAACGGTAAAACGGGCACTTAACATCATATAAACTTAAACATACCGACAAACCTACATTAAAGTTTCCCCTTTCAGAGCTGGCATAAAAATGCGCGACCAATGCCTACCAATATTCAGGCAAGCGCGTCGTGACGTCATAGCGGCCGGTATGATCGAATTAGCCGGTAACGGAGACGCTTCTATGAGCCCAGAAAGAGAACGAGGTAGAAGACGCAGTCCTTCTCGAAGCAGAAGATCTCCTTCTAGAAGTAGAAGGAGCCAATCAAGAAGTAAATCAGTCAAAAGGAGTCCTGTGAGAAAAAGGAGTGTTTCTCGAAAGCCCAGTCCATCTCGAACTCGCAGAAGTCCATCTCGAAAACGCAGTCCGAGAGGCAAACGGAGTCCTTCAAGAAATAAGAGTCCGGTTAGAATTAAGCGTAGTCCTTCAAGGTCTAAACGTAGTCCTTCAAGGTCTAAGCGAAGTCCGTCAAGGTCTAAGCGGAGTCCTTCAAGGGGGAAGCGCAGTCCTCTTCGAGGGAGAAGAAGCCCTTCTCGAGGTCGACATACCAGTACCGATAGTGATAGGACTGCGGGTAAATATTGCAAAAATTTTCTTTAAAATTCTCACTTATCATCATCTAATTTAAGAGTAACCGTTTAACCTGATGCGACAAAACTTCTAATTTCGTCCATTACTTGGACTAATGATCTTTTCGATCCTACTCTTTTAGTTTTATCTTCCACTTTTCTTTCCATGATGTTTCTGATAAAGTTATTCCATCCGTCTTTTTATTACAATATGAGAAAGAAAAGTGTGTGTGTGTGTCCTGTGTTTTGAAACACTAAGAATTTTTAACAACTCTAGTTATCTCAGTACTTGAGGCACTCCTTTAGGTTCTCTTTCACCATTAACATTTTTCATTAAGTAAATGTATTTCGTAAACTTCATTTCATATCTTGTCTATAGTTTCAGATACACAGAGCGAGCGTGAGGAGCCTCCTGCTCGTAACATGCGACGTCAGCCGAGTGTGCGACCGGATACTGACGACGACGATACGGTATGATATTTATTTATATGTTTTACGAGTTATAATATGACAATTGTTACAATATATGTTTTTAAAGTATTTTTTTTAATTGTACCCATGGCCGCATTGAGCCAGGTTTTGATATTATGGAGACATGAATATGAACGAAAAAAAAAACACTTTTCACTTTCGACGTTTGTTAGCGTGATTCAGCGGCAGTTTCTGTGAGTGGGCGTGGCTGGCGGCGGGGGCGGGGCCGGGGGCGGGGCCGCAGGGGGCGGCGCGGCGGCCGGGGGCGGGGACATCCCGTTGGACTTGCGGACAACGGTATGTACTCTTTATCTTAACTGCTGGCACGTACAGTTTTGTCCTGTCACATAACGTTGCAAAGACCGACACAATTCCTTGATGTATCTCGCACGTAGTCTGCGATGGATATGATTTGGTTACGATGGAAAGACGAAAGCAATGCAAGCAAGATCGATAAGCTCATTTGTTAGTAGGTATTATCTTATTATTAGAGGTGGGCCGAGTACTCGGTTTATACTCGGTACTCGGCGTACTCGGCACTTTTTTCACTACTCGTAATCGGCCGAATAACTCGGTTAAAATGCCGAGTACTCGGTGCAAGTAAATCTACCTTGCGCATTGGATTTGCTTGTTAGATCATAGTCTAGTTCCTTCTAATAATACATATTTAGTACTTTGCCCAGAAAGAGCAATGTTATAAGCTGCAATTATCATAATGATTTAGAAGAAAATTTCATAAACAGTGCTTTGTTTAAATTTTTTTTGCCACTTGACGCGCGTTTATTGGTTGCATTCGAATAATAATTTGCAGGGTGCAAAGGAAGTTTTAAACACAATTAACACCACTCGCTCCCAAACTTGTTCGCACACATTTCTACCTACTTCAAGTTAACCGAGTAACTCGGCCGAGTACTCGGCTCGGTAAACTTTAAACCGAGTAATACTCGGTACTCGGTTACTCGGTAAACCTGGTACTCGGCCCACCACTACTTATTATGTAAAATCTTTTTTCATTCCACATTATGCAGAAACGCCGACATCGGGCTCTGAAACCCCAATCCCGGCTCGTAACATCGACCGGCACAAACTCGCTACTCCCACCCCGGAGAAATCACCCACCAAACTAGCTGACACTGCGCCAGGTAAATATCACTATTTAATTCATTTTAATTTTGCTATTTTTTAAATTAATAATAGCATTGAAAAAACCTTAGAACCCGTGGGAAATATCTGAGCACCTTGCTGAAATGAGCTTGCGTTTCCCGTTTTCGCCCGTGACTAGTACGTACGACACACACACATACACACACACACACACACATATGACGTCACTAAGTCAGTTAAGCAGATATTTCTGACGGGTTGTAACAAGTTGACAAGTGAATTAAAGAACATAACTGTAGCCAATTGTTCACTTTCTTACAATTTCAATAAAAACTAATAGAATATGCATTACTTTAGGATTGGGACTCATGAGTAGCGGTCTACGAAAACCAACACTCTTAGTGACGCAGCCTTCGCTCGCGACGCCCTCGAAAAGTTTTGGAGCGGATGGTAACTAACATTACAATTTGTTCTATATACATTGTTCTGTTTCAATCTATTCCGCTAACTAAGCGCCTACTCCCATTACGATACGCACAGTCGATTCAAGTCTCAAAGACTATTCACCGCGAAGTATCTCACATACATAGTGTGAGAATCTGCATTCAATTGGTACTTGAATCGCATATTATAATGAGAGAAGGGTCTTATAATAGGCATGACGACAAAAAAAAAGCTTTAGGCCCATCACATAGTTTATTTTTAAATATTCGATACGTATTTTTTCTTTTTTCTCTTAAACTAAAATTACAAAGATACACTAGGTTAAAGTTGCTCGTGACGTCACGCTTACGTACGATTTTTACGTAGGAGTGACGTCAAAACCCCCCACTCCATAACTTTGATGCTCTGTATCTTTGTATTTATTTATGTATTTAATCAGGTAAAAATTGTGTTTCAAATATTTTTTAATAGCCTAAAAGACGGACTAATTATTTTTTTTAATTTTTGAATGTAGTCGTCATCCCTGTTCTAGTAAAAGACAAATGTAATCAAGGTACGGCCAAAAACAAATTAATTATTCAAGATTTTCGCTATTAAACTGGCGCGACGTCTTTATTAAAAATCTATGAAACCTGAAACTAGCTCTATTAAATAAATAAATGTTACATAGCGACACTGCCTACATTATCAGCCAGCTTGGGACGTACGGAACAGTCTCCCAAGAAGAAAGGCCGAGGGAGGCCGCGGAAACACGATAAGGATAAAGCTAACTCGTCGCCGGATTTGTTTAGGTGAGTGTGTGGACGGCGATGTTGGCTACAGTTAGATCACATTTTGAACTATTGGAATAAGTTTTAAGATATGTATTTTATTGGCTTTCATAATTTCCCTGTTAAATAATATCAAAAGGTATTATCTTTTGATTGTTAAGGTTTATAATTAAGTTAATGAAGGTTTGCTTTTACTGTAAGGTTGTCTGAAAGATATTGCTACTGGGCTATAAGGTCGCATGTTAGCGCATTGTTTACCTAACTGTGTCATTCTTTAATCATTTTTTTTTGTGTAAGTGTGTTTGGATTTTTAAAGTTATGTATAACTTTAACTCCCTAGAACCCTCCAGCAAGAAGGAAAGTCCCTTTCAACCCCAGTACCGGCCTCGTTTCTTCAATACCGAGGCCCGAAAGGCGAGGCCGGCTCGGACAGTGACCTCGCCCTCTCAAGGTCATCAAGCAGTAGCTCCGTCTGGTCGCAATCCTGCTCGTCGTGCACGCACTACGATGATGATGAAGAACATTCCTGCTCGCTCTCGTCTAGTGATGGGTTTGTGGATTTTTTAAGTTTATTTTGGGGCTTTTTTGAGCTCATAAATTAAAGAGGTAATGGCTAAAACAAAAGACGCTCTGCGACTAAAGATTTCTTGATGTTGATTATACCTCATACATAAGATACCGCACCTCAATCTTACCAATATGTTCGGATAAGGGCCGGCGCACACCTGACGGAGCGCAGCGCAGAAAATTTTTGATTGTCATATTATTATCGACATTGTTCTCATAAGAATAATATTCAAAATCAGTTTATACAACAAATGAGCATCGGAGTATCAAAACTACATGCGAATGTTGTATCTGCGCTGCGCTCCGTCAGGTGTGCGCCAGCCTTAAACGTATCGACGGTTATAATCAGCAACTTCACTTGAATAAAGTGCGAGTTAGAAGCGCATATTACTTAATACTGCTACTGTTATGTTAACCAAGTGCTGCAGCAGTGCAGTGAATAAAATGATTTATCTACATATTTATCTTTACTTAACCCTTAGATCGTCATACAACGAGACATTAGAGTCGACGATGGAAGGCAGCGGTCCGGACCGCAGCCGCCGCCGCTCCCGCCGCGCTGCCGCTCGCTCGGATGACGACACTCCCACAACGCCGGTTAAGGTAGGCATTTGGGAATGATGTTGATAAGGGTTGAAACAGACTGGTCCCATTATCCAGTAAAAATAAACTGGTTTGTGTACATGTGTTCCATTAGAAGCACATTGGTCACACTCAACGCACAAGTGTGACGTCACAAGTGTGCTTCGAATCATATTATTGTCAGATGTCATAATGCAATGCGTATGGGACCAGTCTGTACATTCACATTCATGAGCTATGTTGTCGTTAGATTCTATCCTCTGCTTTCGACTCCCACTTTTCCCTTAACTTGTCCTGATGTCCTATCATTCTTTTTGATGATATTCAATATAAAGTTGTCATGTTGTATCAAGTGATTAAATGAATTATTTTACACATGTCAGGGTCGCGGTACAAGGTCGTCGACTTCAAAGACTCCAGTGAAGAGTTCCAATGTGGATTACCAGTTTGAACCGTTACAGCTTGTGTGGGCCAAATGCAGGTATGTAGAATATAAAATGTACGTAGCTACTTTTATCAAAAACTATATCCACACATTACAGTCTGTCCAAAAAGAGTAGATAACAGTAGCAGCGTCGTCCCTTTCGAATCAATCTAACAAAAACGAGACGACACTACAGTGTTGCCACTTTTTAATTTCTACTCTTTTCGAACAGACTAAATGTATGAATAAATATAATTAAATATGTTTTTTTCTCAACAGAGGCTATCCATGGTACCCAGCACTAATAATCGATCCAAAGATACCCAAAGGCTTCATATACAACGGCGTCCCCTTACCAGTCCCACCACAGGACGTGTTAAATCTCAAGAAAAACCAGGCGCACGAACCAGTATTATACTTAGTACTATTCTTTGACGTGAAACGGACTTGGCAATGGCTCCCACCAAACAAATTAGAACCATTGGGGATAGAAAAAAGTATAGATCAAGGGAAATTGGTAGAATCTCGCAAACCGACTGATAGAAAAGCGGTTAAGAAAGCTTACAATGATGCTATGCAGTTCAGAAAGCAAGTGGATGGGGAAGATAAATGACAAAGGTTTAGATATAGGTCCAGGAGGCCTAGGAGCAGAGGTTTCAGCTTCGGTAACTTTTCATTAATGCACATAAGGACGCCTGATACATCAGATTCCAGTGATTAAATTGTTTGAGCCTATTTGAAAATAAATTCTGGCTGTAATATTATAAGCTGTCTCTTTTAAATGGTTTGGATAAGTATTTAGAAAGAAAGAGATGTGTATGTTATCTCTAAGTGTTATTTGAAATTCGGATTGATTAACGTAAATTTTGGAATCCGATATTGCAGAATTGAACAGGAGAAGTCTGTTCTTTTCTGCAGTGGGTTCTCACCTATAAGGGTCAAGTGTATGTTATTCCTGTAATCAAAATCAATGATATACCTTTGTATGCTTTGAAATTGTAGTCTTGTAAAATTAATAATTAAATTTTATACTGACATAATAAATTGGAATAATAATAAATTAGGAATTTGAAAAGGTATTGTTATAAAATTGTAGCAAAACAAATCTGTGTTGAAGGGTCCCTTTTTCATTGCAAAAATTAATTATGTTTGTTGTTTTTAATTATAAGTATTAGACGTTAGCTGCTTTATTGTTTGATTGCCAATAAACATTGTGTTTGAAGTTTTCGTTTTAATTCAAAATTAAATAATATTTAGTTCCTGTTTTGCCTCCTACTAAAAAAGACTGACAGATAAACCTATGTCTATTTCATAAAACATGATGTTTTAGACAGGAACAGGTATAAAAATATATGTTAGATAAATTTTATTTTGTAAATGGGGAAACGGGGCCATAATTTCATAACATTTTTTCATCACCCTAAACACATTTTTTTTAAAAAAGCTAATTATAAGCAAAGACAATAGTCTACATAAAACTGTATATTTAATAACTTACATAAACTGATTGCATTTATAAATTGATTGGAGCTAAATTGTTTAGTAATGTTTGTCCCATTGGTACAACTTGCCAGGGGTAGGTGCGATGGGGGCTGCGGCCTTTGGTTCACTGAAAAGAAGTATTAATTGGGCTATTACATGTGCAAGGAGATCAGTATAAATGTGGCAATCAATTTGTTAAAACTAATCTAATGTTGTTTTCCACCTTCCTTATCCCGAAAGTCAATAGGATTCCTTTCTATTACACTTTTTAGCATATAAGATTCCTTTCTTGATACTTAAAAGGTTATAAGTTTTTAAGTTTTATGTATTTTTTTTAAGTTTGATGAACTTTTAGCATTGTAAAACATTATAAACATACAGAGTCCACTTTGCTCGACTTACTGCAGTCCAAACACATTTCTTTCACTCCATACACACTCTTCAGGCGCTTATGCATGCCTGATGCACATTGGTTTAAAACTTACCCCTTATCAGAACTAGCTTCCAATTTAGCAACAGTGCAGTCAATTGGTGGTGCTACTTCACGACGGCCATCTCTGGTGTAGTAGTAATTGTGGGAGTAACTGGAAGCAATACAGGTTATCTGTTACTATTATGTTTACTTTACAAGTCTATGGTTAAATTGACAGGGTCAACCAATGATTTTATATACATATATAATGATCTTTTAGGTCAACATTATGGGTTAGTAAATGATAATGAAGTTTAAACTACATTACACCCAATTGGACTTTAGAATTCCGTTCATATCTGGCATTATACCTTTACTGTAATTATCAAATCCCATTCGTAGTCATATTCTATATTCGAGTTAACTGTGGTACCTATATCAAGATTACCTTTGATTAAAGCAAATTAACATCAAATTTAATATCATAGATTTTTTGGTTATGCTTACCCATGGGACGGGCCGTCCGGTATTTCCGGTGGTGGCTGAGTCCTAGCTGCTAAGAACGGCTCAAACCGCAGAGCATTTGTATGTTTTCTCTAAAACAAATCGAGATTCAGTACGGTAATGTTTAAGTTACATAATACGCAACAAAAACAATGCAAATCCTCACCCCGAGTAGAAAATTTCTAACAACCTGCAACACAGGCCCAATGTCGCGGAAAGCAACTTTGCCTTTACTCATGTTTATGCACTCTTTCTACTTTGCGTAATATTCTCAGCAACGAATGCTAAAATCGCAAATTCGAGAAAATGAAACAGCTGTTTTTGACGTTTGGGGTTATCTGACATTGACGTTTGTATATTTCTTAAAATTTTGGCCTGGCGTACAAAATAAATAAGCTGTTTAAGTCATACAGCCTAAAGGTGGGCAAAAAATCAAAAGTAGCTTAAATACCGTCGTCGTCACTTTGTAATGTAATGGACGTAGCTTCCATAAGAAAAAATTACTTCGGATCAAACTTTCTTTTTGTGCTTCAATTACGGTATGCATAAGTAAGTATTAAAAAAACTTTAACACCAAAACAAGAGTTTTATTAATTTTATTCTGTGTTAGTTAACAAACCATATCGTGTAAACAACTAACACTAAAACTTTCTCTCATACATCAATACAATTACCACGCTTTAACTACTCTAGAAGTCTAGTACTTCTAGTTTTAAAAGGCACACATAACTTAAAGCATAGAGTTTATTATATTCCTTGACTTAAAACGCCCAAAATGAGATAAACCAGCGCTTAGGTAGGTAAGGACAGTAGTCGTTCAGTGGTAGCGACTAGCAGTAGGTAGGATCAATTGCACTCTTTGGGTAGAATAGTAGGTTGAGTGAGGTAATTATTACCAAATGTAATAAAACCTCAGGTGAAACTCAAACTCAAAAACAAAACTCAAAAAACTGCAAAGAGTATTAGTGGAGTGCCGTAAGGCATAAAAATGGTCAAACCTCGGAATCCAGGGCCAGTCAATGAATCTTAATATAAACCTTGAAAATATGTTTTTAATAGTATATAGAATAATGTTAAAAAAAAATTTTTTCGCGCTCTCAATTTTTTTTTTAATTTTTTTTTTTTAACCTAGTTCGTCCCACTGCTGGGCAAAAGCCACTCCCATGCCTCTCCAAACACTCCTATTATTAGCTGCTTCCCACCAATCGTCCCCAAATGAGCGTAGGTCGTCACTCCATCGTTTTTTGGGCCTAAAATTATTATAAACAATTATTAATTTTTTGGAGTTTTCATTGATTTATATTAGTCAAAAGTCATATTTTAAAAAGAACAACTATTACAAACTTGAAAACTTGATCTTGGATCTTTAGGGACTGCAGGTATACCGATGAAGGTCGGGTTGGAGAATAGAGGGGATAACAGCAGCTGTTCGGTATTGTTCATGGCGGGCCCCGAACTTCGTACCGCCTAACAGTCAATGAATGTCGTGTTACTTTTTAGCTAAACTAATTTAGGCTTTATACGTATCGGTTTCAGAAGCAGGAATCTCCGCACATCCCAAAAATAGGCCGGCAAACTGACACCGGAGGTAGATGGACTTAAGGTGCATCAAATAAGCCTTACATGCCCATAGAAAAGTCTTATGAGTATCGAGTTA
The DNA here is from genome assembly GCA_947563765.1 of Anarsia innoxiella. Lineage (NCBI taxonomy): Eukaryota > Metazoa > Arthropoda > Insecta > Lepidoptera > Gelechiidae > Anarsia > Anarsia innoxiella. The sequence goes on along the minus strand of OX387410.1, from coordinate 3,603,640 downwards.
AACCCGTTTGTGATTTTTGAAAAAAGAACCACTTTTTGATGGTTTTTGTATCAGAGAGCGATTAATATTCAATTAATTAAAAAAAAAAGTACGTTAACGGCTTCTTCGATAGTTACTTATGATATGGCGAAAATAATTCGTTGATGATTAAAGTGGAACATCGACAAATTAACTGTCAAAGTTAACTTTAATTCTCTCCCAAAAACAATAACTCGACTTTGAGCAGCTGCCACGAAAAATATTTACTCGGTACTTAATGAACAAATGTTTTTAAAAACTGCCTTGTGCTATTCCGAATCCAGAATGGTATAACATGTATTGCAAAAACAACAAATTCGGGGTATTAGACATCGAAGACTTACCTAAGTCGGATTATTTCAAAAACTTAGAAGTTGAGTTAAGGTGGTTAAATTGTCAAAATCGAGTAGTTAAGAGAAGTAATCTAGTAGAGCGTTTGTTTTTCAACCTGACTAAGAAATAGGGAGTGATAAAGGCAAAAACTAAGTCGCTGTTTAAAGCAAAATAGTCTAATGGACCAAAACAGGTAGTATTTGAATGGTGCATCGGTATACCTGCAGTCCCTAAAGATCCAAGATCAAGTTTTCAAGTTTGTAATAGTTGTTCTTTTTAAAATATGACTTTTGACTAATATAAATCAATGAAAACTCCAAAAAATTAATAATTGTTTATAATAATTTTAGGCCCAAAAAACGATGGAGTGACGACCTACGCTCATTTAGGGACGATTGGTGGGAAGCAGCTAATAATAGGAGTGTTTGGAGAGGCATGGGAGAGGCTTTTGCCCAGCAGTGGGACGAATTAGGCTAAAAAAAAAAAAAAAATTTAAAAAAAAATTGAGAGCGCGAAAAAATTTTTTTTTAACATTATTCTATATACTATTAAAAACATATTTTCCAGGTTTATATTAAGATTCATTGACTGGCCCTGGATTCCGAGGTATAAACCTTACGGCACTCTACTAGGAAAAACTGTCTCGATGACACGGTAGCCACTTTTTGTATTATATTAAGCCATAAGATGAAATAAAAAGAATAATATAAAATTCAACAAAACAATATTTACTTGCATTGAGATTATTTGGTATAACAATAAATTCTTACTTAATAAAGCCTAACAATTATTTACAACTTAGAATACAAGATAACTTAGGTAACGATGTGTAAAGTGAGATAGTATTGGTTTCTTTAATATTCTATGGTAATGGTTTTCGTTTTGAGATATTCGTTGAGTGCGTCTTGGCCTGTGAACAATGGAAAGAGAAATTAATTGGTTTTTAACTTTTTATACATTGTAAACTTATTCTATAACATTATGAACTTATAAGTAGGTACTTAATGCGTAATGCTGGTATCTTTTTGTATGCAATAAAAGATTTCTATCTATTTAGTGCTTATTATGACTGCTTGAACTCGCGTAATCTTGAGTGTTTTCGCGCGTTCAATCGCGAGTGAATACATGTAAGGGATTACTTAAGTTTTTCATTTTGACTTTACATTTTCGCTCTCTGACAACTACCTACTATACGAAGTAAAATAATAGAAACTTCCACACATATTATTTTTTTACTAAAATCCATAGAATTTCATAACTTCTTTTCACACATATCACACATCACAAAACTACACAAAAATACTACATACCAAGATCCTTCCCGAACCCAGACTGCTTGAAACCTCCAAAAGGCGCGGCCACATCGGTCTTATTGTACGTGTTCACGAAGACAGTACCAGTTTCGATTCTCTCCGCGAACTGCATCGCTCGGGACACGTCCTTAGTGAACACTCCACTTGCTAGACCATACTCTGTGTTGTTAGCTCGACGGATTATATCATCTAGGTTTCTGTGGGGGAGAAAAATATAATGTTATTAATTGCTTTGGAAATATGTTAAATTCCGTTAGTTCAGAATAAACTTTAAAGCCGAATTTACGTTACGAAACTATATGTAGTTGCACGTTTCATGACATGATAATTTCACGTTTAAATAAGCACTTTCATAAAGCGCATTTTAATTTTTTAGCTAATTTTCATAAAACCTTTTTTTATTACGTGGGGAAATCCATTATGGATACCCTTTGTCTCGGAGAAAGACGAAGGGTTATGCCGGACTCCAACCGGCTAAAACCCCACGGTGTTCCTACTAGCCGCTTGTAGACGGGAGCGCGGGAAAACTTTCGCATACTTCCGCGAACAATTGTCATGAAACCTAGTTTCGTAATGTAAATCCGACTTTAATAGTAGTGGAGAGCGAACAATGAAGAGAGAACAGTAGGCACAAGTGAGAACAACACTTTTAGCACTTGTAGTGGATGTCGTGTTAAATCAATTTGTAATTTAAGCTTTGCCATAAGGTTAGGTTAGTGCCATAAGGTGGACTGACGACTTGGTTAAAGTCGCTGAAAACCGTTGGATGTGGGCAGCGCAAGACCGGTCGTTGTGGAGATCCTTGGGGGAGGCTTTTGTCCGGCAGTGGACGTCCATAAGCTGACATGATGATGATAAGGTTAGGTACTAAAAACCCGTAGCATAAAGGCATTTAAAAGTTAAATATCCATTTAACATTACATCTTCGTTGCGACTGGAAATACAGCCATTGCGTCACAAATCTCAAATACTACGGGTTCCTGGCATCGACATATAAACCAGTGACGTTCTATTAAATACCTTCTACGGTAAGAAATAAAGTGCACACTCACTTGCTACTAAACTTGCTGATGATCATAATAGGGCCGAAAGACTCTTCTTTAGCGATCCACATGTTGTCAGTGACATCGGTGAAGATGGTCGGCTGCATGAAGTATCCAGGTCGGTCCATGCGTTTGCCACCGTATACTAACTTCGCTCCGTCTTTTATACCGTTTTCTACGTACTGGGGAAAATAAATAAATGGTTAGATACAGGCAGACCAACTTATCTGTGAAATGAACGGCAGCGCTAGAAGTAATACAAAATTGTATTTCACCCAATCGCAGCAGTTCTGGAATTTAATATTTTCCGTGTTAGTGGCCGTAATTCCAATAACGACCGTTTCACAGATAATTTGGTAGATCTGTATGTTACGCCTCTCTCCCATCGAGGTAGGTAGAGACCACTTGCTACGATCCAAAGACAGGTTAGGTAGATTTGATTTGATATTATGAATTGTGACGATATTATTGGAAAAAAATAGTTTTGAAAATTACTAACAGAATGACTAAAAATATTGACTCTCGAAAACTGCACATGCAAATATGTCTTACAAAACAAATCTATTGTAATTGCAAAACAGATTATTTTTTAGCATGTTTTTTAAATAAACCTTGATACCAGATTTAGGGCCCGTTTTACCACTTACAGATAAAATCTAACTGACAGATAAACTTACATCTGTCATAAAACATGACATTTTAGACAGTGACAGGTATAAAATATCTGGCAGTTAAATGTTATCTGTAAGTGGTGAAACGTGCTCTAGCTAGTGCTGCAAAGGACTATAGGCTTTTATAAGAGCTTCATAGGCTTCGTAGTCTTATTTTATTAAAAAAGCCTTAAACAAGGTAAGGCCTATTTTCAGGCCTTTAGGCTTTTAACCAAAAGGCTTGAATAGGCTTAACTTTAGGTTAGCCGCTGGAACTAAAAGGCTGAATAGGTTTTTAGCCTACTAGGCTAGTTATTTCTTAGGCTAGTCTTAAAAAAAGGCCTAAAAGCCTGTAGTCCTTTGCAGCACTAGCTCTAGCTCAATAAAATCTTACCTCAATAAGTTTATCCAAATGCGCCTTATGGTTCTGCGGGCCGTGCGCCGTGCCTCTATTGAGCGGGTCTCCTATACTCATCTTCTTAGTTTCCTCTATGACGCGACGAACGAACTCATCGTGGATGGTCTCCTCTATGAACAGACGGCCCGCCGCTATGCAGTTCTCGCCTTTGTTAAAGAATACTGATGCCATACCCTGATGGAAATTAATTGAATTGAATTATAAAATGTAATATGTAAAGCTGTGTTTTTGACATAAGTGTGAAATAAAAAATGTTATATTACACAGTCATTCTGTAAAACCATGTTTTTGATGTAAGTGTAAACAAATAAATGTTTCATACACAGCTGATTTTAAATTTGATAACAAAGAGTTTTTATCTGAAGACACATTGTTAAACAAAAAAGTCTGTATGCAGAAAGATTTCAAACTTCTTGATTTTTCCGTAAGCTCTTTAATGGTCGGGCGTCAGTCTGGAGTGGAAGTGGATGCAATTGGCGAGGGATAGGAAGTTGTGGAGGGCTTTGCAGAAGGCTTATGTCCGAAGACGGACGATACAAGGGCTGGGATGATAATCCTCCTTAATAAGTTTAAGTTTTTTTAAAGTTTTAAATCGTAATCTACAATAGTTTTAAAAATAAATAATATACTTACATTCCTAACCGCCTTTTCGAGGTCGCAATCTTCAAACACAACGAGCGGTGATTTACCTCCGAGCTCCAACGATACTTTCTTCATGTTCGATGCGCAAGTCTTCATTATTACTCGACCTGTTAATTGACAGTTTATTGGTATTATTAAAAATTATTAAAAAAAACAACAACAATTGAAGAGATTTCAATAAAACTTATAAATATTGTACAGTCGGATGCACGTCAAGATTTACACAGTGCCCCTTATTTCATTGCGAATTTTGTAAAGGTTGATCTGTTCTCGACTGTACATTAGAATAACAGGTAGCTTATATTTTGAGATATTACGGGGCAGTTTACAGATAAAATTTATCTGACATGTATTTTATACGTCTCTGTCTAAAGCATGACGTTTTATGAAACAGACGTAGGTTTAAAAAAAATGGTGTAGGCACGTACCAATCTCAGTACTGCCAGTAAACCCTAGTTTCCTAACGAGCGGATGTTCGGCGAGCGCGTTCCCGCACACGGTGCCGGAGCCGGGGAGGATGTTGATGACGCCGGGCGGGATGCCCGCTAGAGCGGACAGCTCCGCGAACTTCAGCGCTGTTAGTGGACATACCTGGGGAATAGCGTGGTACACTTAGGTGGGGCAATTTGGATACTTGTTGTGTAAAAAATTTGGATACTTGTGTAAAATTTAAGTAACAGATATTTCATAGCTGTCTCTGTTTAAAGAGTCATGTATTATGAAATAGACATAGGTTTATCTGCTAGTTAAATTTTATCTGTACTTAGATGGTGAAACAGCACTAACAGATAAGATTTGATTGACAGATAAGCCTATGTGTATTTTATAAAACATGACGTATTAGACAGGTATAAAATATCTGTCAGATAGATTTTATCTATAAGTGGTGTAACGGGGCTTTATTGGTGCATATTTAAGCGCAATCCTTTAGTTTTGTACATTTTCATTTTAAATAAGTCAAATATTCTCAAGTTTTGTCCCAATTTGTTTTATATTTTTGTTTTTATTTTACTTATAATATCTTGAACTGGGAATAAATTACTTATTACTTTACTATACTAAAACACTTACAGCGGCCGGTTTCATAACGACGGTGTTGCCAGCCGCGAGACAGGCGGCCATCTTCCACGACAGCATCATCAGAGGGTAGTTCCAAGGCGTGACAAGTGCGCACACGCCGATCGGCTCCTTCTTTGTCATTGTTAGGTTTCTGTAACGTTTTACTATTGTTATACGAGTACTTAAATATGTTTATGATACTCATAATATACTCAAGGCTAAGGTTTAATCGTAATTTTAGTTACGTTAACATAATTATTGTATGTTAACATAATTAGTGATGTGAATTCGAGCCTTATTGTTGTAAATTTCTTTAAAACTAATGATGCTCCTTCTCCTGTTGGTCGCAGCAGGTCTTCAAATAGCGACACAATATAACCATATATGGCGCTCATTACGTGTGAAAATCCTACTAATATTATAAATGTCAATGTTTGTGACGATAGGAGGTATGTATGTGAGGATGTTATTCACTCTTTTACGTAAAAACTACTTTACAGATTTTGATGAAACTTTGTAATACTGTAGCTGATACTTTAGAATAACCCATAGGATATTTTTTAAGATATATTTCCAAGAAATGATGATAGATGCGTAAGAACTCGCGGGCAGCCTCTAGTAACATAATAAACCTACCTGTTAGGCCGAGCATGGTTGATAGGTATAGTAGCGCCTTGTATCTTGTCGCACCACCCCGCGAAGTAGCGCCACGTCTCGATAGACATACCCACGTGAGTCTTCAACGCTAGCGTGTATACTGCGCCAGAGTCGATAGCTTCAATCGTTGCTAGCTCTTCTTTGTGTTGCTCCATTAGGTCTGCCAGTCTGTTGGGTAATTTGGAGTTAGTGTAAGTTATAGTATTTTTCGAAACTTTTATGCTTTGGACAGGGAAGAAATGAGATTAAAGTTCCGTTTCACCATTGAGATACTTTATACCTGTCTCTGTCTAAAACGTCGTGTTTTATGAAATAGACATCGGTTTATCTGTCAGTTAAATGTTATCTCTAGGTGGAGAAACGGGTACTTAATGTCGCGAGGATAAAAGTAGCATATGTGCGTGATTCTCAAATTGGCCAGTATAATAAAGACTTAAGAATGATTATTTTTTAATCCTACTAATATTATTAATGTCAATGTTTGTGCCGATGAACGTAAGGTATGTAAGAATGTTTGTTGCTCTTTCACACGAAAACTACTGAATAGACATTGACGCAGCTAATACATCATAAAGACACATAGACTATATTATAATTATATTTTTTCCAACATCCGATTAAAAAAGCGGAGATAACGTGGGCAGCGTCTAGTTTTTTAGAAAGCTTTAAATCTGATAGTACCCAAAGCCAACTTACTTGAAAAGCATAGCCCCTCGTTCCCTCGCACTGATCTTAGCCCACTCTCCCTCCTCGAACGCCTTCTTAGCCGCTTTAACCGCTTTATCAACATCCGATACCGACGCGCTCTGCACTTTGCAGATCTCAGTCTCGTCCGTCGGGTTTATTATCGACAACGTTTTACCTGCGAAAACACATTTATTATACATACATACATATACCATCCGCAGTGGACCGGCGTGGTGGATTACGGCCTTAATACACTCGTATGGAAGAAGGCTCGTGCCCCTGTAGTGGGGAGGTTAAAAGGGCTGATGATGATCATGATGACATACAGACATCTATTACGTATCTCTCCCATAGGCAGAATACTTCCCTCAACAAACTAAATGAATAAATAGATTTTTGTGAGGGAATAATCAAGGGACGTAATCGGTTGATGAAACTGTCCAACTTTTCTTAAGAAACAGAGACGAATTAAAAAAAAAAACTTAGAATCAGGTGTTTTATATTCGACTCACATTTCTTGGATAAAGAACTATTTGTTTATGTTTGACCAACACTCATTTAAACTGTTATATTTATACAGATGTTTATGAACAAAGCTTTGTTTGAAATTAGTAAAAAAATAACAAAAAATACGCATCGATGGAAATAACTAACGTTCTTTCTTTTTATCAATAAAGAGTCACCTACATTCAACCAGTTGACCTTGATCACTAGACACGTGTTATATCAACATGTGATTGTTATCGTTATTTAAATAAAACAACTTACGACGGAAGCTACGAAAGAAATCTATTGTTATATATCGATCTAATGGAGACTTAAATATCCGTGATGCAGAGCCAAAAATAAAACTACATACTTAAATATCGCGATGCCAAGCCGAAAATAAAACTACACAATTAAAAAAACCCCCATCTGGCTGGGTTGTCGGAGATAGAGAAGCATAGAAGGGGAGACCTTTGCCTAGCAGTGGGACAGAATTGGCTATAAAAAAAAACAAACTTACCACTATCAGAATTAACAAATTCGCCATCGATAAACAATTGCGTGGGGAACTTAATCTTCATTTTGTTGACATCCATTTCAACTCCTTCGTATACGATCTCTTTGGCTCCTGAACCTCCTCGCGCTTTCAATATCGCAATAGTATAAAATTCTTCAAAGGTCGTATTCATATAAATATCTTCGTTTTGGAGTTCTAAGTTCGCTAAGTCTTTCACTTCTTCGACTAGCCTAACGACATCCATAGAGCCGGCACCGGAGTCAAAGAAATCTGTGTCGTTTTCTATGTCAATTCTCAGTATAGCCTTCCATACGTCTCTAGCGCCTTCAACGAATTGTTTCTCTTCGTCAGTCAGCTCTAATGTGACTTTGTTCTCGCTGGCTTTGTAGAAGTTCGCTGCGTTTATCATTTTGCCGTTTACTTTTAGTCTTTGTATGTTGAGCTGTTGAAGGAAATAGTTTTATTGAAACGAGATATTAATTGCAACAAAAATTAGGACATTCTAACAAACAATAAAGGCCTAACTTACTATTAGATTACATTAAAAACTCTATTAAGTTTAAAACGATGGTAATTAATTTCTTTTTGCAAAATAAAAACTATGATTGCGTATAACACTCGTATTACTAATTAAATATAGTAAGTGAACAAACGCATTACTTATTGCATTTATCGGTTTGGGATCTAAATTAAATGTTGTAAAAATACGAGTCTGTAAAACCCTAGGCTTTTGCTTTAAGAATGATTTTAATTAATAAATACCGTCTCAAATATAATATCCAACTTATCTCACTTAAATTATAATGTTCTATTTTGTTCTAATGTTCTAAGTGTTCAAATCTTACCTTAACTCCATCATTAGCAGTAATCAACAATCCAGCTTCATGTATAACTGCATGCTGCTTCAACCCGGGTATCACCAACCGATCTCCTTGCGCCTCAAACTCTCCTTCCCATAGAGTAGAACCAAAGAGTTTGAGCTCTACATCGGTGTCCTCGTCTATATTGTCTCTGGTTTGAGCTTTGATGGTGGTGGTCGCGCCGGGGGAGGAGTCTAGACCGCGGATGAAGTTGTGCAGGGCTCTGCCGCCTTTTGACCAGTCGATCTGGGTTTACATTAATTATGTTGATTATTGTGACGGACATTGATAAATAAAATTGTGATATTTAGAAGTAGCAGATTAGAGTCTATCATGCATGTTTCATCTCGATTAAAATTCAGCGTAACTTATAATGTGCAGAGATGGTTGAAACTAGCGCAAAAAAGTAGCATTCTGCAGTAAAAATTACGCGAATATCTTTTTTAAAAGGAAGTACCTACTTACAATAAGTGTAGCATACTAATATGCCGAAGCTGTGGCCATAAGATGTAGCCTATGCGTAACTTACTTGATGTGTTTCAGGTTTGAACAAGGCCGGATCGTAAGTGGCGCCCTCTTCCGTTTGTGTGATTTTCGGCGCGGATCCGTTCGCTACCATGTTCACTGACTCCGCTAGGGCTTTGATACCTGAAATGTATTAGTTTTTAGTACCTCATCATCATCATATCAGCTCGTAGTCGTCCACTGCTGGACAAAAGCCCACCCCCACATCCTTCCCTATTCTAACTCCTGGCCAGTTTGCCAAATATGCATCCAGATCATCGCGCCATTTCATCTTAGGCCTAAGCATAAAGGGCTAACCACACATTTTAGGGAACACGTCCCTGACGGAACACAACAAAAATTGGTTACGTACAAATTGTATGAACTGTTTGTCACACAGCTCCTTGTCAGGCGTCTATACAGAAACAGACAACCAACTCTGAACACAGATAGCCCTGACCCGGAAATGTGTGGCTAGCCCTTAAAAAAGGTTTTCCTTACCTTCAGGATAAAGGTATTTGTTGTAAATGGTATCGACAGTGTCGTCGATGGTGACGGGGAACTTCTTCTGCATGAGGATCGGGCCGGTGTCCAGACCGTCGTCCGCCCAGAAGATTGATAGACCGCATTCTGTGTCGCCCTCTATTAGGGTCCTATAAGACATTGATGGTTATTATTACTAGTACATAGATTATTATTTTTAAAGGGAATAATCCTACTACAGGTACACAAAACAACGTTTTAAAAGAAATAACAAAACAATATATACATTCACACGACTCCAAAAAATAGTAACTACCAATTAAAGATTATTATTACATATAAAATATAATAAAAAAAGCTCTTAAAATCTAACTTTTCATAGAAAGCGGCCGATCAATTCAACATTTGTTGGGAAGATTGAGTAAACATGATATCGACCCAGATTTCGTGGGAAAATTTTATAATACTTTAATAAATTCACTACGATCCTAATAATTTTATCGAATTAAGCCTACGACTGCTTAATATTTATAAAACAGTGCGAACAAAGCCTATTACTAATTTAACATAGGTAGTACCTACAGTTTTGTATAGTAAACTCTCCCACACACTAGTCTATTGTATTACGATTTGGGTGTATAAATATGCCCATTCAAAATGTAGTTCCATTCAAAGATTTATAACGAATGAGTAATATGAATATAGTGTAGTACAAATATTACAATGTGTGTTTAATATTTTGAGTATGATCAATATAAATTTAAAACAAAATGTTATTTAAATTCATAATGAAAAGGAAGTGAAGTATTCATCCCACGAGACTGAATTTAGGTCCAAATACGACGACAATTATGACAATCTGCTTTATAAAAATAATATTGTTAGAAGCAAACTTTTCACACGCAATGCTATCCTACGCAACGTGGGCGTAAGTGTGTCTGTAGTCATAATATTTCTATTGAGCAGATGACGTAATGCGTTGGATACGTGGCGTACGTGGGATAACTTACCAGCTAATAGACGAAGCTCCTCTATGCCTCGGCAGTATACTGGGATGGTAACAGATACTCTCGAACTTGGGGTACAGGATCACTTCCATTGGGATGAATTGTGAACAGAACGGTAACACGTTTAGATCCGCATTTACCTGGGGATAGAGTTCAAATTATTATATTACTTGAGTCTGAATGGATGGCATGTGTCGACAGGGAGTTCTAGTGTTGGGTTATGAGTCCTGAACACTTGTTTATTTCATCATCGTCATCATTTCAGTCTATGGCTGCCCACTGTTGAGCAATGCCTCCCCTGATTTTCCAGTGGACCGGCTGACGGCTAATGCCACGTCGTCGATCCATCTGACAGGTATTCGCCCCACGTTGGGCTTGGTAGTGCTACGCCTCCACTCTTAGAACGTTCTAGAGAGACCTAAGAGAATTTAGAACAAACACTTCCAAATATTACATAGCGCAAATCTATCGGCTATCTTTAAGTTTGGCAATTAATATGTCAGATCAGAATTATAGGCATGGTAATGACTATAGCAACATATCAATGGAAACTTACTAAAATATCTTTTGACGCGTTTCATTATCATAATAATAACCTTCACTTTATTACCCCTTAAATTTATCGAAACAATAAAAATTGTTTATAAAATAATTACATAAACTTATAGTTTGTATTACGCATTTGCAAATTGATAAATGGCTTATATTATAACCTCGACCTTACCATGAATCTCACAAATTTTTAAATACTTTTAATGATTATTACAGATACGTTTTGAATATTATGTTATCTACATATATATAAGCATAGATAAGGTGCGTATACGATCATTTATCACGTAAGAAGAAAGTCATACAATCAATAGTTGGTACACCCATCGTCCCAATATTACAACACTATTACTTAAGATAGATATTATTCTTTCGAGAAACATATAGTGTGAATAAATTACATAGGTAAAAAGAAGTTACGGGGTGCAACCATTGTAGAGATTTAAGTAATTAAATTATCAATAAAGTACAGTAATTTATTCTACTTATTAGAAACATATCTAAGTGAATGCGGAATTTATATAATATATAGCGGAATAATAATATAGTGGCTGCCCGTGACTTCGTACGCATTTATTGTCATATCTTAGAAAAAAATAATTATATCACAAAATAATATAGCCTATGTGCTATTCTGACGTGCAAGCTACAATATTGTCAAATTTCATCAATATCTGCTCAGTGGTTTTTACGTGATGAAGTAACAAACATCCATCCATCCATCCATCGGCACAAACATTGACATTTATAATATTAATAGGATTAATAAGGATCATTTCCCCCTATATCAAATAATTTAGATAGGCTGAATTGGTTCTGAACCTTCGATCTGAAGTTTTTTATATGATAGTTTGTTTACATCACATAGTATGGTGGCGTGATAAGCTGCCGACTATCCGCAAATGTTTCCATACGGATATCAGTGACCTATGGGTCTTATGGCTATCATTATCAAATTGAACAAACTTTAAAACATGTTATGCAATGGAAATTATATATTTTACGTAATTTATTAACGGTCACGGTAATAAGATATGAATTACGAGCGGAACTGATTTTCATTTGTTTTAAAGTGGACAGGTTTAAGGGTTAACAACTTTATCCAATCAATAAGGTCCATCTATCATTAAGAATACGGGAACATAAAACTTTTTGAATAGGTAGGTATCTAAACGCAATTAAAAATACTACTTATTACGCAATTTAATCAGTGTAAACAACGAAATGTTATGAAATTTACTACAATACCTACCAAAATGGGGTTAAAAAACAAAACGCGCAGATAAAATTATCCACGCTTTGACTTTATGAATAATAACTATAATTTTATCTTATTTGGAATAATAAATGTATAGAGCTGACAATTATCTTGGTGATACAAGGGTCTTGAGTTCATAAGAGCAAGCAGTGTGCTTAAAATTATTCGATAGTAAATGTAGGTAGGTATGTTCTGAGACATATTATAACGCTATGTAAAATAGATAGCTTTGACTAGCTTCTAATAATAAAAAATAGGTATAGTTATAAAGCTGGCAACTGAGCAATGAAACCACAAAGAAAAACTCACCAATAAGGTTGTATACAACCTTATTGGTGCTATAGCGCATGTTTTGGTAAATATCCTCATTTATCTGCTTCGCCACCCTCTACGCGTTAGTGGACAGGCAGCTTTAAGTAAATTCAATGGACTTCATTAGAGTGCGTTTTGCGCTTTAATTAGTTATTTAGCAAGAGTTGATCACACCCTTTTCTCTTGTGCTCTTAAGTGTTTGACAAGTTAAAATAACACTATAAAAATAAAGGTTTTTTTAGGCTTTTCCCTTGCATATTTATTACTTACTTAGTACCTAAATCAAGTCAAGTAAAATAACACCAATCACTACAACAAATTATACATAATAGCAAGTTTTACTGTTCTAGAAACTAACAACTTAATCACAGGTTGTAGTGTATCATAATTTAACTACAAAGTTATTAAGTAGTTAGAAACTTATGCATAAACTGCTGAATCAATATGCAGGATTATTTTATACTTAGGTAAAGTATATTTTGAGATTTCAAATTGTGTTTGTAAGTCCCATGAACAATATTAAACTGTTTGTTTAATATTGTTGAACTTACAAACATGCTTAAATAATTTATAATATGGTTTTAAAAGTTTTAAAAATATAAACCAAATAAGTACATAAAATTCTTGGATTGTTTATATAATACCTATATTGCCTCATATACTACCATTTGAGCCAACTCACTAACTATAATATCTGCAACTTTGCTTTTAAAAATGAGAATTTTAGAAAAACCTAATTTTGGTGCTTGATTCAATTCTAAACACTTTTATATTGATCTACCTACCATTAGTTGACAAATGATAAATATATAAAGAACTAATAGTATAACTGTACACGGGGAGCAGTACCATCAATATGCCACCTATTTAATTCATATTAATTTAAATAAATAAATACAACTTACAGACTTGTATTCCTCGAATACTTCAGGTATGATTTTCCCTTTGATTCTCCAGGTTTTGTATTTGAATACTGGAACGCCATTCTGTGCTGCGATTGTGGCTGTAAAATGGGACATCATAGATAGGTACAGTATTTTAACAAAAAAGAATCTAATACAACAGTGTCTCCCTACATTCTTTAAAAGTACTGTTTACTTTAGTAGCCACTCGTGACTTCATATGCTATATTTTTAAATATGTTTTAACATGTATTAATCTTTCACATCCCAGAAAAAAAAGAACAATAGAAAATCTTTTTTTCTGGGTTTATAATGGGACAGTGGGATGTAAGAGGTTAATACAAGTAAGTTTTAATACATGTATGTTTGGAAATGGAATGGAACATCATCCACCAGTTATTGTGGGCATTTTCCTCAACTATTTTCAATGAGTCAGATTGAATATTAGTATCACATACTATGTAGCAGCATTTCAAAATCCTACTTAAAGAAATAAATAGCATAAGGACCATTTTACTCAAGGCACATGTACACATCTACTCATACAATTATTATGATTATGACAGCTGTCCAACACAATGGAATACCTGCTTAGATATATTGTTTAAGTTTACCAACTTTATGTTTCTTATGGAAAATTATTCATACATAGATACACATATAGGTATTATACTGGATTTTTAATGTATACTACTTAGGGACCTTTTCATCACTACAGATATTTAACTGACTTTTCATGTAAGTATATTTCAAAAACATCATGTTTTATGAAGCAAGCAAAGCATTTTTTTTTAGGTAAGTGGTATCACAGGCCCTTAGTAAAATAGTAAAATAACTTACCTAGAGGATCTTCCCGGTTGCCTTTATCAAGGATAGTAAATACACCAACCACTTGATGGCCATCTCTTTGCAGCAGTTTGAACACCTCACCAGCAAATGAGCTCTGGCCAATGATCGCCACTCTCAACTTCTGTTTGGCTCCCTGAAAACCAATGAACATACATTTTATTTTATGTACATAAGGATAAAATTAAATGATGGAAGTAGGAATTGATATTGAGATAGGAGAAAAGTTAAATTTCCGTCAAGTCAATAAATAAAAAACTATTTTATTAACAATACATTCGGTATTTCTTTTGGATACAAAAACAAAAATTGATGAATGATTTCTGCTGGGTTTAACATTATTTTTTAAACATAAGCAAATGTACTTAGCTGAAAATAAATAAATTAAGACTAAAAAGAAAGCTTACCTCTTCCGGAATCGCTACTGGCGGCATTGTTGGTTAAATGCAATAAAATACGTAAAAATAAAACAAAATACTTGTTTAGGAGTTCGTTACTCGCCCCTCTGTTTGGGCCGAGGAGCTCCGTTACAGTAACTCGAAATTATCGGCACGTTTCTATTTAACGGTGCGCCCTCATCATCACGCTCACCATGACACCGCTTATCGCAAGAGTTCAACTTCATGAGATAATAAAATTAATAAACATCTTAGCACCAGTGGAAACCATTGTTTCAGAAAACAGGTGACCGATTATGCCGCCAAAATTACGCACTTTTTGACAGCTCGCGTGACATCTGTTTATATGAATGCAATTTAGAATAGCCAATAGCAAGCGTGGAAAGTTATCAGTTGTTCTGTCATTGGTGGATTCAAAATTGGCTCGTATTAATTGCAGCCAATGATCGTCTGGCTGTTTGATTCGTTAAACTTTTAACTTTCTCCGCAAAGTCCGCCAAATTCAAAGTTGTTTTGATATGATTACCAATTTACAACTATTCCAACTTTTTATTAGATCAAGAAATGGCTTCATATTTCAGTTTTTTTTAATGAATCAATGTATAAGCGTATATGGAATTTATTTGCATGCAAAAAAATATACCTACTTACATCAAAGATAAAAAAAACAATTCTTAAAGTTTTATATTATTTCACAATTATATAAATCTGACGTAGGCATCTATCATGGACATGGTCATAAAAATGGTTATCGAAGCCATGTTTATTCCATGAGCACAATCTTTTCGCATGGTCGGGTCACAATGAGGTCTTTTACAAGTAAACACCGATAATACGCCAAGAACCAGTTGGAAGCAGATCCGAGTCGTCCCGATAAAGAAGCCGCAAGGGTCACGCAAATAGCTATCTTTCAAGATAAAAGCAGTTTTAACCAGTTAAAATATATTTTCTGACGAGATTTATATGAAAACAATACATAAGTAATTTGCTATTATTATATTACCAAGTTGACACTCTGAGAGATGGTAGTCAGTTCCTAGACATTGCGAGGATTGGTGTCTTTGAACTCAAAAAGTAATTAGCTGACAGTAAGACAGGCAGAGTAGTTATTTCGTATTGATAGCACGGAAATCTTGAGTAAGTTTCGTGAGAGATAACAAATTTAGAACATTCAAACAAAGTGCCTACCTACTATTAGGTACATACATACACATCTACTCGCAAATTTTGTTCACTTACATAACAACAAATAAATTGGTCTGGAAGTGCGAAATCCGTTAACCGTCTAGGTAAACGAAAAGCGAACTTTTTACTTAAATTTCCGTGTCCTGTTTTTAAAAGCAATTATACTAACCTAATTCAGCACTTGCGTTCACGTTGGTCGTGGATGAATTAAATACAATCGCGTTTTAATCTCGAGTGTTATGTTTCTGTATTAATCAAACAACTTCTCAGTTTCTGCCTTAACAAATAAATAACATGAACGTGACGCATGGATATCGAGTACCGGTAGTGGTTTCAGAATACGGATCACATCAGGCTGTAACACCGTTTAGAACAGACCTACAACAGTTGTACGATGGCAGTGCGATGGGTGCTCATTTTTCTCTTCGTTTTATCAGTCTTTGAGGTAGCTAAATCCGGTTACAGACTTGAAATACCATTTATCTGTAGATTGTTAGGTCATAAATCGTGCCATTTCGTATTTAATCTGCAAATAAAATCGTTATTTTAGAATTCTACTTAGGGTTGTTTCAGGTGAGCTTTTCAGGTGATTATTTGTGAAGTGTTCTGTTTGTGATTTCTTTTTTGGTTTCACGTTGCATTAATATAGGTACCTACCTATTTAAAATCAAATATACCTTAATAATTTTAATTCTCCGTTAATTTTTTTTGATCTTTTTCGTTCAAGCATGTGCCAGCCCAATCAAAACAACTTCTTATCCACTTACTTAAACTTTAGTTTTATTTTATGATAGGTATTAAATGAAGAGTAAGTTTCGTACTTGATAAAACTGAATATTATTGTGTGTTGAATTCTATCTAATCAGAAGTAATTTTAATTTAAATGTTGTTTTAAAAAAGCGAGTTAAAAAGTATTTTACTTGTCCCAAACACAATCAAAACTCACAATCAAACTCTTTCATAAGATCATCAATCTTTCCTCGACAAAAAAAAAAACAAATGAAGGAATTCTGAAACCAAATTTTAATTTCCCAATTTATTTCCAGCCAGCTCTTTTAGAGCAACACAGCGAGGTGCCAATGTCAGTATCTCTCGGATACTCGATACATCCCAGTATCGAAGATAAGGACGATTCTCAACTGCGCAAGTACCAAGAGATGTATGAGGAGATGCTGAAGGTCAGCCGCGAGTCCTTCCAGAAGTTGGGACAGGATGAGGCTAAGCTTGAAACTGTGGTTGGATGGCAACGGGCTAAGTCTATGAAGAGGGGTGAGTGAACTTTCTAAGTTTGCAAAGAAACATTAGGATCTTGTGATACGAGTATGTTGCAATAAGATTTTTATAGAAAATAGGTGTGGTGGATCTTTGTTGTCAGTTATGAAAAGTAAAAAGAGTAGGAAGGAAGTAGAAGGAGTAGGAAATGAGGCTCAGGTCTCGATGCCATGAAAGATAAGATCAGCACACCTAAATAAATAAAGCGCACTATTCACCACGACCAGTGAAGATTACAGTAAAATTAATGTTTCTAAACATGTAGTCATGTATACAGGGTGACTTTAAATTAGTGAACGATAGAAAAGTATATGCATGTACTCGTGATAACAAACAACTTTTACTATGGGACCAAGTTCGAAATCATGAAAAAGAAATGTTCTTCCATTAAAACTCTCAGCTGGTGTTTGTATGGGTAGTTCGAATTTTTTTAAATGTTTTCGACCTTGGTCCTACAGTAAAAGTTATTTGTTATCACGAGTACATGCATATCCTTTTCTATCGTTCACTAATTTAAAGTCACCCTATATGTCATTATACCATCATTATTGGCCAGTAGGTACCTAAGTAGGACTTTATGACCAGTGTGCTGTATTTTTCAGAATGAAACAATGCGTAAGTTAATCAAGAAAACAAACAAAAGAAGATTGTTAATATCTGTAATAATTTATATTGTGCTCTCAATCTGACGCACCACGTGTTGAATGAAACGTGTTATCAATGAAACTGTAGTTGCAAAAACATATAACAATAGATCTTGCAATGCCTTTACTTATATTGAATAGAAATACCTATATTTAATTGTTGTAAAGTTATGGATATCAACGGTGACGAACTTATAGGAGAACGAACGGGGCAAGTGCCTTTACCTAATAAATATTTTCTGACAATTCTGAATTTTCTTTTTCCAATGAAAAAAAAAACTTAAGTTACAATTGAGCATCGAACCTAAGTGGTATAGTAAAAATTTTCGGTATCACTTAGGCTACACATCCCCTTTTCGAGCTAGTATAAAAAAAAAGTTGGCGGCCACTGATGAAAGTTACGTCAATCGATAGAAAAAAATATTATAAAACGATAGTATTTTGAATAATTGCCAAAAGTGATATACTTACGGAGATATAGGACTTTGAAAATGAAAAAAATCACCACCTTCTTGTACCAGTTCGTCACTACGTACAGTCTTTTCGTTTTCCGATGATTTTCGTGACAAATCTGATTTCCGTCTCATGCATACCTCTTCAAAGTAGGTAATGCATACACAATAAAAATAAATTGGTGCAATGAACTGGTGCAAGGTGGTGATTTTTTTCATTTTCAAAGTCCTATATCTCCTAAAATATATCACTTTTGGCAATTATTCAAAATACTATCGTTTTATAATATTTTTCTCTATCGATTGACGTAAGTTTCATCAGTGGCCGCCAACTTCTTTTTCCACACTAACTCGAATAGGGGATGTTTAGCCTAATTGATACCCCTTTTTTACTATACCTACCAGGCGCCATACACATATGTTCGATGCCATTTATTTATTTAACCGATATTTTATATCTGTCTCTGTCAAAAACGTCATGTTTTATGAAATGGACGGGTTTGAATTGAATGAAACTTTGTTTAGTTACTTAGTCATTTGATATAAGTTTTTACACGATTAAATAGTAACAAAGAAGTAACTTGGTTTCGCAATGAGTAAATTATAATTATTGATTTGTGTTCTACCATTTAAAAAATAAAACCGTTGTAATTGGAACATTGGTAGGTACCTAATTTTGGGGCCACATGGACCTCCACACTTTTGTAGGCAGGTAGGTATGTTTTGTTTACATCGCATTGCATATTTATGCAAGTAGATATACGAGTAAGCATAACTACAATTACTTACAGCTAAAGAGAAAGACTAAAACAATGGTAATTGTTTGCAGGTGTCACAAACCACCGACGAATCGCGGCCGACCTGCGCTCCCCAATACTGAGAAGACGAGTGCGATCACAACGCACACGCCGTGAGAAACTGGACAGCCAAGGTCTTAGAAACCATCAACAGCATATCCGGTTGATTGCAGGACACGAGCCTCAATCCACGCCACCTTACCAGGGCAGAGGTTAACTTGTTGTTCTTAGGTAACGTTAATTTGGAGGCCGATGAACTTCTTGGCATTTTTGTACTTCAATAATCGTTGAAAGAGACAGACGTGTCATCAAAAAAATACTAATTCCCCGTTTCACCACCTCGCCGCTCGCCACGCCTTTGCCGCCACTGCCGATTCTTGCGTTGCGGCATCACAACGAGGAAATATGTTTCGACCCGTACTGGTTAGGTGCTCACAAATTATCGGACGTGTCTATAGGTGGCGTCTTTACAATGTATAAATAAAATAATTATGGTCAATAAGTGGTTCACCTGAGGCCTGGAACCAGCGCAGGGGGGGTCACGACCCCCATGACCCCCCCCCTGGATCCGCCGTTGCTGTAAGTGGTGAATGTGCCCTTAAAATTGTGTCGCATCCGTATCACGCATGCCATTGGTTTGTCATCATCACTGACCTAATGGCTAGTGGAATATTTAGTTTACTAAAACATTGCTGTTTGTTTGATTGACACGATATGTTTTTTTCAGTCAGTCGTATGAGGTAGTTACGTGAGTAAATTGAGTATTTAATGTTTATGTAAGTAAAACTAGGCATTTACTACATTCATGTAAATCAGTGGCGGATTTATAAAATTGCCGCCAGTAAGCTATTCAATTATTGCCGCCCCTACCGATCTTTGAAATTCAATAGATACTTTAGTTATGTTTTTCGAAACTAAGTACGTTTTTTTGTATGTATAATTCTTTGGCACGCTCTGTAGCGTTTTATTAAAATATAAAATATAAGACGCGGGTGATTGCATGCTACTGCTACTCATACAGTGACGTAAGAGGAGTTTTTGTATTAAAACGTCACACGCTACGACGCGCAAGAGGAGTTCTTGTATTAAGGCACACTATAAACTACGACGCCGAAAGGTGTTCTTGTATTAGAATTCGCCATGTTACTATACGATAGGTTGTTGCCTGCATGACAGAAAAAAACATGAATGGAATGATAGGGTTTAGGGGCCGCCGGCCGCGTATGCAAATCGAAACACGCATATCATGAAAAGGCCAATTATGGCAATGAGTTTTTTACAGTGCGTTTAGTAATCTTTAATTTACAGACGTAATGTGTGTATAGGTACATATAATTATACGTTTTTTTTTGTATTTCTGTAGGATAAAGAACACATTGAGAAAAAATTGCCGCCCCTGTAAATCTGCCGCCCTAGGCTTCAGCCTACTTTGCCTATTGGTAAATCCGCCACTGATGTAAATTCTTTCGCCATGCAATAGCAGTTGTTTATTACTAGAACTTTGTTTTATAAATGAGTTCCCATAAAGTTAATTAAGTAATTATGATATGCTTTATGTAAGACCTATGTAGAGAGATACTTAAGATTTAGGTAGTCATTGTTAGGTATAGGTACGTATTTATTCCCCAAAGAGGAAGTTTCTTTAATTTAACAACCCAACCCAACCCAGCTGCTAAATACAATTGACATACTTACAATAAGTATTATACATATACTATTGTATTTAAATAAGTACTATTATAATTTTACATAAATATTTAAATACAATAGGTTAATTATAAGTTAATATTTTTAAAATCTATTGTATCTAAGTCAATTTTGTAATTAGTACTTACGATTAGATAGATGACGCCTTACATTGTTTTATTTACACGATGAACTTGTGAAATTTTGCTTTCAATAAAAGGACAGGCACTACTAGTAAGCAAGTAGTAGTTGGTAAGGTATTGAATGAATGATGAAAATAAAATACAATCAATACAATTTAAGCATTTTATTTTATGTTGAAAGTTCAGAGATAAAATATTTTGAACTAAATGTTACCTAAAGAGGGTTAATAAAACAGTAAAGATAACGAATGAACCGCACAAGCTAAGCTTACCTAAGCGCCTAATGCAATAAAATTAAACTACCTATTTCGAGATTCTTTATTATGAGTCAGATGGTGTGATAGATATTTTATCAGACATCAGTCATTTTAATCAACAAATTCTAATTTCAAACAAAAACCTAACATCAACCGTTAGACAATTTCTCAAAATACTTATCGGAATAAAAATCGTGTGAAAATCTTCTAAAGATTCCGTGTTATATGGAAAAATCTCTGGGAACAAGGGGATTAATGTAATGCCTTGATAAATGATATCTACTTCCTAATCATTGTTAAAAGGATTTCACGTCTAGTTTCTATCAGATGATAAGTTTATTTTTTTTGATAAACTCATTAAAAATATACATGTTAAGTTAAGGCGAAGAGTCTATAACCTAGTAATACAAATTCAAGATTTGCCAAACAGCTATGGAGCACAGCGTATTTAGTCTTAAAGATCCAATCGGATCAGAAACACTACGCTGTTGTCAAAAACTCGCATTGGTGATGTAGGGGTGAAGACCGCGAAATCCAAGTGAAGCTAGGCTGGGCAAATGTTTGCCGCTCGACGGCCACAGAGGTAGAGGTCGGCCTAAAAGGAAATGAAGAAACTATCAGGATTCCTACTTGGCAAGCTGGCCAGAAGTTGTCGGGGATAGTGGAAGATGGAAGGGTGCGAGTGAGGCCTTTGCCCGTTCGTGGGATCTAACAGGCTAATAATAATTTTTAAAAATCCTCTCCCTCAACAAATTTCTCCGAAAAACAACGAAATAATTTCACAAACGATCTAGTTTCTACTTTTCATTCCCATCTTAAAATGTAGGAACGAAACTCAACAATAAATCTATCTGTAATAAAAATTGTAAGTCACTATAACAGTTGTACCTACTATAGCGACAGGAACTTATATTTTGAAAACATAATCAGATGTACGAACTAAACTAGGTATATTTAATAAAAACTCAAGTAAGTAGGTAAATATTTAACGTTTTATAGCAAAGTAAAACCACAGCAGTTAACTTTTCCTTAGCTATAAAACTTATAACAATACAACTATTTAATTAAATAATGTCACCTTAACAATGTATTTAATATACCCAATGATTTTCTTTCTAAAACCACAGTTAATAATACACAACTATAAAGAAAGTTTTCTCAAAAGCTTATCAATAAAACTTCCGATTCATTCGGGCAAACATATCCGGAGAAATTTGATGAAAACCGTTGGAACGAAATTGGGGATTATTTGATTATCTTAACTGAAAACAATACTAAGATTTATGTTAAGATAGTGACTCAATATTTTACATTGCGTGATAAGATAAGTGATATCAATGCTTTATTGCCTACTTGGGAAATTGTCTCTAACTGCAAAATTAAGGATGTTTGGAAAATTAGGTCGGTAGCTATTGACATAAACTTTTGTATTGGAATAAATAACGTCGGTTACCCAGGGTATCGTCGTCGTCTCCGTGATCGAGACTTTTCATATTGTATTATCACACAAATGTTGGAAGAGTACTTCTGCTATTGCATTGGTCAGGCAGGGGATCGGTCGCATTTGCCTACGTCAGAAGGTAACAGTGGGCCTATTCATAGAGATGTAGCTATTATAAGAAGAGAGTTTAGCTACTACATAAAAAAAACACCAGCCGATCGATAACTTGAACATCATTCGATTCGACTGACAAATCGATAGGTCTCGTAACACCAGACGTAAACCTATAGTTAAAACTACTCAGATTTTTTTTCAAATCTTTATTTGAGGAGATTTTTCACAAAATGACTAAGACACTCCATTGTGCATCATAACATAGAACTACTTACTTATACCTATGTAAGGAAGGTCTTATTCACTTGTTTTATTTGGTTAACTAGGTAGCTGTAGGTACGTACTATGCGTTGACACCGGGAAAGTCCCTTCAACTTGATACCTACAAATAAGCTTGCTATAAGCATCGTATGCAGTTTGAATGTAGAACGCTGAATGTTTGTTTCCATTGTTAAGGAAAATAATTTAAAAGCGCCAGGCTACAGTTGGTAGACAGTAGAATTATGTTCTTACTTTTAAGTACCTATTCAATAAATAGTACTAGGTAAGTACTATAAAAGTTGTAGGCACTAGGCATGTAGTAACGCTTCATAAAAGCAATTTATTTGTGAAAGAGAAAACCTACAGAATCTCGAACTAGAATAAAAATATTAGCGGTAGCTTTTTTATTATAAGTAGTTTAAATTAGTAAGTGTAAAAATTAAAAACTTTTTTGCGTTGTCACCATATACTTAAGGAAAACCTATGTACCTATAGCACCGATCTACCTGGAACGGGTAGTGTAGTGGATACGTGCCCCTTATCTTAAATTTATTGAAACAACATATAAATAGTACCTACTTAAACGACAACATTGCTCAGTATTAGAGATAGGGGCGAACGAGTAACATCACAATTTAGTATTTGTATAAATAAATATTATTTTAGTGATTACACGTGACAGTATTATAAACACAATGAATTTACGAATAAGTTTATTGACAGTGTTTTTGTGCTTGCTGCAGAATTCTATGCAGGTTGGTAATAAACAAGTTATTTAATTAGTATAATTTAATGTTCTTTATTTACACTTAGGAAGATTTTGACTGAAGCTTCCTATTATAAAAGTATTGCATGAAGTAAGTAGTTAGGTATCTGAGTAATTTTTAGCTTTAAGTTCGTAGCTTCGCTACACAATTTGCCGTGCCCTAATCAGGGTCCACATTTGGTACTCTAAGTTGTTAAACTCTTAACTCTAAGTTGTAAACCTGTGGAGTGCAATAAATGGTTGAGTATTGAGTAATAGTTGAAGCTTAGTACTAAATTAATACATATTATAAATGTCAATGTTTGTGCTGATAGATGGATGGATGGATGAATGAATGTTTGTTTCTCCTCCACGCAAAAACTACTGAACAGATTGTGATGAAACTTGACAATATTGTGGCCTGCACATCAGAATAACACACAGGCTATCTTATTTTGAGATTTCATGTTTTTCTTCCAAGATATGACAAAAAATGCGTACGAAGTCACGGGAAGCCTCTAGTACTAAATAAAAAGTAATTCTCAATACATATCACAAATAGCAAAAGGCGTGCAAAATGTACACAACACAAGTCGGTAGGGCGTTGACACTATGTTTGTCAGTCATTTGGTCACAACTGCGCATGACATTAAAAACACTCTCGCGCTAGTAGTATACTTTGTTAAGAAAATCTTTATAAACTCCGGTGAACAAAGGCTAATCAATGGCTTTAAAGTTCAGACTCCAGTAGCAAACAAGTTCTCCTTTGAGTCGGTCTGTCCACGGAATTAATTCTGTGACAAATACTCGACGCGTATTTTTACCTAGTCTTATATTAAGAGTTTTATGTGTAGATAAAATAACAAGTACTAATGATAAGAACGTGAAGTTACGAGTGACAATGCGTATAGTATCAGCTGTTATAACCCTACTTTGTGTCGTCGGATTCATAGAACAGGCGAGTATTTTAGTAAAGGGCAACGAGCGATCGATCAGCTGTTTGTACCAGATGTTTTCCTCAATGTGTTATCTCATAAAATTAAACTTAATTGTCTCGAAGATAGAGTTTGTTTCATATTGATTTGTAGTTTCTTTAAGTTGTTGTTGTTGTTGTTGTACGTGTAAGTTGTTTTCTTTTTTTCTTTTTCTTTATGTTATTATAATTACCTACCTAAATAAAATGCTATTTTATTGTTTGTGTACTGATACTGATGCAAGTAAATTACAATGTAATAGGTAGGTATTTACGAGTAAAAAGATTAATTGTTATTACTTATGTAGGTACCTACATAATTTAATGAAATATAAAGAAATACTAAATAAAAACAAATTAAAAACTCAGAAGGACAAAAGGTAATGAATCATAACTATACCTACTCGTTAGTTCTGATTTTTATGTGCTTTTTAGCGAATTTAATTTTTTTGAACAAAAGCATTCCCATTCATACATACTTAGGTATATTTAAGTTATATTGCACGAAAACATTTTATACCTAAATTCCCCGTATTTTCAGAAATCAACGCCACAAGATTCAAGCTATGTCGCGGCAGTTGTGGAATACATCGTTAATGCAAACGTCCAGACCAATATTGACAATTACAGCAACATTATAGCTGAGGCTGCCCAACAGGTAACATTCATATGACATAAATAGCTTTAGTTCTATAACGGCCTTTTCTGCGGTTTTTACAGTATAAACACATAGGTATAAAAGACTTAGTTATAGTTCACATAATGATGAATCTACAGTAGGTACCTACCTATGAAAATGAATCGTTGAATGTGTTGCTGAGCGCAAATCTCGGGACCAGCTGAATCGATTTCGATAATACTTTTATTTGTGTCTGTTAAAGCCAAGAAAGCCACGAAAAAACAATAGAAAATTGCGTCGAAAATTTAAGAATACTTAACTACCATATAAATTATAAAATGTGGGATACATTCTATATCCGGGGAAAAGCTGGTTAATAAATATAGATAAGAAATGTAAAATGAAACAAAAACTTACTTTGATGGCTTAAAACCGTACAGTATTGACCAGACAACATTATACCTAAGTATATCGTGCTATGTATGAATTCATCGATTATACATTTCAGGATGCAGATGTGGTTGTATTCCCCGAGATGACTCTAACGAGTGGTCATCGCGCAGCATCAGTCCCGATAAATGGGTTATTACGGGACTACCCGGTACCAGCTCTAATGCCTAACTTATATGATGAGGTAATATAGCTAATAAATAGTTAGCTCTTGGGAGCTAATTTATGTATATCACTAGACGCAATACATTTTCTATTGAGATACTGAGAGAAGTATCTTTAGTGTCGTCTTCTTCTGATTTTAAAGATCAACTATAGATTCAAACGCATCTCGAGCAATGTCATTGAAATCGAACAAATTAACTTGGACCTTTTTATGAGATGGTGAACGATCAATGCCTAACCATATCACATAACGCTCAAGTGGTTTTTGTACTGGTACGAGTATGAATAGGAATATTTATATGAACTGGTTAAATAAGTTATACAAAAATACACTTACGGTTTTTCATGTTCAGCATAGCTTCAGATAATATTCCGTTGCAAACAAAGATAATTATGTCTCAGTGAATTAACTGTTTCAAATTCCAGATTCTAGTCAACATATCAGCTGCCGCACGTCAAAATGATATTTACGTGGTAATCAACATCCAAGAAGAACTAAACTGTACCGCAGCGGTACCAGAAGAGAAGTGCCCTGAAAACAAATTGTACTTATTCAATACCAATGTGGTCTTCGATAGAACTGGCGCAGTTATTGATAGGTAAGGTTTAGAAGAAACGGATTAACCGAAGGGTGATTCCAAATTACTTTTAAGCTACTTCCTAACGAATCTAGCCAACAGACAGTCGCAGAAAAAGTTTCATTCGTCATGTCATTGCCAAAATTTAGACATAGATTTCAGAAGACTTTAGAAATGTCTCGAGCGTCACCAACGGCAGCCGCCAAAGACAACTACCTCATAAAAGTTTCTGAACTCTAATTGCTGTTCTTCTCATTTCCAGATACCGCAAGATTAATCTCTTCGGAGAATTCACACGCACACCTGCGTTCGAGCCAGATCTAGGGATCTTTCAGACGGATTTCGGCGTTACTTTCGGTCACTTTATTTGTTTCGATCTCATGTTCCAAGTACCTGCAATCCAGGTGGTGAACAAGCATCAGCTGACGGATATCATCTTCACTACTATGTGGTTCTCTGAGATGCCATATTTGACTGGTACGTGATAGATCTGTAGCTATTAGGATTTGATAGTGCGATCTCTCTATCATTCATCGATAATATGGAGTAAGAATTTTGTTATGGTATCGAAAACTAGATAGGTTAATTGTCTTAGTTTATATGCAAGTTAATGTTTAAGTCCAATGTTGTGTAGGTATAGATCTCTCCTACTCAGCCACGTTCTCCACGAATCTTGAGTAAACCCTTAAATTCAAGAACCCTAAAAGAAAAGGAACCCTAAAGAAGGGTTAATTAAACCCTTGAAAATTTTTATACTTGCTTTTTAATTTCGTATTTGTTTTTTCAGCTGTCCAAATTCAAGAATCCTATGCTATTGCTATGAACGTTAACTTCCTAGCTTCTGGAGCGAATAATGTAAGAGTTGGATCTGCAGGTAAACTACAATTTCAATAATTGACGTTATTTATCATCAGGACAGACTACGATAATTGTATTTTTTATGTGTTCAGGGTCTGGCATCTTTTCTGGCAAAGCAGGTGCTTTAACAAGCACTATGCCTGGACTTCCCACAACTCGACTCTTAGTTTCGAGAGTGCCTAAAATTCCTGGAGAGGTAATTTACCATTTCTTATTACTTTTGCTATCGGTATTTGTTCACATAACTCAAATTTCTTCATTACATTCTTTCACTTGAGTCTTTACTATTAGCACTCTATCAGGCACTTTTTAGTTACATTGCCTGAAGCAATGAGTGAGTACACCTCAACGGAAAACTTGATAAATTTTAAACTTTCTTTCC
The DNA here is from genome assembly GCA_947563765.1 of Anarsia innoxiella. Lineage (NCBI taxonomy): Eukaryota > Metazoa > Arthropoda > Insecta > Lepidoptera > Gelechiidae > Anarsia > Anarsia innoxiella. The sequence goes on along the minus strand of OX387410.1, from coordinate 3,575,673 downwards.
GCTTTTTCTCTCCATATGTTGTTGTTTCTTTCTGTTTTGCTATTTCCTGGGATTAGTTTTTTAATCTATACTGTGATTTGTGAAATATCTTGAGGTATGAGAGTAGGCTCGTGCCCCAATAGTGGGGATGTTATGAGGGCTGATGATGAAGACTGTAATTTAAATTTTTTCTCTTGCAGGTAAATTTTCCAGTTCCGGGCCCTATTTACGACAAGCCTACTGACCATGATAGCTTGGTCCTCATCAGTGATCCGTCCCTACCTTCACACACCAGTAGACTGTTGGTACCAGGGTTCCAAGAATTCACATTAGTCGACAAAGAGGTTTCTTGCAAATTCACTGTCAGGCTTAACCAGAGAAACGAAGCTCAAGTAAGTTATGTTATTGAGCTATTTTTATTTACTGTGAAATTTTTACTAAGCATGGCATGTAGACGTTTTTGCATGCTATAAAATAACCGAAAATACTGTAAATAGTGTTGTTATACTCTACGCCGAATATCATATGCCCATGAAACTAACCAAGTTTACCTGAGTAAATGATCGAATTTCTCACACTAATGTCGTATCAGCTGATAGGAAACTTTATTGAAAAATTTTTTTTTTCAACCCCTATTTCTTGGACAAAGTTGTGAAGTTTCATGGGCAGATTTCGAACCTTAATTTTCGGCTTAGAGCGTAACAACATGCTTTATTGAGATTTTATTATGCATCTTACAAAAATTGGTAAACTATCTTATCTAGCACCAAGATGGCACCTGTTTCAGTTTGCATGACATAACAATTTTTTATGGCTTATTTTTTGTTTTACTAAAGTAGTGCACGGTAAATATAATGAAACTCTAAATTATGCACGCTATAAGATAATTTAATGTAAGTACTCCACTTTGCTATCTAACTCTTGATAATGATTGCTTTGTTTTTGGTCACTCCGCTTTCAATTGTGCACCATATTACCTAAATAGGTGTTTCTTTAAATGCATATAATAACATTTCTTTAAATACAATACTGTAATTTAAATAAAATAGTAATGTAAGTATTCTTTTTTATGTTAATTTCTTATTGTATTTTATATTATTTCAGACACATAAGTACCGTGCATTCGTACAAGATGGTTTTAACAAATATTGTCATCGAATAGTCGGCGTGGCTGCCTGTCTTATAGTGGCTTGTAAGGACGACGATCCCAATTCATGTGCTCAAAGGTAATCAGTAGCTATTTCCATTACAACTAACTTCGTGAAAGAATGAATGTTATGAATAAATGTTATGTTATGTTTACCTATGAATTTCATCGTCATCAAAATAAGCAGCCCTTTTATCAGACTTTAAGGTTCCTAAGAAAAGAAATCAAACCGAAAAAGGAGGTAATAGGTATTCCTCAATTCGGCAGATTTTTTAAAATGTTTTCATTAAGTTTTTTATAACCTACTTTCGTTTACGAGATATTAATCAATAAATGCTTATAACTGATATTGAATTGCAGATTCAAATCAACAGACCAGACCATCGAAATACAAGAGCTGGAAATAACGATGACGTCATATCACACACAATATAACAATACTTTGAATTGTGAAAACATCGTTTACTTCCCATCATCGATGCGAAACAACAAATTTCCTTTGGACCCAAAAAACTTTACTTACACTGACTTGACTGAAAATGGAGACAAAAAACAAAATAGAGGTCGAGAGCGTATGACTTACAAAATTAACATGCCACAAGAAGATATTGTTTCTTTCGCGATTTGGGGCCGAATTTACCCACGCGACATAAACTTTAGAATGGGAGCCACCGAACAGGAAATTCAGAGTTATTTGGACTTCGAAAACACCATATACGTCTAATAAATTATCATATTAATGTACAAGGTCCTTAAGACCTTATAAGGACAATCCGAGCTATCCTTGTCTATGTTTAAATGCGACTGATTATTAAAATTATTCTCTTAAACATATAGTTAGGTTATATCTCTTTAGGATAGAGTTTTGTAAATAAATGCGTTATAATTGAATATTGCATTTTATTGGTTATTTCATGTATGTTCTCATTCAAAACTTCTATAAAAATATTTTGACTAAATAATATAAAATATTTCAGAGGTATTACTACAGAGCTGCTGCTTTTAGTGGCGTCCGTAGTTTCAGTGGTATGGCGACTGGAGGTAGCAGGCTTTGCTCTGTGGTCGCTTGCATCGACGACGAAAATATGACCAGTTGTGGTAAACGGTATGTTATTATTGTGTTCAATTGTTTTTCGTCCTTAATGAACGTTTGTAACTAAGCACAGGACTTCTTCGGATATTTGTATTAGTCTACTTCAATACTCCAATGAAATTTTACTTTTGCTATCGTCAAGTAAAGTTTACAGTCAACAGTTTTTAATAGATCGCAATTTTCTCTGGGTCACCGTTGCCTAAAGGTTGAAGTTTACCAAAATGTGAGAAAAAACGTGGCATAATTTGACAGCAATATTGTATGGCGCGATTAGCTTTTATATTTTTTTTAGACAAAGATCTAATCCCTATAGGTCATAACTTTTAACTTTTTGCAAATGTACAAATTAATAAAGTTAATGAAAGAATAATGTCTTAAGATGATATGATACAAATGATCTAGGTGCGATGTTAGTGTAGGTACTGAAGACCTTACTTGAAGATCGTCTTTGTTTTTTTTTATTATAAACGGTACCTACCTCTACACATATCAGTTAAACATTTATTAAAACACATTACTATTTGCATAATCCCACAATACTTAGATATAAAATACTTCGTTCATTATCTCGTTTAAGATATGAAGGCTAATTGAAGATAAAAATACGCGATTCGCACACGTAATAGTTGTAAAGTTTGAAAATGTAGGAAATATGCCACATTAGACGCGTTAAATGACGTGTGCATCTACATGCATGTCACGCTTGTTTACGTTTTCAGATAACATGTTATTGACACAGTTAAATCATAGTAAAACAAACGACATTACGTAATATTAAAAGATAATGTTGTGGACTTAGGCAAAACATTAATAAATTATCTGTGATAACTTTTTAAATTACCTAAGTAAGTAAGTACTTTAGTTCCAAAGGGATTAGAAATGTGGGCACGTTATCATGTTACACAAAAGTATTAAACAAAGAGTTATCTTTCTTATTTCAAAAGTTTGTGATAAGATAAAATTCGGGAAAAGTGACTTTGTTCTTAATATTCGAAGATTCTCATTCATCGATCATATAATTTCTGCTTACATTTTGTAAATCTTGATAAGAAACGCATCAAGCATCTTAAGAGGAGTATTGTTTTATATCCTGTTTGTTGTACTTAAAGACTTAATTTAAGAAATTCTAAAAAACGCATTATGTACTTTAGCGGCAATCAAATTTAGACTTTCGTACGAAAAAAGGAATATCCATATAGAATAAACTATCTATTTACCTACAAACTGAAGTGGAGTTTAGCTACAATATTTACAAAATTAATTATTGTTACACTAATAAAACCAAATTTCCTTCCGCAGGTTCGAATCCTACAAAGAAAATTCCACTGCAATTTTCGAAGAGTTGACTATCGAAGCTACAGTACCTACGCCTACTATAGTAGCCCCTTTAGAAGCGTACGACTCTGCCTTCTTCCCTGTCTCTTTAGACGTTGCTATCATGCCCTTAGAACCTGAAGATATCTCTTACAGTGTACAAATACAAGGTGTCAATTCAATTTATACCTTAACATTAAATAATAAGACTGCAGAGTTGTATACTTTAGCTGTTTGGGGAAGAGTATTCGAAACTGACGGACAGGAAGCCACGCCCCCTTTACCAGATACTGCTTTTACTTCAAAAGCGTCTCTATTAACAATTACAGTAGTTTGTATAAGTGTTTATAAATTAATCATGTAACAAACTCAAGGAATTTGCTTCCAAAATGAATAAAAGGTGTATCCGTGAAAGTTTTTCTAATTTAATATTGTTACGCCTACCTACTTCAAAAATTGATGGAACTTTGTGCTGACGGGTTTATTTTGTTAATATCTACCTATTAAAATAAGAATAAATGTACCTCTACTGTTGTTAAATTATTGTTGATTTTTGTTTCTCCCTAAATAAGATATATTGGCGCGATATTTTTTTAGAGCATTTCGACTGTCTGATAAAAAAAAGACTTTTACATTTATTTACCTTCTATTCATTTACCATTGATGAATGCTGATCCAACATCCTGCTGAATTCTTCAGGTTTTCGGCAATACTCATAGTGTCTTATGTGTTGGTGAAAGATTGTCGTAAAATGCCGTTTTTAATAATCTTTTTTTCAACTAAGTAACTGTAAGAATACCAAAAATACGCTCTTTAAGTAGGTACCGTCATAAAAAGTTTCATAGGAAAATTACCGAAACTTATTTATAAAGTCAAGCAATTATTTTGCGTCAGAAAAAAATAATCAAAGCCGTGTGAAATTAAAGCACACGTTCCGGGGAATCGGATATACTTTAAGAATAGGTAGGTACGGCACACGGCTCTAAACTAGTATACCGTATATAGTAGTGTGATGAAACGTCACCTTATCAATACTCCCTATCTATACATAAGTGTACGACGAAGGTTATGAAATCGTCTTAAACACATTAGTGCCTTTATCGAGAACGCTAGCCTGCCGCGTCGCGTCGGAAACTTTGGATCTCAGTTCTATCAAGTAAGAGTTCATCAAAAATGGCCACCAATAAGAGAATACTCGTGATTTACACCGGAGGTACCTTTGGTATGCTCAAAAATGAGAAAGGAGGTAAGTTACTATTTATTGTATGTATTTTAAAAGTTTTAATGAAGCCTATGGAAGGGCGTTATTTAGTTGTTAAAACTGTGTTTGAAAGTGTTTTTAAATTTCTAAGTTTGTTAGTTTTGTCTCTACCAGAAAAGGCTTCTTTAAGCCTCCAAGTTAATAGTCTAGTAAGTGCTTTAAAATTAAAGTATATTCATTTGAATATAATATACTTACTCAGCATTTCCAATACCTACTTGTTCTTCAATTAAAATGAGAAAATTCAAGCACCGAATCGACAATTTAAAATATATTTGAGTTCATATATCCTCCTGAAACAAACAAATTGTTTTTAGTAAAAATAAGACAAAAAAAAAGAATAAAAAATAAAAAACAAATTAATTATCTAGTACTTATCTGTTTTTATTTCTCGAAATGTGAGAGCGCGAACAAACTTTTTGAACTCTTTAAAACTATGAAAAACGAATAGGTATGTAAGAAGGTTTCTATAAAGCACTTAAGTTCAAACACATAATTATAACACAAAATAAATGTTAAAGATAGTTAAAATCAAAGAATTATTATTATTTTTATTACACTTCTGAACGATCTTTTTTGGGTAAAAATTCTTCTAGCGCCCAGTGCGGCAGTATTTTGATGCTTCTTATCCTTGTTTGAGTCTATTGTGTAAAATACTTTAAATATAATTTTAAACTAATATTCATTAAATAAATGTTACCATTTTTTTACAGTACTGGTACCACAAAAGAACATAGAACAAGTTGTCAGAGGACTACCACAGCTTCACGACAATGTATACTGGACCAAGAATCTATCTTCATCCATTATGAAGGACTATTTGGCTTTACCAGGTAAATGATACGTAAATAGGTAATATAAAAACAAAAAAAGACTGAACAAAAAAACTGGAACTAATTTAAATGTTACGGTTAAAACGTTAATATAAGTACGTACTAGAAAGCATGCCGTAAACAGATATTTTTTTATTAAATAGGTAGCTTTTATTTGAAACTTTTTTTCATACCGATTGTCAATTAAAAGATGTTAAAACAACTTAAAGTTGCTGCAAGTTATAAACTTTAGTATAAAATCGCAGTTATATTACCTATGAGTTTGCCGTGGTTCGTGTTTTTCATATCTAACGTCAAACTGCAACCGCAGGTATTATTTGCAGTTTGACGCAAGGCCACGAGACACCATACCACAGATTACTTAATAGTTACACAGACTACACACAACGTAGTAACTATTAAGTAATCTGTGACACAGGCAGTTATTGATATACTTATTATTCTAGTGCTAATGAAAAGTCAACTATTGTTATAGTTAGAGCTATAAATCTAATTATTATCTGTATAAGATCGCCCAATGCGGGTAAAATTGCTGGCAAGAATAAGTGGGACATTCGTTTCGCTTAAGTCCTTAGTTGGTGTCCCGTTGCATTGCGGTATTTGTAGGAATTAAATATAAAAAAGTAGCAGGTACATAAACGATAAAATAAAGGAAAACGTGAGAAAATCATGCTGAAAATATTAGCCGCATGCTTTGTGTCAAAAGATTATGTAGAGTACATTTTGTCACATACGTCACATACAGTCCGGTACCAATGACATGCTGAAATATAAGTATTTGCCACTTAAGTCCAGGCTCCTAAGTCTGATAATTAAAATTTTTTTTGCCAAAAAAGAAACAACTTCAAAACGGAAACTAAAAAGTATGAAATAAATTAACTTCTACAGAAAATTTCGAGTTTAAAAGTGATTAAAAGAAACATAAACAATTAAATAAATATGTCTTTAATAATTTTGAAGACGGCGCCAAGTAAAACAATAACTAGAAATACATAATATACTCGTAGGTATCTCTCTACCCTCTTTTCACATCTCAAGGAAACAGGTGGCACCGTCTTCAAAAATTTTAAAGACATACTTATTTAATTGTTTATGTTTCTTTTAATCACTTATAAACTCGAAATTTTCTGTAGAAGTTAATTTATTTCATACTTTTTAGTTTCCGTTTTGAAGTTGTTTCTTTTTTGGCAAAAAAATTTTATTTCACATTTTTTAGTTTCCCATGACTGTGCTTCATTTTCATTATCAAACCCATTAACAGTCACAATCCAGTTAGATGAAAGGTCTCAATAATATAAGTTAATCAAGCCCAAACTCAAAGTACTTGCTGTAAACCGTTGTCGAGTTCCCTCGACTGCCTTTCCGCTCCATCATCAGGTCAACGTCAGACCCTCATTAAATATTAGGGCTTTAAAATTCTTATCATTGCATAATATTAAGAAACACACTAGTCGCAATGCAATTTTTTCGAGTGTTTCCCTCGATATCTCCAGGTTTCCACCATGAGACCCTGGTTTCCTTATATACCCCCTTTCCAACAAAAAAAGAATCATCAAAATCGGTTCATGGACGACGAAGTTGTGTGAAGAAACATAAGAAACAGACTAGTCGAAAATACAATTTTTTCGAGAGTTTCCCTCGATTTCTCCAGGACTCCACCATCAGATCCTGGTTTCCTTACCATGGGACCACCCTCGGGATACCCCCTTTCCAACAAAAAAAGAATCATCAAAATCGGTTCATAAACGACGAAGTTTTGCGTGGACACACATAAAAAAAATATATATATACGGTCGAATTGAGAAACTCCTCCTTTTTTTGAAGTCGTTTAAAAATAGCCTCAGTTGTCTGTCGGCAGAGTGTCAATGGCATTTTTAACTCCTTTGGTAGTCTGCTAAGCAATGGCTTACACTGATTGCGACCAAACATGTCAAAAAAAAAGACATCGACACTCTCATTCTCACCCTGCCGACACATAACTAAGAATATTGTAAATTTAGCAGACTTGAGCTCCTGTTCTGAAGGTTTATTAAGGCGAATGTGTTTTGTTCCGATTTTTCTTGCACAATCTTTCACAATATTTTAAAATGAGATATCAAATTACAATCGCAGGGGATTAGTACGAGAATTATTGTTTGTATGTGTATTACGCGTGGTATTATATAATTTATAGTAAAAGCTATTATATAATTTATAGTAGTTATAGTTAGAATTATGTTTACTTTATGGTTTACTGATGTTTTATGGTTTTTACAGATGGCAAAGATACAGAACAAAAGGTATTATACAAAATATACGAATATGATGAATTGAAGGACTCTTCAGACTTCACCATTGACGATTGGATTAAAATGGCTAGGGACATTAAGGTAAAGATTTTTAAAGTTTTAAATAATATTATTTGAAACTACTACATATAGCTAAGTAGGTATTTAATATTTTATAAACTTGTCATTTTTTATTATGTCATCAAAATAAGTAACATTAGGATTCTCTGCGGTGATACGGACGCCCAGATAGGGTTCGACTACAGAACCTCTGACTGGCAGTCCGGTATCGTGTCCTAATGGTCATGATACCAAAAAAATGTTTTAATGGAATTCAAAATTATATTTTTTTGACCAAAAACCGATGTAGACTAAAAATAAAATACTCAATTATAGCATGAATAGCTCTTATAGCCATAATAGAAGTAATTACAAACATTTGATAGTAAACATGCGTCGATAATAACACTAAATACGTGAATACTGAATGGCATTGAAGTACTGTTTAATGCGTAGAAACATCATAATAATATATAAAAATCAAGATATTACTGGCACTGTCATGCCTCACTTAACATTATTACTTTTTATCGATCGTAATAAAGTTGTGAAATGTTTTCAGTACGTAGAATTGTCACTAAGAGGCGATTATAATCGCTTCTTAAAGATAATAATCATTGTTATCAGTTTGAATCCACGAAATCTAAATTTTGTTATTAAAAAAATAAGTGTTTAGTTATCGATAAATAATTGATAGGTAAACAAACTATGTTGACTTAAGTTAATTTCGAAATAATTAAATTACAAAGAGAATGTAGGTATATGGTAAACTTAAATTCTTTAGACGCCGCACCGGATGACACAGTGTGGGAAAGCCTCCAAGAAGGTGGACCGGTCAGACCGGTAATGATGATTATAAAGTTGTGTCTCGAATATAGCAGATTGGCGAGGACTCCACAGACAAAAACGACGTACTTAAATATGATGATGATGACTTATTAAATAACTTTCAGAAATTCTACCACGACTACGATGGGTTTGTGGTACTACATGGTACCGATACCACTGCATATGGTGCTTCTATACTGTCCTTCATGCTTGAGGTCGTTGGCAAGACGGTCGTTCTCACTGGGGCTCAGGTGAGACTCTGTTTACTATGATTTCTGTTTCTAGGAATATGAGATTAATGTTGGTTAAGCTCTTATGCAGTTACCTGTAGACTGCCTAAGCGTTTAATATGAAAGCGCGACAAATCTGCACAACTAGTCGTCTTGTGTAGTTGGTTATTTCCGTAACAAACGACAAACTTCTGAGGCAATTAAGCGCGTAAAGCATAAAGGCCCTTATTTTGCATTTCGGCACAATAAAGCAATTTTTGACATATGTTCTTATTTCAAGTTAGTAGGTACCTATAAAGTTCTCTACATTTAGATTTACTGACAAAGCAGATCAAATCCTTGCCTTATAAATCAACTTTTACAACTAATGCATTAGAATCAATAGTGAATTTCACATTTTCTATTCCAGGTGCCAATCTTCCAACCTCGAAGCGACGGTAACAATAATCTCCTTTGTGCTATACTTATAGCAGCTACCCTCCACATTCCAGAAGTAACGGTGTTCTTTGGAGCTAAACTATTTAGGGGTACCAGGTGAGGATACTTTGATCAAAACGAAGCTTAATAAGACTTGAAAGAATGCTTGTAACGGGCGGAGGTCACGCTGGTCTCTACATAGTCTAATAAGGACGACGATTCAAGATGGTACTATACACATTTTAGATAAATATGTGGTAGTTATAGACGTCTAAGTTTTCAGCCCTATTAAAATAAAATGTTGAGGACAACAGAGCTAGAGATGGGCCAGGCTAATTCTTCTAAATACATTTGTATCGCTGACGTTGCACCTCGCAGTGTGAACCGTAGCACAGATTACTGAATAGTTACTACGACCGTAGTATGTAAAGAGTTGAGTAAATGCCGCGCTGGGCTCCCTTGCCGATAGCGGCGCCATAGCCTGGTCATAACTTTTGTTTTCACATGATTCCACTTGGACATCAAAATACTCTTGCTACAATTTATTCACCATGACATCTAATACGATCACATCTCTTCCCCACAGAGTAAAAAAAGTCTCCAACACGCGAATCTACGCTTTTGACTCACCAAACTACCCACCTCTATTGGAAGCAAAGACAACTTTGGATATCGACCCAAAAATGCTGATACATCCAGTCGGATCAGTACCTAATGAATGCAGAATACATGACAGGGTATCTAAGAAGGTGTATGTGCTGAAAGTTGCGCCAACAATCACACCAGAGCTTATTAGAGCTGTTTGTGAAGGAATGGAAGGTAAGACGAGGAACAATGGAGTTTTGAAATACTTAGTATATTAACGTTTGATTGAACTCGGTTATTAAAGCAAGAAGTGCCGGATATGTGGCTGTTGCACTATTTAGTAAATACTGATAAACCATAATTGTAGATATGAAAGGAGAGTAAAATGTGAGGCATTTGGTCAGCAGTGCGACTTCACACATGGGCTGTATATGTTCTCGCTCTAACCAACAACATTATGTGTGGTAAAAAGGGGGAGAGACGCAGGTGAACGAACTGCTGCTAATGAATCCATGGCAGATAAATATGTCAACAACTTATTGATACTTCATGTGTATAATTAAGTATTAAATCAAAGTGTTTTAAATTTACAGGTGTAGTCTTAGAAACATACGGTAATGGAAACATCCCAATCAAAAGGAAGGAGATCTACAAAGAAATAGAACGAGCAGTGAAGAATAATGTACTCGTCGTGAATGTCACACAATGTATCAATGGAACTGTTCTTGGAAAGGCTATTTACGAGACTGGATTGGTAAGTACTTCTGAAACGGTTGTGTCTCATCATCATCCCTTGTAACATCCCCGCTACAGGGGCATTAGCCTTTCCTTCATATGAGAATGATTCGGCCGTAAACCTCCACGCTGCTGTCCCAGTGCGGGCTGTGCTTGTCTGCTGGGAAATGACTCTTTCCTTCCACACCTGCCAATTCTATACACCAGGAATTAACTTTCCTGTCTTTGCTGAATATGTCGAGTTAATCTCGCTATCTTTCCATAGGTCTGACATGATACCCATATTTTGTTTTATAAAATAAAAACGTTATTTATGTACGATTTACAGCTTCTAGTCGAATGTGGAGTAGTACCAGCGTTCGACATGACAGCGGAGGCGGCTCTGGCCAAGCTCTCGTATGTTCTGACTAAAACAGAACTCACCTACCAACAAAAAGTTGAGGTAAGGCCATTTTACGTAACCTATGTGGTAAAAACAATGATCCATTTAAAGGTACCTACCTAAGGTTGCTATTTCTTTATAAGCGAAAAATCAAAGAAGATTCTAATATGAACCCAAAAGGTGGGTGTCCTGTCCTTATTTTACTTATTTACATCTCAAATAGTTGAAGAGGGACGTACGCGTACGGCTTTATAACTCAAAAACACAGAACGCTCGTTCCCCAGTCTTTGAATGTCTTTGAATGTTAATGAAGTAAAATGACTGTGTCTCAAAATTTCAATTTAACGTCTGTTTTCAGTTGATGAAGACCAACATTCGAGGAGAACTGCACAACCCAAGCCACTGATATTTTATAAGTATATAGATAGATATAAGGAAGTTTAAGCTAATAAAATAAATTATGCTTTTTATTACGTCAATTTTTATTTCAAAAATAAATCATTTTGATTACACACATTTACGATTATGACATTTATAATATTATAAATTGAATTGTTAGGTATAATTATAATAAGTAAAAAGTATAATTAATGTTGAAATAACAAAATAAAACAAGATAACTTGACATATCTCTAAAAATGCTTAAAATAGGAATCATTAAAATCATTAAAAAAGGTACTTATTTATTTAAAGCAAATATCATAATAAATGTACTTCATTGAGACTCTTCGTAATTTCAATAATTTTCGAATTTCCGAAATAAAATAGCTTATCAAAATTTTTGGCGCCAATTTTCACTTTTTCATACGGTCTACACACCCCACACATAAGTACAATCACAGTCACAAGTGCTAACAGATATTTGTTATAATCGGTGGATTCACGTTAATACTTAAACATCTACTATCTTGAGGTACTCTAAAGTTTCAAATGGTAATTTTACTACGTAACAATCCAGAGCAGTGGAGATTTTTAAATTAACTTCGTCTTCTTAATATAATCTTCTTTATTTTGCATACAAACAAAGCCACAACACCAAATCTTAAAATTAGTGAAGACATTACATTTACTTCTATTAATTTTAAGATAGAAAATGCCACGATTTTTGAAAGATATTTGAAGGCAGTGTCCCGACAAAAGTAGACTTTGTCTCAGATAGAATAGATACGTTTTTATCTACGACATTGTACAAAATCTATGTATCTTACGTACATACACTATGTACGCACTACCTGGTTCTTTGACTACAATAAATACGTGTCTAAACATTACACATTAATATAAATAGTAAAATATTTTGGTATATTTACTTAAATAAATAATATTATTATTACGGTTACCATTGATGCAATTTAGACATTATTCTATAAATCGTAAGACACACCAAATATTACCTTAAAAAATTGTACCTTAGACACCTTACTATGGCACTAATTAAAAAAAACTTTGTTCTATGTACTTACGTACTTACGTACCCTTTGGTTGATAGAATTCATACTTTTTGAAGGTGTAAGAAACTGAAGTTATTATAGATGCTATTTATAAGAGGGAAGGCAAAAAGATTCCAAAAGACAGCCGTGTTTGAAGTAAGGAGTATTCCATCGTCGAGTGACTGTTCAATACATACGTTATGTAGACTCCAAGTAGGTTATTAGCTCGCTGCCACTTTCCGGCCTGATGCTGGGGTGACCGCCGGTTCTGAAGAAACAAAAGCCAAATTAGACATATGTTTTTTTTAAATGTCCTAAAAGAGACAACAAAAGTATTGCCACTAACAAAAAAGATAAGTAAAAAATCTTCTATTTATATTAGAGGTCCCGCGAATATTCGGCTAATATTCGGTATTCGGCCTATTAGTACCTATTATTCGGCCGAATACCAAAAAAAGTGGCCAAACTGTGGACAAAAACGACACATCATATGACTCAAGAGTTGTATTTATTACCAAATTACAATATTTTAATAAGTAAAATTAATAAACGGTAAGTTGTGATGGATAAAAACAAGCTTTTCAGCATTTGATGGTAGCAAACGATTACGCTTTTCATCGTTAATGATACCAGCTTCAGAAAACAACCTCTCACTATACGTTCATGGTGCCGAATGTTCGGCGGCCGAATATTCGGCGCTTCGGCCGATAGCGTGGCCGAACATTCGGTATTCGGCTAAATCACTATTCTTGGCAACTCTAATTTATATTACACTTTTGATATCGATAGTACTTTTGGCTGTACCAGCCCGAATATGAGTATAAGGGTGCCTTTCCACTTCGATGTGCTATTCTACGTTGCTATGGATGCGTTTGTTATCTACCAATCATATTCAGGGTGCTCTCATATTCAATGTACTAACATGACATGATCATTGGTCAAAATGGTTGTTCTTCTATCTTCGTTTATAAATCATCTTCAAATTTTCAACCACCTCGGCATACCGACTTCGACTTACCAGTGCTGTTAGTAGGATGCAGCCTCTTGAGGACCTGCGTGAGATCCAGTCCGGTGAGCGTGCGGACCGCGGGCGGGATCCCGCTGGCGAGACGCGCCACCTCGCCCGTGGCGCCACTGTCGCCCACTAGCACAATCTCGTCGGTCTTCGCCAGGGGGGCAGATACTTCTGCTGCGATCTGAAATACAAAGGGTTTTTATTCGATTTAAATTGGATTTGGGTTGTTTTAGGGCGCGTACTCATCATTAGCGAGCTGTAAACGTAACTGTTGCATGAACTGTAACCAAAAAACATAGTGTGTGCGCTCGTAGCAGCGTCGCGAACCATAAGCGAATAACGTACACACTATGTTTTTTGGTTACAGAACATGCAACAGGGTTACAGCTCGCTGTGCATTTACATACTATACCTTCTGTAAAGAGTTACTTTTAGTGTTGCGTTCATTGCCTCCAAAGAGATACAGGCAGCCCAAACGCAAGTTTGGTGTATTTAATCAAGTGACTGTTAGAAAGTTAGGTTTATTGGTCAATAAGAATTATCATCTTATCTTCTTATCTTATCTAGCCGTTGTTGTCCCACTGCTGGGCAAAGGCCTCTCTCCTCCTTCTCCATGATTCTCTATCCCGCGCCGCCTCTGCCCAGTCGTTCGTGAAGGCGTGCAGCTCATCTCGCCACCTTTTCCGTGGTCTGCCGCGAGGTCTTTTGGCGTTTGGTTGCCATTGGGTTAATGTTATTAAGAATTATCATACGAGTATTAAAATTTCATCATACCTTAGGCAAAGCTTCGAGCACAAGCGCCATAATAGCGGCGTCTCCATACTGCTTGTACACTTTAGCTTTGGCCAGCATTCGCTCAGCGTCCGCCTTGCCCACATCTCCAATAGCGTTGGCCTCCGCTAGACCCAACACTTTGATGCGTTCTGCGTCGGCTTTTGCACCTTCTACTGTTTGGGTGCTGGAATATAAATGATAAGATAAGCATGTTATATTACGTTAGGAGTGACGAATGAAGTATGTAGTTTACAGATTTTATAAACTAATCTATACTTAACAACTGTAAACGCCAAAATAGACTGCCTATTACCTTTTTCGGATTGAGCAGAGGCATCAAATAACATCACACCGAAACCACTTTTTTATTGAAATTACGAAGATATGGTCAATGATAGCATGAGGATGCCTTCAAATTCTAGATAACATTATCATAGCTTAGTCTACATCTTACCGTTTTCCTTCAGCAATAGCTTGGAGACGGTAAGCCTCCGCCTCCGCCGGGAGACGTACGGTAGCTGACAACTCTTCTTGGCGACGCAAGATTTCTTGTTGTTCCACCTGGTAATTATACCATTTTAGTATATTTTAATCAAAATAATCGGTGTTTTGTTTTCAGGCTTAATTAATCTAACTCCTAGATAAGGTTGCTAATGTTAATTTATGTATTAACCATTGTGTCTCGTTATTTTTTTATTTTAGTCAATAAACGTATCAGCAAAGGGTTTAATTGAAGCATTGAGCTGAAATACTCTGCGTCTAAATTAACAATGGAATTCTAAGAGCGTATTATGTTAGTATTAATAAACATTGATCAAACTGTAATAAAATTTCTGATTCAATCTGATTTATAGAAAAAGATAAGTAGATAATTAAACTTTCATAAAAAACA
Source organism: Anarsia innoxiella (assembly GCA_947563765.1). Taxonomy (NCBI): domain Eukaryota; kingdom Metazoa; phylum Arthropoda; class Insecta; order Lepidoptera; family Gelechiidae; genus Anarsia; species Anarsia innoxiella. The sequence continues at coordinate 3,560,431 of OX387410.1, read as the reverse complement.
ACTGTATATCAGTAAAACCAATATCACAGGAACTTGAGAAAACAAAGTTCAGAGTAGAGTTCGCACTCACCTCGATTTGCTTGCGGCGTTCGACGACTTCGATCTGAATTTCTTCGTTTCGTATTTTCTGTTTGATCTTCGCTGCTTGAAGCTCGTATGCTAAAGCTGCTTCCGCTTTCTGAAAACCGCATAGAGTCGGTTTCGTTAATGGGAAATTCTTGTACAGAATAAGAACGCTGCAAATAGTAATGAAGTAAAAGGTTGTTACGTAAGTTTATGAGTGAAATAAAGATAAATCTCTACTGTGATTTTAGACATTATTATATCTATAGTATTACGCATTTAACTGTTTTAATTCAGTTACATACAATCTAATAATCATTATCTAGAAGTCGTTCTAGATTTTACTAATCAGAAATTTCTATAACGCAGTTTAAAGAAGCAGGAACCACTCACATATCTACAACACTTTTTTTAAACGATAAGCGATCATGCTTATCGATCAAGATAAACTGAACTCTAGCAAAATTCAGATGATGCGTATGAACTTACAGCTGTATTGACTTCCTGGTCGAACTGGGCCTTCTGGAGTTTGAACAGTCGAGTGTTGTCCTCAATCCTGGTGTCCATAGAGTACTTCACGTCCATTGCACTCTTCTCACACTCAGCTTCCTGGAATCGATGTCAAAACTATCCTTATCAAAATTATACAAAGGTATAAATTCCCTACTTAATAAATAAAAAGTTAAAGTACTGGACACGTAAGAACTTAATAGCACTCCACCAAACGCGCGTATTTATTATCGAGCTGTAACTGTAACAAGGTTCTAGTGCGTACAAGTATTACAGTTACCCTTTGATACGCGGCAAAACCCTACAATCGTCGTCACAGGCTCGCGAACCACGTTCATACTATGTTTTTTGTTACGGTGCAAGCAGCGGTTATAGTTACATTACAGCTCGCCAGTACGCACCTTAAAAAGGCAAGCGAAATTACGAAAACGAAATAAATAAAGAAGGCAGTTTCTTAATGCAGTGTTTTCCAACGTACCCTGATCCCAGCGTCCCTATTAGCCTGCGCCACTCCAATATCGGCGTCGCGCTTCACGGCGGCCGTCTGCGCCTTCCCCAAGCTGGCCAGGTACTGCACGTCATCGTACACGTCCTTGATCGTGAACGACAGAATCTCGATGCCCATCCGCCCGACGTCCGGTGCTGCCACCTCGCGGACTAGACCCGCGAACTGATCTCTGTCCTTGTAGACCTCTTCGACTGTAAGAGTTCCTGTTGGCAAAGAAATGGAAATTGTACATAACCAGAATATACGCAAAGTTAATTCAGATAATCAGAAGATTGGTTAAGGTTGTAGGTTCATTACGCAAGCCGGACGATTGGAAATCCTCAAGGAAATATAGCAGTGGGCAATGGACATCCTACGGCTGATGATAACAAGACCTTTACATTGTTGGAATTTAAAATGTAACATTGTTAAGAAGCTTAGGTGCGAGTATATAAAAAAAAGTTAGATATTAATTTAGGGGAAAGACTGGGCAAGTATATCGATGTGATATCCACTTTTTGATGCTGACCTAAAGAAATCTGTAGGTAACATTTCCATCAAACACCACGCCACATTCGATAATTTCTTCTATATCAGTCTCCTGCACTTACAATCTAGAAAGTTTAAGCTGCAATGTTACAACAGCCTGTATATCCCTTCATTTACTGATCTCATAAAACTGTGGTATCGACCTCGGCTTTATAGTTCGTAACAATCTTAAAGGGATTCCCTGCAAAGTATACTTTGGTTGCTTCGGTCAAAGTATCTTCGACCTACTTTACCGTAATGAGATTACTCGGATATTACTTAACAATATACTACCACTTTCCATGTCGTTTCTTTACAAAACGGAATAAAAATAATTTTTAAAAGTATTATAGTTTAAACTCTGAAATATATTATAAATAAAGCTTTGCTATTATTTCATGAAAACACACATGTTACAAAAGATCTATTTTTTACCCGACTACGGCAAAGCCAAAAGGAAGGGTAATGTTTTTGGCAGTCTATGTATGTATGTATGTATGTATGTATGTATGTATGTATGTATGTATGTTTGTATGTATGTATGTATGTATGTTCCACCGTAGCGTCTAAACTACTGAACCGATTTTAATGAATGAGGTGTCAAAAGATTCGTAATAATACGGCGGGTGACATAGGATACCTAGTTTTGCAATAAGTTCAATATTTTGCCCACTAGTGGGCAAAAAGTCACGAAGAAAAAAATAAAAGTTTGTAAATGGTGTTGTGTGGGGTATCAAATTCAAGAGCTTAGCGAGCACATTCCAAAAATATATATATCACTAGGTTTTGCGCACGAATTTGCTTGTAAACTAGTGGACAAGAAGTCGCGACGAAAAATATTAAATTTTACAAAGGATAATGTGTGAGGTATCAAATGAAAGGGCTCAGCGAGTACATTCCAAATATTATATATATCACTAGGTTTAGCACGCGGTTTTACTTGTAAATATGTCTTTTAACGTCTTGTCTTTTCTATCATAATTACTTCGAAACTACTGATTACTTACCTACAGCTTGCCAAATCAGGCCTTTTCAGAATTATGTTACTGTTTTGGCTTGTTTTAAGCTAAATTACCTACAACTTGTACTACCTATGGAATCAACTTTCTTGGCATTCGAACATTTTCGGTCCCTCAATAGGTACATTTTGCCCACGTAACGTGTACGAAAAAGCAAACATTTTTAGACTCTGACAAAGATCCCATATTCAAAATTGTTTATTATCATGAGTTCAAGCAGTGATTTTAATTTGTAAAGCGTGTCTTAAAAGGGAAGTTTGAAATAAACTACAAGACTTCTTGAACTCACATTCATACTATGAACAAAGTGTGTAGGAAAGAAAGGGGGGCGCAGCCCCCCGCCAAAATTAAACAAAACACTTCTTGAATTCTACTAGATAAAGTTGTCACTGTGTGGGGGGGCTTGGGGGGCGTAGCCCCCGCCAAAAGAAACGAAACACTTCTTGAACTCTACTATGGATAAAGTAGTCACAGTGTAAGGCGGTTTGGGGGGCACAGCCCCCCGCCAAAATTAAACAAAACACTTCTTGAACTCTACTAGATAAAATTGTCATTGTGTGGGGGGGTTTGGGGGGCGCAGCCCCCCGCCAAAAGACACGAAACACTTCTTGAACTCTACTATGGATAAAGTAGTCACTGTGTAGGGAGGTTCGGGGGGCGCAGACCCTCGTCAAAATGAAACAAAACCTTTGTGAACTATACTGAACAAAGTTGTCACTGTGTGAGAGGGTTTGGGGGGCGCAGCCCCCCGCCAAAAGAAACGAAACACTTCTTGAACTCTACTATGGATAAAGTAGTCACAGTGTAGGAGGGTTTGGGGGGCGCAGCCCCCCGCCAAAATTAAACAAAACACTTCTTGAATTCTACTAGACAAAGCTGTCACTGTATGGAGGGGTTTGGGGGGCGTAGCCCCCCGCCAAAAGACACAAAACACATCTTGAACTCTACTATGGATAAAGAAGTCACTGTGTAGGGGGGTTTGGGGGGCGCAGACCCTCGTCAAAATGAAACAAAACCTTCTTGAACTATACTGGACAAAGTTGTCACTGTGTGAGGGGTTTGGGGGGGCGCAGCCCCCCCGCCAAAATAAACAAAACACTTCTTGAACTCTACTGTGGACAAAGAAGTCATTGTGTAAGTTTGGGGGGACGCAGCCCCCCGCTGCAATAAGGAAATAGATACTTTTTACATATACTCGTACTATGGACAGATTATCAGGCTTTGGGGGCGCAGCGCCCCGTCAAAATAAAATGAAAGACATCTTTGATCCACACTCATACCTATCCGAAACGGATTACGCTACTTACTTTGGACCAGGAAAGCGTTGAGCATCTGCTCAAAAGTAGGTACCTACCTATCTAGATACTTTTTGTGTAGTTTTTTTAGTGTTATGTACTCTATCAAAAAATTTGCAATATTTTAGGATTGTTACCCTATAATTATTATCCACTTTGAAAAGTAACTGTGGTGTAGATGACTATGAAGTCGCGGATGCCCGCTAGTAGAATATGTTGAGATGAAAAGATAGATTGAAAGTGTAACATGGAGTTTGAATAGTTGTCATGTATGTGTTTGTATGAGTTCTGTAGTAGGTACGTAGATATCACTGGTTTAACCAAAAAGTGTGAAATAAAAAATAAGTTCTAAAAACTAAAACCCGCCTACGGAAAACCTGCGATCTTAAAAGTAAGAAACAAGAAATAATTCTTGTCTTCTTAACTAGGTACCCCATAAATGCACAGACGTAGCGATTTTCAGAGGAAAGCCGTGGTCGTATGCCTTCATATAACTATAAATGGCTGCCTGCAACCAATTGATACCTACCTTATTACAAAGGTACGTTAAACAGGTTCCGACATTGCACGGTTGTTAATATCAAGGCACAGAGGCATACGACCACGGCTTTCCTCTGAAAATCGCTACGTCTGTGCATTTATGGGGTACCTAGTTAAGAAGACAAGAATTATTTCTTGTTTCTTACTTTTAAGATCGCAGGTTTTCCGTAGGCGGGTTTTAGTTTTTAGAACTTATTTTTTATTTCATTTTAGCAGACGTTCAGACAAAAGTCTGATTCTGAGTACACAATGGACCCTTTTCAATGCCAAAACTCTTCTTTTTTACTTTGCTGGATTACATTTTAGTCTTGTAGCAAAAGAAAATGAATTTCAAATAAGTATTCGGAAAGCCCGGTTTAAAAAGGTAGGTAATATGTTAATAGAGATTCGTAATAACCCTTTTGAAGATGTCATAGCTATTAGGGACGTATGTAGTATTTATTACTTTTTCTTTCCAATATAAAAGAATAGCGCAATAGAATAAAAGAAATAAACAAAGGTACCTACACTAGTTATGTCAGTATCTGAATTAAACGAGATAATAATTGCAGAGAATGGTACAGTCAAATGTATATCGTTCTTTACAAATGAGCACATTATTTCACAGCAGCAAAAAGGCAGTATTAGCGCTAAATTGCAAAGATAACTCTATATTCGAGTGTACGATTGATTGTTTGATATCTATTTATCATATCTATAGAAGCAACTGCGCAATTTATACTGTTTTCATTTGCTAATTTATTGCATATTGATGACATTAACCTTGCTATGGAAACGTTTTCCTAGTTACAGATAAGAACTCGTATTTATGATGTAGGTGGCACATTGCCGTGCGTACTGTAAGTACCCAGGGCGTTTTTGATCTAGCGTTTTATACGCGCGTATACGGTCGTTTTCAGCAAACGCGCGTACACGCGCTTCAAAAAACGGGCGTATACTCGCGTAGAAAATGCTAGGTCTGAATACGCCCTTAGGTGAACAATTGTGGTGTTCAATACTAATAAACGGTGAAAAGCTAAGTACCTATAGCATTTTCCTTTCGTTATGTTCACATACAATCAACTCCCCCAGACGTTGCAAACAATTACACAGTGTTACTTACATCTTAACGTTGAAGAAGGTGAAGCCGATGGTCAGTGTTAGAGGAACCAGGGCGATTCGGAGTATTTCCATTTTGACACTTTTATTTATTGTCTTTGCACTACTATTTTAAACTTTTTTGGAGGTATTTATAGTGACTATAACATTGATATTGTTGAAACTAAATTCACTGGAATTTTAATATATAAGCGTATTACTAAAAATTATGTCAGATAAAAAAAAACAGAATCACAAGGAAATCTAATCAATTTTTATCACCGTTATCACTAAAATAGACGTAACTCTTATTAAGAACGTTTAAAAAATCTGCCGAATTGAAAACCACCTTGCTGAGATTGTTTTTAGTTTCTAGTCGGTTAAACAGACCGTAGTAGCAAATGTCACCACAACGGCATTAGCTACGAAACTGTAGATAATTCAGTTAATAAGATCAATGACGACACAATGCAATTAGCCTTGAACATGGTCGCAAATGGTCTCAGACATCGATGCCTAGTGCATGCACAAAATGACAGGCTCTGACTGCCACAACCTAAGCTACTGTAATGGTTTTCAACCACGCTTTATTGACGTAGAGTGAACGTATATTGCTGAAATTTTACTGCATTGCATGTTATGCAACTATGTTTAACTTTAATTTCTTTGTCGTTAAGAATCTATGAAATCATTTTTTTACATCCTTCTTAATCACTAAATACTGGTACATTCCCGAATTTCAAATTGTCGTGGCAGGTGAAGGCAGGAAAAGTATATATTTAGATGTTTTCTATGGATGAAACCTGTCCAACAAAGTTTAAGTTTTCGTGGAAAGCCTCAGGTATAGCACCTTTACTCTCGAATCTATGTGAACAAGATAATATCCTTATATCCCGAGTAAATGATTTCAAAGTCACTGGCGCACCACACGAGAAAATTATGAGCTGTACGCAACTTGTCACAATTTCCACGCTATATATCAGAGTGTCACTTTAAAACCGACGTTGTAATCAACACGGGTGCGAGCACTGCAGGAGACTACAGGCACCAAGTTGCCGCAAGATTATCATTATTTACATAGCAATGATATAAAATGATAGCGATAACGCTGATGGGCGATTGGTGTGATATTTATTACGTTCCTTGTATAAAAAGGTTACCCTAACGTGTTGATGAGAGATAGTAATGCGTCAAAATAAAATTAACACGAAAACTGCAATGCATAATGTTTTCTAGATTATTTTATAAATAGTTTAGATAATAACACACATAAAAACTAACCCGTTATTACAAAACGAATTTAAATTATAGTTCTAGGACTAATGTCATTTTTTGACATTTTGTGTAAAGCCGAAACGTCATTTATCTGAGTTATTTCTGGAACTATAAATAAAACTCGTTTTGTAATCAATCGGGCATATACCATTTACCTCCTGTAAATGGTATATGCCCGATTGAATTTCGGTGTTTAGAAGTTAATGCTAGAATAACCTCTATAAGTTAACTATTCGAAATGGATCGAAACATAGCGAAAAAGTATTCTTTGAGTCGTTATATTATAGTTCAGAAAGACTAACATTGTTCCCATGGCAAAAGTTCGTCGATTTCTCGCACATTTCTATCTCTATTTATAGCAAGCTTGTGATAAGAGGACAGAATAATGAGAGAAAACTACAAATGTTTGTCTTACTATTGATAAACCTTCAAGAAAAACCTACTTATAGGTATATAAAATATTGCTCATTCAGGAAGCCAAAGACATCTACGCGTTCACTCGATTAAAAGTAATCGATTCCAACTGACTGATTTTTATGAAAGAAATGCCATTTTGCTGATTCTTTTTTGTTCCGGTTATTTAGTTTAAAAGGCTGCTGTATTAAACGTTTTATAAAGAGCCAATATTATCTGCAAAATACCTAATACCTATTAAACAAGGCTAAAACCTCTATTTCACTTCTACAAAGCCGATAATATTTATCAAATATCCATTTACCTTGGAAACTTTTTATTTAAATAATCGATATTTTCAAGAAATTTAACATTGTCAAGTTGTCACGAAACTTCGCGACTGCGGCTAACTTTAAATTATTTTTCACTTTGATGAAGCACATTAGGGGAGAGTGTCTTTGCGAATTCTTTAGATATTTTAGAATTCATTATGTTGGTTTTATTTGAAGGACCTTCTTGACTTTGTTTTGGAATATTAGGTTGGTTTTACTACACGAGTCATCTCGAGTGCTTTTGCTGTTGGGAGAATACAGTAATAATTTTATTTGCTTTACATTTTTTGTCTATAGAGATAGCGACGTAATATAAATACTTTTTTTTTGCGTAAATAGGAAAACGAAACAATGTATAGACGTTCTGTAGCTTCTTGAAGCGTTATTTTTTTGTTTTGTTCAATTTGGTAAAAAGTAGGTAAAACAATCGAAAGTACCTACCTATTTAAACAAAGTTGTAGGTTATAATATTACATGGCTATACACGAAGTTATTGTGAATGGTATGAGGTAGGTTTATGTATCTCTGAAGGGTTTGTCTGGAATGTTTCATACATAGCGCTTCATAAAAATTTCATCATAGTTTCCCAATACAAACAGGAGCTACACGATTAAATTGATCTTGACATTAGGTTAATAATTTGTGGGTCGATTCGCTTGTTCGACATGCTTCTAACGGCCTTCAGCCAGTACCTACTTTGTTCTATTAAAATATTTAAATTTCACAACTAGAACACTTGCGAAATCTATGAAAAAAGTGACGTTTCAATGGTATTATTGCTTACAAAGATTGGTACAGTTTCTGTAGCGACGTAAAAACAACATTATATTTTTATTTAAAAATTATCCCTAATGAAACTGGTCATCGCGTGTAAATAACTTTTGACACATTTTGAAGGTTCGGGAAATGGTATAAACTGAGACGTGGGTCAATTTCCGTCCACGAACATTTACTTTTTTAGATAGGTATGGTAGAGAAAAATAATCCTCCTTATTCTTATTCTTTATTTGTAAATCAAGTTTATTGCAGACTTTTTGCTAATACTAACTTCGGTAATTTTTTGTTACTTTCAACTTCGATGACCTACAAGAAAGATCGGACTACGTAGATGTAATGTACTTATTTAAAAAAAAAAGCAATCGTGAAATTACTGACTTAAAATCTATAATTAAGTACCTGAACTTAACTGAAACTCCAAATTTTGAAAGGAACCCAATTCACCTACCGAAAGTCATCAAGATACCTACAGCAGCAAAAAACATAACCCTCTTTTTAGCACAGTCGGGTAAATACAACAAGCTTTCAACGTTATAAATAAATTACCCGGCAATTCATGTAATGGCACGATATAAACCATAATATATCAATTGTAGCTGAAAATTAGGCTATAAATTGAGGCGAGACGGATCTTACATTTGTTTGAACCTTTGTACTATTACAAAATAGAGTTTTAATTTTCACCGTCTTTATAAAATGCGGTAACATGAATTACACAATTTATATGGCGCCCAGTTTTACGAGGGTGTAGCCATAAAATTAGCTATAAAACTTATTTTCTAAGCCATGAGCGTAATAGGTGTTCATATTTGAAGTAGGCATAAAATTAGAATTGAAATTAATGTACACGAAAATTAAATGCGCATTGCTAAACGAAAACACATTGCTTTGCTAATATCGAATTTACGCTACGTTAGTACGATACATAATTCACTACCTATTTGTAAATTTTGGTGCAATTTAATCCATCCTTTTCTGTAGGATTAAAATAAGCTCATTTTGATGCCTCATTTACGGCTTCAGTGGCAAAACGTCATTTCGTATGAACGCTAAGAACATAATACACGACAAGCATCATGACAGAGGCATCCTAGCGAGTCCTTCATTGGAATATTACAGAGCTGCTAATACCTTCTTGGAGCCAAGAGTTGTAATAACCACCCACGCTGCCTTCCTGTAATTCTAACGTCGTATAATGCTAATGATGCGTTATATCATGTCATAGCACTTAAAAGTGATATACAGTCGCGAAATTGTCGCAATAATTTGTATGATTATTGTCGTGTCATTGTTTTATTGTATAAGTGGCTGTTTTTTGTCTTCCGTATTCGCAATTTAAGAAGTAACCTACCTAATGTTTGGTGGATATGTAGAGGTGAATTCCATTTTAAAATACTCAGCAAAAGAATTAGACGGTTAACAGAAAAATGCAGAAAATTCTAATAAAGTTAAAGCTCCATGAAACATGACACTTGCAGCGTGTACAATTAAACGAAGGCACTAAATTAATGCATAATTTATTTAACAACCTTTTCTACAACGAGTTCTGAATGAAATAGTTTCAAGAACCCGTCTTTAACTCAGTTGCCCAAAAATGACTTCGCGAAACATTGATTTCGGCAAACAGTGGAGGAGCGCCATTAAAATGATTGATGGTTGTATCCCGAGGTACACGTTTTGGGCGCATCCCTTAGCAACGTGACATGACATGACAAGATATCTTTTAAAAATCCGAGAAAGACCGCAGTAGAGTCGGTCCCACTATTTCCACTGAAAATACACAATAATAATGGCACTAAGAGCCTCTTCTACCACCGGCAGATAAAGTTTAACTGACGGATAAACCTTTGCATATTTCATAAAATATCACGTTTTAGACAGTGACAGGTAGTGTTTATCTGTCTGTTAAATTTTATTTGTACGCGGTGAAACGGGTATCCCAGTTCCATTTTGTAACACGTTCATCAATATAGGTGTAATCCTAGAAAAAGATAGAAAAAGCATTGCAATAGGTATTGGAAATAGTGGGATCGTCGTGAGAATACCGACGTACCAAACATAAAGCGACTATTAGGTACTTGGTACTAGGGTAGTATGCGTGTTGATAGAAAAAGGAACTCAAAATAACCCTTGAAGATTACAAGGTACTCGGGATACTATTAATGTCAAAAACTAAGATAAGAGCCGCGGGTCAATCCCCTTGGAGTCATATAGAGATAGGAATATACGGTCAAGATCAGAGGTTTGACCTTTATAAAAGATTCAGACTTAAAAAAGTTTATCTAGCATGGTCTTCGTGCTAAAAGTGTCTTAACATTATGATTAGTTAATTTAATTTTGTGGACGAGGTTTTTAGTTTCCTAATTTTGGAAGCCGAAACGATCCCAAGTTTGGACTAAGAAACAGAAGTGATTTCTTGTGTAGGTAGGTGTAGGTATTTAGACGTAAGTATTGCCACTAATAATCTGGTTATCCCAATAAATGACCAGCCATTTATAAAACAATATGCAAAACGTTATTAAATAAAGAAAACAATCCATTTAGCGAACATTCTGCACAACATTTATATTTCCAACACGTTTCACAAACCATATGACGCTCACATTTGCACGGACATGAAAATTATAAGGGTATAACGAGTAGGTAGAGGATTGAGGAACTTTGTAATGCAAATCCGGATCCGCGACGGAACAAGGGCTGCGGAACCCGCCGCCGCGCCGACTGCGGCGGGACTGAGTTTTCCAACGCTTGCCGCTCCAGGTTTCCCTTCAAACATTTCAGGAAAACGATTTACGATTGAGTTTCCAAAACTGCTTTGTATAAGTCAAACTTGTTTGTGAATTGAGTACAAATAAGGGTTTGAATTTTGAAAGATAGTTTCATGACTTTTCTCAAGTTTCAAATTCTTAAGTTTTTTAAAATACTTTTTAATGATACCTACTAAATAATTATAAATTAAGACAGTAGCTTATAAAAAAAAGACACATTACTTAATACAATTGTAACAAGGCTATCAAATCTACCGATATTAGTGGTCACAGACCGTTGGCATCTGAAGGCATCTTCCGTAATAACCACAGTAGATCGTCAAAATGGAAGCAATATGAGAATAGAACAGACTGTGGAATGACATCTAGAAATCCGACAATATTAAACGTCAATGTTAGTATCCATGGACGGATGTTAGTCATTTACGCGAAAACTAATGAACAGATTTTAATGATTTTCGTACTTTTCATTATTGGAGGTTACATGGCGGAATGACATATAAGTAGTCTATATTAAACCAAGATTTTTTGTAAGTTTTCCAAGCTATGTCGATAAATGCGAACGAAGCCACGTGTGGGGGCTAGTATGAAATACTCGTAGGTACTGGTCTTATTGGGAATTCCTTTTATTACGACAGTACCAATAAACAAGAGCTCTCATATACTTTCTTAGGTATTTACGTATCTAATATCCTCATATTACGTTTGTATTTTGCCGATATTCCCTGAGGATTAACACGAGCTTACGATTTAGTAGAAATGCTGAGAGTACCTTACTAAGAGAAAAACAATCTTGTAAGTATCTATTTTAGGTACAAAATCGGTTTTATTTATCGAAAAAATTACCTTATGCTATACAAATCTATTTGTGGAAAGCTAAGTAAGTACTTAACACTAAAATTGAAATTCTTTGTACAAATTCGCAAAAAGTAATTTTTGTAACGACTGGCTATTGTACTTATTATTTTTAACCCCCGACGCCAAAAGAGGGGTGTTATAAGTTTGACGTCGATGTCTGTCTGTGTGTGTGTGTGTCTGTGGCACTGTAGCTCCTAAACGCGTGGACGGATTTGGATGCGGTTTTTTTTAAATTAAAGCTGGTATTCCTGGGAGTGTTCTTAGACATATAATATGCAAATCGGTTCAGCCGTTTCAAGGTTATCAGCTCTTTTATCCGCTGTGGTAGGGTTGTAGATCCAATATAACAGCAGATATATCGTGTTTGGATTCGTTTTGATCAGTGTTTAATTCGTAATATAATGCAATAGTGACAACAGATGGAGCTGATGCTGGAGCCAGGATTTCCAGCACTCCAACCATTCTTCAAAAAAGTAACAGCAGATATGTCGTGTTTGGATTCGTTTTGATCAGTGTTTAATTCTTAATGTAACGCAATGGTAGCAACAGGAGGAGCTGATGCTGGAGCCAGGATTTCCAGCACTCCATCCATTTTTCAAAAAAGTAACAGCAGATATGTCGTGTTTGGATTCGTTTTGATCAGTGTTTAATTCGTAATATAATGCAATGTCGACAACAGGAGGAGCTTATAATAATTATTATAATAAAGGTTTAAAAACTTTGAAATAAAAATTAAATTAAAAATTTAAAAAACCCCCGACTATAAAAAGTAACAAATAAAATAAATATTATTTTGTCAACTGAACATCGCATTACATTTAATACAAATTGATAACTTTCATACAAACTTTATTTTGTCGGGGGACCGCTAAGTAGCTAGGTAGGTACGCAAAAATATATACCTATCATAAGTAATCATAATGAGATATCAAAATTAAAAAAAATAATAGAATGCGGTCCCACGACGAAATAAAGTTTGTATGAAAGTTATCAATTTGTATTAAATATAATGCGATGTTCAGTTGACAAAATAATATTTATTTTATTTGTTACTTTTTATAGTCGGGGGTTTTTTTAATTTTTAATTTAATTTTTATACATACAATAATGTTAACCTAACGACATGTAAAAACACAAAAAAAAAAAAACTGTGAGTGGTCGAATCCAATCTTTTGTAAGTAATAAAATAATGTTGTCATTCAAATTGATTTAAATGAGTACGTAATGTACGAGTACCTACAAGTTACGTGCCACTGCAGTATTCGGTTAATAAGCCGGGCCAGGTTGCAGTAACATAAAATTTTATCATTATACTGCAGTAATAAACAATAGGTATATTGATTTAACACTTTTATATTGTTATTGAAAAAAAAACCGCTTTAATGTAACAGAAATTTTTAGAAGAAATATCGATCTTATTGATATGCTATGAATTAAATTTACACGTTTTTTAAGAATTCCGTAACGAAAAGGTAGAAAGACGGAACGCTATTACTAAGAATTCGTTGTTCGTCTATCTGTCACGCACGAGGCTCCATCTACATATCTCAGAAACCAAATTACATCACCGTAGTTAAAAATTTCACAAATAACGTATTAACAAATGACGGAAGCAAAAGTTCGCTATTATGTTATAAATAACTACGAATTGAAGATAGAGTAATATTTTAAAGAATGTCATTATGACAAGACAATTGAATTTTTTTTGGTTGTTATTTTAGTTTAAATATTTACGTAAATAACAAATATTCGAAGTAAAGGGATATGGAATCACTCAGAAACATTCATAATTCAATCATCGATCACCGGACTTACATGTCTGGGAGTTTGTAAAAATCAGGTTTGAAACCTGTTCCAATATTTTACATTAAATCCTGACCGGCTCTATTTTAAAACAGCAAGAGTTGAGGAGAGACGCGAAACTGACCGCTTGAGTGAAAATATACTTTGAAAATCGATTTTTATAAAACCGATAAGTATTTTAAGTGTTCCAAGGAAGCCAGCGAGCTTATTTTTCGTGTGAAAGAAAAAACTAGGATTGCTTAAAAACAGAGACCATGGATTCAAAATCAGGAAAACTATGGAGGCAATATATGTTTGGCTTAATCAGTAAGTGATGCTTCCTTTACTAATTCTAACTTAGCTACTGAGAAAAGGTATGAATTGTGCTAGTTACTGAGCTGTACTACTTTATGTAATTTATTTAGGGTTTAATTTGAAATTGTTGATATTTTTGAACGGATGTTTAGAGATGGGTATATTAAAGAAAATGCAAACTTGTAATTTTTTTAACGAAAAAATATTTTTTATTAGTAAGTAGTAAGAACTTAATAAGCAATTATATTACATTTATTATAATAATATAAACATTATAATCACGATCATCTTCCTTTCAAATTTAGAAAAAACTTTACTAGTAGAATTTATTTGCCAAATGTTGTGCTGTCACCAGTCACATTATTCTTTGGTTATTTTAATTTAAAAGCTTGTACTTATCTATCATCACTCTCTTTTTATTCTTCAAGGTAGCATCACAGTCCTCCTAACAGGGTTCGTACTAGGCTGGACAGCACCAGTGAACATGAAACTGAAGGACCTTGAGCAGTCGCCCCTACCTCGTCTAGTGACAGATGATGAAGAGTCCATGATTGGAGCACTCCTTACTATTGGCGGTCTTTGTGGTGAGTAATAACAAATAGATTCGATTAGAATGCCGTTAGATACATCATCATATTCATCATCATCATCAGCCATAGGAAATCCAATGTCATTATTAGGGGCTGTTTCAACCTCTACAGATATTTTACATCTGTCTCTGTCTTAAACTTTGTGTTTTATGAGATAGACATAGGTTTATCTGTCAGTTAGATTTTATCTGTAGATGGTGAAACGGGTACTTAGTCTGAGTAATTTGTGCTGTATTGTGTGTGTCGAATAAATCTTGCCTATATTTATGCAGTTTTTTGTATCGGTAGCGGCATGTACCAAGTTCATTCTAAACAGTCTGTAGCCCTCAAGACAAATGAAATACGGAAGTCAAATGCTCGTTGTTTAAAGTAGAATAACCGTTTAAAGCCGAAACAGTTACGTTTGATGACACCCTATGTGCAATTAGCGGAAATATTATGACTTCCTGTAAACCCTATTGTATTCCTTTCAGGACCTTTCATCGGCAGTTTCATAGCAGAGAAACTAGGCAGAAAGCAGTGTTTGATTGCAATATCCCTGCCATTCCTATTTGGTATGGTCCTCATAACTATAGCCAATAGTTTGTTGTACCTTTACGTGGGCAGGTTCATGTGGGGTATCGCTGTTGCAATGACTTTTACAGTGCTGCCTATGTACCTTGTGGAAATCGCTACGGTAAATATTCTCAACTAGCATGTCGTCCTAGACTATTTGCTTTTCTTTTATTCTTTCTCTTTTATATGTTCACTAACCTCGCTGGCGTTTATTTCCGTTGAGCTGATACCAAATATCACTTCATGTGCTACTGTTTGTTAAGTTTTTATTATTATTATCTTGCGAATAGAATCTAGAATCTCTAATCTAGAATCTTGCGAATCTAGCATTAACTTTAAAAAATGACCCGTCCTAAGTGTTGTCAAAACCTACAGGATTAAATGATTTTTCATTTTCATTATTTCTTTTCTTTTATTTATGACTACTTTACACGGGCAGCGTGTTTAATATCGACCACCATTAATGCGATTGCCGCTTGTTTCGGGCAGTAATGTAACCTATTTTGCAGGTAAATGCTCGCGGCCACCTCGCCTCTTTTCTAGAGCTGTTTCTAGCAGTTGGATATTTCTTAGCATACGCAATTGGTTCATATGTTTCATACCACAATTTTGCGTACATCGGTCTGGCTGCCATCGCAACATGCGTTTCTTTCTATGTTTTACCAGAGTCACCGCGATATCTTTTGATGAAAAGTAAGTTTCTATTATAATAAAATTAAAGAAAAAAAAACCTTTTTAAAAACAAGCTTTTATTATTTGTTTATAAAATGAACTAAAAAGTTAAAAATAAATTAACTCTAAAAAGAAATATAACACTTTGTAACTTGATTGTAACCTTTAACAACAAATAAGCGTCTTCGTCTAGGACAAAATAATTCCATATTGTACAAATTTATTTAATTTTAACACTAAAACTTTTCACCATACATAATTATTCAATCTCGTCCCCCCTCTTTATCATAGTCCCCATTTATAAATGAAAGCGTGTTACATTGTGATAGCTTGAGGAAAATGAGTATTTAATTAATACAACACAACATTTTTCTTTTTAATTTGTTAAATACAACATATAAGTTGTATTTAATTAATACATCACAACATTTTCCTCAGGCTATCACAATGTAACACGCTTTCATTTATAAATGGGGACTATGATAAAGAGGGGGGACGAGATTGAATAATTATGTATGGTGAAAAGTTTTAGTGTTAAAATTAAATAAATTTGTACAATATGGAATTATTTTGTCCTAGACGAAGACGCTTATTTGTCGTTAAAGGTTACAATCAAGTTACAAAGTGTTATATTTCTTTTTAGAGTTAATTTATTTTTAACTTTTTAGTTCATTTTATAAACAAATAATAAAAGCTTGTTTTTAAAAAGGTTTTTTTTTCTTTAATTTTATTTTTAACTTTTTAGTACCTCTATTTTTAATTCGAGATTTACTACGACGTAGTTCGCAGCGCGTAGCAGCGTTATTCCGTTATGAAGTCCGTAGTTGAGGTTGCGTCGTTTAATTACGGAGTTCCTATGGCCACCTTCCGGCTCCAACATCAGACCCTGGTTACCATATAGTATCAAAGTACTCGTCAAGACTAATCCAATGAGCCCAAACTAGATGGGGTTGCGTCGTTTAATTACGGAGTTCCTATTTCTACCTTCCGGCTCCATCATCAGACCCTGGTTACCATATAGTATCAAAGTACTCTACAAGAGTAATCCAATGAGCCCAAACTCGATAGGGTTGCATCGTTTAATTACGGAGTTCCTATGGCCACCTTCCAGTTTCATCATCAGACCCTGGTTACCATATAGTATCAAAGTACTCGTCAAGACTAATCCAATGAGCCCAAACTCGATAGGGTTGCATCGTTTAATTACGGAGTTCCTATGGCCACCTTCCAGTTCCATCATCAGACCCTGGTTACCATATAGTATCAAAGTACTCGTCAAGACTAATCCAATGAGCCCAAACTCGATAGGGTTGCATCGTTTAATTACGGAGTTCCTATGGCCACCTTCCAGTTCCATCATCAGACCCTGGTTACCATATAGTATCAAAGTACTCGTCAAGACTAATCCAATGAGCCCAAACTCGATAGGGTTGCATCGTTTAATTACGGAGTTCCTATGGCCACCTTCCGGCTCCATCATCAGACCCTGGTTACCATATAGTATCAAAGTACGCGTCAAGACTAATCCAATGAGCCCAAACTTGATAGGGTTGCATCGTTTAATTACGGAGTTCCTATGGCCACCTTCCAGTTCCATCATCAGACCCTGGTTACCATATAGTATCAAAGTACTCGTCAAGACTAATCCAATGAGCCCAAACTCGATAGGGTTGCATCGTTTAATTACGGAGTTCCTATGGCCACCTTCCGGCTCCATCATCAGACCCTGGTTACCATATAGTATCAAAGTACTTGTCAAGACGAATCTAATGAGCCCAAACTCGATAGGGTTGCATCATTTAATTACGGAGTTCCTATGGCCACCTTCCAGCTCCATCATCAGATCAGCTCCATGTTACCATAATATTGCATTGTCACGCGATATACATAAGCATGCAAAATTTCAACTCAATCGGAAACCGGGAAGTGGATCAAATTTAAGTTGCAAGATTTGATTACAGAACGACAGACAACGGGACAGGTGAAACTAAATAAAAGCTTGTAAAAAGTAAGTTTCAATTATGATAAAAAATACAGCAAAAGCAGAACAAACAATAGCTATGTCTCAAGGTTTGATTAAAACAATGGTTCGGATGGAATATTTTCGACTTTCAAATTATGTATTTTCAAAATACAAATATGCATACTTACTTACCTATGCTTAGTTTAATAACGCAAATGTAAATGGTATGCATTACCTGTTACAAAGCTAAAGAAAAACTTTGAATGCAAAGAGGTTACTATATTTGTAGTGCAGTTAATAGGTAGATACTATGAACTATATCAGACTTTAAAATATGGTCATATTTAAGGTGACAGTGAAGCAGCGGCTGCTAGTTTGATGGTGTTACGTGGACGGTCACGCAAGGAGGTGGAAGAGGAGCTGGATCAGATAACTCAGGAAGTCTGTTCGTCGACTTGTACTGGTAAAGGTGGAAAGGTACGTCAACATCTCTTGCTTTAACTAACCATAGAATTGCAGGTCGTAAGATCTATCGAGGGTCTGTAACTTCTGATATATTGTGATATAAAGATTCTTTTTGCGACATGTCAAGTTTAGAATGATATTATCTGCCTAACGCTAAAAATCTTCGAATTAAGTGCAAATAAAGCGTTTAGTCTGGATTTTAATCAAACACTACTGTGAGAAAATTGTATTGTATTTAATATAAGCATACCTACTTTTTTCACATTGAAAAGCAATAACCAACTAAATATCCTACTCTTGCTTTTACAGATATCAAGTCTACTAAGCGGACCCAATTTAAAAGTTCTGCTAATATCAACAGTTTTGTTGCTCTGTCAACAATTCTGTGGAATTAACCCGGTACTGTTTTTTGCAACGAACATTTTTGATGCCGCCGGCGCTAAGCTCGACAAATATGTTTCTACTATTATTATTGGAGGTGTACAAGTAAGTTTTTTGATACAGTATGAAAAACGAAGGCAAGTATTATAACGCATGATTCAATATAGTAGGTTTAGGGGCGATGTACATATAAACAACGAAGTCAACGAAGACACCGTTTTTGCTGACTGAAATACCCTGTGCGAGATATTTTGCGTATTTTTTCAGCATTTCTTCGTCTTTTGTTAACGAATATCGCGAACCAAGTCTGAGGGCCAGACTTGAAGCGTTTGCGGTTCATTGCTAGTTTATCCACGAGCCCCTTATCATGAGAAATAATATCTCTCCTTTTCTCTACATCTAGTCATGTTACATTAGATAATAATTTCTTCCAGATACTTTCTTCATTAGCATCGTCTATGCTTGTCGAGAGACTTGGTAGAAGAATTCTCTTGTTAATTTCAAGTGTTGGAATTACTGTTGGCATCGTAAGTACTTTTAAAGTTGTCTTTTTAAAATACCTTCTACACAGAATGGCCTTGATGAAAGACAATTACTTACTACCCGTCTAAAATAATCTAACAAATAATGTTAAACCTAGCTTTGACACCTTATAAAATTCAAAAGAACTCTTGCAAATGACATGAAATAAGTGTTTTCATGCAGCAGATGTTACCAGGCGAGTTAGCATGAATAATTTCCAAATGCCAATGGAAAGCAGATGTCACTAACTATCGGTCGAGTATATACCGCCCTTTATACAGCATCTGCATAACCCGAAGTTGCATAACCAGATTTAGTCCTGACCCACTCCTGACCTATGCAACGATTTATGTTCCAGTTCTTCATAGGCCTGTACTTCTACTTAGAAGAAATTAAGCACCCTATAGTTCCCAGCTTGGGCCTATTACCTGTGACGTCACTGGCTGTCTACGTCATTGGGTACTACATTGGGATAGGCCCTGTGGTGTACACGTTGATTAACGAGCTACTGACTATGGAAGTGAAGGCAGTGGCTTCACCTTCGCTTATAGCCCTCACCTGGGTTGTCTCTTTCTTTGGCACTAGGTTAGTGATCATTCCATTTCCGATATCATCGTAGGTAAATTGCTTTTACTATTTACCATGTACAAAGGTCCTTATCTAAGAAGAGAGCGCTTGAGAACTAAGCAAAAAAATATTAGAAAGCTTTTGACAAGGAACCCGTATTCAAAAGTTGTTTGTGTATATATTTCCAGATATTTCGTCCCAGCAGCTAATGCCCTAGGTTGGTATGCAGTGTTTTGGATGTTTGCTGGTGTCGGCGTGTTTTCTTTCTTCTTCATATTATTTGTGGTACCCGAGACTAAGGGAAAGACTGCGGTGGAGATTCAAGATATGATGGCTGGCAGGTAAGTACCAATCATTTTGCTTTTCACTATTATTTTACCATAATTTTTGGGTTCCCATTGTTATGCTGCCATTGGTAAAAAATAGACTCGGATCTCGTTTTTGAACTAAGGGAATTTGGAATTATACCTATCTATAAATGGTATCAAAGTCTTAACGGATCGCTCTAAAAGTCCATAAGGGTTTACAACATACTTTTTGTTTCAGAAAAACAACTTCAGAGAAGGAGTTGAACGATATTGAGGAATACAACGGAGTCTATTCGATAAGGCTTTAATAAATGACATCTACGTAGATAACAAATTAGTTTTCCTAACCTAATGCGAAGGCTTGAAGCAAAGCTATTTATCCAGATTTTTTGCTTCTTGCTGTAAAAAAAGTAGGTATTTGGTCGACGATTGGCAGAAATTAACCAAAATTCTTGATCAAAAAAGGGCCTAATTGATCTGGGTAAGCATGAAATAACTTTTACCACATGACTTCGCAAAGAATAAACGCTATTTCCTCTACGTAACGAGGAGTTAAGTTTTATAACGGTAGCTTAAGATGAGACCCTTGGATTAAACGTAAGGACCGGTAATTTGTCTTTTGTTTTTTTTACAGAATTTTTTTTTAAAAGCACTTAATACCCTTATAACACAGAAACACGTGTATAACAATATTCAGTTACAGTTTATGTTTAGAATCCATTGTTCAGCCTTTATTCAAATTGCCGAATAACAACGATTCCAATTAGCTGTTTCCATTTAATTAGGTACTTACTCATGCATGTAGATTCTAAATTGGTACGAGTAAATACCATATCTTACAGTCTTTATAAACATAGGTACATAAAAATCGTAAATTTCATATGTCGAATGAGGTTTATTAGTGTAATTAAACAACATCAAAGTTTGGGGTCTCACCGCTGAGCAACTATTTAACGCTGCCTCAGAGCGGTTTCTTTCCTAAACCTCCATATTGCTTTTCTTAGACCAACATATGAAACAATTGACTATTAATTTTCGCAACAAGCTTTTGTTTAACAGGAGGGATAATAGCAACAAATCGACCCATTTGTTTAACCGCAATCATAAAATGAATTTGAATTTTCAATAAATTTAGCCACAACCCCGATACCACTAGAAACCTTTATAATAGTGGAATAGCTTCTATAATACAGCATAATAACCACTAATTGGATTATTTTGTATAACATAATACGCTATTGAAAATAACTCAATAGCACTTTACATAGACTAAAATGGAGATCGCAAAACATGATTTGACACATTTTCGAAGGGTTTCTAAACAAGGTCGATGTTTATGTAAATTGATATCGTTAGTGTTTTGAGGATACTTAATTAAACTTGAAAATTTGAACCTACGTCACTCTGTCTATAAGCTATATTGATGTAAATACCTAGTTCCCTTGTTAACATGTCATCAAGTTTCAAATGTAAAACAGATACCTATTTGATCCATATTAGTACTTTAAGAACAATTTTTGGATCTCAACCGTGCTTTCATTTATATTATTAGCAAATACGAGTATTTAATTTCCGTATTTTACCTTATTCTAACGACTCTTTGCGGCTCTACGTTTTCATGGTACAACAGTGGCGTCTTCTATGATAAATAGTAAGTGTTTTTATGTCGACAACAAATGCCAAGGGACTTACTCGACCGTCACGAGACTGATCGTGTGTCACGTTCTTCCTATCATCTTGTCTTTTGAGAGGACATGAAACCAAGCAGTGGTTGAATAGCGTGTGAGGTGGACAATAAACGATGGATACGTAGGTAACGTTTTTTGAAAATATTTAACATTGCCCTATAACATAACAGGTTATTATCTATTAGCTTTATTACCAATACTTAGGTCGTGAGTAAATAGAAGTGATAATTTATAATTATCACTTAAATGAATCCGACCGATTTTAATAACGAAACAATAACCTAGTATCTTCGGCACAACACAGCATATCCATTAAAAATAAATATTTTAGTAGGTATTTAAATTGTTAGGTGAATGTTAGTAGGTATATATGTTAGAATCTCATAATCATTAATCTGAATCTGTGATGAATGAACACCAAAAGCACAAATCCTAAAACCTCAATTCGTCTGAGATTCAAGAAACGTTGGAAACTGATGGTCTGTCATCCGCACGATTCCGAGATTGAAGCTATTATTTCCGAGCGGCGTCGACTCGCTCGATTTGACCAATAAACGAGATCCATCTACTATTTGCTCGCTTTCCTACCGAACTTTTTGGACTATATCTCACTGAATCATTTAGGTATATCGCGAAAGTTTCATTGAAATTTTGTACGGTTCTTTTTCGTACTATCAAGAGTTCTAGAGTGTAGTAACATAGCACTTTATAAATGCGTTAAATTGGTTTAGGTGTACAATTGGCGAATGAATGATGTATATTAAATAGTCTATGACATTTATTGCTCCGGTAGGAAGAGACGTTGACTTTATTGGTAGTTGTGTCGCGGAAAATTACTTTAGTGTTTGATTGTTGTGTTGTTAAAGACTGATCTCAGTAAAATTTGATTTGATTTAAATAAATAAACGTCTACACTCATATGTTGCATTAGGATTCCATGCTTTCGCATAGACGAACTTATTTATTGCATTTTAATATCAGCTTAGTCATAGGTGGTCGGGAGCCGTTAGTGGTAGGCAATAGGTATTTGAATTTTAATATACATAATAACATAGATAAGGTGTCAAGACCAAGAAGTGACCTTTATCTACACAATAGGTGTATTTAAAACTGTTCATAAATATTTATGCGTGTATAAACGTATACAATGTAGGGCGCAGTCAAATAACTAGAGCGAGTGAGTGAACATTTCACGTTCGGATCCACTCAACTTATCGCCTGTAAAGTGCTGAAGTTGTGTAAAGCACCGCATTTAGTAGTAATAGAACTCTATGTGCTAGTCACTAGTACTATTCCCAGTAAAATGCCTATGAGAGAAGAATTTTGCTCTCAAGACCGATGAAAAATGTGAAGAATTGTAGAGCAACGACAAAGTATAATTTAGAGGAAGGAAATATTATCAATATATTAAATAAAACCTGTACTATAAGATTGGGCTAACTATATTTCTTTGGACAGAATGTTTAGAGTTGAAAATCGAAGCTACAGCGCGCGAGTTTAAAACAGGCTTTCAAAATGGCTGAGGTATCAAATTTTGATTAGTTCATTCAAGAAAATAACTCTATCATTTCTTATCAAGAGACTTATTAAAGAAAATCCTTATTTATCTGTAATTGGCTGTAATTGTTAGCAGCAAGCGAATATACCCTTTTGAGTTATAGCTTTAGGGTCGTTAGCGAACCTTCATCAAAGCGGATTACTGTCCAGAAGCCGAAGCTGGAAGGTCATTGGGTTAATGCGTTACTTCGATATTGGGTAACGATGTTAAGGGATTAGGAAAACGAGTTACTATTAGTAATTTGTAGACTACGAGCGCGAATATAGATATCTAATGTATTAGTCAGGTATGTTCATCATCATCATCATCCCAGCCCTTGTATAGTCCGTCAAAGCCCTCCACGACTTCCTATCCCTCGTCCATTGCATCCACTTCGGACCGGCGTGTGTATCATATAGCTAGTTAAGTTATGTCATGTTAATGCTCTAGGTTCAAGGTAGAGTGGAAATCTTTAAGGAAGGCCTATATCCAACTGTGTATTATAATATAGTGTCAATGTCGTGTTAATAGGCGAAATCTTAAATTGAAAGAGTAACCGATTGTGAAATGTCCAAAATCCAGTGGCAGGTAAAGAGCTAAGCTAAATTATATTAGCTTACCTCGCGTAGTTGATGCAGTTTTTCATACTTGTTTGCAGACCTCAAAATATGCCTTAAATAAACCTACGCAAGCTAAGCAAACTTAGCTTAGCTCTTGGTCGGCAACTGGCTTAAATGAATTTTACTAATGGCATAAAGCTAAGCGAAGAAAGACTTGCCTTGACATTAAGTTGGACAACTAGTCTAATACGTCTATGAATGTATAAACACGAGCCGACCAGGCAGTGAACACAACCCTACCCGTAGGTCAACAAGTCCTGTGACATGTCGCCAGCTGTGCTAAGACACGCTAGCCAAAGCAAACAAAGGTAATGTGGTACGTAAGCGAGTAAATAAATACACTATTGTATGGTCAACGAGAGAATGCTTTCCTGACATGTGGTGATTGACTTGACTTGAGGCGGCGCTCAATTTACGATAAAATATTTTTTTTTGTTTATTTAATAAAACTACATTATTATGTCAAATTATTAACAATTACATAAATTTTCACTACAAATGATTTTTAAACTTAAGAAAACAATAATTATCAAAAAATATACAGCGCTGCTACAAGGTATTGGCAGTCGGATTTTTTTTAGTAATGTGACAAAAATTACAGTCAAAATTTACGAAAAGTAACGATTAACGGTTATGTAATATTATGTAGGATCAAAATAATACATAGTTAAAAAAAAAATATTTTTTGCTTTTTTTTTTGCTAGAATAGGCCAAAAATATATTATCTAATCTTGTTTATGTAGTGTAGAGCGTGCCAAAATATTGTACATATTACATACATACATACTCTCGAAAAACATAACCCTCCTTCTGATTTGGCGCAGTCGGGTAAAAATTACAAACCAGAATAACGAACCACATTGTGATATTAACTTCTTAGGTTTATTTTTTCTTTATAATAGGTATCCAATGGAATCTTTTTTAAAGTAGGTAATAAAAAATATCAGTTACGTAAGGTTGAATCACTAATCACGTCTAATTACCATGTGTCAGGAACGCATTCTCTCGTTGACCCTTTAATAGATAAGACAATACAACCAGGAACGTACGTAAATAAAACAAGTGAACGTCATATCATACCGCAAATGGGTATTTTCTTTAGTTTTAGTTACGTTATTGTTGAACTTAGTTAAACAACGTAATATTTTTGTTTTCTGATGTCAATTTGTATGTTTATAAGTAATATAAGTATGTTGATATAGTCTTCAAAGTTTTTTGCTAATCTAAAAACTATCAAACACCAAAATCAAAGCATACAAAGAAAAACGATGCTGTAATAATATTGTTTGCAAATATTTGAGGTTGATTGAAATTTTACGTGCTTCAACAATTTGTAATCTACAGCTATGCTGTTTAAAGTAAATAAGGAATTGAAGATAACTTTAAGGCTGAAATTAAGCTGTTGTGCGATAAAAAGAAGTCTCATGGCCAGTTGTAAAAAGAACAATTAGATCTAACACTTCATTAAATCTACAGCTGATACTGTCTTTGTCGAAAATCAGAAAAAGACAGCACGATATTTAATGGACAAATTACTTTAAAACCGCTTTCTGCAACTGGGGGTGAAAGAAAAGAATATCAACGCCTCCATTAATTACTGCCACTTCCTCTAATAACTGTAATACATCAAATCGATACTTTATTTTATGTTGTACTTGACATTGGTCGTTTTATTAGTAATCGAGTGGCTTTGGTCGTAAAACGCGACCGGCGACCGGGCGACCTTATCAAGTTCATGGTCTTGATGAGTAAATACGACTCGAGCGACTTGCGTGTGAGTTGTGAGTGAGTTGTCTCTTGGGTTTTATCTAAGTTATAGCTGGGTCATACCTATGATATAAACCTACAAAATATGTTATTGCAATTTGGCATACTATTTGTAAATAAATGTGCTGTTGCTGGTAACTTAGTTATTTATCTATATTAGTTAGTTATTTATATATATTAGTTATTTATTTTATCAAATCTTTATCTCTTTTCTTTTTTTTTTTTTTTTTCTTTTCTTTCCAGTTTTATGAATATCTAATTGGATGGTATAATAAAATACTAATACTCGCTCAATTAATTGATGGGTAAAATAAATATCCTAAATAAACGAGAGCATCATGATTATTTATGTTATAATTTGCTAAAATTGTTATTTAATTCCTAAAGCGATATTGTGTTGTTTTATTTTTGGTTCAAAGATTGCTAGATAAGTAAATAATTAAGTAAACCTTGAAATGTACTGGTTTCTGAATGTTATATGGTATCTTCGTCTTTTTATAGAAAATCAATAAGTTACCTATTTCTTTCGGTGGTCACTCCTATAGTAACATATCTATAAAAATGTTACTACAACAACAGAACAGGTACTACTATTATATATCATGTTATTCAATAACATGTTATTGGAAATACAATGTGTAGCAATTGTTTGAACAGTTTTCTAACAATAGCAAGACCTGATACATTGTTTATTATTGCATGTCGTCGGTAGGATTCCTAGATCTAAACTAAACAATAAGTGTTATGGTACAGTGTGTAGCAAAATTTGTACCAACTAAGATCAAAATTCAGCAATATTAACTGTAAAATTAAATAAGTTTTCCTAAGGAGTTTGGTAAGTAAACATGTAAAAATAAATGTATATAGGTTCTCCTTACTAGTCGATTTTTATGTTTCGATTCATGATTAGAGTCGAGATTGTCGATTATAACTGGAAAGCAAGAGTGAAGCTGTCCGTTAAACAGTGGGAAGAGATAGGCTAACTGTGTCTGTATCTTTAGTTCTGGAGCAAAAGAAGTGTGTTTGGATCGTCGCAAGTGGAGGAAAATGTTCTCTGCCTACCCCAATAGGAAAGAGGCTTCACAGATATGTACGTATGTATGTGATCTGTATCCATATTTCTTAGGAGAAGTAAATTATATAGATATATACTGGGTGTAACAGAAAGGGGGTATAAAGCCGAAACACAGCGATAGTCATCATGTAACTGAACAACTTTCCCCAAGGAACACGGGTCGTAACACGAAAAAATATTTTGGATCGCCCATAGGTACTTACTCGATCAGCTGATCGGACATTTTGTATGGGAAGGCGAATTCTTTTTTTCGAGTTACGACGCATGTTCCTTGGGAAAAATTGTTAAGTTTCATGAGGACTATCGCTGTGTTTCGGCGTTATACCCCCTTTCTGTTACACCCTGTATATAACGAAAACTATCACTTGTATGTTCAAGCTTGATATGAGGTTTCTGTTACACCCCGTATAAGTAACGTAGCGGTGGTACCTAGGTATTACGTGAACGTGGAATGTTTGGTCTAGTCTAGAATCTAGAATATAATAACACATCTTCCGGTATTGAACGGCTGTTTCTATTATACAATGCTCTTTGAGTTGGTGCTATTGAATAGGGTGTCTTTTTAAAGATACTTTAATTTGATGCTAGAAAAGATCTCGCAAAAAAGCAGTTGTAAAATGCATAAAATAAACAATTACATAAACATAAAAATCAAGTTTGAAATTATAGTCCACTACGTATATGCCACTGGCATTGTTATTTTTATTTACCTACTAAATTTCTCAGTCTCCGATTGAAACGGTATCAAAAAAGCATACTCGTATAAGCACGATTCGGTATAGGTACATACATAGAATAGAAAAAGCTTTATTCTATTCTACTCTATGTACCTATTCTATGTACATATAGGTATTGTATGCCGGTAAGTACTAGTTATAGGCTGAAGATACTTATAGGGCCTTTTTAATAATTTGTATTATGTTGTTCAGACATTACGAGTCCCAAAAGAGGCAGGTGTCACGAATAATTCCATCGATAAACGAAAGGGGTTCGAATAGAAGAAAATTAATTAATTTCGCTGATTAAATTAGTTCGTAGGGTTGGGCTTTTGTGGAAAGGCCCTCCCTTAAATAAATATTTAGGTAATTAATTTCTTATAGTGGTACGTAATTAACAAAACGTATGTACAATTCATTAACACAATTTATATAAAAAAAAACTAAATAGGTAGGAACGTAGTACGTACACAAATATACCTACCTAATTATGTACCTACCTATATTAAACAAAGAGCGACTATTGACCTTTTAATAACAAAACAGGCCATGTTTTGTGCTTACGGTATTATAAACAACCCCTTATGGGTTTCATAGTAGGTAATCTAAGGTATTTATTTAATTAGGTAGAGATCACTTCCCTCCCTCAGTCTTTGTCTCAAACAAGCCGTAAACTCTGCCTAGGATAAAGTTAATTAAACTCAGCTTTTTCTGAACAGCAATTTTCCACCCTCGTTCATAATCTTTATGCAAAAATTCCTTTTAAAGGTCCCAGGTATAAAGCAAAGTGATGAAGATAAAACCACAAGCAACCGGCGCTACAATAAAAACGTTGCAAAATTCGCTTACCCTTTAACAACTGCATAAGTCGCGCCAACAGTTAATCCCAAGTTAAAAGCGCTCATCCACAGTGGAGACATTGCTGCAGCTTCAACTCAACTACGTAAAACGGAACGTAACAAAAACAACACTTCACTGCAACTGAGAAAGCACATTTACGTTCTATCGTGCACAATTTGAAAAAAAAAGAGATCGAAACAAAAAGTTCTTAATTCAAATATTCGAATAGCGCGTTCGATAACTTTTTAAATTGACGTCAAAAGTTCATTCAGCCAGGAAACTGTAATCGATGAGTTTCCGAGTGCTCGAATAGTTTCGGTTCGGATTGCAAGAGTTACGAGCGGTTAGAGGCGAGTGGCGCGGTCGCCGAGACCTTTACAATATAAACTGTAGGTTTCCCCCGTCCCCCGCGCGCCTGTAAAACGAACGTATTTTCTCTGCAATAGATTTTTTTAATGATGCAAGTTTGATGCAACTGTACAATGCAATTATTTTGTTTGCTTTTTTATTATGCTTTAATTAACAATCAAATTGGCTTGGTTCTTAATTAACATTATTTTATATGCATTAAAACATAGTCTAATGACTACTCTTATTTTTAAACGGTTTTATTTAGCTCACCCCGTTTGTTTTATTTTTATTCTTGGGTCAAATTTAGTAATTCAAATTTCACCCTCTTCCTGTCAACCGATTAATCTGAAATTTTGTATACACTTTGGATTTTGGTGACAATACAATTATGTTTATTCATTATCATTATAAATTCAAAATGGCCGCCGCTACAAAATGGCGGATAATTTAGGTTTTATTAATCCCATCAATATGGGTATCAAATGAAAGGGCTCAACCAGTAGAATACAATGTACTATATAAAATTAAAATCCAAGATGGCGGCCGCTACAAAATGGCGGATAACTTAGGTTTTATCAATCCCATCAATATGGGTATCAAATGAAAGTGCTCAACCAGTAGAATACAATGTACTATATAAAATTAAAATCCAAGATGGCGGCCGCTACAAAATGGCGGATAACTTAGGTTTTATCAATCCCATCAATATGGGTATCAAATGAAAGGTCTCAACAAGTAGAATACAATTTACTATGCAAAATTGAAATCTAAGATGGCCGCCGCTACCAAATGGCTGATAACAATTTTTTATCAATCCCACCAATATGGGTATCAAATAAAAGGGCTTGCCAAGAAGAATACAGTGCACTATACTATACAACCACAATATTTAAGATGGGCGCAGCCACTAAATGGCGAATAATAATAAGATTTAAATTTAGAAATTGAATCTGTAATTTAGGTATCTGATTAATCCAGCCTGAATCCACCACCCAAGTCAAGATTTATGCAGGGCAGCACTGTGGATCACGCAGTCGTATACTTAGGTGCGAAACTGTTTGAAGAAGGTCAAGCCTACGTGGCTCTTTGTAGAGTAAGAGCTTTGCAGGGACTACGTATAGAGGAGTTGGACTGCAATAAACTAACGGGCAAGAAACCTTGCAATAATGAAGCACTAAATGAATTAAACAGAATGCGAAATAAAAACTAAAAACTAGAAAATAAAAATAGGTAAAAAAACTTTTTAAGTTAAACGGTTTTATGTTAAACATACATTGCAATGTTTAAGATAAATGTACTAAAAACCAAAAAATAATAAAATAGAATACAGTCGTGGGAATTATAAACATATGCATAGACTAGACTAAAATAAAACCGTGGGGCACGTCAATTGTCTACAATCGTTGATTAAAATGTTTGTTTTGTAATGTTACACTATAATTAGGCAGTGTGATAAGTAGGGCTAGAATGTGGAAACAAGCTAGCAAGCTCGATTATAAGCGAGTTTTAGGGTTTCATAGTGTTGAGCGAGTAGTACTTTTATCATATGTTTTGTCGATTAAAGACAAACTACGAGCAGTGAAACGATTCTTCGCCAGCCAGCAGTGTGAATGTCCAACGATAAACTAGTTGAAACATCTCTTTTATTTACATGGAGTGTATAACTATTGGAATTTCCATGAGCAAGAAAATAGTAAGTAATTTCCTCACCGTCTGCGGGCCAACTGCCTAACGACGAATTAAACGATTCTTCTATCGCACATTAAGTCGATAATTTGTAGACAATTGACGTGCCCCACGGTTTTATTTTAGTCTAGTCTATGCATATGTTTATAATTCCCACGACTGTATTCTATTTTATTATTTTTTGGTTTTTAGTACATTTATCTTAAACATTGCAATGTATGTTTAACATAAAACCGTTTAACTTAAAAAGTTTTTTTACCTATTTTTTTAATATTGCGATTCGTTAAAAACAAAGTTTAGAAATATTTTACGTCGTATTTAAATACGAGATCTATAAAAATGAATATTCAAAATACTTAAGTTGATATGTAAAGCTATAAATAGTACGCATGTGTGTAAACTAGTTGACAGGTAGGTATGAATAATTTGCAAATATTTTGCGCACTTTGTTCCAAACCGACGGCGATTGTTTTGGAAACGTCGAATATTTCAAAACATCGCCCACAACTTTAGTCTTTGATTTCAATATTTTGATAGGCGGTGCTAGAATAAGAGAGTACTATTAGAATGAATCAAAACTAACTACGTAAGTAACACATAATACCTAACTATTTTTAAACAGAAGGAAAAAGATGAAAAGAAATATGCCTGTTATTTGTTTGTCTGAAACCAATAAACATTTTCACGTAACTTATTTTAACTACGGCTTCAAATATTGGAAAATACATCACGTAAGTATTATAGTGTGAATATTCAAAATACGATTTTCTTTGAACTATGGATATCTGATAATTTAATTAATTTAAAAATTTTGATCAATGAGTCCACTAACATCAGAATTACGAAATTCATTGTATTATATTATAATACTTATTACTTCTTTCATCACAATCATTTTC
The DNA here is from genome assembly GCA_947563765.1 of Anarsia innoxiella. Taxonomy (NCBI): domain Eukaryota; kingdom Metazoa; phylum Arthropoda; class Insecta; order Lepidoptera; family Gelechiidae; genus Anarsia; species Anarsia innoxiella. The sequence continues at coordinate 3,529,210 of OX387410.1, read as the reverse complement.
CCTTTCATGTTATTGTCGTATTTATTGAAACAAATATTAGTTATCTATGACGTGTATTATTAACACAATAGCCAGAAATCCCAGTTTGCGCACTCAACCACATTTAAAACCGAAATAATATGTCTAGCACGAATTGACTGTAAGATATTGATAAGTAAGTACCTAACAATAAGGAGGATTGATGCTTCTTTGAAGTTTTCTTTGCCAATGCCCAACTTCAACATTTTTCAAATAGTAGGTGTTTATTTTTGCTTTAAAGCCAAAACAGGGCGAACAAAGATAAAGAAGAGAGTTAACAAGTAAGAATCTGTATTTCAAAATAAAGTAAGTTATTAATAATAAAATGTGTTTAATATAAATACTTAGGTACTTACTCGTAATTTGCACTTTTCTCCATAAAGGAGATTGTATTATACTCAAGTTATTTTCCACTTAGAACGCGGGTCATCGAAATAATTGCACCATAAAATTCCCTGTGGCAAAGTTACGGCTATAGCAGCTATTAAAAATTGGGCCATTAGCCCACTTCCTCTCAAATATCGATAAAACGTGTCAATGCATCTTTTAAAGAGGTTTATGCAAAAATCGTTACCTACTGTACTTATCTCTAGGTGTTGTGGCTTTTCGGTAGCTATCCAGTAAGCAATGGAAAGGAAACATGCACATAGTAACATTTACTCAATCGTGTTACTGCATCGCTATATCCTTACAATGGATGATTAAATAAAATAGTAAGTATATAGGTACCCAGTTGGTATGTGGTACCCTATTTAACCATTTTTTGAAAACCTAAAAATATGGAGCGTACCACGTCAGTGCTACTGAGCATTCAATCCTGATAATGAACATAAAATGAAAAGGTAAGGTCTGCCAATACAACCTCTACAAATATTCAGTTCTATTTATCTTATTCGTTTAATCTCGGCCAGATAATCCGACTTAATTAAAACGTCTTTCCCTGCCTGAAAGTATTGCAACAAAGCCTACCCCTTGCACATGGTTCCGTTGCAATTACAGGGTATTGCCCGGAGTGCCTACGTGATCCCATGCACGTTGCCACCACGCTGTACCTACTGTCGGCAAAACAAGTTTAAAACAAACTATGCTAAATAGATACTTCATTTTGTTTTGAATTTCGCAAAGCACTGATAAGCGTATGGAATTTATATCAGTTTGTATAGTATATTATGTTTTTATTGATTGATAAGGTTTAATGAGTATAATATTTAAACAAAAACATAGAAACGCAAAAAAATATCTCTAATGTGAAATTTAATTATTAATTTGTGTTTACACGTTATTGAAATAATAACAAAACTAACTTGACTGGAATAAAATTCTAAACTTGGCATCTATTCTACAAGTATTATTTCTTGTTTTGTAATTGAAGCTTACTCGTATATTATTTGAAATACATTCAGTATAAAGGTTACAAATTATTAATTAAATAAGTTATCTATTAAATTAAAATTAGGTGCTGCACAAATGATTGCACTGACTGTATCTAAAATAATAACGAACCGATTCACATGAACCTTTATGCACAATATTTTCACACACACACACACATGCAATTTATTTCGCTATAGGTACCATAACTGTGCAATTTGTTTAAACAATCAGCGGATATAATTACATTTATTGTGTACACTACCTATTTAGTATTTTGCTTTGATCATTACAATAGGCAGTTACACAGTCAGTTTCTGAAAAGCCTATTGAAATTATGCCATTTTATTAGAGGCCCGGTTTTTCGATATTCAGACAAACCTATATCTATTTCATAAAACATGACGTTTTAGACAGAGACAGGTATAAAATATCTGTCAGATAAATTTGATCTGTATATGGTGAAACGGGCCCATAATGGATCCTTCTAAAAACTTATAACTTAACTTAACTTTTAACTTATTTATTCTTTTCTTCTATCCTTCTTTTTTCTTCTTTCTTCTTTTCTTTCTTCTTCTATAACCTGTAATCCTTTAAAAAGAATCAAATCATTTGTTGGCAGCTGAAACTTTGATCATATTCTTTCATTCAGTATTCTTATTTATTTTAACTTTTGATTAAACCTGTGTTGGCACAATAGAACATACAATAAGAAAAAACAAAGAAATACGTATTCTGCAGGATGAAATTTCATTAAAACGTATGCTGTGCCTTTTGTAGTTTCTATTTGTAACCTATCTTCTTGTAGTAAACTATGTAATTAAATATAGCGCATATAAATTAATGCACTATTCTCAATACCAAATGAAATGAAACATGACATAACATATAGGTAAGCAATTTATGTATGGAGAAAGATAATAAAGTTGGCCTTTACTTATGCCGTTGTTTTAATGCAGTTTTGAAGTAAACCGGCCCTAAAGTACCGTTAGAAAATGAAGTAGAAAGTTCCAAATACTTATGCAGATCGTACTAAGTAACCTACCGTAGCGACCGTGAAATATATCTAAGTGAATAAAGGGTGTTGTACCTATATTAGATGAAAAGATACTACCTACATTTAGTGTCATTTTTTCGAAACTTTTTTAGAGGTCAATTTGACACTTCATGGAAAAATACGTCTAACTAAAATTGTTGGCCAATCAACTTATGGCCTTTCCATGAAAAAAAAATTTTTGACAAAAAGAAATTGACTTTCATAAACTTGTTTAGAAAAAGTTCATTCCAGGGATACCAATATGTGCTTTAGCAGTAGTAAGAGGGGAATGAACTTTACGAAATTAATGAGAAGTTTACGTTTCATACATAGGTACATTAGGTACCGTAAACCGTAAATAAAGCGCAAACGTACCGACAAATAAAAGTAAGTATAATCAATCTGTATATTTTTATTTCGCAACATTTAATGTCGCTACGTCACATGCAAAGTAGATGGTTCGTTATCAGTCAAAAATTGGACCACGCTATACCTCAGTGACTCAACCATTATGCAATTTAATTTTTATTATTTTGTTCTGATATTTGTATCCTTACGATTGGGGATTACTTATCGCCAGTTTTATGAACAGGAAAGATAAAAACGAGGGTTTTACCTTAGCGGAAATATTTATTTACGGGCCAAAATTAAAAACAAAAGAAATGCTTAATCAGCAACGTTTGATGAAAATAAAAGATTTTTTTTGTTTGATTTTGCGGTCATTACTGTTTTGCATATTTTTCATATCTAGTCAGGTAAAGCTTATTTACTTGTTAGTTTGGAAGTTTACTTACTTATTAAAATTTACGTGTGCTAGGGTGTGAGTATTTAAATATATGAGCCCTAATTTCCATTGTAAAACAAGGTTATACTTGTAAAATCTTTGAACAAATATAATCTAGTACCTACTCCCACCGAATACCTACTAATTATATAAAACGAATTTATACAGGTATTTAATTTATACAGGTAGATAGGTAATCTAAACACCTAGACTCAACCTTGAGGCAGATTTCAAGGTAAATAGGTACCAATGTTGTGAATTTACCTGATCATTGCTATGCTATTTGTCGCTTCCTACAACAGGTACGGCAATAGGTTTTATTTCCTGATTGTAATTAGCTTTTTCTAATACTAGATACCTACTTGATGCTAGTTTCATGTTTAAGAGGTTTCAACATTTTTATGATAGTATTTTCTATCCCTAGATACCTATTAGTACTTGATGCTAGTTTCATGTTTAAGAGGTTTGAACATTTTTATGTATAGATAAGTATTTAATTCGATATTTACTGGTCTCTGACAGTCATTGCACTTATCAAAGTACCTGGCATTCGATTACGTCCTAATCACTCTCGTATTAGAATAGGTTCGTGGATATATGGTGGGGACGTTAAAGGGACTGATATTTACGGCCAACAACTATTCATTTTGTACATTCATATATCAGTGCCATGCATTTCCTACACGAGCCGTCGGAAGTCCCTACACGATATCATTCCGTTTCCTTTCAACATTAGACACGAGTCTCGACAATAGTTGACCTTATTTGACGCGATATATTCAACTGTTGTGTATGGACGCACCTTGATCTAAAAATCTAATCGAGATGGACTTGTGGTTTGTTTTCCACTTAGCATATTGGTGTCATGGGGCCCTTTGATTGATGTTGAAATATTTCCATTGTGTAGGTTCTGGTAAGTCGAAGTTATTGAATTGCAATGGTTATCACTATGGTGTTGTTGTGAATGCTATATTTTGTAAATTACTTTAAATTTCTTGATCTGTAGCATAATAGGCACTAAAGTAGATCAACAAGTAATTATTACGGATTGCACTAAATATATTAAATATCATTGATAACAGAAAAGTCCGCTATAGGTTTAATGGTACTTTAACGTAAACATTTTTTTTTTCGTACTGGCTGCTAGTAAAGTCTTTACCCTGTATAACACGTCGGAAATATCTGCGGACCTCGCTGGAATGCGCTTTCCCCCGCGCTTCCCCCGTTTTCTATCCAGTACCGTGACGAGTACGTACGAGTTGCATGACGTCATCAAGCCAGGTCCGCAGATATTTCCGACGTGTTATAACTGATGTAACGCTTGTTTTCCTACAAAGCATTCGTCCATTGTGCATGTAGCAGAGAAAGCGGTCAGCTTTTCAATGTAACAATACCTTTCCATGTCAACCAGATGCGTTATCTTTCTATAACATCAGTCCATTCCCTTTCTTGTTCAATGAAGCAACATAAACGCAATGTATCGACGTAGGAAAGTGATGGAAAATGTTGTCTTGCGGTAGTAGGAAAATCATTCAAGAATTATTTTACCTTATGACTCATACATTCTTATAAAATATGACCAAGACACACCGGAATCACTAAAATCACTAAAAACGAACGTTGACCGTCTTGCTGTCGGTCAAGATCAACTAGGTACCTCCCTGACGTGAAGAATTGCAGCTGTAAGACAGATCAATTCTTGTCGAGCGTTTGATTATTTACTACCGGAAATATGATAACATTTATCTCGGATTTGTATTCATTCGAGATAAAAAGTGACCTTTCCTTCTTTGGTACATTTTATCGAGACCCTACGATACTCATGCCGCATTAGATAGTACATCCCACTGCGGATAGTCTTCGTAGAAAGATATTCAGCCGAAGATAGGCAAAACATGACGGTTTTTTTTTCCAAATATACTTTCGGTAAGTAACATAATAAACGAATTGTCTCTCTATGATATTTTAGGGAAAATATCTGAATTTACAATGCACGGCAAAATTCCCCGATAACTTCTTAAGCATAAACTGATACAGCAGGAGATTGTTCATGTAAGTTGAATAACACCGTGGGATACAGTACAGTACATGCACCATCTCAGAATTAAAAATAAAGTCAATGGCGTTGATTATGATGTTTGCTGCCACCTGTAATAATAGCGTCACTCGAGTGACTGATAGCTACTTATCACCACTACGGCAGCGGCGGAAAGCTCGCGAAATGAGTCCCAAAAATAACTCAAGGATAAGGACAGTGTTTATCACGCTGTTTAATGTTAAATTAAATACATGACTTGAATTAAGAGTGGCGATATTCGGAAGTAGAGACTATGGATATGGGTTCCGGATAGCGTGCTTGCAAAGAGCAAGTGTTACATGAAAATTACGGAAGTTGTTAAGATGGATGGAGTGAATTATTGAGCATGTAAAAGGGTATCGGAAGACGGTTTTAAAATCGATGAGAATCGGGTGTTTATTTGATGTTCTTAGTTGGTTGTCTTTAATTTTACTTTTTCTTTTCCCTCTTTTATATTACTTTATTTTTTTTTGTTTTTTGTTTCCGTTTTTAAGAGCATTAATTTCAGGGTCCAAAGAAAATGTAAAGAATTTTGAAACAGCGCTACCTACCTAGAGTAGTAATTTTAAAAACTGCCATCTAGCGACAAGTAACTGTACTTTTTAACTCTTAAATAGAGCTGTAACTCCAACCAATCATGAATAGCATTCATAAAATTATTCCTTGTGCAGACTCTAGATGGCGTTGTTTCACTTATTTACTTTCTTGAACGAAATTCCTAACTGCTGCTTATGTTACTTGATAAATTAATATCAAACTTACCAAGTATAGCTCTCAAATGTCCCTCGAGCGTTTGCAGGACAGTCATTTTGACTTCCTTCACGGTCTTCCCGAGGAACTGCTCGCAGGCTGTGGTGAGGAGCTCGTCTTCGTTCATGATCTTGCACTGGGCGACGCCTGTCACCGTCAGCGGAACACCTTGGGCCGTTTCTACGTACTCGCACATGGGGTTAAGTGTCATAACCTGAAATACGTAAGAAACATCGATTTTTATTTCTATTTTGTTTTTGTATATTTGGCCTCCAATTTGTTGCCTACTTTTTTTTTAAAGTAATCTGGCCCTGGTCAACCTTAGTACAGGGAATCCTAGTTTAGGGACCAGGAACTTATCAAAAGTAGTTTTGTAACACGAAGTGGGTTCACATTTAGACTTGCTTTCAGACTACACTTTCAACCAATATAACTTTAACCGGAACATCGACATTATCCTTAGTTTTAATAGAAAAAGAAAAGAATCAAACATACATAATGATACATAATATGATGGTTTGTAGACCTACTATTAGTAGGTTAGATACAAAAACACAAAGCAAAACAAACGTTACCTCAAGCGAGATCCGCTGCACGTCAGTCACCAGCCACCAAGCCCAGGCCCAGCTGCCGACAATCGTGCGCTTCTTTGTGGACCCGAAACATCCTCCTGTGGACAAACAAATACATTATTTCATTAGGATGAACTTTGATGCATGTACTAGAACAGAGTGAACTTTTGGCCCTCTTGCCATTGACATCTTCTTTATTATAATAAAGGAGAAGGTTTATTTGTTTTTAACAAATAGACTCCAAAACAACTGGATTAATGTGAAAAATTCTGTGTAAAAAAGAATCAATCAATCAACTAATGAAAGGCTATGAACGTGAATAAGGAAGACTGTCACGTATAACCAACAAGATTGTTTTTGTAATTATAAATTATATAGTAGTTATATATAATTAATTACCACCTGGAAAAGCACGTCACTTGTCCAGAACATACTTTCGCATCTCTTAAAGAAATACAGATAAGAAGGAAATGTCGTTTAGGCGCGGAAACCGGTAGAATAAATAAATTGAAAAAAAAAAACATTAAAGTGTTGATCAAGGACGAATAAACCTTTGAAACTAACCTTAATCTCTTTAATCGCTTCTCATATTTTTACCTCCTACTCCAAACAACAAGACAAGTTTACAATCTAAGTACAAACTACAGATTTCTATACCTTCAGACTAGATCGTTACCATTAGCACGGGAAGGAAGGGCGCTAACCTACGGAGAAGTGGTCTCAAGCCGTCAACACGAACCTGTTCGATATTTCCCTTCGGCCTTCGAGGGCGTTCCTCCCGACTTTCTCCTCAATCGGGAAGTACACCAAACCCACACCTTATCGAGATCTGAACGGTATTTGCCACAGCTTAACAAGTTAGCCGCTTAAAATAGCACCTAAGCACGTTATTGGAAAATCGGTTTTGCGGTTTTTCTACTTTTACTTTCAAGAATATAAAAATATAAACAAAAAGAGTTTCATTCTCAGACTGCGTCCTCAAATAGTACCTATTTACTTTTAGAAACCCTCGCATCCTTTTTATGAGTACTTTAATGATTCGCCCTTCAAAAAGAACACTCCAGAACCTTCTGGAATAGAGTACCTATATAACACGGATGCGGTACTATTTATTGCTGTACCTTTACCGGTAGATGTTACCTCATTGCGGTACTTCAAACAGGTCCCACATTAGAGTCGTTTCTGGAAATTCACTTTCGTTTAGTGACACATCCGACAGCGTCACTAGTTTCACGCACTTTGGACCTACTGCGCTTTGTAGGTTGCGTATTAGATTTTACTTTTTAAAGTGTATACATTCGCATTTGCATACTGCTTCGGTAAAATTGGTCGTTGTATTATCACCTACTCTAAAAGTAATATTATAGTTGCTAGGAAGGCTGTTCAAAGTTAATCATACATTAAATTTTGCTCTGATATTATTTAAATTTTGGCAACAAAAGGGAGATATATTTTATAGGAGACTCCTTTTTGCGAATGGCTCTTTGTTAAGTGTTGTTACAAATTCTATTCTTTCAGAAAGACTGCTGCAATATGTAGAAATCTAAAACAATAGAATCCTTGAATCCAAGTAACACAAGTACATAACAATAAGTACACAACCTTTTTAAAATTAGAGTAAAATTTTGGTTAACTAAAGACAGTCTTGTAAGAAGAACACAATGGAAAAGTACCCGCCTAATTAGTATGAGCATCAGAGTAATGTCCCCGATTCGCCAATCGGCAATGCGCCGAATTTCCAACGGGTACACGACCGAGACGTCACGTTCACACTTTTTTACACTAAGCTTGAGATTAGTCGCAAAATGTACGAAATTGAACGCATAAACAATCAAACATAATGCCAAGGAAACGCAAAAGAAAATACAGCTAAAAACTTACATAAGAACTACTTAAACGTATCTATAGTTATATTTTAAAGTAAACTGTAACTAAGTATAGCGTGGTACTGAATAGTGATAGTTAGTTACATAATTTGGAGTTTCCAATACTTTTTGCGTACATTTTATGTAACTGAATTTCGGTTTGGGATCGCGAGTTATGTTGTTCATACTATGTTGTTATTGAATAGAAAAGTTGTCATTACAATCGAGGCATAAATAATGAAATGGGTAAACAAGATTCGACATTAAATAGATAAAGTTTAAGATAATTAGCAAAAAATGTATTCCAAATATATGTTAACGTTTAAAAGAGCCTTTGTTGTATTGCTTAAAAGTGAACCTTTTCATTTGTGTATTTCGAAAAACGGTTTTTCATTCATAAGTATTGTAGGTAGTTAAACGCCTGCAATGATGATAACTGACATTTAATGATTTAATGTTTTCATTCTTCAGTTTAATTGATGATTAAATAAGATTTACATTCAAAGTATGTTTGTCAACATAATTAAGCTAGAGATGTATAAAGGATTTATGACATTAGAAAGTAAAAACATACTTTAGGGCTATTACAACATGTAAGTAAACAGCGAAACTCTCGTTTTGTGTTAAATCATGGGAACTCTTATTTAGAAAGAGAAATGTATTCAGAAGTAAAATAAATAACAATACGTAAACTGTTATTTCAAAGAACTTATTTTAAAAGAAAACAAATGAGTCATCACGAGGAAAATACACAAAGAAAGTGTTTAAATACTAAATACTTTTGAACGCGAATTCGTACGCTTGGTCTTCACTTCCCATCTATCGTAATTTCTGGGAAACATAACTTCATGCCGATAAATTATATCGCCTGCGTGTCATTATGATGTGCAACCAATAACATCAAATATGTAACAGGTTTTACGTGAAAGATATCAAACAAACTTCCAAAAATCCTCTTCACATACATCGACATAAACTAACACGTTTATCGTTATCAGTAGGATTGTTTCTAAAATTGCTTTAGTCATGCGTGCATTCCAAACATAAAAATCCGCATATTTTTAAAAACTTTCCTCATATAAATGACTCATCGATTGACCATGTATTTAATAAATTGAATTAATAAAAAGATATCAGGATCACATCCCACTACTCCCCCCATTTCTCTAAGGCCGTCGAGAAGCTAGTATGCGCAAGAGTTGCTCGCAGACACTAAAAGAAAGTGGCCGTAACGTGCTCCCAACGGTACCGTCGCACGCAACATAAACTACTTACATTTTAATCTATTTCTACTAAACAGTGAAGTGAAAAAACCGTTTGATTTTAGCAATACTATTTTTGGAGTTAAAATTGCAATTGTTGACAAACGCCGACAGTGTTTTGTTTGAAAAAAAAAATTAAAAGTTAAATGACTTACAACTTTATTATCTATCGGTACACAAACATTTGACTATAGTGACTTTCAATAAAAGAAAAAATAACAAATAAAAAAACCCTTTCTAAAGGGCTCGAGTTCGACCGGCAACAAAATAACATAGAATAAAAGTAAAAAATGCGAACAGCGAAAGTGTTTGTTAGATATAATGCAAGAATTCAAGTTGTCCGATAAAGTGACTATAACATTTCCGATGTGAAGTGCAGTGTGTTTATATGTGCTATTATATCTATAGTTAACAAGTATAAAGGTAAGTGTTTCAAAATTTTAAATGCATTTTTCAAAAATTTCATTGTTTCAAAAATATGTTACGAAGAAAACATTAGTCTTTGGTCCAGTTTTATACTTACCTATATAATCAATTGGTAATACCCATGTATATCTAACAGCTTTGTTATCAAGACTATTTAAGTAGGACAGGAAAGCAATCTGAAACCAAATCATTGGTAAGTAAGTGCACTTATCTTTGGTCACTTTTCAGATCCTATATAATAAATATTTACCTATTTTTTAAGAAATAAAGACTGAATTGTTTATTTCAATTGATGTACTTATTCAAAAGGAGTGGTAGACATGTAGAGTTAAAACTTAAATTATCAAGCCGCATATTTTTTACCCGACTACGGCGAAGCCAAAAGGAAGGGTAATGTTTTTGGCAGTCTATGTATGTATGTATGTATGTATGTATGTTTGTATGTATGTATGTATGTTCCACCGTAGCGTCTAAACTACTGAACCGATTTTAATGAATGAGGTGTCAAAAGAATCGTAATAATACGGCGGGTGACATAGGATACTTAGTTTTGGAATAAGTTGAATACTTTACCCACTAGTGGGCAAGAAGTCACGATGAAAAAAATAAAAGCTCGCAAATGGTGTTGTGTGGGGTATCAAATTCAAGAGCTCAGCGAGTACATTCCAAATATATATACATATTTATATATATCACTAGGTTTTGCGCACGGGTTTGCTTAAAATTATGTAATTTCATTTGACCTTAATTACTTCAATAAAAAATAATCAAGACTTGCCAAATAAGGCTTTTATCAAATTATATAAACTGTTTATTTAATAAGAAGCAATAGATTATTAAAATAAGATAAACACATCGTCCACCAGTGGACAAGAAGTTACGGAATTCCATGTTCCGCCGTAACGTCTTTAATACTATACCAATTTTAATGAATCAGGTGTCGAACGATCTATATAGGCTGAGAGACATAGGCTATATCGATTAAAAGGGCAACACGTTGCCCACTAGTGGACAAAAAGTTGTGACGTAAAAAATAAAATCTTGTAGAAGGTTTGGTCTTGGATTTCAAATGAAAAATATAAACTACCTACACGAATAAAAAATGTTCAGTGAAATATGTAGTTCCTTTCTATTAAAAAAAAAAGCAAATAAAGTACAATAATAACATTGCATACAACAGCCAGTGTCGTCGGCCGTTGTGTGGCGCTAGTATGAACTCTGTTTGAAAATTAGTTTCCCAAACATTAGTGCGATGGCGCTACTTTTACTCTGAAACGCGGTATTAAGGTTGCCAGAAGATTTTATATAAGTAGTTTTGACCACCTTGCGAGACTTGGGGTTTGTCGGTCGTTGGTTGTTGATTGTCCATTGTTGGTCGTTGTTGGTTATTGTTGGTTATTGTTGGTTATTGTTGGTTATTGTTGGTTATTGTTGGTTATTGTTGGTTATTGTTGGTTATTGTTGGTTATTGTTGGTTATTGTTTGTCGTTGGTCGTTGGTCGTTGGTCGTTGGTCGTTGGTCGTTGGTCGTTGGTCTTTGGTCGTTGGTCGGTGTTCGGTTGTCATTGGTTGGTGGTTTTGTTGGTGTCGTTTTAGTTGGACTTGGACGAATCAACAAGACAACTTGTTGCTTCGTTCATACCGTTTGATAGAAGTAATTGTTGAACTAATTATTGTTAATAATTACCCATTAATATTAACATTAATTGGTTTAACCAATACTGTGTATCTATCGAGGCGTTTTTAAGTAAAATTTATGTTAATTGGCGTATTTGGAAAGTTTTGTGTAGGTTGTTTCTATAAACGAAATATCCCAAGATATTAAATAAAATGCCTCTTTCTAAGAAAACGAAGAAAGCTAAGAAATTATCTGTTTCACGTGAAAAAGAATCCTCCGAGGAACGAATCACTAGACTCAAAAAGCTGAGAGAGTATTCTTCAAATGCACGCGCTCATGAAGATACTCTAAGTAGAGAAAGTAGGCTAGCGTCATTGCGTCAGTATTCTAAAGAAAAAAGAGCTGCGGAATCCGCAAAATGTCATGAAATGCGTCTTTCTGGTATGAGAGATCATGTAACTGAAGGCAGAAAACTGGAATCTCCGCAAACACGTGAGATACGACTGTCGATTATGAGAAACCATGCTTCCCAAGTCAGAGACGAGGAATCTCCGGATACGCGTGAAATGCGATTGTCAATTATCAGGGAACATGTCGCTGAGGTCAGAGGCGAGGAATCCCCGCAAATGCGTGAGTTGCGACTGTCGATTATGAGGGAACATGCTGCTGAGGTAAGAGGCGAGGAATCTCCTCAAACGCGTGAGATGCGACAATCAATTATGAGGGAACATGCCGCTGAGTTCAGAGGCGAGGAATCTCCGCAAACGCGTGAGATGCGACTGTCGATCATGAGGGAACATGCCGCTGAGGTCAGAGGCGAGGAATCTCCGCAAACGCGTGAGATGCGAATTTCCATTATGAGGGAGCATGCCGCTGAAGTCAGAAGCGAGGAATCTCCGCAAACGCGTGAGATGCGACTTTCCATTATGAGGGAGCATGCCGCTGAGGTCAGAGGCGAGGAATCTCCGCAAACGCGTGAGATGCGACTTTCCATTATGAGGGAACATGCCGCTGAAGTCAGGGACTTCGAATCTCCATCATCCAGGGAGAAAAGGTTGAGGGATATGAGAGCTGTGTCTGAACAAGCTTATATTCGACAGAGAAACTTATTCACAACCGATTCTCAGCACTTTATTGATGCTATTTCGCAGGTGGCAGATCAAATGTGCCATGTCTGTAATCAAATGAAATTTAAAAAACAAACAAGGCAAATACATAAGTCGCAATGCCAAACGTTACCTGAAAATTGCCCCGATTGTCTTCTCGTTTGCAATAGGTGTTATTTCACTCTCATCAAAAATAAAATTCCAACCACTGCTTACTGGAACAATATGAATGTAGCTGCTATTCCCGAGGAGCTTCTAATCCTTAGTGAAATGGAGCTTCGATTAATATCAAGGATAAGACCATTTTTAAAAGTCATTAAATTGGGGGGACGTTTCGGCCAGAAAGGGTTTAAGGGTCAAGCGATTTTATTCGCGCAGCAAGTAGAAGAGCTGGCTGAGCAGTTGCCATTAGCAATCCATCAAAGTGGATTAACTGTTGTAGTGGAAAAGTTGGATAACGTGAACACAACTAGACAATATGAAGTTAACTTAACAAACATAAATAATGCTTTAATTTGGCTACAAACCAACAACCATTTATACGCTAATGTCACAATTGATTTCAATCATTTAACCAACGAAATCAATCAAAATATAGTAGAAATACCTGCAGTTATTCAGAACAATAGTAATATCGAGAACTATTACCAAGAAATAGCTAACACATCTCCAACCTTATCAATTCTCAGAGGCTCTTTCCATCAAGGTAGTGATGTTTTCAATCCAGAAAGTAGAGGAAAGCAATGCACGGCCAATGCGACAGCAGCAATTGCATATTCATCTTCAAATCCTTTGCGGAGCTGGAAATCATCAGATATTGACAGAGTGCTCATGTATGGTGACAAATACTATACAATTTGTCTTGAAAATCTAGACATACGCCCCAATTATTTAGCCACTGATGAGTTGTTACCTAACATTACAATTGCTGAAAAGAGATACACATTACATATTGAAGTAGACGCTGCAGTAGGCTTAGTCAATCCTTCGGGGAACATACTTAGTGGATATTTTGGAAGTATCAAGGCTGCACTTGAAAATTTATTACAGAGGCCAGATTTTACATCTTGCATTGTCACTTGCAATGAAATATCTGTTGCGGTAATTGTAGAAAATGGCATGTTTTATTTATTTGACTCACACTCTCGTGGTCCGAAAGGCCGTATTGCTCCTAGAGCTGGTAGAGCAATGGTTATGATATTCCCTACACTTGACACATTATCGAAACAATTGCATTTCGTTCTCGGTGTTACATCTATAAGAGACATTCAATTTTCTCTCAGCACAGTAAAGTCACAGTTGGTGTGTCGAACTGATGAATCAATGAATCAAGAGTTAGTTATACCATTATCTGCAAATTCAGGAGGAATCGAAGAAGGTCAAACAAATACAGGCGATTTGCACGAATCTGATAACGTGATAGTGAGTACAACTCTCTTAATGCCTATTGATGTTCCAATGCCGAGCATTGAAGATGTAATAATATGTCAAAATAATGATGGAAATGATACTTTACCTATTAGAGAAATTCAACGAAAAACCGCACCACCAGTCAGCATACTTTTGGAGCGTCGAGCAGAAGAGCTGGCGTGGGTAAAATTATTTCCTGATGGGAAGAATGGTTTAAACGAGGACCGGCCATTGAAAATAACACCGCTTGATTATTTTCAAACACGGGTAATGGGTAGTGACCAGCGTTTTCAGAGTACAGAGTATCTGTTTTATGCACTTTCAGTAATGGAGCTGCTGAGAGCTAGACAAAATGTGTCAGTTTGTGGGAGATTGCGACAAGATGGTGCCCAACCCTCAGATCTTTTCCAAAATATACATTTGTGTATGAGAAATATTCGAGGCACTTCATCATACTGGCACCGCGCCTACAGCGAATTAATGGCGATGGTGCGTAATTTAGGGCCCCCTCACTGGTACATCACACTATCGTGCAACGATTTGAATTGGCCAGATATGTTACACGCACTATTAGTCGCCGACGGCAAACCAAATTTTAAAGTAGAGGACCTCACTTTTGAAGAAAAAGTCAGATTAGTTGAGTCATATCCAGTTACGTTGTCACGTCAATTTATGTTTAGGTTTAATGCTCTGCTAAGACTTTTAAAAGCTAAGTCCACTGATCCACTGTTAGGACGCCACGTTGAGGATTACTGGTGGAGAATTGAATTTCAGCTCAGAGGTAGTCCACATGTTCATATGTTAGTCTGGTGCAAGGATATGCCAGATTTTAATTCTCCCATAGGAAAAGCGTTAATAGAAAACGTTATAACGTGTGAACTTCCCGCAGATAATAATTTAAAAGAAATTGTAAGTCGACTGCAAAGCCACCATCACACAGCAACTTGTTACAAACAGAATAACTCCAATACATGTAGGTTTGGATTTCCGAGACCAGTTTCAGAAACAACTAGAATACTTGATGATCAGCAAGCTACTAGAAATGGTGGTAGATTTTATGATTTGAAACGTAATGAAGCTGAAATCATGATTAATAACTACAACCAAACATTATTGATGCTATGGCGCGCAAATATCGACATACAACCTGTTGTGTCAGCAGTAGGTGTTGCAATGTATATCGCCAAATACATAGCAAAATCAGAGCCAACACAAATACAGGCTGCGATATCAGAAGCACTTAACAGACTTAACGAACGGGGTGGAAACTTTCAGCAGCAAATATTTGCTGTACAAAGTGCTCTCCTAAACCATCGTCAGGTTTCAGCATCAGAATCTGCATTCCGGCTTTGTCATCTAAGGCTTAGAGAAGGTTCAAGAAAATGCGTATTTGTTAATACATGCAAGCCTCAAGAAAGATATAGAATGCTGCGATTTGATACTGACTGTCCTGAACCTTATAAAAATATATTTGAGCGTTACGAAAATCGTCCGAGAAGCTTGGAAAGCATAAGTTTAGGAGAGTTTGCTGTTAGTTACGAACCTTTGTCTTCGGCTTCCTTTGGAGATGATGAAAATGGTGATGATGATGCTTATGAGGTAATAGAAGAGGAATCAGCCGCAACCATAACTTTGCTTAATAGAATGGGACGAATGAAAAAGCGCAGGAAGTCTGCCATTTTAAGAACGAGATATTATAACGCCGTTTCTGATCCTGAAGCTTACTATTACAGTTTGTTGGTTGCTCATTGTCCTTTTCGCCTTGAAGACGAATTATTGGCAAATTTTAACAACGCCAAAGAAGCATTCATAGCAAAACGCACTGATTTACGTCCTCTACAGCCGGGCTCTAACATCGACCTAATGAATCATTGGGAAGAAGAGATTCAAGATGCACTTCGTCGTGTCACAGCGGAAAACGCAGCAGATTTATGTGCAAATGATGTTAATGCTGATCTTCAGCAGCCATACGTATTAGATCCTGAAACTCATATTCATTTAGATATTTCTGATATGAACGAAGACGTAACAGAACCCTCTAACTTAATAATGACAGACGAAGAGTTCCTTCGACAGGTTCATTGTTTGAATGTGGATCAGAGACGATTATTTTCTCTTATTAGTGAAGCAATTATAAACCGTACGCCTTCACACAGTGCATCTGTTAACTCATCTCTTCGTATATTTATTACTGGTGGCGCAGGTAGTGGTAAAAGCTTCACACTAAAGCTTATAGTGGAACAAATTCGTAGAATTAGTTCAGACCACCATAGTGTAGTGATAGCAGCTCCCACTGGCGTTGCAGCTCGGCTTGTTGGTGGATGCACATTGCACTCGACGTTTTCGTTGCCGATTGAAAAAGGTCGAGTAACAACAATGCGGCCGTTATCTGGGGATCGACTTCAAAGAGAGCGAGTAAAATGGAGGAACATAAACTGGATAATTATAGACGAAGTGTCGATGGTTCCTTATCAGACACTTCGAAACATACATATTCGGCTCCAAGAACTAAAACAATGCGATGACTTCTTTGGTGGGATAAATATACTGTTATTCGGAGACATTATGCAGTTACCACCCGTTGCAAAAGTGTCAGGTGGATCATACTGTTTCAGGCAGCCCGAACAATATGCGGCGGAGCCCCATCTGTGGAGGCTATTTAGTTTCGTCGAATTGCAAGTAAATATGCGGCAAGAAAACGACAATACGTTCGTAGACATACTCAACAATATACGAGTTGGCAAATTAACTTTGGAACAGCTATCTATTTTAGACCGTCGGCGATTAGTAGATCCACTTGAACAGGAAAATGTTCTCCGAATATATCCCACCACGAAACAAGTGGATGATTACAACCAAAAAATGAGTCAAAAACTGTCAAACGTAACTAAGATCTATGAAATTCAAGCGGTAGACACATCAACGGAAAGTAAAACGTATGGTCAACGTCCACAAAATCACCATATCCCTGACAATCCGAACAAGACTGGAGGGCTGGTAAATAAACTTTACTTAGGTGTTGGGTCAAAAGTGATGCTCAGACAAAACTTAAATATAAATCGAGGTCTGGTAAATGGGGCAATGGGTACCATAATGAGCATTGATTGGCCAGCTCTAAGGCGAGATCAATTGGAGCCCGGTGAACTACCTGCAGCGGTGCACATTCGATTTGACGACACCACGATTAGACCAGACAATCTTCAAGACAATACTGTAATTATCACTCCGAGTACGGCAGAGTATGACGGTTTGAGGGGAAGTGGTAAAATTTTGCGTAAAATGCTACCACTCATCCTATGTTGGGGCGTTACTGTGCACAAACTACAAGGTTGTACTCTAGAAAAGGCGGTTGTAGACGTTGGTAAACGTATTTTCGCAAAAGGACAAGTTTACGTAGCTTTGAGCAGAGTAAGGTCACTAGAGGGCTTGTACATAAACGAGTTACATCCACCAAAACTCCTAACTCACCCCCACGATGCCGCATCTTTAGCCGAACTAGAGAGATTAAGGAGTTTAGATTTAACACAATAATGCGCCAATTCTGTCAGCTAATACTTCCGCTGCATTTATTCCGTCTTTTATTGCTTTACTGAGAATTATACCAAGCTAGATATCCAAATAGGAAACAAATAAGTCGTTGTCGGCGCAGCGTATCAATTTAGTCGCTAGTAATTATAATTCGAATATTTAATCGATTTACGAGTTTTTTGGACGAAGTGTATAAGTTAAGTTGATTCCTAAACGTAACACTGACACTAGCACCAGAGACTTTCATAATGTCATTGGAGTCGTTATTTTTAATTATTCATTGTTTTACCAGAATAAAATGAGTTGAGCGTTTAAGTGATCAGCGGAACGTTGTGATTGGGAAAGTTGTAATTGTATGGGCTGTAATTTTCAGTGGTTAATGTGTGTGTTACAGAACGATTCAATGGTGATATCCTTGCCTGCTTACCTAAGCCAAACATGGATGTTATATTTGACGACAACAGAGCGCCCTCTAATAATTATTCTGTGTCTTTAGTGCCTTTATAGTTAATAAAATAACTAAAATGTCTGAAATAAAAAAATAAGTTCTAAAAACTAAAACCCGCCTACGGACAACCTGCGATCTTAAAAGTAAGAAACAAGAAAAATTATTGTCTTCTTACCTACCCTATAAGTGTACAGACGAAGCGATTTTCAGAGGATAGCCGTGGTCGTATGCCTCCATATATTAATGGTTGTCTGCACTAATGTTACATTACAGTGTGGATAGGTAATCCAGTTTCTGACATCGTATATACCTACTAATTAATATCAAGGCACAGAGGCATACGACCACGGCAATCCTCTGAAAATCGCTTCGTCTGTACACTTATAGGGTAGGTAAGAAGACAATAATTTTTCTTGTTTCTTACTTTTAAGATCGCAGGTTGTCCGTAGGCGGGTTTTAGTTTTTAGAACTTATTTTTTTTTTTCCAATGAAATTCAAATTACCTATTTAGAATTTTGCGTGAAACTTAATTAACCTACTTATGAATGAAACTATCTTTGTTACTTAGTGATTTTTTTCATGCAATGCGTCTAGGTAATTTTACTATGAATTATTGATGAATAAACATTGATAAACTTTCATAGTATCTTCAGGCATTAGTAGATGCCATTGAATACGGAATACACTAAATTTTAATGTACTCGTAGTTGTAAGTATAGGATAAACGTGTCATAAGCTTTTTATATGCATTAATATCTAAGTATTAATGCATATTATATGACCTTTTTTCTTGTAATTAGCATTGATCTGATAGATTGAAAGATGCGCTGCTGCTCATAACACTTGTTTAATGAATTCACTTAATAGTTTTTTTTGTCTAAAGTAAAAAGGGATTTGTTTCCTTGGAGATGGAACCAGCCAGCCTTCACAAAACGAATAAAGGTGCCTAAGGGGCAGCCAGTGCCGAGTTGGCCACCCCTTTATTTAAAGAGCATAGCTTTTTAAGAAGAGAGTATTAAAAATGTTTTTCTATTCAAAATACGTCCTTATTACACGACAATTTGTACGTATATATGGTACTAAAGGTAGGTATCTATTTAAGGGCATCCTCAATTTCGTAATTAATCTAATCAACGAATCCGCGCACGCCTCTTATAAAATGTTACGCAACACTAGTTATTTTCACCGGAACCGCTTGGCATTCTGGATAGAAACAACACACATACATACGATTAAATTCGATATAGGTGAATGCTCGGTACTACGTACTACGTAACCAATAATTTCGCTTTTTTTAAGTCTTTACTAAAATTAATCTATTTCCCAGGTAGGAAGTTACTCAGTTTTATTACCTATGCCTTTATTCTAAATACATTTTCAAAAACTTTGTATTTGAGCTGGGAAGAAAACATAAAGACAACTTATTGAAAAAAAACTATGTGTTCTACTTTAAAAAAGCCATTAGAACTACTTTGTGAAATAGTAAAAAATAATGGCATTAAATTATTTAAAGGTATGAGTAATATAATTATGAAAGAATGACACTTCGAAGACGAAACTTAGTAAAACTACGGGCTTGTAGAATCTAGAAATTTGTTGGAAAATAGATACATTTTCTCTTCAACGAAATACGGAAAAGTTACAAGAAGCTCATCCATCAACGACAGTCAAAACAATGGAATCTCCGGATTGCGGGAAAACAAGATTGGAATCCGTTATTTCAAATTTCTAATCGCTAAATAATACCTACCTTGGTGACACGAAAACATTTAAGAGAGTAATGCTAATTTTCTTGCGACAAGACCTTATCAGTGGTGTTTGTGAAGAGCTTTGACTTTGAGCCAATATAAACTTTAGTCAAAATATTCTAAGGCAGTTTCTTTGTGGATATGTTAATACATTTTCCATATATTGTAATAATATTCATTTTCTGTCGCAAAATGTGTATTCAAGCTGTGTCCTCTGCAGTAGAACTACTTATGTCACAGTATTTTGTACACCAACTCTGTAAAATCATAACCATGTTTTAGAAGTTTCTAGTCGTATTTGTTCTAAAAACTGACTTAATACATACATATAAAGCAATGTTTAGACGTATGTGCAGGCCATGAAATTAAAAGTAGGTAAATCAACTGTAATTATATTAATTACTGATGTCGCCTAGTCTATAATTATCATTTCACGTTCACTCTTCATGTAAACCGACTATTTAGGTAAGTGGTACTACTCTACATACTATTGGAATAAATAAAACATTCAATTTTCAGCGTTCTCATTTCCTCGACCGCCATTTTCATTTTATACTTTTTCGCGCGCTTTTTTGACAGTTCGAAATGTCACGACTAAGTTTTTAATTTAAATAAAATGAAGTTGGTAGAGCAAATAAAGAAGTGCAAGTAGGCCAGCTGAAATTGGGACAGCTTGGGCTTTGTGTCAGCTGTGCAGGCGCAAGTAACGGTACTCTTTGTCAATGACATTCCTGAGCCGTATATGCCGTCCTTGATGGATTTGCTAATGGTTCTCGAGTTGATTTAAAGTAGAACAATAATGAGTTACCTAGAAACTGATTCTGATGTCTTTAGCCCCTTTAAATAACTGATTAGAAGAGAAGTAAAAGCTGTAGTAATGAAGACTTAAGACTTTGCGTTTCTTGGAACATAAAGACTAGACGGGCAACAATAACCTACTTCAGTTTAGCCGTGGTTCAGCCATATAAAATCTCACCATTACAGTATATACACGACCTTTAAATTTACTGATAGAGATAGATTCATCTTAGTACTCGTATATATCCAGAACAAATCGAATCTACCACCAGGCTCTTGTCGTTGGAGAGTAATTGCCATCTTAGCCTCTCTTCTGCCGACGACCTAATTAAATTTTTAATTTAAGTTAAGTACGGATAACATTCATAATGTAATAGCTAGTATATTATATTTTGCTATATTTAAACATTATCTTTGCTTTCCAGGCGTGAAAGATGAGCTCGATAGTGAACGCGGCGGCCGACGTGATATCGGGCACCGCCATCGCCGCCGCAGGTACGCAGGTAAAAAGTAACAACTACACATTACACGCATGCGCAAACACATCGGCTTATAACCAGTCGTACAGAAGACATAATTATCAAACCTTAAACTCTATTAAATCCACTTATAACTGATTCTGAAGTTATAATTCATCAT
The DNA here is from genome assembly GCA_947563765.1 of Anarsia innoxiella. NCBI lineage: Eukaryota > Metazoa > Arthropoda > Insecta > Lepidoptera > Gelechiidae > Anarsia > Anarsia innoxiella. The sequence goes on along the minus strand of OX387410.1, from coordinate 3,507,754 downwards.
CATCATGTCAGCTTATGAACGTGCTCTGCTGGACAAAAGCATCATCATTTCCACAACGACGATGTAGTTGTTATTATGACCACAGAAAGAATCCGTCAATCTACATTTAGCGGAACATATTGTCATCTTCTGAATTTAATGAAAAGAATATTGGGGAGTTAGTCTTACAGCCTTTTCTGCAACTAGCTGTGAGTGCAATGGTCTAGTAGCAGTTTAAAATACCACAAAACATTTAATGCAAAGATTTATAAATAATTTATCAACTGTGCGTTACAAAAACATGATACTTTATTATCACTTCCACAAATGCAATATTACGGATATACGAGTAGTAAGCTTGATTAAACCTGGTAAATTGATTGAGGATTACCGTAAGGATCATACAATATAGTCAATATCAAAATAAATCATATAACTATTGAATATATCAGTAATTAGTCTAATTAGTAACAGGATATCAGTAAGTAACTATTGATGGGAAGCAGTCACTGACAGGAATCTCTGGAGAAGCGTTGGCTTTTGCCCAACAGTGGGACGAAACAAACTGACAAAAAAAATTGTTTTCAATACGTGAATTTGATTGATTATGTATTTCTATGTGTACTAAGAATTTAACAATACAATTTAAAAAATATATTCAAAAAACTTTGTAATAATTTCCACATTTATGATAAATTCCAGGTAGCCTGGTTCATCCCAATGCTGGTGGCGGCAATAGCGTACTTCCAGTACGACCAGACGGACCCGGAAGGTAGACCCGCAGACGTGGACAGTTCACGGATGCTGCCAGAGTACGACTTTATCATCGTCGGGGCTGGATCTGCTGGTAATACGCTTATATGGTACCTACTGCTGGAGTTTTAAGCACTCGTTATGAAGATACATACATACATATCCGTCACGCGTCTCTCCCATATACTAGGGTAGGCAGAGACCACTTCCTTCCACCTGCTACGATCCAAACACACTATCACTATTATGAAGATATACCTAATTTTATAGTAGGTACTTCTTAGAATAGAAGTACTAGAATTACTTAATACTACTTTCTCACCTCTCTATTTCTAGAAAGATTTTTCTTGTAAGAACACGACGTAATACAATAAACTCTTAAGTTTCAAGCAAATAAGCTTTAATTTACTACCTACTATATTTAGCGAAACTATACTACTAAATTCGCCGGATGAAATGAATACTTAGTAAGTCGGTTGCATCAAACAAAACGAATTCGTAAAAAATAGGTACCTACCTAAATTCAAATTGTATACCAAAAAGACCAAAAACTAATATTAATAAAGTCTTAAATTAATTACAGGTAAAATGAACACTCAATGATACCAATATCATAAATGTCTTTTATATAAATTACAGGTGCTGTGATAGCGAACAGGCTATCAGAGATACCACACTGGAAGGTACTTCTATTGGAGGCCGGTGGAGATGAGACGGAGATATCGGACGTCCCACTCCTGGCTGGGTATTTACAACTCAGCAAGTTGGATTGGAAGTACAAGACTGAACCTCAGGGAACCAGTTGCTTAGGTAACGCCATGTAGTTTTTGAAGGGCAAATGTATTTTGAGATTTTAAATATATTGCTCTCAATAAAGTATAAGGAAAGTAGAAATCTAATATGCAATAATTTTGTTCTCTATTCTCAGCTATGGAAGGAGGACGTTGCAACTGGCCACGAGGAAAAGTCCTCGGTGGCAGCTCGGTGCTAAACTACATGCTTTACTTACGAGGCAACAAGAAGGACTATGACAACTGGGAAGCCCTTGGCAACAAAGGTTGGGGATACAAAGACGTTCTTTATTACTTCAAGAAGTCTGAAGATAATCAAAACCCGTACTTGGCTCAAACACCATACCATAGTACTGGAGGATACCTCACAGTAGCTGAGGCACCTTACCATACGCCACTAGTCTCAAGCTTTGTTGAAGCTGGCATGGAGTTAGGTTACGTCAACAGGGATATTAATGGCGAAAATCAAACTGGCTTTATGGTAGCTCAAGGCACCTTAAGAAGAGGCAGTAGATGTTCCACGTCCAAAGCCTTTTTACGACCAGCCAAAGATCGCCCAAACCTGCACATATCGATGCATTCGCATGTTACTAAAGTACTAATAGATCCACGAACGAAAATAGCTTTCGGTGTAGAATTTGTCAGAAACAAAATGATTCATAGAATCAGAGCACGTAAGGAGGTTATTTTATCTGCGGGAACGATAAACTCAGCACAAATACTTATGCTGTCAGGCATTGGGCCGATGGAAGAACTAACAAAGCATAGAATTCCAGTAATACAAAATTTGAAGGTTGGACAAAATCTACAAGATCACATCGGACTTGGTGGCTTAGCGTTTATGGTCAACAAAGATATTTCTATAGTCGAGCATCGTCTCCATACTGTAAGTACTTTGATGGAGTACGCAGTACTGGGTGAGGGGCCTTTGACCATAATGGGAGGAGTAGAAGGTTTAGCCTTTGTCAACACAAAATACGTAAACGCTTCTGATGATTTTCCCGACATAGAGTTCCATTTCATATCTGGTTCTACAAATTCTGATGGCGGCGAGCAATTGAGGAAAATCCACGGTTTGTTGGATACGTTTTACGACGCTGTCTTCAGACCTATAAATAACATGGACGTTTGGAGTATAATCCCTATGTTACTGCGTCCAAGGAGTAAAGGATACATCCAACTACGCAGTGCAAATCCGTATGACTATCCGTACATCTATCCAAACTATTTAACAGATGAATTGGATGTGAAAACTTTAGTAGAAGGCGTAAAGATCGCTGTAGCAGTGTCCAAGACCAGAGCGTTTCAGCTACATGGGTCTATGTTAAACAAACACGTATTTCCTGCGTGTGTGAGTATTCAAAGATTTACAGACGCTTATTGGGAATGTATGATACGGCAATACACAGCTACGATATACCATCCTGTTGGTACGGCCAAAATGGGTCCATATTGGGACCCTGACGCAGTTGTGGACCCTCAACTGCGTGTCTATGGGGTCAAAGGCCTGAGGGTCATAGATGGGAGTATAATGCCCAATTTGGTAAGTGGGAATACAAATGCTCCAATCATTATGATTGGAGAGAAAGGTAGCGACATGATCAAAGAGTTTTGGTTGAAGAGAAGAATGTCTAGATACTACGCCTGATGTGAACGTACAAAACACAACTATTGGTTATATCAGTATTAAAGTAGATATTTGAGCCCAGTGCGATAATAACTCTATGCTAAAGTGTAATTTGAAAAGCTTCTTTATTAATTGTAAATAATTTATTTTGACTGTTAATTTATTTTAATTAAGTATTAAAACTATTTTTATCGTTTACTAAGATTTTTATCGTTTACTTATTTAATTCGACTGTTGTTTACTTAAGATGTTTTTATTGTTAATAAATTATCATTATTATTATTGTAGTTTTACCATTACGTTAATTTAAAAATCTAATTTGGTTGATCCCTTGTTAATTCCACTAAATTCATTGTACTAAAGCCTATTTCACTAAAAGGTACTTCACACTTTAACTACTCATATTAGTGCAAGTAAATGTAAACATTGTTCTGATAATGCCATAAAGACAAATCCATTCATTTATTTAGGTCGACTGTAATCGTATGTGGTAACACATTGGATGCGAATTTGCTGACACGCTCTTGTTCACAAAATGACGTCGCATAGAGTAATAAAAGTAATTTTATAAAGACAAAACGGTTTTATCTTTCAATTACAATGTAAAAAAATATCCTAGGGACTAATATTATGATAATATCATATTATGCTAGTATTTTATGCTGTAACATTGACGGTTTGATTATTTTACTATCTGGAGTTAGAGATGCACTTAAAAATATTTACATACCTAATTTAAAGAATGGATAGAATTTTGAACTATTCTTGTTAGGTAACCACTATTAAAATTTGAAGTCTTTGTTTTATGATGGAAAGCACTGTAACTTCATAACTCTATGGCAGAATTTAACCTGACCTGTGTTGACAATGAATTTGCTTGGATTGCATTTCACTATTGACTGATTAATTTCACATGAGTTGCGTGCAAGCTCTTAACAAATAACGTTATTTAAAATGGCCAGCTACGAGTCAACGGCCGCGTCGGTCTCTCCGCAGATCAAATCTATAGTATCCACATCCCGGATTATGTTCGGGTTATTGCCAGGTCTTGGTGCTATGATAGTGCTGCGAATGGCCATACATTTATACCGGCCCGATATCGAGGACGCCGCCCATCGAGTGAGACCTACAGATTATCTCTACGATTGTTACGACTTCATTATAGTGGGCGCAGGATCAGCTGGAGCCGTCCTCGCCAACCGCCTCTCTGAAAACCCCGAATGGAAAATTCTCCTTCTCGAAGCTGGTCAAGATGAAAATGTATTATCAGAAGTCCCAGTATTATTTCCCGCGTTACAAACTTCAGCGATAGATTGGCAGTTTGTAACTGAACCCAGTGATCAGTATTGTTTAAGTATGGTCGATAAGCGATGTAAGTGGCCTCGTGGCAAAGTGCTAGGCGGTTCCAGTGTACTTAACGCGATGTTGTATATCAGAGGTAACAAACGTGATTATAACAATTGGGCTGCAATGGGGAATGACGGATGGTCGTATGATGATGTCTTACCTTACTTCATCAAATCGGAGGATATGAGGATACCTGAATATCAATACGACTTTCTTCATCACGGCGTTGGAGGGCCTTTAACTGTAGAGCACTTCAATTTTGAACAACCGATTACAAGGAACATTTTAGAAGCTGGTCGACAGCTTGGCTACAATATTTTAGATGTCAACGGTGAATATCAAACTGGATTTACGAGATCACATGCTACAGTAAGAGATGGTCTCCGTTGTAGCACTTCAAAAGCATTTTTACGACCGGCAGCGAAACGAGAGAATTTGCATATAAGTGTTCATTCTTTAGTGGAAAAGGTTCTCATTGATGAACATAAAAAAGCATACGGAGTCCGTTTCTTCAAAAAAGGTCAATCTCATATTGTCAAAGCTAGTAAAGAAGTTATACTATCAGCTGGATCAATACAGTCTCCTCAGCTGCTTATGTTGTCTGGTATCGGTGACGCTAATCATTTGAAAGACCTCGGAATATACCCAATACAAAATTTACCTGGAGTCGGCAAAAATCTTCAAGACCACGTCGCTATGGGCGGACATTCATTTCTATTCGACAATCCATATGATAATGGTACAGACTACTGTTTTAATATTAATACTGCGATGAGTCTTGGTACTTTGATAGATTTTGCTGTTCATAAAACTGGCCCAATGTACAGCATGATGGAGGCAGAGGCAATGGCTTTTGTGAATACAAAATATCAAGATCCGAATGAGGATTATCCAGACATTCAGTTGTTTATAGCTCCAACAGCGGATAACATGGACGGTGGACTATTTGGAAAACGTGCAAATGGTTTGACAGATGAAACTTACGCGGAGTTATATGAGGAGATTTTATATGAGCCTTCGTTTTCCATAGTACCGTTGATTTTAAGACCAAAAAGTCGTGGGTTTTTGACGCTTCGAGACTCCAATCCTTATTCACCGCCTCGTATTTACCCGAATTATTACTCTCATCCGGATGACGTTAAAATTATGGTAAGTTCAACTTGACGCTTCACAAACTAAGTTTTAAAATAAATACCTAAGCAATTACATAATTCAAAATAGTGCTTCACACGTAATACGAAGTAATACTTCACAGGAAGACGAAGTTTATAATGTTACTACAATAAATAAACTCAATAAATAAAACATAAAAACATCGTTAGAATAACATTGATAAAGACAATAATCATGAATATTTTGGTAAATTCCAGATCGAAGGAGCTCGGATAGTCCAAGAGCTAATCAACCAGCCAGCTTTAAAAGCGCTGAATGCACGTCCCAACCCCCACCGGAACCCTGGCTGCTCTCAGCATGAGCTGATGTCCGCTGAGCACTTGGAGTGCCAAGCTCGTCATCACAGTCTCACCATCTATCATCCTGTGGGCACTTGTGCAATGGGACCGGTTGACAATGTTGATGCTGTTGTAGATCTTAGACTACGCGTAAGTAACACCATTAATGTATTCTTTTATCAACCTATGATGGTTAAGAGTAGGGCCATTTGATGTTTTTAACAAAGGGACGCTAAAAACAGGGTCTCTTTTCTACTTTGTAAAGACATCTTACTGCAATCGCCAACCTATCAGTATCTACTAGTCCATTAATAGATTTTGTGTGCAATGGACACTTTTATGACATTATTATCTTATTAAACTTGCAATGATGATATTAAAATGCAATAATTCATTATATGAATAAGCAGCTTGTTTATAATAATTATCTTACTTAATCTTTGGTACCTACCGCACCGCGTAACGTAACACAAAACCATCATTGCGCAGGCATCTTGTGGTCAAATCAACCTAAAGGTCACTCGTAAATTACTTATTACATATACCTAATAAATCTTTGCTCATCTAAATCAGAAAAACCTGTTCAAGTTATTTATTTAATTGTGCCGTCTTCTTTTGATTTTTGAAAACAATGGTGTCAGCTTTAGGTATCAAAGGAGCGTTAGATTTAATCTTGCCCGTAACAGTGGGTTCATGTAATTCTTGTAAAGCACCTTTACAGTAATATAAAGATGATAGTTTCACAACTTCCTAATTTTCAGGTATACGGTATCAAAGGTCTTCGCGTAGTAGACGCAAGTATAATGCCAACGATCGTGAGTGGCAACACGAATGCTCCAACCATCATGATAGCTGAGAAAGCTGCAGATATGATCAAACAAGACTGGTCTGAGAACCCCGAACAACTACAATGTGCAGGCAGTACTTTATATAGAACTCAACCAAAAAGTGCCAAAGAAGACACTGTCAAATCAACACCTGATTTATTCAACGAAACTGCCAGCTTATTTGCTTACTTACCGATAGATGGCAAAACAAAACAAAGTATCAGTGATAACAAAGTTACAGGCAAAGAAACTGATGAGAGAGACGTATTAGCTTATGAAGCCACTATACCGCAACTTTGTAAGAATAAATGTAATGAAGTTAGTATACCTGAGCAGTATCCTGATGAGAATCCGTATAAATTAGATGTTCCTTTAAATAATGCTAACACTAATCAACCGCCACTGCCTTATATTCCACCAGTTTACCTTCTACAACCTTACCCTAACTATTTTCTACCAAATTCAGTGCCGTCGTATAAAAAATTCGTGCCACCTAAGAAGAACAGACTGCTAAATGCTTTTAAAAAAGATTACTCCAGACCTAAGTCTCCATTTAAATTGCCCTGGAAGGCTCAGCGACCTGGGTACGCTTTTCTTAATAAAAATGAACAAGATAATGTATACTATGAAACGAAAGAAATAGTAACACCTAAAGGAAAGGATTGTAAGATCTGGTTGTATTATGATGGTATGAAATATGAAGTTGTTGTTTAAATGATAATTTATTTTCAATATATACTTATGTATTTTAAGTTAAAATAAGAATAAGGTCAAACATTTATATTAATAGGCCACATTGTTTTGATTGTATTTATTTATTCCACTTAAATAATACTTAGGTACACCTTGTTACTGATTTAATGTAATTAATATAAGACTTTTGAAAGCTTTTTTTTTATTTATAGATACCTCATTAATATAATGTACGTTTATATGTATGTAAAACAGCATGTGTCTGTTCACGAAATAATTCAATACTTATCAAAAAGCGGAGTTATTAATTTTAGCATAGACGCTTACGAAAACTTTGCAATTCACATAACGTGTAATCAGTATATTTGCTAAACGATAAATACCTAATTCTACAGTATTTTGATTGTTTATTTATAAAAACACAAAGGCAAGACGTGTTAGGAAAACTAGTTTTGATACGGAATTAGAGGCGTCAAGTTTTGTTCGATTGGTGTTATAATTAGAATTATAAGTTAGACACAACACCACAAGCACTTAAGAAGGTATGGGTAGAGCAAAAATAGAGTTAGATCTGTAGAATCTGTACAAGGATCTTTTGGCACGTGGCGGACATCGGAACTAACGATATCATCTTGTAAATTGTCATTATTTTGAGTTATTTATTTACCATCCACGCCCGCTTGACAATGTCAGTCAAGTGCCAGTAGATCCTTGTAGCACTGTAAATATAAAATTTTGTGGGACAACTGCACTGAAAAACAACATTAGTTATGCTATACATACACCTACCTGTTTCTGCATTAAATAGGTTAGGTATTAAATATAACAATGCATTATACCAATGTGTTCACTTAGGTATTAAACAATAAAAAAAGAAAGATGAGTTAATCATGTTGCACCCAAAAAACTCGCACCAGGTTTTTACCTTGCTTTTTTGCTTTGCTTTGTTTTGGTGCGAGTTTTTTGGGTGCGATGCGAGATGACGAATAACTCCGAAAGATTATCTACGAAACAAACTAAAAATAGAATAAATTAATGCTAACGTGGATGACTGTAATGTATGTGGTATTATATAAAGACCGACAAACCGCGTTTTAGAGTATTATTTACGCAGATTAATAAATATAATACTTAATACTTAAAGCCTTGTCATCAAGCTTGTAAAGATAGCATTCAGTTTACCTACAGACTATACCTACTTCAAAACCTGATAACTGACTTGTTATCACTAACTATATTTATATAAATATTGTGATATTTCTGACTGTGTAGAGGGAAATTATTAGTAAGTAATTCATTTATTGTAAATGTAGTGAAGTTGTATAGGTATTATATTTCTTACTTACATTTTAGACTTTTTTAACAACAGATATATGTATTTAGAAATTACAGACAGTTAATACCTGCAGAACAACGACGACTCAAACAATGTATTGGAATGACTTCATAATTACTTATTAAGTATAAAACTTTAATCCGAGAACAACTTCTAACTTGTAAGCTAGTGTCCAACACAAACCGCGTCGATTGCCTTGTATCTGAATTAACTTAGCAAGTTCTAAATGGTCTGTGATTATTCATGACAGTCATGCCTCTTCTCGTATAGAATTTATTTGCCGGCAATCTGTTAGTAGCGATTCAGCGTGGCAGTTGCGCGCCATTCACCACTCGCCACTCACTCAACGCAACTTCAAATTTCTTTTTCGGACGAATTTCAAGAGAACAAGTTTTGTTTGGCGTGAAGGTGAGTAAACTTATGCATTTCAACCAATAAACAGTTATCGAAACGCAGCGCTTTTTCCCATACTTGTGTTACGTTAGTTTTATTTTTGATTGTATTAATATTATCATTTCAAACAATATTTTGTTAGTTTATTTCTTCAACAACTTTCTTTTAATTATATATTTCTCTCTTTTCTCTCTCTGGTGCTTGTTTTATGGTGATAAGTTCCTTTGAAACGTAAGATAAGTATAAGCACTCTGTAATTAATCTAGTATACAAGACATTCAGGGATATAGGTTATAGGATAAAGGTACCTTTTCCGCATACTTCTAAAGTGAAAAGTGTACAAACAATAAAATATCATCACCTTTGCAAGTCGTAAGTGGATCAGCTAGCTGATTGCGAATTTGTCACAAGAAGACCAATTTCATTTTACATATTACAATTTCTCTAATTGTAGATATATTTAAACTTTCAAGTTTATTATGAAAACTTTAAGTAAAACAACATAAATTTAAAGTTAGCTGTATTTACTTTAGCTTGTTTTTCTGGACTCATTAACTTACGCGTAACTTAAAATAAGTTTTAAACGAATTTACCTATAAGTCGCAGGGTCGTAGATTGTTTTGCTTACTTAATATACAAATGATATTCATTGTAGGTACTAAGCAAGTATAAAGATCAAACATCAAATTGGAATAAATTATTTAGTTTCCGACCAGGTAGGTAAAAACTTTATTTTACGTTTACATTTTTTATCATTTATTTGTGTTAGGTTTGTCTATAGATAACATTTTGTTGGTTTTTATAATAGGGGTTCTCAAGATTTGATAACTAAAATCTTAGTGTGACTGTTTTACTGTATAGCCAACATTTTATCTTAGTCGATGTAGAGTTACTGAACTATTAAATTGTTAGATATTAATGAACCAAGCAAACAATTTGTGGTATTGTAAATAAAGAACTGTTTGTGAATATCATTACAGCAAATAACGAGAAGTATCTAACTAAAGGCACCTATACAGGGTGTAACAGAAAGGGGGTATAGTGCCGAAACACAGCTATAGTCCACATAACACAGATATAGTCCTCATGAAACTGAACAACTTTCTCCAAGGAACAGGGGTCGTAACTCGAAAAATAAATTCGTCCAATACAAAATGTCCGATCAGCTGATCGAGTAAGTATGGGCGATCCAAAAATTATTTTCGAGTTACGACCCATGTTCATTGGGGAAAGTTGTTCAGTTTCATGAGGACTATCGCCATGTTTCGGCATTATACCCGCTTTCTGTTACACCCTGTATAGCATTGAGCAGAAAATGTTAGCAAAACATCTACTTTGTACAACTAAGTACGAATACAGTACTCGAGCTAAACAATTCAACTTATCTGGTTATGTCAGTTATGTCAAACACGCGATGTTAGCAACCATCGTCTCTTTAAATACCTATTCATATTAGATATACTTATTTATAGATTTGCCTTTACATTATCTTTTTTTCAATGTTGATATTTACGTAATATTTGTGTTGTATTATTGATGTTTTTTTTTGTATTTTTATGAAGGGGTTCGAATTTGAACTCAAAATCCACCACAATAGCTCTTAGTATGTCTTCTATAAAGGCGTTATATAAGTATAATTAGATGTTAACTCATTTTAAATGTAAATACCACGGAACAGAGGTAAATCTAATATAATTTCCATTTTAACCGTTACAGAGTTATCATGACTTGGGCGTGCGACCCAGGCCTCACGACTAACGTGCTGGGCAGCTACCAACATGCATTGCCATTATTCGCCAACACGTTGCAAGCCTTCATGGCAGCGCAATGTGCTCTAGTCGGAGACCATGTATGGCCTGCTGATGCCATTAACAATGTCCAACAAGGTAATATAACAACTTATTTGAAATAAACACGTAAGTTGATCTTACCCATTGCAAAATATATAGTTTTACAATTTTCATAAATACATACTTAAGTAGGTACGTTTATTTACAATTCTGCGGAGCTATTTAAATAAATAAATCGACCCAGCAACAGCCAAAATAAACCAAAAGATGTTGATATTATAAAAATAAAAATCTTAGCCAAGTACAAACTGCATAACATGACCAGCCACCTCAGTTGCAGTAGACAACTAAGGTTTAGATCTAGACAAGTTGTTTTCAAACCTTAAGCTGTATTTACTCAAGATCAAGTAGGGTCTTGCGTTCGTTCTCATAATACGTTTATTTTATACGTAATAGAAGAGCTAGTACGAGTAAATATCTAGGTAGTAAGATAGATAGGTAATTAAACAATCTTCTTATACTCGTAATTGTAAAGCAGTATTTGTATGTTAATTGTGTTTATAGGTAGGTATAATGACTTAACTCCACATGAACCTTTGAATGGTAATTATATTAGGTACGTAATCGAAGGAGTTGAAAGAGACAATGGTTAAAAAGACGTATAGATAGGTACCATGTTTATTAAAGAACTCGACATGTAGATAGGTATCCTTTTTATATTTGTTTACACAGTTTAAAATAAAAATAAAGCATACGATTGCTTTATGTAGGTAATCGAAGGTATTCAGCTAATTCTATCAATGGAGCATTTAATAGTCATTAGTATTATTTTATATTGTGTTGTGGGTATAGTGCATAAATTAACACTGAGTGACCAACAAAATAGTACCTACCAACTAAGAAATTAGACATTGTAGTACTATAAAACTTCAGTAGTAGTAAATAAATAGTTATTGTAATTGAATATATTTTCAATATTTCAGATCCAAACTACGACTTCATAGTGGTAGGAGCTGGTTCAGCCGGAGCGGTTGTAGCAAATCGACTGAGTGAAGTACCACATTGGAAGGTACTGCTTATAGAAGCTGGCGGCAATCCTACACTTACAACTGAAGTGAGTATGAACTATATGGACGACAATTAAATTCAAGTAAAAAAATAAAAGATTAATCTGATGTACTATTTTGATAACAAGTATTCAACACATTGATGACTCACAATTAGAATATTAATGCAGTTAAGGTAAATAATAACAGTTGACTTAATATTTAATATTTAAAATTTCAGATACCACAAATATTCTTCACTAACTTAGAATCCCCGGTGGACTGGAGTTATAGATCAGTGCCACAAGAAGGCGCCTGCAGAAGTTACACGGGTAAGAGCTGCGCCTGGCCTAGAGGAAAAGTGCTGGGCGGATGCAGTAGTATCAACGCAATGTTCTACGTCAGAGCAAATAAAGCCGACTACGACCAATGGGCTGCAAACGGCAACAAGGGATGGTCCTACGATGAAGTACTCCCATACTTCAAGAAGAGTGAAAACTTTAGCCAACCACTCGAAGGAGATTTCAAGAAATACCACAGCAACGAAGGATACATGAGCGTAGAAAATTACGATGACGCAAACGATTTCGAGAAAATGCTTCTAAAAGCTGGCGTGGAAACAGGAATGAAATATAATCCAGATATTAACGGTGCTGATCAAATGGGTATCACTAAGGCACCAACAACCACTAAAGATTCAGTCCGACATAGCACTGCTAGAGCTTTCTTGAGTCCCGTGAAAGATAGACAGAATTTACATGTACTTAAAAATGCTCACGTCACTAAATTACTATTTAAACTAAATTCCAATGAAGTAAGTGGTGTAATGGTACACAAGGATGGGAAGAATATTGTTGTCAACGCTGCAAAGGAAGTGGTGGTGTCTGCTGGAGCAGTTAACACTCCACAGCTGCTAATGTTGTCAGGTATTGGTCCAAAGGAACATTTAACTGAATTGGGAATTGAGGTCAAAGCTGATTTACCAGTAGGTGAAAACCTACAGGATCATCCTTATGTTGGCATTTACTATAAGATGCCGGGTGACAAGAGTCTAACTTCATTACCTAATCTCGTTGGAGCATTATCCCAGTATATGTTTGATAAGAAAGGACCCCTTGCGAACACAGCTCCTTATAGAATTATATCATTTATGAATACTACCGACCCAAAATCTACGACTCCAGATATACAGTATCATTACGTATTTTTGCCACCTAATATTGCTACTTTCATCGATATGTACGGTTTACATGGTTTCGATAGCGAGTTCCGTAAAAAATTCCAGGAAATAAGTGAAGATCACTTTATATTTTTAGTGGCTGCTGTTCTTTTGCAACCTAAATCTAGAGGTAAGATACTTCTACAGAATAAGAATCCGTTTGAGAAGCCAATAATTCATGCAAACTATTTTGACAATCCTGAAGATTTGGATGCGATAATAAGGTCCTTAAAACAACATGGATTGAAGCTGGGTGACACGCCTACTCTGAAAAGCGCAGGTTTTGAATTACAGTGGCTAGATCTAGATGGATGCAGCGAATATGATAAAAATACTGAGGAGTTCCTAAGATGTTGGGCAAAACACGTTACTGTATCACTGTATCACCCGACATCTACAGCCAAAATGGGGCCCGACGATGACGAGACAGCGGTAGTAAATAGTGAATTGAAAGTTAAGAAAGTACGAAACTTAAGAGTGATAGATGCCAGTGTAATGCCTAATATAGTGAGAGGAAACACAAATGCCCCAACTATAATGATCGCAGAAAAAGGCGCAGATTTGATAAAGCAATATTGGAGCAATATCCACTCCGAACTTTAGCCAAAGTACAATGAAGTAACAGGAATTGAAAATGCAATCCAAATAGTGAAGTAAGACTTATTAGATAATTTAGAAACTTCAGGGTACCTATTTAATAAGTTATCACAAAGTACAATTGAAAATAATTATGACAAAATACATTTGTTTGGATTATTACCTTTGGGTTTTATTTTTTGATTATTTTAATTTTAAAGCTGAAAACTTTTTTCGACGTGAAATTTAATTATCCAAGTTAAACAGAAAGAAGAAAGCATTTAAGATAGATGAAAGAAATTAAACAAGTACAGTGATAAATTTTACAAATACATTTTATTCTTAATGTATTAAAATAGTTTTTTGCACGTCGCTCACTCTACTCTTTCTTTTTTACAGAACAGATGTTATGTAACAATGTTGTACAAAAATAAAAAAGTCAAGGATATTAATTGCGTAGGATATTAATTGCGTAGGTTAAAGAAAAGTCTATTATAACTATTCAGAAATCTATTCTGTACTCAAATTAAATAGATTTTAGGGTTCCGTACCCAAAGAAGGTTGAGGGAAATAGAGGGAGAGGAAGACTGCGACGTAACAACTTTACTCAAGTGAAGGAGAAAGTTGACGTCATGTCGTATCAAGAGGTCAGAGAGTGCTCTCTCCTCTGGCAGTGGCCAGAGGATAAGCCTAAAATAGCGGATGCTCCACTGACAAGAGTCTGACTCTTAAATAAAATGATGATGACCCAAAGAGTGAAAACGGGACCTTATTACTAAGGCTCGGCTGTCCGTCTATCTGCCCGTCCGTCGGACTGTGATCTTTTTGCCTTTTTTTGCTCGATATCAATAATGACTACTAGTACATTTGAAATATTCACAAAATACATCATTATTCATTAACTTTAAAAATAAATTAAAACTAAATAAATAGTAAAATTAAAATTAAATACATATGAGGGGCTCACATACAACAGAAGTAGGGAACCCTTCGTGCGCGAATCCGACTTGCACTTGGCAGGTTTTTTGTTTTGTACGCCCAAAAGTTTTAGGTGGAGTTGCATTGTCTATTTAATGTATTTCATTTGCTTTAGTACTCGTAGATAAATTTAAGACTAATTGAATCATTTATTGTAAGAGGAGCCTATAAAGACGACTAAATTTAGAAAGTTTATACAGAAGGCATTTTACACGCGATAATTATAACAAATTTTCTTCAATATTTCTTCTCTAACTATGACATATAGTATCTAAAGCTAGCTTTCAAAGTGCTTATTAAAAAAAAAACCAAACCGATTCAAATTATTTCAGAAATGGAAGCAGTAACTTTCGCAGCAGCTTGTTCAAGTGGACAAGCAAATGCAAGTGCATTTAGTGGTGCGACTGGTAACTTATTTGCTGGTGCCATAGCAACAGTGCTAGCTGCACAATGTGCATTTCTAGACAACTCACAGTGGCCTAAAGATTACGCAGAGGAGGTCATCGTTAAACGTCCAGGTAATCATTGCTACCTGACAAATAAAAACTCAGATATCGATAAACGTGAAGAAATTCTCACTGAAGATCAAGGCGCCTGTCACTAGTATATTAAATAAATAATGTTTTTAAATATTAATCTTTTTGCAGAATCGCTATCTTTTGACTTTATAATAGTCGGAGCAGGCACTGCTGGATCACTGTTGGCGACTCGTTTAGCTAAACATAATCCATCTCAAACTGTTTTAGTTATTGAAGCTGGAGGCGGTCCTGGTCTTGACAGCGAGGTAAATAACTAGATCACAATTTCGTACGTCTATATTGTCTAAATTGTCGTTGTGTCGAATCAGGTGCTCAAACGGCCGGCAGAAAATAAAGCACAGTGGCGTAGACTCCACCAACAAGAGCAATGCTCTCATATTTAATGATGTTGATAATGCAGGTGGTACTTATTTTATAATATAAATTAAATATGTTTTCAGGTTCCTGCTTTTGTATTCCGAAACTTCAATTCTTAATATGATTGGCACTATGAAACTGAACCAGACAAGAATTCCTGTAAAGGATTCAAGGACAACAGGTGTGTTTGGAGTAAAGGCAACGCAAGAGACTATGATAATTGGGAAAGTTATGGTAACAATGGATGGCGCTACAAAAATTTCTCACCTTATTTCGCAAAACTTGAAAAAGAGTTCCAATTTAACAAATATAATGTCACCGAAAACCCTTGGTTTGGAGTCTTTTACAGAACTTAACATGACCAAGCCTAAAACACCAACCCGCGAAGCAGTCATTGGTATGGGCGTACAGAAATTCTTCATTAGAAATGGACGGCGATTGAAATTTGAATACAGCAAAAGTATATTTGAACGGATTAGACAACCTGTACGTCATGAAAAATACTTTAGTACAGAAGGTTATAATCGACCCTTCAACTAAACAGGCTACAGGTGTCGAAGTACGCCATGTTAGCGGTACTGTAATGGAAATTAAAGGAAACAAGGAGGTCATTCTATCTGCGGGATCTACTGCCACGCCGCAGCTGCTTATGTTATCCGGTATCGGTCCTAAGAATCATTTGGAGGAGAAAAATATCAAATGTTTGTTAGATTTACCAGTCGGTGAAAACCTGCAAGATCATATTGTATTGCCATTATTCATGAAAACTAATCTAGATACGGTTGTATCTCAGGAAATTATTACAACGTACCTACTTCAGTACATTCTCACAAAAACTGGACCTTTTGCGAACTTAGGTGCATCGGAATTCATGTCGTTTATCAACACTAACAAACAGACGTACCCTGACATTCAAATAATTCACACTTACTTCCCAATGAGAGACAATTTCATGCTGAAACCTATGTTTGAAGGATGTGGATATCAGGAAGAAATTATTCATTTGATTCAAAAGTTAAACAAAAAGAACGGCATGTTTAGTATTTTTGCAACTTTGTTGCACCCCAAGTCAAAGGGGCAAGTATTACTGGCAGATAACAAACCAACTTCTAAAGCAATAATCAAAGCAAATTACTTTCAAAACCCCGAAGATTTATCCACGTTGATGAAAGCTATAGAATTTATTAAGAAATTTGAAGGCACAACTATGAACAAGGCGGTTGGTATAAAATTAGCTAAAATCGATATAAATGAATGTGAGGAAGATAGAGAATATTGGGAATGTTATATTAAGTACATGGCAACGACTCTGTTCCACGCTGTAGGTACCGCAAAAATGGGACCAAAAAGTGATAGAAGTGCTGTCGTGGATGAAAATTTGTTAGTTCATGGTATGAAAAATCTTCGAGTAGTAGATGCTAGTATAATGCCTGATATTCCTCGTGGAAGCACGATGGGACCTACGCTTATGATCGCTGAGAAAGCAGCAAATATCATCAAAAAACTTTATAATGCCAAAGATGAAATGTAGAATAAAAACTGTTAATAAATGTAAAATACTATTGCTTTTGTTTTTATATGACCTAAGTGACAATGATAGCCTAAAAGTTTAAAAAGTCATTATTTTTTTGTGTTATCAACGGTGACAATAACAAATAGGTAGGTATAGGTAGATAGTGTTGTCAAAGAGATTCATAATCTTATGTGCGTCCACGATAGATGGTCGCCAGCAGTATAATAAATATATCTTCCATGAAATAAAATAGGTAAGTTACTTTAACGTATTTCAAAAGTTGCATTAGTTAGTTTTTAAGGTTTTGACATGCATCGAGTAAAACATTATTTCCCAATTATTTTTACATTTATGATTTAATCATGAATAGCAAGACGAGACTCTTAAAAGATAACAACATTTAGTTTGAAAGTTTATACAGAAAGCATTTCTCAATTTTTGAGTGCAGTAAATAAATTTTACTTTTCTTGAATAGATACTACGTATTCTCTTCTAAATAGGTACTTTAAAATATAGCAGCTATAGCTACTAGCTTTCAAAGTGCAAATTTCAATAACCACAAAATCATCATAGTATTCCTTGACTTTCCTTGTTATTTCAGAAATGGAAGCAGTAAATTTCGCAGCAGCTTGCCCACTGGCATTTAGTGGTGCGACTGGTAACTTATTTGCTGGTGCCATAGCAACAGTGCTAGCTGCACAATGTGCGTTTCTAGACAACTCACAGTGGCCTAAAGATTACGCAGAAGAGGTCATCGTGAAACGTCCAGGTAATCATTGAAATACTTTAAACTTGACAGATAAAACTCGAGTCAATGTCAATTGATAACCTATTTAAATCGATAAACGAGAAGAAATGCTCAATAAAGATCAAGGACGCTTGTTACTAGTAAATTAAATAGTGTTTTAAAATGTTAATCTTTTTGCAGAATCGCTGTCTTTTGACTTCATCATAGTTGGTGCAGGCACTGCTGGATCACTATTGGCGAATCGATTGGCTAAACATTATCCCTCTCAAACTGTTTTAGTTATTGAAGCTGGAGGTGATCCTGGTCTCGATAGCGAGGTAAATAACTATAGGGTACAATATCGTATATCTAAGTGGATGATTTAGGTACTAGTTTATAAATTATAATATAAAATTAAATTTCTTTTCAGGTCCCAGCTTTCGTATTCCGAAACTTAAATTCTGAATATGATTGGCATTATGAAACTGAACCAGACAAGAATTCCTGTAAAGCATTCAAGAACAACAGGTGTGTTTGGAGCAAAGGCAAAGCATTAGGAGGATCGAGCTCTATCAACATGATGATCTATGTTAGAGGCAACGCAAGAGACTATGATAATTGGGAAAGTTATGGTAACAGTGGATGGAGCTACAAAAATGTTTCACCTTATTTCGCAAAACTTGAAAAAGAGTTCCAATTTAACAAATATAATGTCACCGAAAACCCTTGGTTTGGGGTCTTGGAAGCTACTTACACAGAACTTAACATGACCAAGGCTAAAACTCCAACTAGTGAAGCAGTCATTGGTATGGGAGTACAGAAATTCTTCATTAGAAATGGACGGCGATTGAACACAGCAAAAGTATATTTGAACGGATTAGACAATCTGTACGTAATGAAGAATACTTTAGTACAGAAGGTTATAATCGACCCCACAACTAAACAGGCTACAGGTGTCGAAGTACGTCATGTTAGCGGTAATGTAATGGAAATTAAAGGAAACAAGGAGGTCATTCTGTCTGCGGGATCTATTGCCACGCCGCAGCTGCTTATGTTATCCGGTATCGGTCCTAAGAATCATTTGGAGGAGAAAAATATCAAATGTTTATTAGATTTACCAGTCGGTGAAAACCTGCAAGACCATATTGCATTGCCATTATTCATGAAAACTAATCTAGATACGGTCGTGTCTCAGGAAATGATTACAACGTACCTACTTCAGTACATGCTCACAAAAACTGGGCCTTTTGCGAACTTAGGTGCATCGGAATTCATGTCGTTTATCAACACTAACAAACAGACCTACCCTGACATTCAGATACTTCACACGTACTTCCCAATGAGAGATAATTTTACGCTGAAACCTATGCTTGAAGGTTATGGATATCAGGAACAAATTATTCAGTCAATCCAAAAGTTAAACGAAAAGAATGACGTGTTTAGTATTCTTCCAACTTTGTTGCACCCTAAGTCAAAAGGTCAAGTATTACTAACAGATAATAAACCGACTTCTAAACCAATAATCAAAGCGAATTACTTCCAAAACCCCGAAGATTTATCTACGTTGATGAAAGCTGTAGAATTTATACAAAAACTTGAAGGTACGACCATAATCAAGGCACTTGGTATAAAATTAACTGAAATAGATATAAAAGAATGCGAAGAAGACAGCGAATATTGGGAATGTTACATTAAGTACATGGCAACCACACTGTACCACGCTGTAGGTACCGCGAAAATGGGGCCAAAAGAAGATAAAACTGCTGTGGTAGATGAAAATTTGTTAGTTCATGGTATGAAGAATCTTCGAGTAGTAGACGCGAGTATAATGCCAGATGTTCCTGGAGGTAATACAATGGGACCTACACTTATGATCGCTGAGAAAGCAGCAGATATCATCAAGAAACAATACGGGGCCAAAGATGAATTGTAAAAACTATAATTAAACTGTAAAATACTATTATTGGTTTTGTTTTTATAATGTTATTAAATTAATTATTACATTTTGAGTGTCACTTGTTTCTACCTTTTAGTTTTTATTGCTAAATGACTCATTGTAGAAACAATATCGAAATAAAAGACTGATAATTTCCTCGGTAAAATAAATGTTACATTAAACAACCTTGCTAAAATACATTCAACAACTTAAAATTATAACATAAAGGTAGAATCTGGGTACAACGAAACTTTGTAAAGCTTTTTTGCTAAGCAACTTGGATTTGGCGTTATTGATATCAACTTATCTTTTATCTTTTATTATATTATTCAACACATATCTATACAGTACATACAGCAATACTTATTTGACATTAACGCCACTTGATGTAGAGATACATTACAGTACTCCAAAATAAGTCATTCCATGAAAAATAACTACCTAACGCATAAATTGTTATAGCGCCTTAAAGTAAATTATAAGCAAATCAACTTAAGAAGATATAAAATATGATTCTATCTATTCAGAAAGGCACATTAAGTACAAACACAAGAAAATCGTAACCTAATAAGATCACAATGCACCCCGAAAGTATATCTTTCATGGTCATGTTGCATTCTTATTGAAATACAAACAAGATAGCAAGGTGACACTTATATGGATACATCTGTAGATTCTCTGGTTTAGAATAACAATATGTGTCTGCTACCCGTGACACAATCCTGTGCGTTCCTGTCAAGGAAGGTCGCTTTTCAGCTCAAGAAACAAGTTTTAAAGAAATAGGTAAGTAAGTACCAAATCATTTATCATGAGATTAGGGTAAGCAACTATAACAATAAGTATAGTATTGTGTGATATCAATTAAACAATTTGCTATTATCAAAAAAACAGAATTGTTAAATGTAATTCGAAAATCAAATGATTTATTTAAGAAAAAACAGCGTTTAGTATATCAACACAGAGCACCCCCTAATAGAGTGCACTTGCAAGGCAATAGACGTGCACCGTACATATGTCTTTTTCGGCAGATGTAGCAAAGCGAACTATGTCATTCAAGTCAGTACTGACCAGCTGTCACATCCGTACGCACAAGCTTTTTCGCAATTTACATGGCTCTTATTTTGCTTTAAAGCGTAATAAAATGACAGTGTGTTTTGTGAAATGGTACGGGAAAAATTCTGGGACATCTTGCTTTAAGAAAAATGGAATATCTTTTCACCGATAAGTATAAACAATTTTTGTTTTATATTACGCGGAGTTCATGTTACACTGGACAACAAATTTTGATTTGCCTACATCCCTTTCTGTCATTATGCTAATTACTATGTTTATCCTTTTTCGTTTCCGAAATTTTAGTACTAGAGTTGTAACAAATTTATCGACTGAATGTAATCGATTTATTTTATCAAATACAATAATAATATACACTTTTTGTTGAGATGAGATGTAGATAAAAAATAACTAATAATTATTATTAATATGTAAAGAACAGTACTTCGATATTTTTTTATTACCTATCATCGCAAATAATAGAATAAAGTTAGTGTTTGTTTTCTTTTAAAGATTTCCTAAATGTCCTGAGCAAAAAAAGTACAGCATATTTATTAGAAGTTTCTAAATAATAACCTAGTTTTGGGTTATTTGGGACACTGAAATTCAGTTTTCGGAAGCATGTATTTATTTTCAAATTAATTTTACCGGTAAGTGTCGTCAATTGTCAGGCAATTTTAACTTAACCTCTCTAATTATTTAATTTTGTTATAACATCGAATTGTTCAACAATAAAAAATGTAACACACTTATGTAAATGTTTTATCGATAAACCTTACTGTCGTCACGGCACATCTCTAAGCGATGCGTTGACCTTGATTCAGCAAATCACAGCATAGTTGTCACGTCCCCCGCACTTCATTCTTGCCGCCTAAAGTTGTGAGTTTTGTTTCGAATAAAATTGTAATGATTCGGGCTCTATAGGGGGTGCTCTGTGTATATCAACAACAAAAATCTCATAAAATGTTTTGTTGTTCCAACAATTAGGTAATTTAGTGATATTAAGATACTGAAAATACATTTTATGTATTTCCAGAAATGGAAGCATTTCAAGTAAATCTCACAGCATTGTGTCCATCGTCGTTTAGTGGAGCTACTGGAAATTTATTTGTTAGTGCAATAACAGCAGTGGTCGCTGCACAATGCGCTTTTTTCAATGACTTGCAATGGCCAAAAGATAGTGCACCAGAAATTCTTGGGAGACAATCAGGTAAAAGTTACATGAACTTAGAATTTCATTTCTCAACCACTAAGGGCTCATATCTTGAAATTACTTTGAGTTTAGATGATCTAGATTCTTGAATCTAGACAAATATATCTTGATATATTAAAAGGCCTGGAAAGGCCTATTGAAACATAATCACGAAAGCATATAATAAACGATTGTACTAAATATTGTATGTGCTTTTTCAGATCTGCTGTCGTTCGATTTCATAATAGTAGGCTCAGGTACTGCTGGGTCGGTTTTGGCAAATCGTTTGGCAACTCATAATCCAAATCAAAATATTCTTTTGATTGAAGCTGGTGGTGAGCCTGGGCTTGATCATGATGTGAGTTATTTAAATTCTTATTACGAATCTCATAACCTAGTGAGATAAATAGAAGAGTAGAGGAAATAGAGAATATTAACTAAAATTAGATTACTTTTGTAGGTACCAGCATTCATTTTCCTAAATCCAAACACAGAAACGGATTGGAGATACGAGACTGAACAAGATGACAACTGCCAAGGATTCAGAAATAACAAATGTATCTGGAGCAAAGGAAAAGGTTTAGGAGGATCCGGATCTATCAACGTTATGCTTTACATAAGAGGACATGAAAGAGATTATAATAACTGGGAGAGGCAAGGAAATGCTGGATGGAGTTATGACGATGTCTCACCATATTATGACAAAATTGAAAAAGAATTCGGATTCGACAACTACAATTTCACAGAAAACCCATTATTTGGAATCATGGAAGCGGGGTATGGTGAAATGAACTTGACTAAACATGAACCAACTAGCAATGAGGCGACCCTCGGGATGAGAGTCAACAAACTCTTCATTAAGAATGGGAAGCGATTGAACACAGCCAAAGTATATCTGAATGGATTACAAAATGTTTATGTCATGAAAAATACATTAGTACAGAAGATAATAATAGACGCTTTAACAAAAACGGCAACCGGTGTAGAAATACGTCATAAAAGTGGTACTGTTATGGAAATTAAAAGTCGTAAAGAAGTGATCCTATCTGCTGGGTCAATAGCCACGCCACAATTACTTATGTTATCAGGCATTGGACCAAAAGAACATTTAGAGGAAAAACAAATAGAATGTTTGCTAGACTTACCGGTGGGTAAAAACTTGCAAGATCACATTTTATTGCTTTTATTGATGAAAACTAATATCCACACAGTCTTAACACATGAAGTCATTACGACATACTTGCTTCAATATATGCTAACAAGAACCGGTCCATTTGCAAGCATAGGAATAACAGATTTTATGGTGTTTATTGATACTGAAAAACAAAGCTTTCCAACCGTCCAGCTCCATCACACATACTATCCAAAACAAGATAACTTCCTAATGAAATCGTTTCTTGAAGGATACGGTATTAAAAAGGATATTGTTCAAGCAATTCAGAAACTAAACGAAGGAAATGACTTATTAGGAATCTTCCCCACTTTACTGCATCCCAAGTCGAAGGGCGAAGTATTATTAGCCGATAAAAATCCTACTTCTAAACCGATTATTAAAGCGAACTACTTTCAACATCCTGATGACCTGGCAACATTGATGAAGGCGATTGAATTTATACGCGGTTTGGAAAACACTACGATGTTCAAGGCCTTTGGTATAGAATTATCACAAATCGATATGAAGAGTTGTAATACAGCTAGTGATTATTGGGGATGTTACATAAGACACATGGCATCTTCCATATTCCATCATGTGGGTACAGCTAAGATGGGACCGAAGAATGACAAAACGGCTGTAGTGGATGGAGATTTATTGGTACACGGTATGAAAAATTTGAGAGTAGTGGACGCGAGTATAATGCCTGATATAACTGGCGGTAACACGATGGGACCTACAATGATGATTGCTGAAAAAGCGGCTGATATTATCAATAAGAAATATGGTTATAAGGATGAATTGTAAATTAATAAAACATTGACTAGGTGTGCCATATTCTATTCAGTAATATGTATACTTAACATTTTGAAATTGAAGATAAAGAATTAACTTAAGGTATTGTAATATTCTCATTATGTCACAATAATCCTAAGGTCATAATAACTATCAAAATGACAAATGATGCTTTCATAAACAAATAATTTTTGTATTGTTACGTTGACATTTGTGTATTCCCATTGTAATTTGGAACCTATTCAGAGTCAGAAGCCAGTTCAGGTGGTACTTGTATTTCCAAATAGCTAGAGGTCAACTATTGCAGGCGCTTACCACAAATTGGTTTCAAAATAGAAAAAAGAACAAACTTAATTCGCAAACAAAATAGCAACGTTTTTTTTGCAACATTACTTATTAGAGCAAATAAGTTACATAGTATAATATTTTTATTATAATTTTAAAATTATAAATATCATTATTCATAATTATTTTCTTATTTATTTCGTTGTAAAAGTAATTGTTATTTTTACTCAGCAAAAATTATTACTGAGACAAAAAAAAACATTAGGCCCTTCATTTTGGCTTCGATTCGAGTAATAAACTGTTAATAACATTTTATGACCCATCCATCTTTAAGCAAAATTGTTGAGCGTGCTAATTATATTATAGACCCAAGTACTGTGCCTTGATATAAGCGATAACGTTACATAACTAGACAAAGAGTCCTTGAGTACTCTCAGGTAAAGTTGACGACACAGTTATGGCGTAACAGTTCGTGTGCACTCTGTACAGGTCTTTATGAAACACTGACTCACATTTCACTCGAATTATTTACTTTTGGAACTCTTCGTATGTTTTAATTTAAATTCGCTTTTTTATTTAAATCAACTTTTGGTTTTAAAAAATCGGTTTGATGATCCTTGGCCAAAAGCCTCCCTTTTCTCTAACAGTGGACGTCCATAGGCTGACATAATGATAATGATGATCTTTTGTTTACAAAAATATTTAGGTGATAATGAATATGGTTAATTCTTGATGGTTACTACATAAAAGTAAAAAGTAATTACATTCGGAATGCAGTTTTGTTATTCACTAAAGAGGACGCTCAAGAAATGTCAAAGTTGCTCCAACTCACCATTTAATTAAAGCACGATTTTATGTAATCTCCCGGTATCTTTGAAAACTTCAAAGATGTATAATCATATACGTATTTTAATGGAAGGATAAATGTTTGTTACTTTTTCACAGATAAACAACTGAAGTAGGTAAGTACACGATTTCCTACGACCTAACCTATTTCGTATTGCAGTGTGTCTAGTGGGGACGTTAAAAGGGCTGATAAAGAAAAGACATAAAGGTTATTATATGATGACGATATTGTTAGATTTTGCCAATAGTGCGCTAAATTCATACGACGACGTTCCGGGCGGCTGGTAGCAAGAAATACGTAAGAACGAAAACGCCTCTCCTGACAGGTTTTGATCCAGTTGGGGTCACATGTCAAAAGTCGATAATTTGACAAACAAACATGCATATGCGTTATGCCATTAAATCTTTTGAATGCTAATTGAAGTGACAAAACAGCCGTAACTTATAAATGAAGATTTCCATTATTTGTATGGTTAATTATACAAAAACTGTCGGGAGCTAAGGTAGGCTTTTTATTTTATTCTTTATTTCAAAGCTTTTCTTTCTTAATTTGGGTATGTAAAAAGTTTTAATTTACCACGGTTGGCTGACGAATCTCTATATTTGTTTTGTAACGCGTATTTCAGTAAACAGATATTATACATATGCAATAGATGCATAAATTTCCCACGACATTGCATCTCGCACATTTCAGAATAAACTATGATTGCTGATTGCATACGGTTTCTAATGATGAATCTTGCAAAATTTTAAAACCACGAAATGTTTAGGTACACGTGAAAAGATACATACTATGTCTTATACATTCGTATCTAGTCATCGAATATTTGTATTGTTAATTGACTTAATTTCCAAAAATGGATTTTACGTTCGTAACTTTATACAGCTCCAAGTCTTTGCTGTATTTCATTGAAATGCAATTCGTACCAAATCGTATATAACATTATCTAATTTAAATTATTATTATCTTTCATATACCAACGGAATCGTCAAAAGCTTGAAATAATTGAAATTATATATTTCTGCACGTCTCTCTATGGATATTGGAAAAACTGACTGCAAATTAAATACTCATTGAAAATGTATCATATATTACTCGTAACTTCCTATTAACTGGATATTATAAAATATCAAGTGACGACTTTGTTTCTCAACTTGTCGGGGCAAAAGTCAAACCGCCTCTTGACTCCAACTAGCAGGTTCCATGTCGTCATTTACCAATCGTAGAGGTACCTATGCAATTTCACTTGCCGAGTATGTCACATTTACGCACTTTAACCTTTCTGAAACTGTTACTGAGACAATGATGCTCTTTTTAAATGTCGCTTGTAATTTGCCAGTGTACGTACTTACTGAAATTCCGCAACTGGGCCATTAAGATATGGTACGGAAAGAAAATACATTATTTTCCCGAAAGTTAAGTATATTAGAAATTATTTGGTATACTTGCATTATCTGTGCATAAACGGCATTGGCCTGTATGAAATTCTGAATATAAAATACTTCTTTATCCTTAATAATCAAGAATAGGGCATAAGTATGGTAGCATCGTCAATAAAGGTATCACTTTATTCAAAAATCCCAACGCCAATTCTCTATCTAGCTCGAATATGACTGACGACAAGAGACCTAATAGTTTTCATTCAAAATGAGTGTCCAAAAGTGACTAGCAACTTTGTAAACCGAGGTCGTCAGATTGCAATAATTTCATTTAAGACCTAACTATAGTATTTAGCTTATTACTGATTTATTATAGCTTGTGGCTACGCGTGCAAGTAAGTACGACCTAAAAAGTCAAGCTCGCTTTGTATCAAAGGCCATCAAGAGGTTCGCAATAAGAAAATAATAACTCTAGACATTAAGTCAATTTTAACAATAGTGTTCATTTATTATAATAAAACTAGCTCTTGTCCGCGGATTCGCTTGTAAAAAAATTGAATTTTACAGAAAGGTACAAAGTTCCACCCCCCATTTTAGGGAAGTGGTGGCTTAGAAAGAGATAAAAGCTTATATCAGTCTGCTGCATCCCTTCGACAATCTCTACTTAAATAATCACGTCAATCAGGTAGTCAAAAAAGAAAATTCGCTACATCGTAATTTAGGAAAAGTACGGTGGCCAGAAGTTTATCCACTGACGTAAAAAAGAGTGAAGTGTGAGTAAAGTGTAATCGATGTTTAAAAACAAAATCAATAAAAATTCCATAGCTTTTACAACAACAATCACGCACGACATCGATCGATGTCTTTCATACTGCAATGTAATGTCGCAACCGAACTTGCTGCCAAAAATGGAGAGGTACATGCGTACACGCACGTAGCCGACGCTGTTAATGAGGGTGTTTTAAGAGATTCCAAGGACGTTTGGACGTAAACGCAAAAAGTGGCGTTTAAGTTAACATTCGGTTATGGTTTGAGTGAACATTATGTGTTGTAAGTTGGGATATTGCTTTCCGGTTACGTAGACTTTTTAAGATGCGTTAGACTTGAATGGTATTGTTCAACTACGAATTTTAAATATTATTGTTCTTACTACGATGTTTCGGTCGATAGCTCTTCGTAACTATGATGTTAGCCGAAGAAATGTAGGCTGCCAAATATACCTACTGTATTTATAAGTAGGTGTTATATAAAAAACTGTGACAAAATGCAATATTCAGTTATTGATGATTATTTTGGTAGAGAAACTAAAAACTACTACTAACTATTTTAAAAACGAAATCAGGTCGAATTCCACTAATATCCTTTGAAAACCTTTATTTTAATACACTACCTTGATTCTTAAAACCATGTTTTATAAAAACAAATCAAAGGTTCGATAATATAACAGCATTGTTTAAAATTAAAAGTGGAAATGAGTGCAACCCCTGAAGCATAAATATGGATATTTTGGAAATGCGGAAATGCATTTTTTACTTCCTTAGGAATAAAGGAAGTCAAAGTTATTGACGTATTCAAACCTGTATATAACATTACTACTTAATAAGACTTATAATAAACAAAAACAAGGCTACTCTCATATGTAAGATACAAAAATTAGAGCAGATGTCTTTTCCCAAAGATCTAAAAATTTACTTGCAACCTGTAACTATTAGTACCCATGTGTTGCACCCGTTGCACCAAATAATCTATGTTTAAAATAAACAAATTTAAGTCGATTAACTACCGTAAAAAGTTAATAATAGTATTAAAAAAGTAAAACATGCATTTATAGCATTAGAAACGAAGTTTCTCTATTACAAAATTTTGAAAATATTACCAGAATTTAACTGAGCATTTTATGGCTACATATTTTATATTTATTTTGCAAGACATGATCGACCAATATTATTTTACCCGTATTTGTTTATTATTTCATTTCACAATGTATACCTACACGTACAATAACAAAATAATGGTTTACTCACAGTCAATTAATTACAATAAAAATGCCTTCATTTATATTATAATTAACTTAAAAACACAACTTAGACAATATATTTTAATTTCTGCTATCAAAAATAATCTCATTAAAATATCAAAAAAGGCATTGAACTACTTAAATTATTTAAAAAATCATCCTGCAAATGTTGCACAATTACAAACTGCAAGGATTGTTTCCTGCTGCACTTTCAAAACCTTGAATTTCGTAGCTAAAAATATTAAGTATATTTTACTAGCATATCTACTAAAAGTTATAGCTTAAAATTGGGCCAAGATCTAGCGAGTAATCGTGGAAAGATTTCAATCATCATAAACATTATGAGTATTGCCCTATTACCTACATAATTTGCAAATTGTACCTCATTACTTAATATAAAGTAGTGCAGGGAAACATTGCAAAAGATACTAACGCAAAATTTAACATTTTTGGCATATTTGGATGATGATTTTAATTATTGATGATATGGATTTGTAAACAATATTTCTGAAATACAGATACAAGAGAGTTTTCTTTTCTTTGTAATTTAGGTTTACCTAAATATTATGAAATAAAAGCAATGTTCAAAATCTAGAATCTATAAAATATTTCCACACAGATAGCGAAACTGATAATCTGGGGCTTTAAATGCATCTATGATCCTGTGACTTTAGTGCATGCCAAGACTTGCAAAACCTGTGAACCCAATCAATTTCAAAACACAAACCAAATCCCCCACAAAACTTACGTTTCTTCAACATCTTTCAAATTAACATATCAATGAGCACCTTCACCAGTCCAACTGGAAACCCCGAATGAAGAAATCCTCAAAGTCCAGTGGACAAACGAGCATCGGACCCATTAACATTGACCCTCTGGTCTTGCACAACGAGTAACCGACGCAAACTCAGGCGCAGTCTTGTTTGGTTCTCGAGCGGAGTGCGCGTTGCATCCTAGTATTGCCGTATCCTAAGTGACGTGATAACAGTGTTTTACTAACTGTGACCAAAGTTTCGTTTGTCCAGGTAATTGTGACAGTAACATGGTGTTATTTCGTGAGCGTTCGGCTGGAACCGCACGGCGCACCTTTTGATTGATAAACAGCTAAGTGGCTACGAATGTATCGATTTAGAAAGATATGGTCGTAAAATTGAAGCTGTTAAAGCTACAAATTCCTATGGTGCAACTCTATACTTAGATATAATCGTCATTGCATAAAATACTTCATCCTTGTGAAATAACCCCATATTTTTTCTGTTTTTCGGGTCTGTATCCCATTTTATATTAATCGTTTCGTGAGACAAAAAAACATTCCAAATTTCTCACAATTAGACCTCCTCTCACCGTTTAAAATAAAAGAAACTCAAACATTCTTAAAAATGCCGAAATGCAAGATACCTATTGATCTAAAGAAGCTTTTCAAATTATAGTATTGTAGCAATGGTTCCTTACAAATAGATAAATAAACGAAGATTCGACATAACCTAGATGCTTAGTAAAAGATTCACACCATACAGTAATGTACTTTACAAAACAAAGGTAACCGCAGCTTAGGTAAGACATGCTCTTACCTACATTCCAGTGTCTACTCTATGGAGTAGTGGTACAGAGAAATGCTAGTCACATAACATTTACAAACGGCGCGACACACAGTGCATCCTATACAAATACAGTAAATCGTAATTCTACTACTAATCAAAACGTCATACGGCCGCCCATGTTATACTGTCTATGACGCTTTCACTGGAACGGTTAAAAACTTAGTAGTATAAAATATCTTAGGCTAATTATTTCACTCATTACTAGAATATCCATTGCGTATCTTTTCTTCATTGTATTCAGTTATAAAACAAGCGTGTATTTCGAATAACATACGTTCCAAAATACATCTTTTGGATTTATCAACTCTGTACAATATTAGTGTTATTCGGGATCCAAAATAGCAAACCGTGCAAAGATGTGGCAAAGCCAGAAAGGAAATATTAGCTAAAAAAAGACGAAATTCTACGAGGTCATATGTGAAATTGAGTAATAGAATCATTCGACCTTCGTGATTGGAAAGATTTTATGTGAAAGAATAATTTTGAATAACATTGATTCAATGAAGATAACTTTTTTTTTTGTTAGCCACTGCTGGGCAAGGCTTCCCCCGCGACTTTCCATTTAACATAAGATAACTAAAGATATTAAAATCTATGAATAAATAAAATCTTGCATCTTTAAGTTATCACAATAATGTCTTCATTAAAAATAAAAAAATAGAAAATTGTCACAAGATAATGTTGACCTTACAATCATAATAATAGCTGTGGACCTATGGTAAAGTTACGAAACTGAATTATTGATACGTTCGTTACTGACTAAGTAGGTATCTATCGAGATAAAAAAATGGCGAAAGATTTTGAATGACCTTGATTTTGGAGCCACGCTGTTTTGTAACGCACAAATTGTAGACACCTAAGTAAAGTACGTAGTGAAAATTAAAATCGGGAGCTTTTTAGGTAACCACTTTTTATGTAAGAACACCACTGTTTTTCCTAAAATCTTTCCTTCTTATTACAAAAACAAGTTTTAAAGAAGAAGAAAGTGCTAGGATTAAAATATTTTTTTGACTTTTGTCCTTTTTGTGATATTCGTTCGGAAAAGATACTTCTTTGGCTAAATTTAAGTAAATCTTGTATTTTTTTTGGATATTAAGAAGAGCGTACTAGTATTAGAATTTACAAAACTTTTAAATAAAGTATTGGACTTTAAGTAAAAGTGATAAAATATAAAGAGGTCAAATATGTTCCGGTGCAATTAAACCGCAAATACATAAAGTTCCGGATCCTAAACGTAAAACCGGTTTTACTGTAATCGCTCAAGTTAACTGTGTCAGATCAAAACCCTTTAAGGAAACCAACTTCCAGCTAGTTGTAGTAACGGCCGTTAAAGATCTTTTATCGTTCCGTCTTCTTCTGATTTTTCGAAAACGAATAGTGACAACTATATATATATATATAATGGAGATTAAGTATTAATGTATTTTTCTGCTGAAAGACACAAAACTTGAAATCCCCTTATTACAAAACGAGTTTTATTTATATTCCTAGAATAATCTTAGATACGTAAATGACGTTTCGGCTATAAACCAAAACGTCAAAAATTGGCATTTGTCCTAGAACTATTTGGTCTAATTGGTAACTAATTGGAACAGGTGGAACAGGTAATAGGAAAACAGGTCAGTTGAATTCTAGAAACCCATTCTTAACAAACTTTTGCGTTTTAATTGCAGAGTAGTAATGTCCTCTAATGATGTACCTAGAAATTACTCAGGACAAAAACCGTTTATGCCATAACTATTGTGTAATGAGCTAACACCATGCTTCATTAGAGATGGCTGTATGATTCGTCGTTGAACTGTGTAAAACGAAAATAAATGATATGTCCAATTAGTAAAGAAGAATTAATATCAATCTTTAGAAATGACCTCAAAATCCCCTTCTTCGTAATTTTGATGCTCTATATTTATTTATTTATGTATTTTACAAGGTGAAAATGTGTATTCAATATTTTTAATAGCCTAAAAGATGGTCCAAAAATAATACCTTTTCTTAAATGTAGACATCATCGCTATTAGGTACATAGATGAAATAAGAAAACATAGACGTGTCGTATCAGGTGCTTAAACAGACGGCGAACAGATCAGAGTGACGTAGACTCCACCGTCAGGAATAACGCTCTTAACTATAAAGAAAAACTAATCTAAAAGTAAACCCAAACACTATTTAAACGCAAGTTAGCATAAAATCAATTTCAAATTAATAAGCAGATATCAAATCAATTTTATACTACTTTTTATTATATTAAGCATAAATAATTTAAATATGATCCATGTAATTCGCGTGAAAGAGCAAAATACAATACAATACTACAGTTATTAAAAAAGAAGTTAATCGCGAAATACTGTGCCAATTTGGTTATTCAATAGCGAGTGGCCAGAGGCATTTTTTTTTGTTTTTTTATACGTCAACCAGAGTGATAGTAGAGGGGCCTGTAATGTTGCATTTTGGTCATGCTATTTACACAAGCAATGAGTGTTTATACTATAGCACAAGGTCTTTGCAACTTTTTATTATTTCATTAATGTAATAGCATTCATGAATCAAAAATGAAATCAATCAGATTACAATGAATATCTTCTTAAAAATACCTATAATCTTAATAAATGTTTCAAATAATTATTATATTTCCTCTTTACATATTTATCCACACAAAAAAGAGTTGTATTTTAATGTAAAAAAACTATTTTGAAGACAATGTTGTGTTCTTATACCTTATGAGATACGTTCGTAATATAAAGTCAAGTCGATCGAATGTAGCAATAATCAGATGTGATCGTAGGAGTAACCTACTTCCCACTATTTGAATGGATGAGTAATTATATCGCTAGCTAAAACTGGGTATCCATTATGTACAGTACCCGGCAGTAGATAATGAACATGTACAGAAATATATCCATCTCTATCTATCATATTTCACATGTATACCTCAGATTGAGACAGTGATAATAACTGACGTGTAAAATTAACGGCAGCGTATTATACGCATGTATGAATGTCTGGATTTGACATATTATGGGACAGACAGTTTCTGAATTTATTTTTAAATTATTAAGATATTTTTTTAACACGTAAACGTTGTAAATGTAAAACAACATACGAATCAGGTCACTAAACTTCAATATTACAAAAGCTCAAAGCAAATTTAATTTCTTATGTTACAGTCAATTTTATTGCAAAACTATATTAGCAAATATCTACCTACACTTAACACTAATCATAAAAATCTGCATAACTTATTGTAATGTTATTTATCGAAGACCGAAAAGACTACGGGTTGTAAAAGTGAAATAAGTTTTAATTTAAAAACTTCAATGTGCTAAACAGGAGATTATGGTTTCTTTTTTTTACACATTTCAGGTTCTGAAAATGCAAGACTGACCACAATACCATGGGGGTCGTAACCGCAGTGACTGCGGCGACAAAGTCCGCCCTGACTATCGCAGGGATCGGCAAACTGACCTTCATCCCCATCATGCTGGCAGCCATGGCGTACTTCAACTACGAATTGTTGGACCCTGAAAGCAGACCCTTCAACCAGAAATATCTTCGAGAGCAATACGACTTCGTTATAGTCGGAGGAGGATCCGCGGGAGGTGTCTTAGCTAACAGACTATCGGAAATTGAAGGATGGAACGTCTTGCTTCTGGAGGCTGGTGGTCACGAAACTGATATCAGTGATGTGCCACTTCTGTCTCTATATCTGCATAAAAGCAGATTGGACTGGAAATATCGGTAAGTAATTTTTGCCCCGTGCATAAATGAACGTATTAGATTAAACAAGAGAGTAAATTGGATAGTGTTATCAACTGTTTATATCAATTTATAAAAAAAAAGAGTTTCTTTCAACCTTTACGTATCTAAACTTAATCATGTGGCTTCCACAATAATGCAATAGTTTTATCTAACTATACATATAATTGGTGTAATTTCAGGACTCAGGCACAGGACTCAGCCTGCCAAGCTATGATTGACAAGCGCTGCAGTTGGACCAAAGGGAAAGTACTCGGCGGATCTTCCGTACTCAATACTATGCTCTACATCAGAGGAAACCGACGGGACTTTGACCAATGGGAATCTTTCGGGAATCCTGGATGGGGCTACGATGATGTCCTGCCTTATTTCAAGAAATCGCAAGATCAGCGAAATCCTTTCCTTGCAAATAACAAATATCATAGCACAGGTAAAGACCACTAACCAACTCATGTTTTGTGTATCAAATGACACCATAATTAAATGTAATAAAATGTGTTTTTCAAAATTTCAGGTGGGTACTTAACTGTTCAAGACGCTCCATACAACACACCCATCGGCGCCGCTTTTCTGCAAGCCGGAGAAGAAATGGGCTACGAAATCTTGGACGTCAACGGCGAAAAACAGACCGGCTATGCCTGGTATCAGTTCACGATGAGAAGAGGCACGCGATGTTCAGTCGCTAAAGCCTTTCTCCGACCAGTCAGACTTCGCCAAAACCTTCATGTCGCACTATTCTCCCACGTCACTAAAGTTTTGATAGATAAAGATGATAAAAGAGCTTATGGAGTTGAATTCTTCAGAGATGGTCAGAAGCAAGTAGTGTACGCCAAGCAAGAGGTCATTTTATCAGCTGGAGCTATTGGATCTCCACAACTTCTGATGTTATCTGGAGTAGGACCTGCCAAACATCTGGAGGAAGTCGGTGTAGATGTAATACACGACTCTCCTGGTGTCGGTAGAAACTTACAAGATCATATTGCTATCGGCGGTCTGGTTTTCAGGATAGACTATCCTGTCAGTTTGGTTATGAATAGGCTTGTTAACATTAATTCAGCTCTACGTTATGCTATAACTGAAGATGGACCTTTGACCTCGAGTGTCGGATTAGAAGTGGTTGCATTCATAAATACTAAATACGCTAATGCGTCAGATGACTGGCCCGATATAGAGTTTATGATGACGTCAGCGTCAACGCCCTCAGACGGAGGTACTCAAGTAAAAAGAGCTCACGGTCTCACAGACGAGTTTTACAATGAAGTTTTTGGAGAGATTAGTAACACTGATGTATTCGGGATATTCCCTATGATGCTCCGGCCAAAGAGTAGAGGCTTTATCAAATTACGTTCCAATAACCCAATGGACTATCCTATTATGGTTCACAACTATCTTACACATCCCGACGACGTCGGAGTTTTGAGAGAAGGTGTGAAGGCAGCAGTGGCCGTTGCTGAGACGAAAGCTATGAAAAGATTAGGAGCTAGATTTCATGACAAGCCTCTACCAAATTGCAGACATCTACCTCTTTACACTGATGACTACTGGGACTGTCTCATTCGTCAATACACTATGACGATCTACCATGTATCGTGTACAGCTAAGATGGGACCTGCGAGTGACCCTATGGCCGTAGTAGACCCTCGACTAAAAGTGTATGGTATAGAAGGATTACGTGTTGTGGACGCTAGTATTATGCCTACTATAACTAACGGCAATATTAACGCTCCAGTCATAATGATTGCGGAGAAAGCAGCGGATATGATCAAACAAGACTGGATGGCGAAATCACCGAAAAGACCACGAAGGACGCTAAAATGTACTCAAATGGACGAACTGAATCGACTGTTGAAAACAAACAAGAAAAATTTGCTGTGTAAAGTACAAAGATGACGATGCTGTGTGAATGTTTAGTGAAATTTTAAGGCCATAACTTAGGTAATAGTTACGATACCAAAACGAAGAATAACATGAATCACAAGGATCCAATAACATAGAGAGAACCGTTGATATATGAACGAGATGTTTGATTGAAGAGAGACAACAAGGG
The DNA here is from genome assembly GCA_947563765.1 of Anarsia innoxiella. Classification (NCBI taxonomy): domain Eukaryota; kingdom Metazoa; phylum Arthropoda; class Insecta; order Lepidoptera; family Gelechiidae; genus Anarsia; species Anarsia innoxiella. The sequence goes on along the minus strand of OX387410.1, from coordinate 3,471,757 downwards.
TACAACAAAAGCTACTCGTAATATTATTAAAATTACCCACAAATCATAATTCATTGTTTATAACAGTTTTTTACTTACCTTGAAATCACAAGTACTAAGACAATTTTTCACTATGTTTAGTGAGGGGTCAATAGTTAGTAATTATTTTGATACCGTTATTTTCTAGTCTCAAAACTCAATGTACGTATTGTAAGTTAGTGTTTCAATTGTTTACAAACATTAATTATTAGTGTTTTGTTAAATTGTATATAATATCCGGAGGTTATTACTGGAATAAATGTAAATATATAAAATAATTTGTGTGTGATCTTTTTTGCTTAATTAAATGAGATAATAGACAACTGTTTTTTTTTCTAAGAGCATCGAAATAAGACTAATGATTTATTGAAAAACAATGATATATCTTTTAAGTGAGTTCTTTTTATTCATGACCAGAAACTTGGGTTGCGATGCGAGCCAGTTGCAGATAGTCATTCAAAGCTAACGCTCTGTCAAAACTGGATAATTAAAACTAAATTAACAGTATTTTATGCGACTTAGTTTAAGACTAATCCAACACAAGTATTTTATACAACAATCATAAGACCACATTACAACTATAAGCTGTTTAATCTGAAGGAGAAGCGTGATAGTATGTAATATAATAAGTAAGGCTTATTACTAGATTCGCCACATAATCTCGATATATGATTATAGTATCGTATTGCGGATAACGATGTACCTAGAAATTACTCAGGACAAAAAGCGTTTATGCCAAAACTATCGTGTAATGAATGAGCTTACACCATGCTTCATTAGAGATGGCTGTATGATTCGCCTTTAAACTATGTAAAAAGAAAATAAATGTTATGTACCTACAATAAGAAAAGAAGAATTAATATCAATCTTTAGAAGTGACGTCAAAATCCCCTTCTCCGCAACTTTGATGCTCTATATCTTTGTATTTATTTAGTATTTGATTAGGTGAAAAACGTGTTGCCAATATTTTTAATAGCCTAAAAGATGGTCTAAAAATAATACCTTTTCTTAAATGTAGTAATCATCCCTATTACATAGATGCAATAAGAAAACATAGATGTGTCGTATCAGGTGCTCAAACTCCACCGTCAGGAATAACGCTCTTAACTATAAAGAAAAACTAATCTAAAAGTAAAGCCAAACAATATTTAAACGCAAGTTAGCATAAAATCAATTTCAAATTAATAAGCAGATATCAAATCAATTTTATACTACATTTTATTATATTAAGCATAAATAATTTAAATATGATCCATGTAATTCGCGTGAAAGAGCAAAATACAATACAATACTACAGTTATTAAAAAAGAAGTTAATCGCGAAATTCTGTGCCAATTTGGTTATTCAATAGCGAGTGGTCAGAGGCATTTTTTTTTGTATACGTCAACCAGAGTGATAGTAGAGGGGCCTGTAATGTTGCATTTTGGTCATGCTATTTAAAATCAACGACCGCGTATTGTACACATGTATGAGTGTCTGGATTTGACATATTATGGGACAGACAGTTTCTGAATTTATTTTTGAATTATTAAGATATTTTTTATACATTAACGTTGTAAATGTAAAACAACATACGAATCAGGTCACTAAACTTCAATATTGCAAAAGCTCAAAGCAAATAAACAAGTCACTTTATTGTTCAAACTTTAAGCAAGAAATGTTTGTTATTTCTCAAAGCAATCTATTTGTTGTACGCGACAATGTAATAAAACCAAATACGTAGAGACAGTACAAAAACCTGGAAGTAACTATTGCGCCATGTTTTATACAAACTGTTCTCTGGCAATACAACTTTCTATGTATGACATATGTAATGATCTTTTAGTTCAAAAGCAATTGCAATGAGCAGATTCCATTTCTGCATAATATTGCATGCACATAAATATAAAAGTAATCCCATAAAATGCACTTCATGTGCATGTCAATAAAAATCATTTAATCAAAGATAATTTCAATGAAGAACCATTCTGAAATTGGGAAATTCTTCTAAAATAATTACAGGATAAAAAGGAAATGTAGAAGGCCGTTAGGACAGGCGCAACATAATTCTAGATTCTAAACCAACCGGAAAATAAATCACAAATTGCCATTCGCAACACTATTATTGCAATATGATAGAAAATGTTATGGTGCTACTAACCTTGACTACACCCAAGATCCAGTCACAAACTACTTTTACTGATAGAGACGTGCTCCAGGTTGCACTTTCTTATGTTACGGTCAATTTTATTGCAAAACTATATTAGCAAATATCTACACATTACACTTATCATAAAAATCTGCATAACTTATTGTAATGTTATTTATCGAAGATCGAAAAGACTACGGGTTGTAAAATTTAAATAAGTTTTAATGTACAAACTTCAATGTGCTAAACAGGAGACTATAGTTTCCTTTTTTTACACATTTCAGCTTCTGAAAATGCAAGACTGACCACAACACCATGGAGGCCGCAACCGCAGTGACTGCGGCGACCGCGTCCGCCCTGACTATCGCAGGGATCGGCAGGCTGAGCTTCATCCCCCTCATGCTGGCAGCCATAGCGTACTTCAACTACGAACTGTTGGACCCTGAAAGCAGACTCCTCAACCAGAGATATCTTCGAGAGCAATACGACTTCATTATAGTCGGAGGAGGATCCGCGGGAGGTGTCTTAGCTAACAGACTATCGGAAATTGAAGGATGGAACGTCTTGCTTCTGGAGGCTGGTGGTCACGAAACTGATATCAGTGATGTGCCACTTCTGTCTCTATATTTACATAAAAGCAGATTGGACTGGAAATATCGGTAAGTAATTTGTAGCCCCGTGCATAAATGAACGTATTAGATTAAACAAGAGAGTAAATTCAATATTGTTATCAATTGTTTATATCAATTTATTTTTAAAAAAAAGTTTCTTTCAACCTTTACGTATCTAAACTTAATCATGTGACTTCCAAAATAATGCAATATTATAGTTTTATCTAACTATATAATTGGTGTAATTTCAGGACTGAGGCACAGGACTCAGCCTGCCAAGCTATGATTGACAAGCGCTGCAGTTGGACTAAAGGGAAAGTACTCGGCGGATCTTCCGTAATTAATACTATGCTCTACATCAGAGGAAACCGACGGGACTTTGACCAATGGGAATCTTTCGGGAATCCTGGATGGGGCTACGATGACGTCCTGCCTTATTTCAAGAAATCGCAAGATCAGCGAAATCCTTTCCTTGCAAATAATAAATATCATAGCACGGGTAAAGACCACTAACCAACTCATGTGTTGTGTATCAAATGACATGATAACTAAATGTAATAAAATGTGTTTTTCAAAATTTCAGGTGGGTACTTAACTGTTCAAGACGCTCCATACAACACACCCATCGGCGCCGCTTTTCTGCAAGCCGGAGAAGAAATGGGCTACGAAATCTTGGACATCAATGGCGAAAAACAGACCGGCTATGCCTGGTATCAGTTCACGATGAGAAGAGGCACGCGATGTTCAGTCGCTAAAGCCTTTCTCCGACCAGTCAGAATTCGCCAAAACCTTCATGTCGCACTATTCTCCCATGTCACTAAAGTTTTGATAGATAAAGATGATAAAAGAGCTTATGGAGTTGAATTCTTCAGAGATGGTCAGAAGCAAGTAGTGTACGCCAAGCAAGAGGTCATTTTATCAGCTGGAGCTATTGGATCTCCACAACTTCTGATGTTATCTGGAGTAGGACCTGCCAAACATCTGGAGGAAGTCGGTGTAGATGTAATACACGACTCTCCTGGTGTCGGTAGAAACTTACAAGATCATATTGCTATCGGCGGTCTGGTTTTCAGGATAGACTATCCTGTCAGTTTGGTTATGAATAGGCTTGTTAACATTAATTCAGCTCTACGTTATGCTATAACTGAAGATGGACCTTTGACCTCGAGTGTCGGATTAGAAGTGGGTGCATTCATAAATACTAAATACGCTAATGCGTCAGATGACTGGCCCGATATAGAGTTTATGATGACGTCAGCGTCAACGCCCTCAGACGGAGGTACTCAAGCAAAAAGAGCTCACGGTCTCACAGACGAGTTTTACAATGAAGTTTTTGGAGAGATTAGTAACACTGATGTATTCGGGATATTCCCTATGATGCTCCGGCCAAAGAGTAAAGGCTTTATCAAATTACGTTCCAATAACCCAATGGACTATCCTATTATGGTTCACAACTATCTTACACATCCCGACGACGTCGGAGTTTTGAGAGAAGGTGTGAAGGCAGCAGTGGCCGTTGCTGATACGAAAGCTATGAAAAGGTTAGGAGCTAGATTTCATGACAAGCCTCTACCAAATTGCAAACATCTACCTCTTTACACTGATGACTACTGGGACTGTTTCATTCGTCAATACACTATGACGATCTACCATGTATCGTGTACAGCTAAGATGGGACCTGCGAGTGACCCTATGGCCGTAGTAGACCCTCGACTAAAAGTGTATGGTATAGAAGGATTACGTGTTGTGGACGCTAGTATTATGCCTACTATAACTAACGGCAATATTAACGCTCCAGTCATAATGATTGCGGAGAAAGCAGCGGATATGATCAAACAAGACTGCATGGCGAAATCACCGAAAAGACCACGAAGGACACTAAAATGTACTCAAATGGACGAACTGAATCGACTGTTGAAAACAAACAAGAAAAATTTGCTGTGTAAAGTACAAAGATGACGATGCTGTGTGAATGTTTAGTGAAATTTTAAGGCCATAACTTAGGTAATAGTAACGATACCAAATCGAAGAATAACATGAATCACAAGGATCCAATAACATAAAAAGAATCGTTGATATATGAACGAGATGTTTGATTGAAGAGAGACAACAAGGGTAGGTAGCTACTTGTAATACAATTAAAAATTTATTCATAAACGATTTTTTTTATTTTGAAGAGAGACAACAAGGGTAGGTAGCTACTTGTAATACAATTAAAAATTTATTCATAAACGATTTTTTTTATTTTCCGAAAGTATATCACTTTTGGCAATTATTCAAAATACTATCGTTTTATAATATTTTTCTCTATCGATTGACGTTAGTTTCATCAGTGGCCGCCAACTTTTTTTTCCATACTAGCTCGAATAAGGGATGTTTAGCCTAAGTGATACCGAAAATTTTTATTATACCAATTAGGTTGGATGCTCTTTACAGTATTTTATGCGACTCAGTTTAAGACTAACCCAACACAAGTATTTTATACGGCAATCATAAGACCACATTACAACTACAAGCTGTTTAATCTGAAGGAGGAGCGTGATAGTAAGTAATATAATAAGTAAGGCTTATTACTAGATTCGCCACATAATCTCGATATATGATTATGGTATCGTATTGCGAATATTGCGATATATTTACCTATGTACCTACTTATTTACCGTAGAGGTTCGCATGGCAGGTATATTCGTGGTGCATTGCAAAAGTGAAAGTGAAGCAGCGCCATCTATACAGATTACTTTGTACTTTTATAAAGAAATATATTCCACGTTGACGCCACCTGTCTTGGATCAATCATATTTTAGATTGATCTTCGTGAATTTCTGTATGAATGTAACAGATGGCGGCTTTCAAGCTTTACACGTATGGGATTTATTTATTTATTTATTTATTTATTTATTTATTTATTTATTACAGCCAAAAAACACCACCATTACGGGAGACTATCCCAAATCGATGGTATTACTTATATTGCTAGATATACTTTTACACAAAAAAAAAAAAATGAAAAAAACACTAAAAATTAACTTAATACCTAATTGAGATTATAAAAAAAAACAATATTTTATAACAAAAATAAAAATCAAACATTTACAATAGTAACAATCATAGGTATGTAACCCAAAATACTAACTTAAAAATACTATAGCTCGCATAAATAAGACAAAGTGGTTTTAGTGAATTGTGTCAAGGTGCAATGGAACAAATCTATTTCTTTGGAAACTGCGTTAAGAATACGGATAGCTGATGGGACTGGCGCATGTTTAAGGAGGTTGGTTCTGTGTGTCTGTGGGACCAACGCGTTGTCCCGCGGCTCTCTTCTTAATCTAGTGTTTGGCAACCGGATATTTTATTAGAGCTATTTTGTAGAGTTTAAATACAAACAAGTCATCTCTACTTCATATGTATTGTTATTTTCATGAATTTAATGCTTTTAGAGTTCCTCTTTAGTTGTAAATAAAGGTCATTCAAGTTCTATTAAAACTATAGTTGACTCATTAAAAAGACCATTACTGCTAGGGAAGTAATTTCATTTAATTTTCTAGTAGACAAGGTATATTGTCCAAAATAAAAAAAAGGCTAAGAGAATAATACAGAACATTGGGATAAGTACATAACCATTTCATCATTATAATAAAGAAATGAATTGCCCGGTATACCATCGACAAAGAGGAAGAGGGTCATAAAACTGCACCTCATTGCATAATATCGGATGCATTTGCAACAATGACCAGCAAACTGATGACTCATCTTTTATCATCACAGAGGCCACATCTCTCGACTTTAGTTACGTAATATAAGTAATACTTTAATCTGTTACTTACTTCCATTTTTAGTCGCATAATCTTAACTGCTTACACTCAGAGACTACCTACTTAAATCTTACATTTTATTTATTAGTAGTAGGTTCCACGTATAAGAGACCTGAATTTATTTGTTTTGTAGCTGATGGTAGATAGATTCTGAGAGGATATTTTGAGAGCAGAGCGTTTTTTAAGACAATAAAGGCTCAAAAAGCTTCGCGTCCGCGATCAGGATATTTAAAAGATTGATAATTATGATAACAACGATATTTTTTTGTCTTATAGTTTCGTCTTTTACATCTGCAACTTTAAAACAAAGACAGACTGATGTAAAACAAACGAAGTATTCAAAACTGACCATTAAAGCGTCCCAAATGACCACAATCGTGTCCCAGTAGACTTATTTGAATATGAACATCTATAAAGTCACACCTTTTCCCATAAAAAGATGTTTCTTAAGTGTCAATGAACTATGAATCCATGAATTAAATAATCAAAAGAATATACATAATTATAGAATTTTTTAATTAAGCGTTTTACAATTCACGAGTAAGTAATTAGCATTTTTGAAACGTTCTGCATTACAGAATCCTACTAATATTATAAATGTCAATGCTTGTGACGATGGATGGATGGATATTTGTTACTCTTTCACGCAAAAACTACTGAACAGATATTGATGAAAATTAGCCATATTGTAGCTTTTATATCAGTATAACACATAGGCTATATTATTTTTAGATATCACATTTTTTTCCAAGATATGACCGTAAATATGTAGGAAGTCGCGGGCAGTCTCTAGTCTTATCTAAACTTCGCGAGTGTAGAAAAGGAAGTAACTTGAGGAAAAGACTTGACACGAGATTACGTTTTAGCGCGCAATTTTCCGATGCTGATTAAAAATGCAAGTCATTATCAAATAAAATGTAGCGTCATACAGTACAATAGGAGTTATCGAATCTCTTTGACACAGCTGAAGGTCACTTCCTCAGATGTGTTACAAGATATATAGGTAAGTGGGTGCGTACATGCAATAGAATTGTAAATTATGTATTTTGTAATACGGAATGTTGAATATTATGTTTACTATTTGCATAACTTTTTGGTCGGTAGTGTTCGCTATGGTGATTGGTGATAGTCAATGCGCCTGAAGCTTGGGTTTACGTGTATAATGCGTAGGTTGTTTTTCCAAAAGGGTTAGTACATCCAAGTTGAATTTGAACCATCGATATCAAAAACTAGTAAACACTTCTATACGTAAAGTATGCTGTTTTTCGAGCTTTAGAGTTTTTAAATAGATATAAACACATTTTGCGCACACTCTATGATATCAAATGCATTTTTCCATCATTGTTGTTCAGCACATTTGTCTGACCGGACGTCAATACACGTTAACGTCACGTAATTAGGTACCTACAATAAATTGGTACTATGTCTTAAGCTTCTCATTCAAATCCTGTAATAACTTAAGTATATTATTTCTAGACAACGAGTAACTATTATGAAATCACCTATAACCTATCCTACCTACATGACTTGTAAGAAAGAAAACGTAATTCTAAAAGGTGTGACTTTAGACATTTCTATTTTACGACTTTTTTTTAAGATGGCCGACTTATTACACACGCGTATTTTAATATGGCACAAAATACATTGTAACAATGATTTTTTTAACAATTAAACATTGCAAAAGCATAATGATTTAGCAAAAACGTAATATGAACGAGATTAAAAAACCTTTTACTTTTAATAACAGATTATTTTTAAGTAGGTAGGTAAGCCTTAATCGGGTTATGAATTATGTAAAAAACGGGTAAGTAAATATTATAGCTAGATAATATTAATTCAACATATTAATGTCAAGAAATAAATCTAGACACTGAATAAACTGCGGCAATGTTTGGTAACAGGGTTTTAAAATGATGCACCATGCATATAACTACTTAAAGTACCATTAATCACCTGTCACTAACTTAGGGATTTATATTTATTTAAGTAGGCACCTACATATTTTTTTATCAAATTCGAAATTCGAATTCGAATACTTATATCATAGTAATCATTATCAAATAATAACCAATAATCAATTTTAAAACAAAAATAGGTATGTAAGTTGTTTTCCATACACATAAACATGTCTGTTACGTCTGTTTACCATCAGGATAGACAGACACTTGTTATAATGCCAATTCACTTGGGTTTTGAAGTTATGATTTGTAGTGACATCATTTTAAATTACCTACTTGATTATTAACATGATAATGCTTTCGGTATCGTTACAACAACATCTAGACACCTACCGACTATTATTTACTGTTAGATAGTTATCAAGCAAAAACTATGAAAGTAGGCATAAAACACACTTCCTACAATGTAAGAACAAGATTCTAAATGCGCACAAAAAGTCCTCGGACCACTTGTTACAAAATTATGTAGGTAATATAACGTAGATCTCACATGAAAGATTGCCTAATAACTAGCATTGTTTAGATTGTTACTGGCTGTATGGTCAGTCAAGAATAAGTGTTGCTTTTCACTTCATAACAATATACTTGACCTAACGTTGCTTCAAGTTGCTTCTGCCTAATGTTTGCCATAGTATGGACTATGGAAGTTACGAGTAGCTCAGCTATTTCTAACAGACTTCAAACTTACAATAAACGACAACAAAGAGAGATGGTTCTCAATAAGGCCAATTTCTTAAAATTTTGTCAACGGAGTCGAAAATTAGCATAGCATAGACATGGATAAATACGAAGACATAGAGCATACGTAAAAGTTTAAAAATAGAACATTATCGTGACGAGATTAAATAGAAAGATAGGCATGCTAATTTAAAGCAGTTACCGAAACCGACTCGTCTCGTACTAATTAATCCAACAATCTTCACAAAGTTCACACTCATGAAGGTACTTTCAATCTTAGTTAAATAAAGTTAATTTAATTAAGGATTTAATTTTTTTTAAATGACTTATTTGCAGACTCTAAATTAAAACAAGACAAAGGTAATTGTTGTCAAAATGGAAACACACAAACTACAAAACTGCAGACAGAAACGTTTAAATGAACCAAACAAAATAAAATCGATTAACAGCTAATAAATTAAAAGAACAAAACATAAACAGTTAAGAAAAAAAAAACAAAGGAACTCGAAAAATGTAGCAATAAATAAGTCAGCCAGCTTGTTTGTATGTACTACATCAAATTGCAATGCGAATGCTCGGTTGCACTGAATACAGTAATAAACAGCAATTAATAGAATATTGGCGCGAGCTAAGTGGATAATCACACCTATTAGCACTTGCAACTTACTATTATTGTGTTTACTCACACAATGTTACCTAGAGTTCACAAAGAATCCATCAAAGTTATCAAGAGCATATTGTTTAGCTTAGAATATTGTCGTTTTATACTTGTAGTACTTATCCCCCAAAAGGTATTTCTACGCTGTGAAGTTCTAATAGCTTATGTATTGCCATACATACCTGTGCGCCTATTTAATGTGTCTTTAATTAAATAACAGAACACATTTATTCTGGGAAATATCAAGAATAATAATAATTGTATATTATTATTCTTTTATTTATTCTTTATTTCTTCCAGCTCTATTTCCATTCCTTCGTCAGTGTTACGCTAATCCTAGTAATTTATATTTTAGCGGCCAGGAAATCTTATCACAAATGGGTGCTCAACAGGGCGATCCCTTAGGTCCTCTCATTTTTAGTCTAGCAATTAATAAAATTATTGTTTCTCTGAAAGCACCTCTAAACATTTGGTATCTGGATGACGGAACAATAGGTGGTCCGCCAGAAACCGTGCTGGCAGATGTTGAGGTCCTGATTCCTAAATTAAGGGAGATTGGATTGGTGGTAAACTCCGACAAATGCGAGATTTATCCGTGTGGTGGAGCGGCCGAGGCTGATTTGGGGGTTTTCCGGCAGTGTTTTGATGGTATTAAAACCTTGAATAAAACCTCGTTTACACTGTTAGGGTCCCCGATTTTTGAGGACGCTGTTCCTGCCACTTTAGAGTCTAAACGCCAGCTGCTTGTTCACGCCCACAGCCAATTGAGGTACCTTCCGGCCCACGTCGCTTTTACCCTTTTGCGGAGCTGCTTGTCCTTCCCGAAGATGATGTATGTTATGCGGACTACACCAACCTTTTTGTGTCGTGAAGCCGTAGCGCAGATAGATGACACCTTTAAGTCCACTTTGGAAGTAATAACAAACATCAGCTTTACGGACGAGCAGTGGCGGCAGGCATCTTTGCCGGTGCGACACGGGGGTCTAGGTGTGAGACGGGTGCAGGACATTGGTATACCGGCTTTCTTAGCCTCGTCGCATGGGGTCCTTGATCTAGTCGCTGATATTTTGTCCATTGATGGCGGCGATCTCGAGATTCCTTTCGTGCGGCAGGCTCTGGTTGCTTGGCCCGAAGTCTGTCCTAAGGCAACTCGTCCCAAAAACCCGTGTGTGCAGCGGCAATGGGATGACCTAAGTGCTGGTGCTGCTGCAGGGGTGCATCTTCGGGCGGCTTCTGGGGAGGATTTGGCACGGTACAGGGCTTCTGCCTGTCCGGAATCTGGCGCCTGGCTTCATGCCCTTCCTTCTCCTCATCTGGGCACCTTACTAGATGATGACTCCTTAAGAGTGGCTGTGGCCTTAAGAATAGGTTGTCATATCTACGAGCCACATTCTTGCAGATGTGGAGCGCTTGCGGATGCCAAAGGTCACCACGGACTCAGCTGTGGTCGTAGTGCAGGACGCTTTCCTAGACACCACATGCTAAACGACATAATCCGTCGAGCTTTGGTTTCTGCGGACATACCATGTTTGTTGGAGCCACCCGGTCTGAGCAGGACAGACGGCAAGAGGCCGGATGGGCTCACTTTGGTGCCCTGGGAGAGAGGTAGGTGCCTCCTGTGGGACGCCACCTGCGTGAGCACCTTCGCCACCTCGCATTTGGCACGCACTACTAGACATGCAGGTTCGGCTGCGGAGTGGGCTGCTGTGCAGAAGCATCGGAAGTACCAAAATTTGAAGACCAGCTATCACTTTGTGCCCTTTGCTGTCGAATGTTCGGGCGTGTGGTGTGTCGAGGCCAAGGCTTTCATAAAGGGGCTGGGGAGCCGCCTTAGGGATCGTAGTTCTGATCCCCGGGTCGAGTCTTTTTTGGTGCAACGTATTTCACTGGCCATTCAGCGTGGCAATGCTGCTAGCATTCTTGGCACTTTTCCACCAAATTTGACTCGAGATGGGGATATTTTTTTTTGATTGTGTGGCCTGATTTTGTGTATTTTTTCTATATTTATCATAATTTTAGTCATTATTTTTAAATTATAAGTCTTGTTAATTTAGTTATAAATAAATATTTTGTTATTGTATATTTGTTTATCCATTTCATATTTTAGTGCAGAAACAGAGTACTTAAGGAATGCTTCATCATCACTCTTAAAGAAATTTTCTCTTACGCCAGTGGAAATAAAGTTATCCATACTAACTTGCTATACTTAAAGCCCGACAAATTATCACCCAATATCCAAGCTCATTACACAACAAATAATTTCCGGAACAAGTAATTCTAGAAGTATGAAGTAGTAAAATGTAATCGTAGTAGTGTAGGAAGTAATCACTTAGTTTGTATGAAATCTCTCTACATCGTCGCCTAGACGCTGGCTACGGGCGCTCTCCCATCTATCACTTGGTTTACGCAGTAATCTAGGTTTTACTCGTAAGTGAATTCACCTAGCTAACAGAGGACGTTACAACTGGTTCATTCGTGTAGCACTTTCAATTTCAAACGTGTCGTATTTTCGAGTGACGGATAACCAATAAGTAAGTAGGTACATTGAGTAATACCTATATAAAATCCAATCCTATTGTCTGTATAAAACTCTTATACATAAGCGTTTAACTCACTGTCATGTAATTTAAGGATATGTTGCTCTATTTTATAAATTTTAATTCGCAAGAAAATAACAAATAAAACATAACGCTTAAAGTTCAAAATATGTAGACGTTTTCGAAGTAAGGAGTGCACCCTCGTTTTGTCCGTAAGTAAGCGACAGTGGACCACAAATCTGTCATTAAATTATCACAAAGAAAATCTAATCTACCTAAATAACGATCTGCCAATGCTCTCGAAAGTAAAACCCGCTATCATTAAGGGCCAAGTCCCTCGTTTTCTCCAAATGAAGTAATTACGGATTCGGTGCGAGTTCGGCAACGACAGTACTGGAGCATGATTTACTTTCACTCGGTCTCGGCTAGATTTGCGCGCGCGCCGCCACGTGCTGACTCGCTGCGACGAATAGCTTGAAAATAACGAAGATCTTACCTGAAAAGAAACAAGACGGTTAGAATATATATATTTTTTTTAAATATTAAATGTTACCCGTACCTGTGCCCGTACCATAATAAGGTAGGTACTACACAATTTTACCTACACGTATCGCAACTAAGAAAAAAACAAAAAAGATCCTTGCTCTCTTCTCAGTATTAACAAAATAATATTGGTATGTCTCAGAAAAAGAAAAGACCAAAGTTTGCAAAATACGCTACAAGACTAAGTTTAGTTAAATTATAAAACATCTTTACACCTTTATAACAAACACTACCATTGCTACACGGCACAATATTTTATAGATAAATAAATAACTGTGTTATACTATTCTCGTAGTATAATTAAGTATGCCCCAAATCGTCATAACAAGCCAAACTAATTGTCACAGTGCGTTGACGATTCTGCTCTTCCTCAAGTGCAGCGGTGCAGGCGTGGACCCCACAACACGTAATCAGATCATTACTTTGCCTACTCGTAATGCTTGCTGCAGTTCAATTACCAAGTTGCATATAGCCTGTGTTGTAGTTAAAATGTGTGATGCATAATTTGAGTGACATGGCGTAGCGGATAAGGCCATTCTATTAAAAAGCTCTACAATCTTCTTTAAACTATTCCTACTCCAAAGGTTGTCTGAAAGAGATTGCCCTTAATCATAAGGCCGCCTTTGCTCAGAATATTATAGTTTTAAGTTATGCCTGTATTTCTTTGTGTGCAATAAAGTATTTCTATCTATCTATTGCTGAGCTGACGCTGCCATTGTCAACATTCAAATGAAGACGGCAGGATGTTCAATTGGTATTATTAATCGGCCTGTTTTACAACTATCTGTGAATAAGAAGGGTCTCAAAATTATTGTAGAATATTTCCTTAAGAGGTCTACCTATTTCTTTATACGAATCAGTTGCCAGTTTTGCAGTAATCTTGGATAAACCCAGAGTATATCTTAAATCATAGGTAAGTATAAAGGTTACTTTCTTATGAATATTCATACAGCTTATCTGTGATTCCTACTAAATTTAATCGCAAGTAAATAAATTAAATAATAATCACGCAAATATCTTTTCAAAAATGACATAATCTTTAAGAATCCATGGCTTTATGCAAATTGTAGCCGTAGGTAGGATATATTAAACAATACCAAAGTAATTACCATGTGTATCTAACTAAAATATAATCATAGTTTGCAAGCTGACGTAGATTTATCAGACGGACACCAAGTTATCTGATACACTGTTATTACGCATGTAGGCACAAGTTAAATAATAACTCACTGAATATGAGATTGTTATTATATGAATTATATAACGCTTTGTTAACCGAATTCTAAATTAATTTGTAGGAAGAGTGTGTTGCAAGTTTTATTTATGTAGTGCAAATTGTATTTCAGTCATTAATAATATAAACCTTTTTATAGCTATTATATTATTATTGTATTTCTTATTGACTTTTCTTATAGCTTATAGAGGCCTTTGCCCAGCAGTGGAACACTGATGGCTAGATAAGATAAGGAGATATAGCTATTAAAAAATAACTAGAAAACTCAATTCCATAACTAAACCTTTTGAAGGATCTTCAATCGTCTGTATTTCCGTAGTGGAAATAATAATAAAAGTATTGCTTAATTAGCTGCAATAAAAATAATAAAATACTATGCCAAAATAGTAAAATACATATATGAATTCAAATCTGAGTTTACATTTGATTGTTTGCAAAATAATATAAGTAAGACATTTGTATTATAAAGGAATAAATTATTGTTTATTAATAATGCATAAAGTGTAATAATATGAAGTGTGTCGCGGTGTGACGAACGATCACATAACGATATAATTTAGCAATGAATAGAAATGGTTTTTCGAAAAGATTTTATATAAGTATATTTAAAAATATACGAATTTAGGTTTTGACAGTAAAAAAGTTTATGGTGAAATAAGAATTGAGTAGGTATTGAAGTTATCGTGAAAGTAACAAAAGAACTCGCAAGATCTTCTGCATTTTGCAGTTGAAACCTTTGTTACACCGTCAATCCCCTTGCCTTTATCACGTTTTTTTACCCGACTATGGCAAAGCCGAAAGGAAGGGTAATGTTTTTGGCAGTCTATGTATGTATGTATGTAGTATGTATGTTCCACCGTAGCATCTAAACTACTGAACCGATTTTAATGAATGAGGTGTCAAAAGAATCGTAATAATACGGCGGGTGACATAGGATATATACCTAGTTTTTTTCATTTACAGTTAATCTAGATTTAAGTAAATCAAACGAAATTTCGAAGTTTTTGTCCTTATTTAAATACGAACGAAAACCCTTGTATTAAAGGGACCAACTTCGTTAGCGTCCAAGTCTTTTAGATGTTCCTATATATTTAGCACCAAGCTAATAAGTACATTCTGCGTCTTTAATAATCACAGCAAATGAATAAAACACCATTGAAAATTAAGTCTGAGTGCTATAGTATAGCAAAAGATGACACAGCGACAAATACGATCGAGTGTTACCTATCGATTGACATACATCATTTAATTGATGTAACATCGACTAATCAGAAAACGTGAGATCTCTTACATCAGACAATTTGAATTTGGACTTTCAAAAAAATACATATTCCTTCATTTTCAACTTTTATTTTACCAAATTTCGAAACTACACTAAATGCAGTCAATTTGTGATGTAATGAATGCAATTGCAAAATACGTTAATTTATTTCAGTCTAAAAAATGGTATAGTCGTGGAAACAGTGTGAACTTGTGGTTATAAATGTAAAATGAGGGTTTAACATTTATCGCAATGTTGTAGCGATTTAAAAATAAATCAATTGGTTTTCTATTTAAATTTTAAATCATTTTACCATTGAATTTACCATTGAATCAGGAAACAAGCGCTCTGATTTGATAATATACAAATTAACAACGGGTCAAACGATAACGTTAACTAATCAGTTATTAATTTAATAAACGTATAAATTGATATTTATTAAAATATCATTACGTAAAGGTTTTTAATAGGAAATCAGTTCAAACCTTTTTAAATTAATATTCTTATTAATAATGTAGATTGCGACAGAATTATGATTTAAAATTTGAATTTTGAATTATTTAGTTATAATCCCTCACAGCCAGTTGCAATAAAAGATCAGTTAAGCTAATGCTCCATTATACAGATATACCAAGTTATCTGTGAAACGGCTGTTATTGGAACTACAGCCACTAATACGGAAATTTCAAATTCCAGAAATGCTGCGATTGGTAGAAATACAATTTTGTATGACTACTAGCGCCGCCGTTCATTTCATAGATAATTTGGACCCTAACCCCCTTATTACAAGTTTAAAGATAGTCCGACGTTAGTTCGTATCTTTTGATGTTTCGGCTATGGACAAAACGTCAAACTAAACGAACTAACGTCGGACTATCTTTAAACCTCGTTTTGTAATAAGGGGGTAAGCAAGTTGGTCTGGCTGTACCTATAGCTGTCACAGTCATTGCCAATAGTTTAAACGTGCCAGCATTTAATTTGACTGAAATACAAGAGTAATGTAATACACGCAACGTAGATATGCATCTACGCAGTTCATCATGAACATAAAATTGAGAACTTTCTAATTTAACGTTGCCAGTGTAAAATTACTTCGCTAGATCTAGACTTTTGGATTACCTATAGTTTTAGTACCTATATAAAATCTAAAATAGCTTTTTAAAAAGACAAATACTTTGGTTAGGTACCTAAATAATTTTAGCAATAATGTGTTAGTATACTGTTACATGAATCTATTTACAGACTGCAAAGTTAACACAATATCATAAAATAATATAACCTACGACTTATTATATTAAAGTTTCATAAAAATTTGTTCAGCAGTTTTCTATGTAGAGCTACAAGCAAGAATACTTTTGTAATCATCATAAATTATGCAATTTAAATTATTTTAATGAAATTCATATAGTTACTGTATCGTGTCCAGATTCGACTGTTCACATAAGCAATACTCCAATTTATATTTAATACGTACTTTAATTAACACCTGACTGTTAAATAAGATTAACAACTTTCAATGTTATGGTATGTAATCTAGCTGTCTAGACGTATGATGCTTTGGTATTTATTTTATTAATAGTTTATTGAAGTAACAGAAAAAAAGAATATAAAAGACATATAAATAAGCATATTTCTAAAAGAAAAAATACCTCTTTTGTATTATTCATGGTACTCCCACACTGCAAGTTGTAAAATGTTTATAAACATTTAATAACATTTTATAACAAAAATTTCGTACCTATACCTTTTTTTCTTCTAGAAGTTTATTATAAAGTGTTTGTTAACATTTTATAATATTTATTTTACATACAGGGTGTATGGTTGTGGAAATATTCGACAGCGCCTATCCTCAACGTCAATGGATCACATTAAAAAAAAACCCGCCATGTCAAAGCAAACAGATTTATCTGCTAATTTAAGTAGTTTCTGTGAGACACTTAAAAGCAGTCATAGATCAAATTAAATAGTTTAACTAATATATAAATCTTAGATTAGTCAAACTTTCATAATAAAACATGTTTAGTTTCATCACTACCTGAAGTTAATTTGGTTTGATTTAAATAAATTTAAAACGCATCTATTTTGAGAATTGTTGCTACATACATCATCTATGGATGCTACATTGAATAGAAGCAAAAATATTGTAAAGTGGAAAATCATCAATCATCAATATAATAATAAATAACATTCAAATAATAAGCATTGAGATTGCCCTGCGTCCACAAAAATACATTATTAACGGACAAGTAAAGCAATAATGAGAGAATTGAATGAAAAGTACACGTTTTTCATTCATTTCCGGAGAGCAACTCACAACTCGCAAGAAATTATCTGACCCTCCATTTCTAAGAGTTCTCATACAGCTCAGGTAACAAGTAAACGATTGTGGGTTGAAGTTATTGGTGCTGCGTAAGTCGGGGTAGGAGTGAGCGTAGCTGCCGACGGCAGTGGTGTGAAGACGCGCGGCCCGGCGACACAGTCGCGTGACTGCTCTGGACAGTGCCAACATGTGGATGTGATACCAACAAACTTCTGCCTGCAGTACCAAGCCCGGCTATACCATCTTTTTGGTAAGTCTTTTTCGTGTTTTCTTTTTTAGATTAAAATCTCTTTTCGCAGAATGATGTTTCGAGTTTTACGGTTAAGTTCGATTGTTAAAAGTCAAGACCAAATTTGTTATGAGATTATTTAATTAATTGAGTGAAATAAGAATAAAAATACTATTATCTGTTTATTTAGTGCAGTTATTAAACAGAAAACACATTGACAAAATCATAAAAGGATGCAATCAGTACATACAATCAAAACTGCTAATACAGTTACAATTACAAACACAGTGTGTACGTTAATGTTTCCAAATAAAAAGATATTTGAAGAAAAATACAGAAATTTAAGTAAAAAGAGAAATTTAAGAAGTGTTTAAAATTTACACTCTAAAATCATTAAACAGTAGACTGATTTCATGGTTTATGCGTTTTTCTATTTAAATTACACATGTTATTATCTAGACGCTTTCATATAAGTAATCTTAATAAAATTTCAAACGAGTGCTGAAAAGATAGACCTAGGCAAAAACGGCGAGACGAGTTCGACCCATTCAGTAAAGACTGGCCAAAGAAACATAATAGAACTGGATGTAAACTTCGAAAGGAAGACTTTGCCTAGCAGTGAGATGAAATATGCTATCTCTATCTATGCGATTAAGTTATTGAACATCTTTACAACATGTATAAGACAATTTTATTTAGTTAACCCTGTTTATTTATTTATTTATTGGAAAACCAACAGCTTTAATAAACATAATAGAAAATTATAAACACAATAATAAAAAATATATATATTTTGAACCCCATTTTCTTCGATACAAACACACAAACGTGAACCAGACGTAAATGCGATTAAAAATTCAATAAAGACCGATATATCGCCAAATTTCGCCGAGAATCTCTAACTGTAATCCAAAAAGAAACTGAGAGTAAATTGTTAAAATAAGAACAGTATAATCCACATTATTACGGATTAAGTAACGATGATAACAAGCATATAAAGTAAGCCAACGAACTTCCGAACAAAGGGCCGGTGATTTAAGCATTAAGTTACGTAACTTACATAATATATCTACGCTAGCAAGTCGAGTGTACTGTACTGTACGTTCACGGTGACTCTACTATGCGGGGCTAAATACAGCGCCGTCGAATACATTCTCTGCTCTTTCTATAAACTAAACTCGATCTTTATATTACAAGAATTATTGAATTTCGATAGAAGTACCCGTATAGACTTTACAAGTCTGTGCTCTTTTAGACTAGGATAGTAAACTAAAATAACTAAACATAAAATAAAGTAATTACATTAAATAACTTCCTAGTTTCCAAGATAACCTTATTTTTGTAAAATAAAATTATCGTAGGTACTTATGCAAAGTAAATGTAATTGGATGACTATTGCAAAACGCAATAAATAATGTCGTTATATGATCGGATTAAAACTGTTTTAAGTTATGAGTCTGTTTTAACTATGATGAGATGGAATATGATATTTTACACGAATGAAGGCGGAAGACCACTGAATTATTATTTTTATTATTTATTTATCCGCTGACTTTTCCTGTTAAGTAAACTATAGTAAACTCAGAGTAGGTGTACAGTTTGCACTGCTTACAACTCACACTTTCCATTGTAAATACGAGATTGTTGATTAAGTGTAGTGTGAACGCACCTTGCTATAGGAAAAGCTTAGTTTCTTTCCTTACTTTAGGCGTCGATATTTTGAAAAAAGCCAGGCCTTGCTTTTATCTTGATTTCGACATTAAATTGATTGCTAAAAAGTAGACTAATTAGTAATCCATGGCCATTACTGTATAATAATACCACAAATAAAATAAACATATGATTAATAAATTAAAGAAATGCATTCTAAATTGAGATCACGTCTCAAACTCAAACTTTACTCAAGTTAGAGTTCGAGACGTGACGAACATCAAATTCTCAATTCAAAAACCGGACGTTAGTTATTGAACTTTATATCAAATAATCAGCAATAACATTAGCAAGGAAATAAATCAATCAAACCGTAGCGAGACAAGAAAATAACAAATTAGTCATCAAATTGATCGAGCGCGTCCTCCGACGACCACTTTTATTATGAAACCAATCTATCTCTGTTCAAACAAGTTGATTAACTTATCTCAATAAATATTGACAGCTCTAGTATCTACTGATTGGAAAAGCCTTGTTTTGGCTTAAATTAGTTAAGTCAATTATATTGTCATTTATCTAAGTGCATTATACATATAGGTATATATATTTTTTTAAATAATGACTTAGTTTTCTACCATTAACCAGCTTATAAACGGTGTGGGGTTTTTTTAACTTTAAACTGAAAGTTCAAGGTCAATCTTTTTAATAAAGCCATCACATTACCTATTTTATACACCATTATAAATAGTCAAACACATACATGTAGGTTCATACGTATATAGGTATTTGTCACATCTCTTTCCTATCAGAGTAGGCAGAAAGAGACCACATCCAGCCACTTATATTAATAGTCGCAACATGGCTTTTCAACTTTAACCTATTTAATATAGAAAATTGAAAATATATTTTTTTAATAGGGTACCAACAGAAATGTGTGGAGAAGCATGGGAGAGGCTTTTGCCAAGCAGTGGAACAATATAGGCGAATTAAAAAAAAATAGGGTACCTACCTATAAGTTTAATGAAGTAACAGAGAGTAAGCTTTAACTTAATTTTCCGCAAGTGACTGTTGATACATACCTGCGTGATACATTTTATTTGGAGCATAAGATTATTGCAACATTGACGGCTGAAGTAAGAGGGTTTAAAGCAAACAAATAAACGAGAACCAGATCGTGTCCGCTTCCAATGATTTTATTTTATATGATGTAAGTGAGTGTAGGTAAATAACGAAGTTTGTCTTCCTTGTGTGTTTCAACAAACTTATTTTTTATTTTATTTTTATATTTGACAAATCGCCGAAATTTTTTACTAAGTTACTTTCGCCGAAGTATTGTATTAAAAATAAACCCTTTCAGACCTCAAGTATTGACGTCTGCCACCTCAATACTCAGTATTAAGGTTTTAGAGTGAGATGGACATAATACCCAACGGCAGTTGTTTTATAAATTTTAATGTTTAAAATAACAAAGATATACTATAAAAAAACTATAAGTACATAATATTTTAAATCTAATTAATACAAAACTATAAAATCAATTGGTAACTGCTGCAGAATCTATTACCTACTTACTTCACATTTTGAGATATTACCATTTTTATTTTCCAAAATTCACAACTGGTATTTGATTAAAATGATAAATGTGTTTAAAAATGCGTTAGCGCTAAAATGACAGATGACTATAAAGATTCTGAACGATGATTTTGATAATAAATTAAGAGTGGTGATATAAAAGTAGTAAAGTATTACAGTAGCTATTGGATACAGATCAGAACATTAATTCGGTAATTAGTAAGCAATTATCTCCATTAGTGACCTCCGTTCATAATTTACATATTTAATTTAGAAGAGTTTACGTAAGATGCAGTGTTTCTACGCTTTAGATTTTTGAATTCTAATTTTAACATTTTTGAAACCAGTTGCATCGGAAGTTCTTTTGAATTAAGAAACATTTACGAAACATAATATTAAAATAAACAAATCATAAATTTACATAGTAACAGAACGAGTATGGATGGACTTGTGCGAAAATATATGCGAATTACATCACAAAACTGCGTACTATATTTTCAAGTTAACAAATCCCTTCTTCGATACGAAACCCCGTTTATGTCTAATGTAAGGCAGCTTAAACGTTACTTTATAAAACACACCTATAAGAGTATTTCAGAATATTTATGAGTCACAAGCTAATTATCTATGATAAAGAGTAGTAAACATGTATCGAGCAAAAATTTAACTCTCCTTTTGCTTTGTCACTATTATCGGGTAAAAACATGAAAACAAAAAAAAACGGTTCGTTTTTGAAGTTTTTTTGTAGTAGGTATCTTCATTTTTTCTACCTTATATTGACACTAGAACATATATTTTCTAAGAAATACATCTCGATTTTCTAAGCTATAGTTAAAAATGACGTCACTTGTCAAGAAACTTAATATTTAAAAATTTCAAGTTAAATAAAAAAAAGCTTTTAAATTATGGCTAGGTCAAAATGTTACGCTCGTGTAGCCTCCTTACATATTACTTAGTGTCAAATATTAATTTCGACATACCGATGAATATTCTTATTTATATTAATAAATTATTATGATAGCCAGCGAATGGCATATATTATGCAAAGCCGTGCTAAA
Source organism: Anarsia innoxiella (assembly GCA_947563765.1). Classification (NCBI taxonomy): domain Eukaryota; kingdom Metazoa; phylum Arthropoda; class Insecta; order Lepidoptera; family Gelechiidae; genus Anarsia; species Anarsia innoxiella. Next base: position 3,449,490 of record OX387410.1, on the reverse strand, counting down.
TCTGCGCAGTGGCATGGCAACCGAATATTAAATTTGTATTTGTACACGTTCCTCAATTAAGTAATTTATTGAAGACTCGAGGTAGCCCGCGACTTCGTGCACATTTATTGTCGTATCTTGGAAAAATTATGTAATAAAATTACCTTCAAATACTCGCAATATAGCCTATGTGTTATGTTGGCGTGCAAGCTACAATAATGTTAAATTTTATAAAAATCAGTTCAGCGGTTTTTTCGTCAGATTTTTTTTTAATTTGATAAACAGAATGCTTAATAAGTTCCCTATTAAAATTATTTCACTTCATTAAATAAAACTTCAAAAGTGTAAATCCACATTCTTTCAAAAACCAGCTTCTCGTTTCCTTTCACACAAATAATGCAGTATTGTAGGTACCTACTACTTCGGATTTATATAAAAAAATGTTTTAAAAAACGTTTCGTTTTCGGACGTGAACACTTTCACTGTAATCTAAAATCTTAATTAGGTATACTAATTAGGCTTCTTTTTGAAGCAAGCACTGAATTCAGAAACAATATAATTTAGTTACATTACTGTCGATATTTTATTAAATTAAGTTTGAATTATAATTTAAGTTATTAATGTCTTTTTAAAACAAGGTTAAAATACGAGAATTATATATGTGGGTTGGGTATTATGATTTGAGTAAGTATCCGCCACGTATCTATCTTCTTCTTATTCTTATTTAAGAGCTTAGCTTTTGTCGGTGGAGCCTCTTCCATTCCTCCCTATTCTCTGACTTCTTTTTAACATCTTGATACGACATGACACCCGCCTGTCTACTCGTCAATAATAAATTAGGTATAACAACGATAACTGAACTCATTGTTTTTCAATAATTTTATTAATATCATAAAACCGTAAACATAATAAAGATACTTTTTTCTTTTTAAGTTCTTTAATTACCTATATAAATAAATAATTAGGTAATTTAATCGTATTGCGGAACCAAGGTCGCAAATAACGCTTCTAGTAAGTAGAATAGTTAAAAATCTGTTGCAAATACTGTAATTATTTTTTCACCATATTTTTGTAATAACGGAACATAACAATAAACACATAGATAGAAGGACAAATTTGCTATAATTACTTGTACAATTAGGTGGATGATAAGCAATCTCTCTCCCTTATTGCTCAATTAACCCAGTTGTCATTTGCAGAAAACGTCATCACAGTTAATTATCCATTAAATACCGTGCCCTTAAATTCTTCGGTGTTTTGATGAAGCGATCAAAGGTTTTAATGAACTTTTCACAAGTATGATGAGATGGAATATGATAAAAATAACTTAAATGACAGAAGTTATTTACGTTAATGCTACAGATTCAATTAAAACCAGTCTAATCTTTCAAATCGATAGAAATAAAAAGAAGAAAAAATGTATTTGATTGAAAAGTGATCCCATTTTGGAAACATGCTCTACTTCTATAGATTATATGTCAATATGTAATAAGTGCAAAAAACTGATTTCTATTCTATATTTACGTAATAATCGAAGCAAGTTCAATATTAATTATATTCTATAATCTACTTAAATCAGGTTTCCAGTGGGCAGGTTTCTGAGAACAGTTAATTATGTATGATTTATATTACCTGGTTTTTAATAAGTATAACAATCATAAACATTTGAAACAAATAATTTGACAAACGTAACTATGGCTGAGATGCTTTTTTTAATTCAGCTTAAATCAAAAGGATAACACACTTGAACGAATATCTAGGCAATATGAGTACCAAACAAAATTCGGAAGATACGAGTACTATCAATCCATTTACAAGGCCATAGAAACCAGTTCGCTTTTATACAAAAAATAAACCGCTAATAAAATAAAAAGTCGATTTAGTTGGAAAATGCAATAAAATGAATAAACTCGCATGGCGCATGGCGTGTGTCCGTTACATTACGTAACATGTCGATATTCGTTGCTTACAGAGAGCATCGATCTTTCTTTACCGATTTCTCGGTTACGCGTTTATTTAGTATTCGGTTCGGCGCCAGCGGCCGCGACTTAGCACTTTACTGTATCATGTGTTACATTTACAATTTATCAATAATAAAATTGAATAGTTTCGTAACTCAGGCAGTTAAGCGGCCAAAGCTGATGGATGGAAGCAGATGGTAAACTAGTCCTACAACCCCTGAAAATAGAGACGAATTGACGCGTAAGATTAGGTCCAAATTCAAAAGTGCATGCAACAAAACTCGCTGTGGACATATAAAAGACCACGAGTAAATTTTTCATGAAGATTCATTTTCAATCTCTTGCTGCCTGCAGTTTTCCACCCAAAACCCACTCAGAGACAGATACTCTCTTAATAACTGAATTATTCAATACATATCCCAAAAAAAAACAGTAAGTCAATAATGACATTACTTAACCATGTTTGTCTTTAAGTAATGTAACATAACATCATGATAAGCTTTTTTTTTTACATTTGTGTACAAACAACACTCTCTTGCTTGTAGGTACTTTTTTATCATTGAATTTGCAGGTACCAAGTGCGACAGTGCGTTAATCTTAATTATGAACCAATACAAATATTTACTTAATTTTTAAACTTTATTTAATTATTCGCCACTATAATTTATAGGTAGACTAGCTGTCCCGGCGAACTTCGTCCCGCCTTAGAATGAACTTTATTGTGTAGGAATAAAGTTCAAATTGACTCTACATTTTAGTAAGAAAACATTTGTATGGGAAAAGAAAAGGTCTGTTTTAGGGCTTTCCCGGCAATTATTCGAATTTTTCTCACCGTAAGAACCATCCTTGGACTTCAATGAACATTTTTTAAAAAATTTAGCGAAATCGGTCCAGCCGTTCAGGCGTGATGCCGTGACAACGGAAAACGGGTTTCATTTTTATATATATCGTCAGTGGAAAGGATAAAATGCTAAAGCGCCAATTTGGGCATATTGAGTTATATATACAGTTCGACTGCATTTTTTTTTCTGCGTCGATCTAGCTAGGTTTCGTAGCGATCTGAGCACTTTTTTGGCGCTTTAGCATTCCAAATTTTTGATAAAAACCTTAAAACATAGCCGGCAAAATGACTAAAGTGGCACTTTTTCGGGCTTTTATTAACAAAAGTCGCTTAAGAACTTTTTCTTTTACGCTTTTTTTTTGTTACTGTGACGTTAGCATTTTTTCGTTGATTTTAATTTTGATAGTTGTGCAGCGGTTAGCAAAAAATTCCTTTTGTGTTTCTATATAACTTTGTTCATTAGCAATTTTCCAACATTATGATTTCAAACTGTATGGCGTTTTAGCAAAAGTTCGCTGAATAATATTATAAGTATGGATGTCGCTTTAGCAAAAATCACTTACTATTCCTCTTATCAATACTTACCATTTGTCAACGTTAGCAAAAATGCTTAGTTTTATGTGATCAACAACATGATTAACTGGGCATTATTAAGAGACATTGAAGACGTACGCGCGTTTGCGGAGCGTACGCGTTATTTTTTCCACTTCCAACGTGATTAACGTGATTAACAACGGACATTATAAGTAGGGTCCGATCATTATTAATAACGCCCAAGAGCGACGGGAAAACTGACTAAACTTATGACTTGGACCGGGCAATATGAATAATTCCTTACTTGTAGCCGTGCAATATGATAAATTGGACCGCGGCCGTTGTCAAAAATTGATTTTAGATGATGGTAGAAAATGTAAATGCAAAAATAACTAACCAGTTACCTAACCAAAATGGGGCACCTCAACTCAGATAGATTAGGTTCAGGCTACTTTTTTTTATGACAGCCCGAAAAACCAACACGAAAAGGTTAGGTTCATGAACAAAAATACTCAGTTCATCTTTTTTGTTACTTTTTCCATGATAGGGTGGGCATTATTCACAATAGGGAAAAGTGATAATCATGCAGTATTAATTACATTGTCCAATTGAGTCGGGCATTATTAATACACACCGACCATTATTAATAGTGACCGGACTTATCTAATTGCCCGTAACATCTATACGGGTTAAGCAAAATTATATTTATTCATAGTTGACTTCAATTAGTTAAGAAGAGAAGACATTTTGTTAGTAGTATTTTTTGTTTAGTGAGTTCCAAAAAGAAAAAGGGTTGTCCGAAACTCATTAAACATAACACTTATCGCCTAAAGATTTACGTGGCATATGACTCATTTCGTCTAAAACTCTATTCAAACAATTTTAAGTTTATCGCAAAGTTTTATTTCTTCGAAAATATGTTTAAAATGTGTTTTCATAAGCACCGAAATGGGGCACCCCGTCTCTGATAGGTTATTTTTTATGACTAGGAACCCAAAATTAGGCAGACGACACAGCAAAATGCAGGCACACCGACACGGAAAAATCTAACCTGATTTAGATATTTTATTTTATGAAAACCAAGAAAACAGGTCTGTGACAGACGTTTAAAATATTATTAGTCCCTATCAAAATTTACGTACAAGATAAAACGATATAAGTTTAGTAAATTCTGCGATACCATTTTCGGCTATAAGATACTTTAGCCAAACATTATAATGCAATAGGTACGATTAGGAAAATAAATCTTATACAAAAAAAGGTAGACCCAAAAAATATTTTTTATTTGTTATAAAAGTTGATAACAGTTCCCTTTAAGCAACATCAATAAATTAGACGGTTAGCTATATTTTCTAAATTGATTTTTTCATATATGGGTGAATAAGCATTTTGTATAACAAATGTTTTAAACAAATGCAGATTGAATCATACTGTTAGAATTTTTTTCCTGCAGCTTTTTTCTAGGATATGGTAATGTTTAGCAAAAGTTTCATGATTATCATTTGATAAAATCAGGTGGATTAGTATTTTCCGTTGGATGGATAAGAGACTTTTGCTGTTTATTAGCATTTTATGATGAATTGGTTTTTCAAAGTATATAGAGTTTAGCATTTTTTTCCTGAATATGGTTTTCTTACTTTTTAGCGTCTTTTTGCTAAAGCGCCACTTATTTTATTAACGGAAAGAGACAGACACTCAAAGTTATGCTGAACATTTAGACAAAAAATCAAATTATATTTTGTCTCTTTACAACATCTCTCTAAGTCTAATAATATCAGAGATATAATTTTTTTTCGTAAAAAAAAAACTTTAAACTCGATTTCCCACAAATGCCATTTTGGCGCTTTAGCATTTTATCCTTTCCACTGACGATATAGATATTATTTTCGTCAAAATATTTTTAGAAGTTTTATAAGCGCCATCTATTATGATTCTTACGTACTACAACGGTCAACGTTTTTTTAGTTTTGCTACTCGACGCTAGAGATCGGCCGCTTCAAACTTTGTTCCGCTACTCGTTGATAGATGGCGCTACGTACCTTTAAATAAACCTATTTCACTGCTTTTACTCATCTAACTTAATGCTATAAAAAATGAAAAATATCATTGAATGTGGGGATAATTACAATGCGGAAGGATTTTTTCAAATTTGAAAAGCATATACATTGGGGCAGCGGGTTACAAATAACACGTTAGTTTAGTAACGGGATTTTGAATGTTCGAGCTATTATAACGGGACGAAGGATACGCATTATAGCACGTTTTATAAAACAAACACCGTTACTGCCGCGTATAGAACCAGTTCTTGATGAAAGTTAGCTCATAAATCCCAGTAGAGCCGGAATAATGCAGTCTTATTTCCTTCGAGGATAATTCTATAGTTAAGTAGGTATTGCGTGCTTTCTTCCGTTGCGGAAACGGCTGTTAAAATTATTATCTATCAAAAGAATTATTTTTCTATCATTTATCTATTGTGGATGAAGCGAAAGAGGTATGTTTGGATTGTAGCCAGGAAAGGGAAGTGGTCTTTGCCTACGCCGATCTAATAACTTGATATCGTCTTCATCTGGTTTTTGACCTTTCCTGCATAAAATCATGGTTCTTAGTATATACTATTTTTAAAAAGATGTTATTAATTCGAAGAGAACTTTTAAAATTGATTTAAAACTAATATGAATTGACAAATAAAACTCGTGCCCTCCTGCGATGACTGAATAAATCTGGGCAATATAAATGGAATCGAATAAAGAATTTCACTCTCACGAACTGAAGATATCCGAAATCTACTGTAAACTTACTAACTGCGCCAGAATATCAAGGATTTCGCAATTAATTAAAACAAGTGCTAATCAAATAACATTCCTACTTACACGAAGCTCATAAAAAAGCTTTAGATTTTTGTAGGACTCAAAAGGTACCAACATTTCTTTTTTAAATTAAAAGTGAAGGCTATTACCACCTGATCATGGTCACGTAGGCATCGCAGGAGAAATTTTACTTGTCATAAGTAATTTTTTTAAATAAGTACTAATTCAATCAGAAAGGTATGCATTGTTAGCCTCCAAGCTCTTCTTATCCTTCATGTTATCGATTATTGCTACTTCAACACATAAAGCGTCTTCTATTGGGAGATTTAATAGAAGAGAATGCTAGTGGAGATACTATTTCCAAAATGAAAACATGACCTTTCTGGATGCAAAGAAAAAGAGTTGAATGTGACATTTGCAAATATAAAACAACAAAAGATTCATAAACGCGCGCTGCGGAAACACTTTTTCCTGCCCTGATAGCAGCCAGACAAGTGACGATCACTATCACAAGGAAGGTCGGGCTTTCTATCTCGCCAACACACCTGTCGTGTGAAAGAGACGAGCTGCGTGAAAGGCGTCTCTACTAGCCACCAAGTCGGAACTTTTTATCAATAAAATTCTCTATCTAAAAATAAGATAAAATCTCCATGGTGTAATTAGAAAAAGAAATGAATATTGTGATTTGTTTTTTTTAAGATGATTCCAAATTCAACCTTGAAACGGCTTTATATTTTTAATGGACGACTCTCCATAGACGCAGTGGTCTGCCTATACCGGCTTCACTTGTACACAGTTGAACATCGTCGCTGGACGCGTTCGAAAGTTCCAGCCCGGAACAGATGGCTTTCCATTGATACATACTGCAAATTCCTCATATAAACCACATTGATTTAATCCAATATTTATCGTAGTGTGTCGTGAAGTGCAACTTTGGTGAAAACAATCTTTCATTTGTTTTCTCGTCGAAATCGAATGCTAAGTGAACGGGAAAGAAATTTGGTGAAACGAAAGTGAATTATTGGACAGTGGTTATATTGGTTGTTTATATAGATATAAATTGTGGTATCTCCGTGACTCATAGACCGACAATTTCAAATTTGGATGCTGTCTTTCATCTGCAACAATGGCTCCGAGGTAATTATAATATTTCTAAAGAATCTGCGGTAGAGTTTTGTAAAGTCTCGACTTATTTATACAAAAGAGTACCTAAATTTCATCACACACTTAAAATATGCATTCAAGCCGGTGATTGCATTTAAAATATATCTAAATGTTAATTCAGATTACACAATGAGAGGGTCTAACGTATGCTGCTGGGCAGACTCGGACCACGTATAGAATTAATAGCTGAGCTGAAAGTTGCAATTTTATCATTGACTAAACCCGGTAGTAGCTTATATCATACTAGTCATTGAAATAAAACTATAATTGGCTATAAATGATCTCAGAGCTCTTACTTACAATTGATTCCCAGCTTTTCATACTTATCATACATACCTTCCTGGCGAAATATTACTACTTACATCTATTTTGTGTTAAGCCCTCAAATAAGTTCTCTTTACTTAACAATAATTTGATTTTAAGAACGCCCACGATCTACGCATTTCAAGATCAATCTTTTCAATCAATTTATTTCCAAAGTAAATTGATTATTTAAATTATTTTCGTTTTTAGGTTCGAAGTTTCGAACCAAATCTAGGCCAATCAGAACCACTTTATGGAGGAAATATTTAAAACATAACTGACCATACCTTACCATAGCTGCTACCATAATATTATGGTCGTAAAACTAGTTCAATAAGTCGATGTTACGATCCAGTACCACTCGCTTGAATGATTTCACTCCAGACACATAATGACTGCTACATACGACCGTGTCTATGCTACTTTCGACCTATTAGCTCTGAGCAGGATTGAAAGCTCATAATCGAGGGTTTTCGGATGTTTAATAGAATTTTAATGGACATTTTGCTTTAAAAAAAAGTTTTCATAGATACAAGCATCTATTAGATCCAATATCTGTTATCATTAGTCAAATCATGATGTTAAATAATATGATCAATACAATATCTACTAATATTATTATATTCAGCTTCAACTCTATCATTAACTAGACATTGAACCAGACGAAAGTACAGAAGCAACCTATGAAAGTAAGGTACACGAGCCTTACGGTCTAGCCAGTACATCTTTAGTTTCTACTTAATAACATTTCCTTAAGAAAGCTGTAAAAACATCACTTAAATACTAATAAATTCATTACCTGGCGGGACTTTACTGAAAAACTAAGAGTTGTACAAAGCATGCAATGTAAACGATTTAAAGATGTAGGTAATCGTCGCAACATATTACGCCTCACTGTCTTATCAACGTCAGTATGGTTATTAAGCAGATTTGATAGCAATCGAATCTTTACTTTAAGTGATAGCAATACTTACAAGAAGAAAACTTGACGATATATCTGGAGACTGATAGAAGTAGGTAGATACTTATTGGTCGATTATGTAAAAGCTCTATTGGTTTCATATTTAAAACCAATTCCCGGCAATTTTTTTGAGATTATATGCGTGAAGATTCTGACTCGATTTCATTCAAATTATTTCATTGTTTTGTCATTTGTGTTGGTGTTGAAGAAAACTTCTGTCATCAGTTTTAGTTAAACTTTAAGTTGATGTAGGCAAGTGCAGAGGTCGTGCGCGTGTGAAGCTTCTTACACAACCATAATCGTTTGTTTGTTGGCTCCTTACAACAAGTATTATTTAAGGCCACATTATTTGACATCTTGCTCATCTGAAGAACACTTGCCAAGTTCGATTGCATCTTACTACAATTATATTTCCAGTAACTCGCAATTGTGCAATTATCTCAAAATTATTTAATAACTCAGTATTATCTTTTATTATATGACTATTCATTACGTGTGTAATTACTAATTATTCAAAATCCTACAAAGGTTATACGATCACGCAACAAGTGTACTGAGTTCAATAAACGTAATTCGAAAGAAACAACTGGAAAAGTCTACACAATTGTATAAAATTGTGGCAAATTTTGCAGTTCGCTGCGCAAATGCCGTAGATTACTGTAAATTTAGAATACCCCGTAGTAAAATGGTCATTATTGTGAAACTTCTAAGTGGACGATTGTCTATTCATCGTCATGATGCTGTCTTCGGTCAACACGATCAGCATCTCGGCTCGTCATCTGTAAACTTCAGTTTCAACACCTAAGTCTCTCTATTTGCTCAATTGGTCATAAAACCTTGGTCATCTAAGACCCATTACTACATCAAGTATGAACAAGCACTTTCATCGATTCAAAGTCCTTACATGGTCGTCTGAAAATATGGCGAAACCGCATTGACACTTTATTAGGCGACAGCACGAAACACTCTTTTGAAATTTACTTGCGCACAATTCTGTCTTAAACTAATTTGTAAAACGTCTCGATCAATCTTTGACTTCAAAGAAGATTTTGACCCCATTTAGGACCAACAAAAGGGTATACAATTACATAAAGGATTGGTTGACGACACGACCTCGCAGGTCACTTGTGCAACTGATCCTAATAAGCTAGTGCCAATAGAAATTGAGAGTGTGGTGGACAATTCGGAGTTACGCCACGGCACGGGGCTCGGCCATACCGGCAGCAATCATGAAGACAAAACGAGCGACTAGACCCACAGCTTTCTCCATCGTGGGTGGACTGACGGCACCTAATCAATCACTTAGTATTGTGCCGATACTAAATAACTTCCTTTTTAAATGCATTGTCAACTTAATATACATTACTTTTAGATTAATGAAAAATTGCTGAATATATTTTGAAGCATGTTTTGACAGATATAAGAAAAGTAATTCTCGATAAAGGAACATAATTATGATTCCAATAAAGACGTGACAAAAGACAGGTCTAAAATCAACAACAATAAATCAAATAACGAATCACATAATGAAACCTTTTAAGTAAGACTGCGTGATATTAAAGCAACAGTTACATATGGGCACTCCTTACGACCGGCTCAGGTGCCCTAGATAGGCGATCACGTCGGCTTAAAATCGAGCCACCGGCCCACTTGGCCCAAAGCGAGCAACTTGTAGACGTTCAGAATCGAATTAATGAGCCAGTGACGTGATACGACGCACGTTCACTTCCCGCTCCCTTTATATTTGATGTGATGACACAATTATTTGTGACAGGAATCGATTATTGAAATGATGTCATTGATATGCTGATTAGAATGGGTGATCTTTACCAAAACAATTGATTACATAAAGCAATTTATGAGGGGTCCGGTTGTAAAGAATCACGTAAGAATGTTAGCTTTGGCAAATAAGAAATAAATTTCAAATTGACAAATGTAAACGAAATTCTATACAACAATTGTAGAATATAACTAACGACTCTGAAGAGACTACAAAAGATATCCCATTGACATGATTGACCTCTAACATCCATATTGCATAGTTCATTTTATAACATGCAAATACCAAAAACATCCGAACACAGCTTCAAAGAAACTAATTACGTTTTAAATACCAGTGACACTGAATGATCCGGTGTCACGAACAACAATTAATAAACTTTAAAAAGACGATTGTCCGAGAATTGTCCTACTTTTACAAAAAGTATTACGTAACATAATCAGTACTTAAAGGACAAATCGTGTTAAAATCAGCACGAATTAGCTTAAACACGAAAGAGTAAATTCATTGGTTTATAAGAATTGTCACGCGAGATTAAGGTGGAATACGGCATATTGACATAGTTTTTGTGAATTTAATTGAAATTCTGCTTCGATGACGTGACGCTTACTCTTTGAAACTATCATAGGGATTTGCGTGTAAAATTGAAATATCGGAGTTTTAAAGAAAGATAATCATCGTCTTCTCTTAAATACCTACTTAAATATTTTAATCATACAGATCCAGAGCATAATAAGTATTTTGATCAGATTGCCATTTTATAAACACCCGACGTAGATATTTGTTGGTTCACGGTTATAACATACCTAACTGCGCAAAGATCTTTTTTGTTCCAGGAAAAACAAACATCCTCATTTGTACCTACCACTATTTATTCGTATATTATTTAATTCATTCCACGTTTTTGCTACTAGTCTAGATTCAAATTGTCTTTGTTCGAATGCAAAATAACAATTGCTTATTCGTAACATGAACGGGGTTTTAATGCGGTAGTTTCGATGTAGACTTAAATATTACGGTCTCGACGTTTCTGTGAACAAATATCACCATATTTTCTGACTTAATCAAACAGGCATTAATGTGACTGAAGCGAAGGGGGTGTTTGGATCGTAGCAAGAGGAGGGAAGTGGTCTCTACCTACCCCGATGGGAAGAAGGCGTGATAGATATGTATCAAACAATATACGTACGTACCTACGTAGTTTGTTTAAAGTAATATAGAAATCGATTATTTAATTCAAAATATGATTTGTGATACACGATTTTTTCTAAATTGGTTATACCTAACCAAAACATAAATAAAATAGAATTATATCTTCAGCCTGCCTAAGCTTTATGTAGGAGGTGATGCAATCCATAATGGGCAAGCCTATAACTTTGTTGACTTAATTAATCGACCATACTAACACATAACGACAAAATCTAAGGTTTACCAAAACAATCTTCAAACACATTTTGCTGGTCATCGAATAACCTTTACAAGTATTTATATTTGATGAACATAAAGGTGAATACGTATTGCGCAATGCCCAATTAGTTCTCAACAGTAGATGGAAGGTTCGTGACTAGCAGCCATCGGTAATATCACCCCAAGGTCCGACTTAGAAAAATATAGAAGTTTGCAAATAAGCAAACAAGTTTACTGGTTTCAAAAGAGGTGTAAAGCCACACGGTGACAGTTAAGTTCGCATTCTTTATGTATTTCTCAACTTTAAGTAGGATTTTCCAATAATTTAGTAAGTAGTTAAGGGGCTAGGTTTAGGTATTACTAAAGTTTCGTATAAAGTATTTTAGGAATGACTCGTGATTATAGGGTGCACATTTAAACATTCTAAAGTTTTAGCAAGGACGGTAACTATCTAATTTAAGAACAATCCAGTTATAAGTTTATTTTACATAACATTCTGCAAATATTTAGCCTACAGAGCAGACATTGCGTACATAGACCGCTCCTTTATTATTCATTCTTTATATATCGATATTATTCAACCAAGACTGTCAATCACAATACGAACCGTGTACGTATTAAAGAGTACCTAAGACAGACACTACCTCAAACATACCGCAGGTTATGACAATTTGCAAAAATATTTCCGCAAACCAGTCTAAGCTACGGTTAGTGCAGGAAGCAGACCGTGGTGCACTTGGTCTAACGGTCGCTGGTGAGCAGTGAAGTGAGCAGTTGAGCACCCACTCAGTAAACCGCCGGAAAATCATTCGCCACTGAACACACTCGAACCCACGAGCATACAATACGTAACGCAATCGACATGCGGCGACGACAACCAACTCAATGAAAGTTATTACCTAACTAAATTAGAGACTGAGGGGACAGTAATGAAACTCCTTCCTGACGTTAACTTAAAGAGGGATATTGCAGAAGAAGTGACATTCTAGGCATTAGCTTCGGATGTGTGTCAAGTAGCTATAAGTACTCTATAATCAATTGAATGAATTTTACAGGTGATTCAAAGGTAAGCCTTTCAAACGGACGATCATTTCGATAATCAAGGAATAACAACAAAAGTAATAACATTTAATAAAACGTAACGATAAGAACAAAAATAATCAAAGTTCATTTACCTAAACGTAACGTTCCAGAAATATAACGCAGAACAAATGGTTATATCATTATATCATACAATCATAAAACGCGAGGAACATTAAATAGAATTAAATAAAAAGAAAGCAACGTTCGTAGTCAATGAACAGAAATCTGTTGCAATTGCAACCGGATCAATGTCAATTTGAAAAAGAAATTATTTCCGGTGCATTCTTTGTAATATTTCACTAAGCTCTATGATGGTATTTTTACTTGGCAATCTTCTTTGATACAAGTTTATCAGAGTCATCAATTTTGCATACCTACAATCTTTTCACTTTTGTGTTCCTGTTGTCGATCATTAAGGTTATAAATTATAAATTACATTTCCCCCTTAATCTCCTCCATCTAATTAGTGACTAAGCAAGGAAACGTTAAAATCAAATTAAACTCTGTTTCCTCGTGTACCGCGTCGTGCTCTGATAAATTTCGAGTTTCTTTCCAGCAGACATTGTGTCATACGGCTAGATACTTCTGTGGCTCTGTGGGGAATGTCATACATTTATTTAATTTCATGTTTTTTTTTTTCAAATTTGCTGTGAGTACAAATTCTGCACCTGCAAGAAACTCTGTGACATTATGAATATGAAATTGGGGAGTAGTATTTGTCTTATTTATTCCATCATCATTATAAGCAGTGTAATACTGTCTTTATTTCTTGTTTAGATTAATTATTAATTGTTTTCTCGCTACATTAATACCTAAACTCAGTGTGTATTTCAAAATTACGCAGCCCGGCTCTCGCAACTTTCCTTCTCAGTCGATTTCAGATCAAAGTAAACAAGCAGTATTTACTTCACAAACCCGCCACTTCAAAAGTGCACTTACTTGAAAATTTGTTGGAGCTTACAAATCAAATATTTAAATTACTCGCTTCTTAAAAGTGTAATAATTTCTTTACAAAAATTTTATCGTTTTAAGACAATGTTGGCATCGGTATGCGACACTTGAAGTTCGAAGTTAGTTTCCATGTTCTCATATTTAATTCATTTCTTTCAAATACAATGTTATTGCTTCTAATCAAAACGTTACCTACAAAACATACACTCTTGTGGTCTTGGTTAAAGGCACAGAATCCTTTAAATGTGGCTGTTCCACTCGTATTTCAAATGTAAATGGTAATGTTGTTTCTACCACAACGAGTACAATAGGTAAGTCGGTTAGCTACGGCCATTCAAGATCGTCACAATTAGTCGCAGAAGCTTTACATTTGTGTACGCAGTTCATTTAAACAACACACGTGTTGCAATTGCATTTTTAACGGATTTGTTGCAAAATTTTATAAATGCCAAAGGTATTTTATTCGGTAAAACAAACAAGAGGTCAAAGCACTGGCACAAGATATCTAAATGGCGGAAGCTTCACCGACATGAGCCTCTTAAATATAACGATGAAGAAAACAACCTTAGAATATAAATTTTAAGTAAAGTATTCTAAAGGATGTGATTAAATAGATAGGATAAACAAAGACGTCTGTAAGAGAATATTGAATGCAAAATAAGTGGTCATATTTTCATGTTTGTAGCCTAGCCTCACCTACTAAACACACCCTATTATAATTCATGCATCGCTAAAACATTTGCGTGTGTTGCTGGTAATGGAACAGTTTTTTATGAATGTTTTACTAACATGACTTTGTTGTATTCCTGCTTTCGCTTTATATCATTATTTGCAACTGGTATTTACTATTTTTATCCGACTGCGCCAGAAGGATAGTTATGTTTTTCGAGAGTATGTGTGTATGTAAGTATGTATAATTCTTTGGCACGCTCTACCTACAGCCTGAACGGCTTGATAGATTTTAGCTTGAGAGGTGACGTTAGATTCGTATTTACTGTGAGAGTGACATTGGATATTTCAATATTTTAAAAATGAGTTTTTTAAACACAGTCGGGTTTTTTTTAATAAAAAGGTTACGTTATTATCATTAGTTCTCTATTCTTCCTCGACATCTATTAATTGTATTTAGCTTGTGAGATAGTTTCGTAGCTAGTTGCAGCATTCCCTTTTTAGAAGCAGAAATATTCAATTCTTTAACGAGGAACATCATGTTCACTATATTTATTCACTATTGTTTTCTTTCCAATGCTTTTACCAGAGTTTAAAGATTTTTGAGTACAAAAGTGACAGTAGTTCACGTGCTTGAGCAACAATTAGCACTTACGAAGTAAAATTAACACTTTTGAGAGTGAAACCGTCTCATAACAGACAGCAACGCTTAGCAACATACTCATTGCTTCCTTTTAAAATCTAGAGTTTATTTATTTCTTTTAAAAACAGAGCAATTAACTCAAATTTATAATGTTGTGGAGAAAATTATAGTGAATTAAAGTAGGTACCTACTTATTAATTTAACACTACAAGTGAAAGTTTTTTTATTATTTTCTTCTGGAACTGTGGCTTTAATTTACAAAAGAAAGTGCAGAAACATTGTGTTTGTTTGAAATAATAAAAAGAAATGACGACAAAATTTAACCCTTTGATTGTCATGCTGATTCTTTTTGCGATGTATATTTTTCAAAATGGCAACCTAAAAGATTATTTGTAAAAAATCAATAAGCCGAAAACACAGTTTTAAGCACTGTATGGGTTGTTTGTAGAAACATGTCTATTGGAGTGCAAGTGGTTTAACCTGTTGATTTCTCTCGCGACTCGATTTCGGGTCTAAAGTTCAGTGGCCGACCCACTGACACATAATTATTATAATTCAAAAACCTTTTAGGTCTATACAAACTGAAACTCATTTTAACACGCTTTGAGTGACTCACTCCTTTCGAATCATAATATAAAAGATCGACCGAAATCGTGAAATATTTTAAGTTCCACAAATAGATTTGGCGTTCTTTTATTTTGTGGTAGCGTAGCAATAGAAACAAACAAAATCTTCACGAACAAAACTAAAAAAAGTACTTACTAACTCTTCGGTCTACTTATTAGTTATGTTGATATCTTTAACGGTACGCGATAACGCGACAAGGCCAAGGTCGTCGACCAGTTGCGAACACAACACTTATCAGAAAATTCATAGATGGCGCCACTTGTACTCTGAAACGCGGTATAGAAGTGTGTTGTGTTGTAGTACTAGTAGTTTGGCCAACGAATGTCTCTTTGCCATCAGGAGGGTCATAACTGACTCGACTGAACAGCGAGTGATGAGCTCGGATATGAATCTCTGTGATTCCGCTCCACTCACTTGCAGGTCAACTATCGCAGACCTGCTTGTCGAATATCTGACGCTGTTTTTGGCCACTTTTAAACTATATAAAAACAACTAAATTTATGTACACGTAATAGCAATACGTTTACAAAAAGAGTTATGCGACACTTCAAGGGTTAAGACAATGTATGAATATTAAACTTAGATGGAATTATAGATATGCGTTATTTATTATTTTAAGACATAAACACACAGAAAGCTTTACCTTAATATACTTAACTAGTTGAATGAAATCTTATTTCACGCAACGAGAAGTAGGCGAAGCTTACCTGTTAACAAAATAATACTAGGTTAAATTCGTTTTTACTACATTAAAATTTAAATACTAAGATGTAGGTAGGTAAAAAGATCCAGTACTTAATTATACTTTATTTATTTAAATTATATGAATAGATAAGTAGGTACTTGAAATTATCAAAATAGTAAATAGCCGAATGTTGAGAAATTTATAATACCCACATCGTACTTTTTGTAAAGAGGAGAAAAATATAGGTTTTTATTATACCCAATAATATTTTTTCTGCAATTGGCTGTGTGTATTAAATTCAAATAATGCGAGCGTGGCGCTCTAAACGGTACGATTATGAATCATAAGAATGATAAATTACCATCGTGAATTATTAAATTGAATAATTAGCAATCCAAACATTAACTGATGACGTATTTCTTCCTTTTTCAGAAACCAGTGTCGGGAGCGCGATCGCTGCGTGCACCATGGGTCAAGAGCAGTCGTACGCCTCTCACGCTAGCGTAGCGTCGCGGCGGTACAAGGAGCCCAAGTACGAGGACCCCACGCCCTACCGGAGCCCCCTCGACTACCGGCCCGACGACAAAGACTACAAGCGACACAAGGTCCGCCGCAGCGGCGACAGCTTCAAGAGCGACCTCACAGAGAGCAGTGGATACCGCAGCGGCTCCAGCACCTACGAGTGCCGCTCAGACAGATCCTCAAAAAGCGAATACTACTGCACCTCCCTCTACAAAAACGACCACTACAAGGACGTCAACAAAGAAATATACAAACCCGTCAAAATACCTAAAGAACAACGCTACAAACTACAAATATACGACGATAAAGACGACATCAAAAGCGAGAGGTTGAAAAGCTATTTGAGCGACACGGAGAAGGCACAGAAAGCGCAGACGACGCAGAAGAAAGCGGGGATTCGGAATTATACGCCTAAGATATTATCAGAGGAGGAGCAGAGGAAAAAGATAGAGAATTGGATATAAGAGAGCTAAGACTAGTTTAGTGTAAGGTTGTAAATATAGTAGATGTGCAGAGCTTGGGATGGAGGCGGCAGGCGCGTTAGCCAGCTTGGCTCCGTCGCCCATCACGGTGCTGGGGCTGATCCCACTGTTGGCCTTGGGGATCACCTACTTCAGGTACCAGCAATTCGACCCGGAGTCCTACATCACAGACGTCAATGCGGTAAGGAACTTTTTATAACTCATTTATCTCTCTTAAATCGACTCATTAACATAGGTAATTTAAAAATAGTTGTTCCGTCTAATTTATAATAATGACAGTCATAAAGATAAGAAATAAGTTGCAATTTGCAAATGATATGCGCCGGTGAATGTGTGCATATCCCTAATGTAAAAGAGAAAGCATAGGTACTTTCTGTTCCTATACAACTCTGTGTGTGTTACATTTATTCCGCAACTTTAACATATTTTTTAGTAAAATTTTAGAATTATATTACGTAGATACTTTATTCATTTTGACAATGGTCAAATAGATCGACCTTGTTCTCTATTATTATGAAATCTCATCTGAATGTTCATCTATTAAATAGTTTTAAAAAAAGTAGCGATTTAAACAATCTATTTTTTTTTCACATTTCAGGTGCTGCCATTGTACGACTTTGTAATAGTGGGGGGCGGGTCGGCGGGCGCGGTGGTAGCGTCGCGGCTCTCGGAGATCGGGAACTGGACAGTGCTGCTGCTGGAGGCCGGCGCCGACGAGACGGAGATCTCCGACGTGCCCGCTCTGGCCGGCTACACCCAGCTCTCCGACATGGACTGGAAGTTTCAGACCACGCCCTCCGCCAACCGCTCCTACTGCCTCGCCATGAACGGTGACCGCTGCAACTGGCCCAGAGGCAAGGTCCTCGGCGGTTGCAGCGTCCTCAACGCCATGGTCTACGTGCGCGGCAACCGCAACGACTACGACCTCTGGGAGGCGCTCGGCAACGACGGCTGGTCCTACGACCAAGTACTGCCCTACTTCCTCAAGTCTGAGGATAATCGGAACCCGTACCTCGTCAACACGCCCTACCATTCGGCAGGTGGATATCTGACCGTTCAAGAAGCTCCGTGGCGGACCCCGTTATCTGTCACGTTTCTCAAAGCTGGTATGGAGCTCGGATATGAGAATAGAGATATAAACGGCGCGAAGCAGACTGGGTTCATGTTGACGCAGGCAACGATGCGGCGTGGGAGTCGCTGCAGCACCGCCAAAGCCTTCCTCCGCCCCGTGCGACAGAGAGAGAACCTCCACGTCGCGCTCGGAGCACAAGTCACTCGTATATTAATCAACCCTGTAAAGAAACAAGCATACGGAGTCGAGTTTGTACGAAACGGACAAAAACAAAAGGTACGAATCAAAAGAGAAGTGATCATGTCGGCTGGAGCTATAATGACACCTAAACTTATGATGCTGAGTGGTATTGGACCGGCCGACCATTTAAGAGAAATGGGAATACCTCTAGTAGCGAACCTAAAGGTGGGACATAACTTACAAGATCACGTCGGACTTGGCGGACTTACTTTCGTCGTCAACAAGCCGGTCACGTTTAAAAAAGACCGTTTCCAGACATTTGCCGTGGCAATGAACTACATTTTATACGAGAAAGGTCCGATGACGACGCAAGGAGTAGAAGGATTGGCTTTTGTTAACACGAAATACGCACCGACGTCCGGCAACTGGCCGGATATACAATTCCACTTCGCGCCTAGTTCGGTTAACTCCGACGGCGGGGAACAGATTAGAAGGATTTTAAATTTACGCGATCGAGTGTACAATACAGTCTACAAACCGATCGAGGACGCCGAAACTTGGACTATATTGCCGCTTTTACTGCGCCCGAAAAGTTCCGGCTGGGTGAAGTTGCGTAGTAAGAATCCCTTACAGCCGCCGTCCATTGAGCCCAACTACTTCGCTTACAAGGAAGATCTAAAAGTGTTGGTGGAAGGTATAAAGATAGCGATGGCGATATCAAACACGACGGCGTTCCAAAGATACGGGTCTCGGCCGCACAACATTCCGATGCCGGGCTGCCAGCACCACGTGCTCTTCAGCGACGAGTACTGGGAGTGTTGCATCAAACACTTCACTTTCACCATTTACCACCCGACTGGCACTTGTAAGATGGGTCCTAAGCACGACCAGGAAGCGGTCGTTGACCCCCGGCTGCGCGTCCACGGTGTGGCCAACCTTAGAGTCGTAGACGCGAGTGTAATGCCCACGATAATCAGCGGCAACCCTAACGCCCCCGTCATAATGATAGCCGAGAAAGCATCCGATATGATAAAAGAGGACTGGCTAGCATTATGACGGCAATGAAAGTCCAAAGGTCTCGCCAGTGCAAAGTTGCAGTACTTAAAGTAACTAAATGCCGATATGTGTTCGTTTAGAAAGTTCGGCCTCCGTAACCTCAAAGAAACATGCCTAAGGCAAAGTAGAAGGTTTTGTTAATGCTTAGACAGTGTCAATTATATGTGTGTGAAAATACTCAGTCAAAACGAACTGAAAACTATTTATATCCCAAGATACTCTTAGTGTTTGCTAGTGCTATTACTCAAAGAGAGTTATGGTGTAAATAGACATTTTAAGGACTATATTTTGTGAACTAAAATATTGAGTCTATTTGTTTATGTAAGTATTCTGAATTACCTATTAGAAAGTAATTAAGAAAATAAAATTATGTTACAAATAAAATTATTGGAGTTTGATTTCTTTTGTTACCACTTGATGCAGAGATGTAGATGTAGAGAATACCCTTATTAATAAGAAACACAACAGAATAGTCTATTCAATTTGTCCCTGCTAGAAACATTTAAAATTATAATTATTACAAAATCATTTACTTAAATGTATAAACTATCTATAACGCCGCCGTATCTAGGGCGGCGGCGGCTGCGGCAGGTTATTTTTATCTCAAATATACAGCGACATCTGTGATCTAATAGAAATAGTTTTTTGTCAGCGCCATCTCTTAATGAGTAGCAGAACTACTACAATCACACTGTCATTTACTGTCATTTAATAGTACATTTTACAATACACAGAAGTCGCTTAAAATGATAATTTAAATCGACGTGTATAATTTTTTTGTAAGAGAGCAATTATTAAGTTAATAATTTTCATAGAAATCTAGCCAAAATTACTCTACCTACTCATATGACCTACAAACCTAAAGACCTAGCTGACCACCAAAACCGATGCAATTTAGTTGCTCAACGCTATAAATATGTTACATAAGATATAAAAATGTCGAATACTGAATCAAATAAACCTTAATATCTTTGGCACGACCGCGCAATCACAATAATTCGACAAAAGGAAATCGTTTAGCGGTTATTTATGTTAATAGTATTGGTAAATGATCAATTTGTTATCTCACAAAGTCGCCGCGAACGGTTTTTGAGACCATTCTGTTATAAAATTGTTCATTTCAATCCAAAATAAAGGAACTACGATATTATAAAGTCAGTGCCGCATGCTTATATCGTTTAATTGCTACCAGGCTTTCCATCTACTGATTTATAACATTTGTAACTACCAAAAAAATCAAAGATTATACGAGTACCGTACCAATACCAACCAATATTCAGACCTACTTCTTCCAGTGTTAAGTTTAGTGTATAATTAATGACTTATTACTTATTACCGCATTTATTACAAAAAAAATAGGAATAGGAATCTACCTCAGTAGTTCAGTACTTTTTTCTTAGTTTAATTAAACTATAATCCCTGTATGTTAAATTTCATCAGTAGGTAACTATCGCCGCTTTTGAATTTTGAATAAGTTTATTAGAACAATAAACACACTTTTACTAGAAAAAATATACAATACCTACCTGTTACTAGAAATATCTCTAGCAAATTGTATCTTTTGATTTCTAAGTACCACATATTCCTGTTTGTTAGGTAATAGGTGATGTGTGAACGAACAGCCGCCATTATAGATTTACGCATCGATTATCATGATTGCTTTAATTGTAATGCGAGTGTTTGTATTTTTCCGTATTTAAGTAGGTATGTATGTACATATTTCTTGGATTACGTAGATACGTACTTATAGAAATTCGTATTCTTGTTTAGATATAATAAAGAATGCACTTACAGCAAACATTACAGTTTAATTATCGTTTTTGTACAAAACCGTCATTAGATTTTTATGTAAAGGGCCAAATAACTTTATTCATTCATATATTAAAGAGTCAGACACTTGTCAGTAGAGTATTGCGATCTTTGTGTTTATTTTGGCAACGATTTGACTTCTACATCCTTTACTGTACTTATCTAATAATAACTTATTTGTATAAATCGCTACACAGTTATTCCTTCTCACAACTCTTTCTTTTAATCACTGAGACAAACGCTTCCAATCAATCAATAATGTAGGTAACTAGGTATTCAACATACTACATGTTGCTTGTAGGTAAACAACAATATTGTATAACAGGTCCCTCTCGGTGAAAAGCGAACGTAAACTTAGAACTAGGTACTTGGAAACTGGCACTAACGACATAACCTAAGTTCCAGTAGCTAACAAGCTAACTAACCTACTATTATTTAATCATTTATAATATAAACACGCGTTCTTGTAGCCAGCTAGATGATATAATCGAGGTAATTAATTTTGGGGCTATAAAACCTTGATCCGGTAAACATAAATATATCTAGCACAAAATGAGTGGGGAAAATGTAAATTGCACATTACACTATTATCTAAGTAAAAAAATTATGCGCAAGTAAATAAATGAAGTAAGTGAATGACTGGTCAAATACTAAACACATAAATAATCACGCCCAATGAGGAAAGAATATAAGGAGTGGCCCCATGTTTGTTTTCATATACAAATGAATTTATGACAGCGTGCCAAGGTTGCGCCAAGTTTTTCATAGTTTTCTTGGTAGATGACCTGTCAAACGATAAGAAATACCATACAAAAAGGTAGCCATTTTACGCCAGACCAGGCACGCAGATCCAGACGGTATGGCTCCTCCTTATAATATATTCTATACTCAAAGATCACGCCTCTTTCCCATCGGGGTAGACAGAGACCATACACTTCACTTGTTCCTCTTAGTAAAATATAGGGACGGTTCTTCATTGAGAACTGAAAAAAATTTAAAGAACATTAAGTTAAATTTAAACTGTCGAGTGAGTCCAACTCAAAACACGTGACCATGGAACTGTAACCACCAAAGGGCAAAATCGTAATTAAAGTTGCCCTATTGAGTGAAAGTGAAAGATTGTAAAGCTTAGGAATTTAATTTAGTACTTTCCTTTCCATACATCGGTACTGCGACTGGCACCTTGAAAGATAGCACCTTCCCTTACCTCCGCAGGCGAATTCACTATCTTTACTTTCAGACTTCAATCTAGGTAAGTCCACTTCCTATTCTTGTCCACGATTTATTTTAGTACAATTACTTTATATTATACTATACGATGCAGTACCTAGTTGTAACCTATACGATGCTATAACTTTTAATTAGACAATTATTCGTGTACCTAATTGTGACTTATCAAATAATAGGTACTTGATAAGGTATGTGGATGTGGATGACGCGGAAAAGTATGTTTGGGTAGTAGCATTAAAGCAAAGGGAGTTGTGTTGTCTATCCTGATGGAAAAGAGGCGAGACAGATACAAGTATGTATGTTTTTATTTATTATCTCACAGATTTATCGATAAATTCATAATACACCCGAAGTGAATCACCCTCAATTATAAACCAGGAAACAATGACCGAGTGACTACACATTGCGCAGACGCACCGTAACGATGGCATAGCGCACAACCAAAACAACTGGTTAAACAAGCGGTTAATAAAACCGGAAGCTTTTAAATTTAATCTAATCTGGCTCTAAGTAGATCTCCTTCATGATCTAATTGTCGTCTAGATCCCTCTTTGCATTCGGCACCCGGTCGGTTGCGTCGGAGCATCGCTTCACATCGAGGGCACCACCACGCTTGCGCGGACGCACTCACGTACACACTACTTTACGTAACTGACGTAATACTTACGATTTCCACGCGACACTATACGTACATACAATAACTAGGTAGGTATATAATTATAAAAATATTTTATCTTTTACGTACATAATAATCAGTAAATATAGAAGTTATTGAAGTTCAAAAGCGTTGACCGAAAACGTATGATCGGAAAAACTAAGTTGGTGTACCTCGCTTGTACGGGAACCTTACTAAAGCTAACAATTAAAAATAAAACAAATATTGGGCAAACCTGCGGGAATCAAGACTAATATTATTATTCCATATGACAAAAAAAAAACAAAATGAAACCTAATAGAACATCCAAAGTCCCTTCAATTTTAATTCTTTCAACATGCTACATAAAAACAGAAACATACACCCCCTTATTACAAAACGAGTTTTGGAACTAACTCAGATAAATGACGTTTCGGCTATAGACAAAACTTCAAAAAATTACATTAGTCCTTAAAAACTCGTTTTTGTAATAACGGGGACAATGTAGGTGTAACTTAGACGCGTCCAAAACACAAATAATAGAGTAGTTTGTATGGCTGCTTGCATTCAAAGGATCACATTTCTGAATGTTAATAAAAGTAGGTTGTTTGTAGTCGTGGGAGATCCAGTTACCTACTACCTACTTTCATTTTTAGCACGGTAATACCATGTTATGTTAGGGATTTAAGTAATTGTTTTACTCATAATATTTATCCAAGTTTGGTTAGAAAGATGAAAAAAAATGTTTTTGTTTAAGTAGAACACTGTTTTGAATTGGAGAAACGAAAATGTAAATATTATAGGTAATAGATTAGATGAGCAAAAAAATGCACTCAAATTGAGAACCACCTCTTCTGTTTTCTTTTTGATGGTTTTTAGTTAGAAGTCGGTTAAAAATCTCGAAGATCGCAATTCAAAAGCAGAAAACGAACATAAGTATGTTCTTCAATAAACAATAAACGCTAAACTCCATAAAAAAGGCATAATACAAAATACATTTTCAAAGTAAAAGCAAAGGACTGAAGTGTTATGATGACGTAATCGCAAAGCGGGCATCAGCACACGCGGAACTTTCGATTTCTGGATGAAATCGAGAACATTTCCTGACAACCAATGACCGCTTGTAAACTGCGAAGAGTACACAACTGTTTAAAGTTATTTATTTGACGAGAAAAACAACTCAAATGTGTATTTTATCATTAAGGAAACATTTAAGATCACTTACAATTGTCAATTCTGTGAAACGTGCCAGATTTGAAGTCCTCTTGGGCCTTGAGTATGAAGCTCTTATGCATATTAAAATGACTAATAATTTGTTTAAAAATACGTGTTAATATTAAGTCAAACTTATAAAACAAACATGATGTATATCTCATAAGTAGGTTAGAAAGTAATTAAGTAAGTGCACTTTGCAAAATTTCGATTAAAATCGTTAAAATCTAGGTGATGCAACATTTTCTGTGCAAGTAATAAATTATTATTTTTTAATTAACACAATATAAAGTTGTTTTATTGAAATAAAAGCGACATAATGGCTAGATGCAAAAAGGGAAATTTAGTAAATACTTTATTAAACTTAAAAATGGCAGGATATTAAACGGGTGATTAACAGCTTATTCTGGAACTGACAATAACACATTCAAAACACATTCTAAACACTTTGGCACTAGGAAGATATTTAACAACCCATTTTTGGCAAACAGTTCCAACATTTCACAATTGAGGATTTGGGACAGATTTGTCAATCGAACCGCGTTTGTCATCATCGAAAATGTATGTCATACGTGTGGCCGATGGATTGGCTGCCACGTATGCAAAAATGATTATGAATACTTAATCAGATCAATAATTTTGAATTTTAAATGACCATTTCCGCAACTAGCTATAAAATTTAAGCACAACTTTAATCACGAAGTTGCAATTTGCGTGGTTTTCGAGATTTGAACGACCATCATTGTTGGGCAGCGAAAGTCTTAGGATTATCAAATAATTGCAACTTTGACGTAGTTCCGGCATTCGTCTTTTATTTCAAAGTGTACATTCATCTCCGGGAGTTTTCTAAATAGAGTCATTTGTGGTCATTTCCTTGATCCATTAAGCGCAATAAGCATTACCTACCTCCGAATAAAGAAAATAACAATTGAAAATTATTTGTTCAAGCTTTTGTAAGCTTATAAAACCGAAATACATCCATGTTATCGAACATTTCAAGTTAATATTGTTTAAAACTGTCTCAACTTATCATTTCCCTTTGTCAGAACATATTTACTCAAGTGCTCCGAAATTTCACTTAACTGAGGAAATACTTCCACCGTGTCTTCTGGAAGCTTAAGTGTGCCACGAGAGCCCATATCACTGGCAGCGGCGGCACAGGCGCTGTAACATAGTGTTGCAATGTTCCCGCCAGCCTCGGCTGCGCGCGCGCAACCACAGTCCACCACACGCCGCGTCGCGCAGCTGTCGCTAAACAACACTACACTACAGCTTGCTTCACGCAGTCAGTATTACTTACGATTAGTGTTCACCTTATTTATAATCCATCCGATTTTTTTTATCGGTTGTTAACTTCTTCGTGAGTGATCGAATTGTGTCTTGTCTTGTTTGTTGATTGATCTAATAATCGAAGCAATAAATTTTACTAAGTTTCGTCTAGGATCCAGACTTCTCTGAAGCTTTTTATTTTTGTAGCTTTTTACCATTGTTTATTGATTCCAAATATTAGTCGTTGGCTGATATGATTTTCAAAATCGGATTCCAAAACACTTCGCTGTGTTCTTCAATCGAAGTTTTCCAAGAAGACGGAGAAAATGTTTCGTTAACGCGGAAATGCAGATTTCCAGCTTCCTTCCCATGTTAGTTTTGATTCACAGTGATATGATCAAATGTGACATAATGACGGGTTCATACAAAAAATATGATGAGAAGCGCCTGTCTTTGTTATGTTTTTATCGCCGGTTCGTAAAGCTACTGATGCGAGGTTGATGTCTTCCTTAAACGATTTATATCGATTTTATTAAGTACTGACAATTTTCTTTGCATCTTTACTTTTAAAATGCTATGCAATCATTTGTTACAGTTTATTCCTCTCTTTACCTATCGGATTCTACCATGGAAATTGGAAAATGGCTATACGTCATTAGTCTTACAAATTCAATTTAATAATTTTCTGCTCGACTTCATAAAGTCCGTGTCACAGATTTTTTAAGACGTCTCCATCGCCAAAAGCTTTTCAGCAATCATATCTGCGTTCCAGATTATAGCACAGATCGATCGGAAAACAAATCCGAATGAAATCGACAGGCATCGCGTTTATTGTTCCGTGATCGGGTGCTGATAACGATCAGGTTGTAAACCTGCAGGTTGCATTCGCAACAGTTGCATGTAAGGTCTTTATCTAACCCCATGTTACATTAATACAATACCTATGATATAATCCGTGTATTTTCTTGTACCCTTGACAGTTACAATGTTGTGCTACATCAAGATAGCTCATAAGACTCGATTTCATTACGAGTATTGTCTGTTTAGAGAGACAGCTAAGCTGTATTACCTACTTTTTATGCAACCTTTTTATCTTGTTTTGGATTTTTGACATAGGCTCGGTTATTTAGGTTTGCTAGGCCTTTCAAATGTTCTAAAATCAGATTGATTGCTTGGTAAAGATTGGTGATTATGTCAGATGTTTTACGTCTCTCTGAAAGTGTAAATAAAACTCGATCTAATTTGGCACGAGTTTCGGATTAACTATTTCGAAATTCGTTACGTTTTTTGTCGGTGAATAGTTCTTTATTTGAAGTTTATTTAAAATGTTTAATATGTCTTTAGTAACATGAATTTCCTTTTGACATAAGTATCTTTATTGTCTCCACGTATGATTAACCGTGAAACTATTTGTTAAAATCCTGACCTATCAGCACTTGTCTTAACCCATTACGTGAAATGTTAATCGTTTCCTTAACCTCACTTAATGGGAGCAATCAGGCTAATTAGTCAGAGTTAGATAACAACTAGCTACGAGTTAACTTCAGTTACCACAGTTTAGTGTAACGCCTCGATCCAAACAGTGCTTTAGTATTTACTTCCTTATTTAAGGTCTTTAATGTTTGTTTGGTATTTAGTGGGTATTTACAAGCGAGTGTTTGCTCTTTGGGATTTTGTCTCCTTTTTTTTTTGTTAAAAAATAAGGTCTTAAAACTTTCCTTTGGTTTTCAAACTTTCTTTTCCTTTACATATTTACACAAATCTTTATATTTTACTTAAAACATTGTCCTTCTGATTCTTTGGTTAGTCGTTGTCGACCATTTTTTAAGTGAAAGACGTGAAGAAGTTAGCATTCCATCATTTAAGTTTTCCACTGTTATATTCTTATGCGGAATAGCGTAATCTTCATCCATTTAAGCGGAATCTTTAAGCCTGATAATATAAGAGTAAATGTAATAAGCTGTTTTACTTTTGTTCTTCTACTCCTCCATTACCACCTGAATTGTCAACTAACAATAATTACAACATAATTTTACTTTTGATCCCGCAGCAAGGTTAAAGTGCATCGGTATCGAGACACCGTGAGAGCATTAAAACAATGCAAATGTACATAACCCGAGCCGTGTAATGACACATTACTTTCTTCGATAATTCCAGTGATTGTTCTATGAGACTAAGTGAGTGAACAAGTGTCAAGATAACTCAGTGACAGTGATCTGATTCTTTCAAGTTTACTTTTAGTTCGTGTTCGAGGAAATCTTCAGCAATGATAGTAAGTTATTTAATTATTTTAATCTTATCCGTAGATTTATGTAGGGTTTCTTGGTGTCTATTTCCATAGTCAATCATGTGTTGTAGATTTTGAATTTGATACGTAACTTGAGAGATTAGGGATTCAATCTGTATTATAAGTTAGGACTAATATTTCAAAATTCTAAGTAATAATCTAAGAACTGATATCATTAAATCTCAAGTAACAGATTACTTCAAGAAATAGATTAGTTTTTAAGGCGTATTATTTGAAATTATGCAATTAATTTAGAGCAAATCTTTCGCCGCGTTAATACCATTATTACTAACAAAACTTCGCTTTAGTTGGAGTAGAAATAATCCTAAAAACATTGCATTGCGAATTAATATTATGCAAATGAGGTTACATTAGACTTCTAAATATGAATAACAGAAATAACAATGGATTGTGTCATATGCGCTACTTACTTTAAAATGCACAATAATAATTCCCGAAACGATAAGAAGAAAGAAAATTTAAAAGAAAGAATAGAAAGTCAGTAACATAGTAGTCCATGCAAAAGATAAATGAACTAAATCCAATAATATTGAAAAAAAAACACACATAGTCTCCTACTTCACTTGACATTTTATTTTTCATTGACCAATGAAATATATGAAGCATGCATTTCATTTATTAATTAACAATATAGCAAATTATGTCAGTCAATGTCAGTTATTCAAATTGCCTTCACAATGCAACGTTTGCTAACACCCCAACTAAAATTGCAGACTTAATTTTATTGTCATTACAAACAACAGATATGATCAATTTTGGACCAGCAAGGCCCTTTCATGGTGTGTTACCCCACCAATTATAGGCATTATAAGGCAATAATATCTAATAACAGAGACTATGTAAGCCAAGGCCTTTGGTCATTGTGTTATTGAAATTAGCAGCATGATATGCCGAAATGCATGGAACGCAATATGCCAAACATTTATTAACATTGGTGAAGTAAGAAAATATCACGGACTTGTTAGACTTGTCTGTTTGTAACACTTTGATATTCAGATGTTGCTGTAACCTTAGAGATAGAGCAACTGGTTTTATGAATATGATACTGTAATGAGGGCAATGCTTTGAAGTCTTCTTCACATAACGTGTCCCGATTTTAATTTAAACTAAAGTTCAATAACTCAGCCCTGCCTTATTAAAGCTTATTATGCATTTTATCTACAATATCTTTACCCTAAAATCTCTTAACATAACCTATTTTGTCATAATTCGTAGATATTGTTTTAAAATCATCAAAGCTTAATCGATTTAGAAACACAAAGGGCTACAAAAATATGAAAGAAAGAAATTAATTTACAAGCACAAAAATATAATAACGACAAATATTAATGAGAAAGTTAATATGTAATAAGAAAATAGTGCAAGTCATACAAAACAAGAATCTCTGCTCAAGGACATAAGATGCAATAGACGATGTTACAAAAAAGCTTGCAGAACATGTGAAACACTGTTAGAATGTAGATGACCTTATGTTTGCTTTTAACACAATGTAATATGTTCACAGCCGAAACTATTGCAATTGCAACCAAATTATTTGACAAGCTCCACTCAGAAATCAAGGTTACATATAATAGGTATACACGACTTGTCCTACCTAACCAACATGCGTATTTTATTTAAGCTCTTGTTATCTTGTATAACATTTAAAAGAAATTATCCTCTTCTATTCTTCAGGAGAAATAAACATAGTTGAATAATCAAAATTGTGTCGTGGTATCTTTAATTGGATCATCTATAAAATATTCGGTGCCTTTTGTTTTATCATAATGTTATTCCTGTGAATACTCTCTTCTTATAATAAACCATTTAATGAGCTAAACTAAACCATCTTTTGCAAACAAACACAGGTCAAAATAAATACAAGAAAAGTAAACCATCAAACGCGTCTTTTTGTTACCGCATCGACAATTTCACGTTTATTAACTGCAAATTAATTTGTACAGAAATCGAAAGTTTCTCCTCTCTAGCGTTTTCTTCTTTAAATTTGGACTACTTTTGGCTAATTGATACTTAATCTGAAGATAGGTATTTAGAATTCGAAATTAGAGGGCTTCGTTTCATAGACCAAATAAAATCTTTACTAATGGATATTGATTAGAAGACAAGATTGCAACGCTACAAGCAGAAATCGTTTCTGTAGTTCATCAGTCATTTATCATCATCAGCTGTAGTACGTGCAGTGTCCACTGATAGCTACTGATCCATCAACCAACGAAGTCAACCTTAAAGATTTCTTATTGCTTCGGTCGAAAGCGACATGCGTCTCCCGTGAACCTGTAACCGTCGCCAAGTCATCTGTCAATCTTATTGTTGTCCAACATTACTTAACTATATAAGGGCTCTATCATTAATTTTCGTCTTAAATTGTCGTCTTCGGAATTTTAGCAGTGGCGCCACTGGCATCGGCGCGGGCGCACCGAGGTCGGTTATGCAAAGGCTAACCGGCGATACTATCTATTACGTCAACCTCTCCGCCGCCGCCACCGCCGCAACCACTCGCGTTTACCCATAATCACACCAATAAAAATCAATTCACAAATATATGCACCCAAAACGTGTTATTCGTGTGTTTATTGAATAACCGCCGAAAATTTCGTAATTCGAGAAACAAATTCACGAATTGCTTCAATTATGCTTCATTGATTTTTCGTAACAGGCAATTGTGGTGGTATTAGTTACCGTACCTAATGGGCGATTATCTAGCTTAATTCTATAGTCATAAGAACTTTAATTACTAGTATTACTGAGTCTTATGTTTTATTAGAGCATTTTTGTGGTGTAGTTTAATCAAGCAACGAGTTTATCATTTTCTTTTGGAATGCTGGAGGGTCAATATTTAAAGGGGTCTAAATTGATGTCTTTGGTCATTTCTCGACAACATGTGCATTATTTTTTAAAAGGAATGTATCTTTTATTAGTTAAATGATTATAGAAAACGTCGCTCAAGACCGCAATTGTAACTAAATAGTAATAAAAAAGTTGTGTCAAAAAAGAACATCATAATAGCCATTTTTCGTAGTGTCTCGGCGGCAACCGCGCACCTATTTTTTATCGTATGATGAAATGTGACTTCATGGAACTATTTGCTATTCGGCGCTGTAATTAAAGTATTTAAATCTTTATTTTCTTTTAAAAAATACAAATATCCGCTCAGTCAATTAATAAAAAACTCGTGTTTAAAAAATAGCATCATTGTCCTGACAAAAATTTGCTATCCAAATATATCGCGTAAGACAAGAGGGGGGAGGGAAACTTGTACCCGAACGAACCACCACTCCCGCGCAGCAGTCGAGCAACGCGCTTTGGTGGAGATAGATGCGCTTGTTTTTCGCAGGTAAGCCTTTGAATTTGATTCTCCAAAAAAGTTAATTGGAAGCGTCATTTACAATTTCATTTGTATATTGTTCTAAAATGCATTGTTCTCTCCTTATTTGACGGAAAAGTATGTCGATTTTGTGTACATTTGCTATAATAAATCCTTTTTTCAAACATCGTATGCGCAAAACATGTCTGGAACAAGTTTTTGACAAAATCGTCATTTTCTGAACATCATTGTCCTGAATTTTTACTTTTAGCATAATGATGAACGTTGAGAATAATGACATTACGTAAAATGATAATGATATGGATTCAGGATAATGACAAATGCGTTTGTTTAAGGTGGAGTTTCTGGTTGTTTACAATAATTTAAATAAATAAATTATGTAGCTCAAGTACTATATTCTGCTAATTGAAACGAATCGTCACATAAGTGACGAAAGAAGATTTTTGTTAATATTACAAAATTTTTATGTAATATATGCTACATATGAAGGTGGGTCGATGCAAAGCTTTATGCGAAGATAGCTTCGACTTGAAGATTTTTTATATATGACACAATGAACTCCTACAGATATGATGGAGTGTATATTGCAAACCAGGGAAAGACGAAGGTATATAGAAATTAAAAATGATCCTGAATTGCTAGCTGTAGAGAAA
Organism: Anarsia innoxiella; assembly: GCA_947563765.1. Classification (NCBI taxonomy): domain Eukaryota; kingdom Metazoa; phylum Arthropoda; class Insecta; order Lepidoptera; family Gelechiidae; genus Anarsia; species Anarsia innoxiella. Next base: position 3,417,343 of record OX387410.1, on the reverse strand, counting down.
GAAAAACGCAGACTTAAATATTTAAATAGAGGGCAGAAAATAAATCAGCAAAATCTACTCGCGCTATTAAAGAGCAACTCAAGAGGTGGAAAGAAAATGATGCTGCAGCTGTGTGGGCCCACTTAATACCATTGATAGAGGAAGTGTTAACGCTGAACTCTTTTATTGACACTATCCATTTTTTGTCGGACTCTCCAACTTCACAATACAGGAACAAGCACATATTTTATATGATTTCTCAGCTTTGTAAAGATTTTCCGCAACTGAAAAGAGTAACGTGGAACTATTCAGAATCCGGGCACGGGAAAGGTGCCCCTGACGGCATTGGAGCAACTCTAAAAAGGACTGCGGATCGTACGGTGACTTTTGGGAAAGACATTGGAACATTTACATAGCTTTACGGTATGATTAAAAGTTATATGGAAAATGAAAATCATAAAATCATTGTGAAAAAAATAGATTGAGAGGATGTTCTATTTGGAGAAAGCTTGCTTCCAAGCTTTGCTTGCTTTGCAATAAAGCCGTTCAGGGGCACCTTTTCAGTGTATCAAGTTCTTTGGGAGAAGTCTACATCAAGAACAACTGTACGCATTTTGAGTTGTTTCGATTGTGAAGCCTCTAATATTTGTAGCCACGGAAAACATATTGATTTCATACAGAACGTGATTGAATGAACGAGACGAAAATGCAATTTATTTTGTCCCAGATACGGCAAGGAATAAACGTATAGTGGTTCTTTCTGATATAACTTTTGAATTACTTAGATAATATTCCAGGACCATCTTCTTCAACGAAATAATTAAGTGACAATTTTATTACTGACTTATTTAGATTTTAGAGGAGAGTGTAGTTAGAAGTATCCATACTAAAGGCAATAACTGTTTCCAACCCTTAAATCTTGTGCAATAGTCATGATTTTTGGAAATGTTCTGTTTTGATGGGGAACTATAGGTACGTTTTGATTTTTTGGAAATATTCCCAAAGTTTTAAACTATGAGCAGAAATGTATTTCCATATAATAATAGCCTCTATTCAGATTCTATCTGTTGCCCCTTGGCAAAGGCCTCCCCCATGCTCTTCCACCGTAGTCTGTCACTAGCCACTCCGGTCCAGAGGCTACCTGCTGTCTTCCTCATCTCATCTACCCATCTTCTATGTGGTCTTCCTCTTTTTCTTTTCTCGGTTCTTGGATACCAGTACATCGTTGTTTTGCTCCATTTTTCGCGACCTCTAATTGTGTGTCCTGCCCATTTCCACTTGAGGTGTTTTATTTTTGTTGTTACGTCTTCTATTTTTGTCTCTTTCCTTATTGTTGAGTTTCTTATTCTCTGAGTTCTTTTAATGCTGAGCATGCTCCGTTCCATTGCCGTTTGACACCTTTCTAGTTTTCAGGAGTGTGCTTTTGTGGGGGCCCACGTCTGGCAACCGTATGTACGTAAGTATGGGCAGGATGCATGTATTGAATAGTTTCCTTTTATAAATCATATTTATGTCTTTGTTTTTCATTATCTCTTTGAGTAACGTTTCCATGAATTTGCGATTTTTATCTCAATTTCTCTTGACATTTGATCGGTTGTTGAAATCAGTTCACCTAGGTAATTTTACTATTTTACATATTCTATTGTTTTGTTTTTTACTATTAATGGTTCTTCCCTGTGGTTTGTCATTGCCTTTGTTTTTTGAGTTTTTTGACATGTATTTCCATATGAATCTAAAAATGGTTATAACTTTTAACATCAGCAATATTTATAAAAAATCAAAACGTACAGTCATAGTTCTACATCACGAACATTCCCAAAAATCAAACAGTTCAGTTTTTAATATTTTTCTAATTGATTGTTATCTCACATCACACATATCACACACACACACACACACACACACACACACACAAACGCACACCCACCCACACACATACATATACACACACACACATACATATACACGCACACACACATACATATACACACACACATACATATACACACACACATACATATACACGCACACACACATACATACACACACACACACACACACACACACACAGAGGTACTTGAGCCTGCTAATTTTTTTGAAAAATGTGATACTTACCTGTAATTTTAAGATTAACTACCTATGTTGATTATTGACTACATTTATTTTTGTTATCCTAATTAAAATTTAAGACGTTTTTAAAATTTAAGATGTTGCGTTATTATCAAAATAATAGATAATTTATTGAGTACCTAAGCGATTCCTATTATTAATCAATCAGGGTCATTGGAACTTGGTATTATTAATTACTCTTTACTCATAATAAGGTTTAATTCCAGAGCTTATCATTATCTTCAACGTATCGTCATTGTCCTTATGCTGAAAATCACTTTCCTCACATTTTATCATTATCCTCAACAACAGTTTTTATAAAAATATGATTATTTCCATTTTCGTTTTGTTATTTGACGTAACTCAACTAGTAATCTTATAATCTCAACCTATTTATTCATACTTTTAAAAAATCTAAGCGATGCACGCAGGTTTTTAAGAATCCAAAAAAAACACTCAAAATAAATAATTTCTGGAGATTTGCCCTGGAAGAAGTTTTTTTATCTTGTACTAGCTGTCCCGGCGAACTTGGTCCCGCCTTAGAATGAACTTTATTGTGTAGGAATAAAGTTCAAATTGACTCTACATTTTATTAAGAAAACATTTGTATGGGAAAAAGAAAAGGTCTGTTTTAGGGCTTTCCCGGCAATTATTCGAATTTTTCTCACCGTAAAAACCATCCTTGGACTTCAATGAACATTTAAAAAAAAAACAGCCAAATCGGTCAAGCCGTTTTCATGTTATGTCGTGACAACGGAAAACGGGTTTCATTTTTATATATTGTATAGATATTGCAGTTCTAGAATCTTTAACTTTCGAGGACAGAAAATTATTATTTTTGTGTTTCTGTATCTTTATAACCGACTTCAGACTACCTCTATTGTTTCTTGTATAATCAGCTAAGACAAAACACTCCACAAAAGATTCATCTCCGTTCCAGACCTGACTCAAGAAACAAATGAGGCAAGCGCACAAAATTTCATTATCACTGACAGGTTTGTTTTTCTATCTATCAAACTGTCACGTTATAAACAGGTTGGTTGCAATATGAAACTAGTATTTATCTAGGACATCATAATACGGTAGTGAGTGTGTGTTGGCGCCGGTTTGCACCTGAGGCGACGCATCGTGATCACATCGATGTCGATATGAGTAATGAAGTTATAAAACTAGAGCTGTCTTGACTACCTTTTAAAGATATTGATGTATTATTTTATTGCAGATGCGTGTGAACAGGTTAGGCTGATTTCGGAACTTTTTTTGTTACTTAATAATGATGAATGGTTGTCTTTGATTTAGTATTAAACACTAGGTAGGTACACTATTTTATAAATATTTCACGAATATTTTAATGATCATACGGGTAACGAATCAAGGTATAGTAGTTTATTATAGTCAACTATTCAGCTATAGGTATGTTGGTCAACTATTGTTGATCAGACAGATCTCACTTGAGTAGATTTTGCCAATTGTAGTAAATACTTCGTTTGGTCAAGAATTTGTTTGACTATCGCTGATTGCAATAAAGTGCGTTTTTTTACTCCTCGTCCGTTAGTAACCATTAACTTTGCAAAATATATCATTTCGACAGTAGAAACGTCTTCATACATGATTAGCATCTCATAATTCAGGTAGCAACGAAACCTACAGCCGCAGGCCTCATGTCAAGCACATCATAATTTCATAATAAGCAAATATGTGGTTACAAAATATTCAGCTAATTATAGATCTTCTTTTGTTTCGTATTACAATAATCGACAGTATAAGTATAGAGTGGGTATTGATTAAAGGTTGATTCAAAATAATAATTATAAAAAACATGGATCACGTCAAAGAGCGTAAAATACTGAAAGCCTAATATAAGATTTCCATCGCAAGTTCTATAAAAATAGTTTTTCATTGACGATACTCGTAATCTTGACGTGTATAAGTGTACAAGTGTTGAATAACGAAGTTTCGGAAGGCGATGATGCGTAAATGTTTTAATTTTAATCGTTTGTGGCACCATTCCCATGCATTGTTTATATTTTTTATTGCTTTGGCTGCATGCTTTTCGGCCCTGGGCCTTAATTAAACTGCATCGCGATGGCTTGTCAAAACGTTTAATGACTTTGTTTTGAATATGAATGAAACGCTATTAATTAGGTCAAATAATTAACAATGTAGTTTCTTTGGGGCGTAGCATAGATAATACAGTCAATAATATCTCGAAAGTTGTGAGTGTAATAGATCAGACAATAGGTAGGTACATGCTATGATTTGCGCGACATTAGAATCGCAATAGGTAACATCGACACAGCATAAGCCCCATTAAAAGGAGTAGGGAAAACATCAAGAACCAATAAAAAACAGACGAAGCAGGTGAAAGTAAGAAAAATAATTTGCATATAAATTTATCAATAGGTACTGAGTACTGACGCAATAAAATAAACACAAACACTAGCCTATACGTAATAAAAGGCGGAAATCTGTACATTACTAGTTGTTTACGGTAACTAAGAGTTATACAGCTCTTAGATTATGAATTGTATTCTAAACATTTTCATGCCCTGGTAACTGCAGCTCTGTGTAATTCACCTATCACACAATATTTAGTAGGTGAAGCAACAACTGCGGAATTTAATAAGGAAGAGCTTAAATACGTAATCAGTGGTGTAATTCAATTTATAAACATATAGCGAGAAGTTAAAACGTTTAAGAGACAATAATTATTTCTTGAATTTGATATAAGAATTTGGATTTATCTGTGTTCATTCTTAATGCAGATTGCCATTTTGAAATTGTGTAGTCTCTAACGCCCATTATTAATAACCTATCCGTGCCTAAATCCGGATTGAACTTTGACATATATTGTCACTTGTGTACCTACTCTAATCTCGGTCTCAATAAACTATCCAAATTTTTTTGGATTAGGATCGCCCCGCCCACAATTTTTTCCCTCCCGCATGTTCTGTTTTACGCAAAATGACATGTTTGAAATTTAAATATCATTTCAATAGCCAAAATAAAATAAACAATTCTTAAAACTATAAAATATTTTTTATAGTTAAAATATATATTACGACGTTATTACGACGCAAATTATGATTGTTGTCGTATTTTATTTCAAAATCTTGATTAAACCACAGAAGAGTTTTTATACGCCTCTGTGTATTCAACAAATGAAAGGAACGAAATATAAAAAAGAAAATGACCATCAAAAATGAAATTACTGACAATGTCAAAATGAATTTAAATTGTCTATTGACTTCATTCATTTACCTTTACCTTAGGTATTTATATATATATATACCTATGTTTTGTTTATTTCTGTGAACTGGTTGTGAATTACAATAAATAAATTCAATTCGCAATGTACAGGGAAGTGGATAAAATGGTAACATATACGCACGAGTGAAATTCGTACGAAAACGCGGCCAAAGTGAGCGCAGCCCTAGTTTTTATGGTGTTATATACTTAGTATGTAAATCTCAATAAAAATGCAATAATAAATATGTACAATAAAATGTTTTATTAAATCTTTTAACCGAAATAATTATGAATAAGTTGTGCTCTTCCGGCAATTTCTATCTCTTCTTCTGAGGATTTCTGCCGTGTGATAAATTTCCTTTCTCTCATAAAAATGGATACAAGCAGCGATAGTCACTGTGAGGATCTGATTCTGCTTACGAGCGCCGTTGCTATGATTACAGCTTGCACAGTGGGCAGAGCCAAGCGCAAGGTGAGACTTATTACCGGGAATCGACGTTTCCAAACTCCAAATGTCCTAAAATGAAATTAAAGCAACGTTATTGTTCTTTATTCAAACATGTTTGACCTTTGTTTTATTAACAATTAAATATTTTATAAAATTATTATCTCTCAATGGTATTTTAGTCTTAATATGAGCTTCATTGTAACTGTTCTCAGCAGCTGTGGTAGGATTTAAGACAGGTGTTAAAAGATAAGGTCTGTTGGGATAGGCACTGTCTCCCAGCATCCAGCGGTTCCCAAATTGACCAGCATCACATTGAGCTAGAAAATGTATTTACAGTTAATTCCAGTTACCAACTGTTTTCTTATATAAAAAGTGAAAGTGTAAAGGTATTATGTCGACAATGGAATTTAGAAAGAGACAATAATGTAGGTATCTACCATCTACGTATGTACCTAAATCTTACCTCTTAACATGGAATTATTAAAGACAGTGGCATCATGTGCAGATCCCGGCCATCGAGCCACAACATTCATCAGCCTCAAATCTGCATCACAGACCCCTTGAATATTGAGAGAAAAGTTACCTTTTCTATTCCTAAATTCTTCACCAATCATGTGACCTAAAATAAATACGTACTAATGAGTTCATTAAACATATAATTTGATCACCATAATATAAATATTGAGTGTTACTTACAAGGTGATTGTATTCGAATATGCGTGCAGTCGATTGCTCCCAAAACACGAGGAAATCTTGATATCTTAAAAAATTTCACAGCAGCGTTTTGGTGGACAAAAATGTATTTGTCATACAATCTGGCTATTGCTGACGCAACATCACTCACTATCCTCCCTGCGGTGGATGCAGACACTCCGACGAAGTCTGCTACTGATATAAGCATTATGCCTAATGCGAAAAACCGCAGAGATAATAGGAGTTGATGAAGCGGCGAAACTCCATTGTTTCTACAAAGAATATGAGATAATTAATGAACAAATCGACAACGGTACCTAGGTAGGCAAAGCGTTTCTTCTTACCTTGAAGATCTTACCCGCATGAAAGGCATTATTTCATCTAAAAGCAGTTGAACTGCAGGTTTTGTCAACCTAAACCTATTTGCAAAATCTGCTTCGTCAAGACTTTGCATATAGTTCAGGCGTCTGATTCTGTTACGAGATCGACGGCGTCTTGGAACCTCTTCCTCGTCGCTCGTAAGCAGAATCAGATCCTCACAGTCACTATCGCTGCTTGTATCCATTTTTATGAGAGAAATCCTCAGAATCTTAACTCAGAACTCAGAACAAACGTAGTGATTAGTTACTCTGTGACTCAGAATAGAAATTCGGTAATATTTTACACTTGTCAGTAAAGTCATCGCTATATTTGAAAATTTGAATTAGGAGGACAGAGGACCAATCCGTACTCTGAAAAAGACCTCCCCACAGTACCTCCCATGGATTGCTATGTCAAAAACATGTCAAGAACACAATTGTGTTTTGTTTTTTCAATCTCGATTTGGTAAAAACGGATCAGGATAGGTTATTAATAACGGGCGTAAGGTGACTTTGGCTTTATATCAGTCAACACAATATCCAACTTTACACTGGTTGGCACAGATCTGGTTTGTGACCTTTCATTATATAACAAATCCTAGCGAGGATTAGCTGCTACGCAATTCTGAATTACTTACACTAACTGCGAGGCTCTCAGCGAGTGATGCTGCTTAGTAATCTAGGACACAAGTCTGCTAACTTATAATATTCTCAGGTTTGTGTCGGCGGAGTGGAAATGAGAGTGTCAATGTCATTTTTTGACACATTTACGCCCGTTATTAATAACCTATCCTGATCCGTTTTTTACCAAATCGAGATTGAAAAAACAAAACACAATTGTCACTTGTGTACCAAAAACATGTCAAGAACACAATTGTGTTTTGTTTTTTCAATCTCGATTTGGTAAAAAACGGATCAGGATAGGTTATTAATAACGGGGGTTAGTCGCAATCAGTGTAAGCCATTGTTTAGCAGAATACCAAATACCTATGTTTAAAAATCCCATTGACACTCTGCCGACGCACAACTGAAGCTATTTTAAATTAGTAGAGATGGGCTCCTGAACACTCGCAGCCAATGCTGGAATTGCCCCCCACACAGCCTTACCGAGCGGTAACTATGGTTTACCACAAATTATACACAGCGCACAGCTATAAAGTTAAATGGTTCCAGAACATTCCCTAGACGACGACAGTCGACTCTACTATGGGTTACATAATGAAAAATACAAAGGAATCGACAGCTTATACAACGTAGAACAGTGGATTTTTACAATACGTGTTAAACACACGAAAGAGTTGTGTTTGGGTTTTCTTTCTATAGCCCGTCTACTTATGGTCTTAAGTATATACTTAGTAAAACTATTATAAAGCCAGTGTAAGGAAATGTCACTTAAATAGAAGTTCCCTGATTGACTCCGTAATGCCCCTTCAAAGATGGCGCGTAATTTTAATTAGGTAGCTAAATAGCATAGATTTGTATTAACCTTTAAAGGCCTTCACTTCAACTTGCTGCTAACCTACAAATAATATGATTTCCTTATAAGTAACTTGCGTACAGAGATCACAGCTTCGCTATAGGATATAGAATTGTGTTTGTGTAAGGTAAGAGGCCCATTTGTCACTTGCCCAAAATAAAGCAACTTTCTACCCGTCATCGTTAGTTATTTAAAGAATTTATTAATGACTCAATTATTCGGTTATCTCACCGTCTTTATCAGGGATCGCATCTATTTCGTAGTAAATTTTCTTTTTCTTTTTACGCAATTACTACAATGACATTAGGAAATTTTATTTGCCAACTAATTAGACCGAGGCGACCGGGGCTATGCAATGCACCTATACAATTTAATATTGAATTTTATTTATCTATGTTCTTATTAAGACTTTTAATCCAAAAACAAGAAGACGTCAAGGTTAGTCGTAATTATTCATTCTCTTCTTCTTCTTTTCATAAATACAGTGTCAGCTATACTTAAGTTTAATGAAGCGTAACTCCTCATTTCGGTGCTAAACGGTGCCCTTTAAGCTTTTATCTACCTCATGCATGACGTAACCACAAAGCGTTTATTTACCTAAATAATTGAAAACTTTTTGTTACGATAGAAAGATGGAAGTAAAAGCTGTAGGTTTGAATGGAGAGATTAGTTCCACCCGTTTTGTCGACGCCTGCGCTGCTTACGTGCGCGAGTGGCGTGAAAAATATCGACCCTCGACCTATTCTGTGAATTCCAATTTAAAAAAAGTAAATCTGTTTGCTGTCACGGTGTCTCGATAAAAAGTGGCGAGAAATAGCTGATCAACGTTGCTGTCAAAGGGTTTATTATGAATAAAAATAAAAATATTATTATTAATTTAAAGCTAGGCATTAAGAGGTATTGTACCTACAGATTTTAGAATTAGCAAAACAGTAACACTGCCAAAGAAAACGAACACACTGAAATGTGAAGAGCATCGCACACTTAGTCTTATATCACAAGCAAGTAAAATTCTATTGAAAATTTTGCAAAACAGAATTCGACCTATAGCTGAGGAATATCTGGGACCAGATCAATACGGTTTTCGACAGCAAAAAGGGACAAGAGAAGCCATATTAGCCTTGAGATTAGCAATAGATAGGAGATTAGAGTTAGATTTAGATACCCACATTGCATTTATAGATTTAGAGAAAGCATTTGACAAAGTTAATTGGAAAAACATGATGACCATTTTGAAAGAAGCGGGATTAGATTATAGAGACCGTAAAATTATATATGAGCTTTATAGAAACCAGGAAACAGTAATAGAAATAGGAGAAGAAAAGGAACAGGCAAAGATAAGACAAGGAGTTAGGCAGGGATGTCCACTTTCACCACTTATATTTAATATTTTTATTGAATGTGCCATCAGAAAACTAGTAGAATCAGGAAAAGGGGGAGTTAAGTACAATGGGACAAAAATACAATTTATACGGTTTGCTGACGATATAGCTGCGTTAGCCGAAAGCTCAAACCAGCTAGAAGAGCTACTAACGGACATGAACCAGGTTTTTGAGGAATTTGGTTTGAAAATCAATGTGGCAAAAACCAAAACACTTGTAGCGTCAAAATCAATAACCAGGCATAGACAGATTAAAATAAATTCCACAGTATTAGAGCAGGTTAAACAATTTAAATATCTGGGCAGTCTTATTACCAGCGACTCAAGATGTACACCTGATATAATTGCTAGGATAGCGATGGCCAAGCAAGCTTTTAATAATAAAAAGTACCTTTTCAAAGCCCGCATAGCAAGAACAATCCGAAAAAAGCTTATAAAGGTGTATATCTGGAGTATCGCTCTATATGGCAGCGAAACGTGGACAATGAATAAAAAGGATAGAGAAAGACTGGAGGCATTTGAGATGTGGTGTTGGCGAAGAATGGAGAGGATAAGTTGGACTGAAAAGAAGAAAAATGAGGAGGTATTACAGATTGTGGGAGAAAAGAGAAGTTTACTTAAATCTATTGAGAACAGAAGAGGAAAGATGCTAGGACATTTGATACGACATGATTCCTTCATAAAAAACATCATAGAAGGAAAAATTGAAGGAAAAAGGAAGAGAGGAAGACCCAGACGGACGTTCCTAGAACAGGTGAAGGAAAAGGCGGGTGTCATGTCGTATCAAGATGTTAAAAAGAAGGCAGAAAATAGGGAGGGATGGTAGAGGCTCCACCGACAAGAGCTTAGCTCTTAAATAAGAAGAAGAAGAAGAAAGCTAGGCAACGACACTGCATCCAAATTTTGAATAAAAATTAACACTGAAAATACTACCGAAGGGACATATGATAAGTTTCATCTGATTAAAACGAGCCTTATAAACCATTACACTGTAATATAAAAGTCAAAAGAAGTCAGAAAGCCGGATAAATCACAAGTATACTACCTATATCTCGATTACAATTATCAAACAAACCTCACGGAGCACTTCCTACAAAAACCAGACCGCCGACAGTGCACGCGCAGGTGTTTGCAAATATCTATTCAGTTTGTGTAAATCATTACGACACTAAACGTAAACGAAGTACTGGAGCTATTTGAACTGACTAACGGAAGAGAACATCACTGATGGAATAAAATGAAGTATTGATATATCACTAGCTGGAAAAATGAAAAATTTTCGCAGTGACACAAGTAAAGCTTTGTCTAGCAATTAGGGACAGGTTTATAGAAGTTTTATTATAAAATGCAAGTAGTACTTGATCTAGCCCATTTGTATCTATCAAAAACTTTGCAGAATTTCGGGGAGTATTTTGCAGTATCTGGCTAAACAACAGTTTTTTGGATAAATTTCGAATTTTCTAGGTGGTCTGGTATCTAATGAAGACCGGAAACTAGTGGTAAGTCCTAAATGGATATTGAGACCAAGCAAAGTCTTTGTATGTAAATGGATGATGTTATGTAAATCTCTGTCACCTATTACATCGTATGTGACAAAATAGAATGTAATTAAGTAACACCTAGTGCTTCGGACAAAGCTGTGAAGTTGAATTGAGTTTAAATGCCAAATGGTTTAGGGTGGAGATTCGAGCATTCAGAAAAATGTAATGAGTGTCATGTTTGAAGACTGCTGAATCAAAATTATTTCTTCGCTTTTTAGGAGATGACTAATGACGTTGCAAAAATGTGACAGATGAACGATTTTGCATTAATATCAGAATGATATAAAGTCAGCCAAGACACAGAAAGATGGTCAGAGCAAAATGAGACAAGAAAATGGAATACTGTACAGATTCTATATACGTCACTTTACGTCCCATAATTAGAGGTATAACCACAAAATATAAATGATTGCTCAATAAATCGGGCAAGAAATTTACAACAACGTACAATACTCTTGACCTGAGCATAAAGCGGTCGCCATGGTAACGGGGCATGCAAATATCCAACCATGGAAAGTGAAGCCAATTGTTTACGTAACACTAACGTAATGTCAGCTAGGAACTCAGGAACATTACGAGTTCATTCATTAGCATCGCAAACGAGGCCCTTTGAGATACTACAAACAGATGGATAAGTAATTGTGGTCGTTGGATGATATTAATTGACATTGTGGCTGTAGACACGGCTTTTATGTAGAACAGTGGAGTAGATCAAGGGTTGCAGAGATTAACAAGATGAAGCCTAATCAGGAGCACAGGGTGCCAGCAGAACATTTTAGATAGAAATATAGCAGAAAAGAGAGACAAGATGAAATGACAAAGACAAGTATAGACGACAAGAATCTAACAACCGTTCACAAAAATATAACTTCAAATCTGAAGGCTATACAATATTAGGTAAGTAATAAAAAAACCTTCTTGAGAAACATATTAAATATGTCACACAACAGCAAAATTATTCACGACACTTAGCTTAAAACAAACAATGCAAATGACATATAAGTGTCAAATAAAATGTAACAACCTGGTAACACCTTGCGAATTACCACTGTTAATTGAGTGAAAGTGTAATTTTCTGACATAACCGACACATGGTAAATAGCATTGGCATTTGTTCAGTGGTTCCTAATTGCAGTCATTGGGTTATGAAGTATTTGCACGGATGCATATCACATAAGGTAAACCGCAAACTGTTTAATGGAATTGATGCGGATGTATGCTAGTAGATGGAACGGTCTAATTTAAATTGAAACTTAACATCTTGGAGATAACTTGCAAAAATATTAGGTTACCACTTAATGATAGTTGCTTAAAATCGGTAAACAAAGAAGTTTTTTTTTTTTTGTTGATGTGTTTTGACACACATTCTTTTTAACATGAAGGTGAAATAAACTATGTCTAAAATCAAATTCAGACGCTCGCTCAAAAACTTTACACTTACTCATGTTTATTTATAAATAACATTAGAAAAATGTGATCTGCTTAATGGCATCATAGAGCAGTTGACCAAAAATCTAGCTCCCAAACGTAATTACAGTAACAATTGATAATGATGGCATTAGCACGAATTCTTGAAAACCGCAAACAGATGACTTACTCCAAGCCCGGAACACTAACACGCTCATACATCAATCCGCTAAACCGCAGCCTCAAGTCACGATCACACATTTATTAAAACTTTGCACAGCCCATGCGCTTGCGCAACCTTTTGTAATGTAACCAGAAGATTAGTCGATTGTCTCGATGCAAATTGTAGCCCTGTTTATTGTTGTTTTGTGTCGGAAATGCATAACTTGCTGATGGGTCCATTGTCTTCGCCGGATTTTGGTAATTTAATAAAGAGCGATGAGATTTGACGGCTACTTACCTTGATAATGATTTTGTAATACTCGTATTCGATAGATTGTTTTAGTAAAGCTCAGTTTGCATCTTTTTAAGATTACGTAAGTAGCCATTTATGTATTTTTTTAGTACTTCAACCTCGATTTTGTTTTATCGAATAGCGCCCATGAAGTCAAGACGATAAGTTGCGTAATTTGCTTCTAGCAATTAAAATGTCAGATTGATTAGACTGGATCTAATGTAGGCTGACCTACACGGTTTTTGGTAAATCTACTTTCTATAGCCTAACAGCTCTTGATTACTCAAACTGACGAATACAACAAAATATAATAAGACAACTGTAATACCAAGCACCTAGTAACTATATTATTACGTACACTTGATCTTGACATTGTAAGTTTACATTGGTCATTGAAGGCTCTTATTACCTTCTCACTGCCTCTGCAATTAGCGTCAACAATCTAGTTCAGCTTGTTACCTTCGTCGCTACGCGGCTTAATGTATAGAGGTGCCACGCCAAAAAAATCTTTTAAAAAAATCAAGCTCGTCGCGATCTTTCCGATTTCTATAATGATGTTATCGCTTGACTGGTAATTTCATTAACCCAACGATTATTGCACAAAAACGGTTACACGTAAGAGTACCACTTAGCATACAAAAACTTATGCAACGTATATTCTTTTGGCCATTTAGTGCTTTTGTTCCTCTAAAAAAGTCATTGTTCGGAAAATGCCTCTAGTTTAATGAAGCTGTTTTAAGACAACAATAAAAAGTTTAGTAATTTCTAGCATTGTTATATTCATTGTAAGAATATGTAGCCGAGACTTCTTAATTTTTTCGAGCGATTATTTCGTGAATACTGCACTACCAAAACAATATTCCAATAAAATAAGTAAAAATAGCAACCTCTATAAATTACAGAAATAATGAAATTAATCCGTTTGCCCAGCGATGCGTCAAAATTAAAACAAATAAAAAGAAAAATAAACTGCGTCACTGTGCGCGCCAAAATTCGGATTTGGAAGTGGGCCGTGGGCCGCGACCGCGAAAACGGGCGAAGGCGAATCCTTATTACCGATATTGCAAAATCGATGCCGGTGTTTATGTAATGAGTGACGTCACCGCGTGGTATTTCCAAGTTGCAGTTGCAACACTGGATGCCGTGCACTGCGGGCTGCATACCGGTTTATCTTTTACCCAAGTTATTGCTTGCCAAGCCCTATTATCACATTATGTAACAGTCGAGTGCCTTACCTTGTCAGCTATTTCCCTTTAAAAAAAAACAACCTAAAATCAGAGAGCTCTTTACACTTGCGAACTTACGTTACTTCCGCTAAGGCACGGCGTCCACTGTCTTAAATAAATGTCGATCGTAAGTCTTGACGGTAACACATATTGTTTACTTGCATACCGTTTCTACATTACGTTACACATCGTAACCTATCGATGCTGTAATCTACGCAATACCTGCTCACTTGTACATAATATTTGGAATGATGTTACGAAGATGACCAGCGGACCGTTTCGCTCAAGTCCACCCACGTTATTATTAAATCAGTAATTTTTAGCAATTTGGAAAAAAACAGTTTAAAAACACTCCGCTAATTGCATAATTTTTTAATGAAGAATCATGATGAAATTCTTAATGATATTTTAAGTGACATCGGAAATGGCATGCTAACCAAGAAGAAGGCAAGATGTTCAATAGCTTCAAACTTTAACGGCCACTCATGAGACTAGACAAGTGCAATATAAAGAAAAGTCTTGATTTGAATCATGCGCAGAATAAAACAAAACTTCTTATAATACTGGAGTACTTAATCTTCAACATTTTAATACCGCCCAAAACTATTCCGACACAAATTAAACTATTCAAGTTTAAAAATTAGCTTCCACTAACCTAAACTGCTACGAAGAGATGAGATATTCTTTGTTTTTCTTTGACTATATGACCTACTAAGCATCCCCAAATAACAAATAGGTAAATAAACATCAATCCACCAAGGTCACAAACCCAATGATGTCACACATGTCACCCGGTCACCCGCTGCACGGTAACGCCCGGTTGCACCGCGTTACGTAACCAGTGAAAGCATTTCGACGCGGCCTTCACCCGGTGGGCCACTTACCTTATATGCTTTAGTGTTACTAATTATATCACTATTCTAATGTGTCTTCTTCGTACGTGATTTGTTTGTGTTGTTATGAAGAAATGGTTAGGATCTTTTGTAGGGATCTGCTACTTACGATTGTCTCAAACTTTGTGAGTAAAAGTGAAACTGGATGCGAGGTATCCAAACCAAAGTAGATATTTAGTAAACTTTTTTAAGGTGTCTTGTTTCAGCTCGGCCATCTTCCGTAATAAGTTCAAATAATTGTGAACCTCATCCCACCTACTCTCTTTCCACCAAAGGCTCTACATTTACTATCAACTATCGAAAGCAGTATTTAAGTAGGTACTTTATTCATAATCGTCTTGGTACCAACACACAAGATTAAAAGCCCACTATTAAATCCCATAACACTACATGGGGTCACATTAATATTTCATGTAAATTGATACTTAGAGAAATGAAGTGTAGGCGCGATCGGCCTTCACCCGACAAGAGTTCAAACCACGTAACATTTGTTTATTAATATTAAACGCATGATCACATCTCTTGCGATACCTTTAAATTATTTATCAACAGCGCAATATCGCTCTCGGCTACGTATTTTTATACGGT
This sequence comes from Anarsia innoxiella, assembly GCA_947563765.1. Taxonomy (NCBI): domain Eukaryota; kingdom Metazoa; phylum Arthropoda; class Insecta; order Lepidoptera; family Gelechiidae; genus Anarsia; species Anarsia innoxiella. The sequence goes on along the minus strand of OX387410.1, from coordinate 3,401,539 downwards.
TCTTGCTTGTCAAGGGATCTTTACTAAACCTAATGTACTCGAAAGTACTTCTACAGGCACAGCTTACAAAAGGTCATGTCAAAAAAATGTAGAAATACCACATGATGTTTAATGAATAATTAACATTGATGGCCTTTCCTGCAACTGACTTTTAGTGTTGTAAATAGGTACAATGAAATATCAGTCAGTGTGTTAGTTAATGTTTAAGTTAGTTAGGTATAGTCTAACCAGCAAGTTAAGTATCTAAATCGACAGCAAGACTTCAACACTTTTGAAACAATGTTTCAATTTGTTTCAAAAGTGCAACAATTATAGTTCGTATAATCATGATTGATCATCATAATCATGAGTTTTACTATTATATCTTAACAGTTTTATTAGTAACATAGTTACCTATCTAAAAATAAAATCAATCTGATGTAACGAAAGTTTGATAGAGTTATAACGACAACAAGGTAACTACCGGACAACTACTGAATGGGTGCTTGAGAAAATCGCTTTTACATTGTGACCACATTAAATGGGATTACGCAACACATCACTATTCACTTACTTATAAAAGGGTGACAGTAACTATTAGAGCACGTATAAAACTAATTTCGTGTTTTTGAACTGCTATTTAAATTGGGCGTAAAGTATTTAGGTACCTAAGTACTACGATTGTTGTAAATGACAACTTGATCTGTTACTTGTGTTGTCGATGTTATAGCTTGAGGTCATGATAACAATAAAAAGTTATACATACATAGGGACTGTCTACAAATAGTTTAACAATAAAATCAATGTAAGTGAGGTAGCTACAGTTAGCGAGAGAGACTTTATGATCTATATTATCTTTCTTAAAACAGTAACAAAATAAAAATAAACATAATTTAAATAAAATAAATAGTAATCGATTAACCCAAGTTCGAAAGGCTCTCATCCGTTTCTAATCAATTCTCTACGTTATGGACGAATGGTCTTCGACAGATGGTCATTTCAACGCTAAAACTTTGTAAAATTTTGATTAAAGGAGAATCAGTGGATTTTACTAAAAAAGCTTTTTTAATTATTATTTGTTTTAGTACTCATAAAAAGGTAGCAGTTATAAACATAACACCATTGTAATACAAGCTCATAATAGACGAATAAAAGTGACAACAGGCGACTCTCTGGTCATAAATTCACACGCTTGCTGATTATATGCGTAATTAACACCAAAAACAATAGTTTCTCTTATAAATTGCGACTTTGCGATGTTCACAAGTATATTACAACGACGATGAAATGTTTACATATGAGGTTATAAAAACAAACAATATAATAACTTCTTGTTATAAAATTAGCTAAAAGTATCAATTATACGAAATAACCGATTAAGGTGGTCGGATATTTGTCACTCTTTTACGCAAAAATCTGTGAACATATTAAAATGAAACGTCACAATATTGTAGCTTTTACCACAGATTCCGAATAGTTACTACCTACGTACCTACTTTATAATGTCAATATAACAAACCTAGAATAGAGGAGAGAGATTACAAAGTTATAACATATCTTGTTTATTTATTTTTTAGAAAATTAAACCTGTGCGCTGTCACGCACGAGTCTTCAAGTAAATTGTCCAAACAGCGACCACGCTCTGGTTGCTACAATTTGATTGTTCTTACAAATATTCACGGTTGCTTTACCATACGCGTAATTTATGTCTTTACGAGCACATATGATATTTTTAAATAGAATAACAACAGCGCTGAAAAAAATTGTTCTTATTAAACTATCAGTTCATAAAATAACATAAGTGTAGTTATTTTACCTACAGTGGCCTTTCTTATCATTTTAGCTTGAGGAGTCCCGTTAATGGCCTCCCAAAACTGTTTCTACTTTTTCTACATTCTACCTAACCCTCATGCAATTTTATTAAGACCTATCCTAATTTTTATCTTCGTATTTTATCAAAAATACGTACACAATGCTTTTGTATTCGATTCAATATTATGTCATTATAGTCATTACTTTCTCGAGATCGCCTCGGGAGTGTTATGTCTAGGAATTAGATCATATCTTCCGTACAACTAGGAAACACTTGCCTAGCGCTGTCCCTCTCACATTCTAGATCAAAATCAGGCCACCTCTCTCTGGCATAGTATTCATTGAGTAACCAATAAATGAGATTAAGTATTAGGCTTATGTAGTTACGCTTTCTCCAAGGAAAGGCTTTATTTAAGATACTTATTTGTATCTTAGTATTTGCAGCGATCTCGATACTTGCATAATGTCAATGACAACCGTAATAATATGTTTCGTTTCTACTTACTTGATAATTGGCGGCTCACTGACTAGATCTCATAAGTTAACTCACTGAACAGTATTTTACCTGTAAACAAAAAAATGCTTATATTAGTATAAAATATTCGTAAAATACTTCGTATATTAAATGATGGGCCAATGGAAGAAACGACATTAGTTGATGCTTTCATTTATCAAACAAAAGGAGATAGTTTGCATTGCCTTTTCAGCAACCATCAAGAAAAAAATGAATATCAATGCATTAACAGTGACTTTTATAATTTTCAGAATCGAGAACCAATAAAGCACCGAGTACATTGCGCGTGCGATGCGTCGTAACATGCCGCCGCCACGCCGGCAGCCACCACCGACCACCGCCCAGCCGATGCGCAGGAGCAGGCCTCCGGACCCACTACCATAGCTTCAAACCTAGTCCCAAACCAAAGTAACTCTACCATACACACTGTGATACAAACATTGGCAACCCTGAAACTGTGATAAATTTATCGACAAAATGGGAGTCCACGTGCTTCTAGCTTCAACAGCGCTGAAAACCATCAGTGTGACAGGTCTGTGGATAATACCACTCCTGCTTGGAGCGCTGACGTACCATAATTACAATTCCTACGACCCTGAAGCGAAGGTTCTGGATAAAGAGCCGAGAATGGAGTATGATTTCATCGTGGTAGGCGGCGGCTCGGCCGGAGCTGTGGTGGCCAACCGATTGACTGAAGTCAATAAGTGGAACGTACTTCTATTGGAGAGTGGTAAGTTGAATATCAAATTGGTTCTTTAAAATTACAACAAACACAAAAAAAATATCCTGAATCAAGTACTAATCACACTATTGGCAGTAGTAATATCTTAAAGGCGATTACTATACCAACAAGACAAGCTTTTCAACTTAAAGTGTTAAAGATTGATGTTTTGTAACTGACCCACTTCAATCACATGCCTATTTTATTACTGTTTTATATCTAATGACTACTCCAATCACAATTCCAGGTCCGGATGAGAACGAGATAACAGATGTCCCTTCGTTAGCGGCATACCTGCAGCTAACCAAGCTCGACTGGCAGTACAAGACGGAACCCACGTCCTACGCCTGCCTCGGCTTCAAGAAACGACGCTGCAGCTGGCCTAGAGGAAAGGTACCTCACATTCAGATCAGATATAACATAAGGCAATGTCATGTCATAGTCACATCATAATTCCATGTGAAGAAAAGGAAATTCATTATTCCTCTACTAAATATCGTGCTGTGCTGTGTTGTTTTTCTGAGTTTTGTCAATGACAGTGTCAGCTATAGTTTTAACGGAACGTTTTATTATACGTATTGACTTTTTGTGCAAGCTGTTAGATCGTCATATTCAATGTAACGTCTACGAAAAAATCTATTCCGATTTGATTAGACTAACTGAATTGATATTTAACATTTTGATTGACAGCTAAAGCAATGGAAAGGACGTTATATTGAATAGTTTAAAAAGATAATTACATCAAAAATTGGTAAATAAAAAGTCATGCGTGATAAGAGCAATTTAGTGCCGCAAAGAAATTTTCGAATTCAATAAGAGATCCATCCACTCCGTAATGTTCGAATTACGTAACTAGATGCATTCAATAATCAACAATAACTTATTGTCTTATAATAACTTAGTCTCATCGTTTCACGTTCACAGTAGGTTATGATCAAAGTGTCTAGCATTGTCAGGTTTAGATGTTTAGGCTCCTCTTACAAAATTATATAATTGATTCCGGCCTCTCTATTTTTAGCTAGACCTTTTACCTATGTCCATTTCAGCTATAGTTCACTTTTAGTGTTACGTTGCTTTGATGACTTGCATCTATAACATTGACTATGAAACCCGTAGTTAACAAGTTGATGATTTATTTGTCGAATGTGAATTGATTGTTTCTTAAAATTTTCAGGTCCTCGGCGGCTCCAGCGTTCTAAACTACATGATCTACGTGCGAGGCAACAGATACGACTTCGACCAATGGGAGTCACTCGGTAATCCTGGCTGGAGTTATCAAGACGTTCTCAAATACTTTATCAAGTCTGAAGACAACCGTAATCCTTACTTGGCCAACAGCAAGTATCACGGAAGAGGAGGTTACCTCACAGTCCAAGAAGCGCCTTGGAGGACACCCTTAGTAGCAGCGTTTGTAGAATCTGGAGTTGAAATCGGTTATGAAAACCGAGATATAAATGGAGCAGTACAAACTGGCTTCATGATAGCTCAGGGAACAATACGAAGAGGCTCCAGATGCAGTACCGCTAAAGCCTTCCTTCGCCCTGTTCGAACACGGCGTAACCTCGACGTATCTTTAAATAGCCAGGCTACTAGAGTCCTCATCAATCCTATCACAATGAAAGCTTACGGAGTGGAATTCGTAAAACATGGTGTCAAAAGAGTTGTATACGCGAGAAAGGAAGTTATTCTCTCAGCTGGTGCTATTAATAGCCCACAGCTTCTCATGCTGTCGGGCATAGGGCCAAAGGATCACCTGAAAGATGTCGGTATAAAAGTGTTAAAAGATTTGCCTGTTGGTGAAAATCTTCAGGATCACGTCGGTGTTGGAGGATTGACGTTTCTAGTCGACAAACCCGTTGCAATCGTCCAAAACCGTTTCCAGGCATTCCCGGTCACCATGAACTATGTAATAAATGAAAGAGGGCCCATGACTACACTAGGAGGATTAGAAGGAATCGCTTTTGTAAATACCAAATACGCAAACAAATCCGGTCTATGGCCCGATATACAGTTTCACATGGCACCGGCTTCTTTTTCGTCAGATAATGGACAAGTAGTTAGAAAAGTTTTAGGTTTGACTGATGAAATTTATAATACAGTATACAGACCTATTGCAAATAAAGACGCTTGGACGATAATGCCTTTACTACTAAGGCCTAATACAAGAGGATACGTGAGGTTACGGAGTTCGAACCCGTTCCATTATCCGATAATGAATCCCAGATACCACGAAGATCGTTTAGACGTAGCACGTCTAGTGGAAGGTATAAAAATTGCAGTGCAAGTGGCAAACGCTTCTCCCTTCAAGCAATTTGGATCAAGACTTTATATGAAACCTTTACCTAACTGTAAGCAATTTAAATTTATGTCGGACGAATACATTGAGTGTCAAGTGAGGACTATTTCTATGACAATTTATCACCAATGTGGTACAGCGAAGATGGGTCCCTCGTGGGACACAGAGGCAGTAGTTGATCCTAGATTAAGAGTTCACGGTATTGAAGGACTAAGAGTGATAGATGCTAGTATAATGCCAACTATAGTGAGCGGTAATACCAATGCTGCAGTGATCATGATTGGTGAGAAAGGTGCGGATTTGATAAAACAGGATTGGCTAGATAGATAATATTTTCAAGAACAAAACTAATAATTAGTAAATTCACAGTCAATCGTTAATAAGTTTTTGCCATAGAAGCTTTGTTTTAGACTGTTTTTTAATGTTACCAATGGCTATTAGTTCATAAACTTTGACCAAATCGACGATATAGTAGATTCTTGTGAGTTTTATAAACGCCTAGCAAAACATTCTGATTCATTTCATTTGATCGTGTTATTGCTGAGCGTAAAACTTACAAGATTTTCTTATTATGAGGCTTTAAATAGGTAATTTTTATTTGATATTTTTTGTAAATAATAAAGTAATAAATCATTTATAAGTTACTTATTCCATTTTCTATTTATTAATTGGCGTAAATAAGAGTCAGGACTCGCTCCTTCATCAGTGGTTACCTTATCTAATCAAGCTTTCATATGAATAGTGTATGTTTCTTTTTTTACTGTATTTGACTGTTACATTAGTGCCATATTTATGTTACTTTTGTTTTCTTTACTTTGTGTTATACTCGTTATATTTGAATCAGAATTATCAACTTCATTAATAAAATTATAATCCATTCGCACCTTTCTCACGAAATTGTCACGTAGCGCTATTGCATTACGATCTAATTTCTTTAATTTATTTACTAATATTAGTAAATAATTTAATGAGACTTTTCTGCAATTGACGTCAAACATCTTGAGAGAATGCACACGAATAAAATTTGACTTTATTTGTATGGAGACGTGGTAGACGAACTTCACTTAATGCTCAATAAGTTTTCCGTTACCAGTAAGTATTCATTATTTAGTGATTGTTTTGTTTGGATGCTAGCAATGACGTCAACCCTCGCAATAAAATCATTAGATTTCTCAACGAATTACTACTTTGAAACCGGGAAATAATTTGTGGTTGTAACGACAATTATCATAGTGATTATAAAATACGCACGCGGAATCCCCATTAAAATATATTCGGTAATCCCCATTGCGCCCCCTAATAATGAATACCTATTTGCTATTATGATGGGCTTGAATTCTTTTGAAAAATAGAGAGGTATTTGGATGTTAAAATGCCAAAATGATATTAATAATAACTGAAATTGATATATTAAGTTTATTTTAATGATCCATATCCACCATATAATAACAGATAGAAAAAAAATTGTATATCTAACCTATACCTACTTTTGTACACATTTGATGCAAATATTTTGTTTATATCATTTAATAAACTAAAATAAATAATGAATTATATTATCTACTTTCCTATACGAAAAGAAGATCATTGTTTTGTAAATATATTGTAAATAAATAGGTAAGTAGATATAAGAATACATGTAAGCAATTGCAAAAATATATTGTTACCAAGTTATAAAGCCTTTTATTACCCTTTCCCTGGAAAAACTCAGTGTTGGAAATCTAAATAAGTATAGGTAGATTTTATTTTGTCTATAGTTGCTGACAAATGCTAAACATCTAGATAATTCTTGAACTCTAGAATCTAATCATCTTCATCAGCTCTTATAAATAACGTCTCCACTACAAGGGCAGGAGCCTACTCTCATAAGATAGTGATTCTAAACAATTGGTATAAATATATTATGAATATCTACCAAAATAAAACAATCATTTAGTTTGATTCGACATTGGTAGATTTAAAATAGTTTATGTAGGTATGTAGGTAACACACTTATATTGAACTGATATGTAGGTACTACCCACTTTTGTTCAAATCATAAAGCAGTCTATGTGTTCTTCCTCGTTTTTTATTGTATTTAAAAAATAATATTGGATATAAATACTTTAAATATAGGTATATAACTACAAGGGGTGTGTCAGCATCTGCCGAGACATGTCAGAGACCTTAACCTTTGAATTCATAATATCTCCACATAATTGAATGATAAAATATAACTAATAATGTATACTTGACAGGCGGTGTAAAAAAAAACGGAACAAATAAGATTTACAAAATAAATACAGATTCTAACGGCACACCTTAAACAGACTAGGTATGCCTAAAACTATACAGCTAAGCACGCTAAACACCCTCTTTCATTTGAATTGAAAGATACATTCAAGAGGCGTTCCATCTAAGAGGAACTCCCAACTTGAAAGAGTTCTCAATCCATTCGACATAAGATACTTAAATAGCTGCAAATTATCGGTAAAACTAATTTGAACCGTCTTGAAAAGAAAAAACTTCGCATTTCAATCGTATCGCTAAATATTACGAATGGAAAATCTATGAAATTATCTAATGGATTAGATTTATGACGAAAATAAACTTCTTCGACATTCGAGACTTTTCCATTGAAGAGGTAAGAAAAACCCATTTGTTTATTGCACCACTGCACCTTCGCACTAATGACAAAAATATTAATGGAAATTATATAGTGACGTAAAACAAGTTAATATAACAAGCTAATTAAAAAGTCAACTATGAACTTTTAAAACAAATCAGTAACAAATTAAATTTTGAGACGATAACGTGATTCAACATTTTTGGTGCAAGAAATATAATTTCGAAAAACTGTTGAAATGTGGTTGCGATTTCAGATAATTCTAAGGTGTGTACAATATTTGAGGAATCTACGGGTGTTTGTTCTTAGTCATTGGTGTAGATAATATGACACAATCGTAAAAAATTTGAAGAAAAACCTTACTGTGCTATTTTGTAACCTATTGCAACCGGGTGCTAATAAATGACTGTTCAATTGTTGGAACAGCATCAAAGTCAAGAACGAATTAACATGAACAAAAGCTACCTACGCCAAGCATAAGCACTTCTGAGATAAGCACAATGAAATAAATTCTTTTAGAAAACTTGCACAAATATGTACATAGGAGTCACTTACGCCCGTTATTAATAACCTATCCTGATCCGTTTTTACCAAATCGAGATTGAAAAAACAAAACACAATTGTCACTTGTGTACCAAAAACATGTCAAGAACACAATTGTATTTTGTTTTTTCAATCTCGATTTGGTAAAAAACGGATCAGGATAGATTATTAATAACGGGCGTTAGTCAAATAGCGAAAACTAATGCAAAATAGATATTCACCGATTGACGTTGACTGTATCACTCTATCATCTATGTATTTTCAATCGATTCGTGTGCCAACAACTAACAACCTAATGCTATCTAGTATTTTATCGCAGTCTTTAAAACATATTGCTTTAGAACTCAACATTTTAAAATTGCAATTTCCTACCACAGCATATCTCTCGCCATATTGGCACCAGCGTCAAGTCGCCGAGGGTCCTTCTCGGATGCCTTGTCTGGCTTCCTGCAAGACACCATGAACCTGGCCAACGGGGAGCCGCAGGACACTCCAGTCTTACTACCGGAGTACGATTTTGTTATCATCGGAGCTGGCACCGCCGGATGTGTACTGAGTAACAGGCTTACTGAAGTTCCAGATTTTAAGGTACAGTTAAATATTTAAGTCATCAATAATTGTTAAAATATAACGTACATTGGTTATTCTCTTTTAAAATACATTGGCATAGAAAAGTAACTTGACAAGTAAGTACCTTTAAAATCATTAACAAAGCAAGTTGATCCAGATACATTCAAAAAAGATCGCTTGAAAAATTCTTCACAGCAATTTAAAACCGCAAGGGCTTTAAAGAGCCCTACTGCCCGTTACTGACTATTCCATACTTTTATATTCCCAGGTGTTACTGATAGAAGCTGGAGGTAGCGAGCAGGTGTTCATGGACATCCCAGTCCTGGCCACGATGCTGCAGTTCACTGACGCCAATTGGGACTACCACACCGAGCCACAGGTTTGATTGCATTCATTATTTATTTCTAATATTAGGCTGCGTTTTCCACCATTGCGTTACCAGGAATGTGTTTTTCTAGGACCAATAAAATCAGATTTCCACATTGTAGCTACACATCCTCGCACGACAGATTTCCATCGCACATCCCTGGTGGAAACGCAGCCTTACGCACATTCACGTTGGTTAAAAGCTGCCGGTGTTATTTTTAAGTGTGTGTAAAAAACGTCGTATTTCTCTTACCGACTCTATCTGAAGCAGTCACCAATATTTAAAAAATCTTCTTATTACGAAGTTTTATATCACAAGGCTTGAAAATGATACGAATGTATAAGAATGAAGAGCCGCACTGTAACAAATTTTATTTGGCACATATTGTCTTAGGAATTTAATAATAAAATAACAATTATTTTATAAATTAATTACCTACACATTACAGAAATAATAAACGATTATGAAATAGTTATGAATTAAACAATTAAATGCAAAAGTACATCTGATAACGGTTTTAATAAAATGAAATAATGACTCATTTAACATTCCTAAGCTAGATAGGTTGCATATCAGAACGGGTTTTTTATTACATAATTTTAGATACCTACAATTTTATTTGTATTCTTTTAGTTGTTTTAAACAGAATCTGTTTGTCTTTCAAACCAAATAATTTAAGAAACAATATATCGTTTCTGTTACCTTTCACTTAAGTACAAATCAGTTAAACGTGCATAAAAATATCTTTAATAATCCAAAGTTCCTATAGTTTTTAACCCTGATGTTCAGATGCCTCTTACGGTATCCACGATATTGTTCTATTCTTATCTTATCTAGCCTTACCCAGTGTCCCACTGCTGGGCAAAGGTCTATACCAGGCAATAAATAAAATAAGGTATAACTTGACTCTATACTCTAATTATTTGACACCTTTAAATCAAGTTATACCTTCTTGAAATATTATAATACATTGACAAGGAAATGTAATCACTATGCAAAGAAATGTACCGATAACAATAGATATATTACAAAACTAGACGTGCTCGCAATAGTGATAGAGTTGCTTACGTGACGGCCGACACATGTACAGGTGAAATTAAAGTTACATATTACACTGTGTAAGCGAATGTCTTAATTAACGTGACTATTTATGAATATTTAAACTATAAATCGAAGTTCAAGAACATATACTCAAAAATGGCTGAACGCAGCTTTTAAATAAAAGCAAAGTGAAGAGTTACAACTGTCTTTCTTATAGAAAAATCATGATTTTTTTACATAGCGTAACTCGCTCAATATCAAACGTAACAATTAGGCAATAACACGTATAACGTAAGAGGGTGATCTGAAACGTGGCTTATTTTTTTCATCTGTCATTTTAAGACTTTTTAACCGACTTAAAAAAAGGAGGAGGTTTCTCAATATTTTAAAGTTGCTCTCCATTGCTGGAGGCCTGCCGTAAGCTTGCTGCATGCATCCTTATCCCTGGCCACCCGTTATAGACTACTTAAGTAATAATAGTGAAGCACGCACTGAAAACAATGTCACATCGCCGCCGGTAAGGTCCGTTCGGAAGTGAATCAATCTGTCAGGGTCTCTGATTTACCATTCCTTTCACGAGGAATCGAAGGCGATCCTAGGGTCAAACAGCGCTTTGCATGCTGTTTATATCAATCGCAATAAAAACAGGAAACTACTCACGTTTGCCATAATTTCACATAAATTAAAATTGATTTAGCATTTAGTATATTTGGTTATCTGTTTGGAATAATTCAACCGTCATTTGTATAAAAACAAAAACAAAATTAAAATTTAAATGCAACTGCTTACAACTAAAACAATTATAGTAACCTAACCTAACCTAACCTACCTACATGTTTGAAAATGATTTGAGTGCTTACTTACTTACGATATAAATAAAAAATATCTAGTATTACTAGTATATCTAGTACCACAAACCAGTAAATACATTAATTGTCTCGTGATTTTAAATAATTTACTACAATACATGTCAATCATATTTTAATGACAGCAATAGTGAATCTAGTAATTATATCGTAATAATGGTTTATAGGCATGCGGCTGTTCAGTTATTACGGTATTCCGATATCTCATTTTACAATACCAATTTACCAAAAGATAAAGACATTATTGTGGCAGAAAAAAAAACGTTCTTCGTAATTACGTACACCAACAATATTTACAAGTACGATCCTTCTAAAAGTCAAATCGACAATTAAAAAATCAGGGGCAAAATGCAAAGATAAGCGTTTAGGCATAATTTAACAAGTCGGCTGAATTAAAGTGCAAAGAATTAGGTGTGTTAATCATCTGTGAAACCTTGCGTGCTGGATGCCGACCTGTGCCGTGACCTAGTGCTCAGACCAAACTGAATCACTTTACAGCTTATTATTATTATAGTTTATTGGAACTTGATATTTCATAAGCGGTTACTAAGTAACAAGGAAGAAATTTTCCATATGTAAATTTACATATTATGGTCAGATTAGTAACTTAACTGGTATTCAGTATTTATTAAAATAACATATTGCCGAATTACACACCTATGTAAATAAAAATCGCAACTAATCCGAAATATAGTCAAAACATTTCATTGACTAGCATATTATCTAACTATTTGAAAATGTTAATATAATTTAAAATTATAAGGCTCCAAGGTTGAGGTTAGTATATCTTGTTATTGAATTTTAAGAGTATTAGATAATGTTGCTGTTTTACGTCCGGAGAAGACCGGAACACTATTAAATTGCCTCTAATTAGGTTCCTCTCTTGCAGTGACATTGAAGGTTGTTTTGGCAATTTATTCGCATGTTTACTACTTTTAGCATAAAATATTGATGCTATTTCTAGATCTGCTAGCTTAGCATGGCACTCTGTGACAAGACGTTGTCGTGCGTTTGTCACGCTTACGTCTCTGTCTATAGTATTAAATGTGATAAGGACAGCATACGTGAGATAATTGTCGCGGCTCGCCATGCTAAGCCCCCTGATGTTTAATTAAGGCTGTTATAAAATTAACCAAGATTATACGACGGACGATTAAATTATGAAATGGCCATAAGCCTCCCTTACAGATTTCCACCATAGGTCATTGCGTAACTAGTATTAAAGTTAAATATCCGCGTTGGTTACCCACACTACCTATTAAGTAGAACATGTGTATGTAAATTAATATAAAAATAATAAATCTTGACCAATTGTTAATCATAAGCAAAAAAGAATTTGCGAAAATTAACCTTTGACCAAGAGCAATGAATAAATCGTAGGCAAATTAATGAAGCCGTTATTTTCCGGGTTCTCCATTAAAGCTGCCAGCTTCAAACGATACAAGTAGATATTAGCATAATATATTTATTTCTTTTGTCGTTCATCTACTGACCATAGCCGGGAAATTCCCACAAGGTACCGGATCATCTGAGTATCAATTTCGAGACCTGTTATGAGGTACTCATGCGTCATCAAACCGCACGACTAACAAATTGTTACAAGATAATTATCTTCACATTATGCTTAATTTACAAATAGCGGAAAGCACCCAAATACAAAAAAAAACAAGGTGCACGCAGTACCTACTTCACTGTAGGTACACATGCGCATAGACAGTTCTACAACTAAAATATTTTCATCACTCGCCTCTTGAATTGAATCGTTTGCCATTGTTTATTGCCATTTTTCCTGTGCACCGCATCATTTAACCTTTGTGTTTCAATTATATATTGTTACGTCTATATAATCAGGCTATAAATATTCTGTTGCTATACCAACTAGCCGCGTTTTATGCTGAATATCATATGGGAATGCCAAATAGTTTCTTTGACTTTTTACTCCAACAACAACTATTTATCATGTCAGATGGAGCAAATCTCGAATATCTTAATGTCAACAAATGTCCAACTTTTAATTATCAACGACTTTTTTTTCCTAGTATAAATTAAATAACTTCCCGACACAAGTTCTTTCTCGTTATAGAAATTAAGAAGGTACCCACTTTGATGAATTATGTACAACTAAACAGTATTAATGAAAACAAGATAAAGAGTAAAAAATCGTCACCGGCAAGTAAAATATTTACTAGTAAATACAATTATTTTACAGTCAAATTAACTGTCAAAGTTAAGTTAAATTCTCTCCCAAAAACAATAACTTGACTTTGAGCAGCTGCCACGAAAAAAATTTACTCTGAACTTTATTTATCATATCTTGTTGAACTATTACAATATATCAGAATATACATATGTTATTGCATGTATCATTCTGATGTATGTAAGTACATAAGCTACAATATTATAAAGTATAGTTAAAATCTGTTCAGTAGCTTTTGCGTGAAGAGTTACAAACATCCCGACATCCATCCATAAAATTATCGTTTATCATATTAGTAGGATATAACGATAGTTAATGTCTATGATATTCGACAAGTTATGGAAATTATATTTTTATGACGTAAGCTTATTAAAAAAAACAGCTTTTGATTGTCTCTGGTTTTTTGCATTTTTTAAATATCTGGCACGTGTAAGTAATATATTGTGGTTTATGTTAGAGCAGAAACAAGGTACCAAACTAATGATAAACATACTGATTAAAATACGTTCGGATGCAAGACACGACTTGACGTAAGCGAGGACAATTAAAGTCCATGATATCTCGGTACAGGTAAACTAATACCATGTAATCTAGTGATCTTGCTGAACCGTGTAATTTTAGAAAACTGCAAATAGAAATTAATTTTTGTGCTATGATTTTTACTACAAGAACATTTTTTTCATAGAGAAGCATTAGTATAGGGAAAGTCTATGATTTTAACTACAAGAGCCACTGAGCACCATTATAGGGGCCGTGTCCAAGCGACAAAACCCCTTTTCTTTTATAATAGACAAAAAAACTACAAGAACAATTTTTCATAGAAAAGCATTAATATAGGGACACCATTGCAATCTCCAAAGTATTATAGCCTTATTTGAGAACAGGTTATTCATTCAAGTTTTTTCTTCCGTGATTCTTATTACCTACAGATGAAAAAACTTCGGTACACTTGTACCGATTTGCAAAACAACTCTACAATTAGTAGTGAGTCCATCTTAGAAAATTCATGTGACGTAATAATTCTCAATCAATGTTGATGTAGTGTAGTTAAGTGAAAAAAGATAATTTGAAAAGTAACGATGATAATGCATTAAGTAAGTTTATAGTATCTAAAAATATTTCGTGAGCTGTGAAAAAAATACGGTTAGACAAAGAATTTACCATTCATCCTCACGTGTTATACTAGATTAAAAATTTTTTGCCAAAAAAGAAACAACTTCAAAACGGAAACTAAAAAGTATGAAATAAATTAACTTGTACAACAAATTTCGAGTTTATAAGTGATTAAAAAGTAACATAAACAAATACATAATTATGTCTTTAAAATTTTTGAAGACGGTGCCAAGTAAAACAATAACTAGATATAGTACTTCAGTCATTATAGACATTCGAAATCGAAAATTTAACAATAATTCCAAAAGTTTTCAAACTTCGGTCAAGTGAATGGTACATTGGGACGACAATAAATCTCATTTTGCAACCTTGTCCGCAGTCCGGAACATTGTTAAAATTGCAATTAAATTAATTTTTGCTCTATGGTCGTGAAAAAAATTCCAAAAGTTCTGCAAACTTGGGGAAGTTTTCGATATAATATTTCATATCACGTATTAAATTTGCAACCAATTTAAGTGTACGGAACATTTTTTGTTATTAAAAATTAATGTTTTTCTTTATTAAACTGAAGCAAACGTTCCAAAAGTTCTGCAAACTTGACACATATATCGGAAAAATATACCGAACGGTTGTATAAATTTGCAACCTTTTTCGTTGACCGGAACATGTTTATTTATAATTCTTTTTAATTCGTGGTCATTTTTTCGAGTAAGCTGGTCTCGGAATAATTACAAAAGTTTTGAAACTTGGTTGCAAACTTCGAAAACATCTATTCTGATGTATTTACAAATTTGCAACCTCATACGCTATCCGGAACTTTATGCAATTTGCAAAAATGTATTTTTTTTATTTTTTCACCTTCAAGAAAATTTCAAAAGTTTTGCAAATCGAGCGGATGGTCTTATTTTGGGATCGATACCACTATTCAAATTTGCAACTTCGCACGAGACCTGGAACCGTCGACTGCATTTCCGCTCCATCATCAGGTCAACGTCAGACCCTCATTAAACATTAGGGCTTTAAAATTCTTATTATTGCATAATATTAAGAAACACACTAGTCGCTATGCAATTTTTTCGAGTGTTTCCCTCGATACTCCAGGTTTCCACCATCAGGTCCTGGTTTCCTTACCATGGGACCACCCTTGGGATACCCCCTTTCTAACAAAAAAAGAATCATCAAAATCGGTTCATGGACGACGAAGTTGTGTGAAGAAACATAAGAAACAGACTAGTCGAAAATACAATTTTTTCGAGAGTTTCCCTCGATTTCTCCAGGATTCCATCATCAGATCCTGGTTTCCTTACCATGGGACCACCCTCGGGATACCCCCTTTCCAACAAAAAAAGAATCATCAAAATCGGTTTATAAACGACGAAGTTTTGCGTGGACATACATAAAAAAAAAAAAAAATATATATATACGGTCGAATTGAGAAACTCCTCCTTTTTTTTGAAGTCGTTTAAAAACTCGATTTCAACATAAAAAGTTCTGTGACCTACGCACCTAGTGTATAGTCAGCGTAGTAAAAATTAAATAAAAAATTTTAAAAAACCCTGACTATAAAAAGTAACAAATAAAATAAGTAGTATTTTGTCAACTGAACATCGCTTAATATTTCATACAAATTGACAACTTTCATACTAACTTCATTTCGTCGCCTGTTGTCACTACAGCATTATATTAAAAATTAAATTGAGAATTTAAAAAACCCCCGACTATAAAAAGTAACAAATAAGTTGTATTTAACTTTCATACAAACTTCATTACGTCGAGGGACCGCATTCTATTTTCCTTACGAATATATTATACTCATGATTATGATTAATGATTTATTTCTCAATAAGAATATTACAATTCACTTAATATGAGAAATATAGCTTACTTAGGTTAACATAATATACTAGTTTCTTACTCGATACAAATTACTCATCGATTCATTTAAAACATTTCACAGGTATTTTTTAAATTTTGATATCACAATATGATTATTTATGATAGGTATATGTGCGTACCCACCAAGTTACTTAGCGGTCCCCCGACAAAATGAAGTTTGTATGAAAGTTAAATACAACTTATTTGTTACTTTTTATAGTCGGGGGTTTTTTAAATCCTTAATTTATTTTTTATTTTGAAATTTTTAAACCTTTATTATATTATAATTATTATAAGTTCCTCCTGTTGTCAACATTGCATTATATTAAGAATTGGACACTGATCAAAACGAATCCAAACACGACATATCTGCTGTTACATTTTCAAGAATGGTGGAAATTCTGACTCCATCATCAGCTCCTCGCCTGTTGTCACCATTGCACTATATTAAGAATTAAACACTGATCAAAATGAATCCAAACACGACATATCTACTGTTATATTGGATTTACAACCCTACCACAGCCGACAAAAGAGCTGATGGCCTTGAAATGGCTGAACCGATTTGCATATAATATATCTAAGAACACTCCCAGGAATACCAGCTTTAAATTAAAAAAAACCGCATCCAAATCCGTCCACGCGTTTAGGAGCTACAGTGCCACAGACAGAGGGGTCAAACTTATAACACCCCTCTTTTGGCGTCGGGGGTTAATTAAACACTGATCAAAACGAATCCAAACACGATGTATCTGCTGTTAATTTTTTCAAGAATGGATGGTGTGTCGGAAATTCTAATTCCATCATCAGCTCCTCATATGTTGTCACCATTGCATTATATTAAGAATTGAACACTGATCAAAACGAGTCCAAACACGATATGTCTGCTGTTATATTGGATCTACAATCCCACCACAGCCGACAAAAGAGCTGATGACCTTGAAATGGCTGAACCGATTTGCATATTTTATACCTGAGAACACTCTCAGGAATACCAGCTTTAAATAAAAAAAAACCGCATCCAAATCCGTCCACGCGTTTAAGAGCTACAGTGCCACAGACAGACACACACACAGACATCGACGTCAAACTTATAACACGCCTCTTTTGGCGTCGGGAGTTATAAATAAAGAGCGAAGTTGTGAATAGTTTTTATATACGTAGTATAATTAAACCATATAGGTACTTAGGTAAAGTTTTTTTAAACACACAGTCAATGCTCCGCTAATGTGCTATGTGCTTTTACAACATCATTAACATCTCCACAAAAAGCTGTATTTTTCCAAAAATTTTATTTCTTTAATGATTGGCTGAAGATTTGTATTCAAGCATCATTAGGATTTACCAAGTTATGAGAAAAAATTGAATGAAAATATCACAGAGTTGCAAATAATTTAATGTAATGAAGGTAGCAAAACTTCGTAGGTGGCATTTATTTAAATCTCGAAATGACGTCAAGTGCAGTGCACAACCGGAATTGAACAAAACATAATGTTTTGTATCAAAATAACGAGTCAACTCGAAACAAGAAAATTAGTTAGACAAAAACTGGCAAGGCATATATGTAAATACTTAAGTGTTCTTGAAAACGCTATTCATAACCAACTGGGACGTAATAGTTATTTTTAATGCAAAATAGCATTCTGATAAAAATCCAATGTTACTAAGCACCTGTGGCATTTCGAATTAGCAGCTGCTTATAAACTAATATAAAAATTAAAATGCTAGCAACATTTTATCGATCAAATAATTTATCTAATCTATAGGCTACCAGCTCAAAATTCACAGTAGGTATTGCACTTAGCTAAATGCTAGATTTTTTTAAACAGTGATGCATATGACGACATTATTAATTTAAATCGTTATCACTACTCTCAGACATAATAATAATTACATAAATAATTTCAAATTACAGAAAGCAGGTTGCATGGGTATGCGCGGCGGACGATGCGCGTGGCCTCGAGGTCGCGTATTAGGAGGGTCTTCAGTTCTGCATTCAATGATGCATACGCGAGGGAACCGAAGAGACTACGACCGCTGGGCAGCAGCTGGCAACCCAGGTAAATATTCAGACTTATTTACAATAACCAGTAGTTGATCTTGGACGCCGAGGTAGTCCCTGAAACAGGATGATAAGGTGTCGGTTTTTTTTTTTTAAAGGAGCTTCTTGGACGTTTGCCTCGCCGCCGTTTTTAACAGCTAATAAAAACAATAAGTAAAAAAGTTCCAAAAGATCTGTGATTCAGTATTAACACCAGTAAACCTACCCTATATTTCATAAGATACATCTAAAAATTGGTATTATTTAGACTCGTGCTTTTTGAATTTAATATGCCGGATATGCCGGATAGGCCAATATGTAAATAAACCATCTTGATTCATAGTCAATAAATGTTCACCTTAGATGCTTATATGAAAAGGATAAACAGGAAATAATTTTAATTTATAATAGAATTTACAAAAATACCACCTACACTAAATATCTCTTTAGGCAAATTTATGTTTGATTGAGACCTCGTAATCAAGACTCCTTACATTCAATTGCAGGTTGGGATTATAAATCTATACTTAAGTACTTCAAGAGATCAGAAAATATGCAAATACCAGAACTAGCGGCTGATAAAATATACCACTCTACTGAAGGAGAAATGTCACTGCAGCAGCCGAACTGGCGAACTCCACTCTCCGACGCATTTCTCAGAGCCGGCGTCGAAACCGGCGGGAAAATCGTAGATTACAACGGTGAAAAACAAATAGGATATTCTATAATACAATTCACAATGAATAACGGTACCCGAATGAGTGCCAGTCGAGCATTTCTGCACCCCATCAAATACAGAAAGAACTTTCACGTCGTCAAAAATGCCATGGTCACTCGAATCTTAATAGACCCGCTAACAAAACGAGCGTACGGTGTAGAATTCTACAGAAATGGTCGTAAACAAAAAGTGTTTGCTGCCAGAGAAGTAATCCTATCAGCTGGAGCTATCAACACTCCGCAAATACTTATGATTAGTGGAATTGGACCTAAAGAACATTTGACAGAGAAAAACATAACAACCATCGTTGATTTACCAGTTGGCTATAACTTGCAAGATCATTGGGCTTTAGGTGGGCTTACATTCGTTATAAATACTACAGACTCTATAAGATCTGAACGTGTTGCAACGTGGGACAATATTTTAGAATACTTCAGTCATCACACCGGACCTTTGTCCGCTCCTACTGGCACAGAAGCACTTGCATTTATAGATACTAGAGACCCAAACAACGAAGATGGCTACCCAGATTTAGAACTTCTATTTGTCGGTGGATCTCTCGTTTCTCAACCTACATACAAACAGGCTTTTGCTATCGACGATCACATTTACGATAAAGTTTATGGACCAATACAAGACCGAGACACTTGGATGGTGTTTCCGATGCTTCTACTTCCTGAATCAAAGGGCAGAATTATGCTGAAGAGTAAAAACCCTTATCAGAAGCCAATAATCCACGCAAACTATTTCTCCGACGGTGGACATGATCAAAAAGTCATTTTACACGGAATTAGAAAAGTTATAGAGCTATCAAAGACGAAAGCTTTTCAAAAGTATGGGAGCAGGCTACATGATATTCCTTTACCGAATTGCGCTCAGCACAAATTCAATTCTGATTCATATTGGTTCTGTGCGATGAAAACTATTACGAATACAATTTACCATCATTGTTGTACGAGTAAAATGGGTCCACCGACTGATCCTGACGCTGTAGTGGATTCAAGATTAAGAGTGTACGGTGTGGGTGGGTTGAGGGTCGTGGACGCTAGTGTGATGCCTCACGTACCAGCAGCTCATACAAACGCACCGACAATGATGGTAGCTGAAAAAGCTGCCGATTTGATTAAAGAGGATTGGGGCATACCGATTCGCTAGAATTACTTATATCAAGGAAGAGTTGGCCTTAACACTATCCCAGTCCTCTGTAAAAAATGTTCAAAAAGTATGTAGCTATAGTAAATAAAATGGATTATATTTTTGAAATAAATTAAAATTGTTATCGTATTTTTTTAATAAGTTATCAAAGTTTCAGTTCAATACGCCGATAAATTAATAGATTCTTTATGTAATATAATTATTTAGTACTTACTTAATAATTGTTTATGCGAATAATAGGATTCCGAAACCCACTTAAAAACTTTGACGAAACAAAAAAGTTTGCGTGGATAATGTCGAAATGTGTTAAAAACTTTTAAGCAGAATTGCATGAAAAAAATTAAAGAATTGAAAGATGCTTACTTATTCAAAATAGTTTTTTTTTTAAGTCAAGGGCGTAAAAAGCCTTTGTGCTTAAGTGACGGGCTATTTTTTAACTGACTTCAATCTAAAAACATTCAACCAAAAAAAATTCAGAAGATTCTCACATCGGCTGTTTTTTATGTCATGACACTCGTAGATAGAAAGGCGTAGATTCAGAGATCAGACATATGAATACATTTAAGATGAATTTCAAAAGTCAGTCAGAAACCAAAATACTAATTTTTGACTGAATATATTTTTTTATTTCTATTCTGACGTCTACCATCTCAAATAACACTAGTAGAGATAACTATTTTATTAGATTTAAAAGATAAAGTTGTTAAAAAATTAAAATATAGTTAATTAAGTTATCACTTCACGTTTAGTATATTTCTTCACGTTTAGTTTAGTATAGGTATCCCGACATAAAAATATATAAATAAAGTCTTTTTACATTTAATTCCCCTTTATTTTATCACTGGTTAAGTAATTTTCTTTTATTTTTTATTAATTGTATAATTGGTTAACCTGTTAATCTGTTAATTGTTTTTCATTTATTTTATTTTAAGTATTTTTATTTATTTCACTTTAATATCTACTGATAAAAAATAACTGCCAAACGCGCGTTATCGTATATAATTATGGAGTATGGACATCATAACAAGCCCAATGTTGCTTGTTATTAAAAACGTGCGGGAAATTATAAACCGCAATAACAAAAAAAAGGTTTTCCTTCCATTCCAGCTCCAGCAACACGTGAGTGAACAACAACCGATTAATCTAGTCACAAAAAAATATTATGAACACGTTTCAACAATACGTCAGTCACTATAATTATGTAGCTTAAAAATTCGATTGATATCTACATTTTTTTATCTAAAGACATAAACAAGGTGTAGGTAACGAAAATGAGTCTAAATGTGTTTTTTTTTTCACTTTTTCCCAATTCCCAAACAGCTGATTAACATCTACATGTATCTTCGGAAAGCTCAGTTTCATGGAATGATTATGCTTCTTGATTTTCGTCAGCGTGTACACAAAATAAACACCCTGTATTTATTCTTTTCGTCAGCGTGTACATACGAGTAAACACCCTGTATTATATGCCTACAATTAGTCGTCAAGAAACCAAATTGTAGTCACTCATCACCATCAGCGTGGTTATCCCCATGACGGTCAGCAGTAATGGCTGTCTAAATAATAGAACAATATGGCCCATAAGCTTCTATTTAAATGTCTTAAATTATGTCCATGGTTTTGTCTCTGTTTGACGCATAGATAATGTGAAGAGATTGAAAACGATGGAAATGTATCCCGATGAGTAGGTATTATCTATATCTGGACACCTCTTTGCGTCAGACGAATTGTTCTGAAATTGAAAGCGCGGATCGGCAAGTGCAGCATCAAACGTCCACCAACAAGATGGACAGATGACTTGGTGAAGGCTGCAGGTTCTCGGTGGATGCAAGCTGCTTCCGATCGAGACGCGTGGAAATCTTTAAGGGAGGTCTAAGTCCAATAGTGGGCGACATATTATAGCTGATAGTGATGATGAAGTTGCTACCACCTCAGACAAATATGTTAGAAATAATACAGTGCAAGAAAGTAGGCTCTTAACCGCCTAAATAAAATGACGCATGAAACATCCGTAGAACTGTACAACTTTGCAAAAACTTAAACTTAATTTATCTGCATTCCTGATATCGGCTTTTTTGGCCACTTTAACTAGACCTTGTCAAAACAGGTAAGTATCTATCAATTTATTTAAAATTTAGATCGAAGAGGAAAATATTTTGAAAAATCTAATCATATTTCATTTTGGCCGCATGCTCTTTAGTCATGGCCATTTTTTTTATTATTTAGTTATATAGTCTGTCCATACACTGGTAAGTCTGATTTAAAGAAATACTTCGAACAAACATCAGGAGGTATAAGCGAGCAGTTAAAAATAAGATTAATAGCAATAAACATTAAACAGTCTATTGATTTTAAATGTTCAAATCTATTGAGAATCAATTGTTAAAGTGGGTCTTACCACGCGGAATATCTAGTCGCTTTTGTAACTAATTTAATTGGAAATTACTAATACGGAAGTGATAATTATACCAATTTTTATAATTGTGAAATATTTGATGTTCCTACAGAAGATCACCTACGGAATCATACAAAAAAAAACAAATGCGGCCTGGATAAACAATTCTAAAATTCCAGGTTTTATCCATGTTGTCGTAATTTCTCGTCATATTTATCTAGAGTACACGATAACTAAAAGTATTATAACATAACTGTTATTGTAATGTTTAGACTCCAATATTGCAAATTTTCAATAAAATCCGTTCAGTGGTTTTGGCGTGAAAGATTAACAAACATATCCATCCATCCAAAGATCCTCTGATACATCGGCACATTAATTAACATTATAATATCAATATGTATAATTTTATCCCAATTTTATGATCATGTGGCCTTTTTCGTAATCGTGAGGAAGTTGCAGGATAAGTCAAGTAATAATAGTTAACAAATACTTCAAGTATAATTAACCATAATGAATAATATTATAATAAAAATTGCATACACAAACAGTGGTTCAGTAAGTTTTTTTATCAGATTTCTGCGTTTTAAATACATACTACTAGGAGATTATAAATTAATAACCAATAAAAATACAATTAGGGTGATTGATAGGATATCTAATTGGCCCTTACATAGTTATTGTTCACCCTTACATCGAAGTAAACAAGCATAGTATAAGTAAGCCTCTAAATAATTATGAGAGAAAATGTGAAGCTAATAATGTGCCCAAACTAAATTGTTATTATTTACGAGACGTCGTAGGTAAGTTTGTTTTCTTTAATCTAAGTCAGGATGGGAAAAAAAGGGCCAATGCCTGCCTATTTCTAAAGTCTTGCATATTATGAGCCAGAGAGCCACCATGAGCTTTGTCAGTATTCAAAAACGTAGATAATATTATCATCATCATCGTTTTCATATCAATTTCTACACCCTTAAAATCATTACCCTAACCCTTCTACGTGACATTTGAAGCCGCCCACTTACTAATTGATTAGAAAATTACGACAAATGTAGGTATTTTAATTGATTCATCAAAAAAGTTTCAGATCATTAGCTTTTCCCGCCATGTCGTCTATTCGGGCATCTACGTCACGAAGGTCGCGTCATAGCTGCGCCGGCGCCGATTTACACTTGATAATAAAACACAATGCGATCTCCTGTGAAGCAACAGTGTTACGAGGACTGCTGCTCCTGCAGACTCTACATCATCCTCAAACACTAAACAAATAAATTATTTATTTTTAATTCAGCCTGTGTTAGTTTTGAAATCGTGTCTAGTGATTTTTTTTTTTAATTATCGAGAAGTATTATCAGTTTTCCAGTGAGGTGCTGTGAAAATTTCTTGGATTTTCAATTTAAAAGTAAGACTTTTTCTTTTATTTACTTATAATACATAATAAAATGTAAAAAATAAATATAAAGTTTGACCTTATAATACCTAGTGTTCGTCTTATCGAGCTGTAAATTAGGCATTGCATTTTAGGAGCTTCTTTTTTTATTCAACAACTGAGTATTTAAGTAATTACTAATTTTACAATAGGTAGGTATAATACCTACACATGTATCCAAATCACTTGATTTTATCTAAATTATAGAACTATATGTTACAGATTCTTTTTATTGGAAACTCTTCGCTTGAGTCCGCATTAATAAAAAAAAAAGAATTCTGCAAAAAAGATAGTTCAGTTTTAATGACATACTTTAAATAATTTTATAAGTAGATAGGTACGTAGGTAATTTTTGATAACAATGGTTCAATTTTTATCAAGCCTCTAAAGATTTACGTTTAGATACGTCTATAAAAAACGGCAGCACCGTAGTATTTGTAAACATTGTCTTTTTAGTAGTTTCGGAAGTTAAATAATTAATAAGAAATGATATGATAGACATCGTTAAAATTTTCTCACGAGTAGATCATGAGTAGATCAATTATAAGTATTCATGGAACTGAACTAGTTTCTATGCTATCACGGGAAAACTTCTTCATATATTTTGCCTGATTAATATTATCAGACGTTTATTGGAGAACTGTCATTTTTGCGAATTCAACATTTAACATTGGAGATAAATTGGAGAGGCCCATGCTCAGCAGTGGGCTCAGCAGCTATAAGCTGCGAAGAAGAGAACACGGGTACCAATAGTAGAGGAAAACATTACAATTTCTAGATAAAAACAAAATCTCTGTGAGAGAAAAAAAGAGTTCCTTTTTCCCTCGGAGCGACTTTGATAACTAGCACTGGTTCCAGATCCATAGTTAGTTAAAGGTGCTGTGGTAAACCGGTTAGTTTAGTAAAAAATCAGAATAACAGAAGCTGAAAGTTAAACCTGCAGAAAAAATCAACAATCTTTTCACCCATTCCTCAAATTAATTTCAAACCAAACTATTGCGAGCAAATTATATTTATGCGAAATAATGCCACCCATAAATTAACAAACACTGACGACATAAAGAATTAATTAAACTCGGGATAACAATACAAATTTCATGTACATCCACGTTTCTATATTCAAAGGAGGTAGCATAAAAGACAATAGTATTCGTCAACCATAGAGAATTAATAGAAATAACACATTACAACCTATAAAATAAAATACATCAAGGCACCATTCAAATAATCAACTAAATATAGTACAATAGGCCGTTTGCGTCCGTTGACAAATGGTGTAGCTAAAATCACACGTAAAAAGTTTGATAGCTCTTTGGGAAAGGCGCATTAGAATAACAGATGAATAAGGTAGTAAATGCCAATAATTGTTGACTACAAACAAAAGCATCGAAGCCCTGTAAGACTAAAAGCTAGATGGGCATTATGGACAGCGTCGGACGTTTTTTAATATGATTGTAGAATGTAGTAGATTAAAAAGCTATAGATTCTAAAAAGAGAAAATTAGGGAAGATCGATAAGAAAAACCCAATTACGACAAAATGTAAAACCATTTTGGTACCGAAGTCAAAAATCAATTAAACAAGTGTTATAGTTAATAGAATATTCAATTAATATAATGCAATTTAAAGGCGTTTAAGATGAAACTGGCACGCGTCGTATCTATTAGTAAGATATTAAGTACATCGTTAAAAGGAGACTAAAATATTAACCTTAATTAAAGAAGGAGTGCCTAACAGGGTAGCAAGAAGTAGGCACATTAGACAATCGATATTCTAAGTTCCTCCTGTAGGTATAAACTCACTTCCATAATTAAAGGACATGGGTGGAAACGGGCAAATAATTCTTCTTCCTTACTAATGTCGTTCAGATGATCAGGCACTTTGTATAAAAAATTATTATACCTACATATATTTTCGCTTTCATATTTCGAGGTATATTGTTTTGGGAAATTAGTTTGCTTATAAGGACAAATCACGTCCTTTTAATTTTCAAAGTGAATCAACACAGAGCATACCAGTTACGTCTTATTAAATAAATATTACCGCGCCCTAAAACAGCCGTAGTTCAGTAACTCACGCCTTCAAAAAGTTTTTTACATAAAAACGTGATAAGCTTAGCTTACCTACAGCTTTTTATTACAATCTAATGCGTGACCAGTTCATTAATATTCATTAAGTCTCTTTAATATCAAAGTGTATTTTTAACCAAAAGAAACGAGTTATAACAAGGAAATGACAAAAAGATGCAATAAATATACTGCTATGATGCTTTTTAATTTTTTGTATAAAATATAATGTGCTTACCTAATTCAAAGCACCCTCGTTAAAAATAAATTAGAACCAAGTAGATATATGAACGAATTTAACGAAAGAAAAATTTTTGAATACTACTTTTGGCTTTGTTTAAATATTAGTCAATTTATTTAACATTGTCATAAAGTAAATATTCGTTTAAAATTCTAAATAGGTAGGTATTCAATTAACTTTTCAGTAATTACTAAATATTTACTTATGTATCTACATACCTACCGCAGAAACTAAATTCATGATCACATAACGGGTACCTAATCGTTTATTACAAAAAACATTGCATAATAATAAAATATTTCGTATCGATATTTTTTATTTATCTATCTGAAAGATAACAAATAGTTGGGGTATTTCACCATTTCACATTAGATATAATGGTATGCAAACGCATGCGTATAGCAATCATAATGCATCGACCCATCGGCTCATGTAAGTCACCTCCAAAATTTTATATACCGCTTAAGTTGCAAAAAAGGTCATTATTCTAATCTCCCATTAAACCTTTAGCTGATAATGTCGTAGTAAAACTTCAAGAAGTTTAATAGATTGATAACGGCTTTTCTTGCAACTTGGGATAAATTACACATATTCAATTGTACAGCTTATGCATGATGCGGTAATGAGATGTCATATTAAACGAAACACGTAATCTTTTCCCGACTTACCTATAATTTCATTTACTTATATTGACGGTAGATAAACATGTTGGCTATTTACAATAAAACATTAGTTCCACCATAACATTTAAAAATCACTTTTAACTTTGATCGCCACACGTTCTGAAACTTTTCTAGTTAAAAAAATGCCAATAACAATACGATTTTATGATGATATAGATCGATATAATTATTTTGTGTTTGTTCATAAGATCAGGCAACAAAGATCCGACAAAAAGGAAAATAATTCTTCCGACATATAATAATTTAATTAATCTCGTCTCAATAAGCAGTATTCCTAACAATAGCGATTGCGCGGAAGATGTTTACGCTGGTTGCGACTTGATCTTGACTTGAAACAATTATACGCTATTAAATTAATTTCCGTTACGACATTTGCCTATTGCTAACTTAACGCCAGTTGCACATAAATAAAAAAATGTAAATAAATAAATAACTTGATAATTAAGATGACTGTGCCCTAATCGATCTTAGAAAAAAATTACCTTTATTAGTATTAAAAAATAATAGAAATTAAAATATGAATAATCCGGTCATTATATGTAGGTATTTATATCTGTTATTGTACCTAGGTATTACCGAATGAGTAAAAAGTAAAAACCTTAAGTTGGTCCATTTATGAAGACACAGTTTAACGAGAAAAGACTATTAATTTATAATAGCTTGTTGTAATTATCGCAGGTGTCAATTTTTGGTAGTATCCTGCAAAGTCATCTTCTAATAGCCTTTTCGATCCCAAACCATCTATTAAGTTAACTAGTGGGTGTGAACTCGCGTGTTGTAAAAGATTTAGCACTGTTCTTGACACTATTGGAAGTACTGCATCTACTAAGGTTGATCAGACCTTTTTCCTTAATTAAATGAATCACGCGAATCGATACAGATACAAACAAAATGTTGAACCTTTTTTGAGTAATACATTGGGGAATGTTAACAATGAGCTGTCTTTACGAAAATTATGTCGGCATAAATTGTGTGTAAACTTTAATATCTATAAATCGCTAAGTATCAACTTACCCTAATCAGGGTCCACATTTGGTACTTTAAGTTATTTATAAGATCTGTAAAAACCTGTTGAGTGCAATAAATGATTGAGTATTGATAATCTCATTTATTTATAAGAATTCTGCGAAGTTACAATTTTGAGACTACACCGTTACTACACAGTTATCGCAAAGATGCTCTTATACAGGATCAAACCTAAACCAGCTAAACTATGTTCCGTGATGCCTGTCACGATATTAGGTATTCATTAGTTACTTCCTTATTGTATCTTTTTATAATCTATTTAAATGCGTTTTGTATGCTTTATCTTCGAGTCTGCTGAACTGGCATAAATTCGTGTCTAAATAGGTACTTACAATGTCATAAAATGTATAATTTAATTTATGTCTTCTATAGACCGCTCCGGATAGGTACTTAACGTTTGCCTGCGTCAAAAGATACATATTAAGGACTAAAGTACGATCAGCCGTATCAAGGTTGAGCGCATGCGTGTCTATTAAAATGTACCACGCGATCGCATTCCAAGTAGAATGTACATCCTTTCATTCTTAAGGTTTTCCCCTACAAGTACTTACAGAGACATAAGATAATGTAGGCCGGTAGATAGGTAATACCTCACTTTGTTTTGTCGGTATGCAAAAATGTAAAAAATATAATTATCACTAATCATTATACTTTAGGCTGTGGTTAAAAACTTTCCTATTTCCATTTTCCAGATGAGGAGTCTGGGTGCGCCGGCTCTGACGGCGGCGGTGTTTTATTTGGTCTCAGTATGCCTGCCTCATACGAACGCACAAATAGTCTCATCCTTCATGAACTTCCTCAATGAAGGTGCAAATCAACTCGACAATGAACCTCCAGACCAGGCGAACCTCTTGTCCGAGTATGACTTCATCATCGTCGGTGCTGGAACCGCGGGCTGCACCCTTGCCAACAGACTCACAGAGATTCCAGAGTGGAAAGTACTTCTAGTCGAAGCTGGTATCAATGAAAATTTCGTCATGGACATACCTATTGTAGCAAATTATCTCCAATTCACTAATGCAAACTGGAAATACAAAACGAAGCCATCCAGTAAATATTGTGCAGGATTCGAAAACCAGCAATGTAACTGGCCCAGAGGAAAAGTCGTCGGAGGATCCAGTGTTCTAAACTACATGATTTACACCAGAGGTACAAAGCCTGACTACGACAATTGGCAAAATATGGGCAATGAAGGCTGGGGCTGGGACGAAGTTTTACCATATTTTAAAAAGATCGAAAACTATAATATACAACAATTTGACGACCCAGAATATCACGGCAAAGATGGGCATTTGAATGTAGAGTATGCTCCCTTCCGCACATCAAAAGGCAAAGCGTGGGTCAAGAGCGCACAGGAATTAGGTTTCAAATATGGAGATCATAACGGACCTAGTCCATCAGGAGTGTCATTTTTACAACTATCAATGAAGAACGGTACCCGACACAGTGCCAGCAGAGCTTATTTACATCCTATCAATAGAAGAAATAATCTCCATTTGACAAAAAATTCGATGGTTACCAAGCTTCTGTATGATGAAACGAAAACAAAAGTAATTGGCGTAGAATTGGAGAAAATGAAGACAAAATACAAAATATTGGCAAAGAAAGAAGTGATTGTGTCAGCTGGTGCCATAAACTCACCTCAATTACTTATGTTATCTGGAATAGGACCAAAGAAGCATTTAGAGGCTATGAAAATTCCAGTAGTAAAAGATTTAAAGGTAGGATACAACCTTATGGATCATATCGCCGCTGGCGGTTTACAATTTATGGTACGTCAACAGAATTTCTCAATAAGTACTGAATACATATTGAATCATCTTGAATTAGTATTCAAGTGGATGAGGAATCACAAGGGACCATTGTCTATTCCCGGCGGGTGTGAGGCTCTAGTATTTATGGACCTTAAGGATAAATTCAATAGCACAGGATGGCCTGATATGGAACTGCTGTTTATAAGCGGTGGTTTGAACTCAGATCCAGCTTTGCCGCTAAATTTTGGCTTCGATGAGCAAATTTATGCCAACACATATGGCGCTTTGGGCAAATCTGATGTATTTATGGTATTCCCAATGTTGATGCGACCGAAGTCAAAAGGACGAGTTATGTTACAAAGCAGGAACCCTCGAGTTCACCCATCTTTAGTTCCAAACTACTTTGAATATCCAGAAGATTTACAAAAGATTGTAGAAGGAATGAAAGTTGCAATACAGATAGCTAGACAGCCTTCTATGAAAAAAATTGGTGCTAAACTGTATGACTTGCCGATTGAAGAATGTTTGAAATATGGTCCTTTTGGAAGTGACGCTTATTTTGCATGTCAGGTGCAAATGTTTACGTTTACAATTTATCATCAAAGTGGTACGTGTAAAATGGGACCGGCTGATGACCCCACAGCCGTGGTTGATGAAAGACTGAGAGTCCATGGTATTAAAGGCTTGAGAGTTATTGATGCTAGTATAATGCCGGAAATCGTGTCAAGTCATACCAACGCCCCCGTTTACATGATAGCTGAGAAAGGAGCGGATATGATCAAACAGGATCATGGAAAATTAAAAAAATGAATTGCGAATGGTAATGACAATGTTGAAGCTAATCTGTGATCTAATTTTAAGTATAGTTATGGTCATTTTTCTTTTTATTATTCGAACGACTTGTACAGGAACGATAGATAGTAAAACGAAACCCCAAGATTTGTTTGAACAAGTAACTGCTAGACAAGGTTATTATTTGACCAATTCAAATATCGTGGATTATGAATCCATCCAACTAAAAATAAGCATTTATTCACTTAACTCGTTATTAAATCAAATAAAAAAGCTTAAATTAATAAGACAGATAATAATATTATAAGAAAGCATAGATAATAATCGAATAATAAATATTTAGGGGATGTGCGAGAATAAATTAATGTACTTATGAAAATTATAATGTAGTTTTATTAAACTTTACTTACAATATTAAAATATAAAAAAAATCATAGGAATTTATGTTCTGCTGAAGCCATAACACAATAAGAGCCTGAATGAAAACATAAGGCAATCCATCATGTTTGTTTTAATGCTAAAGTATTAACAGTAGGCTCCAAGTCCTGGTAGCCAGTTGGTTATTTATTTACATACATATTATACTCTCGAAACTATCATAAATGTTGTACATTTTAGAAGTATTTCAAAATAATATTACTACACAACGACTGAAAATAATTTCAAATTACTTGACACTTGGCACTGATCAATTGCATAAAGGTCATTGAATTAATCGTAAGTCAGAAGAGCTGAGTAAGCAATCAAGTA
Source organism: Anarsia innoxiella (assembly GCA_947563765.1). Classification (NCBI taxonomy): domain Eukaryota; kingdom Metazoa; phylum Arthropoda; class Insecta; order Lepidoptera; family Gelechiidae; genus Anarsia; species Anarsia innoxiella. The sequence continues at coordinate 3,369,991 of OX387410.1, read as the reverse complement.
ATTTGATTACTCTTCAGCGACTATAGATCTCAAGGCATTGTCATAATGGATCCTACAAATTTTATGAATGTCACTATCGTGCCGATTGATGTGTGAATTGTTAGTCTATTATGCATAAACGTCTAAACGAATTTTAATGAAATTTAACAATATTGTTGTTTATAGATCAGAATTTAAGTTTTCCGAGATATATTCTAAGTACAGGGAAAGTTAAAATTAAATAAAAGTTATAGCTTCTTGCTCCAATTACCACAAGTATGCAAATCATAGATCAACATGCTACCCTATACAAACAGATGGAAGTGCCTTTGGTAAGAAATCAGGCAATGGCTCGCTTCGATAAACAAGGTACAATATTTTGTAACCTGCCATGATGCAAAACCTGTCTGATGATTCAAATAATTAAGAGGAATTCTGAAACAACATCCTTGCGAAATAATTCCAGGTAATTCTGCTTAATTTATTATTTAAGGTTTTAAATATAGTTATGTGAACACTTGAATGACATTGGCACAATGTCGACATATTGCAACCACCAAGTTTACAACCAGCACTTCATAAAAGGTTCTTAAGAAAATTGCAACCAGTTTGGCACTACGCGTGGTTACGCTCGGATCTTACGTTCCTCTTATTAGATTACTGCTCTCGTAATCCTGCAGGAGTTAAAAGTGCTTAGATAGATATCGTTGTTTTCCACTATGTACTGAATCGGAAATAGTGTTTAACGATCTTCTGAATCCAGCAGGGTATCATCCTCAAAATAGGTGAGTTAAGATAATTTCTTAGCAATTTTAGAGTTAAGACTCCTAACACAAAAAAAGGGGTGTTATAAGTCTGACGTATTTGTATGACTGTTTGTGTGTGTATCTGTCTGCGGCAACTGTAACTCGCGAACTCGTGAAGTATTTTTCTTTGCAAGGTGGAACTTTGTTTGATTAAATAAAATCGATTCAGCCGTTTATTAAATATAGTGCATGACCATCAAAGTGAAAATGGTCTACAAAATGTTTCTCTTTTCTTTCTCTCCGAGTTGAGTACGAAATAAAAGGATGATTCGTGCGTTACAAATCGGACGAAAGTTTTTAAATTCAAGTATTCAACACCCACACATGGGTAAATTTCATGATGATACTAAGCTATTATAAGAATATTTACAATTATTTGTCCATTATAGACTTCAAATTGGAAGAGTAGGTAATAAAGAATGTAAACGATTTTTGATGAAGTTATCAATTTGTTACTTGCGCCTTTGATTTTGTCCCGTGCCTCCATGCTTAAAAGGCAACACTATTGCGAAAATATATCCGGTTTCTATCGAAGTTCTTTGGTATCTATTTCTTGGAAACACAAGTCTATGCAACAATTTTATTAATTTAGCGCGCCTGCTAACCTATCGACACATTCACGTTTGAAATTGCTACAATTCTAATTGTTCTTGTTTCTGTACATGCAAGGTCTTGTGAGAAACAAGTGACCATTTTTTTTCTTGTGGTATTAGTTTGCATAACTTATACCTTCTACACTCTTGAGAAATTGACAACAGTATTATGTTCTAGTTATGAAGGTTGTTTTAGATAATCAAGGCATCTACCTACACGTGTTAGTTTTGGTTGGTATAAATAAAAAGGAATGTACGATGTAGTTTTGAATTAGCTAATTGCTAAATTCTTAATTTGAATTTATTCTTATTGTATCTTAAGTGAGATAGGTGTTATGTCTAGCTTTTTATGTCTTGTTAAATAAATAAACTATCATCATTACCCGGTGAATTATCTACACGAGCAAAACCTTAGTCTTTAATTATTTGAAACTTTTCAGGAAACCTAAAAATCTGCAATCAACATGTTATCAGGCACTAAATCATTATTATGGATATTTTTAATATCTATTTGCACTGTAAATACGAACAGGAGAAGCAATGCATTCAACACGTCAGCATCATTCTTTGGTAAATATAGAAGGGCTACAATGGACTCTACGTCATTTATGCAGAACCCTATAATCAACCTGATGACGCAAACAATTGCTCCGAACTCAAACCCGAACGCGCCCGTCGATTTCTTAGACATGTTGAAGGACAAATACCCATTACCTAACGGTAAGTTAACACTGTAACAATTTGAAACAATTTTGTTCCTTAAAGCCAATAGTGTTTGCGTAAAATAGGTACGTCTTTTTCGATTTAATATATTGGTCAATACGAGGAAATTAATCCCTAATCGCACCCATTTTTTATGCTTATAAAGCTTTTGCTATTAACAAAACTTGTGGTTTTTAATAACTTGCTCTAGTTTTGCGTAAGAACTTGGCCTTATACGTTCAGACCTACATCAATCATTTAGAATGGATAAGTACGATAGTCAAAGGTACCTACGAGATTATACTAGTGTAATGATTAGGGGCAATATCTATTATATCGTGTAATGGAGCACGTAATAGTGCAATTTGCACTTGAATTGACAACCTAGATTTCCTGGTTGTTTATTATTTAGATATTTAGTTTTTCTTGATTGATGTTGAGTGACTGGTGACTTATTTGGTAGGCACTACTGTACATAGTTGTACATGTTGGTTAAAGTATAGGATGTTATTGTCCTGAAACGGAACCGAAAACCAGGAATAATAGAAAATCAGGATATCTACAACACAATACAAATATTCTCTATTGCACACAAAATATAAGGTACAGACACAAACAAGAATATATAAGAAGCAACAGGCAGCCTTATTGCTAGGAAGCAATATCTTCGAGGCAACTTACTACTTAACTGTCACCGCTTTTGTATTCCTAAAGCCTTTTACTAATATCATCATTTATTTCACGTTCCAGGACAAAAAGAACCATTTGCAGAATATGACTACGTGATAATAGGAGCTGGTTCTGCTGGGTGCGTTCTTGCATCCCGACTGACAGAAGACCCAGATGTGACCGTTTTACTTCTGGAAGTCGGGAAACCAGAGTTCTTTTTGACAGACATACCCTCAATAGCGCCCTACTTCCAAAGAACCGAGTACTCTTGGCCTTATTTTATGGAGCCACAGCAAGGAGTTTGTTTAGGTAAATTACTTTAGTCATTTTTAGAAAATACCTAGTGTAACAGCCAGTTTCGAAGAAAAAAAGGTTAACGACCCTTTTAACCCGGCTCTATCATCGTCCACCGTACAACGCTACAATTTATTTATTTAACTTTAACAAACTTTTCTGCAACCAATAAGGTAAAATATGGTACCTAAACACCCAAAAAAACAGATGAAAAACCTGTCTTTATCGTACAATTAAAATTGTCCGTGGTCTGAATCGAGCGGGTTGGCGCATCTGTACTCAAACTGTACTTGAGTTTTTAATTAAAAAGCCGAACGTACATATTTCATTTTATAAATAAACCTAATCAATATGTTAATTATTATGAAATGTGGCATTGTTTAAAAATAGACTTCAAGAATGTTTCGATTGAAAAATTGTTTGGCAAATTGGCCTAGTTACGCATACGCGTAGACTAAGCTAAAGTAATAAAATATGTATTACGAAATGTTAAGACCGCAAGTTTAACTGCTAAGTCGAAATCACACGTGCCTCTAACACCTGATTAACAAAAAAACCTGCTTGTATAAAAAAAACTATAAAATCTACATTAATTTGACGTAAGGATTTAAATTAAGTACCTATCTTTTTGATATCACGAGACTCCGCCAAACTTGACCTATCGTCTAGTTCATTTGCCTTAATCTCGTTCAAAACTTATTGAATGAGATAAGATTAAGTAACGAAATAAGGAGGTAGTTTTTTTTGTTTGTTTAAAATTGAAGCCTAAGACATTTGCCAGTAAAAAAACTGTATTTAAACGTGATAAATTCAACACCGCCCCCAAACCTAAAGGACCTCGACATAAGACCGTCAGTTGTCTATGCAGACCAATTATATCAAGTAAACTGGTTGAAACTCATTGACTACCATTGCAGAGGCTTGGCGCAACCAGATTTTCTGGTTTACATCAAATGATCTAGTAATCTTACTTATTTCTAGACATAGGTCTTAATTTACATAACTAACACCTACAAATACTGTATATGTACCACATCTAATGCAATAAATCATTCATTCATTCATTCATTTATTATGTCCTTATAAGGGTGACTTACGCCCAATTGCAGAGTCATTAAAGATAACGTTTAATTTAGCCTAAATCAGAACCTGTTATAAGTTATTATGTCTGTTATTAGAAAGTAGAAAAAGTCGGCACTAAATTTGATAAATATTTTGAACAGAGAATTAAGGACAAATTGCAGATGGATGCAAAGTCGTAGCAGTATTTTATGATAACTAAGCATTTTAAAAACAAACGGTACATGTAAATAACGATGTTTTTAATAGGAGAACAGTACATTGGAAAGTCCAACTAAACAGCATCGTTGGACCATGATCTATGACCATCTTTCGTTAAACATCTATGTTATATGACAGACGAGACCAAGAAAATCTTCAGCCAATTACCCTCTGACTTGACAGAGCCCTAATGCCTACTATTACTCAGGTTGTATTTAAAAGGTCTAATGTTTAGACCTTTTAGACTCCAAAGCATTTATTTAATCAAGCTAGTTTAAAAGCCATGACTTAAGTGGCTGTTAAAATTTTATCTGCAGGTGGTGAAATCCACCTATGTCTATTTCATAAAACACGACGTTTTAGACAGAGACATATAAAATAGTTGTCAGATAAATTTAATCTGTAGATGTTGAAACGAGTCCTTAAGGTTACAGGATAATTAATTATTGATAAAAATCTTGTCATATTCCAGGTATGCTAAACGGTAGATGCTACTGGCCTCGAGGCAGGGCAGTAGGAGGCACGAGTGTTATTAATTACATGATTTACACGAGAGGCCGGCCCGAGGAATGGGACCGCATCGCTGCTGCGGGCAACTATGGCTGGTGAGGATTATTTATATTAAATAAAGTCAATACATAACGGATTGAATTTGTACTTAAAAAGATAAAAATAAACAAAGAATTATGAACTCGACTTAATTGGTCTCTCACTTTACAGGTCTTACAATGATGTCCTCAAATATTACATGAAGTCGGAACACTCCAATCTAAAAGGATTAGAAAATTCGCCATATCACAGCAGAAGCGGTGAATTAGCCGTTGACTATGTCAATTATAAGTAAGCGTTACCTTCATTTACATGTCATGTAACATTTTTATTAACATATTTTATAAATCTCATTTTGGCATTTCTTTCAGAACACCACTCGTAAAAGCATTCCTAGAAGCTGGAAGAATACTAGGTCATCCAACTGTCGACTATAACGCACCTGAACAACTAGGCTTTGGCTATCTTCAAGTGAATGCAAAATTAGGAAGAAGAGTGAGTGCAGCTAAAGCTTTCCTACACTACAACAAAGACAGACCAAACTTACACATACTACCGAATACAAGAGCTACAAAAATTCTTATTGATAGCGCTACGAAAACAGCATACGGGGTTGAATACAGTAGACAAAGAGTAAGGAGAACAGTTACTGCGAGAAGAGAAGTTATTGTATCCGCTGGGCCTATTGCATCGCCGCAGTTACTCATGTTGTCTGGAATCGGACCTCAAGACCATCTAATGAGTCATGGTATTCCAGTAATACAGGATCTTCCCGTGGGAAGAACGTTATACGACCATATATCTTTCCCTGGATTAGTTTTTAATCTTAACACGACCGGACTAGGTCTCAATGAAAATGCAGATGCGACATTAGATAATGTATTAGATTGGCTTCAATTCGGAGATGGGCCCGTAGCTGCATCAGGCGGTGCAGAAGGTCTTGGCTATATAAAAACTCCTGGTTCCGATGAACCTGATCGGATACCTGACATAGAGTTACTAAGCATAGGAGGCTCGATTCTAGTAGATGGTGGTCCCGGAGGTAGCAAAGCAGTACGAAGAGGCATGATGATCAACGAAACCATTTTCGATTCCATTTTTGCTCCAATAGACAACACAGAAACTTACAGCGCTTTTCTCATGTTACTGCATCCTAAATCGGTTGGCTACTTAGAACTTAAAGATAAAAATCCTTTCAGCCATCCTCGGATGTATGGCAATTATCTTACGGACCCTCGGGACGTTGCAACATTCGTAGCAGCTATTCGTCACGTCCAAGCGCTTATAGCTACGCCACCTTTTCAAAGATATGGTGCTCGTCTCCATCGCGCTCGTTATCCTACGTGTCGGTCGTTGAAAGTTGACTCTGATGCGTACTGGGAGTGTGCTGTGCGTACATTCACGGCTACTCTCCATCATCAGATTGCAACTTGCCGCATGGGTCCCGTGGGAGATCCTCAGGCTGTTGTCGACCCGGAGCTTCGTGTTCACGGTATCCAGCGTCTACGCGTTGTCGATTCTAGCATAATACCCCGAACGACATGCGCCCATACTAATGCACCTGCCATCATGATCGGCGAGAAAGCCGCTGATATGATAAGGTCCACGTGGGAGAGATCTCAAAAGTATTTCGATGACCAAGAAATCGATTATTATGACGATAGTAACTATGGCTTTTCACACAACTACTTCAAAAAATAAGCTACATTAAAGTCTTTTGACATAGGAGTTTCACGATTTTTGTGTGGCGCCCGGTCTACTAATGGAGTTAATTTATTTTTCGAAGATGAGTTCATATTGATATAAATATCAATTTTAGAAGTTTCGACGGTCGTGGTCTACATAAAAATAAAAAAGCTGAAGCTATGACAAAATCTACAAACTACTTAAGTTATTAATTTTTTCGACCTATCAATGTCTATGTAGTTGCTGCGATATGATCATAGGTACAAAATAAAAATAGTACAAAATAAAAGTCGTAATGTATTTTTTGTTCCCCTCAATAAAATCAATAATTTATACACATGTAACCTGACTTGGGTTCTAGTTTATTGACCCTTGCATACTAAAAGAAAAACGTACACACATACTTAAACTGTATTCGTAGGAGCGTCTCTCATATTTAGTGAGGAGTCCGTATAGTTAACCAGTCGCGACACCATAGCGAAACCTTGTAGGACCATACAATTTGATTACAATGCTAAGTACGTCACTAGTCCTTACAATATTATGTATCGGTTGTTTATCATTGGAAGTGGACGAGGCTGTGGTCGAATCCGTGGAGAGTGATTATGAAAACCTGGACGATAATGACGATGGAGCTGTTGGAAGTGAAGCGGGGAGAAGAGGAAAGTTCTTGCTGTCGTATCGCCAAAATCCGATAATAGACATGATTATGAAATCTCCGGGGTTAAACTACACGCCAAAAAATCCTGGAGATATATTCGATTTTTTAAGGGATTCTTACCCCCTGCCTGGTGGTGAGTAAATTATATTTATTTTTATTATTTGCTAATTTAATAAAGGATAAGTTCTTATGTCGACGAGGTTCTTAGTTGTTAATTTTACTTGCACTTATTTCTAATACAACTAAGAGAAAAGAACAATGGAACCAAGTTATTATTTCGCGGTGACTTTAATAGTAACATGGTTCATTTACCTCAGATTAAATGTATAGATTAGGTAAAAACGTACTCTTATAATCTTCACAGAAACCGTTATGTAGGTAGGTATAGAAATAAAAGGCGTTTTTTTTACCACAAGTTCTTATGAACTGAATCTTACTCTATGGATTAATATGGTTTAAAATGGGAAGGATTTTAAGTATTATTATCGATAATAATTATTTTTTTCATCAAATGAGTCACGCTACACGCGATTCTAAAGGTAACAAGAGTAGGTACCGACAAAACATATTCTTAGCTACCACTTGATAAGAAGCTAATGGTTCCTTCCTACCTCTGTCCATTAACCTACAACAAATCTACCCGGTCGAAGACCTCTGCAAAAACTTTATCGGTTATAATTGTAATATTTGCAACCGGTCTGTAACGGTAAGAATTATAAAAGGAAAAGTAAACACATCAATAAAATTTAACATTAATTCCTAACGGATACCACTTGATTTCAAGTCCTATAAACCGTTTGAACCTAGCCTGAAAACATTGTGCCACAAAGCGAAAATAGCTTAGTAGGATGCATGTCTGTGGGTAGTGCGTTATGGATAGATAGCGGCAATCAATGGGCGGTAGTTCTTGTAGGTTATTAAGATTTTCTTTTATCCTATTGATGACCTACTAGCCAACTCAATTTAATCTTAAAGACCGACACGGCAAATTCGTTTCGCGATAGGTATTTCAGTTGGTGTTGGATTCACTCACTTAACCACTGCTTAAAACAATACATACTCTTATGCTAATAAAATGTTGCACCCGAAAACTGAAATGGAGAATGTATCAACACTCAATGTAGTTGTTACATTATAATATTAGGCACGCAGTATTTCAAAATTATAGAAAGGTAGGTATCTCTCTAGCCTAGCCTTCTTGGGAACCAACTAGGAAATGGCAAATTGGCATTGGAAAAAGATCGCGCGTAACTGCGTAATGATATCAATTTTGCTCAGCAAGATCACAGTCAAGGTCAAGGCCAAGAACTAGATACTAGAATCATTAGAGTTTAATTAACTATAAATGATCCAGTTCTATTCAAAAACTTTACGAACTTAATGTCCTTGGTAAACGAAAAAATATGTAAATACGAGTAATTAACAATAAATCTCGTCAAATCCTTAAATCTAATAACATTATAAAAGTTTACAAACCTACACGAAGCCCGAATAAGTAACCGTTAACAAATGCCACAACCTGCAATCCATTACCGTTAACATAATAATCGACGTCACGGGATATCCCTACCCAAAATCTGTTTCAGGGCTTGCATTTCCTTTACCGGAATATGATTTCATCATAGTCGGCGCCGGCTCAGCAGGAAGTGCCTTAGCATCACGTCTCACCGAGAATAGAAACACCACTGTACTTCTTCTGGAAGCTGGCAAACCAGAAATGCTACTAACAGATGTGCCGGCCATTGCTTCTTATTTTCAAAGCACAGATTACTCATGGCAATATTACATGGAACATCAACCTGGAGTCTGCAGAGGTAGTTATTAAAACTGGGCAATACAAAATTTTGAAATATTTCGTAAAATAAAATACCATTGTAGAAATTATAATTCCTGTTTTGAATTTCAGGAATGATAAATGAACGTTGCTTTTGGCCTCGAGGTAAAGCTGTCGGCGGGACTAGTGTAATCAACTATATGATCTACACAAGAGGTAGGCCTCAAGACTGGAACCGAATTGCAGCTGATGGCAACTATGGATGGTCAGTAACTAGTGTAACTACCGAAATATACTTAAACTATGTACACAATATTAAAGAAATAATAATACTAAGATATAATGACGTGCAAAAAGCAAAGTCCTCCGGTACAAAATTTTCAGACATTTCCGGTGTCTGAAGTGACAAAGGGTGGAATATTTGAAACTTAATAACATCTCTGAAATTCATCGACATTGGAAACAACAAAATGAATAGGTAAATTATGAATAGCGACACGGAAGTTTAGCAACAAAACTATTAACATGTATTAGTTAATTTTTGAAACGTGGACGACTAAAAACAAATACAAACTTGAAGACCTGTGAAGTCATTCTATTGTTTTCAGGTCTTACAACGACGTTTTACCTTATTATATGAAATCAGAAAGAGCATACTTGAAGGGATATGAAAAGTTATCATACAGGAATCGAGACGGAGTACTACCGGTAGAATTTGTTCCCATTAAGTAAGTTATACGTATATACGATTGAATACGAAAAATAGTCAATGTAACATTATTTTATATTAAATATTATATTTATTTTTTTTCAGAACAAAATTGCTCAGAGCTTTCTTAGAGGCGGGAAAGTTGCTTGGATATCCAACAGTAGATTACAATGCCCCGGACGGTTTTGGTTTTGGTAAAGTACAAGTCACAATAAGCGGAGGTCATCGCCAGAGTGCAGCTAAAGTATTTCTACACAAGCATAAGAAGAGGAAGAATCTACACATAATGCCACAATCTTATGTAACCAAAGTCCTGATAGACTCGTTTACGAAGTCTGCTTACGGAGTGGAATACGTACATAAAAAGCAGACATTCACAGTACAAGCACGTAAGGAGGTGATCTTATCAGCGGGTCCGATAGCTTCACCACAATTACTCATGCTATCCGGAATAGGACCACAGGAACACTTAAATGCTATCGGTATACCAGTAATACAAGACCTCCCTGTAGGCAAGACTTTATATGACCATATCTGTTTTCCCGGATTGATATTTAGACTAAATGTCACCGGGATATCTTTTCTGGAATCTAGTGCGATAAAAATGTCAGAAGTAATGAACTGGATGCATACAGGTGACGGTTTTGCTGCATCGCCCGGTGGAGTTGAAGGTATTGGGTACATTAAAACACCTGTTTCCGATGATCCCGAACAGGTTCCTGATATTGAATTAATTAGTATTGGAGGATCATTAGTATCAGATGGCGGTCCCGGGGGCAGCAAATCAGTTCGTATAGGTATGAGAATTAATGAAACAGTTTTCAATGAAGCCTTTGGTGAGATAGATAACACAAATACGTGGAATGCTTTCCCGATGTTACTCCATCCAAAATCTGTTGGTTATTTAGAATTGAGAAGTAAAAACCCTTTCAGCCATCCCCGAATGTATGGAAACTATTTGACGGATCCTAGAGACGTAGCTACGTTTATAGCTTCAATAAGAGAAGTGCAGGCTTTAGCAGCAACGGAACCGTTTCAGAAATACGGTTTAAAGGTTCACTCTGCGCAATATCCAACGTGTCGAGGGTTGGTGTTTGATTCTGATGACTATTGGGAGTGCGCTTTGCGAACGTTTACAGCTACACTTCACCATCAAATAGCTACATGCCGCATGGGTCCTGCGGGTGACCCACTCGCTGTAGTCGATCCAGAGCTGCGTGTGTATGGCATCCAACGGTTGCGAGTGGTTGACTCCAGTGTAATACCACGCACTGTGTCTGCCCATACACATGCACCTGCTATCATGATTGGTGAAAAAGCCGGAGACATAATTAAGTTTACATGGAATCTTTAGATTAAAATCGAGACTGATAAATGTAAGGTAGAAAAAATTAAATTAATTTATAAATTGACATCTTTTATTTCTAACAAATTCTCATCCCGTTGGTTAATAATATCGATTATACGAAGCAATAGACATTTAAGTAGCTTTAATACTACTTACATCTCAATTTACAGTTTTAGTTAAAAAATCCAATCGCACGACAAATCAAACATTACATTACAATGTTTATGGCATTAATAAAAAGCTTGAATTCGTTGAAAATCAAAATTAAAAGATATAATGACAACAGCCTTTAATTCATTATCAAGGTGAGCGGGTACGTAAGACGCAATGTGACATAATATAAGTAAGGTGAATTCGTATATCTGTAATTGTCGTCTTTCAAAAGCATATTATATGGAGATCATAAAGAAACTCACGATCGACCGCGACGCACGTTTGCAAAGCTCACGCGACTTTGAAATATTTAATTCAAAAATTCAGGTTCAAAGTACTTAAATTTTTATTTTTAAAAATACCGGAAAGGCCAGTATAAACGGAACATACGCACAGCCCGCACGTTAGAATCAAGGAAACCAACGAATATGGTCAGACATTTAATTTTAATTTGCATTATTTTGCAAAATACCTTATCAAGTTACAGTGATGTGTTTGACGATGAAGCTTTTGTAAGTGAAGATGAAGAATATTACGACTACGCTGTTCCAAGAAGATGTGATTATTGTGAAAATTCCGGTGGAAGAGAAAAGAGATTTACCGGAACTCCTGGGAAAAGCAGAATAATTGATGTGATGCTGAATACACCCATGTTACACCTCAACCCAGACGAACCAGACATCTTATCTATATTACGAGACAAGTACGAGTTACCTAAAGGTAAGGATAACAACGCCCTTTATATAAAATCACGATTAATATAATTACATTTGGAATAAACCTGTTTGCCTTAAAAAAGTTTAAGGCCGTGCTATAAAGGTAAAAAAATCGCATGAATAAGCTTGTATTTTTGGACAGTAGCACAGGGTTTTTGTTAATATTTGACAATTTGTAACATGAAAACAGTTATTTAGTCCCATATCCTGTCAACAAAAAAATAATAAGCAGTTACACATAAAATAATTCGCGTAACAAAACGTATTTCCGTGGCATTCAACTTGAGAAAACTTGGCAATGCCATTGAACTTGAACTGGGTTAGATACAAAGAAACGTATAAAGGTCTATACGTAACCGTAACAGCCGGCGGCGATTGAAGGCTTTGTCAGGATTTTATATAATGAAAACTTTGATATATTATAACTTTATGAAGTAATTAGCATTGATTTTGATTAAGGTTTAAACAGTGAGATATTCGAAGACTATAATGATATTAATGATTTATGAGAAATATTAAAAAAAAAAAGTCAGGGCGATTACATGCATATATACATATCCGTAACGCCTCTCTCCCATTATTGGGGTAGGCAGAGACCACTTAGGCTATAAACACACGCTTCTTATTCTTTAGTGCGATTACATTTTTCGATTAACTTAAATTAAGTAATTGATTGAATTTGACGTTTAAAAAACAAATATATCAAAGCAGTTTCAATAATTTCAGGATTCAAAGGCCCGTTGTCTGAATATGACTTCATAGTGGTGGGTGCGGGGTCGGCCGGGAGCGTCCTTGCATCAAGACTCAGCGAAGGCCGCCAAGCATCAGTACTGCTGTTGGAAGCCGGCCAACCTGAGTCTCTGATGACTGACGTGCCAATCCTGGCCCCATTTTTCCAACAGACACCGTACACATGGCAATATTTAATGGAGCCTCAGCCGAACGTATGCACAGGTAAGAAATAATATACCTAACATAGGGATCTGCGTCTAGGTATGCCGCATGTCTAGACTTAAAATCTCTGTTATTTGTATGATTAATATTAATGCATACAGCCTCTTACTGTGACATCTTTTTGCCATTTACCGTTTAACACATTAACATACTCGTGCACGAGACTTATATCGTGAACCCAACCCTTATTTATATTAGAGTGTAATAATGTAGGCATACAATTTCTATACTACAATGCATTATTATAAGTACAATGGCTGCAAACAATTTGAATACAAACTACATGCAAAATTAAGGGTTCAATATACCAAAAGCAAATAAATAATGAAGTAGGATCTAAGTAAAATGAAACCGTTATTTATAATCTTATTATGTGTAATAATGTAAATAAAGTACATTAGCAAATTGGTGAAAAACATCATAAACAATTTAGCACATACGTGTCACATAGTTACTGAACTCTACAAACATGCAAAGTAATACTAAGTGCTTTCAATTAAAATAATGGTTCGGCGACCTATGGGACTGGCCTATCTTATCTTTTTAAAGAGCTCTCAATACTTTAGGCTTACAAACATTCAAATAAGCAACAAATTAATTTATAATTAAAACACTAAAGACTAGGCCACATAGGTTACCCGGAGATTGCAATCCGGAAGTTTAAAACCAGTAATTTGACTGAACCGACTATTAGGTGTATGTCTGCTCTGCCGGTTCCGGTAACTAACATGTTTACTATAGCAACACCCGAAATAATTAAAGGCCTTTTTTACATCACATTGGCAAACTCTATTAAAACAGAAGCTATCGAAGTAACAAAATGATAGCAGTGATCTGATAGGTACTGGGTCAGTTTTTTTGTTATTTAAAGCAAAACCTCCAGGTTGCAATCCATAGATCTCACAATTATGCAAAACTATGAAATTACGCGATGCGAATTCGCACTCCATAAATCAGCGAATTCTCATTGCGACGTCGCAGTTTTGTCTGAGGTCTGACATATGAGTTCACGTTCAGCATCTACATACGACTTCTACATGCTTTATGCAGGAATGGAAGGTGGGAGATGCTTCTGGCCACGTGGGAAGGCTGTGGGCGGCACCAGCGTCATTAACTACATGATCTACACGCGAGGACTACAGCCGGACTGGGACAGGATTGCCGCGGACGGGAACTATGGATGGTAAGGGAGGAAAGAATTAAACTTAATTCAATAACAAGTTACTTACATTAGTTAGAATTAATTCATTGACCTTAATACGAAGTTGCAAATCTTGACGTACCTGAAAAGTAATTGAAAAAAGGCTGTTAGTCGATGCATCAATTTCAGTTTTAAAGAAATTGAACAATTTTGCAATTTTTATAATTATAAAGATGCAACCATTTAATACAATTTTTAACATTTTAGGTCATATCAAGACGTTACGGGTTACTACCTAAAATCAGAACGGGCCAATTTGAAGGGACTCAATGATTCACCGTGGCATAGCCGAAATGGAGAGTTGTCCGTTGAAGATGTACCATTCAGGTATGTATTAAAAGTTTTTTTTGGAAGAGAGTATCAATCACGAAAAGAGTAAGAACGGAACATAATCCACGACTGTTTATTTTTCAGGTCAAAACTTTCGAAAGCATTCTTAGATGCCGGCAAATATTTAGGACACCGAAGAGTAGACTATAACAGCCCCGATTACTTCGGTTTCAGCTACATCCAAGCCACAATGCATAAAGGTCACCGGTTCACCAGCGCCAAGGCATTCCTTCACCCACACAAAAGAAGGAGGAATCTTCACATTCTTCACAGCACACGAGCTACCAAAGTTTTAATAGATCAATCGACAAAGACTGCCTATGGAGTAGAATTCAGCAGAAACGGACGTGTTTACCAAGTCAGAGCTAAAAGAGAAGTTATACTGTCAGCTGGACCTATCGAATCCCCGCATTTACTTATGTTATCTGGTATAGGACCAAAGCAACATCTAGAGTCCTTCGGAATACCCGTCATTCAAGATCTGCGTGTTGGCGAATCTTTATACGACCATATATCATTCCCAGCTTTAGCCTTTACTCTGAATACTTCTAGACTGACGATAATAGAAAAACGGGAAGCAACTGTGCCAAATGTTATACAGTACATGCACTACGGCGAAGGCGTTATGTCGTCACTAGCCGGGGTAGAAACCATTGGTTATATCAAAACAAACGTGTCGGATGAAATAGGAGACATACCCGATATAGAGTTACTGGGCTCCTGTTCGTCTCTAGCCTCAGACGAGGGAAGCATCGTAGCGAAAGGAATCCACTTAGCCGATTGGTTTTACCGAGATGTCTTCAAAGCATTAGAAAACAAAGAGACATTTACAATTCTGTTCATGTTGTTGCACCCAAAATCGAAAGGTCATTTGGAATTAAGATCAGCGAATCCTTTTGACGATCCCAAAATGTTCGGTAACTACTTAACTCATCCACAAGACGTGGCTACATCTATAGCAGCGATTAGATATATCATAAAGTTGACAGAAACGCCGGCATTCCAGAAGTATGGAGCTAAGTTATACAAAAAGAAATTCCCTAATTGTAAACAATATGAATTTGGAAGTGATGGGTACTGGGAGTGTGCTATCCGAGCCGTGACGTCGACACTACATCATCAGATCGCCACGTGTAAAATGGGGCCATACACGGATCCTGAAGCGGTAGTGGACCCGGAGCTAAGAGTGTATGGAGTGAACAATTTGCGTGTTGCTGACAGTAGCATAATCCCAAGAACCATAGTAGCCCATACCAACGCCCCCGCTATCATGATAGGAGAAAAAGCTGCTGATATGATCAAAAGAACCTGGGGTATGATTTAGCCATACATTTGAAATGTTAGAACAATTTTTGCAGGTCAATACTGATAACTCAATTTTATAAATAGTTTTAAGTTAAAGAACACTATTGTGATGACGAGACCTATTCTTTAAGCAATAATTTATTAGCAATACTTATTTATTGTATTTTAATAAAAAAAGAATTATTAAGTACCTATGCACCTAATTTATGGTCAACAAACCTCAAAGCTCACTCCAAATAAAAACTATATAAGTATTTGAGAAACATGGCATTCATATCATTAAAATAACTTTTTGTCGATTTTTATGTCAATGCACCTCAGATTTATTCAGATGGTTAACCTGCGTTGATTTGTAAAAAAAAGCACTCTATTCGAAATGTTTTAAGCTCTAATATTAACCTTCACAAATTAAAAAGAAATATAAAATTCAAAATATTCAAATTGGTACCTGAGGCTGAGGTAAAAACTTAGTCGCGTTCTCATAATTCTTCAGTTGTAATCGAACTAGCATTCAAAGCGTACAATTATTGTATTAATCAAAATGTGGAAAGATACGAGAGCGTTTAAGTTTCTCTTACTTAGCCAATTTCTACTGAATATGGAAAAGGCTTTGTGGAAGCTGTGGGAAATGACGGAGACTTTTTTTATTTCCTACGTGATTCTTATCCATTGCCTGGAGGTAAGTAGGTACTTATTTACATTATTTTTGGAGACTGGGAGAAATCGCTAAATAAGACACATTATCCTTAAAAGGTATCTCTTGGTTAGTAGAATAACTGTGGTCCGCTCCGTCCGTGTTTTTAGCCACAGCGTGCGATTTGTATATACCTAGGTAAGACCGAACCAGCAATATCCCACTAAGTTAAGAGGAAATAAACGCCTCTCTTATATAAACCAACAGAAACCAAGTCAAAAGATAAGTAAGGAAAAGTAATCATTAAATCACTAGCCTTTATACAAATTGTAGTACAAACTTAAAACGGGACAAGCATGGCTTCATTGATTATGTTTTTAAGTATAACTATCGATACGCTACACAAAAAAAGTAGGGAATGACCGAAATAGAAAAGTATTGATTTTGTGTGACAGTACTGGTGTAAAGTAAAACATACCCTACATAATCAAAGCAATCAAAGCATACCCTACATAAAAGGAAGAATTAAGGAAGCATAATGTTGCAATGGGACTTATTTTAAACGCCATTAAATGTAAAATCAGATTAATACGTCAATGCTCGCGTTGCTCTTAACAGTTTCCGATTATAGAAGCGATCAGGGTATACTGAATAACGTCAGGAAAACATTAAACTAAGAGGGCATCTTTTTATTTGAAGTAGATTTTTACTATCTCAAACGTGATATTCTTTTGTTTTAAGGTCTAACATCTCCATTATCAGAATATGATTTCGTAATAGTGGGTGCCGGATCAGCAGGGTGTGCCTTAGCATCCCGTCTCACTGAGAACAGAAACATCACCGTGCTTCTTATAGAAGCTGGCAAGCCTGAAATGATTTTCACAGATATGCCAGGATTAGCACCTTATTTCCAAAGTACAGATTACACGTGGCAATACTATCCTGAACATCAGGCCGGTGTGTGTGAAGGTACTCGTGTCTGATTAAACACACAAATGAAGTTGCTTGAACGATGTATGATTACTATTTTAATTTCAGGGATGATCAATAAACGTTGCTTCTGGCCTCGCGGTAAAGCTGTAGGGGGTAGCAGCGTGGTCAACTATATGATCTACACACGAGGCAGACCGCAAGACTGGGATAGAATCGCTGCTGCCGGAAACAATGGATGGTATTTATAAACTAGGAGTAATTAAAATACATAGACATATAAAAACAAGTACCTATTCTTAAAAACATGATACATTGCTTATCAAACTTATTAACCTTGATTTAAACAACTCTATATTTAGAGTTTCCAGTTTTTGTATCATTTTACAGGTCTTACAAGGACGTACACAAATATTATATGAAGTTAGAAAAGGCTAATTTGGAAGGATACGAAAAATCCCCTTATAGAAATCCTAATGGTATTCTTCCTGTAGAATTTATTCCCGTTAAGTAAGTATTCGTTTTTGGCATTTTTTTTTTAAAGTCAATACAAATCATATTTTATGACATCATTTTCCAGGACAATATTCTTGAAAGCCTTTCTTGAAGCAGGTCGAGAATATGGACATCCTACAGTAGATTATAATGCTCCCGATAGTTTTGGTTTCGGCAAAGTACAAGTGACAATAAGCGGCGGTCATCGACAAAGTGCCGCTAAAGTATACCTGCACAACAATAAGAAACGCAAGAACCTTCACATTCTGCCTCAAGCAACTGCTACTAAAATACTGATTGATTCTTCGACGAACACGGCTTACGGTGTGGAATACCTTTATAAAAGGAAAAATTACACTGTACGCACACGCAAAGAAGTGATCTTATCAGCGGGACCAATGGCTTCACCGCAGCTTCTTATGTTATCGGGAATAGGTCCGCAAGAACACTTGAGATCACTTGGGATACCTGTTATAAAAAATCTACCCGTGGGCAGGACCCTTTACGACCATATCACCTTTACTGGTCTCATATTTACACTGAACGTTTCCCGCGTAAGTTTCCTTGAAAACAAAGATTTATCGTTCTCATCTTATACTAAATGGCTTAGTAGCGGTAACAGCGTTGTTAGCACAGCCGGTGGAGTTGAGGGTATCGGATTCATCAAGACGCCAGTTTCTGAAGACCCTGAACTCGTTCCTGATATTGAACTGATCAGTATAGGAGGTTCGATTGTATCGGACGGCGGCCCAGGGGCCAGTAAGGCGATACGCAAAGGATTGAGAATTAATGAAACAGTGTTTGATGAAGTTTTTGGGGAGATCGATACGAAAGACACGTGGTCCGCATTTCCCACGTTACTGCATCCAAAATCTGTTGGTTACTTGGAACTGAAAGACAAAAACCCCTTCAATCATCCTCGCATGTACGGTAACTACTTAAAAGATCGTAAAGACGTAGCTACAATGATAGCTGGTATACGGCATATACAAGCGTTGGCAGCAACGAAACCATTTCAGAAATACGGATTGAAGGTTCACCCTGCAAAGTACCCAGGATGTCGCGGGTTAGTGTTTGACTCTGATGCTTATTGGGAGTGTGCTTTACGTTCATTAGCATCAACCATTTATCATCAAACTTCCACATGCCGGATGGGACCTGTAGGTGACTCCCTGGCGGTTGTGGATCCAGAGCTTCGAGTCCACGGTATGCAACGATTACGCGTTGTTGACTCAAGCATCATACCGCGTACATTATCCGGTCATATAAATGGTCCCGCTATTATGATTGGCGAAAAAGCCGCCGATATGATTAAGTCCACTTGGGGCCTGAGATTATGAAAACTGACCAATTTGTAGACAAAAAGCTAGCTAGAGTTAATAATTTAATGAACTAATAAAAGTCTAATAAGAAATTGATCATTGTTCGTTTTATCTTGGTTCTATCATATAATAATAACATTGTCAAAAAGGTTTACTACCTCATAATACCTCTAAAAATTATTTAAAATACATTAAAAAAGTTTGAAAGCAATTTATATCACTGATATGAAACTCTGCATCAGTTTTTACTTATCTTATCATTTATTGAGAAATGCTATGCAAACAATAGTACACTAAGGCAATCTTTTATCAATATCATTTTATCTGTGTTCATCTAATATGGCTGATAAATGGGAAAAACATGTATTGTGAAGTTCATTACATGATAAACTTAGATAGTAGGTATTCCCTGAATCTGACCAGTAAGTATAAACAGTAAATACCCTAAGAATTTGTCATATATACCAATGACTAATCATTGTGTAAGAAATTCATCAGTAGTCTTGTTTTTTAATTCAAACAAGTACACAGCTACTGTTACTTATTATCCTGAAAACATGTCTTTGATAAACATGAAGGAAGTAGACATTGAAAGTTGTAGAAGAAAGGAGAGAAGCAGGATCCTGGGTACATGCCCATCTCTCTAATTAAGTGTTCTATTAATTCCACAATGCTGCAGATTAGAAACAAAACACAAATTTAATGGTTGTCTACGGAAGGTAGAAGTCAAACCAATACTATCTGTAGTATTACATAGTATTACATTACATACATACAATAATTTACCATTTGTGACTATTCTCTATACTGAATAACATATGGTAATTCCCTTGTCAAATTACTTAATAGACAGCCTTGAAAACAGGAGCATTGTGAGGAGCATAATTATTTGCTAACATAGGCTCTACAAAAATATGCTCTATGCTTATAGCATTTAAGAGGTAATCTTCAAATTAGACAACGGAAGGCCAACAGCAATTAAGCTAATTCAGAGTACTAGTTAATTTAAAAACAATAAAAGAACATGGTCTGTTCCTTTATTGATAATTGGGTTACAGGGATAGTTATAATACGAATAAGCTCATTCCCCTAGTGGTTAAGTCAAAAGTTGAAGTTTTGTAGAGACAATTGTATAGGTACCAGACAAAATCAATCTTATGAATACAAGCAACAACAGTGCTAGGAGGAAGAGGTTATGATTGATAGATTTTCATTTTTAGTACATTTTATAAGCATTTACCTGATACAATTAGGGCTTCGTTTGGTCCTACGGTGTGTATATTCCCCATGGCTTCACTTGCAAATGAAATACACTCCAATATTTCACAGGAAACCACTTAATAACACAAACTATCGATAAATCGATACCACAACAAAACAAACAACGCGCTAGCACGAGTCTATGCGACTTCGAAACACACTCACGATAAATACTGAGATGCACACTATATGTAGGTAACTTTGAAATCAGATAACTCTAATAATCGGATTTTCTATTTCATGAAACAACTTTATTTTTGTGCGCGAAGAAGCGGAGAACGACATTGACGGCGGCGGGGTAAGAGAGCGGGAGGGGTGGCGCCAGCAATTGTCAATCAATGTGTCAAATTTCATAGACAAGAGAGATACAAATGCGCGCGCAACCTGCGCATTGGGCGAGTATGGTGCGAGCATAGAGTAGTGTAGTGTAGATTAAAAAAAAAACAGTCAGTGCTGTGAAATGTGTAATGGCGGATTGTGATTGTTTGTAGGTCATATAAAAACTGCCGATTTAAGCCAAAAAACAGTCAATATTTGAATAAATACACTTACTTAGATAATTGTAAGTATAACTTACTTGATAGATTCAATAAATTGTTATCATGAGTTTGTATTGTCTTGATATTTCTATTGCAAAGTTTGGGTAGTGATGACTGCACATTGTTACTCCATTTTATTTTGTATTGCAGTTTTAGCGTGGTAGTTTTAGTGTTTGAAGATGTCTGACACGAGTGATTTAGACCGCCAAATTGAGCAATTGAAGAGATGCGAAATTATCATGGAGGCCGAGGTGAAGGCCTTGTGTGCCAAAGCGCGAGAAATACTCGTCGAGGAAAGCAACGTCCAACGAGTTGACTCACCTGTCACGGTAATAAATCCAAATAAATGTGATTGTGAATTCCAAATATCCTAAAATGATAAAAAATTTACTAGAACTTCATAATCAATAAACAAACCTCAATTCAAAAGCTCAGATTATGGTTAATGAGCCACAAAGTTTAGAAAGTTATTGTATAGTAAAACAAGAAAAAATATCGTATCCGATTGGTAAATAAATTATAAAACATTGAACGAGATAGCCAAAAAAGGCGTTTGCTCAGCTAAGCTATTACCTATATTTTGAATTATAGTAATAGCATTAACTTAATCTGTATTCTTATTACAAATTCACAGGTGTGCGGAGATATTCACGGACAATTCTATGATCTAAAGGAGCTATTTAAAGTGGGCGGTGATGTACCTGAAACCAATTATTTATTTATGGGAGATTTTGTTGATAGAGGATTTTATTCAGTCGAAACATTTTTGCTTCTTTTGGCCTTAAAGGTATGTATATTTAATCACTGGAGATAATTGAAACTTGTACTTACTGATGACTTTATTTATACCCTTCCACAAATTAATAGTATTGAAAGAATGCAACTGTTCTTTTACAGCAAAAAATATTTTATAAACTGATTCACATTTTATAATAACCAAAAAGTGGGAAGAACTGTATTCACATTGCATAAAGTTCTCTTTATTTGAGTTTACTTTAATTTTAATAAATATTGCAGGTCCGTTATCCAGATCGTATTACATTAATCCGAGGCAATCATGAGTCCAGACAGATCACACAAGTGTATGGCTTTTATGACGAATGCCTTAGGAAATATGGATCCATCACTGTTTGGAGGTAAGACCTTTGTTATAAAAGTTACTATGATCTGAGGGATAACTAAGGTGCTTTCTCTACGAGCCAGAGAATCGCGGCGATATCATCGTTGTGCTCCATATTACTGTATGTCGCATCGCAGCGATAATATCGCCTTGTGGAAACGGCTCCACAGAGAGTGCAGACAGCACCTAATACGAATTCAGGCATTTAGCACTTGAGGACACAGGATTGTGATCCATTTCATTCTTTAGGTTTCTTATTAAATTGGATGTACTAACTGATGAATTTCTGAGTATGTTTGTTAATATTATAAATGTCAAAGTTTGTGCCGATGGATGATTGGATGGATGGATGCATGTTTGTTACTTCATCACATAAAAACCACTGAATAGATTTTCATGAAATTTGGTACCTAATATTGTAGGTTATACATCAGAATAACACATAGGCTATATTATTTTGAGATATCATGTTTTTCTTCCAAGATATGACGATAAATGTGTACGAAGTCGCGAGCAGCCTCTAGTAATAAACTAAATCTTCCATAAATGATGTATTTACTCCGATATATTGATAGTTTCAAGCAAAGGGGTTTGAAGATTTTAGTATGGAGAGTGTCCTACCTACAACTTTTTTTTTTAATTTTCCAAAAGTGGCGGCAGTCAATGAAACCTTCACTAATCGATAGTTCACAAATCGAAAATATACATGAAAAAAAATTGATAAAGCGTCACGTTTCCGAGATATAAGCTGTCAAAGTTAGACTAGTGGCGCCAGTATTGGAACATGAAAAACTGTGTTTTTGTGTTATGAAATGGCACATATTGTATTGGAAATTGATACTGGAAGATAAATGAAGAATCCTGGTTTATTTTAGCGACCCTCCTCCCGCCCCCCAAGATACTCAGCCTATAATTTTTATTGTCTTAGGTATAAATATGGTGGGAATTTTGAGTGGTTTGAAAATAAGAGCTTTTGAAGAAATCTCTGACAACTCCCAATACCATCCCCCCCTCAAATACCCCCTATCTTTTATTTTGTTACTGTGCTGCCCTGTATACATGCTAAAGGGGGTACTATATTTATACCTAAAATAATAAAAATTATATTCTGAGTATCTTGGGAGGAGGGAGGGGGTTCGCTAAAATAAGCCAGGATCCTTCATTTAACTTCTAGTACCAATTTTCAATACAATATGTGCCATTTAATAACACCAAAACACAGTTTTTCATGTTTAAATACTGGCGCCACTAGTCTAACTTTGACAGCCTATATCTCGGAAACGTGACGCTTTATCAAAATTTTTTCATCTATACTTTCGATTTGTGAACCTGAACTATCGATTAATGAAGGTTTTATAGACTGCCGCCATTTTTGTCGAAAAAGGTACATACACAAGTTTAGGTAGGACATTATATTCAAACCCCTTTGTAAGTTTCATTCAGCTATTTCTATGCTTCTCTACGTTTATTTAGTTATTAATAATGAATCACCTTGTGTCCCAGATACTGCACAGAGATATTTGACTACCTGTCGTTGTCTGCCATTATTGACGGGCGGATATTTTGCGTGCACGGCGGACTCAGCCCTTCAATACAGACCTTAGACCAAATCCGCACTATTGACCGTAAACAAGAGGTACCCCATGATGGACCTATGTGTGATCTGCTATGGAGTGATCCTGAAGGTAAGAGTCACACAATTATTCTTTAGAAGTAGTTATGATAAATAAACTGGTAAAGGCCAATTGCTCCTATACAATTTTTTTTAGAAATAGCGTTCTTTGTAGCCTTAAAAACACTGTGTTGACTAACTTTTAACTTCGTATTATGGACTTGCGCTACGTATTTATGAATTAAACATACAGCCTTGCACCTATTACATTTGTGAGCAAAATTCTTAGTCACTAGCATTGTGCTGATTATGCGTTAAATTTGCCGCAAAACTATAATACACTTATAGTCTCTGTGATGTAGGTAAATCACATATTAGCACACACAACAAGTGTCAATAACATGGTTTCCTCTTCCCAGACACCCAAGGTTGGGGCGTATCGCCGCGCGGAGCTGGCTACCTGTTTGGTTCGGACGTAGTAGCGCAGTTCAACGTGTCCAATGATATCGACATGATCTGCCGCGCGCACCAACTTGTCATGGAGGGATACAAGTGGCATTTCAATGAAACTGTACTTACGGTTTGGTCTGCTCCCAACTACTGTTATCGGTGAGTCTAATAAAGTATAACTAGAGAATTGTAGTTATAAACACATATAAAGAAAGGCCTCCAACAAGAAGGACCGACAACCTGGCGAATATCTCGGGAAGCCGTTGGATGCCGGCCGGTCATTGTGAAGATCCTCGGGGGAGACTTTTGTCCAGTAGATGTCCACAAGCTGACATAACAAGAACAAACTTTTGCCTCTATCAAATTATTCTCTCTGATGTTGCCTTGCCAACTTCAACCAGGGACAAGTGTTTTCCATATTGTCACTTTTGGCTTAACCTCTTCTCTTAGTGTTATGTGTGTGCATAGACTCTTTTGAGGGAATACAATCTTTATCTAAACTTTTACTTTCAGATGCGGCAACGTAGCAGCGATATTAGAACTAAATGAGAACTTGCAGCGCGAGTTTACAATATTTGAAGCAGCACCACAGGAGTCTAGGGGTGTACCCTCCAAGAAGCCTCAAGCAGACTATTTCTTATAATGGCCAATAGGAACGCTGAGGTCATGTATTAAATGGTTAAAGTAGTGACGAAACATTTCAATGTGTAAGTAATTTAATTGTGATTTTAAGACTGGTAACCCTAACGGACAGTAATGTAAGAACTAGGTGAGGAATGGAAAGGCTGTTGGGAGAGTTGGTTACGTTGTGGTACTCTACTATCGATATACAATTGATTGATATAGTGCACATAATGTGATTATTTCAAGCAGGTATATCAATCTCTAAAGACAACAAACCTGCTAAGCCTAAGCGTTTATCGCACATACCAATCAAAATGAGATATAGAATGCTATTGGATGAGTACTTGGTGTGTCTTCAAGGCTGGACTCTACCTAGAGTATCATCAAGCCCATTCAGTATGGAATGGCCTTAAGATTTGGTCTATGACACAGTTTTATGTGTCCCTGTTTAAAAAACTGAATGACATAAACAGCTAACCACTTTACCAACAGCTTTCAAGCAAGGTAAAACTTTAACACGTTAATATTTTAACAAATATCTACCTCTGAAATTGGTGTGTTAATTACGTTTACCTTGTGGTTGATAGGATTATTGAATGTATCTGGAGCTGTATTGTCTTGGGCCTGTACACATGGTGTGTGGTTCATGCAGTTTGGTATTATAATTTACTTTTCTATACGTCTTCTAATTCGTTTTTTATGAAAAATAGATACAAAACTGTTAAATGTCGTGCCGCGCACAAAAATTTGCCATGTGTACCAGGCTTTATCCACTATTACAATCTCCTTTATTATAAACTATCTGGGGGTATGTATCCAGCAAAAGACAACAAAAGTGTTTATCCAATTCAAGCTGATCTTATAGTAGATTTGGTTATACCTTGGGGATCTTTTTAATTTAGCTGACCATTTACCTCGCGTCAGTTTGCTGAGGGTAGATTGTGCTATTGACTAATGCTATGTTGATCCCAAACTTAGGCTCTCTCTTTCTTTCCAATTTTTTTTTTTATAAGGAGAAAGTGGAGAGGAAATTATTGTCGACTTTCTATTGTAAAACTTAAAGGCGATTATATTAGTGTGCCAAGACAAATAGCGTAGGGAATTGTATTTGAATGGAAGGACAGAATCTGGACGTTTGGTGTTCAGAAGTACACTAAGATGCATTTTCCGTCAAGCATATTTCATCTCCCAATTTTTTGAAATGTGCACCAATGTTATTATTAGGGATAAACATAAGTTCTGATCGATTAGATTGTTAAGTAAGCCAATTTGTGGTGTGTTCGCATCGGTATTCCAGACAGAATAGGCAAAGAGGAGTACAAAAAACAGAAATTTCTATAAATATAGATAATGGAGCAGTAGAATTAAAAGATCTGCCTGAGGAAAAGCTATTCAGAATAAAATGTCAAAATGGTGCTATCTGTCTTGAATTCCCATGCGTAAGCGCCATTCTATACAATACGCAAAGGTTTGTGTTCGTGATTCCGTATGGCAAAAAAGTTCCACAAACTCAGTGTTCATATTAAAAACCCCATGCGTCGAGTCTTTGTGTCTCAAATAAGGCACAGAACAAAAATTAGAATAAGCAATCCAATTTCCATAGAAATCGTTAATTGCTGTATGTAATTAAAAATTAAATGTTAAGCAACTTGTTGAGATTGGAACAAATTTTAGATTAGGGTGTCAATTGTTTATTTTAAATGTAAAAGATATTTATTAAAATCTTCAAGAGTGCTAAAGTTTTTATGAATTCTTTATCTATGAGATTTATCTAATACATTTAAAATATACAAAGTGTAGGCACCCTTAGTTCATAATTTACCAATATACAAATTGAATAAGCACTGCCGTTTTGAAATTCTAATAAAATTGATTTTGCTGCTAAAAAGTTTGATAGAAAACATTAGATATCTAAAATATTCATACCCAATTAGCAAATAAAATCTACTTTTGCATAAATAAATGAAAGATGGTCAAAATTACATGAAATCATTGGATAAGTTAGTTTCAACAAATTCTCTAGATTACTGGCTGGTTGGCAAGTATATTTTTCTATTTGTAACAAATTGTAACTTAAAACTGAGTCCAAATTGAGCTCTAAATTTTAAAAATCTGATTGTAAAATTGTAACAAGTAGGTACTTATTCTATTACAATAGTTGTTTCATTCTATTTATTTTCTCTCAACTTGTTTTTAATTAAGTATTTATGACAATCTCAGAAATTATAGTTAGTAGCACACATGATAACAAAAAGTTGGCACTGTAAATGTTCATGAATATTTTTTTTAATAAACTAAGTATGCAAACTGTCGAGTAAATATTTGCAGGAACATTGTCGTATCATGTGTGCCTAGCTATTTTTTTGAGAGTTTTTCCAGCACTTGCAAATACTTTATTCAGATTCCTATGACTTCTTAATTTATACCAAGCCCAGTATGATTTGTAAAAACCATTTTGTAAACTTACTTTTTTATACAATAAGTAATTAAACTGAAATGCCATGGTCAAATGATTTTTATTTTCAATAACAAACTTTAAAAAAATAACTTCATTTATATGTACGTACATAACTAATTAACATTTATTTATATTATTATGTATAATTGAGGTAGCTTAGATACTACTATGTCAATAAACATGATCAGGTACAGATTGCATTGCAAAGATCAGGTAATATATCACCACATTTTGTAGATACTTTAAAATCTATGATTTGATCAGCCCGTGTCGGTCCTATATTTAACACAGCAACTTGTTTCTTCTCTTCCTTAGCCTGTAAAATTATTCTATAACTTGAGTAGACTGTCAATGTAGAACCAAGAACAAAAATGGCGTCGCTTCTCGTAACTTCGCTTCTAACTTGCTCCACTCTCTGCTTTGGGACGTTATCTCCAAAGAATATTATATCAGGTTTCAAAGGGCCTTCACATTTTGGACATAGAGGGGTTTTGAAACTTTCTACTTGTTCCTGAAACAAAATATAGAACTAAATATTTTAAAAAGTCTGTGGACGTTAGTTACTGTTTCAGACTGAAATGGTTGGACCAATCAATCAAGATACGTATAGAATTGTATAGAATGTTGGTGGTTACGGATCACAGTCTAAATAATATTGAAAATAATAGCTAGCAATTTTGTTTAAAGAAGTGGACTTACTTTACTCAATTCCACATCACCATCAGGCCGGATCATAGTAAAGTTGCTCTCCATTTCAGGATTATTTTGTAACAGCGCCACTTGCAATTCCTCTCTACTGATCTCATATGGGCATGCCATACATTTCACTATGTACCCGGTACCATGCAGCTCAATAACATTCTCTGAACCTGCTTTGTGATGAAGCCTATCCACATTTTGGGTGACTACTGCTGTTACTTTTCCTGCCTATAATGAAGACAAAGAATTCGATAGAGCTATAATTACTTCTTCAAACATTATTTAACTTCCTGGGTAAATCAATGAGGCATTAATTAGTTCCCTTAACAAACAAATCAAATCCCATGCCCTGTTTGGGACTATTCCTTTTTAGACTAACTTCCTCTAATACAAAATATTCGAATTATGAACGTTGTTACCTTTTCTAATTGTCTAATTGAATGATGTGTTACATTTGGTTGCACTGCACTGAATCTTGGCCAACCAACAAAGTTACGAGCCCAGTATCTCTGTCTCACTTTAGGATACTTTACAAACTCCTGGTATTGAATTGGTTTATGATTACTTCGCGCGTACAATCCTACTTCTTCTGATCTGTAGTCGGGAATTCCTGGAATATAATAATTTTACAATCTGCTTAGAATAATCTTGTAATTAAATAATCCTCATTGTGTTTAGACGGTTACGATAGAAAGTTATTATTAGACAGTCAGTAGGGTACCTGATTCAGTGGAAATTCCAGCTCCAGTGAGAATCAAAACCTTTTCATTATTAATCAAAAAATCTTTAAGTTTCTCGTAATCCTTCTGGTCTGGTGGTTTATGCTTTGGAACACAAGTTATTTGACGAGTGAAAATTGTGAAACTGGCTCTAGAAACACCTTTCAACATTGTGTGCAAGATTAATAATTTCACTCCTGATTAATGTTTAATGAAAACTGTGCTTTTTAGACATAAAAATAAGTTGATGTTAAGTTAGAGTAGAGAACTTGATCTGACAGGAGGAGGGAACCCCGAGGAAAGCGGGAGGAGGAGGAATCAGCTGTGAAATAGCAAAAGCATTCTTCGTATTCTTCCAATCAATCTACATTAAGTTGAGATTTCATGGGATACAAATAATATGTTTTTAATATCATAATTATTAATTAGGGTAGGAAATTATCAACTTTGTTACAAGATGAATTTTATTGATGGAAAATTTTAAAACTAATTTTAATATCCCATTTCCAGACGAAAAGACTAGTGTCAAAATTCGCTTAACAAGTTATGTTTCAGCCACAGTTGCACATAGATTTGTATTTGAATGATCCATAGAGAGACTTTCTAAACTTTCATAGTTACACAGTGATGTAAAAAAAGGTGGGAAGAAGCGATATTTTTAGGTTATGTTTATTGTTGTGTTCTTGATCCTTGGTTTTTTGTATTGATTCTTTCCTCGATTTCTTAAAATTATGACCTTATTTAAATTGAAATCTGCACCGCTGATATTAGTCGAAGACTACAGGAACAGTAACACAATACCTTTGCTATTGAATTTAACACATGATAAAAGTGCCTTGAACATTTTCTGCTATGAACAGCCTGTTGCAAATTGGAAAAATGTTTTTAAGGATACGGCGAATACTGTGTTTTTTGAAGAATTCAATCCAGATTTATATAATAAGTATGTGACTGGAAAATGTACAGTTTTTGTGGATTCTGTAAATCAGATGGCTTTATGTTTAGGTTGGAACAAGTGTTTGGGACTATTGAGAAAGCTGCTGTTAGATGAAAACGTTGTTCAGATTATATTAATACTACATAAAGACTGTTTGAGTCACTCATCGAAGCTGCAGATACATCTGGAACACATTGCTAGTGCAATAGTATCTTATGATGATAAGAATCCATTTAAAGTTAGATTCCAACTGAAGAAAAATGGAAAATTAGCAAGAAGTGAGGAAATGTTATCATTCGATAGTAAAACCAGTGTTTTAAAGAGCATGCCTATTCTCAAAGATGATAAAAAGGAAGATGAATCTGAAAAGCCTTTGCCAGGGAATCTATCTACATTTAAAATAGAAGTGGAACAAACAGAAAAGTTAGAGAAGTATAAATTGAAGTTACCGTACATGAGTAAGATAAATGAGGGAGAGAGCAAAGTATATTATGAACCGGATGCTGTGGATGACTGGGACGAAGAAGATCCAGATGAAGATTTAGATATATGAATAAATGTTTTTCAAGAAAAAAATCTTTTTTCTTCTATCGGATGTTTGATTGAAGTAATGAAACAGTCTGTCTATGTAGTTAGTAAACCATTGCTTAAAAGTATAATAAGGGAAGGTTTAGTTAGAATAACAAGGTCATTGTAATAGGAAGAGGATTGTCACAGGCACTTAGACAAACCCACGATTACAAAGAATTCACTTTTTATTCATTTTTCTATGTTCTGTTACAATTTTGCAATTTTTTTATAATATTTATTTGCCACGACAGTATCTAATAAAGTAGAAATCCAAGTACGTGGAAGTTAATTTATTAATGACACCGTAATTACATCACCATCAACTCTTAAATTATGTTTCATAATTACTCATTCAATGATTAATTTTCATGACCTAACAAACTAAACAATAAAATGATAAACAATTACAACAGAGAATCAGTTACGAAGCTCTTATCGCCACATTCTATAGTTAACATAAAAATAATATTATGTTATCATTACAAAATCTGTAATAATAAAAACCAAAAAATTTAATTTCTCAGAGTTTCAGAACAGAACTTACGAAATATTATGCACAGTTTATCGTACGCATGAGCCCAGACAATTTGAGGTTTGTGATCATGATAACACTAGCAATTTAAATACTGCGAATAAACCAAGCTATGCACCGATCCTGTCCGCTCAAAAACGAGGCTACGACCAGCGCTAAAAACAATAATAAGCTCATAGATACACATAATAAAGCTAACAAAATATATGATAAAAATGATTTACAACCTCATAACCTAACAAAACCTTCGAGTTCATATACAATTTGTCTGCACTTTAAATATCGGGGCACACAGAGGGGTCGGGCGTCGGGACGATAGTGTACAGCGCGGCTTACTCGCCCGCCAGCTCTTTCAGCCGCTCCTCTCGCGGCCGCGCGCCGCCGAATATCGACGACGCCTGACTCGTGGACGCCAGCGAGTTCACCGGCTCCGTCACCGTGCGAGGCTGCAGCTTCAGCTTCGGCCTGCCCGTCGTGTCTGGAACGTTCACTGTCGATTCAGTTATACGGGGTGCTATAGAAAACATCCAACGTGCAACACTAACTATCAAGGCTGCACTTCCAAAGAAGCAGAGCTGTGCGGGACTGAACTCAGCGCGATTCTTAATCAAACACAATATTTCGCTTTATCCAACTCCGCACAACCCCGATTCAGTAGAAAAGCACCTTTAAAAATGTTAAAAGCAAATTCAAACTAAGTAGTACAAAAAAAACGTGTTTAAAAGGAGGGGTGAAATTTTATGTGCAATTATTACTGACACACACATGCAACAAGTTACGAGTAGGTATGTCGTAAGTCGTCAGTGCAGGTGTAACGTGTGCTAAGTGCTAAGGACAACACTCAAGACAACTATACTAAGTGCATTAGATGTACAATTTGCTTATAACATTCCAAAGGAGTATGGAGTGAAGTTACCTGGACGCGCTGGGGGCATGTCGTCGAAGTTGCGTCGGGGCCGGCCCTGCCCGGAGCCCTGCGCCGGCGCACGCCCCCCGCCCATGCGCCCCCAGTCTCCGACGCGCGGCTCCTCGGACGCGCCGCGCGACGCCCGCCCGCCGCCCTCCCGCTCGCCCCACCGCTCGCCGCCCGCGCCGCCGCCGCCGCCGCCGCCGCCTCGCTCGCGCTCTACCACATTACCCGTTTTATTAAACTCTTACATCCACTAGTGCTCCGAGTACACAGATTTTAAAATCGGCACTACCCTGAGCGATATTAATGGCCTGTCTGGGCTCATGAAGAAATTTAGTCAGCCAAAATAAATTACTTACGAAGGCGAGCGATCGCTAATCGCCGATTTATATTGTCAAATCGAATACGATTACTCAGCAAACAAAAAAGTCCACGGATTTAAGTCCCGGATTTGCTGTACCGGTATTAATGGCACCCTGCAATTACTTTACTCCGATTTAATGTTTACCCGCGCGAGACCAGACCCCAAAACGATGACATTGAAAGCTTTAAGCCTTTAATTAATTGATGACATAAATAATGACAAAGTGAAACATCAAACAAACATGATTTTAATCCCACCAAAGTTTGTTCACATGTTTGTTCCCAAAATTGAAAAAATAAACAATATGATCTTTATACAACACACCATTCAACAAATTAATATCAAAAAGAACAGTGTCAGAAAAACGATGATAAAGTTAATGAAGATGGCTGGTTAATTTTGTTAAAGGAGAAAGGCGAAAGTGAAAGAATTAAATGGAATCACATTAGGTATTGCACACGCCAAAACTCAAACCAAACTGCAATCAAGAAACTGGCTCTATCTCTTTCACGTTCACACCTAAGTGTTCAGAGCAAAAGATAAATAGAGCATAGTTTCATGATTGTAGTAGACAAAAATGCTAGAATGTTCAAGAATAACTGACCATAATGGGATGAGGGCTGCATAGTCAATGTCACATGTCCTGAACTTATGTTCAAATTCATGGTTTCAGATCTAGAAAACTAAAAATTCTAATGAGGGGATCAGAAAATAAAGATTTTATACGTTAGGTTTCCGGAGTTTTCTGACACAAGTCTAGCAAAAAAATGTCTTGAAACTAGCAGGACTGATTTTCAGTCTAGTTTTTTGTATTATTATCTAAAACTGTTGTCTCTTAAGCCGCGTATCCACTAGAGGCAAAATCAGGTTGAGCAGCCTCAACTTGAAGCAAACAGCCTCAGTGTGAGGCTGCTCGCTCTGAGGCAAGGGCTTGAGCGCGTTGCGGATCAGCTCGAGGCGAGTCGCCTCGAGCTGATCCGATCCTCGAGCCTCGAGGCGACGCGCGTCGTGCTGCTGCTTTAATAGCAATTACCATAATTTAAAAAAAGAGGAAGAGGAAGCAACAAAAGGCTATAGAAAAAAGGAAACATCGATGGTGATCCCAGAGAACATGGTGACGCTCATATAATTTTATCAGCTTAGTAGCAGTTTCGTTGTCCATTGCGATCCGAGGCGACACGCCCGTCTCCATCAAATGCACGGCTCGGACTGAGGCTCCTTTGAGCACGGCAAAAAAACCGACAAAATATGGCTCGGCTCGTGACAACGAATTTGTCTCGTGCCGCGGCGTGCCTCAGGTTGAGGCAGCGTCTCCACTTGCGCGGCCTCGGAGTGAGGCAGGCACTCGACCTGAGGCTGCCTCTAGTGGATACGCGGCTTTACAACAGTATGCTATATTAAATATACAAATTATATACGTAATAACTCTGAATTAAGTTACTATTGAGTAGTGACTCTACATAGTGATTCAAACGGCCTTTTTCGCTAGCTACATAACTTGAGGTATTTCTCGTAGTACATCCAGCCAGCATATCCTTGTAGGCTACGTAGATGCGTTACAAGGAATAAACTCGATGCGCGAGAGACGAATGCGCTACGAAATTAACCTCACACGACTGATACATCTTTTTGTGTGTAATAAAGTATTTCTATCTATCTCACTGAGTGACTATATGACTAATATATCTCTTTGTGTGCAATATAGTACTTACTCTATCTATGTATCTATCTGTAAACCAAAGGACATGTGACTGCATGTTAGTAAAGCGATGTTACCGTGTGTGAACCCTCCACCCTGATGGCGCGGCGCGCGGCGGTCGAGCCCGTCGAAGTGGTCGTACGTACCGCGGCCGTCGCGCCGGAAGCCGCCGCCGCCCCCGCCGCCCCCGCCGCGGCCCTCGCGCCCCGCGTCGCGGCCCCCGCCGCCGCCGCCGCCGCCCTCTCGTCTGTTACGATCGAACCCGCCGCCCCTGGAATGTATAATATGATCTTTTTATAGATTTCATAAACCAGCCAAGGTGGTATTCTCGTAGAAATTAAAAGCGTATGAATTTTTTGGCGTAAGAAATGAAATGAAATGACGGTTAAAAGAAGATTTTAATTCCGTGATCTAATCAGAGCATCTATCATATCAAGTGGTACGCCTATCGGATTCTAATCTAATTTTATCAATCTATTACCTGCTGGGCAAGAGATTTCTCCCATATATCCATCTCTGTTTAGTCAAGAGACAAGGATGGAACGATGAGAAAGCAAAGACAAGTTTTAGGAAGGAATTTTATTCCGCTACGACTACGGGCAAATGAAGGCGGAACCTTATCATTTTGCTTGGGAACGAGACTGTTAGATGATAAGATAGTGAATGGATAATTAGTCAATTCGCGAATTACGCAATAGAAATGTAAATTGATAAAAAAAAGATAGTTTGTAATTTGTAATCTAACTTTATCCTCTCTTTTACTATCGCGCGAGAGGCGGCTACGTCTTTATTATAATTTTTATGCACGCTAAAAATACTGATTACGATTTATACACTATAAATATTATAATATTGAACCAACTTATTGATATTCAATGACCTTTTTATTAAAAGCTGCGCATCAACAGACTGCGTCCCGTATGTTAGTTTGAGACAAACGTCTTTTCTAAAATATTGTTTGAATTGGTACGTACCTACTCGTAATATTGTTGTTACTATTAACTTTATGAATGAAAACGTAATCAAGCCTCATTACGAAATTGGAAGCTAAACATTCTTCTAGAAACCACCTTCTAGGTACTTTACTAATTTTGTTCCTTAATAAGAGTATTTGTATTGTACTCCAAAATTATGGGTAAATAACTGTTTACCCTTAGTAATAAGTCTTGTACACGTCATTAGTATGTTTCATGTATTTTACTCTCAATAAATCCAAAAACACAAAGACACCTTATTTCTATGAACTTGTGATGAACTACGAAGCTTCACATTGTTTACATAACAAAGACATAATGATTTATTACAGGATGGTTTTTAAATACATGAGAAGTAAATGCTGCTAATTAATTAATTATCAAAACACACACCAACTTATTTCCTTAACAATTATCGAAGTATTCTTCAGTATTAACGCAGACACTTATTCTAAAACAATTACTAATATAAATAAATATAAACTCACCCGCTTCTTTTCTCTTCAGCCACATCAATTTTGACAAAATTACCATCTACATTGAGAACGCCATTCATTTCAATAGCTTTGACCAAATCCTCGAGGTACTCAAACTCCACATAGCAGAATCCTTTGAATTTGTCAGTTTCTTTGTCCATCACTAGCCTCACATTTTTTATAGAAAGGTCCTGGAATATAGGAGAATATAATACTTTAGATTTTTTAGGCTGTTTATGCTAAACAATTAAAATTGTGTTGTCTTTGTCTGATGATTGATAAATGAAAGTGCCAGATATAGTTTAATGAAATGATAACTGTATTGACGATGTTTCCTGAAAATAGCAGTACTTAAATCTTTGGCAGAAGTTTGTTTAACAAAAAGCTAATAATTGTATCCAAACACTTGAATTTCATTTGGTAATTAAAAAACCCTTTCGTTCACCAGGTGCTACAAAACTTCAAATTCTTCTGATGACCTTAAATATGTTTACAAAATCATAAAAAAAACCATTGAATACAGTACATAAATAGATGCAAAAAAAGTAAACTTAATTAAACCTTTCTTCCTCTTCTTTCCCCTTTGACTCAATTTTAAACAAACATAGGAATCAACTTAAAGTAAGCCCTTACAATTTCCATTATTTATTTTGCTGGATATATCAACTTTATTTAAAAAATTGGCCCATTTACTCATCAAGTCTTGAGAAATTAAATCACCCTTACAAGATCAGGGTGGAACATAATATAAAGACTTGTGTCATAATTATAACATAACATATAACCATAGCATGATAAATAAATATGGCAACTAAGTATCCAGCATATTGTACCTGAACATTGGCACAATTTCCTCTTTGTTTATGAGCAGAGCACACCTGTTGCAAACTTATTTAGGTCATCAGTCCAGGCCGCACACAATGGCGTCAACCCATTCAACTCTGCTTTTATTTGATGTGCTATTGCAAATATAAAAAAACAACTATTCTTTATAGCTTTGGTTAAGATTGTGTAAGCAGATTTAAATTAGGGGAAATCCCCTTTAATTGAATAATGCAACCTATTTGGTACTGTAAAAATGTTTCTTTTTTTTTCATATCATAAAATACCTATTTATGGCCCCAAAGATATCAATAAGAAAAATCAAGCATTAAGCTTCACTCTACATATTCTTTCATCTGTACTATAGAATGTTCTTTATAAAGTTTGCAAACATATTTCACCCATAAACAATGAACAGCATAATGTAGATTAATGTTGCCATAACTACTCTTGTAATATTTTGCTTAGTGCATAACAAATCATAATTTTTCAACAGATTTTAAGATAAGTCTAATTATAAAGGTTATATTGTAAGATATTACTCATATTATGAGTTTAGAACAATACTAATACAGGAAAATCTACTGCATTGATGTTATAACAAAACATTTGGGTATGTAAAGTATGTCCATTTCCCACAGACTGCTTTAACAATAGTTTTTACAATTAACTAGTAAGCATAAGTATCAGTCTTAATATAACAAATAGAGGCTTCTATCAAAACATTGAAATGAAAATGAAATGAAAAATCATTTAATCCTGTAGATTTTGACAACACTTACGGTGGTCATTTTTTAAAGTTAATTTTGAAATTCGTTCATTGAAACTCTGAGCTTGCAAAGGTAGTCACAAAACATCTTCATGCAACAAGTATGCTACAACCTGATAACGGATGCTATATGACCATGATCCTAACTCCCAAGTCATAAATACTAAATCATTAAGTGATCTTGAAACTTGACCTTCCCACTGTCACTTGACATAATGTTTCATGAGTGACCTTGTCAGTTTACAGATAAGTTTCAGGTTTTTATGAACATTATCAAGGTTTAGACAGCAGCACTGTTACAAAATATCATTTGTCGGCTAAGTGCCCGTTTCAACAACTACAGATAAAATTTAACTGAAAGATAAGCTTATGTCTATTTCATAAAACATAATGTTTTAGACAGAGACAGGTATAAAATATCTGTTAGATAAATTTTGTCTGTAGCTGGTGAATCAGGCCCTAAAACTATTAGAGAGTTGCCTACTGATATTAAGCCACATGAATGTTACTAATGGCTAATGAATGACAATCATCTTAATTGTGTTAAAATAACTTGGGCTATTTAACTGATATGCTAATAGAACATTGAATTTAGTAGCAACTGGAACAGTGTCAAAGAAGACTATGAATTAAAAAACGTTTCTTTAAAATACAGTTGTAAGGCGACTTTGATTATAGAAATAGGTATATCATCTTTTTATAGCTTTTCACGTCCAGCCTACTGAATAGAAATGAAAAATGCTTAATAATACTATTATAAATAAAGAACTTTAACTGTTGATATATAAATGTGTGCTGCAGTAAACACAATTTTAAATTTATTTAGGACCGATGTTGGATAAATCATGAGACAATACAAATGTAATAATGAGTGTCTTGTATCAATTTACAAAACAGTTTCTTTGAGATATTAAACGTTAACGCTGAAACTGTTAAAAATTAATAGAGCAGAAACAAATTGATTACTCACGAGAGTAACTTTCATGTTAAATTGAAAAAGTCTTGCACTTTTCTATAATCTTTCGAGTCTTAATAAAGTTTATTATGCGCAATGATAAAAAATGTACATAGAACAATAACTTAGATTCAAGAAATATTTAACAGGTAAGTTTTCTAAGAAAAACAACAGCAATGAAGTTACATACCGGAAAGATTCTGTTAATATCGCCTTGTATGATGCCAGAGGGTAGATTCCCGACGTATGCCTTGTACGGGGGCTCGGAGGGCAGCGGCCGGCCGCCCAGCGTCCTCCTACCGCCGCCGCCGAAATCCCTGCCGTAGTCACAAATACCATGGGGCATTATAACCTATAAAATCTCTAACACACACTATTTCTCCCTGCTGTCCTGGTCAAACAAGTCTCCCAGTACTCGTTAAACCCACTAAATCGACATAATTATACGAGATTCTCTAAAAATCATACTTTCTTTCAATGTTATCGCGTTGTCAAAACAAGCAAATTTAATTAAAAGAAATAGCCGGCGTTGGGCCCAGCATACAAAATTATTTAGAGAAATTGCTATAGAGTCTATTCAAGCACAGTAAAACGCGGTAGAAGATATAGAACCACATAAATACCTCGGATTTCCATCATCAAAACCACTGCGACCTGCCATGTTTAGTAACATGGAGTACTAAGAGCGCGCGCGCGATCTTGCCTAGATATGCCAATGCGTAATAGAAAAAAAAGCAATAATTTATTTGTATACGTTTCTGAAGCTATAAATATTTAAATTAACGACAAATCATGTAGGCTTTTGTAACACTTAATTTGAAACTATTTGTTTTTTGAATTTATCTCCAAAAGGAAACATTAATTCGATAAATCGCGATTTGTATCCAGAACACCATCTAGTAATTTTATGTAAGTGATAAAAAAAACAAAATATCTATGTCCCTCTCCACTTGTCTGTGGTTCTGTACATTTCGTTCCTTTTTACGCATTCTTTTTTTTTTGTTTTAGTTTAAAAAAATAATAATATAGGGTTTATCCTTTTAAGATCACAGTTAAAAACATAGGTTGAAAACAACTAGAATAAAAAGGCAAAAAAACTTTGCGTATCATAAAAATATATTTTTAATTTAGTTTTGTTCGAATTGGCAGTATATCAAATTTCGGACTAGTAAAAAGTAATAAAGTCAATGTCATTTGGGCATATGGATGGTTGGTTGCCTTTTTTGAACGAAAATATAAAAATGCGGGTTCCATGTGGTTTTGCGTTGTTTTGAAATAGAAAAATATTTAAAATGAAAGACCAAACTGAAACCGAAGTGCCACAAAAGAATACTAAAGTGACCGCATCTGTTTTGGATGCTTTCGACTTGTTAAAGGCCCCAAAAGACGATGAAAAGATTTCTGGCGGAACTAAGATACTTCTTCAACTGCAACGCAATGAGGTTAGAAAACTTCAGACATTACACTGCAACACTACTTAATTCTGCAATTAGGATCATCATAACATCCCCTTTCCGATTTTCAGAATGAAAAAGATGTAACGTATGTATTGAAGAGGTTAGTTCGTAGTCTGGGCGCGAACGTTCCCGAAGTCAGAACGGGATACTTTGCGACTCTGGTTGCTTTACTCACGAAATACAATCAAATAACAGCGACTCAGCTATTCGACCTGTGTAAGAAAGAACTTCATGCCAGTGGTGGTTCCAAAAGTGTGAGTATTGTGGACACTTGTTGTTAAAGATTGAGAAATTCGTAAATCAATCAGTTGCATAAAACTACATTTACCTACTCATTAACGCTAACGATCCATTAAACTTATAGTTGACATTGTTTTTGTGTAAAGTTAAAAGAAAACAACAGAAGTTTACTGTATAAATAACTGATGGTTGTTAAGTTACATTTAAATTCACCTAACTAAAGAAACTGCTACAGTTATTAGAACTACAAGAAACTTAAATTCTAATATTAATATGCTACAAACAAACTGTAAAAACAAGTTATTAGTGGTTAAGGCCATGATACAAATAATAATATTGTGAATATTATTTATGTATTAAATTAAATTTAAGAAGCAGTGGCACATTAATGGCTGAACAGCATAAAAATATATTATTTTAATTGTAGGAAGTTGGAGATGTTGCACTGGGCCAACTCCTCGTCTGTGGGACTATTTTCCGCTCAGGACTATTCCTACGCAGCTCTGAAGAGGACCAGAAGGAGACCCTCAAGTTGCTCATAGCTGCTAGCAAGAAAAAGTCTTATTTGAGCACTGCTGCATACCTTATTCTGCTGGATTTTGTTAATACTGTAAGTGCAAAAAGTCCTAATCCTTTTTTAGTAGCCTATTGTATCCCACTGCTGGGCAAAGGCCTCCTCCGCATACTTCCATGTCTCCTACTTCTTATTTTTTAAATTCTCCATCACAATTGATGGCATCTTCCAAATCTATTTATATATCATATCACAGACAAAAAACTAAACATCCCAAAGAATACTTAAATTAACAATATTTCCAGCTAAGTGAAGAACAATTCTCCACAATAATATGGCCAAACATCAAGGAGGAATTCAAAAAGGATGTAAAAGAGCAATCTCTGGACACCTTATACTTCCTTTTGGTTGTGAGCACAAAGTTTCCAAGCAAGATTAAACTGAGAAAGTTGATCGGTGTCCCAGAAATTCTTTGCGAAGAAAATATTCATGATGTTTGTGAAAAAATCATGGTGAGTTAAAAATAAGTAAATTATAAATGGTTGTTGGTATTTAAAATACCTATACTGTTACTATGTTAAGGTATCTATATCTTAATCTCCTTTTTTTTATCTGTTTCATGCCTTCAGGGAGGCATAGACTTCAATTCAGTTAACCACCCAATCTTCAAAGAAATTGGCATCCAAATAGCCAATTCCCCACATCTGCAACTCTTCTGGACTTCAGGAATTGACAGTCAGCTGGTCAAACACAACAGAAACAGGGAGCTGGTGGCTCTAAACCTGCTTACCACCATCCTGAGTAACATCAAAGACAATGTCCAAGTCATTCCCGAACTCCTTGGCAGAAACTTTTTCAAACTCTTCATGGATTGGTTCAAAGGCCTCCAAACAGCAAGTAAAATTAGAAACAAACGCGACAACGAGGATGACCACAAAATCGTTATTAAAAAAGAAAAGGAACTTCTAAATGTTTTATCTAAAGCTATGAAGCTAGAAAATGTTGATAGCAAAACAAGAATTGCAATTCTGACGAAGCTGCTGGTTAATCCAGGAGAGATGAATTTCACTGAGATTACAGGGACTAGTATTGTCAAGTCTATTATAACTGATCTAGATAAAGAAGGTGTTAAGAAAATGGCAAAGTTGTTCAAAGGTGTGCTCTTGAATACTTCTAAGAAGGCTATAAAGGAAGATGTTGAAAGGAGTTGGTATAACAATGAGAGAGTGAAAGCAGCAGAGTTGTTATCCTATTTAGTGAGCCATGAGATTGTGAAAGATGACACAGATTTCAAGCTAACATACATGAAGTTGTTAATGTGCTTTGGATTCTTCAAAATCGGCGGAGACGATAATATTGCCGTTAGCGGCGAACTTTCTGGTAAATATGTTGTTTACATTAG
Source organism: Anarsia innoxiella (assembly GCA_947563765.1). Classification (NCBI taxonomy): domain Eukaryota; kingdom Metazoa; phylum Arthropoda; class Insecta; order Lepidoptera; family Gelechiidae; genus Anarsia; species Anarsia innoxiella. Next base: position 3,328,798 of record OX387410.1, on the reverse strand, counting down.
CAATTTTATTGTATAATGATAAATGGTTAAGTTATTGGAGATTTATTAAATTTTGTAAAAAATTTCAGGTGCCATCAAGTCTTGCTTCTACCGTTGTTTTACATCGCGCTTCTCGACTGTCGATAATTTAGTAACAGTGTTATCATCTCTGAGTAACTTCATAAGCAACAACCTACAAAAAGAAAGCATTCGCACGAAAATGGAAAAGCAATTCTCAAAAGAAAACATGGAGTGTTGGGAGATGGTGGTGGAGATTTGTGAAAATATTGAGAAGATTGAGTCAAAGTCGAAGGTAGAAAAAGTTTTCCTAATACTCCTCTACCAACTGGGTTTGTATCTTTTCTCAGAACCGTCACACGTTAAAATGTCAAAAGATGCTATAAAAGAGTTGAAAAGTTGCTATGAACATTATAGGAAAAGTAAAAAAAGGAAAGCAAAGGATTTTGAAGGTGATTTGTCAGAGGAACCTGAATGGATAGAAGTATTGGTAGAAGTACTGTTGTCTATACTGTCTATTGAATCCAGTGTTTTGCGATCAGTCGTGCAATGCGTGTTTAGACTGCTCTGGGAGTATCTCACACCATCATCCTTAAGGCAGATAGTGTCTGTCCTAGATCCAGATGAAGATGCAAACCCTTTGATTCATAACAGTGACAGTGAAGATGAAGAATCTGATGTGTCAGATGAAGATGATGATGACGATGAAGAAGAAGAAGAAGGAGAAAAAGAAGAACAGAGTGAAGAAGATAGTGACAGTGAACTAGAAGAAGATGATGATGATGACATGAGAACTCCAGAACAACTTAAAATGGCTGTTCAGAAAGCATTGGGAGCTGCAGCTAACGATTCTGACGCAGAAAGCATAGACGCCGACATGATTGATGAAGAAGAAGGAAAAAAATTGGATGCAGCACTAGCAGAAGCATTCAAACAGTTCCAAGAAGGAAAAGGCATGAAAGGTAAAAAAGATCGAAAAGATAAAAAAGCACTTTCAGATTTCAGAATCAGGGTGTTGGATATAGTTGAGATTTATTTGGAGAAAGATCCAAGGATGGACATCTGTCTTGGCATGATTGCCCCTTTGACAAGGTGCCTAGAATTCAGCCTGGCTGACAACCAATTTGCAGAACTGGCTAATCGCGTGAGGAAAACGATAAAAATCCTCACCAAAATAAGGAAGTTCTCGTCTACAGATGACATTACCATGGATGATCTGTGTGACTACTTGAGATCAATTATTGATAAAGGGTCACGGTCCCACTTCATGTACCAAGCTTTGGGTGATGTTATCACGTATTCTGCAACCTTCATCATACACTGCTCCCTGAAGATTAAATTCCGACCCGCTAAATCGCCCAAGAAGGGCGAACCCGTATGGCCTCTTGAAGAAATATTCAAAGAGACACTTCAAGCTTACTTTTTAAATCGAAATTGTCTGCTGCCTATAATTTTCTTCCACAACATTCTACAAACAGAGTGGGACGGTACTCATAATCTGGTGCCAATAGTAATAGAGCATGTGTTTAATAAAGATGTAAGACCGTTCCGGCGCAAAGAAGGACTGGAACTGATTGCAGGATTTTACAGAGCCTTGAGGGGTAACAAACCAGCCTCTGATAAACAGCTCAACAAATTATCCAGCATAGAAACTCTCTTCGAAGACAAATTAATGACAGCCTTACAGAGTGATGGATTTGAAGCAAAGAATAACTTCTTCGTAAGTCTCACCAAGGTAATCAACACAATCAAAGCATTTCATGAAAGCAGTCATATTCAAAGTGCTATAGATTTTAAGGCAATAGTACAGACTGTAGACTCTAGTAAGAAAACAGGTAAAGTTAAGAATACGAATTCAGTTAATCAAGTTCAACACCAGAATGGTAATGTGAAATCAAAGGGAAAGAAGAAGAAACGTAAGTTTGAAAAAACGAATGGTCATGCAGAACCGCTACCGAAGAAATTAAAGAAAGCTCCCAATCCGTAAGCGAATTACAGATGTAGTAAATATATATACCTACACTTTTTAAATACAATAAAAATCGTATCGAATTATGTTTTTTTTTTCTTTTATCCATCCATTTAGCTATACCATGCTTTAGAATAATTTTGCTAAGAAATTGACTAAAAAAAGAATGAACTTGTATATTGCGCGAGAAACACGTGGTGGGTCTCGATAATAGTTTCAAAAAATTTGAATAGATGGCGCTAAATGAAAATCATTATAATATTTTTTATTACATTTCACAGATGGCGTAATGCGTTTCCGCTCTAATGTTGTCATTACTAAAATTGTTTAATTTCATAAAGAACGCTATCAAAAGCATTTAATTTACAAATAAACATTGATATTGCTTATACATAATCAAATGTTAAATCACGAATTTGTTGTATTAAATTACAAAAAGAAAATTAACCGAATAATGTCGATTTCAAAATATATTACACATTTGCGTGACTTGCACACTTTTGACATCTCAGTGACGTTACAATATAGCAACACTGAACCGGAAACAAGCAACAACTCATATGTTTCACAACCTGCCCAAAACTCAGCCAGCCATCTTTTGTGGAAAAATCATTTGTTTCGTGTCGTCAGGGTAAATTTCACAATTGTAATTAATGTCAGAGCCACAGTCTTCGCTTTTATTAAAAAAGCAATTAGCAGGTAAGTGTTTCCAAAGCATAATTTGTGTATAAACGTGGTCCTTTTGGCATCAGCGTCTTGACGACTTTTCCTCGCAATCATTGACCTCACTGGGTCGAATTTTGGAGATCTTTGTGGTTCCCGAAACATGGAGATGAAACTTACCCATTTCCATTGTGCCATTTGTGCTTTGATATTAATATTAGCGTAATCCCATTTATGATAATAAAATCAATATTAGTCGCTGACAGGTATGCGGTGCCAAGGGGTAAAATAACTTTTCGATGTGTATTTACGGTTCAAACTTGGCAGTGATTCACGTTACTTTTAGAAACTATGTGTAAAAATGTGTGTAAAGCTATAATTTTACCGTCGTAGGCTTTTTAACAAGATATCTTTATGGTTTCCTTGTTTTTAGAACTGAACAAAAATCCAGTGGAAGGCTTTTCTGCTGGATTGATAGACGACAATGACATATACAGATGGGAAGTGCTCATTATCGGTCCTCCAGACACACTGTAGTAAGTACAGCATTTTTTATCTTGCTAGTATTATCATTGAAACATTTGGCTGACTAACCTTTAAAAATACCTTATTGATTTCCATTCAATAAACAATGTGGTTATTTTTTTTATATAGTGCAATGTGGTACTTATTTGTAAAGAAATAATAGGTGTATTTCATATTTATTTTGCAACAAACTTTTCCAGTGAGGGTGGATTCTTCAAGGCACACTTACACTTCCCAAAGGAGTATCCTTTGAGGCCACCACGGATGAAATTTGTTACTGAAATTTGGCATCCAAATAGTAAGTAAAAAATACAATATTCAAATCATGAGAAAATTTGATAGTAATAATTCAGTAAATACTAAGAAAGAAGACAAGGAGAGTTTCAGAATTTAGTTGATATTCTTGAAAATAGTAGAAAATGTACTAATTGAATACCACAAGTATTCATTGATTTTACATCTAGTTCTGAATCATATTGTGATAGTGAAGTTGCTGATGAATGGAAGAGCACAATAAACAAAAAATACTTGTAATTTTCAGTTGAAAAGAATGGTGATGTATGCATATCAATACTGCACGAACCAGGCGATGACAAGTGGGGATATGAGAAAGCATCAGAGCGATGGCTGCCAGTGCACACAGTGGAAACCATACTCATCAGTGTTATCTCCATGCTGGCAGACCCCAACGACGAGAGCCCCGCTAATGTAGATGCTGCAGTAAGTTCCATTGCATTTATTTACTGCTAATGATTAGAATGTAAATTTGTAATTATTATGCTGAAAAATTATTTCACTATTTCCATTTTTTCTCAGAATAGTATTGTAGCTTCACTTCATTTCTGTGTCAAATGTATTTTCATTGTATATTTAATCATGATTAAATGTTAAAGTCAATTTGTTTTAACATCAGTTCTAATAGGCCTCATTGTCTATCATCTTAATGATAAAAAATATAAAATAAACATTAAAATTATGAAACGTTAGTCGATAGATAACAAGCAAGGGTAATTTAGTAATTAGTTTCATTCCACTAGTAGTATTTATGTAGTTTAACAACACAAACCATTCTCATCCTAATATTATTTTCATCCACAGAAAGAATGGAGAGAGCGATATTCGGATTTCAAAAAGAAAGTTGCCAGATGTGTTAGGAAAAGTCAAGAAGATTGCTTTTAGAAACAACAGGGGGGGAATAGAACGCAGATTATTATTATTGGAAAAGGGCCTCATGACAGTTAGATTAGACACCACAGCTGGCGCCGGGCCACAGTCGCGCGCCCCGTAAGCACCACACCTCCACTAGATGAGTGCTCATTGTATTTCTCTTTGCAGAAAGAATGGAGAGAATCATATTCGGAGTTTAAAAGGAAAGTAGCACAGTGTGTGAGAAAGAGCCAAGAGGATTGTTCCTAATTAGTGCCCTTTTTCAATGGTCTTGTTGGATAGTGAGTGTTTGGTGATGCAGTGAGAAGCGGGCCCCGCGCGCTCGTGCGGCCCTCCACCCGGCCCAGAGACAATATTGAAATTGATTTTAAATAAACTTATTGTAATTAAATGGTATCGCTGCCGTATTTTATAAATAATAAACTAAAAATAGAATTGAAGGTCTTTTTCATCTTTTTTAAGACATAGCTAGCTATTGTTATAATAATGAAATGTGTATGGTAATTTTTATAGTGAAACAAATCTGCATTTTATTCTTTTACTTCCATCATTATCGTTAAAAGTTTGATCTCTGTATAGTAGAAACCAAATCTGATGTTATTTAACGATTCTATTTATTATGTATCACCGTTTGTATAAGATTGAGGACATGCAATGCGGGAAAATGTATAAAAATAGTAAAAGCAATTATTGCATGTGCAATGTTAGTTACCGCAAATAAATGCAATGAATGATTACACATTGGTACCTAAGCAATGATAATGAATGTCGCTTCTCAGATCTACAATTTCCTTAGTGCTAATTTTAGTAGATTAAACCTAATTATAATTTTTACTGAATAAAATTTTTTTTTGTAAAAATACTTGTATCCATTACTTTGCCCTTTTACTTTTCTACTTGCAGTTTTATGATGAAGTGCGATCAAATTGTATGTTACATTTTGAAATAATATTGGATAGCAAAGACTAGGTACTCTATTATGTAAAGAATTTCAAGCTTTGCAGCATAATGGTTAATTTAGAATAGTTTACAAGATATTGGGCTGTTTGGTATTACCTACCTAGCTGTTAAAATAATAATGAGGACTTTGCCTTGATGTTATGCCTGTAGTTTCTCTAAATATTAATTTGTGACTTGTGTACAACATTTTTCATGTATCTTTATATTTTATTCTATAAAATCATAATGCAGTGTTATGCTATTTCATTTGCATTCCTCTAAATTCCTTTGTGATGTTATATCAGTAATTATAAAATGTGAATTAAGTTAATAGATCAATGTATTCTATTCTATAATTAAACATACAATATACAAAATATTCCTCATTAGTTTTCTTGTACATTTGGTTAATATATATTATTTAAGGAAATTTTGTACAATTCCCTATTGTTTTTAGAGTTATGCTCACACAATCACTTTTTCTTATAAAAAATCACTCACTGTCCGAATTCTCTGCTAAAACTACACCTCCTATACTTCTGGGATCAAAAGTACTTTCAAAACACCTTTTGAACACAGATTTAATCATAGTCTTTGATGTTGGTGATGCTGGAATGTTATCACAATCCATTTCATTGCTAACTTTGTGATTGACATTTTTCTGACACTGTGTTGTGTTAACTGGGTTCATATTTTCTTCAGGAATGTCTATGAAATTAAATAAGTGTGAGTCCTCATCTAAACATCTTGATATTTCAGTATCTACATGTAGCTTCTTTTTTGCTGGGCCTACACTTTCGTTTTCTTTCCGTTTACCTCTTTCAGTATGTGTTGTATTTTGCGTGGCAGTTGTTTGTGTGGCACTATCAGCTTTAGAAGTTGCTAGAACAAAATGTGCTTCGAAAGTAGTTCCGTTGTGGACGATAAACACTGCAGGACGTCCAGTTGTTTCAAAGTGTATTTGTAGTGGCAAATTTAAAGCTTCAGCAAATGCTAATAAAGCTCTGAATTCTTTTAACGTAAATGTAATTGTTGTTTCTGCTCCTATGATGTAGCTGTCAAATTCTGAGTTCTTCAAGTTTATTTGTGTCCTTATGACTTTAGTGAGGTCTATGTTGTTATCAATATAATTGCGGAGAATTAACGTTTGTGAGGATGCTTCTAGTGTCACCTGATCATCTGAACTTTGAAAGTTATTTAATGCTTCTGCTAGTATTCTTTGAGGTGAAGTTATTCTGTAAAAACATATTATGCTGGTTATTAAATTTATTATTACATCACAAAGGAAGATTAATAAATTGAGATATATTTTACCTGTTAGGGACTAAATCCTTGGTATAAACTGCTTGCATAGCTTTACAATCTAGGATGGATACATAATGAGTTTTAACAATTCCATGCTTACACTTCATTTGGAAAATCAACTTGCATGACTCTGGGTCCAACTTTATTTCAAGATTTTCCACCTGCTTATCTAAATGGTTCGGTGATTTGAATGCATTTAGAGCTGACTTCATAGATATCTTGCATTTAAGCCCTTCGTTGTCTTCGGTCGAGTAATAATTATAATTAAAATGGGAAAAGAAATTCTTGTTAAACTTCACCATAGCATAGGCAGATTCTGCAGCATTTAATGTCCTTAATAAAACACAATCCGGCAAAGATTCTAAATATAGTTCATCTCCGAATCTAGCTAAAGCGTGTACCGTTCTTCCTAGAACTAAAGATGTATACAAAATCAATCAGTGTTTAGGAATTTTATTAAAACTAAACTTTAGACATGCAGCGACTTTTTACCTTTAACATTGGGACCCGGTACATGGCATTTCATCTTGGTTCTTTTTGCGACCGGATTATAAACTCTTACACTGTTAGTTAATAATAAAATAGGTACGAATCAAGTTCTTAGTCAATAAATAAAATTATACAAGAAAGAAATTAATAAGAGTTAAGAATGGAAAACAGTGCCGGGCTTTCTGTTTCTGACACTTTTCCGTTTGACTTTGACAGATATGATTGACAACTTTTTTTTAAATAGCCTGGCGACCGGTGACTAACGAGTTAAGGTGTGCGTGTGAACCGAGTGAGCCAGCCAAAAACAAGTCTAGAAATATGCCCAACTTTTAGTAAAAGTTCTAAAACAATTGGTAAACTAAATATTTTAATTTGTAAAAAGATAGAACAAAAGATATGGCATTAAACATCGGCTCACTCAGTTGATCAAGCTACCTATGAAAATTAGAGAAAGTATTCATTATTCATATAATATTTATATACCAGGATTTAGTAAAACTTTTGCTAAGTAAATCCTGAAAATTTCAGATCGCCTGGTAACGTAATAAAGTTTTTACGAATGATTTCTTCAGCTCACTCGGTTGAAACGTTTTTTCAACCCCTATTTCTGACGAAAATACTCAAAATTGAAACTGCTACGTAATTGTAAAAGTAAGCTAAGATAATATGAGAATTTGTAAAACACAAAACAAACCACTAACGCGGCAGGTTTTTGTATAATCATTGGTTTCATCGGCTCACTCCGTTGACACGTTTTTCGTAAGTTAAAAATATCAATATCTTAAGATTTCTAGCACTATAGAAACTAAAAACTGTCTTAACTTTTAGTAAAAACTTTTTACTAAATATCCACCATACTAATGTTTTATATTCCATGTCTGGTTTAAAAGATATTCAATTGTATTTATTCTGCATACAAACTTCAGTTTAGGGTGACCATGCTGTTGACATTTCATAGTGCTGGGACTCGGGAATGAATTGAAAGTAATTAAAATTTATTTTTTAAGTATATTTTAATTGCTTTAATTGCTAAAACGCTTTTCAGGCTGCTAGAAAATTCGATACCCAGTTAAGTATATAACGAGAGAAAATTACATGGTACCTACCTACTTATAATATTTGGACGGTCTTAAGCGTTTATGTATTAATCCTAACATCATCAAAGTTGAGAAAAAGGGCTCTAAAGTTTCAAACGGTTTTTTGATTCGGTATGTCTGATTATTGAGATATAGTTACGATTTTGGTACCATTTTATGCGTAAAAAAGTACTGAATCAAATTGACAAACAAAACCTTATGATATTCTGCTCTGCTGCTTTTCTGTTGTTCTGTTCTGCTGTCTAGTTCCCTTTAAACTTATAATTACTAAATTAATGTTAATTTCGATATAAAAGCATATCTTTATTATCTATTTTGATTGCAAAAAGTAATTATTAATTAATTAGTAACCTATTTCATAAATTAAATTATATAATTTCATTTTTTAAAATTCCTAAATAAACATACCCACTTGGGTCAAAATAAAAATCAAAACTCATGTTTGAGTCTACGCTTCTAGACTTCGAGGAACGCTTTTTTTTATTTATTATTTGTCAAATTACATTATTTGTCAATTTAAGTATATATCATGCTCGGTATTATAGTTAAATAAAGAATTACCTAGTTCAATAAAGAAGGCTGATTAAGTAAAGAAACTTGTTTTCTTAAAAAAAATCCTCAATTTTTATAAAACAGTGTGGTCACCCTAAACTGAAGTTTGTATGCAGAATAAACACAATTGAATATCTTTTAAACCAGACATGGAATATAAAACATTAGTATGGTGGATATTTAGTAAAAAGTTTTTACTAAAAGTTAAGACAGTTTTTAGTTTCTATAGTGCTAGAAATCTTAAGATATTGATATTTTTAACTTACGAAAAACGTGTCAACGGAGTGAGCCGATGAAACCAAAGATTATACAAAAACCTGCCGCGTTAGTGGTTTGTTTTGTGTTTTACAAATTCTCATATTATCTTAGCTTACTTTTACAATTACGTAGCAGTTTCAATTTTCAGTATTTTCGTCAGAAATAGGGGTTGAAAAAACGTTTCAACCGAGTGAGCTGAAGAAATCATTTGTAAAAACTTTATTACGTTACCAGGCGATCTGAAATTTTCAGGATTTACTTAGCAAAAGTTTTACTAAATCCTGGTATACAGGGTGTGTCGTAAATAGTGGTCCATAGTAAAGGAGTCGATACACTGTGTTCTTAGGTATCACAAACCGGGATTCTAATAATTTTTTTTTTTTTTTTTAGTCTTACCACTTATTATTGTACCTTTTTAGAATCTGCATTTAATAAATGTTTTTTTTAAATAATGGGCCCTGACAGTGTAGTACATTTTTTTAACACCATACGCACCTAAAGTCACATGATTTGCTAGAGCAGAGTAATGAAAATTCAAAACAAACTCAATTTTTGATTACCTTGAATTGAAAAAAAAAAAAAAAATTATTAAAATCCCGGTTTGTGATACCTAAGAACACAGTGTATCGACTCCTTTACTATGGACCACTATTTACGACACACCCTGTATAAATATTATATGAATAATGAATACTTTCTCTAATTTTCATAGGTAGCTTGATCAACTGAGTGAGCCGATGTTTAATGCCATATCTTTTGTTCTATCTTTTTACAAATTAAAATATTTAGTTTTACAATTGTTTTAGAACTTTTACTAAAAGTTAGGCATATTTCTAGGGCAGTGCCTATTTCTAGACTTGTTTTTGGCTGGCTCACTCGGTTCACACGCACACGAGTTATGGCGTGTCCGCTGTTCATGTTTTCTCATTCATTTTTATTCACTCCATCGTCCTCCAATACATTCATTCATTTCACCATTTATTTATCATATCAGTCTGTCAAGTAACGTCAAGCAAGCGGACTGTTCGTACTCGTGCGAGTTTATTTTATTTGCGTAAATAATTAAAATATCGTTGGGAGAAAGTTTTACGGATAATTTATAATGAACGCTGATTTCCTGCATCTTTAAAGACTTAAGAATCGTAATATTTGTTTGCTATAACAATGGCGAAAAGCGGTAAGAACATAATTTATTTTACATCAATTTGAATCTACTTTCTACTTACGTAGATGGCTTTGTTGCCCTTAATTCTGATTTAACGGTATTTTTTTTGTAAAATTCCAATATATAAGACCTGCAAATTATTATAATTGAAGATTTTAGCAGCTACATAACTGTTTCAAATATGAAACCGCTTTATACCAGAAACTAACTATGTATAATTATAACAATAATCTACTTAGGTACTTATAAAAACGTATAGGTTCTACAAACTGAAATGATTGTCTACTAGGTACATTGAAGAGGCTTGAAATATAAATTGCTCATTGATTTATTACTTATTTTTTGATAAAAAAAATACTTATGATTGAAAACAAGGAAAACTTTACCTATCTCTTTTTTATACCCCTTTTGTGCAAAATGTAGATGGAATCAGAAAAAAACATAGGTACCTACCTACAAAATGCTATAAATAACTTTTCGAGATCCATTTACAAACAAAAAAAGTTTAAAACTAATGTTCATATTGATTAATTTTGGTAGGTAGGTACCTATTTGCATTGCACATTTTTTTGTGCTGCACAAGCACATTCAATAATATGTTATTAAACTATTTGCACGTTTATTTTACAAAATGAAACTTTTAAAATTAATTTAACATAGAATAAATATTATAGGACCCGTTCCACGAATGGGCCACCTGATTTTATAAAGAATTTTTTGAAATTAACTTCGTTTTTCAAAAATTCAAAATTTTCTACGGTAGCATTAGACATGTGCCAGGCTACTATTAGCTTGCAGGATCCATCTTTTTCTGTGCAGTATTCTAGAGGTAGGGCGACTGACGCCGTGTTTCTTCTAGGATAGTAGCTGTATTCAGATATCATTCGGATTCCACACTGGTCCAAGTGTTCCGCAAGACTTCTTACGACGCCTAAAAATACATTATGGATTTTTTACATTTATCATGAGGAATTTATAACTAATAGATTTATCATTTATATAGTCATTTGTTAATAAGATAATAACGATTAGCTAGATATAACATTCACCAACAAACATGATGAGTTATAAGTTAAAACTAAAGTCTAGTTGCAAGAATGCCGATTAAATTAACGATTCACATTTTTTGACAACGGAAGTTGTTAGCTATAGGCTTGATGGAAGATTTAATTTAACACCCCCAATGCAACAGACTGAAAGTTATTTCAAATTCTTATTTCGAAACTAGTTTCCAATATTGGTTTCGAATGTGGCCGAAACGTATTTTGAAGCCTAAACGTTCAAACGCAAGCTTCAAGTTTAATTAGCCAAAAGACATTAAAGATTTTATGAGCTAGAGAATTGAATCCATTATTCTACATACCTTCTTTACAAGTATTAGCAATCAGTCGTTTAGGTACACTGAGGAATTGCTCCAAAGACCTGTTGAATGCTGGTTTCAGACAGAAGTAGTCTTCCTCATAGTATTCCATCTTGCGGTACTCCGGGATCGTCTCGTATTTTATCACGGAGTTGAACGCGCAAGGGTCTTGTTTTGACAGTATCTGTGATTTGATTAGACAATTGTAATTATGTAAACAGGTCGATATCGTCATTGGCCTAGCTGGCAGCGTAGTGGATAACGGCCTAATCAGTCTCGTATGAGAGTAGGCTCGTGCCCCTCTAGTGGGAATCTTAAAAGGTCCGATGATGATGAAGTAGGTTTCATTAATGCGTAACTGTATTTTTATAAAAAAGCGAGAAATGACTGACAAGTCGGTCAAGCAACAGTAACTCTGCTATCTCTACTGGTGAGATGATGTCTGTATAAAATGGTACCGAACAGATAAAAGAAATGAAATATTTCAATAAAGCTAGGTCGAAAAGTTCCTTTAATATTATGTTTTAATCCAAGCATAGATACGCGCGGCTTATTTCGTTAGAGCTTATAAAAATGCTCACGACGACGATAAAAATAACGGCGAGCACATGAGACGTAGCTGGTCGTATTTGAATAATATAGATACCTACCTACGTTACAAAAATAATAAAAGAATCAGTACATGGGTTAGATCCACTAGCAACTAGCTATGTATAAGAAGAGATAGCTTTAAACATGTAGGTACCTATTTTACCCCTATACCTTCTTCTAGGTACGTATAAATAAATACCTAAACACATAATTTAATTAGGTAGGTTATGTATAAAGCGTATAATAATAAATACTCAAGCAAAACATTTAGAAACCTGTTTTCTTTAGAAGAATTACCTTTATTGGTACCTACTTATGGTTACCAGATAGAAGATCGAATAAAAAAAATAAACATTAATTTAACAAATCATAAAACCACTGAGATAAAAACGTCTGCTACGAAATTGGTCAAATTGGTCACCTGAGTAATATCATAGATTAGAAAACACTGTAATACTTAACTAGATATTTACGTAGCTTTTAATTCAAATTTTGAACAGCGTTTATTTTTTTTTTGCATTTTGGACCCAAACCAGTGTAAAAAAAGGATGCAAGTAGGTACCTTGTTGTTGACCTTGTCATTCTATTCAAACGCAAAACTCGTTGTAAAAAAGCATTGTCACCATATATTAACTAAACATGTTATTTAAGTCTGTTCTCATACATAATAACAAAAACATCCCAGTAGGTACCTATGTGTCTTTTGGTAGATAGGTAGGTTCTTATAATAGCTTTTTTACACACGCATATCTTTTAAAATCCGAATAATTTATAGAACGATATTGTATGGAGCTTGTTTGTGAAGTCGGATAGCAATCATGTGGTGATTATATTTACAAACTTAGCCAAGGTCGCGGTCGTCGGAAGCGAAATTGGTTTATTATTTATTCAGATTAGATTTAGATCCCCATTTAACTTCTTAAATCCATTAAGCAGTAACGAATTATTAACTAAGGCATACGAATGCTTGATTTCGTAGACAAGATGCTGTATTAATTTTACGTTAGAATATTTAGTTACCCTTATAAATCTTATATAATCGCACCAACCCAAGAGCAGTTCCTTTGTTTCTGTCTGTTAACACGATATTCGAAGGAAAAAAAATTAAATTCCCAGTTATTCAGCTTACCTCTTGTCCAATGCATCGTGGCGCAGTAAATATAGAGCTGAGCAAGTTGGCCTGAGACTGCGCCGTGGTGGGGTACTGCACCATGCCTCTGCAGGTGTACCACGATCCGTCCCGCACTATATATGAACGGGAGGACTGCCCGATGGTCGACACCGTCACTGTTGATACGCCAAACCTGTTTGTAAATGATTAAGTGCTGTTAGTTGTTTACTGTGAGGCTAAAGCGGTGTTTTTACACCGATCTTCAGTGATTGATAGAACGAAGGAGACGACAAATTCTATATAAAAATACTGACTTTTTAAAATTTTTTGGCTTAGTTATTTCTGTGTTTACCTATTGCTTTATCCCTAAGTTGTGCAGTTCATCGTGTCATAGGTATTTATTTGGGTACGCGTTCTCATGCAATGTGATGTCAATACGTAGTATAGATTAGATATTGGTACTACTTAGTAACATCACAGTAACGCTTAATTTTCGTGCATACCAAAGTGATTTGTTTGCCTTGTAAGTAAGTAAAGTAACAGGTCATAAAATGTAACAACAACACGCTAAACTACGATAACGAACTACTTATCCGACTAACTACTTTTGATTAGCCTTATCGCATAATTTAAAATTAAAGTTGCAAGTTTTTACCTTCCGTTGGTAATAGCCTCTTTAAGCGTCTTCTCTTTCTTCTCCAATATAGCGATTTGCATCTGCAATCTGTCGATCAAGTCCTCTGCGTTGAGTAACGTATCTTCCAACTTTGTTTTCAAGCTGACTGGCGGCGTTTGTTGAGCGTCCTGCACTATTGGTTTAGGTTCCGAGTCACTATCTGGGCTGACTTGCACCATCCGTAATACTTCGTCATCTAATCCACGCCGGGATGCACTCGCTCTGTATGTACATGAAAGTATTTTAGTTTCTTCAAGCTAATACCTGAATATTTAATATCTGCTTGTAGAAACGTTAATGTTATATTATAAACCAGAAACGTAAAGGTTTTACTTACATTTTCTCTTGTATCGGTGTCATCCAATCCGCGACCTGTTTATTAATATTTATCTACATTGTATTTAATTCTATATGGAAAACAATATGTAAACATCGGAATTGAAATTGTTTTTAGATTTATCAACAGTTGTTATCAATGCACATTTTAATCACAAATCCTTACCCAATCGCAATAGCTTGTGTGGAGAATGTATAAAAATATGGAAAACTTTTTTACAAACATTTTCATTTGGTTTTCTTAAAAACCGTCCGCCTTCAAGGTTTCACTCCGAATGTAGACAGAAAATGAACATTGTTCATAGAATGTTTACAAATTGTTTGATAAGTGCGGCCAATCATTGTTCACGGGCTATTGTTTGCTCCTTAATAGAAAAGGGTCTGAAAAAAGTTCCGACAGGTGGGGAAGTGACGCGATATCTAGGGGACGGAAGCTGTCTTATATAATTTATGTAAACTTGGATATATTCACTCATATTACTTACTGAATTAATGTACCTAATAAATAAGTACAAGACGTCCTTCAAATAAAACACAAAAGTCTGGTTTCAGAAAAGTTCATTAAAGCTAACTTCTCCGTTAGTCCTATAGCTAAGCTAACACTATATAGGGTATTTACTTGTCAAAAAATATGAGAAGACGACACGATATTTAATAATAAAAAATTCATCAAAACGTTATGACGTCAAGACGTCGTTAATCCAATTTAAGTAAAGAATATATTACATGTTATTGAAGTACGAGGTCTGCACTGAAAGTTTTAAGAATGGAATATTTACACTGTTCCTGTCATGTTAAAATATTTTTAATTGAAAACTCCTTGGTTTTAAAAATCGAATACCATTTATTTATTTAAAAAAAGATTCGCGGTCTTTTCACGAGGTCTTGTCAAACTTGTTTAGTCGTTGAGAAAATGGAATTGACTCGAGAAAATTCAAGAGCGATGATTTATTATGACTTTAGAAGTGGTTTAACACAAAAACAGTGTGTTGATCGGATGCTTTCTGCATTTGGTGATGAAGCCCCATCTAAAAGCACAATTTATCGCTGGTTTGCTGAATTTCAACGTGGACGTGTCAAGCTCGGTGATGATCCCCGTCAAGGTCGTCTAAAAACTGCAGTCACCCAAGAAAACGTTGATGCTGTGCGTAAGCTGATTGAGGAAGATCGACATGTGACATACCGCGAAATTCAGGCAACTTTAGACATTGGCATGAGTCAAATACAAATAATCTTGCATGAAAAATTGGGTGTTAAAAAGTTGTTTTCCCGATGGATACCGCATTCGCTCCGTGAAGAACAAAAAGCGGCTCGCGTTACTTGGTGCGTCAGAACTCTCGAAAGATTCCACGCAGGATTCTCAAATGCTGTATACAACATCGTATCAGGTGACGAATCCTGGATTTATGCGTACGAACCCGAAACAAAAAACCAGTCACGAGTTTGGGTGTTCGAAAATGAATTAAAGCCAACAAAAATTGTTCGCTCACGGAGTGTTGCAAAAAAAATGGTGGCAACGTTTGTCTCCAAAACCGGCCATGTTGCGACTATTGCTCTTTAGGGACAAAGAACGGTTAATGCAGAATGGTATGCTAGCATTTGTTTGCCACAGGCCGTTTCTGAACTCCGTAAAAAAAACTGCAACCGCCGCATCCTCCTTCATCACGACAATGCGAGTTCTCACACCGCGCACAGAACAAAAGAGTTTTTGGAGCAAGAAAATATATAATTATTAGACCATCCGCCGTACAGCCCCAACCTAAGCCCTAATGATTTCTATACTTTCCCTAAAATAAAGAATAAATTGCGTGGTCAGAGATTTTCATCACCTGAAGAAGCTGTGGATGCCTACAAAACGGCCATTTTGGAGACCCCAACTTCCGAATGGAATGCTTGCTTCAATGATTGGTTCCATCGTATGGAAAAATGTGTTAAATTTCGCGGAGAATACTTCGAAAAGCAATAAATACATTTTTAAATAGTAATGTTGTGTCATTTCCTTGATTCTCGAAATTTTCAGTGCCGCCCTCGTAGTAACGGTTAGGCGTGAAATTGATAAATTGAATAACCTATATTCTGCAACTGGGGATAACCTGCTTAAAAAAGAATAAAGGTTATCAATATCATAATACTCAAGACCTGAATCTTGACACCATTTTTAAAAGATGTTTTGACTAAAATCGTTATTATTTTGATGATAGCGGCGGAAGATTTTGTGAACCAACTACTGACGAAGGAGGCGCTGGAGCAACCCTCGGATAAAGTGAAACCAGAGGAGATCGAGCTGCAACTACCAGAATGGTTCGATCAGAAGAAGTTCAACCAGTAAGCATACGCTTTATACCTACCTACCACGTAATTCCTTTATTTTATCTAGGTACCAAGTAAATCAAAATCTAACGATTTACTATACGGACTTAATCCTAATAAGATAAGCATACAGAAGATAAGTATAGGAAAGAGGTTTAGTATAATTTAGTTTTTTTTTCTTCCTTTTTATTTTTTCAAAAATTCTTGCAAATAGGTAGATACTTTATTAAATTACCTACTTTAGGTTATTAGGATGATAGATTAGGATGATATTTTTCACATTTAAGTACCTATAAGTTTTATATTGTACTTACAGAGCGCGGCGTTTCTACTGGGACCACTGCTTCTTCTTCTCATCTTCTATGATGATAGGGTTAATTGCTGTGTTCTCTGTTCCTTCTATTCTTAAGGTAAATAAATACAACGACATTATTTTTAAAATAATACCTGTTTGAAATATTGATAGGCGAATATGCAATCTTCACAAATAGGCACCACACTATTCGAAGCTGTGTTGCATTGATACGGGGCTGAAAAGTTTTTGAATGGAGACCGCGTAACGGCAAGGGCAGCGTCGGAAGTCTGCCAACAAGATGGACAGATGATTCGGTTAGGACTGCAGGTTCACATTGCATTCAAGCCACTTAGTCAAGTCGGAATCTTTACAGAAAGTCAAAGTGTTTAGGTATTTGCAGCCTTCTGCAGTAGGCCTAGATATATCGAGCTAAGCATTGGACGTTCTATGGCTACTGTTTTTAATATAATAGGCTAAAGAAGTTCTCTAACGTTTGTTTCTTTGTCACTTAGGTTCTGGTAGGATCCAGCCGCTCGTCTTCTGTTTATACGGCGTATAAACGGTATCTGTCTACGTTACTGCACACGCAGTCGTGGTTCGAAAACGACCTCAAACCGGGAAGCATGTATGTATATGTCTGTTTATTGTAATCTACCTAAACTGCGGTGATATCTATCTACATAAAAGTGATTTAAATCCCTGATTTATCTCATATGCATTGCATCACAGTCCAAAACATATTTTAGTCATTAATAAATGGTTGCGGATTACTAATAAATAATAATTTGGAAATAAAATAAAGTTGAAAAACAAAACTGTCCTATTATGCTGCGCTTATTTTTGTTTAGTATGGCAAATAAGAGAACTTTTTCTCTAGACAAAACTAACGTAATTGTTGATTTAGAAAGATAGGTAAGTACGCAAAAATTAAGTTGAAAATGTTATATTTGAATTGAATCATGTTACAGATCATGGCGCTCACTAACAGCAGTCCGGACGCGTCACGCGCGAGCAGGGTTAGCTTCGAAGCTCAAAGGCGGTAATGTGGTGTCACAAAGAGACATGGCTCTCACTCAGTTCGGCTTCATTAGCTTCTCGTTGCTCAAACCCGACAAGTTTGGTATCAGACAGATGCAGCCTGGTGACTGGGAGGCCTACAATCACTTTTGGAGGGTTATCGGCTATATGATTGGGCTGGAAGATAGGTGAGTGTGTAGATTTTTTGAAGGGACTATTTAAGCAAAAAAACTGGTTAAAAGTTGAAAACTGACTAAGCCTATAGTACCTACAGAGTCGGACCACGACGCGACGCAGTAAATAAAATGTCCTCACACTGAACTTAGACCTTCACGGGTCTGTGTGTTCACAACTTAAATACCGAGTAGCTTAATCGCAAATTATTTTCGACATTCTGTAAAATCTGTGACTGGTAGAACCTAAAATAAGCCAACTCTAAAGTTCTGTCCACTTACTTGAAGATTGTTAAACATGTCCTATGGTCCACTCTCGGAACATCCATTGATAGAAATAAAGTAAACGTAAAACTGCTCACTCATTCTAGATACAACATCTGCCGAAGCACAGTGCAAGAAACCCGCGAAGTGTGCCAATTACTTCTCGACCGAGTATACACGCCGTGCCTAGAGAATGTCCCCGAACATTTCGAGCACATGGCGCGTGTTATGATCGAAGGCCTGTCTGCGGTTAACCCCACAGCGGACATCGAGGCCATGTTATACTGGACGCGGCATTTGGCTGACGTGCCCGGGTACATCTACACGGAGGCTGAGAGGGTTGAGTTGCAGAGGCGGATTAGAGAGAAGACTAATGGGCAACCTGATGTCGGTAAGTTTTTTGTGTGAGGTTTCAAGACGTGCGGCAGTGTAAACGGGTCTTAAGTGTGTTCATGAGTTCCTTCTCTTACCAAACAATGCTGAAACCGGAAGACGAAGAAGTAACCAGACGTGGGTGTAGAATTAAGGCTTGTGTTTACATTGTGTTTTTAAGTTTTTATAATTAATAATATTTAATTTTCGACTAGGATAAGTCTAACTTTCTCAAATTCGACTCCAGCTATCGCTTAATAGAGTTGTTCCGGCCCGCAAATATAGGTGACAATAATACGGCGCAGCGTAGTTGTAGAAATTATATTTGGAGTTACATATTGATATAGTAACTGTACTGACTGGATGACTGGACTGGACGCTCTGGACAATAGCAATGACTTAGAGCTACGCTTATATACTAAGATGCTGGCCGCGCGATGATATGTGCGGACGTCATAGGCTACGTGATTGCTGATGCAGCGGAACCGTATCGATGCAGGAATATTTTCACGCTCGCTGACTTGTCTTATCTATCACGTACTCGAGGTCCGCACAGTACTCCCCCCTTTGGAAAAGAAAAAGAAAACAGGACTTCTAAATGCCGCTAAAACTTCGCTCGTTGCTCCTTTCTTCGCCGAATAGCTGCTCCCTTGACTCGTCCGGAATAATCGAAGAAAACTATAGCGTTTGACGATTAATCAATATTTCTACACAATCAATAACTGCAGAGCATTGCGTTGCGGACATCATCGTGGTCGTTGCGCAGTCTCATCATAAATCAATCTTCAAATTCTTCAATATTTATCATAATTCAATATACATCAGCAGTACTTCCACGCTGGAGCGCTTCTCTTACAGTCGTGGGCTGCATACACTGGCGGTTACCAAATCCTGCTCATGGGCACCAAGCGTTCTTAACGTGTTTCATTGTTTCACGTACTTGCAATGCAGAGTCAGGTACAAAATACCGCAAATAGGGCAGAGCGAGGAACTTCAGACTTCTCGCTGCCAAAATCAAAAATTGCTGCGTATCCAACGATGAGCCTTTTCCCCTGTCATTCTCTCCAAAATGGTGCATGTCGTGGCCGTATCGATGCGTAGTTTGTCCAAATTATGGTCTTAGTTTCAAAAATTGTAGTAAATTTCAAAGTCGCGTGATTCATTGTAAACTTGACCCCGTTTCGTCATTAATTGTCCATTTGTGCTGCGTCGCGCGTAATTCTTGCTCACAGCTAAATCTGCGTGTGTCAGCGCTGAGTGCAGCTAATTCAATTGCAACAAATCATCTGACAATTTTTCAAACATTTTCTTCGAGTCGCCGGTAATAGTAAAAATAAATTTGAATTACCTAGTACCTAGTTGCTGCTGCGCCGGGTCCAGAGGTTGGTGTTGTGCTTGGCCTTACCATGTAGATATTGAATTCGTCACTTCTTGATCCAGAATCGGTGAGACCCGCTGGTGGGAAGCCGAAACTGGAGTGACTCGATGAGGTGTTTGTAGTGTCTTGAGATCCATCTTCAAAGTAGCGAAGGTGCGTGTTCGGCGGCGGTCACCACTATTCCGGCCCGAAAATGTAGGTGTCAAAAAGACGGCGCAGCGTAGTTGCAGAAATTATATTTGGAGTTACATATTGATATAGTAACTGTACTGACTGGATGACTGGACTGGACGCTCTGGACAATAGCAATGACTTAGAGCTACGTTTATATACTAAGATGCTGGCCGCGCGATGATATGTGCGGACGTCATAGGCTACGTGATTGCTGATGCAGCGGAACCGTATTGATGCAGGAATATTTTCACGCTCGCTGACTTGTCTTATCTATCACGTACTCGAGGTCCGCACAGAGTTTAGGAGCCACTTATATTTGCAAAAGGGGAGCAACAATATTTTTCATCAAAGGGTACTTTGGAGGTTACTTGGGTGAACCTCATTACGGATACCCACCTACTCATTAGCGAGCTGTAACGGTTACATGCACTGTAATAAAAAAATGTAGTGTGAAGCGCTTATCAGGTCCGCGAACCACATACCCGGCTTTATTTGATATTATTATTTTTGCCCCCCAGGAGTGGACGCAACATCCCTGATATGTAAATCAGCAGTGGAAGGCCTCCCTCCCCGCGCCAAGCCCCGCCTCCTCTTCGCCGAAGACTACGAGTCTTTCTACACAGCTCCGGAATACAACCGACTCAGCTACTTCTCCCGCTACAAGACCTCATTTCTCTCCATCATCGGTGGCACGGTCAACACCTTATATTTAGGACGACTATACTTCAATCTAGTGTTCCTATACAGTCTACTACTCATGAAGTACTTCCCATATATGGCCTTCTTCAAATATGGGATTAAAAAATCGTTAGTTAACATCTTCGAGGAAGACCCCAAAGATGATACCAAGCCGAAATTGAATGAGGAGTATTATAACGCTCCCCCAACTCCTTGGTATAAAGAATGGCTGGCGCTTTGGTGATATAAGCCTGACTCGGATGAACCGTTCATTTATCCGATGTTTTAAAACAGTGTCGACAATTATATCGATACGTTTGGATATCGATGAAGTTCTGGACAATTTTAAATAGGTGCTTGATTAGTCTGGTAGTTCTAATCTAAGCTCGGTCATATTAAATAAGTATTTTTGTTTTACTTTTTGACGCTCAAAGAAAAAGACAACGCGCTTTCGATGTATTCTTTAATGAATTTATATTATTCCGATTCAATATGTTGAATCAAGATTAAGTACATATTCTAATTGACTGATTTTTTTTGCTTTGTTTTGTGATTGAAGAATTTATTTTATTACGACATTTATGACCAATGTTCGCATTTATCTTAATTTATGAATTAAGTTTACTATTTTTTTATTGTGACTTTTACAAACTTTTATTTTTGACTTTTTTATAACTGTAAAATACATAAGTGATCAAATCATTTTAATCGTTAATGAATTGTAATTATATTATAAGTGATAATTGTTATATTTGACGTAGATTGCAAATAGGTATATTCCAGGTATTCAATAAATCTTTAAATAGCACTTTTTAAATAAGTAGGTGTTGGTTGGGGTTTAGTGGGGGCAGGGTAATAATTATTTTAAGATATCTTTGACAATTATGTGAGTTAACAGTGTACAATAAAACAATTTTTCTTGTTGAAACTTATATCTTTTATTTGCAAGTAGGTAGTTCTTTTTTAAATCAAATTCCGTATTTAATTTTCATCGATAGTTTCAGTGAAGACACTAACAATGGTTGCCCAATACTAAAATAAAATGCTGTCATAAAACCAACTCAACTTACACTACAAGTTTCAATAGTATCGCACACAATTAATAAAACTAATTATTATATTAGTATCACTATTTAACTAGGTATTCATTAAAAAACCATGAGGCCACTGACTCAATGATAATTTTAATGGCCAAATTGTCTTTCACAACTTTTCCCATACTGAACCATTATCACTAAATCACTCACTTAAAAAAATCCTGAGCTTTTAACCTGGAACGTTTCGACACATTAATTTGCAGTAGATTATCAGTAATATTGTCCGTTTCTGTGATGTTTGCACTGGCAACACTTGAGCTATCTCTACTCGGTGTTGCCATTTTCTTGGGTGTAGCCACAAGTCTCCGTTGCGGGGTGGGGGTACGTTTCGGCGTAGTGGGGTGGAAGATGCCCATGTTGTTGGGCGTGAGCTTCAAGCGAGGCGTCAGTAAATGTTTGGCCGCTAGTTTACGTGCGGCGGGTGACATGCTCGCTAGTCGCTCTGTGTTCGTTCTGAAACTGTTTAAATTGGGAATTAGTTTTTGGATTTATAAACGATCTAATTCTGTTTATATGGTCAAAATTTTGTTCCTATCCAAAATTCCACAAAACAGTAGCTAACTTACCCTCTCGTTATCCTCTAAAGCTTAGACCACATCGTCAGCAAACAAACAAGCGAGCCGGGTACAATGTGAAACGTAACTTTATAACGAATTGAGTATTTTTATGTCAAGCTGTAGAGCCTTTTTGATATCAATTCAGTTTACTTCTACAGTTAGACACAATGGGATGAGATGTTGTAAATACTTACCTAGGTGTATTTGGCTGTACCCTGGGCGTGGTTGGACGCCTCTTTTTAGCGACCTGCTCGGCGAGCTGTAACGCGATCCGCTCGCGAGCGCCTCCTTCGAGCATGCGGTACGCCGCGCCTGCGCCCGCGCTGAAAATTAACACAACGTTCTCAAGTCAATTTACAAAAGGAAGGGCAGGTTTCACCACTTACAGATTAAATATTTACAGATATTTTATACCTGTCACTGTCTAAAATAAAAGGTCATGTTTAATGAAATAGACATATTTATCTGTTAGTTAGTTTATCTGTCTACAGATATTTCCAGTACAGGTAACTAAAGTTAAATAAAACCAGTTGATTCTTCCGACGTCGCACAAAAAATGTAAGTAATACATAATAGACAATTAAATAAAATGATTAAATTGAATTGTCAATTTTGTTCTAGTTCTACCAAGTGTCAAAATGCGTAGTATACTCACGCAGGCAGCGGCGTGTCTCCGCCGTCGAGCCGGAAGGGCGTGCCCTCGATGCAGCCCCAGGTCATGAGCGGGCTGTCGGCGCCGACGCCGGGCCGCGGCGACGGCGTGTGCACCAGCGAGTACGCCCCGTCCACGCCCTTCTCCACGCTCACGCTCATACCGTCCACGCCGATCTTGCCCGATATTGTTGCGTCCTGGGAAATAATTATATTGAATTTATGACCGATGTTTCTTGGGGCAAATTGTTCAGATTTTCGTCATAGAACCAACACCCTGTTTAGGTACCGTTACAGGTCAGTGAAAGTCCGAGTATTGTATTGTAGTGTAGGGAGTAGATTGATTCTACAATTTTAGCAACGCAACTAGCACTATAGGGATTAAATATTCGCCGCCTCCATCTCTCACCGCGTCGTGTCGCACACTCCCCGCTTCAGCCCCGCGAACACTGCGTATACGTAGGTGGCGCCGTCTGCGGCTCTGCGCCAGTTACCCGCCAGTCGACGATGCGTGATGTTGTATGCTCTTACACCCTTTATTTATTAGTAAGATTTCTTACCTGATTCCTAGCAATAGCACTGATAGTCTGTTTGCTCCGGACATGGTCGAAGGGTTCCGCTTTGAGCCGCGTGTTGGCGTGCTGTAGCTCCGGTTTTGGTGACGGCTTTTGACCCGCGCCGTCCGGTACGTACATTATGAAGTTCTTTGCTTTATATCGCCACGTGTTTAGCTGGGGGAGAAAGTCATTTTCAAAATGTTTGCCTTGAAGGAAAAAAAATTGTTATTCAAATGCTGCCATACAGTATACTATCAACAAAAAAAAAACTATATTTACTACGTATATATGTAGATAAGACAAACAAAATTAAAAAAATCAACTTGCACTATATCATGCGAAACAGGCTGGCAACATTTAGATGATGATAAATGTTTAAAAACAAAAAATGTAACAATTTTTTACCTCTTCCGGCCTATTAGTCTGATCAGCCTGCTGCTCAATAGAAGGCAAGGCGAGGGCAGCATCAGCTAATGCCAACGATGTCTTCTCAGCCTCAAACTGTGTTGCCAGCTTACTAGCTCTTTTCTTGTCCTCTAACGCTATTATACGATCGTAACTAGAGTTGTCTTCACTTGTGTGGGTTGCCAGGAATGAATCTGTTGGGAAATGTTGATATGTGAGTAAATTATTATTGCTTTAGTAATTTGGATTATTTTAAGATTAATTAGGAGACAGTTGGATTAGATTGAACTTTGAAATCATTAGGAGGCAGTTGGGTCAGCTTGGACTTAGAAATCACAATTTTATCAGTCAAACAGCCTACAAAGCAAAGACTTTATTTTCTTTAACAATTTTTTGCAAATGAATTCTAGTTCATAACTTTTTTATGCAGAATTCTGAAGATTTTAAATCACATAAACCTTTCCTAACCCATTTTAAGGTCCATAAAACCTGCTTTTGCAGAATCACAGAATAGAATTTGTGGCAACACCACCACCAAAAAATTTTCATAACTGGCTTACACATCAACTTACCTAACGTATGATTATCAGTTATGTCCTTAGCTTTTTCACTTCCAGAGTCACCTTCTGATTGTAATCTTTGTTCTCTCACTGTTGGTGCTGATGGGGAGAACGGGCGACCTATTTCTGGAGTGTCAAATGTTGCAGGGGAGTTATCTGGAAATGTAAATTATAGTTGATGAGATATTTGAACAGGTGTTTTGGCTTTTTGACCACTTCATGTTGCTAATAAGAGTTGCATGTCAGCAGTCAGATTAGCTGTTTTACATTCTAACAGAAGCTATAAGTAGGTAACTAAGTCTGGTATTACATTTATTAAATATCTTTGTCCAATGTATGATTTGATCAAAGAAATTGGAGTTCATCAAACTATATTAAAAAAATATATCAAATATTGAATATCAATTGGACATAGATATTTGATAAATATAATACTACCCAAGCATAAAATTTAATTTAGACATAGCTTTGGTAAGGTAGAGGGTAAATAGAATACTCACAAGGTTCAGTAGGAGGTCTGTTCCCACTGTATTTCCTAGTGATTTCTCTAAGCTTGGCATAATCTTTGTGTTCAGTCGCTTCCAGGAACTCATTCTGAGCATTCAACTTCTCTAAGTCCGGGAAGAAATCCCTTTGAATTATCTTTGCTATTCCCTGAAAATAGATATAGTCGATAAACAGTTTTATTCTTCAAAACAAATAATTAATTATTTTATTTAGGTGTTGTAACGGTGATGTAGAAAGACATTCCCATCTAAGTACTTATCTCCTTTTAAGAATAACGTAGTATATAGGCAGAACTTAAATGGAATAGAAGTAACTTATTCATTGCGCAATCCTAGTTCATTTGAGAAACTTGCTAAAATCAATCGGCGGGTAATAAAATTAGCATTGTATTACCTCTACGTAGTCATCCTCGTCCAAAACCTTCGATTTCTTTACAGTTTTGTGCTGAGGCACTTTAGGAACCTTAAAAACAGTGCTCTCAGTTTTCAACAACTTCATATTCTTGAGCGCCGCCTCTCCTGGTCTAGGGGGCTTGTTTTCTTCACTCATTACAATATAATTTATATTTAAAGCGGTAAACAATTGGGTTTTGTAAAATAGAAAGGACAAAAATCCTAAAAATCTTGCGAAAAATAGCGAGCACGTATTAATTTGTATAAATCTGAGGTACAAATATTATTGACATTGACATGACATGAAAGAAAGAAAATGACATTGACAGTGTAGAATGAGTTTTTAAATAAAATTTTGGGCCTGGTGTCAACAATGTTTTGGCTTCATTTTATTAAAGCATTCTGTTTTCCTATTATTTATGTTACACGGTTTCTTGGTAATCGAAAATCTTTGAAAAGTATACAGAATTCAAAATCAGAGCTATAACACTTGAGGCTATAAGAATCTCAAAACTTATAACCTTAAACCGTAGTATAGGATAGGAGATTCCTATTCCTATGTACCGAATCTCCAATGTACCGGATTTCCGGTAGTCTACCTTACTTACTTCCGGTACTTTTAAAAGTATTTGTGTGAGTTAAAAAAAACATGTAGGTAAGTAGGTATTGTAAGGGATTAATAAAACTGTCCAAAGTTTAATAAAAATTAAATAGGTATATTATTTTAAAAAAAAAACTTATAAATATTACAATAATTCTTACATAAAATTAAATACTATTTTGTTAAAAAAATTACGCGGTTTTCTTTTCTTTCTTGTAGACGTATTCCTTGATGTAGAAGTCGGTGAAGAGGAATAGAATGAAGATGTTGTGAGGGAGGAAGACGAAGGAGACCCACTTGGGGTACTCGCAGGAAGGCTCGAAGATCACGTGGCCGAAGTGCAGTATCAGCAGTAGGAATTGGAGCTGAGGAAAGAGACAACATTAATTATTGACTTAATGATCTCATATTAAGAAGCTTTCAATTTTATGCGTTATACCTAACCAAATAAGGTATTCTAATGTAGGTAGGTAGTCAGTAAAGCTTCAAATTAAAAACCTAAATCATCATACAATTTTTTACGTTCACAACTTGCAATTTTTGCATCTGATTTGTTAATTTTATTTGTCTTTTTTTATTTAATTTTATAGATTCATTTATAGATTAAATAAGTAGCATCGATTTCAGTAAACTTAACCAGCGACTGACTTACAGGTATCCAGAACCCGGTTTCAATTACCAACAACAACAGTGAATTTCTTTATTAATGAAGGCTCTATCATATTGGACCATTTAATAACCGAATCACCCGACTAGCGGGACCTAGCTCACAGTACCTACCCACATACTTATTTACACTTAAGTATTTAGTATTTGTTTATTGCAAAAATGTAACATTTAAGTAAGTACTATATTGTTATAGAGTAATTAGTAACTATTCAGTCTTAATTAATTTAGTTCTTTTTTAAGTGATTGTTAATTTTTTTAAGTTATATTCTTTTTTATCCCTGTAATGATCTCAAAAAAAGTTCCTACTTAATTATTAGTTTGTAAGTTAGCTGTTACTAGCATTTTTTCGCACACAGTGTTTATTTGTACTGTTTTTGAAAATAAATGTCTTATGTCTTAATTCAAACACACAGTTACTTACAATCTGCAACTGCGTGATGTATTTCTTCCACCAAGCCCGCACCCACTCCTTGCGTACGATGGACACCAGGTAGTAGGTGTACATCACGGTGTGTACCAATGAGTTGATGAAGCCCAGCATCACGCCGTGCCCACCTTTGGGATTACATAGTTGTGATTCATTAGTGAACTGGTAGATTTTAATATAAACGGGGAAGAAGCCGGTGTTAAATTAACGTCATTCAGTAGATCAAAAATAATAATTTAAAAAACTAAAGTTTTCACTATCGCAGCAGGTTCAAAAACAAAATGCCTATAAATTAGAAGCCTCTTGTCGGATTAATAAATATCTACGCAGCTAAATAGTTGCCAAGAATGCATTGCACGGTAATGCGTAAATAAATTATAATACCTACATGTACCTACTTATGAGATACAGAGTTACATCACATCCCATAATACTATGGCGCTTTAATAAATTCATACATAAGAGAACTCTAGAATGAGTTTACCACAAATAGGTAGTTTGTGAATATAATTAGGCATTCGCGTACATCGATGTTCCTCATTTATATTAATCATTAACAAAAATTTCGTTTAATATAGGTAGATATTTAAAGTAAGTAGTCTGTAAACAGACTACTTACTTTAAATATTAATACTACTTCTTACAATATAAATTGTAAGTAGATAATCATTCATTGAAATTCAAAACATTTAAATGACCTTATTGTTGGACAAACAGAATGCAATTTGTACAAATTATGAATGTGGTAGGTAAATCACCTGGTACATATTTGGTGCCAATGAATCCGAGTAGACACATGCCGAGGTGATGGTACACATGCAGGAATGATACGTGAGAGAACTTCTTACGCAGCACGAAGAATACCTGACGATGAAGAATAAGATTAATAACTAGACGGTCGAAAGATATTTATCTCAATTCAAACGTAGGTACAAATAAGGCTCAACCTGTCGAATGGCCGAGCAAATTCCGTACGGGAACTTTTCTTAAGACAAAAAAGTATCGTTCAAAAAAAGGGTACTTAATCGATATTCCAATAATGAATAAAAATGTGTGAAATTTGTGAAAAGGGCGAACTGGGCCAAGAACAAACCATTTATATCTACGCAGCTAGGTATAGATAGGTAACGTTGATTTTGCTAAAACTACTTTTAAGAATACTCTTAAAAAGTACCGTATCAAGTAAATCGACGAGTTTGATGACGTAGTAGAGCCACACCCGGCTGGTGACCACCTGCTCGATCTCCGTGTCGTCGTACACCATCTTCTGGCACCACACGCTGTAGTACCCCGGCAGGTACAGCCGAGTTAAACACTGGAAACATTCACAATCCTATTACATTGTCGAATATTTACTAATTATTTTTTATTATTAGTAAAAGTTAGTTAAAGTAGCTAGACTCTAGCATCAATAAAGGTCAATAACGTTTTATGATGTAAAAGCATTCCTTTGTTTTTGTATGTTTAATACAAATGTCTCCTTTAAATCAAAGTTAATGAAAACAGTTGAAAAAAATATATTGCTTGAAATAAAAGGTCGAAAAATAAATGCAAGGTCGACGGCAGATCTTTATAAAACATTTATTTTTATTAAGTCAACGATACCAGAAAATCTTTGGAGAGAAAAGTTTCTTTTCGATTCAATTCAATGCTGCATTGCGACACACATTTTTTAAACTTAATTTTAAGTAAATTCTGTTTTTAATATAAATAATTGTCAAAACTTAGGTAGGTCATACGCAGCCAATACAAGACCTATTTAATTTAAATTAATTAGGTAAAAATATTTAAATTGTACTTACAACATAACCCAAGCTACAGACTAAGTAAACAGCATTTAAAGGTGATAGCCTACGTACGAGTTTTTACGTATTGGAATTTTAGAGACACGAACCTGCATAGTCATGTAAGCAGAAAGGGCAATCTGCACGATGTTATACACTATGATGATGTTCTTAATCTCGTAGGGCTGTCGGTTGGCCATGAAAGCGGGGCCCCAGGACCGCACGAACCGGTGGTACAAGTACATGATGACTAGAACCGGCACCGGGTTCGATACCAGCACGAATTTGTTGGTCCGAGGGTCTGTGGAAGGTGGACAACTCAAGTATTTCATGACGAGGAATAAATCGAAGGTAAAATTACCTACATATGAATTTCAAAGATTATGGTTAGAGATGATGATGCGTATAAATGAGATAAACAAACATCGATATTAAGATAAGAAATTAATTTAACACGATCGATCAAGGCTTAAAATGGATAGCAGTTTTCATATGAAACGCTCTTATACCTAACTGAAGGGTTTCACCCTCATGATATTGAACATCCCATACTAATTTCGATCAGCTAATCAGGTATCTATCTATCTTGTTAGAATAGGAAAACACCTTTCGACCCATATGACTTGTACAAAGTTATTTTGGGCTCATGAGCTGATTACGGCTTTTGATTTTCATGACGGTAACATCAATGCAATATTTATAATCTGACCCCATCAGGTACGAAAGCATGAAATTATGAATCGATTGATATTTATATTCACAGTTGATATCATGTACGTTTATTTCTACCTTATACCTACATTGAAATGAAATGCAGGAATTTACACGCATGCAAGCATATAGGTACCTATACATAAGTGAGAAAGAACATTCAAAACTTTGACCCTAGCTAGTTATATACGTCTATTGTATTGTAGCAGACTATGTATTTGTGTAGTTGTGCACTCACTTATGAATAATTGAAATTTCGCTATAAATTCAAGGAAATTAAAACAATAGCCTACATCGAAAACGCAAGCACTTCATACATTTGGGTGCTCGAGTCGCGTATCATGATACAACTCGATGTAAACAGACTGAAGCAGGCTTTTCAGTGGATTTTAATGCTTCGGTCTTACTATTTCATTTACCTATTGCCTCTCTTGCTTGAGACACGTAAAACAATACCCCATCCCGTTCATCTTTAGTTGTAGAGCATACATTGTTGGACATAGGCCTCTAGTCTCTCTAGACATCTTATCTCAGAAGTGCCTTTCTTGCATCCGTGAACTTGCAGCATTCTCCAAGTTACTGTCCATCTTGTTGATGTACGTCTAACGCTGCGCTTCCACGATGTCCATGCCTCTTTAGCACCAACACCTAAACGTTCTGTGTTACGTAGGACTAGGAGTAAGAAAAGTAGGTACTCACCAGCCAGTTCGTCGTTGACATAGTGGTAGTAATTGGTGATGTTGTTAATTATAGTCCCCATCTTGGCACCAGATCCCGCTCCTGTGGAAATAGGGATAATGATTCATATCAAGAATTTTCGGCGTTAAGTCATTCTCAAAACAAGAGCAGGTTTTCTAGCTTGGATAGATAATAATAAACAAATAGAACGAAGACATCGATCGTAAAAGTAAGGATTTTCAAAGTTTTTTTTGTATAATTTCAAGAAAAACTATTCAAATTATAATCAAATAGTTGCAAATGACTTAAGTAGATCACGAAAATTTCAATGAAATTATGTACCTACCTATAGTTTTAAAATTCAAATACCTACTATCTATTCAAGTATTTGAAAATACAAATTAATTCTTTTTAAGTACCTATAAGTACTTAGTAAGTATTACAAGTTGATTCTTGTACCATTTCCATACAATGGCAAAAACGATGTTATAGGTCAATAAAATTTTGCAAAATAATATTACCTGCTAAATTTAGGAACTTAGTAGAAACCAACCTACAAGTATAACAAAGTGGTTACCTCTGCAATAATTTCTGATGTTCTCTTATAACTTAAATAAAATACAATATCTTTACGTTAGACTTAAGGGAATCTGGCTTTTTATCATCAGTCAACTATGGGAAGTCAGCATACGGCTAGTTAACTTCGCCTAAGTACTTAGGTTCCTTTGAATTCTGATTAATTCTGCGCATACTTAATTGAGTTTACTTGCGTACATTTTTATTTTACCGACCACCTACATACCGACGTTCTTTAAATCCAAATACATCAGGTGCTTTACTTATAGTACCTAACCTACATTATCTAAAATAATCTAAAAGAACCTATTATATCTTCAACTGTTTTAAATTATTACGTGAGAAGACGAGATGTAAATTATGCGACTAGTTAAAGCAGCTTCCCCTATGGAATTGATTATCGGCTTAGTTAAGCACAAATTCTTAGCATTGATATCTACTTATAAGTAACCATATTATTTTAATAAAGTTTTATTACTCATTTTGTAATTTATTTATTTAAGGATATCCACAGCTTAACCATAAGTAAGGTAACATAAAATAAAGTAGTAATATGTCTTCGCCAATCACGGATACCACAACTTATTTAACATGTGTGAACTCTATTTCTATTCTATGAAGGAATTAAATACAATACAATACAATACAAATATTCTTTATTGCACAAAAGATATAAGGTACAGACACAAATAAGAATATAAGAAGCAACAGGCGGCCTTATTGCTAGGTAGCAATATCTTCCAGGCAACCTTAGGGTAAGAAATAACGAGAAAGCTGTAATAATGGTAAATAAATTAAAGCGATAATAAAATAATTTGTTAAAAGAAAGAAACATTTCTTAAAAGAAAACTTGTAATTAAACAGGGTAGTGTGTTAAGCTATATATTAATTTACTTATAGATTAATCAGACAATATCTCACGCGAGATACTAATAATGGAAGGAAAAGTAGATTCGAAAAGTATAGGGGTTGTTTAGAAAGTCCGCCGATAAATCTATGGTTAGAAGAGAGGAGCTCGTGTAGAGGGAATTAAGATAAGAAATAAGATGAAAGATAGGCACAGCAGCTTTGATTCACGGAAGATGGTTTTGATTTTTTGATCCACCGTTTTGGTCAGATTTTTCACTATCTACACCACATCTACCTACACCAATCTACCTCTACACACGAATGCACTAGATTAAAATGAAAACCCGCGAAGGTTGTCATGTTGTCACTTTCAAAACGTTAATAAGTTCAATAAAACCTTCTTTTTGTAAAAAGTAGGCCACATAATTAGGTATTTTTAATGCTGCCCCTAGGCCAAAGACCATATAATCACAACTGCAAGTTACAGCAGCTTTCATACATCTGTGATAATCATTACGTTTTAGCCTAGGCTAGGTATATTACGAAAAACATTTTATTAAAACTTTTATAACTGTCTCTCGTAGGTACCTATCGTTTTAATCTGTAATTACAACAAATAAACAGTAGGTACCATTATCTCGCGAAATCTTACGAACTTTGCCCTTCCTTTAAGGCTATTGCACTACAGGTAGGTACTATGTAGGTACAGCACAATAGGTACTTACTAAAACGTTTAAAAAGGTGTTTCAACAGTCTTAGATCTGAAGCAAACTGACATCTAGGTACTTTCTTTCAAAAATATTTAAAGTTTTTAAAATTAGCAAAAACTTACAAGATTTTCCGAGTGTCCGTTGTTGCAGCTTCGCAGA
The DNA here is from genome assembly GCA_947563765.1 of Anarsia innoxiella. NCBI lineage: Eukaryota > Metazoa > Arthropoda > Insecta > Lepidoptera > Gelechiidae > Anarsia > Anarsia innoxiella. The sequence goes on along the minus strand of OX387410.1, from coordinate 3,296,047 downwards.
TCCAGATGTTGCAGTTGTAAGACAGACAGTGTAGTCCTCGGCCGAAGTAGTGGCCGTAGTGGGTCCCACACGGTCCTGGCCAGCGAACGTGCTGCGCCCTCGACAGTCACCGCAAGATTAACTGACTATAACCACCGCAGCCGCTAGTCGTGAATGAAATTAATAAAGCGATTTCATTATGACTGTCATTTGTCCTCTTGCTTGTAACAGTTGTAACTATTACCTTAAATACTTATATACCACGTTCCGGCGGTTTACGTTGAAGACGAACTTCAGACTATCGAAATAGAGGTCGTGGTATTCTCAACAATTTTTAAACAAAAAAAAATGTAATGTATTTGAATTTGATACGAAGTAACTAGAACTTTTTTATTGACTTAGCTAAATTGTAAGTAATATACAAGGTAGTTAGCCGCCAGAATCTATAGGTACCTACTTACTAACTTATAGCATAAAGATACTTTACCATATTTTTGGTAGATAGGTACTTTGTTAATTTTAACAAGGAACCTTGAAATGCCTTTTATAAAGTTTTATCAAGTTGATTACGGACTATGATATAACATTCACGGTAGAGACGCTTTGCCTCAGATCAAAAAATTGATTTCTTTGGTTGATTTCTCTGCGCCCTTTGTTACCTAGAAAAAGAAAATCATGTTTCTTTAATGCGGAAGTAGAGAACCATCCAGAACCTCGCTTTTCTGAAAGTTACACCGTTTCCAAAATCCTAATTCCTAATTAACAAAAGTAAACGTATTCTAGTATATTTCCTTTTCCTCGGGCGTCCTCAATAAAGCATTAAAAGAAGGCTGCATCAACCGATGTCACCATTCACCACGAATTTAACCGCGGAATACCGCAACACCTTAGTTAATGCCTATTATTATCAGGTTCCATGATGAACTGCAAAATGGCAGGGGAAGGAAATCTTCGAGTGTCTGTCGTTTTGAGCTCCTTAAAAGTTGGGATATTTCTAGATTTCTTCCTAATGAACCTATCATGGTGACCTATCATGAAATTTCAAAGTGTACGCATTTGCGAAAACCATGCCAAAATCGCAGTTCGCGTCTTTTATTTCAAAACGCTTTGTTTTAGAAACACGGCGGGAGATAGAGCGATAAAATTATAAGTTATTGATTTTACTTATACCTAGTCAATAGAATGGTACCTACCTACTTACTTATTGAAATTATCTATATTCTTCAAGTATGTACAATTAATATTTTAATTTAGTAAGTCCCGGAATACATTTCCTTTGTGCATTCTCATCGTGATGTATTCAATGGACTTCCACAAGTCAGTGAACGCAGTAAGGGTAACGGAATGAAGGCACCTAATTAACTACATTAATTATAAACTAGAGTATTCAACGTACAATGGTTATCTACATATTTATTTATGCGTCGACTTGACACCCTAAATACGATTTCGGGTTTGTTTCCCTATGTTATTGGGAACGCGCATGTTTCTGAATTTTTAGGAGATAGAAGTAAGAGCAGAATTTAAAGGTTTATGTATGTACCTACTTTAGGTTTATGCCACAGTCATTAGGAAATAAAATAATACCTATACTTATAAGACAATGTTTTTTATTAAATCTGGATCACCCCAAAACAATTAGCACAGGATTGGCGCAAACGCAAAAAACAATCAAATTTTCTAAGTAGTTTTTTTCCACTCTAAAACAACAAAACATGGAAATATTTTTAGATTGACATATTGTTGTTTCTCCTAAATGAAATATTTTTGTATTTTAAGTAGATAAATAAGATAATTGTAAAGAAACCACACCTTCTTATACTTTGAACAATACGGGAAGGTATTCAACAACGCATGGAACCTATTACGTTAGCCGCCCCTCGCCGTTACTAGCATAATAGTACACGTACATATAACATACTAATTATATGCAGGTATTTTCCAAAACACGAGTTTGCTAGGGGATTGATTTATATGAAAACAATGACGTCGATAAGCGTTCAGTTGAAAAAAAAACGTGGTAAACAATATGAGAAAATCTTACCTGACGTTAAATAGAGAGGTATTACGTTAAACAGCGTTACATGCACTCACACATTCGGTGTATTAGGTAAGTACTATTTACGATTTCTAAGATTAGGTAGAGAAACCTAGGATGTTCCCAAAAGCAAAAAACAAATATGTTGCAGGAGAATCACTTAGCGATCGTGTAAAGTTAATAATGTAAGTAAAAAAACCATAACATTAATTAAAAAGTAAACTGCTCTTGATTTATGACTTTACAGAATAAGAAATCAAATAAATAAGAAAAAAAAGATAAGCAAGAAACCGAAGGTGATATGACTTGGTTTAGGTAAAATGCTACGAATCAAAAAATGAATAAATTTTAATATTCCAATAAGAAAATCCTTTGAGTAGGTAAATCAATTTATCAAGGTCTATTGGAAACTGCAGTGACCTATAAAATAGGGGCCAATAGGCAATAATTTAAAATTACTTATACATATAAAATATTATGTACACAAAAATATGAATTTATAATCTACTTATCTACTATTTATTATTTTATTTATGAGTAGGTAGCAAGATTTTAAAGATTTTATTTGGTCCAGATTGGGTCTAGGCTGTGGGTCTTGGTCACAGTGTAGATCAAAGCAAAGGTCAAGGACATCAAAAACAGAGTCTTGCTCAAAGATATTATTAAGAACTTGTTTTTAACTTGGTCTAGCCAAACACGTCTAGCTAGAGTATGGTCTAGAGAGTAATGAATGATAATAAGAATTTGCATTGCTAGAGAGAAACCTTAGGGATAGACAAGATACGGATGTATAGATTTTTTGTCATTTATTGACAATGTAAGTCACTCACTTGGCGCTTGAAAGCTTAGGTAAATCTCAGAACAATAACTAGTTATTGTTCCGAGGCTTAAATATTGTATTATTGTTTGTTTATTTGGATAGTTTGTCGTATATAATGAGTTATTAAGAAAATGGTGATAAAACCCGAAATAGTTAATTAATAATGGGAAATGAGAGTCTTGTGCAAAATTCCATATCTTTCTAAATCATTGATACGATTTAATTTTTGTATTTCAAAGCGGGGTGCTGTAACACTATCGTTTAAGGCTTATGGTACGACGGAAGATCCAAGTCAGTCTCCTTTTGTGATACTACATGAGTTTTTGGGATCAAAGAAGCAATGGGAAAGTGCTTGCAGGACATTGTTTAACTTGTCGAAACGACCAGTGATTGCCGTGGACCTTCGCAACCACGGGCTCAGCCCGCACACGCCAACTCATAAATACTTGGAGCTGGCGGAGGACGTCGTGTATTTACTCAACAGGATAGATATTTCCAAAGCTATTTTCATAGGGCACAGCATGGGAGGGAAAGTCGCAATGTGCATCGCACTTACAGAGGTAAGATTAATTTTTGATTTCGGATTTTTTTCAACTTTCAATCGAAAAGGTTATCATAACATGTTTTTACCAATAAAGAAGACGTAAATATGTTTTAGTTAGGCTCCCACGTTTTGCATATTTCTAACCTCTGTCAACATTTTTATTACAGCCCAGTAAAACGGACAAACTAATAATTGTAGACGTATCACCCCTATCATGCAGCAAACATCTCGAAAGTATGTACGGTAAAATTTTAGAAGCAATGAAGACCTATGATTTCAAGAAGCATGATAAAAGAACTTTAGACATAGCACAGAAATCTGTTAAGAAAATAATGAGAACTGTCATACACGATGAATATACAGTAAAAATGGTTATGTATAATGTAATTCATAAAAAGAACGGCATGATAGGTTGGGCTTGTAACTTAGATGTCCTGAACAAATACTTCAAAGATGTGATTTCATTTCCGAGTCAACTAAAAGAGAAGCAATTCCAGGGGCCTACATTGTTTGTAGCTGGCGAAAAGTCTCCTTTGATTCAGTAAGTACCTACCCTACGTACCTGCGTGTTAAAGGCATTAATTAGGTCGAATTCACGCATCTGGTCGCGAATTCATACGCATTTAAGTATCGTCATATTTTAGGAAAAAATACTCTTCTATGCAAGCTACAATATTGTAAAAATTAAAAACTGTTTAGTGGTTTTGTGTGAAAGATTAACAAACATCCTCAAATCCATCCATTCGTCTGCACAAACTTTTACGTTTATTATAATAGTAGGATGTACTTACCTACGTAAATAAAAGATTAAATATTCAAATATCTACACAATCAACAAAACACCTTGTAACAATTGTAACGAATACGGTACCAAAAAAGTAAAATAAATATATAAGGCGATTTCCAGGCCGGACGACAAAGCTTTGATCAAGTCAATGTTCCCGGAATCGGAAGTGGCGTTCATAAGCCAAGCTGGACATTACCCACATCTAGATGACCCTAAAGCCTTCTACGAAAAAGTCTTAGGATTTATCAAGACCGAGTAACAATAAATAAAATACTCGCAAATCTTGAAGTTTCAACCTAGGCGAAAGCTTACATAACAAGTTACTGCTTACACACCTTGAATACTAGATAGATATAATAAGTAGGTAACCGCGTTCTACATCTCTTCAATCAACAGCATGCACAACGTAGGGAGAGCAGCATTGAAGCCGAAACCCGAAAGAATGAGCCTGTATGTAGTAAAATAATACGAGTACAGTCCGATATGACTCTAAAAAGAAACTCCCAAAAACCCAACCCACGATGTTTCAATATTGAAACTATTTACGTTTCCGCGTATTTTTTTAAATATTCCTCGTGTCAACTACGGTATATGTTATGACTTGGATGACTGAATGTCATCTTTATACTGTGTTGCGATAATTTTGCGATAATTTATGTATTTTATTGACTTTTTAACAAGTATCCGTCTCATACCATGTTATGAGTTATTTGTTTAGCAAAAACATAAAGTGGTCCTTTAAATTTCTGAAACAACATGTTGTTAACACTCGCACACGGGCCACGGTTGAGTTAGCGCACAAAATCTACGGAAGTATGGGCCCCGTGCCTCCAGTATTTGTACTTCATGGCCTTCTGGGGTCCAAAAAGAACTGGAATAGCATGTCAAGTAAGATCCAGGAAAGTACTAAACGAGCGGTGATAGCTGTGGATGCGAGAAATCACGGGGAAAGTCCTCATGCACCGACACATGAATACTTAGATTTAGCAGCAGATGTGCTTCGTCTCATGGGCACTCTGTCCGTCAAAGAGGCGACGGTTATAGGACATAGCATGGGCGGCAGGACGGCCATGACCCTGGCTCTAACTGAGGTGTGTACGGTTTACGTTTCTCATCAAATTAATTAAATAAACTCCTAGTACGTGTCATAGTAATAAAGCATTTACGTATAGGGGAAGTTACGATTACGAATAAGTATACTTTTTTGTCAATTGCTTACTTACCTACCTACATGCAAACAACAGCTCCTAAAGTAATGTATAAATATTTTGAATGCTCGTCCAAATCTATAAATTTTATAATGTTAAGCTACGTACGAACAGTCAATTAATACCTACCTACCCATTTGATCAGTTCAAACAAAAGTTAATTCTTTCTTAATTTCAGCCTGCGAGAGTATCAAGTTTAGTGATTGTTGATATATCGCCGATATCATTTCCAAGTGCAAGTTCTGATTCTTTTCCAAAGATAATGACTCTTATGAAATCCATGACTTTTGAAGGAAATGACTTAAATAAGGCTAAAGCCGAAGCTAGGAAGAAATTGCATGCGTCTAAGGACATCGGACATAAGTCATTCGCAGAGTTTCTACTTCGGAGTTTGGGAGAAAAGGACGGTAAAGTGGGTTGGATATATAATGTGGATGTTTTAAAGGACAATTTTCGGAATATTGCAAGATTCCCAACCGAATTGGCTGGGAAGGTTTATCCAGGGCCAACCTTGTTCGTAGGCGGTGGTCAATCAGATTTTTTGCCGTAAGTTGTTACTATACTTAGCTGTGATTGAAGGGGGAAAGATAACCTACTTACATAGGAATTTTAACAAATATTAATTAATTTTATTTAAGGGAGTCCGACCTACCGCGCATTAAGCAATACTTTCCACTGGCTATACTTCACGTCATACCAGAAGTTGGACACAATGTACACGCTGAAGCTCCCAAAGCATTTCACGATATTGTCAGCAAATTCATTAAAGAATACACAATAAAGTAAAATCAAGTCGTTGATTTTTTTTAATTTAGACAATTATAAATTTGTCCCTTAGTAGCAGCCATTAGTCGACAAATACGATCGTACCTACTTAGTAAATAATACTATGATGATTGTCGCGACGTTCAAGTCGCGAACTGTGAATATGTATGAATCTGAATTGGCAACACTGGTCCAGTGACAATAAGTTTGTAAACGTCAAACATAAAGAAAGTTTAGTTCTTTGTCCGTTGTAAGTTTGGATTGAGTCTGAGTGAAAGTTAAATAATATAAATAGAAGTGCAGTGAGATGTGAAAAGGGGTGGACAGAGAGGAAAGAAACGAGAATGAAAGCTAAGTATATAACAATAGTCATCTATCATTGAGTAATTTATGTTATGGCTGAGGCTTATCTTATTCTTCTCCAAAGACATATCTAAATCTGTGTTCCTTTCCATATTATCAAATATCTGTAGTATAAGTACTGATGTTAATGTTATAAATGAGTCAACAAAGGTTTGGGGAAGAATGGAATAAGACTAGCTACCTAGAGTATATTTGCCAGACATACAGCTGAAAGTACGATAGAGGCCTAATAGAAAGACAATGAAAAGTGTGATACAAGCCCGATAGAAGGGCAAGAAGAAATGAGATTCTAGTGCTTAAGATAGGGGCATAGAATCTAGAGTATGCTTACCAGCCTGCAGGTGGAAGCATGGTAGAGGCCTAAATAGAAGGGTACCTAGTGAAAAGTGTGATACAAGCCTAATAGAAGGGCAATAAGAAGTGAGATGATGAATGCTTAAGATATGGGCATAGAAATTCTGATGATTAAGATAGAGGCATAGAATCTAGAATATACTTGCCAGCCTGCGGGTGGAAGTATGGTAGAGGCCTGATAGACGGGATCCCGGTTATTAATAAGAGAAAGAAGTGACGTTTGAATTACAGAAAGAGAATCTAAATATGATGATGATCAAGGTTGTATTGCTATAAAGAAAGAGATGATGATAGATGTAGTATCTATATTATTAGTGTCTTAGTGAAACTTAACAGTCGAGTTTCATAGAACGTTTATTTGTACAGGTGGTGAAACTGGTATATGGAATCTATGGATATTTGAAGGACAATGATGAGAATACTTCTCCAGTAATATTCAAGGTATTTATTCCAATTTATTATCCTAGCCTTCGCTGTGCCCAGTGTGAGTGGTTCAATTTGATAAATATAAATAAGATTAATAACAATTATATTGGGCATTGCGACATGGTGGAGGTGCTGGGATAATGATTTGGAGTAGAACCTTTCAAATTACAATGTACTTACCCAAACCATTCATTTGGATAGAACAAAGTACAATTATTTTAGATAGGCAGATTACAGACAAATTTAATTTAGTTTGTAGTTGTTATGATTCAAAGTGAGTGAAATGTCTCTTTAGCTAAATGGCGATGATGTTAATTACATGTGTGTATTTGACAATTCAATTGAGGAACTTTAGTTATTTAGTTGAAATTCAAGCAAGATATCATTGTTAAAAAGGGGGTTTGGGAGATAATAATCATAACAATTTATTTTTGTGAGCAATAATTCTAGTAGACAATTATATAGATGTCTCCTGGCTGGCATGAAGCTAGTAGATATATTGATTAGCCGAGCTACCCTTATTTAGAAAGTACCTGTTGAAAAGTGAGTTTGTTTAGATAAAGTGTAATAGTATAAAGTGAACTGATAACAGATTGTGATTTAGCATTACACCAATCATGGAGTAGGTAAGTGAAATATTACTTGAAGATATTATTCTGTTTTACCAGCAAGAGTTACTTTGTAAACTATTTAAACCAAGATCAGGTGCTATATATTTCAGACACTTAGCTTTATAAATGTAGGTAGGTACCCACTTACATAATTATTAACAAAATTATTATTGAATAGATACCTACTGATGTTAATCTAGCACAAAATAGGTATCTACTTATTTAAGTACCTAATATCACAAAATGTTTTATCTGGGATGAAAAATAATATAATTCCTTAGGTATGACCTGTTTAAGGAAATACCTACAATTTTAAATTTAACTTTAAAAAAGCCTTATCCATGCACGAGATGGTCATAGATTAATTTATGTTGATAAATGTTGAAACAAGTACTCTGTTTTGTACATATATTGGATTACTGACTGGTTAAAGAAGTAGTATCTCTCATTAGTCGAAATAGTTTGAATTCATTTATGCTGGATTTTGACCTGTCAAATTGGTTAATTGAATTAATTAAAATTTTATGCCAAGAAACTTCCTAGAAATCATTGAATTACCTGTTTAATAATAACAATAATCTTTATTTACACTCCAAAGGTTTTACATAAGTACCTAGTTATTTGATTGTAATCTACTAGTAAGCTTTGAATGCTTGTGTCAGGAGAAATCAGCCCCGTTATTAAAATGTTTTAATACATGAGTACCTATATTAAAATTAAATACTAATTTAATTATAAAGCAATAAAAATTTTAAAACAAAAAACAACATTAGTGTTTAGGAACTTAAAATAAAGAGTCTGTAACAAAATTAAAATTCAAATTCTAACAAAAACTGAAGCTTTAAGACAAGTTAAAATCTGCTAACTAAAGTAAAAACAGGATGTAGGTAAATATTAGGGTACTAAAAAACAAAGTTTGATGGTAATCTAAGATATTTTCAATCTCTTCATAATTTAGAGTTGTAAGCCAAGATTTTACTTACATTATTTTTACATTTTTAGGGTAAGTATATTTCTATTTTCTATTTAAACTATTGTATAAATGCTCAGACTGCTTGATTAGTTGACTCCTTGGAAATGAGGTTCTAGTATGAGTATAATCGAATTTACCTACTTACATTGTAGAACCTACGTTCAGATAGTTTAAATAGGTACTAAATTATTTAGAAAACGAAACTCGATACCTATAAAACACTATAATTTCTGTACTTAAACAAAATAAAAGTTTCATCTCATTTCAAACAAAAGTTAAACTTATAATAAAAGAGAAATAAATTATTATAATTTAAACAAGTGACATATGAAAACCAGTGATAAAAATTTAATTATTATTCTAATAAAGTTACTTTGAGTTAATAAGAAATTTTAAATTTTATTGAAATATTATCTACGGTTTAGTGAAATAGTTTCTTACTTTCAATGAACATATTCAATTCCTAAGCTAGATTAGGTACTATTACAAAGAATAGGTACAGAATTTCAGAAAATTGGATGAAAATTAATTAAAATTATTACATTTAGACGTTCAACAAATAAACAGTCAAGTGCACGGTTAATCTAGTTTAAGAATAATTCTGCTCTGACATAGAGATTAATAAATTCATCTAAGTAAAAAAGGGCTTGATATGAATTAAAGAAAATCTTGTAGGTAAGTAAACCATTTGCCTTTGGACACTTTGAAAGATTGAACTTTGAATTCAAAATTGATACGAATGCAGACAGAGAGATATCTGCCATCTCGACAGTAGAATTTGAAGCAGAAGTGTTACTCTGTGATATAAATTTAAAATAGAAAACAAACAAGATTGGAAAACCATTGGAGGGAAAATTGCCCAGACTCATAATATGACCTCTATTTGATGGAAATGTACCTAGGTACCTACTACAAATAGCACCCTTTCCGGGACCAATTCTGTGCAATTGTTTATAACAGATTATCAATATCAAACGTTGAAAAATTGCTTTATTTAAAACTAGGTAGCTCTAAGATTCAGTAAAACAGATAAGGGTTAAACCTAGTATCGTTAACCAGTATACAAAAAACTATTTGAAATTGACGTTTCATCCGAATTCGTTCTCCATAGAAATATTTTTCCGAGCAAAATAGTCTAACAATGAGTGACGATTATGGCAGATAGCCCCAAATCAAATGACTTTTATTTGTAGTTAAGTAAGTAAATATTTATTTCCAGTCCAATAAAATATACAAAAACAAAACAAAATTAAAATACAAAATAACAGAATTAAACGTAAAACAAAATTAAAATTAATATAAAACTTAACTTTTAAGACTTAGGACAAAAAATAAACCAGAGAGACAAGAATGAAAAAGAAGATAGTTGTGCACTGGAAAATGGTCTTCAATCAGCATAGTGTCATGTTAGTGGAACCATAGAAGGGAAAAAGAATAATAGGAGATAAATATGAGTAAAATAGTAAAATAATTTTTGAGTTTGATAAGTGGAAAATTCATCAAAATTTGGTATTTCGCGTATAATATTAAGCTTAAATGTATGATGACTATTCTAGTGATAATAGAAATGATTATAAGATATAGGTAGATGGTTAAAGGCCAGTTTGAAACTATTTTGAGGCCTTTGTGTACTAAAAGGTTGGAAATTAAAAATGGTGACAAGTTGTAAGATTAGTGACTGAGTTAGTAAATTCGGTGGCAACGTATTCATCAGGGGCCAAATTAGTAAGATAAAAACTCTTTATTTGATGCGCACTAATAAATACCTATAAAATTTGATGCCTTTGTGAACAAGATGAATCAGTATATTTAAGGTAGGTAACTAATTTTCAGTGTTTGGCTAAGTTATAAAATTAGAAGCTTGATCTTGTGCCCAAATAAATTTCGGCTGCACAGTTTATTAATTATCCGGGCGACTTAGGTCATCAACAACGGTAGAAAATGTGGAGAGTGATAATAAATCTATTCGTGACAAGTGTGCAAATGCTTTAAATGAATATAGATCATCATTACATGACGTTATGCCCAAGACTTAGAGCTGCACCCCTACAAAATCAATTGTTAAAAGAATTAAGCTCCAAGACGCCAGTCCGAGGGTTAGCCCTACTGTTCATGAAATTTTCTCAGGTAAATTGATCTTAAAATTGGCTTTAAAGCAGTTCAGATTTGATACCCATGGACCTTTTCCTATGAAGATATCTTAAATTTAAAGTACCTATACGCTAATAAACCCACTTCACTGGCTTGTAAGAAAATATCCATCTCGAAATGGCAGCCATATCTGAGTCCGCCTGCCGAGCCATCATAGTGTAGGTAAATTTAGTGTTCGATGGAATGAGTGTTGAGAAAGTGAGTGTCTACATTTAAGAAATAAATTCCCAAAAAACGTATTTTAAAAATTGGTAAACAGCTTTTCTATATAGGGCTTACCTTCTCTTTATTTAATCTTCTAAGTACAAAATTTCTTTGAGACACCCTGTACTTGCCAGAAATAAGAAGCAAGGGACCACCTGATTCATTACTTACTACCTACAGCATTGTGCTAAGCGAAATAATAAACCAAAGAATAGTGTTTGATGCCTCATCTAAGATAAAAGGTAATAAAAGCTTAAATTAATGTTTCTACCGTAGACTAATGATTGTTAGAGGACTTGACAGGTCTTTTTCTTAATTTCCGTTGCCGTTAAATTGTATAATTGAAGCCTAATAAACAATAATATGTGCTGATGCTGGAAAAGTCTTTCTTCAAATAACTAGGATTACTTAAAGAGAGATATCACTAGATATTTGTTTGCATTTTTAATTTGTAGATAGCAACGAAGATAAGTACTTTATTTCATGTTAGGTTAGTACGGTATACTATTTGGGACCGTATCAAATCTAAAATTAACGCGACTATAAATTACCATTTGAAAAAATATTCAAACAGAAAATGAAGATAAGTAAGTACACAAATTAGCCAACGACATTTATGTGGACAATTCTAGTAACTGGTACAAGTATTAGAGAAGAATGAATGAAACTGTATAAAACTGCCAAAACAATCTTTCGAAAGTTATCGATGAACCTGAGAGAATGGTAAGTACTCAAACTGCCGAAGTTTAATGATATCATGCCAGATAAAGCGACAATAATAACGTTAAAGTATTAAGACTGAATTGGGATATAGAGGAGGACACTTTACAACTAAATTTCAGAAATAATAACTGTAAGTCAAATACAGAGAGATACATTTGAAAGCGAGGAGCCACACGTACCTATATGTGGTCTATGTGCAATATTTCATGTTCTACTAGCAAAACTATTCTTTAAGAGTTATTTATTGCCAAAGAAATTCAGCCAGGATAAACCTCTATCAGAAGAATTTATAGATAAATGGAGAGCAATAGGCTATTTGACAGTGTTAAAAAACAGTGATAATTAATAATAAATTAATAATAATCAGTATATAATATAAGTTTAAAAATGGTAGTTCACTGTCGAAAATTGAAAATAATTATTAATTTATGTATAAATCCATAAATAAAAACGCATAATATTTTCGAACGTTTGTCACGTGACACAAAACGATCCTGATTGATCTGTAAACTTGCTTACGTCACTGGCCTGTAAACTTGTTAACCAAATTTATGTGAGTGACAGTATCAAGCTAGTTAGTTGCAGGCAAGTGACGTCTCCGACGCCATATTGTCATATTAGTATTTTTGCACGCTAATTAAATATTGAAGTTTAAATTTAATATTTTTCAGCAAATATGTACCAGAATTAAAAAATATAACTTTTACTGGGTTCTTTAAACTATACTGAATAATATAAAATTGATTAAAAAACCGGTCAAATAGTCTAATAGTGAAAATTTAAATAATAGTGCACATTTAATAGTTCGACGACCCTTTTTTCAAAGTAATTTCAAAGTAGGTAATGAATCAAGAACAATGTGACGTTCACTGTTTGCAGATGCTTCATAGAAAGCATATTATTATTATTATTATTATTGGTACGCTAACTAACAGCAAATAAATACCTATGACAAACACTAACTTAAAAAAAAAAATTGTGACTATTGGCTATATTACACTTGGCTTCAAAAAAATCGCACCTTTTAAGAAATCTATTTTAAATATCTTTCAATCATATTTGTATTATGAAATATTGGTAATGTTCGGTATCATTTGAAAGGTAAGGAAACAGAGAATGCAAAAACAATAATTCATTCAATGTTTTTTATTGGAACTGAGAAAAATTTACAAAACAAGAAAAATCCTTAAAAAACCCTAATAAAATCTGATAATTTTTTCAAAACAAAGTTGCTTAAAACTAACCTAAAACCTAGTGTTACCCCCCCCTAGCCCTAATGACGTCTTCCATGCGCTCCCTCATGGATCGCACCAACTTTAGGACCTCTTCTTGAGGGATTCTGTCCCATTCCTCAATAACGGCGTCTTGGAGCTCCTGAAGAGTCGCGGGAGCGGGATCACGGGATCTAACCTTGCGTTTCAGCTGGTCCCAGAGGTGCTCTATCGGGTTCAGATCTGGACTTCTCGCTGGCCACTGCATGACAGGGATCCCAACCTCTTGAAGGTAGCCCTGCACAATTCCAGCAGTGTGCGCGCGAGCGTTATCGTGCATTAATGTCAACCCGTCGCCAATAAATCCAGCATAGGGGACCACATGTTCTTCCAGGATCTCTGTGATGTACCGGTGAGCAGTCATCGACCCTTGCCCGCGAGCTCCGCCGGTCCGAGAGACGCAAGAAAGTTCAGTTTTGCCGTCGGCAGATATGCCGCCCCAGAACATGCAGGAACCGCCCCCGTATTCTACCGTCTCTTGGATGCAGGCTTGGGCAAAACGTTCCCATTGTCTTCTGTATACTCTTTTGCGTCTATCGTTGCAGAAAAGGCACACTCTCGTTTCGTCAGAGAAGAGAACAGCTCTCCATTGGTCCAGGTTCCAATTGATGTGGGCGCGAGCAAATTGCAGGCGTGCTCGCCGATGCGCTGCGGTTAATTTTGGACCCGTGGCAGGTCTTCTAGCCACAATATTTCTCTCCTTTAGTCTTCTTCTAACTGTAGAGACACTCACGGCCCTTCTACGAACTGCTTAAAGCTGCTGTTGCAACTCAACAGCATTAGAGAACCAATTTCTCAAAGACTTCGATACGACGAATCGGTCATCTCTCGCAGAAGTGCAGCGATTTCTACCAGACCCACGCCTTCGGACAAAGCCACCGATCTGCAGGAACCGCTGGTACACTCTTCGAACAGAAAAGCGACATCAAATGCAATTGCCGAGCAACATCACACTGACGTAGTCCTGATTGCAGTAGTGCGATAACTTGGGCGGCTTCAGCAGCAGTAGTGTCCATCTTCAAGGACGTTTTTCTGATGAAAGATATTCTTCTGTGTCTTCTTCGACTGTTGCTAGCAAATTTATCCCCCAATAAGCTGTATCGACCCCTTTATACCCCAAAAACAAAACAATACAAACAAAATTTGAAGAGGAGAATCAGTTCCATTGTCATTCACAGTGACTTAAAGTGTTTAAGCTTTTTCTTTAATCAAATGAAATGGATATTTTTTTAAAGAGTTTTTATAGGGCTCTCAAATGATACCAATATTGCTACGAATAACTGCTTGTCTTAAGGATTAACAGTGCATAAAGCCTATTTTTACGGACGTGCGATTTTTTTGAAGCCGAGTGTATATTATGTCTGCCAATTACAAGCATACACAACATTATCATAAACTATTATAATAACTGTGTTAATAATAAAAGTTTTTCAAACATAAAATACTATAACTACAAACATAAATGAGATCAATATGCTAATAAATTATCTGGAGTTTGTTTAGAATTTGAAGCATATGCCACAGTAGTGCCGTTACTTATTTTCAAAGACAGATAGCTATCCGAGATCAGCAGTGTTTGGCTGTTACGTGGTTGACACTTCTGATTTATCCTGCAGAAGAATTCCATAGATTTCTGACAGCGGTAGTTTTATAGAAACGCAAAAATTCTAATTTAGATAGGTAACTATTTCTATCTCCAACAAAGCAAAACCGTAAATTCAGAGAATATTAGGAATGACCGTAATAGATGAAGACTTATTGATTACACAGTATAATGTTTACAATTGAATATTGAAATTCTTTCTAGAAGGACAGTCAAGTCGTTTGGTGAGAATTCAATAAACTGTTACCTCCATTGCTTAATAAAAGAGAAGAGGAAATCAAGAAATTAATTGAGTTAATTCTAGCGGATTTTGCTACTAGGAAAAATACAACAAAACATTACAAATGAAGACACAGTGAAGTAGATAAATGAACTACTCAAGTACGACACACACAATACACACAGTAGGTACTACTTCATTACACAAGTAAAAAATCTTTGGCCATCTGCACCACAAAGGTTAGACACGCTGCTCGCTGGGGAGGGTCTACCGAAAGATGACACAAATAAATAGGTACAGATAAAAAGTTACAGGTTACAGGACTTTATTGATAAAGGCGAAAATACAACAGCAAATAGATATGAAAAATGTGTCTTAGAAGAAATTAGATAAATTTAGTCGTAAACTTTCCCTTAAGAATTTAAGGAAGAAGATACTGGTACTTACCTCAAGAAATATCTGACTTTTAAGACTAAGATGATATTGTTAGACGATAAAGTAGATTCCTAAATACAAAATTGGCCATATGACAAAAAACAGGTATCCAATCTAAGTACCAAAGGAGTGTGAGTTTACATTAAAGTTAATTGAGAAAGTCCACGCTGTGAATTACTAAGCATCATCCGTCAAAATGTGGACCCCACAAGGCAAACGTCAATACAGTATGGTAGTAGTCAAGAATAGTAGGTACTTAAGAGATGGTTTTACTTGTTCTCATGTTTAGTAGTAAGAGTTATTAAATAATTAATTGCTGAAGAACGACTATTAGGACTACGAAGGATGATCACAACTACAAGGCTTCACACAGTAGTGTTAGCACCTTGGTTTGGTAAATTCTATGAAACATTGAGTAGTCTAGCAAAACTGCATGAAAAGAACCTTAGAAAAACATTTAATTTCAGAAACGTAATTATTCACCGTATTAAAGAAGATTAGAAGCTCTATTAACATAAGACCTTTAACGGACGTAGATACCGAGATCAGAGATTTAAGACGAGCAGATTTCCTAGGCAAAGGCAGAACAACAATGTTAGACACAGAAAACAAAGAAAGGGCAGAAATACTGCACGGTACCAGAATTAAGCGTGACCTTATTGAGACAAGGGAATTTCAAATAACTTGCGATTTAGAAGAATTTTAAAAATGTTTTGTAGAGAAATCTAACTAGCCTAAGCGAAAGATACTCATAATGTCAAACAACCCATATTACCTCAGAAATTACACCCACAGTAGAACAAACTATTCAATTAATAGGAGATACCATGAACAGAGAAACTTCCTAAGAAGGAGAAATAGTTTTACTACCCAAAGAAGCAGATAATTAATATAGAATCCCTAAAGTAAGAATCAGTGAAGAGGAATCCATAAAATCAGTAGATAATGTTACTGGAAATAGTGTCTAAAATTTAAACGATAGAATTATCCGAACAAAAACTAATTACGTAGTGAAAAATACTAAACAGTATTTTATATAAATGATGAAGACATTGATGAGTACGACAAAGAGTGTTCAAATTCAAAATAAAGAAATTTATTATTAATGACGTTATTGAAGAAAATAAGGCAGAGGCCAGAAATCTAATGAAACAAATCTAGCCGCGCCGGGAGTGTCGCGACGTTCAAGTCGCGAACTGTGAATATGTATGAATCTGAATTGGCAACACTGGTCCAGTGACAATAAGTTTGTAAACGTCAAACATAAAGAAAGTTTAGTTCTTTGTCCGTTGTAAGTTTGGATTGAGTCTGAGTGAAAGTTAAATAATATAAATAGAAGTGCAGTGAGATGTGAAAAGGGGTGGACAGAGAGGAAAGAAACGAGAATGAAAGCTAAGTATATAACAATAGTCATCTATCATTGAGTAATTTATGTTATGGCTGAGGCTTATCTTATTCTTCTCCAAAGACATATCTAAATCTGTGTTCCTTTCCATATTATCAAATATCTGTAGTATAAGTACTGATGTTAATGTTATAAATGAGTCAACAAAGGTTTGGGGAAGAATGGAATAAGACTAGCTACCTAGAGTATATTTGCCAGACATACAGCTGAAAGTACGATAGAGGCCTAATAGAAAGACAATGAAAAGTGTGATACAAGCCCGATAGAAGGGCAAGAAGAAATGAGATTCTAGTGCTTAAGATAGGGGCATAGAATCTAGATTATGCTTACCAGCCTGCAGGTGGAAGCATGGTAGAGGCCTAAATAGAAGGGTACCTAGTGAAAAGTGTGATACAAGCCTAATAGAAGGGCAATAAGAAGTGAGATGATGAATGCTTAAGATATGGGCATAGAAATTCTGATGATTAAGATAGAGGCATAGAATCTAGAATATACTTGCCAGCCTGCGGGTGGAAGTATGGTAGAGGCCTGATAGACGGGATCCCGGTTATTAATAAGAGAAAGAAGTGACGTTTGAATTACAGAAAGAGAATCTAAATATGATGATGATCAAGGTTGTATTGCTATAAAGAAAGAGATGATGATAGATGTAGTATCTATATTATTAGTGTTTTAGTGAAACTTAACAGTCGAGTTTCATAGAACGTTTATTTGTACAGGTGGTGAAACTGGTATATGGAATCTATGGATATTTGAAGGACAATGATGAGAATACTTCTCCAGTAATATTCAAGGTATTTATTCCAATTTATTATCCTAGCCTTCGCTGTGCCCAGTGTGAGTGGTTCAATTTGATAAATATAAATAAGATTAATAACAATTATATTGGGCATTGCGACAATGATGTTCCATACAATCTGCCATAAGAAACCCCATAATCATATCCTTATCCTATCCTACTAATATTATAAATGACAATGTTTGTGCTGATATGTTTGTTACTACATCCGTCACGCCTCTCTCCCATTCGGGAGGGCAGAGAACACTTCCTTCCACTTGCTACGATCCAAACACACTTCTTTCACCTCATCCACACTCATCAGTCGCCTCATACATGCCTCATTTAGGGTACTCTTGACTTGTGTTATTTGTTACTCTTTCACGCAAAAACCACTGGATCGATTTTGATGAAATTTGACAATGTTGCTTAAACACCAGAATAACACAAAGATATAGGCTTAAGATATATGTAGTGATTTTTTCCAAGATATCAAGATAATTGCATACGAAGTCGCGAGCAGGCTCAATAAATCATAAGATGGAGTTGAAGTTTATCGAAACATGGAAAAACTCCTTCTTAAACCTATTGGCTGAATAACAGTGTAGGAACCATTTAAAAAATAGAATATCATTAATCCGTCAAGTCGCTGTCACTGTCAGATGGATGTCTGTCACTGTCACTATTCGATATGTCAAAGAAAAAGGTAACCCCACTTTTATTTTAAAAACAAAACCTTACAAAACCATCTAAACAAAAATGTTACTCAATAGATTAGGCCCTAAAAATGTTATCAAAAGCTTAGCCATGTGCCCTAGAATTCTTCAACGAAACTTACTTTACACATCCGAGAATGCGGACACCGTCGAGTTAGCATACGCATCCTACGAGAGTACGGGAGATTTAGAGACTTCACAGCCTCCGCTTGTCATTCTACATGGACTTTTAGGGTCTAAGAATAACTGGAATAGTATGAGCAAAGCTATTCACAGGACTACAGGAAGGAAAGTCATCTCGGTTGATGCGAGAAATCATGGCGACAGTCGACACTCCTCTCAGCATACGTACATCAACATGGCTCACGATGTCATGAAGTTGTTAAAGAAATTAGAACTGACGAAGGTTTCCGTCCTTGGTCACAGTATGGGCGGACGCACGGCTATGGTACTGTCACTGCTTTGTGTAAGTACGTAGTCACTTTCAAACTACTTGCTAGATTCTTATATCATAATTCTTCAAATGTGCGTACAACTTATTTATCTTTTTCAGTCGGATTTAGTATCGAGCCTGATTGTGGTTGATATTTCACCTGTTAAAACAAGCCCTCAGATATTTTCAATGGTGAATCTCTTTGATGCTATGTCCTCAGTCACAATAAGGCCAGGAATTGCAATGTCTAAGGCGAGGAAAATAGCTGACGAGCAGCTAAAGAGTATCAGCCCTGATGTGAACTTGAGGAACTTCCTGATAACCAACCTGGTTCAGACAAACAGTGGAGCTTACACTTGGAGAGTTAACTTACCAGCTCTAAAGGATAATTTCCAAGCTCATATATCTAGTTTCCCCAACAATTTAAGAGGACTTCAATACTGTGGACCTACTTTGTTCGTTGGAGGATCCCTATCTGATTATATAAAGTAAGTTAACTTTGCTTAGCAATAAGATATTTAGTCAGTTCAATAGCGTTTATAACACTTTGATCTTTGTTACAGTAAAAATGACCTAAAGGACATCCAGGAGTACTTCCCTATGGCAGACCTAGTATTTGTGGAGGGAGCAGGCCACTGGGTCCACAGCCAGAAACCTGAGAAATTCTTAGAAATTGTTTGCAATTTCCTTACAGCAAAGTGATACAAACTGAAATTTAGGAGAAGAGATGCTAAGTGATAGATAACATTAAACTAGATGAAAATACCAGTTTTACCTTAAATGTTTGTTACTAAGCTCCTTAGAGCTGTAAGACCTAGTACAAATTAATTGTGATTAGTAAATCTTTTATAGATGTGATTTTAAATTATTGTTAATTTTACCATACTTAGATTTTGTTTTTTTGCAAAGCAAAATTGTAAATAAATGAAATGAAATTTAATTACGGATATATTTTTTTTCAACTGATATTTTTTTATCAATAACCACTGGATGTGGTTAAGATAGTGTAAGTTAAAAATATTGTGGTTTTGTCATCTATCAGATTGCATAACATGTATTACAATTATAGTTTACCATGGCAGTGCAGTTTTCGTTTCATACCTACTAAACTATAATTATTTATACAACAGATCATAATTGAGCTCTTAGTTTATAATTATTAAATGTAGAAATCCTAACCCCACAATCCTAAATGTTATAATATAGAACTTATATAGACTTAAGTTTCTGAAAGACGTATACGGCCCCAACTATATCAGTGTATCAACTATACACTGACTGTTGAATTACTTACGTAAAATAATTTCGTCCAAACGCAACTTTAGATTTTTTATACTTTAGCTAAGTACCTACATTAAAAAGACTAAGATAAAAGCTTCGAAAAATACTAATTAATATTAGGACATTCTAATGGTACCATGACTAGCAAGGGCTGAAATATGTCCAACTTATTCTTTATGAATACCAATATTCTTTGCTTGGTACTAAGTAAGAATCAAAAGGGGTTTGAATATAATGTCCTACCTAAACTTGTGTGTGTATGTATGTACCTTTTTCGACAAAAATGGCGGCAGTCTATAAAACCTTCATTATTCGATAGTTCAGGTCAATACAAATCGAAAGTATAGATGAAAAAATTTTGATAAAGCGTCACGTTTCCGAGATATAAGCTGTCAAAGTTAGACTAGTGGCGCTAGTATTTAAACATGAAAAACTGTGTTTTGGTGTTATTATATGGCACATATTGTATTGAAAATTGATACTAGAAGTTAAATGAAGGATCCTGGCTTATTTTAGCGAACCCCCTCTCTCCCCTTAAGATGCTCAGCCTATAATTTTTTATTATTTTAGGTATAAATATGGTGGGAATTTAGAGTGGTTTGAAAATGAGAGCTTTTGAAGCAATCTCTGACAACTTCCAATACCATCCCCCCCTCAAATACCCCCTATCTTTTATTTTGTTACTGTGCTGCCCTGTATACATGCTAAAGGGGGTACTGGAGGGGGGGATAGTATTGGGAGTTGACATAGATTGCTTCAAAATTTTTTTTTTGTATAGACTTGTATTGACCTATTTTGTTATTGATTTGTATTGACCTGAAATATCGATTAGTGAAGGTTTCATTGACTGCCGCCACTTTTGGAAAATTAAAAAAAAAAGTTGTAGGTAGGACACTCTCCATACTAAAATCTTCAAACCCTTTCGCTTTGAATTCGTAGTTGGTTAGGTAAATGCCTAGAACTTCCTTATAACCAGTATTTTCTCACGGACAAGCTTCTATGATAAAAGTTTCATCAACATTCGCATCCGTTATGCGGTTTTGCACCCGAAACTGAATAGCACACGACACAAACAAAATTTGTATAAAAACCCTGGACGATGAGGAACAGAGCATACCACTTCACAGGTTTCTGTGAAGTGAAAACGCGTTTCCGAAATCGTAACTTTAAACTTTTTAGTACTTTTTTTTATAGTCCCATTAATTTTAAGTTTCAAACAATTCAAAAATGTCGAACGTAGTGAAAAGTCTGCAACTGTTGTTCGACCGACCGAGCGAGTCGCTGATCACACCGAAAGGCGAGAATAAAGCTATCTTCCAACTGTCTGAGCAATTTCTTGTAAGTTTTTGTTTCGATTTTTCTTCCTAATACTTACTCGTACTCTTGCGATAGGTTGTATAAAGCACCTACAACAGCTCCCAAACTACCCTAACTCACCCAACGTCACACGCTACACGTATTTTGATATTACAAATCTTCCAGCTATTTCAGACGCTTAGCCCGCTAATCATAAGAAATTACGCACTTAATACCTTTGCTGTAGCGTCAAAAAAAACGTCTTTTTCGTTTCAGCAGGTTTTAGCGGCAATATCAAATTAATTTATAACTTTATTTAACAGACCTCCGACTACGAAAACAACGGGATAGAGCTTAACAACAGATATGGAGACGATGCATCGGAGCGTATACCTCTCAAAAGCTTGACCAACGTACCGCAGTTTCCGCAGGCGTCGCAACTGCCTCAGGATGCAGACTTCTCGCTTTTCCTACCTAGACACCAAGAGATGGCGAAAGAAGTCATCGATGTACTGATGGGTGGGTAAACACTTTTTTTAAATAATCTTGAATGTTCTTAAATGCGAGAGAAATGACTGAAGTAGCTACGAGAGTAGCCATAACACTGAGATTGCGTAAATGTAAAGAATGTTGATAAACAGATCCACCAACATATTTCATCTGTTATGTTATTAATTATTAAAAGATAAATCATTCAATAAAATCTCATTTAATTTATTTATCTAATGGTATAAAATATTGTTAATTAAATACAAAATTACACAGGTGTGCCACAAAACCAGCTGCAAGATTTCCTATCGACCTGTGCCTACTCCAGGGTGAACCTGAACCCACAATTGTTCAACTACTGCTTCTCTGTGGCTTTGATGCACAGGTTAGTAAACAAACTGTGTAAAGAAGCATTTTGGCAATTTCTCGGAGGAATAAGGCGCTATGAATTTGCTGCTGTAAACAAATTAATATGGCCACCAGAAACGCTAGAATAAAAGCTATCGCTGATATGGTCGTCGTAAACACCGCCGAAAAATAGCCAATTTGCCAAATCGTGTCTGTAATAAGTCTAACAGTAGACCAAAACATACCCATATACCCATGGAAATAATATTCTAAGTAGGTGCAAATGAAAGCAGGTTGTGAGGACCCATCTATTGCTGTTTATGGTTGACTACCTTAAAGTAACAACATTTACATATTTTACATCATAGAATTAATAAGTTAAGTAATTAATTAGGTGTCTAACTAAAATCCTTTATTTAAGATATGCCATAAAAATTGTGAAATTCACATCATAATCTCACAAAAAATGGTAATGGTAAAAACAATAAGTAGCTTCAGGCTACATTACTCATGTCGTTAGGCTTTATGAAAAATGAAGATATTTTAATTACCAAAAATGTAGCTTAACATTATTTTTTCCAGACGTGACACTAGGAATGTACCCATTCCTAACTTTGCAGAAACCTTCCCATCTAAGTTCATGGACTCTCAGATATTTCAACAGGCACGAGAATCTGCTGCTGTGCTTGATGGAACTGAGGTAAATTATTTTTACTTTATAATTCCTGCCTGATATTTTTTACTTTGATTAAGGAGTGCCTAATTCTTTTTCCCTTCACAACAATTCTCACATTTCTTATCTGTGCCTGAACATAGCACAGGCTTATAATTTGGTGTCCAAGGACCCAGACTATTATTTGAATAGAAGTCCATAGGATATGTACCATCATCTAATAACCATTTACTATTGCCTAATGACACAGAGAACTCATATGGAGTTAACAGTGGTTTAGGGAAAGCTGTTCCCCAATCAATTGACAATCGAGGACAAGCTACTTGTACAAAAGCATCCACATCAAATAATGATAATTTACTAGGGAAGATCTCTGAAAGAAGTATCTTTACAAACTTCTTGTCTGAATTACGTATTTGTTTTTCTAAGTTGCCTAACACTTTAGTACTACCTTGCCTACCTAAAGTGCCTAGTATCAGACCAAAGCTGCCAGCTTGCTCAGCTATTTTCACTTGATTCTGTCTATTTTTCTGCATCAAATCATGCTCATAGCCTTCAGAAGTGAATTTCTTATCATAAGGATCATATTTATAAGCTGGAACTTTTGGATTAGCTATCATTATAGATTCTAAATGAAATCTACCATCACCTAAATAAATGATCACATCAGAATCAACTTTAGGAGCCGTGCAGCCGAGAATCTCACCTGGCGAAAGAGGTTTACATTGAGGAACAGTAACAATGTATTCTTCAGTTCGGAGATTCTTAGCTACAGAGTGCAGAGTTGTAACAAATTGTATGGTACTTACTAACGCTAAGTGAGTTCTAGGCGGGAAGTTTAGCTTAATTGTCTCGACAAAATGTGATGGATCTATTTTGATGTCGACAAATATGTAAAGCACTTTAATGCTGCTGGTTTGGTCGATGGGGATGAGGCAGGAATGTCCGTAATGCACCAACAGGTCAACGCCGAGCGCGAGAGCCGTGAAGTCGTCAATGCAACACGCTCCGTAGGTCACGTCACCCATTATCACTGTGTCGGCCTCCGTAAAAGTTTCTATAATATCACACAAGGTGGTTGCGAACATCGTCAGCCCTGAAACATAAAAGCCTACTTAGAAACTGAATCGTAAACGCGTGTGTGAACTTCGCGAAAGTAAAAGCAAATTACCTTCTGGCATTTGTAACGCCACTCTTTTGGCATTCAACGACCGTATCCTCCATATCGTCTTATGTATTTCGAAGCTATAGTTCTGAGGAAGCGCTTCACAAGCTCGTTTTAACAAAGGGTCGTTTAATAGTTCGTCTGGGATCTTATTCACAGCGCGAATATTTGGTTTGAAAGTTTTGCGTTGTCCTTCAGGTTTTGCGCGTATAACAACTACACCAGGTTTTTTCTCTAAATCCTCCATTATTGAAGTTCACTTTATTAACATGTTGTGATTCTAAACTTTTATTTATTAAAATCAGCAGGTTATTTACTATAAAAATATAAACACGCGCGGTGGCCTACGTGACTTTTCGCAAGAAGTTGTATTCCATTTCCGTTTCATTTTATGGATGAATTGCTGGCCTAATTTAATTCGGCATTTTGAAAATTATAACATCAATGAAAGCAATTATAATTTACCAATAATTAAAATAGTTTAAATCATCTTTTTATTTAAATCTTAATTTAATTTAATTTGTGTGATTTGGATTGTTTTTTATAAATAATTCTATAGGTGGTGGTATACTTTTTGCGTTCATCGGAACGAAAGACCTAGATGTCAAATGTTCACGTTTCGTTTTACGACAAAATATAACGTTCCGGTTCAAATTTTCAAAAGAGGCAAATTCAAATTATAAAACTTTTTCAGCGTACTCCGATTATTATCCCAAGAGACTACACAGCTACTAATCTTGAAGAGGAGCACCGTCTGGCTTACTGGCGTGAGGATATTGGCATTAACCTACATCATTGGCATTGGCATCTCGTATACCCGTTTACTGCCACTGATAGAGCTATTGTCGCTAAAGATCGTCGTGGAGAACTTTTCTTCTACATGCATCAACAAATTATTGCTAGGTAATAATTATACCTTAATAATAATATTTTATTTCTGCCTTCAACTGATATCAGACAATAAGCTAAAACATGTCATCTCTCATCACATCAGGTACAACTGTGAGCGTCTCTGTAACGCTTTGCCCCGAGTAAAGAAGTTCAGCAACTGGCGCGAACCTATTCCAGAAGCTTACTTCCCTAAGCTAGACAGTTTAACATCAGCAAGAGGATGGCCACCACGGCAATCTGGTATGCGCTGGCAGGACTTGGACCGTCCTGCTGATGGCTTGAAAGTTACCGTCACTGAAATGGAACGTTGGAGGAGGAATTTAGAAGAGGCTGTGTCTACTGGTCAAGTTCGCTTGGTAAAGAAGATTAAGCATGAATTTATTTCTTTTAATATCTTCCTTGATTTTATTAACGTACTTATTGTACTTACCTACTTCTTGTCTGTTCCATAGCCCAACGGATCAACCCAGCCACTTACCATCGATGTGCTCGGAAACATGCTAGAAGCGAGTATCCTGTCACCTAATATCCAGCTGTATGGCAGTGTTCACAATAACGGACATTCTTTCTCTGCCTACATACACGATCCTAATCATCGTTACCTTGTAAGCTGATTTGATCTTTCTATGTCATTTATCAGAGCAACAACTTTGTACTTTGAAATATAATTTGCTCAGTAACTTTTGCCAGGCGTTGAAAAAAGTTTTCTTTTAAGGAATCGTTTGGAGTGATTGCTGATGAGGCCACAACAATGCGAGACCCGTTCTTCTACCGCTGGCATGCTTGGATTGATGACTTTTTCCAACGTCACAAGGAGTCGCCTTACGTGAGCCCATATTCGCGATCTGAAGTAAGTGAACAAGTGTAACTTGCGTTGCCCACAACGGCGGATCTAGGGGGGGTCATGAGGGTCATGACCCCCCCTGAGCTGGTTCCAGGATCGGATGCACCAGTAATTGAACATAATTATTTTATTTATACATTGTAAAGACTCCTCTTTCAGATACGTCCGATAATTTGTGACCACTTAACCAGTACGGGCCGAAACATATTTCCGCGTTGTGACGCCGCAACGCAAGAATTGGCAGTGGCAGCAGAGGCGTGGCGAGCGGCGCAGTCGTGTTTTAAAAAAAACAGAATAATATTGATAACGAAAAAGCAATCAGTTTCCTACAATCAATGACAGATACATGACTATTGGTGGATAAATCCACAGTCAAAAATCACCAGGAACTGGCTACCTACCATACGACCATAAACCGCTCTTTTTAGCAATGTCACAACTCACAACGCCGCAACGCAAACTTCAAGTTTCAAAAAAGCGCCGCCTGCGCACCACTGCTGCCACTGCCGTTTTATACAAACTAAAGCTATCGGCCCGGCGGCCTTATTTGCTCGAAAATGCTTGAAAATTAGGCCGGCGATTTTGTTGTGTTTTCATCATTCGCAGTTGCAATTTTGGCCTTAACGTCTAGCAAGACGTATCTTCAATCGGAATCGGAACGACTAAAATTCAACTCATTCTTGTTCTAAGTTGAAAAAATAAAATTTCTTTTTTATGTGATCCCCTCCTGGCGCCAAAGCTGGATCCGCCCTTGGTTGCCTATTAACACAAACACTTTCTTTCACATGACGACTTGGTTTTTCCACATCCACACTACAACCAAAAGTATTCTAAATAGAATTAGTATAGGGAATAGTTATGATTTAATATTTATAATCTTATTATATTTATAATCAATTATAAATCTGTTATAGATACTTAAAATTATAACTCTTTATTTCTATAGTTGGAAAACCCTGGCGTGCAAGTTGAAGGCGTTCGTATCGAAAACATGGAGGGAGGTGGTCAGGCGAACACCCTCAACACGTTCTGGATGCAAAGCGACGTGGATCTATCCCGCGGTCTTGACTTCTCCAACCGTGGTCCTGTCTTCGCGAGGTTCACTCATCTTAACCACAGGCGGTTCCGATATGTGTTAGTATTTTATTTATATGAGGTAAATTCCCTTGGAATTAATTCAAGGTTTAGGTACTTAGGTAGAATAAAAAAAGCTATCCCTTCCTTATATTCTGATCTCATCTAAACTAAGGACTTGTAAATAGGAAAGGTATTTTTAAACCATGGTTATCATTATCACACAAGTAGGTTTACATAATTATTATACTTACGTACCTACCAACTCTTAAAAAAAGATGTATTTTTCAGAATAAACGTAAACAACACAGGCAGCGCTCGGCGCACCACCGTCCGCATCTTCATGGCGCCGAAGACCGACGAGAGGAACCTGCCGTGGTCGCTCACTGACCAGCGCAAGATGTTCATTGAGATGGATCGCTTCGTTGTACCATGTGAGTTAAATGATTTTTTACCTGTGCTGTGATCCAAGTGTGATCCCGGTAACATAAGGGGGTCCACTTATAGATGGAGTGTGGATCCACCAAATGAAAAGATCGATCGAAATCAAAGCAGTAGGTTAGGCACCTACTGCTGTAGTATGTTGGTAGGTATATGGTAGGCTAGCTGAAAACTTGAGTACCTACCTACCTATGAAGTCATCTCCGCCTCACGCAGTATCACAATGTTGCGGAATTTCGGGCGGCACCAAACGCTCCAACTAATGCTTTACCCCCACATTCCAGTGAACGCCGGACAAAACACGATCACTCGTAACTCCACGGATTCTTCGGTAACCATCCCCTTCGAGCAGACATTCCGCGACCTGTCCGCTCAAGGTGACGACCCTCGCCGCCAAGACCTGGCCACGTTCAACTTCTGCGGTTGCGGCTGGCCTCAGCATATGTTAGTGCCCAAGGGAACGGAGGGAGGGCAGCAGTACCAGCTGTTCGTTATGCTGTCTAACTGGGATTTGGACAGGGTAAGAAAACATTTTTTTCGGGTTTAAATGTTTTTGTTAGTCCAACCAAGCTAATATGGTTAAGTTTGTAAGGGTGTAGGTACCTAACTGCGCTGACTACACTTTCGTTCCGGTGCAAAACTACGTTACATTTTAAAATTCTAACAAAATACTTGATTTCTCAGATGGACCAACCAGATGGCACTGAAATGAGCTGCAAGGAGGCCTCTAGCTTCTGCGGCTTGAAGGACAAGTTGTACCCAGACAGACGCGCAATGGGCTTCCCATTCGACCGTCCTTCTAGCAGCGCTGCTAGCATCACAGACTTCATTCTCCCCAACATGGCGCTGCAAGATATGACCATCCGTCTACAGGACACCACAGAAACTAACCCGAGAAATGCTCGCTAAAGTTAAACTCACTCGTCATTATCGTCAACCACAGGACGTCCACTCTCTGCTGAACTTAGATCTACAGTTGTCGCGTTCTAAAGCGACATGCATGCACCCTGAAATTTTATTAGTCATCGGTCCTTGTTGGTGGACGTCCGACGCTACTTCTACTAAAGTGTTACTTCTACTAAAATGACCGGAGTATAGTAATAGAATGACACGGCGTTTTGATAAGGACTCCGATATTGCCCAATTTAGAGATAGGAGAGATTTTAAAAAAACGAAAGACTGATAAGATAGGTCTCTTGAATTGATAAGTTTTGTACATAATATTTAGGAGTAATGTTATCGAATATTGACCCACTTTAATATTTAAGTCTAGCTGTAGAGGTAGTAATAAATAAAAGCATGTATAAATCAGATCAACTTTGTTTTATTCAAGTTTAATATTGAAATTAACAATACACAGGCCTTAGAAAATGTTTTATCAATGGAGAAGAAGCAGCACAAGGATTTTCCTAAATTACTTCTATATTTTCTTCTTATAAATTCCTAAATTTCGTAGTAAATCACATTTTTTTTTTATAAATTTATGCTGTAGTTCAACCTCACTTTCATTTGTTTCGCAACAGTTATCTTTCAACTTCTAATTACTCAGCCTTTACTCAGCAAAGCCCAACTTCAAAGGATCCGCAAAAGTTATCTGAAAAGAAGAAATTGATTAGGCATAATATTGGTAGTACAGAGTGATAGAGGTGTAGTAGGTAGTGATAAAATCAGACCTATCATTTACTATCATGTTGTTATCAATTACAACACATTTCGGCTCGTGTTTACTGTCATCATGATTAAGGTTAAGCAAGAATTGGGATTCGTTCATACAAAATAGGAGACAATATATAATTAAACATTGCAATTGATTAAGTTGAGGCATGTGCAGTATGCACATTATAAAGTTTAAAGTTCGTTTCTGCATGTTTTAGAAGTTATGTAATTTACCTGTATTAAGTAAGGCCTTTCGATGGTAAGGCAGCCTTTCCCTTAGCAACTCTGTGAACAAAGCGAAACGCTATAAATTCATGAACAAAAGTTACCACAAGTAACCTAAAAATGTTAAGTATCAGCCCTATCATTTAATATCATGTGTTAATTCAAAAAAAAACACATTTCGGCTCGTGTTGTTTGTCATCATAAGAAATTGGAAGCTAAGCAGACAGTAGGTAGTGAAGTATTTCTAATCAATATTTACTTTTCGTTGTGGACATAACCTAACCAAATAATCTTATCTTCAAGTTCCGAATCGGAAGATCGATAAGAACTCGATCCATCGAAAATCCAAAATCCTGGTCCACATTAAGCTAATTTATTGATAAGAAGCTAATTTTACTAATGAATTAATAGTTAATTTAGAAACCCAAATCTGACACGTGGGAATGGGAAGCTGATTCAAAAATTGGTTTTCGACAAATGCTTAGCTAATTAATTACACACTCACCTGAATTAACAATCCAGCTATCTTAGGCAATTACGGCGATTTAATAAACTGCACGTGAACAAATACTTAAAAGAATTAGCTTTTTTGAGAATGAAAACGCAGTCTGTCTGTCTGTCCGTCGTTTGTTCGTTCCAAAAAGCAAGCAAAGTGAAAAAAAAAACAATGAGGGAAGGGGAAATTAAAAAAAAATGATTGACACGAACTGACATCATCTATGCTAGAAGGCAGGCAGATAAAAAAAAATTCACTGGTTCGTCATTGGTCCATTCGTTGGCGGGCTAGTTGAATTGAATAGCAGTAAAGAGAGGAGCGCGCGCGAAAAGGAAAAGCTTATTTGAATTTTATTCACATTTTTTTATTTGACTATTATTAGCTTTAATGATAAAATAAAACACAAATTGTTAAATCATTCTCAAATTGTAATTGTTTTGTATTGTAACATTGTATTAAGAAAACGCACTTTTTGAAGAGATTTCAAACAATAAGTTTTGATTTTGAAAAAACACTTGTTTTTTTATCTCAAGATATATTTTTCTTATTTTAGCCTCGTGTTGGTTGATCATAATCAAATTATTTAATGCACTTCAAAGTTTAAAATGCTTTTATAAAATATCTTTAACAAAACAGTTACAACTCCTACGCTATGAATAAAATTATATACATGTATGTATTTATTATTAAAATGTTGTGGTACTTGTGGTTCTGTTGCCGTACCTACTCCAAGCCTATGCCCATACACCTCCTCCTATTCCCACACCAATCCTGCCGGCCCGCGATCATCGTCACATTGCGTCACGAAAAATTGACGTAGTATCTCAGAGTAGGTAGGTACCTACTACCTATGTGTAGTGTGTACTAGCAAGTGGCGTTGTTGGGAGATAGGTTTGTGGGGGGGGGGTATGTCCAAGTTTCTTTGAAAAATTCAAAATGGCGGAATAAATATGGCTGCCCCGCGCCGCCGTGAGACCGGTGGCGGCGCGGCGGCGGCGACGGAATAAGCGGCAGCGGAGGCGGTCGCGGCTCGGGGCGGACGCGAGTCGCGACCAACGACGACGACGCGTAAGATCGCGGTTGGTTACATAAGTATTTATTACATCTCCATAGGGGAAATCTTCGCTTTCATAATTAAGATAGATATTTTTTTAATAAAAGACTAAATTCATTACAATGGTCTTTTTAATTAAATAAAAAAAAATACATTATTTTCTTCAGTTCTATAAGTACATCAACAGTTTAGTAAACTTTTTTCAAATAAACACTCCAGTCCATTATCCTGAGATCAGAAAACCGATGTGTCCATTTTAATTAAATTCTGCTATTATTGTTATTTCATTTCATTACTTACATTGATGGATTTTGTAGGGAAAATTAATTTAAGGTAAACTAAAATATCACTTAATTAATATTAAATCCTACGTTCTCATTAACTTAATTAATCATAATCGATTTAATATACATTCATAATGGAAAATATCTAGCTATATAAAATGATATTTTACATTTCATAAATCTGAAACTCAGTTGATCAACTATCGTTAAATTGTAGTAGACAGACCATAATATAACATTATCTCAGATTATACAAGAACAGCAGCTTCGCAACGCAAATAAATAAGATTAGGTACCTATTTATATAGAAAAAGTTGATAACCAACCTTAAGCTTAAATCTCAGGGTTTAACCACATCATTCATTCACATACCACTTATCTATATCATATGCAGTGAGAGGCAGATCTGCAGTGTTATATTTGTGACGTTAAAAATTAATCACACAGCAAGTCACAAATATAATAAGACCTATGTAATGTAGATAGAAATACTAACTATTAGGTAAGGTCATAAAATACAGTTTGATGATTATGTATGCCATCAATTTATACACAGATTTTACAATTTCCTCTGATTTATCAATAAAATACATTCACTCTTCATTAACTAAATTGTCCTCTGTCATTACGACGACGTCCAAGTTAAATAATAACAATGTAGCTTATATTATTTACACAATACTGCTTAACATAGCGCAAGTGAATCATTGACAGGGCTACTTTGATGCTTTTCAAAATCCGGTTTTAAACCATCTAAGTTATTGGTGTTATTTGCCTTTAGCAGTAATAGTTACGCTGGATTTCGCAGGTTGAGGTATTATAGTAATTTCATCACTGATTTTTAGTGGTTTCAACAGTGGGTCTTCTGCAGGTTTGCTAGGTGCAGCAGACTTGGTTTTATCCATTACCCGCTTTGCAACCACACTGTGTGCAGAATACACATGATTTTCAAACTGTTTGTACATACCAAATGTAGCAGTGCACACGGTGCACTTGTAAGATAAGTGTGCAGGTTTCAGTGTCATGTTATGATCACGAGACACATGATTCAGCAGTTTCCATTGGTATACTCTGCCACATACGGGGCATCTGCCTGCATCTTTTCCTTTATTTGCTGCCTCTTGCATAGAGCTTGTAACAAGTCCATGCGAGCCAAGTAAATGTCTTTCGAGACCTTGGTCTGTAAAGAATCTAAATTGACATTTTTGGCAATTCAATGGAGGTCTGTTATAAATCATTTTAGGGTGTATTTTGACTTTATGTATCCACTGCATGTGATTTCTCAGTTGCTCTAAGTCTTTGATGTAACCATCACATATTTCGCAAATGACAAATGTTGCTTTTGAATTCGGTGGACCCTGTGAGGAAGATGGTTGTGGAGCACGCGGGAGTGGAGTGATTGAAATTTTGGGAGTAGCATTTGCGCCTTGATTGTTTTGCATCACAGGGTAGTTGGCAATGGTAGTTCCTGGTGGAGTATTGTGCATTATCATCACGCCACTGCGAATGATTGGTACTCCAGAAACAGGCGCGGATCGTGGTGGGCCTCCCGATATGGGCGGGCGACCACGTGGCCTACCTAGAACAGGCATTCCTGGATAGGGTCCGGAAATATTTAGAGGAGGACGCCCAATATTATTCATTCCAGTTTGTCGATTGAAGTTTGAATTATAGGCACTCACCACATTATTGCGAGGGCGAGATAATTTTGGTATTTTCGCTGGTGGCTCCCATTCTAAAGGTGGGCCAAGATTGAACTCTGGTTTGAACTTTTTGGCGCAAGCAATAAGATGTCTTGCCAGTTTTGTTTTACTGTTATCTTCAAAGTGGCAGTTAGCACATTGTTGATAAGCAGGTGCCCTTTCCAATCTACCGCGAATATTATGCTCGGCTTCCATGTGAAATAAGATGTCGTGTGGACTGCGTATTTCGAAAGCACAAGTGTTACATTTATAAATATTATTCTTCATGTGTGGTGCCTCTAAATGATGCGCCATAACCAACATAGACTCTGTTTTAAAGCTACAAAATTCACACTTTTTGTATTGAAGAGCCAGTGGTGCATTTGTTTTCTTACTAAATTCTAAGTTTTGTGACAGGGATGTAATAGCTTCCTCTGTAGCCTTTGTGCTTCGTCCAGATTTCTTTTCTTTGTATAATTTACGTTGCTGCTGTTTTAATAAATCACTCTGCACATATTCTTGCACAAGATTTAATCCAATGTTTATGAAAAACTGTCCTAAGGAGCAATCAAAATAACTATCAGGTTTTCCTGACAAGCCTTTAGCAATCATAGCAATCGGATCCTTGAGTTCTTCAATTGAGTCATCTTTGTCTTTTATAACAACTGTCTCCTCGTCACTTCCACCTTCAGAGTCACTAGTTGATTCACCATCCCAAGAATCATCATCATCATCAGGCCTACGTTTCTGCTTCTGTTTCTTTTCAGATTTCTTGTCTTTAGGAGGATCAACTTCCATCTTTTTATCAACCTCCTCTTCATCTTCTACCACCTCACCTCGGGCTATTCTCTCTTGCCTCTCCTTTTCTTTCCTTTCCTTCTCAGCTTTTTCTTTTAAAGCCTTTTCCTGATCTTCTTTTATTTTTATTTCTTCTAGTTCTTTTCCTAGTTTATCTACAAATTCTCTGAATGGTTTAATAGAAGGTTTTTCATATACATATGGAACAATAAACGAAGGAGCCTCAACAACAAACATATCATCAGTCAATGATGGTAGTATGTTAGCTTGAGGCTGAGGAAGTTGAGTGGTATTATTAGAAGTTTGAGAGGAAGAAGAAGCTTTACAACTTACAGGTGTAATCGTTGTAC
This sequence comes from Anarsia innoxiella, assembly GCA_947563765.1. Taxonomy (NCBI): domain Eukaryota; kingdom Metazoa; phylum Arthropoda; class Insecta; order Lepidoptera; family Gelechiidae; genus Anarsia; species Anarsia innoxiella. The sequence goes on along the minus strand of OX387410.1, from coordinate 3,262,193 downwards.
CTCGAGCTGCAATGCTTTGACACAAATTCTGTGCATCTATGGTATTTGTTGATGTCTTATTCTGTGATGGAATAGAACCTTTTCCAGATAAAATAGAGTTAGTATCTATTATCACGACTGTTGGCTCTTTTTGATCTCCTCCATTTGTATTTGTCTGTTTAGAAGCCAAGTCGGCCAAACTTCTTGTGTCACTGATAACTATAGGTTTATTTTTCACTTGATTCAAAGGGTCCTCCATAGACACTTCTTCAACATCAGATTCTTCATCATTTTCATCACCATTTTCCATTTGATCTTCTTTCTTATCTTCCACTGCTTTAATACTTTCCTGTGATCCCTCCGAGCTTTCACTAGAGTCAGAACCAGAATTGGATGATTCATCTTCATTGGTAACCACACAATCATCTTCATCATCACTAGTAATTTCATGAACTTCAGGAAGTGGAGAACCTCCATTTTGATTCTGGGTATCATTCTCATTTTGGTTTTCATTTTCATTTTCTGAGTCACTGCTGTCATCATCTTTAGGATGACTTCCTTGTGATGTGTCATCATCACCTTCAGTTCTTTCATCTGTGAAATAAATACATTTTGTGTGTTTAAATGATAAACAACAATACAAATAAAACATATTCATGATGGTAATCAGTTTATGGAGATTTATGAACTTAAATAAATCATTAGATAGTTTGATACTAGTGAAATAGGCAGGTGTGCCATCTAGACAAGCGCCGCGCGTCCGGCTCTCCGTGAAGACGCCAGGGCGACCAGTACGAACTGGATAGATACTTATGCACAGTTACCAAAATGCAATTAAACGACAGTTATAACCTATAACTAAACTGATCAATCGATAGATTTGTGAATGGAGTCGGTAAAAATGATGATCCAGTTTGCCGAGTAGCGTCATTATATCATGTGGTGAGTGGACCGCCATATGGGATTCCATGGAATTTCTCCGAAAACACTCTTCAACCCTGTTTGGTGGTATATTGGCTATTTTTTTGCCATTTTCTTAGCGATTATTGCACAAAAACACTATATCTTTACCTGTAGCAGTGGAAATCGACATTATCCTGGGATTTTCGTATCAAAAACCAAAAAATAGCACAACAGCACAGTAGCGGAAACCAAACCAAATCAAGCTGTCATTTTGAAAGGTTTTTTAGTGTTGCACGATTGAAATCAATCATAGAGTCTCGGACGAATATCGTTTTTTCCCAATAAAAGCTATTAAATTGACGTAAAATATATTTTATGTCATAAAATTAATTTGTTATGCAATAATGCTTCATAAAATGTAATATAATATTTGAAAAATGTAGTCAAATATAATTATATATTTTGAATGACTGATGCGTGTACTATAAAATACCTTTGCTTAAAAAAGGTAGGAAAGGGAGGGATCTCGGAGGGGGAAGGACGCGGTATTCCAATATGGAATGATTGGAATAAAAGAGCGCGAAATTTAAACAAAAAGCATACAGGTTTTTTTGGGATAAATTACATGGTTAATAATTAATATAGTTCTTTATTGTCAAAAAATTATAGAGTTCTAAGTCCTAATCATTGCATTTAGTTAATAAAATTAATATAACATAGGAGTGTGAACATAGGTATGTGCTTAAAACATATAAATTTATTAAAATTCCATGAAAAATTAAACAAAGATTATAAAAAGGTAGTAAAACTTTTATTTCAATACTGATTGATAACAATATTTTATTTATGTAGTATAATTTATTATTAAAATTAATAGTTGTGGTTAATTTAAAAATACTTTTCAAAATAATTATAGTATGTAGATACAAATAAACTATGGCAGTTTAAAACATTATTTAGGCAGCGTCATCATCACTGTCCTCTTTGTTTTCTTCCTTAAAAGGATCTAAAACAGCACTTGGATCAGGCTTTCTTATAACTCCCAGCTCTTCAGCAGCATTCAGACACTTCTGCGCAAACTCTTTAGTCTTTTTCTGTTCAGGATCATCTAGCTTAGTTAAAGCCATCAAAATTTCCATTACATCTGTTTCAAAAACTCTGGCTGCTATATCTTTGTCATCTTTAATTATGTTGTAGAGCATATAGGTTCCTCTGTACTGGATTTCTTTAATAGGATTAGCTAAAAGACATCTCAATGTTTCAACCCAAGGTTCCACATCTAAAAACTTCTTGCAACAGATTTTGCTGACTGAAGTTAAAACACACAGTGCACCAGCGGCTGCCATCACTGTATCCATATCTTCTTCTTGGCACAAGATGTATAAATATTTTGTTCTGTCATTATTACCTTCATACATTTTAATAACTTCCTCGGACTGAACTAAATTGCAAATGCACTGAACAGCAGCTCTCAATAGCATCGCATGATCTTCATATAAGTACTGCTCAATTTTCAATAGGCCACCTTCTTTAAGAATTCTGTTTCTGGTTGTTTCGTTCATCCCTGCTAAATTACACAGTGCCATAAGAGCTTCAAAGTTCTCAAGTGCTGAACATTCTGGGTGTAATAAAGAGAGCAAAGGTCTGACTACTTCCAAGTTTCTCTGTCCAGGGAATGCTACCTCTGGATTAATAGTGATACCAATTCTAGCCAAGGCTTGTGCTGCTTGTTTCTTTCCATTTGCAGTGCCTTCTAATGCCATTGGAATTAATACTTTAGCACCACCTTGTTGAACCACAATTCCCCTCAATTCTTGTAAGCTGCAAATAGCATTGAATACTCTGGCAATGAGTTCTTTTGAGTTAGGACTCTCAGTCTTAGACAATGCTACCAAACCAGATGTCACACCAGCTTTAGCCAGAATAGTTAATCTTTTATTGACAAAGTCAGGATCATCCAATTCATGTTGTTCTGGCACATGATGCTTAGCAAACTTGGCTAACTCTAACATTTCAGGAAGCATTTCCTGTTTTTCATATGCATTACATAAGTTAACCAAGGTAGTGACTACACCATAGAGACAAGATTGGTCACCTGTCTTTGCTAGCTCAATTAGAGAGTGAAGAGCAGCTTTATCTTCTACCAATTTCTCTTTCACATCAGCATCCAAGGTAAGGTAGGAAAGACCTTCAGCTGCCCATTTCCTTAAGTCCTTATCTTTAGCTGGATTCACTAAGAACCTCCTGCAGGCCTCAGCCAATTTGGTTGTGGATCCATCAGCAAAGGGGCGAATTGAAGCATCATCACCACCAAAGCTTCCAACTTTACAGAGACCAACTAGAGCTCTAACTCGCACAGAATCATTTTTACATTGGTATAACTTCTTTAAAATGTCAACACCCTTAGTAATGATACTCCTTGCTTTATCCTTCTTAGAAGCAGCTGCAATCAAACACTCACAGGCCACACTCTGTTGAAGAGAATCATCTGTTTGGGCCATTACCAGAATCATTTCTAAAATGCCTTCCTTTGATATCACATAATTACCAACATCTATAGGCCCTCTCAGTAAAGATGTTATAGCAACAGTGACTCTCACTTTCGATTCTAGATCCGGTGATAATAACTTATCTTTGATAAATTCATCAATATGTCCATTGAATTTTTCTCTGGCCTCATCATAATACATGTTCTCATAAATTCTTGCAAGACAAGCAGCTGCAATAGTTCTAGATGAGGAAGTGATGTTCATAGCTGATTCATATTTGTATTCTTCAAGTTCACTGCAAACTTCAAGTAATCTTTGTAGACCTTTTATCTCAACAAACTTCTCAGCCCAACTGAGTGTAGTATAGTGACAATTCCTCATAATAAGTTCCATTATGGCATCTCTAGCTAGGCCGGTGATCACTCTGTTGGTGATTGAGTAAGTCAAACAAGTGAGTAGGGTATCAATTTCACTTTTGTATTCTTCACACAGTTTAGCATCTGGTTTGGTTTCCTTTTTGGTATCCATGCCAGAGAAGGTATTGAGTATCACTTGAAGACAATATTGTACTGCATTCACTCTTTCCTCATGATCGCTGTCGATGACTTCCAAAAACCAGGGAATGCCAACCACTTTGATGACCTCTTTAGTTCTATCAATATTTCTCTTACAAAGTTGACTAATTACCCTAATAGCATTACAATAAATCTCCATATTTTTCTCCACCTTAAGTAACTGTTGAATTTTTTGAACAATACCATTTTTCAGCATTATTTCTGCACCAGTGTTTTCTTTAGCAAGCACCAAAAGGTTACCGATAGCTTTCTCACGTTTCTCCTTATCTTCTTCTAACTTAAAGGCAAGTTTAAACATCTGCTCCACTTTGTTACCAGTTTGGGCGCTTTGACGTGCTCTTTCTTGAACTATAGCATGCAGGCGCGCTAAAACGGGTTGTACAGCTTTATTTGAAGGTTCCACTGTGAAGATGGTCTTGGCATCCCTGTAGGCTTCTTCGAATCTCTCCAGGTTCTCCAGCGCTTGAGCCCTCCGGAACAATGCTTTAGGGTCTTCGGGGATAACGGCCAAAGCATTATCGCAATCTGTAATTGCTTTTTCATACTCCTTCGTCTTTAGATAAGCGGCGGCTCGGTTCTTCAGATATGTGGCTGCGTCTCGACTGTCTTTATCAGCGAGACTGATAGCCTTGCTGTATAATGATATAGCCTCATCATAATTCTCAGCTTTGAAAGCTTCATTACCCTTGTTCTTGTAGGTCTCTGCGTCTTCCTTAGAAACTCCCATGATTTCGATAATTTATCTCACAATTATGAATCCGTTGTACCACCGGCTGACGCTTATATATTAATACTACACGTGAGGAAAGTTCTCGCGTGTTCTCGTATACATCTCCTGTTAGAAAGACTAAAATAGAAATTTATTTTTGTACTCCTTAAGTAGATCAGGGAAATCGTATGACACTGAAGGCTGACTGACAGGCAGGACTGGCAAACTGTCAAATGCAGTAATTTTAAAAACAAGAAAAAAGTACATACATTTCAACATTCATTTCTGGCTAATAATAGGAAATTATAAAAGGGTTGTTCAAATACACAGCAGTGTAAAGTTTATCAATAGTATTCAATAGCACTTTCAAGATCACTCCTCGGGTCGGATCACTCGGTGCCTGACTGAATGCGTTACAAAAGTAAATCTTCATATTTTGGAACCTAACTTATGTTTTTTTTTGCAATCATTTTTTCAAGTCGATTCAAGATTTTATTACTTTTGTTATTTTTTAAAGTATACACGTAGGTATGTAAGTAGTATTGTAATGTTATTATCTAAAACATTATTACCTAAAATATGGTTTGTTTTGCATTATAGTTTTGCATTATTTTATATTAAGAACGCATCAGAAATCGGATACACAGCCGCATCAACAGACACAAATTGTCTTTGGATAGATTGAAAGAAAAAAACTAGTCTCTTCTCTGATTTCTGATCCTCGTGTGTGTGCCGGAACATTTGATTGCAGCTTTTCTTTTCTTTGAAATTGGAAAAATACGAGCATGGCTGCGATTAGTTTACTAAATCCTAAAGCTGAATTTGCTAGAGCCGCGCAGGCTTTAGCGGTCAACATATCCGCAGCTAAAGGAATCCAAGATGTGATGAAAACTAACCTCGGTCCCAAGGGGACAATGAAAATGTAAGTTTCTACAATTTCACACATAAAAAGCCTATAGTTTTCTATGAAATCTATTATTTACATTGATTTACATTATTTACAATAGTTAACGTTCTATAAACATAAAACGGAGTCTAATAAATTTAAGTTAAAAAGTCATATGATTGGTACAGTCATCTACCTATTTATGTTAATTTGATCTTCGTTTTTGTTGTTATGAATTTTACAATGCATAATAAACTTCCATTAAATACATAATGAATTAGTTACATGAAAATTCTCTAATGTTAAAAAAACATCTTTTGGTCTTAAAAATTAGGTTGTTAGCATCCTTCTAACACATTTTATCTATCATTTATTAAATATAACGTATATACAGGTTAGTGTCAGGTGCTGGTGATATCAAGATCACCAAGGATGGTAATGTACTACTCCACGAGATGCAGATCCAGCACCCCACAGCATCCCTGATCGCGAGGGCATCGACTGCTCAGGATGATGCCACGGGAGATGGCACCACTTCCACTGTCCTGCTCATTGGGGAACTGTTGAAGCAAGCTGATATTTATATCAGTGAAGGTTTGTATTTGATCTTCATCTGCTTTCTTCCCAAACATGGCTCATAGGGAATAGGCATATTGCTTTTAATATTTGAATTAACAAATTGATATGATAACATCTTCCTATTGTTATAACCAATTTTAATTTCAATTTATTCTCTAGTCTTCTCTAGATAAAATTAATGCTTATTACCTAAAAAAAAATGTATTTTACATTTCTATTTATTTCTAGGTCTACACCCTAGAATCATAACTGAAGGTTATGATGTAGCTCGTCAAAAAGCTCTGGAGATCCTCGAATCCATGAGGATCCCTATTGAAATCAAAAGGGAAAACCTCATTGATGTAACTCGCACCTCATTGAAGACTAAGGTATATAATTTTTATTTATGATCACAAGAAGTCTTTACATTTCCTTCATGATATTATATAAATATAATTAGTTATTCTTATAAATTTAAGCTATTTTATGGCTTAGCTACTTAAAACAGAATAGTGCTATTTTAACAAATTGTTACCATGATATGAAACGAAATAAAAATCATTTAATCCTGTAGGTTTTGAAAACACTTAGGATGGGTCATTTTTTAAAAGTTAATGCTAGATTCTCAAGAATGCAGATTTCCCCAGAGAAGAACCTATAGAAAAACTCTCTGAATATAAAAGTACAATGTCCACAGGTACACCCAAGTATAGCTGATATCCTAACAGATGCATGTGTGGACGCAGTGCTGGCTATCCGCAGCGAGGACAAACCCGTGGACCTGCACATGGTGGAGATCATGGAAATGCAGCACAAGACTGCCACTGAGACCACTCTTGTTAAAGGTATGTGATTCACTTTCAAATTTTTTTTAGGACATCTTGTAACAACATTGGTTGGTTATTCCCAACCATTAGATAAAACTTAAAAATCATCTCATTGGCTCTTTTAGGATTAGTTTGGGATGGTTTAATTTATGTAGTCTGTTTTTTGAAGCTAATCATTGGACCATGTGTTCTTCTAATGTAGACTACAATATGAAACATGAGGTTTTGTTATAGGAGAATATGTGGTTTGGGCTGATAAAAAGTCAGTATTTTGCCTATTACTGTTTATTGCTTAGCAACCACTTATAATCCTATAATTATGTCCAGGGTTGGTATTGGACCACGGCGCGCGTCACCCAGACATGCCCAAGCGTGTAGAGAACGCGTATATCTTGACCTGCAACGTATCGCTCGAGTACGAGAAGACCGAAGTCAACTCTGGGTTCTTCTACAAGTCTGCTGAAGACAGGGAGAAACTCGTCGCGGCTGAAAGAGACTTCATCGATATGAGAGTTAAGAAAGTAAGTATTTATTCTTATCACATTCACCAGTTTAAAATAATATAGACTTCACTAAAAATATTATTCAACAACTACCCACATAGGATAGCAGTTTGGTGATCGGATAGCAATAAGATGTTCAATAGGCCTGTCCTGTTTAAGGACACCTTTGAATCACATTGACTGCACCAAGAAGTTAAAAAATTAACAAGCTAATTATTAATTTTCTACTTCAGATTATTGAATTGAAGAAGAAGGTGTGCGACGGCACTGACAAGACCTTTGTAGTGATCAACCAGAAAGGCATCGACCCCATTTCTCTGGACGCGCTGGCCAAAGAAGGCATCATTGGTCTGCGCCGCGCCAAGCGCCGCAACATGGAGCGCCTCGCCCTCGCGTGCGGTGGCATCGCGCTCAACTCTCTCGAAGACATGACGCCCGAATGCCTCGGATACGCCGGTCTCGTCTACGAGCACGTGCTTGGCGAGGACAAGTATACTTTCGTGGAGAACTGCAAGAACCCCCAGTCTGTCACCATCCTAATCAAGGGCCCCAACAAGCACACCCTTACGCAGATCAAGGACGCCATCCGCGACGGCCTCCGCGCCATCAACAACGCCATTGAAGACAAAGCTTTGATTCCCGGCGCCGGCGCTTTCGAGATCAAAGCCAACATGGAGCTGCAGAAGTTCAAAGACACAGTCAAAGGAAAGTCGCGTCTGGGTATCCAAGCCTACGCTGAGGCCTTATTAGTCATCCCTAAGACTCTGGCAGTCAATTCGGGATACGACGCTCAAGACACCATAGTGAAACTGCAGGAAGAGACCCGTTTGAGCCCCGATCCGATAGGAATAGACTTGAGCACCGGCGAGGCCGCCAAGCCTGTAGACTTGGGTATCTATGATAATTACATTGTAAAGAAGCAAATCTTGAATTCCTGCTCTGTCATTGCCAGTAACCTCCTCCTTGTTGATGAGATCATGAGAGCTGGTATGAGCAGCCTCAAAGGATAATTAATTCTTTGAGGCCTTTCCTCAGTTCACAAATTTATTATTCTTGCTTTACTCTAGTATTATGCACTTCTGCATTTTAATTACATAATATTTCACTACTTAAATATGCTTAAGTTTCTGGACGCTATTGCGGCAATATGTATTGCAAAGATATAAAATGTTTCATGTAATGATAATATTTTAATAAAATAACTAATAATGATATTAATTCAATCTTTTTCTTTTACTGCAAAATGCTAAATTAAAAAAGGCAGTCTTGGTTTTTTAAACACATAATTTTAATTGATACTTTTTAATTACACATTGTTATACATAGAATATCATCATAGAGCAACAGGTTACTGATTCCTACTGGTATGCTGTGCAGACTAGATCTCGCGTGGAATAATGTTGTACATCGAGGCTCAGCCAAGGTAATCACATCTCTTAACAATCTAACATAGGTACTATCACAACGACAACCTACTACTTTAATAAATATCAATTTTTAAAGGTATCAAAAAAATAAATTTTGGGAAACAATTTCCAATATGATAAGATAATCAATTACTCACATTAATAGAGGTCATTTGGAAGTAGATATTACTAGGAACCCAAATTACTTATTATAATATAACTTATAAGAATACCTAACATTAGTGGGTTTTCTGAACTGTAACAGAAACTTATTTAATATGCTGATTAAGTATAATTACTAAACATTTATAAGTTCATTAATCGCTTGCTTTTCTACTTTATACCACAAATCGTTTACTTACAGCATAGCTGTTACAAATATTAAATTCTTTTTAATTCGAGATTAATTAAGTCAAACCATAATTCAAATTCAAACCATTGAAGCCTACACTAGAACACATATAACATTTATATTTTTCTTAAATAGTTGCGACATCTTATATACAACCAAAACACCAGCCATATAAAACCACATAAAACAGAAAATCAAAAAATAAATATTGCATACATTGAATGTAACCAAAATAAAAACAATATTTTGTTCTTAAAGCAAATATTATGCCTCAATTAGTAAACACTTAAATGCAAAAATAAAATGAAGTTTAGCCTCAAGAATTTAATTCTTTTGCTTTTCCCTGATAGCAGCTCGTTCATTGATGTCTATGGTAGCCAGATTGATTGATGCAACAATTCCATGCAGCACGGAGATAGCTGCCTTCACCACAGCCACAGGGAATGATATAAGTGCAATCAGTTGAAACAGCCCAATACCTAAAACTGTGAAATGGAAACTAGATTAGATATAGTTACCACAAGAGCCATAAAGATATAATTCCCTGATAGTTGCTATATGTATGATAGCCTAATGGCTGTCTGATAATCCTGCCCATATAATTCTATAGTCTATCTTCCTATAGTACCCCTGCACTCACACATAATACTACTAACTACTTAACCACTACTGTATACTTTAATATAAAAAAACAACTTGAGAAACCTTAATATCTTATTACGTAGGTACCTGTACTTAAATCCAATTTAACAAAAATGATGATACGCGCTTAGGCATACAAAAGGTTAAAACTAGATTTTGAAAAGTAGAACTTACATGAAGGTCCTTGATAGAAAGCCATCACATAAAGAGCTGCATAAAAAGCTTCATTGCCAGCACACATAGAAAACAGCACAGTCTTGTTAGTGTAATACAAATGCATTATTGGATTCTCTGACATGTCAATGAACTTGTGTGAGGTCTTCCCTTGCAGTGTAGTTGTGTGCAGGTAGAGCCAGTGGCAAGTGATGTCAATAGCCATAGATATTTGGAACCAGAAGGTATACTTCGGGTAGAAGGTGGCCAAGGTCATCATCAAACAAGCCGTACCAGCTCGGTCGGTCAGCTGGTCAAGCATGGCTCCAAACTTTGTACCTTTAAATTTTTTTTGATTTACAAGAGTGTTTCATAGTGAACTTACATTTCTAAAAAAGGCAGGAAATATGGTAATAGTGTCCCGTAAAGTATTGATCAAAGCATAAAAATCTATAAATAATGTTTATTTAAAGAAACCATCAATACGTAGGTTTCAGGGGAGTATTTGTAATTGAATTAAGTGATGCCATATAAAGTGGCTCTTACTTTGATTGAAGTATCGAGCAGCATGCCCATCGAAGGCGTCAAGGAGTGCCGAGGTGATGTAGCAGGTGCATGCGAGAACGCAGTGTGTCGGCATGTAATAAAACGATATAATGGCAAGGATCACCCTTGCGAATCCTGAAAACAGAAACATATTACTAGGTAAACAGCTAAAACGAAAAACGTAGTTAATACCTTGTTACATGCGCATTTTAACTTACCAATTATATTGGGAACAAAAAGGAAAACATTTTCCTTGGTCTCAGTCATCGTAATTCAATTACAATGCTATTTATTTAGCAAAATAAGCTTCAAGATCAAGACTCAGTAAGTAAACACTCCCCGAAATGCTGAAAACAACTGAAAAAAAACTTATTTGTTTGATCTATACCCAAGTCACTAGATTTTCGCAAAATATGAATAACTTCCTCTCTTGCGAAATGCTTGCGAAAGGAAAAAGATAGATGAACAATGTGTTTTCATAGTACCTCTACATTGACAAGTCAAGGAATGCTGCCATATACAAAAAATATGTCCATTATTAACCGACTTCAAAAAAGGAGGAGGTTCTCAATTCGTCTGTATGTATCAAATAATATAGTCATAGATGGCGAATAAAGAGACAAACCAAAGCTCCTATATCTAACTCTTTAATCCTTATTAGCATATCAATGAGTGTGAGTGAAACAAACAATACTGTTTGTTTTTATTATTTTTCAACGTGTCACTAAAATTTATGAAATGGTCCCATTTTGGTCCCAAACCATGCTAACAAATTAAGAAGTCGAGTTTCCTTTGGTCCCATTCAATACTACGAGAAGTCAAAAAAGTTCTCTTAACCTGTCAACTTAATTTTGTACTATTATTCTTAGTTGTCAGAAAGTTGTCAGATTGTTGATGTTTTTTTCTATTTTTTAATTAAAATTGGATAAATATCTGCGTAAAAACGTGTTAGAAAGCATCGAGAAGCTTTTATCAATTATAGGTGCTGATGTCGTGTGCTGTAAAAGGATGCAAATCCCACAGTTCAAGAAAAGAAAACGAAAATGAACTGATAACATTCCACCGGTAATTTTGTTGAGATATTTTTCATTATTGTATTAATATTGATGAATGATATTGATAGATGGTAAGAATAAATAGTACTCTTTCACTATCGATTTAAATACTACACATATTTGTTGTATTTGTGACGATTTTTCAGATAAACAAAATTGGCGATTTTAGGTTACTAGTGATATCAAAATTGTTATCGATATGATTATTAATATCTACGATTTTTTAGATTTCCTGAAAAGGACGTTGAAAGAAAAAATCAATGGATAAAATTTACAAACAGGCCGAACTGGATACCATCGAAACACGCCAAACTTTGTTCTAAACATTTTCCGGACGCTGCTTTCACGACAACGGATAATACAAAGTTCAGACGCCTCAATAGTGATGCAATTCCGTCACTAAACATAGCGAAAGATACAGATTATCTAAAAATTAGGATTCATTATATTACAAAAAATATTTGTTTACACACTGAAAAAATTCGCAGCCACTTGACAAAAACTATTATTTTTAAAGGCCAATAATGAAGATTTTTATTTTTATTTATATTTTAATGTGCAGTTAAAAGCGAAAAAATTTTGGTTTCATTTTTTACCAATGTCGAAATAAAAAAAACATGTACATAACATTAAAAGATTATTTTATTTAACTTAAACACTGACGTCTATTAACCCGGCGTCAGCTAGAGTGCATTCCATGAAATAATGCCTTTTTTTCGGAATGTTGGCAGTTGGTAATTTGTATGGCAATGACAGGTCTCGCCATACTAATTTCCATCTACCAACATTCCGAAAATAGGCATTATTTCATGGAATGCACTCTAGGTTGGGTCATAACTACCCGTGTTGTTTTTATATGCGGATATTTTCGAAAATGGGTTAGGCTAATAGAGGTCTTGAGAAGAAATTTTCTAATGGCTTTGATGATCGACATCCACTAATACCGATAATCAGCACATCACTAGCCAAACACAAACTTGTGACAACCTTCTACATGGCGAAACGACATTGTAATATATGTCTCTTTCTAGCGCACTGATAACATCGTAAGTAAAAGGAAATAGAACATATGCATCTCACTTGTTATTTGACATTTAATCTATGTAATATTATTAATCTAAGGTATGTATAATATTTTTTTTTTAATGTATTTTTATTTTACAATTTTATACTTTGGCGACGAGTTTAATGGAGACAGAAAACAGATAATTTGAATATTGCTATCTCTTTTACACTTTGTACTTGCTACAACTATCGTGCGATTTACTATCGAGAACATATAGTTGCTCTTCAGTGTTGCCATTTATTTACAAAATGTTATTAGTTTATTCCGCTTGGGGGTGTTTGTGTAGTCGTTGAAAATGTTGGTCGGAATCGGGACCTGTCGAAAATGATGAATTCGGTTTTGCAAATTGTTAGAACATTAGTAATGTTGTAGATAAATTAGTAAAACATGAAGATATAATAGCTAGGTTGTGTTAATTATATTTTAGCCGGGTAGAGAGTGATTTCAGTGTGAAAAAGTCATAAGACTTGTGTCATCTGACTTCTCTTCCTTCAAGATGGCTCCTCCGCCGGAGTATGATAAGGAACCGAAAGCCCCGGATAAAAGTGCCACTAATATTTCTTGTGAAGAGACTAAGGCGCTACACAATCTAGTAAACGACCAGCAAACTAATTTGGACAATAAATCCGCAAGTGCAGCTACAAATGCTGAAGTCGAGGTAAGTTGACCTCTGTTGCCATTTCCACGATTCAGATATTTTTTATAGCATTTTTAGAGTATTTGTAATGTTCACGAATATTCTGACTTACGGTGGAGATATTTTGTTCGATATTCAAACTGTTTTATGGGTAATAAACGACACCGGACATGTCTCATGTCCACAAGTAGGCAGGTGAAAATGGCGAAGGATAGATGTCAAAAATAATGTGCAACACGGCTCGCATACACGGGGAGCATGAATATGCACTTTATTCGTCGATATTACTGTGTTTACGAGACGAATAATCAGCATTTAGGTTCGACCTTGACTAGCGATACGCTTTATATTGAGCAGCAAACAAAAAACAACCGTGTTGACGGATAAATACCGAGATTGTAGTTGCGAAAAAGTATACAAAGAAGTTTCTGAACTAAATTAGTTCATTAGGTCCGCAGTGCATGGACAACAGTGGTTGCACAATACTGCAACTTTCACATTAGTGTGGTCAGCTCAGGTTTCCTTAAACTGCGTGTACTTTAATTATTTTCGAAAGATTTTTTTCATAAGCCATTTTTCGTTGATACTACCCTCGTTTCTTTGAAGTTTATAAATCCTATTATATTATTCTGATACCTTCATTCTTGCCACCTTGACCAATGGTCAGCTACTAAGTATGATAATCATGGGGAAATGTATATGATATGTCTATCTATCTATACTATAAGATACTTCTTGTAGGCTTTTACAAAAAACTAAATATGTATTTATTAATTTAATAAGATGTTGAGTCTAAGGAAGCAATAGATTTCTTCTATGTTTTTCCTAAAATGCTAAATAGGTAAAACAATTCAAAAATTTTACTTTTATATCAAAGACAAACAAGAACAATAGATTCTGGGGCTCCTACTCAAGTATAATTAAAATATTTTTTAAATTATAAAGTCTTATTATCTCTTTAGTACTGACTTAATTAATGTTGACACAATTTTCACTCAGCATGTTGTTTTTTAATTATGCATTATTTTGCATATCTATTGATAATCTGTAAGGCTTTGGTGGCTTTATGTGTAACAGAACTGTTACTAGCCATCCTAGCTTTAATATTGAGAACTAATCTAAATGAAGACATAAGTATATGGCTTGGGCAGCCAGAGTAGATTGTAATATGAGAAATATAAATAATTCTTTGTACAAAATGTCCTGAATACTAATCATTTTATATCATAGGCACACCATTGTAGATAGTATAAAAAAAGCACAATCGAAAGATGTTCAGTTCTCAGAATGAAGCTTTCAATCAAGCTTAGTCTGGCCAAAAAGATTCTATTATAAACCATTCTAAATGCAGTTTTTTGTGAAAGTATCTCGGGTACAAGCAGGGTAATTGACCTTAGCAACGTTACCTTGTATGTAGCAGTTTATTTACACTGTTGCCTTTCTGATTAAACATGTACAAAAGTATTTTGTAATAAAGTTTACAATATAAACTTCAATTATGTTCCAATTGTCCAATAATAATTGAGCGAAGTTTATCAAACTTGTGGAGTACTTACCCCTATTTTACAGTCAAGTCCACCTACAGATTACTTCAACATTATGTTTAAAATTGCAAAGTTATCAAATTATAAAATCTGACCTCTTTATTACAAACCCATTTAAGTCAATTTGAAGTACTATTGGCAAAGCTTCCAACAGCACTCTTGAATTTCAATGTCTATTTCCCTTTATTGGTATACAAAAGCTAGCTTTAAGATTGCCCCTCCATTAGTAAAGAGCTGCCCTTATTTGAAGCCTCAGTTCCGCCCTGTTACTCTATTTACCAATTCAAATATGATTGATTCTCAAAGAAAATTACAAATTGTGGAGCTAGCGTTTGAATTAGTTTACAGTTTCGAGATTTGAATAATAATTTAGACATGAAAAACGGTGTGTATTTTTACGATCTACATTCTAGTTTAGAAGCTAGTAATTATTACCGACAGTAAAGTTCTTTTTTTTTATTGTAGGTTGATTATAAGGCTGTCAAATCAAACGAAATTCATACTGTGCGAACTCTTGACTTTTAGTAGTCATTATGAGGAAACATTCCCTTTTCGTACTGTTCATAGTCAGCTCTCGCACACTTAAAAGCAGGTTTACTTTATTAGCCATTATTTTAAAACTGTGGTTTGTAATCTTGCAGCAGAACTACGAGGGGCGTTCAAAGTATTCTCGGTATCGAGGTGATTCGCAAATAATATTGGTAATCTAATTATGCCATTTTCTAACGACACTATCTTAGGGTGTAAATATAAAATTTCACTCACTTACTATCATTCATTTACTAGTTAGCTCCAGTCAAAGACGACCAGAAAGACGGACGCCGCAATGATTAAGAAAATCGCGCAAAACGCTATTATAAAGTTCCTCGCTAAGCAGGAAAAAAGTCAAAAACCAATTCTCGAACAAATGGTTGCTGTTTACTTAGTAAATGACGATGGGGCAGAATCTTAATTCTGCCCCATCGTTATCCATCATTTAAAAGTGGTCAAGTCAATTTAAAAGAAGTATAGAAAGCATTGAAGTTGACCCTCGCTCGAGTTGGCTCGTTAGCGCCATCACTGAAGAAAATGTGAAAAAAGTAGTGAAACTTGTATGAAGATACCAAAATAATAATCAATTTGTTAGCACAGATGATGGACCTCTCCGTGGGTACCAAACATGTTATCCTTCATGACCATCTTCATTAGTCAAAGGTCAGTGCAAGATGGGGGCCGAGAATGCTCACCGCACCTCAGAAACAAGTGCGAGCCGAATATTGTAAGGAGTTTTTAGAGCGTTGTGGAGAAGTATTTTCGACCGCTTTCTTACTAGCGATTAGACTTGAGTTCATCTTCTTGGTTCTGAGAGTAAACAGGAGTCCATGCAGTGGGTCAAAAAGGGTACACAGCCCCTGAAGAAGTTCAAAGTCACCCCGTCCGCCAGAAAAACAATGGCCACGATCTTTTCGGATTCTGAAGGTATTTTATTGATCAAGTACACTAAAAAGGGTGGAAAAACTACAGGAGCATCACACTCATCCATTTTAAGTAATTTAAAAAAAAGTAATTAAAGAAAAAAGGTGAGGAAAACTCGCTGCGGGTGTGTTGCTGCTTCACGACAACGCGCCGGTTCAAATGGCCCGCATGGCGAAGGCTGCTGTGCTGGACTGCTGCTTCAAAAAAATTAATCATCCTCTGTAAAGTCTAGACTGGACCCCTAGTGATCGATACCTTTTTCAAAATTTTAAGAAAAATCTTCGTGGAAAGCGATTTTCCAACGATAATGAAATAAAAGCGCCCATTCTGAGGAGAAGTCGGAAGATTTTTTTTTAATAGCTTTAGAGATCCTTATTTCTCGATCTAGCAAATGTATTGAGGGTCTAAGGGACTAAATTAAAAAATATATTTTTTTCGTAATTTTCCGACTTTTCTTTCATGCCTATACCGAGAATACATTGAACGCCCCTCGTAGCTAGACTAGGTGAAACGTTCCAACCTTCTTGTTCATTTAAGTTTAAGGGTTTTTAATACCTTTTTCATTTTATAAATCGTTCGTAACGTTTGCCTTCGCTGCGTTGCTTTTTAAAACTAAAAAATAAATCTTGTTAAAGGTGTAATGTTGTGTTGTGAAGCATGCTTGCGCGTGGCTAAGCATCGGTCGGCGCCGGCAACAATAACCCGGCGGCGTCGCGGTATCGCGGTGTAACGTTACGCGTATTGTATCGCGTTCGCGGTCCCATTCGCGCGCTCTCTCCACCCGCCGCCGTCATCGTGCTTCCGCCACTGATCCTCTTTTCGGCATTAAAATTGCTATCACGTCACTGACTTTTTCACCAAGGATTGTTTGTAATACTAATCTTTGGTCTGGTGATTGCTGGTTATTTTATCGTGGATTTGAAGCGGGTCATCAAAGTATGGCGTCGAAAAGCATGGTAATGCGAAGTAGATACCTTGTAAAGATATCAATAAGATTACTAAAACACATACCTTGTATTATTAGCATTGTCCTTCCAAAGGAATCAACCTTGTTTCATGTCCTCTGAGCTCTGGTGCTCACAATCACAAACCAAAATCCTTTATCAAAGGCGGAAACGGAAAAGTCTCTGTTCTTGCATTTTAAGCCTTAAATTATAAGAATGAGGGATCAAAAGAGTAAGGATGTAAGTAAGTATTTTAATGAAAAGGCTTTTTAAAATTGCTTGAATATCGTTGTTTAGGCACAAAAGCAACCGCTATTGGAACGTAACCTTTATCCGAACACTTTACAAAAGTAGCCTGTTTAATGTTTTTACAGGATGACGAAGCATTAAGGTCGCTCGATCTAAAATCTATTCTCTGCGCCATGTTTTTATTTAACCTTTGTTATTTTACTAATCGTCTGGTTGCCACTTTAGATTCGGTTAGTTTAATTTGAGTTTAAAAAAAACAGCACTGGTATTATCATAATATATGTATAGGTACCTAAAATTACACTGTCTACTCTTATAACCGTATGCAAACCTTGAATTTGTTTATATAGACGAAATTGTGACAAAAAATTACTGACTTACGTTTAAGGTTATCTTATCATTTACTAAAATATATGCCAATGTTAGTAAACCAGCCACTCGTTCAACTCATTTGCTTATTTAGAAACATAATTCGGTAAACGAGCATCGTCTGTTTTAAAACTCGAAAGCGTAAATTACAAAGTGGGCGTGGAAGCACAAGAACGTAATTAAGTCAAAATAATCTCTTATTTTCTTGTTGCAGTCGAATTTCCGCGTAAAATGATTAGGTATTGAGTTTACTGTTACAGCGCACGGCGAGCCGGAACAGTATTCGGGCTGCAAGAAAAACACGATTAATGTCCGACAAGTTAGATTTGTTAGACTAGTTTTTTCTAGTTTATTTACAATCATTTCGCTGGTGCACAAAACCCGACGCTTCAGTGCACATAATGTTTGTTGCTAGCCGAAGACGATGACACTTTGTTCTCACGAATATTTCACGCTGCTTCAGTTGTTCCCGCCTCAGTAGTTAGAGCACGTTACGGCGCGTTAAATAAGTGTCCGTAATAAACGTCTCATACATACGAGCTGACATGTTGTCAAAGGGTCTTGCGTATTTCCAATGTGTAAAACAGGGAACCTATAAGTTTTAGCACGTATTCCCATTAACCCTTCGCTTTTTGCCGAACAACATTACGTAAACAGCCTTGAGAAAGGATTTTCTGATTTTTCCGATATTGGAACCCTTAACGGATGAAAGAGGGTTAGTGTGGGTAGGTATCGGGACGTGCTAAGAGTTTCAGTGACGCTCCGCGTTCACGCTCTGACCTTTAAAAGGATGTAGGCGTTTCCACTAGGTACACAGTCATTTGATAGCGTTTTCATAGGGCTTTATTTGTTATATTACACTGAATACAACATTACGAGTATTCAATTTCTAACACCGCTTCGTTTCCGCAAATGTAGAATTACCACTTAACTATCTCTTTCTGTTGTGTAAATCTTTTTTCCTCCTTTACGATTATAGTATACATGTACGCATTGCCCTCTATTATATAATATAAATTGAATATGTTGGTTTGTAGTTAAGATTTATTAATGAGAACACGCGAATTGACTGGCCTCCGTTGATCGAATTAATAAAAGAAATTATTAACTTTAATTGGTTAATATTAATGTTAAAAACGAAGCTAAATCACAAGGCTGTATAGTGCTACATTCGCGAGTAAGGTCATTTCCGATCGCCTCCAAGTTAATAGAGCAGCAAAATTGATACCAGCAGTCTATAAATGGTTTTATTTACGTTCACTTGCCAAACACTCGTTACGGCTACCCAATTTCTGCTAATGATATTAGTGTCTAGCGCGTCGTCCCTTAGTACCACTTCAATATAACCCACGTATTTGCCAGTCTAGTTTTCCAGTAATGGAACCGCTATTATTAGAATACCCTTTTCTACAGCAGCCTTTACTTTAATAATAAATTTGAGAGAAAATGGGGATATTTTTTGAGAGGATTGTCAGATGTCAAAGTAAAAGGCCTTAATGTTTTATGGTAATGAAAGATATCGACTTTTACTCGAAGTGTTCAGAGACTGTTAATTTTAGAAGGTTTGTTGTCACGCAGTAAAGTTTGTACATGGAATGGAAGGGAGACTACGAAACGGCTACGAAAGACTTAGTAATTACTTTTCAACTGTAAGTTAATTTCATCGCAATACGGTCCTTCGTCAAAGTTTAGGCGAGATAGGTATATCAGTAAATGGATCGAATAATGAAATTTCCACTTAGCTTATTCCAATATTGTGTCAAATAAAACAGCTGAGCAGGACGCGTACCTATTTCATTCATTATTCCTAATATTGACAATTTGCCAAACGATGTCTCGATTTCGTTTTTTTTAAATCGTTTTCCTTTAACTCTAGACTTTCTAAATATGATCCCACCTGGAATTTCGTTGATTCATCAACGTCCCTGTAAACAAGGTTAGCACAACGTGATATTTTTAGTTTGAGTCTCATTCTCTCGTACCTGTACTTTCGTCTAATGAGTTTTATTGTTCGACGCACGCTAGTCATTCTTTTCGCCCACGCCTTCAATGTTAAACGGAACGATAGCCGGCTTTGATACTTCGACCCTCTGGAAACATTGTCTGAAATTAACATTTCATTTAATACCCTTGAATATTGCGTTTCAATTTCCAAAAAATCTTGTTAGGAACGAAGTCGGTTAAGCTTTATTGCGTCATAAGCTAACCTAGTAGAAAGTTGACTGAGGAAGAAGGCAATACGGTCCTGTTACGTAAGTACAAGGATACCGCAGGATAAGACGTCATTGCGAAACGGGCAGGTTGTAACCCAGACAACACGGAACCCTAACCGTCGTCGTCTGGTTGGCTCCCCTCCAATGCTGCAGGTTATCGTAACTTGCAAAATTTTGGCATGAAACGAATTTTGCTTCACTTACTTGGAAGAAAGAAACTACTTTTAGTTAACGAGTAAAAAAAGTGAGTTGTTTGTTGCCCTGTTTGCATGCCAAAAAAAAACAGTAAATGAAAACTGCGTCCTTCGGACTCCCATTTGATCCACTTACGGGTAGGTACCATATTATATGGCACGCAACAAGTTGCAAATATGTGAGTTTTCGTCGGGATTCAAGGTTTATCTCGGGAACTTTGTTAATCTCACTTACATCCCTGAAAGTCTTAGTTATTTGCGAGCGAGTGTCTTACGAACTTCGCAGATGAAACAATGTTAGCCTACTTTATTACATTTTGTTTGTAAAAGCGTAGGTTGTGATAGCAGATATTGTTGGGGCGTAATTTTAGTTTAGACGATTGAAAAGAGCTTTGAAGTAATCTCCTGTCCGAGTCTGAACATAAAAGATTAATTAGTTATCGTCCGTCAACGTCAAAATTGTCGCTTCACAAAGATGTGATTTTAATTTATAAGAGGACAACATTAGGTATTTTTGATAGAGAAGTCTACATGTATTATTTTATGTCTAACCTTATTCCGTGTAATGAGGCGTAGTGAGGTCATTCCCGTCTAGACGTAAGTAAACCACTGAAATACATTAGCCTGAGTAGTTTACTGGCCAGAGGAGACATGCAAGTCGACGCCGTGCTTAATATATAGAAAAACAAACAGGGTTTGCAGTAAGTAATTCGTTACAGAAATTCCTTTACCGCTAAATCGAATGGTTGTTCGGTCTGTACTCGTAAAATTAGACCTCACGAAATCTAATAAAAACAGCGATTTTAGGAGCAATCAGGAAACGGGGAAAAAAGCGTTGCCATGGCGAAACGGAAAGGAAATGTAAAGGTATAGGTAGCGCGGGTAGGAAGTGCGTTATAAAGAGGGCCAAGGGCGCGATCGATCGGGGCTGCTGCGCTCCCGTCGCTCCTGGCCTAACCCTGACCTCACGGGACCTGCCCTGTCCATTTGTTCTGTGACGTCAATACCTCTACTCCTACAGAGTAAATGATCGAGTTCTATCTAGCTTGCTACGTATTGCGTTTACAGACGCGAAACAATCACCATAATTTATTACGATTCCCATAAGTGACTATATTTCACTGCCGAGCCCTAATCACGCCCTGTTCTACTTTAAAATTGAGCCATTAGCTTGTTTGACGTAACTTTTACAAAAGAAAGGTTTACAATAGACCCTTAACTTTTAGCTTCTACTAATAAATAAAAGAAATTGTCTTCTGGTACAATACAAATAATGTTCCATTTAATAAGAAACCTGAAATTAATTTGTCAACAAATCCTCGCAAAGTTATTATTAGTACGAATGAATCGAGTTTAGAGCTTTATCTTGATTTAATCGCGGTAGAATTGCCTACCATTTGTCATGAAAGTTTGTCGAGCCGCCTCCGCGTTATGACAGATGTGCGAAACTTCGAGGTACGCGTCGCTAGGCGAGGGTAATAGGCAATCCCGGGTCCTTTTGGCCTGACCCTGACACTTGTCCAGTGAAATCGTATAAAAAATATCTTTGTAGCAACGAGATCGCAAAACGAATATGATTAGATCCCGGGTGGTTTATGGTTCCGACAGCTTGCTATCTAAGGAGCCGGATTGAAATGTTCGGATTAGGGATATTACTTAGAATAATTATAATTATGATTCTGAAATCAGTCATAGCCTATCCCTGTCCCTCAGGAGGTGTAGGTAGAGCTCATAAGTGATGACGTCACGCCATACACGCCCTCTTTGACTCATACATTCATAATATGCTTCATTTTGTTTTTAGCTCCGTGGTATAAGATGCGAATTTTGAGAGGCTATTTCTATAGTACAATATAAAGTTCCTTTATGCACACTAATTGTCTATGCTACGGTTCTAAGTACATTACAAGTTATTAAAAATGTCAATGCAATCAAGTATTTCCAGACATATGCTTTTGCATTTCTATAATAAATATTTCAATTTTTCCATGACAACATCGTTGTGAGCTTACATCAACAATCTAAATTGTACGTTAGCGGGAATGAGTTGCAATCTGGCAAACACTTTCATGAATGATGGGATTAAAATACTAGGTGACATAAGTGAGTCAGTGCTCATTCATTGTACATCTTTGCTAACGTAATACCCTCCCACTGATTTGTATTTTTCCTCAAGATAATAAAGTGTTTGATCAAAATACTTTGTTAATTAGGAGCCGCCTACCTCTAGTTTAGAGTTGCATGTAACGTAGTTTCAGATTCATTTGGACTAAATTTAGATTTGACGATCTCCGTGGCCTAGCCTACTAACCTAACCTAACCACTGGGTTAGTGCGCCTATTTACCTAGTGCATAATCCAGTGTGGCGCTGTGCTAAGGTCAATTTGAAGCCTTGGTTGCCAAAAGCGCTTTTATTTAGGCTTTATATCAATATAAATATGCATTTATGCCACTGCTTGCTTTCCTTTAAGTATCCGATTAGGTCTCCATTTAGTTTAAGAAATATGATGATGTTGGATTGGGTTCAAAATTAATTACCTAGTAACATGATACTCGATAATTGTTTTAGTAATTTAGACCTTCCCAGTAGAGATCAAAAGCGTTTAATTTTTACCATAATATCTATTATAGCTACTTCTTATACACCGTTTAGAATGGATACTTGTAATCCGTAGCTTGTATTAAATACACGAACCGATCGAGAGTTACAAGTTTTAACAACACAAGTTTCGGTCCTATAAAGTTTGCTCGCTCTTGCGAACAAACACGAATATTGTTTTGTCTTTGTTTATGCGTTAGGGACTACAACGATGATTACTTTACAACTTTTGATGGATAAAAGTTGTCAACGATAACGGATCTAGCTAACTTTATTTGTAAGAAATAATATAAGTTATATAAGAAATGTTTTACCGTTCTCTTGATAAAATGTTCGGAGTTCTAGTTTGTATTAGCTATACACGTTACGCGTAAGTAATTGGTATGGCACAAACTAGTCAAAAATGTAGCAATATCCGCACGTCGTAAATAAACGCAATGCCGAAGCCTAACCTGTTTGAGAAATTAAAATCAAAGATTACATGAATGTTTTTTAGTAAGTCTATTTATACGCCGGCTAATTATAACCGTCTCAAGTCTTGACGAAATTGCTTACGACACTGAAACGGTATGCGTATAGCCCCTAACGGCTTCACCTCTAAATGCAGAGAAAGTTTCGTTGCTGATATTGTTCGGAGCTATTTTCATAATTTTCTCACAATAAACCCAAATGCTCAGATTCACAAACTCCGTAAAGTCGCAGCCGGTTCGTTGCATTTCTTGGCCTACATAATTTCTTTTTAAACAACGCTAATGAGCTAATGACTCTATTTCATAACGGAATCTTTATCTCTCACTTTGAAGTTTAATCTCCACGTTTCTATTGAGTTTGTTCTAGTCTAGCTTGGAGGACAGAGGAAATAATTCGTATGAAAACATTGAGGTTGAAGGATAAAAGCGAATACAAATTAATTAGGACAATTAACAAGTTGAGCGGCGAATTACCCGCTATAATTGAAACTCAGTCGGATGGAACGAGGAAATCGAGTTGCGTCTGTTTTATCGGAATTAAATGTCATGTTCATAGAGTGGGGCGAAATGAGTGGGTGCTTTGGTGTACGCGATCCAGGAATGTCTAATTAACCTCTCTTACTCAACTACTTACTCGATTAGTTTGTTGGCAAAGTTGGAAATAAGAGATGACTGTTTCTAAGATAACTTATTCAAATAGGTGCCACTAAATTATATAATTACTTTGCTAATGCTAAAAGCCCGTAATAATTGGAGCGTCGCGTCGCAATTATGAGAATTGATCCCCTACATTGATTTTATTCTCATTATACATAAGTAGAGGTAGCTACGTAATAAACCTTTTGCGAGATCTAGTTTTGCTAAGAAATATAAATTGTCCTAATATTTTGTAATTTAATATCTAATTACAAAATATTTTTACGGATTGTGAAATACTTACATGAATGATAACATCGTTATTGACTACACGGGGCTATTACAATTGAAATAAGGAAGTCTTTGTATTGAGGACAAAGCTGTAGTTAAGTTTCGTTTCATAGAATAAAGAAATCTGATAACTTGCCATTGAGCTTTCTCAGAAATATTTATCCTCTTTGTTTTGAATTTATTTATAGACTTCGACAAGTCATTCCTAGAAATGAATTCGCCATTAAGTAATACATTAATAAACCTCCATTGTTTCAGCTAGGATTGAATACCAGGACTTTTTAAAAATATTATAAATAAATGACGATGGTTTACACAGAGAGTTGCAAGAATTGATTATTTCTTGAGTATACGTTGACTCATGCTTTACGATATCCTGGCTGAATGTTATCCTTACCCCGAAACTCGTTTTCTAACAATATTTCATCAGCTGGCTTTAAAAGTTTAACCCAACTTTGGAGTTGGGAAAGCTGACGTTATATCTTTCACGAACGTATTTTGAAGTAGGAAAGCTGTCGCAACATTTCGCCAACCCTAACAATTAGGAATTCTTGCGAAATGATCGCGAAACCCGCAGCTACTTACTAATGAGCGTACAAGTGCGTTCCTTCTGTTTCTATTTAGCCGGCTTTTGTAAATTGTCTCGTAATCTACTTCATAAACATCGTAGCAGAGAAGGTACCTACCAAATGTACATTCCTTGTCGATTAAAATAGTTATCAGTCAGATAATTTTGGCAGCAAATGACTGACTTTGAGCTTGATTTGCCATCAGTAACCCCGTCAATATTAGTATGCGGTAGGACGTCTAATTGTAAGGAGATCTTTGACATTTAAACTATGTAATGTAAACAGCTGTTCTTTGTCAGTGCGAAAAAAGGGCTCTTATCTAAGGAAGATGACTCAGCGTCTTATCACCGACCGTTGTATCTAGATGTTTGACTTCGCGCTATTTTTGTTGAATTTCAAACGAGATTATAATTTCAGAGAGCAAGTTAGCCCAGTTACGCGGTACAGTGGTTTCCGGGACACAATGTAATACGGCGAGACAGTGTGACTCGACTCGTAAATTTCGTCAGTGCTTTGGCATGTGTCCACACGCCCGTATCTCACCTAGTAATTTGACATGCTCGCCAACGTTATCTCCTATAGCTAATTGCAAATTTCATTTATGAATAGCTGATATGAAACGTAAATCGACTTGCTGATAACAGTTTGCAAATCAATAGAAATATTTTATAGAAATATACTTGACTTCTGGCGGCAAAAGCTATACTAAACTTGAAATTATTCCTCAGTATATGCTTGCTAGAATTATGATTTGTCATTCTTGTTCGTGTTTGGTCATAATTATCACTTGCCGATGGCAATAGATGTATATCAGATACGTATATCAGATTATTTGAAGTGTTTTGTAGCACATCTTTAATTACAACTCTATGTTGTTTCTGTAACAGTTGTAGATTGCCACAAGACATTGTTTATTACTGTTTAACGATCATCTATTAGTTGTATCATTTTGTTTTACATACCTTTGATAAATTGTCTTGAATTCTTTATATTTTTAAAGTAAAGTACTTATCAGACTACCGATAATCCATAGACGCTGGTAATCTCTTAGTTGTTTCGGTGAATGTCTGTTTTGTTTACAATTCTTACGCGATAACGGATTTCCGTCGATCAGTTTCATTCTTTCGGGACAAAAGGTACGCATTTGCTTTATCTATCACATTTTCTACGTTCTGATATGGTTCTATTGTTAATAGATTTTTTTGATTCTGCACCAGCAGTTAATATGATGATGCAGAGTTAGTTATTTCCTGTTTTGGGCAGAATCTAGTAACTCCTGATTAAATAATCACAATTACAATTGTTTTCAGTGTTTTACTCTTTAGACACACTGGTGGGTAAACCTTTAACATTGTTTCAATAAATTGTAGCTAATTGTTACCAAACAACAGAGCTGTTTGTATTTGAAACATAATTGAGCCAGGCCAGGAACATCAGTTTATTTGCGTGGTTACCTAATATCGTCTCAAATACGTAACGTTATAACATAGATCTTATTGTTGTCTGGCTCGAGGCTAATGTGTAGTAAACAGCTATTGTGCGGTTAGTCGATGCTTTTATCGTGATAAATGAATGATAGTTGATTGTGAGGCCTGTTTCATGCACTTTATGATTCGATTTTGCTTAGTGTTGGCGGTGATGAAGTATTTACAAAAAAATTGATAAAGAAAAATTGGAATCCTTACGAGTGTAGGTACATAGAAATAAAATAATACAGAGTAAACATAGTTTCGCAAACAAACAAAAATACTTGACGTCGTCGGATTGAGTTGAATACGGTATTATATTTACGCTAAATGTAATGTAAATCAGTGACCCGAAGACGTAATTGTGACGTAAATAAATAAATAAATTAAACGTTTGTTTAGGTAACAAAAAATGGGTGTGAATTGACCAAATCGCTATTTTTCGAAATGACTTGTACGTCCGTCGATCGTTTCCAGATGACGGACGAATGTAGGTTAAACATATTGTTAAGTGCATGTGAATTTATGACAAAATATGCCGTGATTTGTGAGTCAGTGACAGTTAGCGTGACTATCGTGTCGGCCGTCGTCTGTGGGAACCAAGGTGAATGGGGCGAGGGGCTAAGCATCTCTACTTGCCCATTACCGAGACCTTGGCTAAGACAACATACTGCACACTACTTGTCAACAGAGACTAGACTGATCTTGCCATGTTTAGGTACAACAAATATGGTATGTGATAACAAACAACAACAACGTCTAATCAAGTATGTATCGCAGTCTTTCAATTTTCTTAAAGAAGCTAAATTCTACAAACAATTCTTTCATTATTGTAAGGATTTCGTCTTATGATATTAACCTAGGCGAAGTTCTTTAAACTTATGTTTATTGAAATATGTAACTCATAATTGCTTAGATGGTCGCCTTGAATCTTTCACCAACAAATGCAGGTAACGTGTTTCTGCAAAGACGTTTTTCAATTACTGTAGCATCTCAGCTGAGAGTTGACCTTGACGTACCTTAAAAAGGAATCTGCGACGGGACTTGTCAGTGATTTAGTTTATTTTATAATGAAGTATAAAAGACATAAATCCAAGATAATTTTAGCCGCTGCCATTTTGTATTTTCATTGATTAAAGCCTATTTCATAAAGCTGTGTTTATAACATAAATCTCAAATGAAAAACCATTACCTGCACATTTGACAACTACAAACTGATTAAATTGCATTTCAATTTAGTATGCATTCAATCGAGACCAATTTACGAGAATGTGTTAGTTTTTATCGCAGTGCGACGTCACTCGGTTTAGCAGTAACTAGCTATGTAGATGGTTAAAAACCGAAATTTGGGTGTTTATGGCGACTGACGACTGCCCACCGCGGGGGCGGCGGCGCGGCGCGGCGGCCCACCGAGAGCGCACTCATTTAGCGGAACGGATAAAAACTCAGTTTCGCCGGCGAATATAACGTGACTTTGTGAACAATTCGTTTACTTTTTCACCGTTCTGTTTAATAAAAAGATAAGGCATAATAAAAGAACCTTTTATGTTTAATGTTATTACAATGTTACCAGCCTTTAGACGCCTCCATTTATCCCCGGGGAGTTACCGACCTTTTGGTATTTACTTGAAATTCTTTCTTATTTCTACTCCGTATTGTACAATGCCTTAAAGTATCTTAAAGTATTTAGGCTAAGCCACTTCAAGTTATATTTTATTCGGCTTTTAAACTATGAACTTTTGATGATATTCTAACTACTGCTAGATAGATAGAAATTCTTTATTGCACACGAAGAAATACAAATACAGACTTAATCTGTTGTAAGAAAACAAAATCAGATTCAGACTATAACTAGATTGTCACTATTTGTTACCTACTTAAAGTTCATATTTCTAAATAAAGCTTGTTTAGCAAAGCTATAATTCTGCTTACAGCAGCGTTGTTCCATTTATAGCCAATATTTCTCATGTAATATATCTCTTATAACTTGTAACCTTATTCCAGGTTGCCTTGCGTACTCACATTCTCTCTTGTATGAGATTATGTTGGCAAAATTATTATATTTCTTGATTTACTTTCTCTCTCTTCGTATTAAATTCATTGGATGCATTCTATGTGAGTGTATAAAATAACCCCATTTTAAATGGTTGGCAGCTACTAAGTAACTCTTGTAGCATCTTACAGTGCTCTTATAGAGCCACCATCTTGACCTGTTCCTCGACAGTAATAATTGTTACAAAAATAAAACGGCCTAGTTAGAGATAGAAGTTACCTTTAAACAGCTACTTAACAAAAGTCATGTGATTTATTCTAAACAAATGAATGGAACGGTAAACAAGGCTCGCTCCCCGGTCAGCTGATAAGGGAGGTCGCCACTTTCTAACCTTGACATTAATGCATTCGATAGCCGGTCTGTTTCCTTCTGTCACAGGCCCACAGGTCACTTTACTCGAAACTGTTTATTCGAACATTGCCCTTAACGTTGTATTGTATTTTATTTATGTATTCAATCAGCACTTGCAATTTCTACAAAATGAGGTTAAGAATTTTTTATTGGTCATGAATGTCCACGTAGCCATTATAATAATGAGTATTATTTAAGTTGTAAGAGTTGACTGTAAAACATATTTTTACTGTTTACTTTAGTATTTAGAAATACTTTATTTTTTTGTGCTTGTTATTTTCGCAACAACATTATCGTCTGGTGACTTGATTCCAAGTGCGAATATTTACATTATAATTGGGAACTGAAATTGAAGTTTTGTAAAACATGAAGGAGGATGGTCCCCGGTATTCACCTGCATCCAGTATAATTCCTGACAATGTTTCCCACCGCAGTTTTAAACGATGCGTACCTTTAAAACGTTTGCATACCGTTTTTGTAACATTGCCAGCTTTAATATTTTACTTATGAAAGCAATTTACCTATTTATGTGACGATATTTAGACGTGAAGCAGATTATTTAATTATTAGCTGACTTTATTATTTAGTTTTCATTGTTTACTCACCTTATTAAGAAGTTTTTATAGTTACTACCAGTTATAAAAATGCTAACCCAGATAATATTTTTAATATCTCATTATTAAGAGCAGACAAAGGCGTAATTATTTTGAGATACTTTTGTTATAAAAGAGTGGTTTTAAAATACAAAATTTTATAAAGAGAGTTCTCTTGCTTCGCTTCAATAAAAGACCGTATTAGAGAGCGCTCGTAAATTATACGTATGGCGGAGATAGATAAGTAAGTTTTTTAATTAGTCTTTACGTTGAACAAAGGCTTTCTAGCTGCTATTAGGAGCGAAATTATATTAAATAAAATATGCAGACTTTAAATTATTGAAATTCATCGATCACTGGAACTTCCAGTCTGGAAGTACTTGTTATTACATACTTACATACTTGTTATTTTAACACTGTTTTTTTTATTATAAAATGTATATGAAATCTAATATCTGTGTGGTTTTGTTTCAGAACAACAAACACGTAGAAACGCTAGACGACGGGCAGCTGCGGGCTCTTCTCGATGAGGCTATCACATACAAGTGTCCCAAAGACCGTGAAGGAAAGAGCAGTCTTTTCAAGGTACGCATCTTCTTCAGTAGTCAATTCGAAAAATTCAAGTACGGTACCTACTAAGTTTTCTTCTTTGTAGAAGCCAAGCTATAAAATGCAAAAAATCTATCAGCATAGAGTAAAAAACAGTATTATGTTATCAGACAGGAATAAAACTCGTAGATCCTTTAGCAATAGGTACCAGAATTAATGTCATTCGATTTGACTATAGTCAACATACCTCTATATATGCATAGTAGCTTACATCCAGGTCGTTAAGTAAAATTCGCGGCCAATTTGCTAGCTTTGTAACTCGCAGTGGATACAGATTCCGTAATCGGAATTGTATGTCACGCTTGAATGCCGTATACGGAGTGGTGCGATCCAAACGACAGATGGTTGCCTATAAATCGGGACGTAATATATCAAACCGAGTGTCAAATATTGCGCGGCTCTTTTACGTTCCCGCTCGCTAAGATTCCTTCCAGCACTCGAGTATTTTGCATAAAAAGATTCAAGAATAGAATCATGAGTACCGGTTTCATTCCTTTCTTATTTAAAAAATAATAAAAAAACCAATATAATAAAGGTAAGCGTATCGTGGATTTTCCGGGTTTTATTAATCGTCTTATAATCGTTTAAACCTACGGCTGTTTGCGTGCCTTTTACAGTAGGTGATTTTTTTTACAAGTTTGATTTCATATTAAAAAATAAAATTAAAGAAAAAAAAACCTTTTTAAAAACAAGCTTTTATTATTTGTTTATAAAATGAACTAAAAAGTTAAAAATAAATTAACTCTAAAAAGAAATATAACACTTTGTAACTTGATTGTAACCTTTAACGACAAATAAGCGTCTTCGTCTAGGACAAAATAATTCCATATTGTACAAATTTATTTAATTTTAACACTAAAACTTTTCACCATACATAATTATTCAATCTCGTCCCCCCTCTTTATCATAGTCCCCATTTATAAATGAAAGCGTGTTACATTGTGATAGCTTGAGGAAAATGAGTATTTAATTAATACAACACAACATTTTTCTTTTTAATTTGTTAAATACAACATATAAGTTGTATTTAATTAATACATCACAACATTTTCCTCAGGCTATCACAATGTAACACGCTTTCATTTATAAATGGGGACTATGATAAAGAGGGGGGACGAGATTGAATAATTATGTATGGTGAAAAGTTTTAGTGTTAAAATTAAATAAATTTGTACAATATGGAATTATTTTGTCCTAGACGAAGACGCTTATTTGTCGTTAAAGGTTACAATCAAGTTACAAAGTGTTATATTTCTTTTTAGAGTTAATTTATTTTTAACTTTTTAGTTCATTTTATAAACAAATAATAAAAGCTTGTTTTTAAAAAGGTTTTTTTTTCTTTAATTTTATTTTTAACTTTTTAGTACCTCTATTTTTAATTCGAGATTTACTACGACGTAGTTCGCAGCGCGTAGCAGCGTTATTCCGTTATGAAGTCCGTAGTTGAGGTTGCGTCGTTTAATTACGGAGTTCCTATGGCCACCTTCCGGCTCCAACATCAGACCCTGGTTACCATATAGTATCAAAGTACTCGTCAAGACTAATCCAATGAGCCCAAACTAGATGGGGTTGCGTCGTTTAATTACGGAGTTCCTATTTCTACCTTCCGGCTCCATCATCAGACCCTGGTTACCATATAGTATCAAAGTACTCGTCAAGACTAATCCAATGAGCCCAAACTCGATAGGGTTGCATCGT
Source organism: Anarsia innoxiella (assembly GCA_947563765.1). Lineage (NCBI taxonomy): Eukaryota > Metazoa > Arthropoda > Insecta > Lepidoptera > Gelechiidae > Anarsia > Anarsia innoxiella. Next base: position 3,230,604 of record OX387410.1, on the reverse strand, counting down.
TTAATTACGGAGTTCCTATGGCCGCCTTCCAGTTTCATCATCAGACCCTGGTTACCATATAGTATCAAAGTACTCGTCAAGACTAATCCAATGAGCCCAAACTCGATAGGGTTGCATCGTTTAATTACGGAGTTCCTATGGCCACCTTCCAGTTCCATCATCAACCCTGGTTACCATATAGTATCAAAGTACTCGTCAAGACTAATCCAATGAGCCCAAACTCGATAGGGTTGCATCGTTTAATTACGGAGTTCCTATGGCCACCTTCCGGCTCCATCATCAGACCCTGGTTACCATATAGTATCAAAGTACTTGTCAAGACGAATCTAATGAGCCCAAACTCGATAGGGTTGCATCATTTAATTACGGAGTTCCTATGGCCACCTTCCAGCTCCATCATCAGATCAGCTCCATGTTACCATAATATTGCATTGTCACGCGATATACATAAGCATGCAAAATTTCAGCTCAATCGGAAACCGGGAAGTGGATCAAATTTAAGTTGCAAGATTTGATTACAGAACGACAACGGGACAGGTGAAACTAAATAAAAGCTTGTAATAAGTTACTACCTGACATTTTCAATTTCGACTCGCCTATCATATTTTGATTATTTATAGTTTTTTAGTGCTCTCTAGTTCGTCGCCTGCCGTTTACAGGAATTGCTGGAGGAGGTAGAACAGGACGAGCAGGCGTGCGAGGCGGCGGCCCGGGCGGCGGGCGGGCGGGGCACGCGCAGCGCGGCGCGCGGCGGGCGCGGGCGGCGCGCGCTGCCGCACTCCAACTCGCTGCAGGACCTCGTGGCGGCGCTGGCCGCCGACCCCGCGCCGCGCCGCGCCAGGCACCACCCCGCGCACCCCGCGCCGCCGCCCGCGCCCGTGTCCGCGCGCGCCATCCACGGCGGCAGCCTGCCCTCCGGCGTCGACACCTGTACGTATTTCGTGGCTCCCTTGTCTCTTGCCTATTCGATGTTACGTGAGTCGGTCGGTGACCTGAGACGTGTTCTTTAGCCTTCCTGCTGGGCGAGGAGCCGAGTACGCGCAGCGGCGGCGCCGGCTACCTGGCCACGGTGCGCTGCGTCAACCCGCCGCCGCTGGCCGAGCGCCGCGTGTCCGCCAGCGACGCCAACGGCGGCGCCGAGGCCGACCCGCTCAACAGGTACGACTCTCCCTGCTTCTTTTTAAAATTTAAATAGAAAGTAAACGTAGTCTTGTGTGTATCTTGATTTGGAATACGTTGAACTGTTTCGTAGGCGGAGCAAACCGGCGTTCCCGATCACGTACACGGCGCGTGCGTCGCTGGAGATCGGCAGCGGCAGCGTGTGCTCGGGCCGCGCGGTCACCACCACCACCGCCTCCAACCAGGTGCGTACTCGCCGCGTCCCGCAGCCCACCCGCGGTCCGCCCGACCGCCTCTGTCTCAACAGACTTTACCGTCCGAGAAGGAGGGGCGCCGCTCGTCGTGTTCCTCCTAGGCGAAGAACCTATCTGCCGGAACTGTACGAGTTTATTGAGCCGCCAAGCGACTTCTCGATTTCAAATAGCCGATCGCAGGAAAGCGCTGATGATTTACTCCGAATGCCTGTAGACGACGATAGTACCGATGAGATAGCGAGCGATAAAGAGGAGAATATAGATCCCAAACAGCTTAAACTACTCAGTGCCTTAATACCGAAAACGCAATTTGATGTAGATAGTAACGGTGGTGGTAATAAAGCTAACGTTGGAAATTGGGAAAATATTACTAACAAACCTGACAAAAGTAATGTACCGCGCGGCCCACGACCGCTCAAGATTCCAAACGCTAAACATCAGTTTTCGAACAATAATAATAAGCAAAATATTAACGAAAGTAACAAAGACGCAGGAGAATCTGATGTTTGGCTGGAAAGTGTCAACAATTGGTATGCAGGGTTGAGTCTGCTATGTAAAAAAGACCGTCCAAAATACGAAGAAAAAAAACATTATCCTCAAACTTATTCCGAAGATAAACAGTATGATGTATTTGAAACATATGACAATACTTTAGATAGAAAATCCCCAAATTATTTGCTTCAAAATAATTCTAGGAGCGAGTACTCTTGTGATTGGAACCATCACTCTAATTCCGGGATAACTAAACGAGGCGATTTTTTATTACCTTACTTCTCGAATACATATCAACGTTATCCGGGAACCGCCCCTTGGCTTTTGAATACCAACGATTATGTCCCTAATCATGATCCCGAGCTTGAACGCTCAAGGGAGGAATACAGGAAACGTGTAGGTGATATAGTTGCACCGAGGTACGAGACGTTGAATCCTAAAAACATACGCAGCATGTCCATAGCTAAACCTCTCCCAGAATTCGATAACAGTGACGTGGTTGACATTCCAGAATGCGTCATCGATAAGATTAAACTCGATAACAATGAAACTGAATTATCGGACGCATCAAAAGATAAACACGTAGTAATTCACTGTAATTCGAATACTGACTTGCAGTCGGACACTGCTAGTTTAGTTAATGATCTCAAAACAAAGAACAATAATTTAGAAAACGTGACTGATTCTTCATTTAAGTCTAGTTCACCAATTGATGAACTTTGTATCAGTATTGATAGTGTAGTGAAGTCTGTTGAAAATGTAAATAAACAAAATAATACTCTGCCGCTGTCTCCAATTAGAGACGAAGATTGTGATAAAGGTATAGTAAATGTTCCTGTATTTAGTCAATTTGATTGTGTTATCGTAAGCGATGAAGAAAAGTTTAAACTAAGGGATTTTTCTTATAGCAAAGACGAAGACCAACTTGACGGAGTCGAGCTCGTAGATATAAGCTCGAAACGTAAACGTAATGCACCTACGGTAGATTTAGGCGACGAAAATTATGTGGAACTTCAAGATATGTCGCATATGGAATATAAACAACTGCTTAACGGAGACGATCAAGATCTGTCCTATACAACTACGAGTAGCGCGCTCGAGGACGACTCATTCTCAAAATATGTCACTAATCAACAGAACCTAATTAAGAAATTAGAAAATAGTTATTTAGACGATAATACTCATGAACATTCCTTAATTAGTTTTTTAGGTAACAGTGATAAAGTACAAAAAGACTTTAAAAGTGATTGTGTAAATGAGGAGTTAGAAGTAGTAGATTACAGTAACGTTTTAAAAGGTGTCGAAGAAATTGAATGCATGGAAGGGAGCTCCGGTTCTGAACCTAAGTCAAACGAAGTCGTGATTCAGGTTGACAAGGTGGCGATAGAGAAAGCGAGTGGCGACAAATACATACTAACGGAGCTTCCAAATAATGCTTTTGTTTACCTAACAGTCCCGCAAGGCTTGCTTCTTAATATTAACAAGAAAGGCAATTTCTCCCTACAAATTGAACACAGCAAAGAAACTGTCAGCTCCCATAAAGAGACCAGTAACAGTAAAAAGAAGAAAAAAGACGTAGCCGTAGAGAAAACTAAAAATAAAGAAGCTAGTAATAAGAAAGCTCTTAAAACGCTTTTATTCCGAAATCTATTCAAAAGTGCTAGTGCAGACAAGTCGATAAGCAAAGGGCTGTCTACCATCACGGAAACTGAGGTAGGATTCCCCATTCGCTATCTAAACAAGGGCGTTGGGTGGATTCCTACATAATTTTAAGCGCTTTTATATTTTTGTTATTCACCTACATTCCCTTCACACTTACCCAGCGTCCTTTTTTATTCGTTTTGTACTACCGCTAGGATCTTAATACGAAATGTCATAACGCGGTATGTGTCCGCAGGTGGACTCGGCGATACCGTTCAGTTGCATCACAACACCGGAGGTTGTGTCAAGTTGCAACACGACGTCGTCAAACACGCAGGCCGCCGTCGCCGTCGACCCCAAGGTAACCTTTCTGTATGCACCTAGTCACATCTAAAATTTTCACAACGTATATTCAACTTTACATTTTTATTCTTGCACTTCGCCGCTTCGTATTCGAACCGTGTAATACGAGATTTCGAGTATATCTTCGCTTCTTCCTTTTCATCACTCGCAATTCTGCATTTTACACCATTTACATATTTTTTGATCATCCCTACGTCGCAATATGTCGTAATAATCTCGTATATGCGTGGGTAGTCCACCACCAGTAGCAGTATCGTAGTAGACGGTCGCTAGCGAAGGCGGGGAGAGGTAGGGATGAGCGGTAGTTAAGATCCAAGATGTGCGTATGCGCAGCCGCTGCAGCTGGAGTGGAGCTACCGCGCGGTGTGCAGCGTGGTCGGCGCGCCGCCCGCCGCCCCGCACCCGCACCCGCCGCGCGCCCCGCCCGACCAGGTACCCCCCCCCCCCCACCCCCACCCCCGCTTGCACCTCTCTGTTCGCTGTATACGAATGGTTGTTGCGGCTCGCTCGATGTTAATCGAAAAGTGTGTAAATGGTGTGATGATGTTTGTTATGCCGCTTATAACTGTTTTATCCACGGCGACGCATGCGCGAGCGCGAAACCGTGACCTCGAGTGAACGTTTGAATGTTGTACTTAGGAATGGTTTGTGGTTGGGTTGCAGCCTCGCAGTGTGATCGCCAACACCTTCAACGGGCTGCCTCTGTCGCGACCCAACTACGGCTCCACGGGATCCACCTCGCAGGACGAATACAAGGTTCGTTATACCTTCGATGTGACGTCTACGCCGTTCGCGTGTATCGTCTAGTCTAGTATCTAAGAATCGATTTCATACCTCCTTCGTCTCGTTTCACAGAAATCTCTCGACGAAAACGGTAATTCGGTACAAGGATTCAGCTCGCCCCTCTCGGGATCTAGTCAACACAAGAAACCCAGAAGGAAAAAGTCTTCTAAGAACGAGACCGTGATAAAGTCGCACCAGATCGACGGCTACCAGGGGAACAAGGATCTCAACGAGGTGCTGCGCTTCATCGAGTCCAACGCGGAGAGAACGCGCGCGAACAAGCTCGGGCGCGCCAAGCACAAGGACGACGCCGACGACAAGGGCGGCAAGAAGCGCTCCACCGAGCGGCGCAAGGACAAGGAGAGCAAGATGAAGCGCGCCACGTCCATGGAGGAGCTGTCGCGGACCAAGCTCGAGGACCTCACCGACAAGCCGGCCAAGAAGGAGCGGCGCGCCGACGGGGCCCCCGCCAAGGCCGAGCGCCGCTCCTGGGGTGACGACGCGCGCGACTACTTCCGCGACGAGCCCGACGCGCCCGCCGACGACTTCCAGACCGTCACGAAGAAGCGCAAGCCGCGGCGCCGCACCGACGAGCCGGGCGCCGGCGACCCGCCTCGCGCGCGCCCGCCCTCGCCCCGTGCACGCCGCGTGTCCGCGCCGCCGTCCGACCGCTCCAACGACTCCAACGACGACCTGGACTCTGTGCACTCGCTGCCGGCCGAGCCCGCGCCGCGCCTGGCGCCCGCGTCCTACGCCGACATCGCGCGCACGCGACACAACATCCCCGACCTCATCGAGTCGTGCAACTTCTACGCCGAGCCCGAGCTGCGGCCGCCGCCGCGCGCTCCGCACGACGACTACCCCGCGCTGGAGCCGCGCCGCGCGCACCGACCTGCGCCCGCGCACAACAAGCCGCCGCCGACGCCCGCCAGCAGGGGCAGGAAGGTAATTTGTCGTTTACAACAATTCGTTTCTCGGCTTCTCAGTTTGCAATCGTAAAGTTAACGTTACCCCCGCCGATTCCAGCCGGAGCGCGGCGAGTGCGAGGCGATGCGCGTGGCGGGCGCGGCGGAGAGCCCGGCGCCGGACGTGGTGTCGGACCGGCGGCCGCCCGTCATCCTGCTGGACTCGGCCGCGCGCCACCACGACATGGACGGCGTCACCTTCGGCTTCGACATCAACGAACAGCTGCTCGGTAAATGCACGCATCCGTATCACCGCAACTTTTACTCAACTTTCACATCGATGGCCCCTCGCGGCGACTCTCGGAAGTTACTTATTTCTGGAGAAATGTTAACAAACGTAATCATTAAAAAAATATAATTGGATTAGTATTTCCTAGCACGTGTCGGTTGCAGGCGGGCCGGGCCGGCGTCCGCGCTGCGACCTGGTGCTGGACGCGCTGGCGGGCGGCGCGGCGGGCGGCGCGGTGTGCGTGCGCGCGGCGGGCGGCCGGCTGCTGCGCTACGTGGCGCCGCCCGCCGCGCCGCCGCCGCCGCTCCTCGTGGACTACGTCGGCGCCGGTAACTATACACTCCTCGACCTCCTCCACCTCCTCGCCCGTTCGATAGCTTACCGTCGGTTCGGTCCGACCGCGATCTTTATCTGTAACTTTGAACTGTGACACTTTGTTTGCAGCGTGGGAGGACGTGCTGCGATGCGGCGGCGGCAAGGTGCGGTACTACAGCGAGTAGCGGCCGCCGCTGCCGCGGTGCGCGTGCTGTAGTGTACGTACGAGTGACGCGAGTGCGGTGTCGAGTGAAGTGGGAGCACGTTCTCTAGCGGTCTCGCTGTGATTCGAAGTTAATTTTGTTTTCGCTTTGTAAATAAGAGGTGAACCGGAGCTATCTCGAGCATTTAATTACTGTGCACACTGAAAAAACGAAAAAAAAAAGAATTTGTTATCGTTTAAGAGTCTGGAATTTTGTTCGTTGGAGATTTATTTAGTTGTCGTTGTGGGGCCCGACGCGAGTCGGATGCTGCGACGAGTGAGGGAGATAAACTTTTGGAGTCGGACGACGGTCTGCCGTGTGCGGGCGCGCGTCGGGTCGCTGCGTTTTGATTTGCATATAAGAGACGTAATATTTTGTTTCTGTTGATGTTTATTGTGCTTGAGTTTCGTTATGTAATCACAAATATTTGGTAGATTTTCTCTAACTAGCCACTCATGTCTAATTTTGTTATGTATTTTTAAGTTTTACCGTTTTAAACTGTAAATAAAATGAAGATCTTTTAAGGTGTAACTGGCCATATTAATATGGAGATTGTTTCACTTGGTGATAGGCACGAGGGATTCGCGGGGCGTGGGAATGCATAATTAAAAAACACTTTACTTATAATTATAAAAACGATGAATTAATGAGATTAATTATGTGCAAGTTTTGAGGAAGTAGGGTATTTCTACATTTAAGAATAAATTAAAAAGTGAACACCGAAACACAATAATAAAGTTCCCAGCCGTCTAGTCTATACAGAAAGTAACACCTAACACCAAGTGAAGTAAACTGTGTGAGCTAATATGAGAAATTTATATTATATAATTAATGAACATTGTTTTGTATAGGATATGATTTATTGATAAATATTCTTGTCCGTGATTTTCATATTTATAGGCATTTTATAGGAATTTCCAATTCCTTATAACGGTTGGATTCGAAAACATGCTAAGTGTAGATTCACATTAATAGTTATAATTCTATGTAAATTTACCCTTAGCAATACACACCTCTATGTAAAGTATTCCTTAAACATAGTGTGAGCTCCTTTTTACGCTAGACTTTGGCCAGTTGTAGAAGTTCCCGTTGAAGCGCCAGGTTCTCTCAGCCAGCATGGAAATCTAGGACAACCAATTTATTGTGGAATGTAATAAGTGAAAACCTTTCACTTTGAAGGTTTGACCAAACTGCGTTATGTATACCTATCTTAACATTGTACATAAATAGTTGGCGAGTGAAGAGTTGTATATCATTAGTTAAGCCGAGACGCGCATTCGGCGAATTTACGTAACGCGTGTACATCGCTCTAGCCACGTTGTCCATACATTCAATCTTAAGAACTATCATCTCGATGTTTCGGCCGAATCATGATTCCGTCACATGCATTACATCCATGAAACATACTTAGTCGATGGAATAATAATAAAAAGAACTTTGTTAATGCATTAAAGGTTAAGGATACACGATCGTATAAGTCGCAAGATATTTTATTAAATTCTATATCTTGACGATTTTAGACCGCTTTTTAATCTTTGTCAGAAAATAATAAATTTGGAAAAGTTGAGACACCATTTCAAACGTCTCTCTAATCGGTTTCATGAGATTGAGAATGACACCTGGAGTGGTGTCTTTAAAGTTACTTTAAATCATTGAGTTAAAATATATATATAATTTATTAATTAACTGAAATTCGATTGAAAAGTTAATGTGTTATAAATACTGAGATAAATATACGAAACGACATTACACGCGGGCGCGGTAATGAAATTAAATCTGAATATTTTTCAAGTTACTCGAAGTGGGTCCACAATTTACTAACTTGTCAGCCAAAGATGTTAGTACAATACGTTAACTATCATTAGAGAACAAAGATAGTAAATCGTGAAAAACATCTAAACTGAACCTCTAACTCAAAAAGGTGAGGTTATGTTAATAATAGCGTTTTAGTATTCTAAGGGAGTAGGCGACAAAATCACTGAATCAGATCGCCGTTTTCCGGTTTACTCATATAAAGTTATTTGAAAAACTTCTCCAATTCATTTAATATATGTTACGTATTATATTATTGAAATATGTTCAGGTTTACTGCTGTGATTACTAAAACTATACGGCCACAATTTGTAAATATGAAATGTACATTATTTTCATTTTATTTTGAAAAAAGTTGTTGCAACATTTATTACATTTGTTTGATGAGATTGATATCAAAGTACTGAAGGGACGCTCATATCAAAGGTATAGAAATATTGATTTTTATTTCTTTCCCTTGTAAAATATGTAAATAGTTGTGAAAAAATATTTGGATTTTTTATTGTTCTTAGTGCATATTAGACGTTGTAGATGAAAGATCTCTGGGTTTGGATGTTGTGACAATATAATATTTAGGTCGACCTGTACCCGTCGGGGGGAGGAGGCGGGGAGCGCGGGCGCGGTGGTTGCGGTACGGGTTCATGAGCTCATTACTCATTTTAAATATTCGTTAAACCGACTCGAAAATCTCTAGGTCTTTTCGTTTGCCATTCATAAACTCTCCCAAGACTTTGTTAATTTATTAAATACCTGTCATTATCAGAACTAGTCATGAATTAAAAAAAAAAAAGATATTTTTGATACTAAAACGAACGGTTAGGAATTTCATCAGCGCTACTTTTGCAAGGGCAATGGCAAGGGCTTGCTCTTAATGAAAAAGAAATTAATAAAACGTGTTGCTTCTTAGATATTAAAATTGTCTGTTTGTCTTATTGCAACAGTTTCTATTCCAAGTTCATATATTGTCCGTCCCACGCGCACCCCGCCTCTCTCGGAACTCAGGTCCATTACGAGTTCTCCTTATCAGGAATCTATACTTACTTACCTTTATATTCAAACTCAATTATTTTATACGCGAGATGCCTCGAGATCTATAAATAAACAACTTATTTAAATATAAAAGCATGGTTGAGCTAAAAAGAGTTTTGAGCTGATAAATGTAATTATTTTGTTTAGACACTGGAGTGATGCTTTGGAAGGCTATTTGGCGAAGTGTAAATGTAAAAATTAATTATGTAACGCTGAAATAAAGTTTTACAAATGTCTCATTATCTGATTAAATTGCAAGTCAACGTTTCGTTCCAAGCTCTGTTATGTAAGTAGCCAGTTTAGCCTGCCTTAAAGCCCAACGCTAACTTTTTCTGGTTTTTAATTCAGGAAATGAGACAATTGTCCTGTATTATAATATGTATCAATATGAGGATTATTTATCTGCTTACTTCTAACTTTGATTCTAGTTTTTACTTTGCTCCTAAAATGAGTCGTTTAATAGCTTTGAAAGTAAAGGACACTGATCTTTAGTTTCATATAATCAAATAAGTTTCATTTATTTTGCTTTACTATAAATAGAACATAGACCTAACAATGTCATATATTTATGTGTCGGGAGCAAAGTAAAAACATAGATAAGATTTTAACTGTAAACGATATTGTAACCAACTGCAATTTACAGTTATGTACTTTTTCACTGTTTCCGTTTTCTTAATAAAAATGTTGAAAATTTAATGATTTTGTTTTATTTTCTTTGCTCCTGCCCTCATTACAGACTTGTATGCGAGTTGCAACCAAGTTGCAACACACACGGGTAGTAAGTGACATCGTAAATATCTGGTTATAACCCAGCTGACTTTCAAAAGGTTCAACAATATGAATATACCGTGTGCGTGTGGACGGAGTGAGCCATCAAAATTTTTGCCTAGAAATATGCCTAACTTTTAGTGAAAGTTCTAAAACAATTGTGAAACTAAATATTTTAATTTGTGAAAAGATAGAACAAAAGATATGGCATTAAACATCGGCTCACTCAGTTGAGCACGCTACCTATGAAAATTAGAGAAAGTATTAATTATTCATATAATATTTATATACCAGGATTTAGTGAAACTTTTGCTAAGTAAATCCTGAAAATTTCAGATCGCCTGGTAACGTAATAAAGTTTTCACAAATGATTTCTTCGGCTCACTCCGTCGAAACGTTTTTTCAACCCCTATTTCTGACGAAAATACTGAAAATTGAAACTGCTATGTAATTGTGAAAGTAAGCTAAGGTAATATGAGAATTTGTGAAACACAAAACAAACCACTAACGCGGCAGGTTTTTGTATAATCATTGGTTTCATCGGCTCACTCCGTTGAAACGTTTTTCGTAAGTTAAAAATGTCAATATCTTAAGATTTCTAGCACTATAGAAACTAAAAACTGTCTTAACTTTTAGTGAAAACTTTTCACTAAATATCCACCATACTAATGTTTTATATTCCATGTCTGGTTTAAAAGATATTCAATTGTGTTTATTCTGCATACAAACTTCAGTTTAGGGTGACCACACTGTTTTATAAAAATTGAGGACATTTTTTAAGAAAACAAGTTTGTTTACTTAATCAGCCTTCTTTATTGAACTAGGTAATTCTTTATTAAACTATAAATTTAGACTTATAACTGATCATATTCTTATTAGTGTAAATGTAAGACGTAATTTAAAATTTCAAATATTTACCTTTTTTAAATGAATTTTAAATGAAATATAACAAAGATGGAATAATTTTGAGTGAATTAATGAAAGTTGTGGCCTGGCACTACAATATTTTGAGACACGTTCGTTTTCCTGTTAAAACGCTAAATTTGTAACTCCAGATTTTTATTTGACCATGATTTAGGGTTTTTAACAGGAAAACGAATGTGTCTCAAAATATTGTAGTGCCAGGCCACAACTTTCATTAATTCACTCAAAATTATTCCATCTTTGTTATATTTCATTTAAAATTCATAGTAATAGTTGTAATAGTTTAATAAATAATTACCTAGTTCAATAAAGAAGGCTGATTAAGTAAACAAACTTGTTTTCTTAAAAAATGTCCTCAATTTTTATAAAACAGTGTGGTCACCCTAAACTAAAGTTTGTATGCAGAATAAACACAATTGAATATCTTTTAAACCAGACATGGAATATAAAACATTAGTATGGTGGATATTTAGTGAAAAGTTTTCACTAAAAGTTAAGACAGTTTTTAGTTTCTATAATGCTAGAAATCTTAAGATATTGACATTTTTAACTTACGAAAAACGTTTCAACGGAGTGAGCCGATGAAACCAATGATTATACAAAAACCTGCCGCGTTAGTGGTTTGTTTTGTGTTTCACAAATTCTCATATTACCTTAGCTTACTTTCACAATTACATAGCAGTTTCAATTTTCAGTATTTTCGTCAGAAATAGGGGTTGAAAAAACGTTTCGACGGAGTGAGCCGAAGAAATCATTTGTGAAAACTTTATTACGTTACCAGGCGATCTGAAATTTTCAGGATTTACTTAGCAAAAGTTTCACTAAATCCTGGTATATAAATATTATATGAATAATTAATACTTTCTCTAATTTTCATAGGTAGCGTGCTCAACTGAGTGAGCCGATGTTTAATGCCATATCTTTTGTTCTATCTTTTCACAAATTAAAATATTTAGTTTCACAATTGTTTTAGAACTTTCACTAAAAGTTAGGCATATTTCTAGGCAAAAATTTTGATGGCTCACTCCGTCCACACGCACACGAATATACCTACATTCACACCAGAAAAAAATCGAACCTCGAAATTACGACCGGGTTTAGTACGTTAACCTTTGGAAACCCACAACTATTAGGCGTAAAAGTGTCAGTAGCCCACGGGTTTTTGCAAAATGTCACCGTCATTCCGGAATGTCACTGGGCATCTCAGCACTTTCATCTACAGAGTGATGTTTTTTATCTGAATTAATGATTTTGTTGGCTGAACTGTATTGAACATCGTAAAACTGACTTATTTTTGTTTTGTTCTACTGCATTTGTGTGAAATAAGTAATAAATACTTACTTAGATATAATTACTTACACTCAACCTGCTGCACACAATAAATTTTTGGGTTACCTACATGAAATAAAAAAACTGCAAATGTAAGTGTATATGTTTTAGTTGGGAAATAATAACTGCAACCACAAAAGTTTGACTTGGCCACAACATCTAGTATCTTTTTCAATAACTAGGCCTAACGAATATAATATAACCTCTAATAAAATAATGGTAACATTTTTTCTACAAATCAACATAAATAATCATCATCAATTATTATAACTCGTTATAATATTTATTTGTTGTCACGTTATTTCATGAATTAGCCAATAAATGACACTGCACCAGCTCCCAAGTTTAAAGATCCACCAGGGTAACTGCTACCGGATAGGCGACAGAATTTTTTTTATTGACTTCATTATTCATGGTCTGTAAAATAAAAAGGATTTTATTTTGTAATTTCAATATTTTATAACCAAATATGAAAAATAATTAAAAAAAAAAACTAAATAAAACATAAAGTAGTGTATAAAATTTTCAATACTTCAAGGCCACAGTGACTAAAATGTAAAAGTGAACACTCTGTAGGGGGAAGTGGGGCACATTGATACACAAAAATTCAAACTCCGTTTGAATACACAAATATCGACATTTTTGATCACTTTTTTCGGCGGGTGCATTGCCTGATATGTTTACTTTAAATTAAGTTTTTAAAAAGCTGATAGTAACGAATAGGGAAAAAGTTATAGCGACTTTTATAAAAAATCGATTTTGTATCATTCTGCCCCACTGGTGGGGCACCTTGATACAGAGAGTGGGGCAGTTTGATGCGTATTTTATTTCCGTAATTATTATAATATTTTTTCAAAATAAATCGTTATATTACTTAAATTGACCAAATAAAAAGCAAACAATGCTTGGTATCTGAAAAATCACATTATTTATTAGTTATTATTCGTATTATCGATGGTCAAAATCAGCCTAATAATGAAATTAACTAAGAAATAAAATTGTCATCAAAAACTTAAAATTTATAAAGATCTTAAACATCTAATTCAACATAATTACTGAGTAATCATCCTAGAAGTTCTACAGAATTGGACATAGTGAAATATAGAAATAACAAAATAAAATCCTCTGTCAAAGTTATAGGAACTTTTTCTTAAAACTCATGATCAAAAACATCACAAAACGGGAATCCTAAACGATTTTTTCACATTTCTCTGCTTAACTTTAAACGTCCGGACCATTTTCTAAAATAAATGAGATTTTTAAAACTACTTTAAAATACTAACGGGGCACTTTAATACACATAAGGGGCACTTTAATACACTAACGGGGCAGATCGATACGTATCATTCTGCCCCGCGTATTACTGTATCAAAGTGCCCCAAGGGACCATATTCACGAAAAAGTAATTAATTATTTTTTAAATCAATATTGTATTAAATAAACCTATTAAATAACATTTAATAAAGTATAAATGTAGGTTTGGTAAAATAAAACTATGAAAACAACAAAAAATATGGAGCTGAGACATGAACACATTGCTCTTAAAATTTTAGTTGTCGGTCCCAAAAACACATTTGTGTCTGTCAATGCAAAACGGCGAACAGGCGGCAAGCATCGTCTCAACTATCATCTTTGTGGATGTCCGTGAGCGTTCTAATGATGTGTCCGTGTGCGTATCGTTTTTCAGTATTTCAAAACAGGTACTGTATCAATGTGCCCCAAGTATCAATGTGCCCCGCCTCCCCCTACATAGTTTCCGAAACAAAAATGGCGGTAAAGCGTAGACCGTATTTACTTTGAATGCAAAAATAACTCTGAATTTACAGTAATCATAATAATGAAATATGAAATAATAATCTTTATGAAATTTGCGATAAAAATAAGTAATATAAATAATATGTAGTCCTTAAAAATACCAAATAAAATGCAAATACAAATGACGTACGCCTACTCGACGGCTTGCGAATGTATTTATTTTAGCTTATTTCAGGATTATTTACATATTTCATGTTGGTATTTTTATTTACTTAGGATGTAAAATGTATAAATAATAGATATAATAACTTTTACTTACTGTTTCTGCAGTATAATTAATTATAAACGTTTTTTTCACTACACGCACGAATGCCGCCAAACCGCAAAATAACTGTCAATTTGTAATGAATTTTTTTCAAAGATTTTAACAGCATACCATAGAGAATTGCATATCATTCGGTAGCTTGTTTCGTTCCCGATTGAATGATAAGCATAACAAGCCATAATAATAAGTATGTAACACGAAATAAGCCTCAAATTGGACTGCTGTTTAACTGGCATTCCGGAATGCCGTGGGTATCAACGGTTTTTTTCGCCGTCATTCCGGCATGCTCGTGGGTTTCCAAAGGTTAATGGACAATCTGCGCGTTCTCTCTAATATGTTATTTTGCGTATGTGACAATTAGCGTTTGTCATTGTGTTAATCCAGTCAATTTGCGTATCCGAATCTGGTATAATAGTGCGTAAGCTTTTTTTTATCTTTGAAAATGTGATGTTTATCCATTTAAATAGAAAAAGTGTGGACTAAATAAAAGATAGAAAATTCTGCGACATATTTTATTTTTTCATAATCAACATGATACAGATGTTATGGCTTTGTATTCAAATATTCTATTATAATAAAAATATTAACAAATTATCTTACATTCACTTGAAAATGTACAGTTTGTAATAATCTTACAAAATATTTCTAGAGCACTCCAAGTTGATATCAAAAAATTGTGGCTCAATTTTGTTTCATACAAATGATGAAATATTTGTATGATGTGATATCCAACGGCTTATTTACATAATTACTGACTTATAAATACCATTTAACACTACACCCCTTGTAAACTAAACTTCTTAAATGCAATAAGACTGCAAATGTTAACGAAACAAAGCCTTAACGCAAACAACTTTCCTATGTTTGTACAATAATACCATATTCGGGATTTGATGATTTCACGTTATCGTTATAAGACTTCATTTTGTTTATCAGTTTTTTACAGCTTTTATTGAGATTTGAGCCACAATGTACACACTCATTTTATTGCATTTCATTTTCCTTTATTCAGATCTCTTTAGACTTTTAACACTTTTCACACTTGTATTATAAACACGACAGTAATTTATGTATTAAACCAGCTTTACAAAATATAATTTAGGTTAGATGTAAAGTTTTTAGTTCATTTCAACCCGACCGACATGTTAAGATTATAATAAAATACATTTATTCGCAGATAAATTTGTATTGCACGTAGCTTTCGCTCACTAACGTTTAGTGTGCCGCCATTTAAACCGAGACACCAATGTAACAAAACACTACAATTTGATATCAACTTGCATTCACTTTAACACTTAAACATAATGCTACTAAGGCATTAAACATAGTTTACGTTTTATACATTTCCTCCTAGATTTGGACGTAAAGAGCTAAATTTAATGCCTGTTAAAACATTTGTCTTCGATAGAAATAAAAGCTTGACGAAGCTCTTTAACAAAAAATGTAAAGCACCTCGCTTAGTAAAATGTTACCTTTGTTAATGATCGGTTAGATAGCAGTTCGTTACCGCCGAAAATGTATAAGGAGATGCGGTACTCGCACCACAGCAGAGATTAGAGAAAGGGAATCAAGATTAGCTATTTATATAACACTTCCGTGGATATCACCTCCGGGAGTCGAGTGGACGCGGCCGCACGTCCTCAGACTAACCGACAAATCTAACAAATTATTGAATACCCAGTCTTTACTATTAACAACGTTCACGTACACCTCATTATACTACAAAGCACTTGCGATTTAGTCGTGTTTAGTAAAATATATCACGCGGGTCATGTAGAAGAGTAGCGAAATATATTCGTTGTCTCACTCGTCACGAGTCATTCCAAGAGCGGTCCCTCGACGTGCACTCACGGTCAATTTTAGTCGTCAGGAAAATAAAAGAACCACCACAACGAAAAACCAATCGGGTATAGTCCGTGTACAGGTAAAAACAAATACATTTTTTTAAGCAAATCGTTTCACGTGGCCCGGCACCGCACGTGTCAAAAGCGTATAAGAGCTAAATCCGAAAGATTAGGCCCCAACGGTCGATCCGAGCGTTAACTAAGACAAAACTATGTACTCATAAATAGGTAGGTAGTATTTACAAGGTCGGCGAATAGAAAATCTAACTTCGAGTCGAGCGACGATAAACAACCACAGCGCTAGGGAACGGGCGGAGGGCGCGGCTAGAAAATGTGCGGACACTGCGACCAGTCGGTGCGGCGCTTGCAGTCCCAGTAGCGGTGGTTGTACACGTGGCGCAGGCGCGTGTCGTCGGCCGCCGCCACGGCCTCGGGCACGAACCACAGCGGGCGCGGGCCCGCGGGCGCCGGGGCTCCGCTGCGGGCCGCGGCCTCCGCCGCCGCCTCGAGCTGGCGCCGCGCCGTGCGCTGCTTCTCCTCCAGCCGCACCTTCTCCACGTTGGCCTCGTCCCACAGCCCCTCCTCCATGAGGCGCTGGTCGGGCCGCAGCCGCGAGTCGGTGGGCGCGACGCCCTGCTCGGGCTCGTTGAGCTGCGCGGCGAGCAGCGTGAAGTTGTACCAGCGCTCGGAGTCGGGCGGGCCGGGCACGCGCTGCCAGGCGCGCGCGAACTTGCCCGTCGTGCACTGCGTGTTGTCCGCCGACGCCGACGTCACCGGCGCCACCTCCACGCTCTCGTCCCAGTGCCCCTGCAGCACGTAGCGCGGCTGCAAACACACGCACGCATTCGTTACTACTGCATAATCATGCTCACAAGCGGCCCTATTCGCTTATATGAACTTCAGTCAAACACTTTCAAAACAATATTTATTTGGGGATGGAATGATGTTATGTATGACTTCAAAGTCATGATATATTGCGATGCTTTGCGTAAAATACTTACGACGCCTTTCGGGTCCTTAATGACGCCGGTGACCTTCCGCTGCGTGTCCTTGCTGAAGTACCCGTAGGGCACGTACTTGAGATGCGCCACGTACCCGGCGGCGGGCCCGGCCTCGCCCACAATCTCCATGTCGCCGTGGTTGTCCACCCACAGCTTGCCCACTATTATGTTGTGGACGGTCGTCGTTACCTACGGGAATTAATATGATTATATCTAATCGAATATTTACGGTCTCATTACAAGTATACAGGTATGTATTTCATTCAAATCATGCAATTATTAAACTCATATCTTATTCAGTTCGGCATAGACAGAAACACTTAAATGACGTGTTCATCCTTAAAATAAACCCATCATTTTTGAGCTAACCCTTATATTCTAGAACGAAATCAATTGCTATGCAACTAACGAATTATCCTTACCGCTTTTACGCAATACATCCGATTCTTATCCGATCCGAGAACTATTTCTATAATAAATATCTCGGATCGGATAACAAGGGAATGTCATGCGTGAACTGTAATATTTACGTGGACGGTATACACGCTCGAACAAAGGAAACCGTTACAATACCTTCCCCCACGTGTAAGTGTTCCCGGTGGCGGTGAAGACGATGTCCCGGGTGCAGATGGGGTCGACGGAGATGAACTGTCCGCGGAAGTGGCTGCTGAAGGAGAAGTCGGTGGCGGAGCGCCAGCCGCACGCGCCCTCGCAGTACAGCGCCGACGTCGGCGGGTGGTGCCGCACCTAGCGCACTCACCGTGTACCACACGCTCTATCTACAGTCTACTCGCCAACGTCTATGCTGTGCCACAGACGCGCTCTGTCTACTCACTCGTTTTGTCTATGGTGTGCCGCGATGTTGTCGTATTTGTTTATGACCGATTGTTATGGGTGTTCGTTCATGTACTCTCTCATGAAAACCAAGGTACGTAATCTGACCATGGAAATACAAAGCATAAAGCTCCTACGAGACGAACAAAGGTTAAAATACCGATTTAAAAAATCACCTTTCTACACTAACACGGTATAATAAACAGTACTACGTACAGTACGGGCACACCCTGCCTCCCTCAGGTAGTGCGACACCCCCGCTCTCGGTTACCGCGTGGTTACCAGCTATCAGGGCCGCGATGACGACGCTGTGCGCAGAGCGCAGGCTATTTAAATTATTGAAAATTTTAAGTATTTTTGAAATATTGAAATATTTCAGAAATACTTAAAATGAATATTTGTTTTTATTTTCGACTGTATGGGATATTAAAAATATAGAGGCTATTATTTTTTATTTATTTCTAGCTACTTTGATAATAATAAAAGTTAATATCAAAGCGTAGGTAAGTTATTTGACTTTATAAGTCTCATTAGACACACAAAGTTAATTATAACAAGCCGCTGTTTAAAAAAAAGTTTTCGAACGCGATACGAAAAAATGAAGAAAAAAATGGTGGCATCCCTCGCACGTTTTATCTCACTCACACAAACACGGTACGCATGTACCTACACGAGCTTAGTCTGTGTGAGAAGCAACGCGTTTTCTTCAGACATTTTAACGGCAGTGTCCGAGGTGTGACACTAATGTCGATAAGCTGAAAGGAATATATTGTATGTTATTTTTTCATATTTCTTTCACCCGTTGTTCTATGAATATATATTTCTTAGTTTCACGAACAGCTTACGTACTTTGATCAGTCTGAGAGAGGTAAGTCGGTTATGTATCACCTACCTATATGGTAGACCTGCAACCTGCCTGACACCATGACCACATCCATCCAGTTCTGTACCTGTATTTGCTCCTACTTACCAATTTCGAAACACACTATAAAAAAAAAACCTGCCGTCTTAACACACAAGCATTATATTCGCAAAGGCGTATGTACCTTTCTCCAGGAGTACTTGTTCCCAGTGTTGGGGAACATGCAGGTGGCGCCGCCTAGCGGCACGACCTGCAAGTACTTCCCGCGGAACTTGGTGGTCATGGTGAACTCCTGCCAGCACTGCCAGCCGCTGGCGCCCTCGCAGTACTGCGCCACCATCGGCGGGTGGTGCGACACCTAACCGGACCGACACCAATCGTAAACAATTTTGTAGAAAAATTTTGTCAGAATCGAAACAGAAAAGGAATTGAAATTTGGAACGGTCGACGGATAGGTTTTTGGATGGAGTCAAGGATGAGGAAAGTGGAAGGAGAGAAAAATAAAATAAAAGGGCGAGGTTCTAGGACAGAAATACAACATATTTTTTTACTCGCAAAATTGAATAGAATGGAAACAAAATTTAACACAACCGATTTAGGAATAAGTACATTAAAATAATTTAATCAAATATTAAAACACAGGATTTTGCAGTAATTGATGTAACAATTTTGAATAATGAAAAGTCCCAGAATATAAAAAGGATAGAAAACAATGAAGGAGTGCTGGAAGGAGTCAGGAAAGGAAACGGAACGTTGGAATTATTATCATGTGTAAGTAAATATAGTGTAAATGGTGGTTCATTTTTACAAATCACTTTATCTTATAGAAAGTGTGCATTGGGTATTGCCAAGTTTCACCAAAATCTGTTCAGTAGTTTTTGCGTCAAAGAATAACAAACGTCCTCACATACATACATACATACATCGGCACAAACAAAGACATTTATCATATTAGTAGGATGTGTCTCTTATAGGGTGGAATAAGTCGGTGTACGTGATTTATTAAGTCTGAATTTTATCATTAGGGAATTAAAGATAAATTTTATATTAGAAGCGCAACGGCTCACATTTCACTCTGTGTAATGGTTAAGTCAAAAAATTCTTATTTAATTGAAATTTTACATTATATTATGAACAATAAGGCTTTGCAATCACGACCGCGGCCGATTTAGAAAATCAATCGTGAGCGCAGAGCCTATGTCGCAGCTAGGGATGTTATGGATATGAAATTTCGGATACGGATTGGATACGGATACGAATAATAAATCCGTTAGTTTCGGTTACGGATATTTATTTTTTAAGGAATTTCAAAAGTAAAATACAAATAATTTGTCTCAATTAGGCTCCGCCCCTATCCGATACTATGCGAATTTCGGATTCGGTTACGGTTACGGATGATTTTTTATATCGGATATCCGATAGTTTCGGTTACGGTTACGGAGCTCCCTAACATCCCTAGTCACAGCTATATAAATCAGTGTCCCATACCTGTTCAGATATAGAGCGCCAGCCGAGGTCGGCCATGCGGTCACATTCGAATGTCTCGCCTAGGAGCGGGTTGAAAGGCTTGTTTGTTCTGAAACACGATGTTTTATATTGGTAATATAGTAACATTAAGAGAATTCTCGGCTTTACAAAACGCAATTGATTTAGCGAGGCAGTCTAATTCTTAGGTACCATATCTAGCCGTAATGTTCCACTGCTGGGCAAAGGCTTATCTTCTCTTTCTTCCGTGCTCTGCGCATATTTTTTGTAAAACTATTGTTACGCAAGTTCTTTCACAATATAAACGCGACACGAAACTAGCTATGGTTGCACAGGGCAGTGCATCGCAAAACGAAGTTTCGATGTTGGCAGAGCCATGTCGTTGGTAATATTGTTTATTTCACGACACTTATTTTTGTGAAATTAGTTGTGTGTGTGCTGCAACTACTTTCATGAAACTCTTTTCGATATGCATAACACACATGAAAACTGTATTCTATCTATACCTACCCAAAATCATACGCAAATAAACGATTTTCATTCATTCATTTCATGTAATGTAAATTCAGCTTTACGATAGCCCAACGCCTCGAATGTAAGATTATACCTGCAGGAGGTAGTAGCGTACGAAGACACGGTGAATGCAGCGACGTAAGCGAGTTGCTGCGCGGGGTCAGTGAACCTCGCCGCCGCGTCCAGCACCGACGAGTACTCGTACTCCTCCGTCAGCCGCTGCAGCATCGACAGCGGCTCGCTGAAGTTCACCGGGATCGGGATCTTTGACAGCTCCTTACCTGCTCGACAACATATAGTTACTGTATCGGTGTACGGAACTAGCGATAAAAAAATTTCATGCCTTCATCGGATCACTTTTTAAAACAAGCGAAAGAAGTGTGTTTGAATCGCAGCAAGTGGAGCGAAGTGGTCTCTGCCTACCCGGATGGGTGAGAGGAGTTACGTATATGTATGTGTGAAGTACAATCCAATTTTAAAAGCTACAGATATATGTGACAACGTGACGAAACGTGACAGGTATAAAATATCTGTCAGTTAAATTTTATCTGTATGTGGCGAATTAGGCCTTAAGTCGAGTATACCTATTTTTTCGGTGATTGTAAACTAGAGGAATTAAGCCAGGTATACTATTGTGTAAATCATCACGTACCTATACAATTCTTCATAATGGACCAGAGACTGAGCGGGTAGTTGGGACGGTCGGGGACGCGAGTCCGCCGCGGGTGACCGTCTACCATACTCACTATCTGAGATACGTGCGGCTGCAACGACACAAATATTATACATTTACAGCCGTTCCCAATATTCAAAGACAGACAGCTATCCGAGACCGGCATAACTTAACTGTCACGTAGCTGTCACTTTTGATTTATCCTTCAGAAGAATCCCATACATTTTGTGACAGCGGTATGTTTATAGGGCCGAAAAATTCTAAGACGGATAACTATTTTTGTCCCCAGTAGTAGGGCAAAACCAGAGATAGATAGAATATAGGGAACGAACGTTAGACAGTTATTTACAGACACTAATATTAATGAGCTAATTCGTACATTCAACCTACCAAACCAATGCTTGAAAATTAAAAAAAAAACCTTTCATTGTTTCGTATCGTTCATTAACATTGTTATTGATTAACATTTCCTGCTTCCGTAAAACAGTTACTTACAATTAAATTAGCCAGCGTTATTCCAAGAAGAGGTTTAAAATAAGTTCAGAACGAATTCAGTTTTAAATCAGAGCATGTCATAGACAAAGTCACGGACATGACATAAACCTGTATTAGTTCCGTTCCAGAACTAAGTATATTTTAAAGGGCTATTCACACATTTCCGGGTCAGGATTATCCGTGTTCAGAGTTGTCCATTTCAGTAGACGTAAGACACGGAGCTGTGTGAACAAGTTCATACAATTTGTGCGTAACCGATTTTTGCCGCGTTCCGTCAGAGCCGTGTTTGTGGAAATGATGTAGCTAGACCTTAAACCTCGGAATTAAAGCTGATAGTGTATCTCACCCATATTTTGTTCTCGTCAGGTTTGTGCGAGTCGGCGGCGGCTGCGGACGCCTCCCCCTTGCTCTCCTCCGGCCCGCCCATACTGCTCTCCGCACGCTCCTTGTCTTCTCTGAACGTCAACTGGAACAAAACACATCGCAATAAGTCTACGTTTCGTTGATTACATTTCGGTAAAATAACCAATGCTAGACTTTCTAACTCGTCTAGCCTAGTTCACGCTGCTGGGCAAAAAAAGCCTCTCTCCTCTTTCTCCACGATTCTCTATCCTAACCCGCCTCTCATCCCGCCACCTCTTTCGTGGTCTGCCGCGAGGCAGTTGGTTGCCATTGACTTTCTAATGGTTGTTCTTTTTAAAACACATCTTACCGTTCAGTTATTTATAATAAAAACATTTTATCAAACAAAACGCTAAATGCCCCTTTCTTGTCGTTAACTATACAAGCATGAAAAAATTCCATACAATATCGAGGTATATTTTTCTAAATCATTGCGCTATTTAATAATAACAATAAAATACAACCGGGATAAGTATACGAAATCACATGGATAATTCAATTTGATTAATATACAATTACTTAATGTTTCCTGTTAATTACATGATAAACATACCTATTAATTTAGTGTAATAATCCTCTTTGTTTTTCTGTATGAATATTTTTTTATTATTGTAACAAATCCTGTTTAACACTTTATTAGCAGACTTTTAGTGAGTTCCGTCGCTTAAAACACTGATATAATTAATAGGGGTAGTTCAAAGTTGCGAAGTGAGGATGTTGTTAAGGTCACATTTACTTTCATTAATATTTTATAAGACGTAGCGCGGTAAATTCGCCGCGACAAGGTCGTCGTACAACTTTGCTTAGTATGATGTGTGGTTGTACATAAAAGATGTTACACATACATTCGCTTACGTACGTAGCGAAACTTTTCGCTAACCCTTATAAAAGTCGTAAAAGTTATTCAATAAATATCGTGCGGTTTTCTTCTGATATTTAGAATTGTCAATGTCAGCTACAGCCTTAACAAAACTTTAGCGTTAATGCCCCTTTCGACAACTTGCTCTGAATGCAATATAGTCGTTCACTACAAAACATGATATATTTTTTTAAATTTCAATTGGTTTACATAAAGTCATGTCGTATCAAGAAGTCAAAGCACTGACAGAAGATAGGCTTAATAGCGAATGCTCCACCGACAAGAGTTGACTGATGGATGAATCTTTCCTATGCCAACGGTTAATAAAATAGTTAGTTACCGTATAGCCTTTACATCAATTCCTCAATTATTATTATTTTCTTAACGTATACCGATATAATGATGTAGTCGTCATGGTGGCTATTTATAACGTAGCTGGTATCTAATTACACGAGTCGCGTCTCATCGACGACCTATCAACGAACGTCTACAATGTCAATAAAAATGTTTCAGACGCAATGCAGGAAGCTATAGGTAGGTACGTATGTATAATATTGGACATATCTCTTTGGGCTTCATTTGGTCGATTCTAAAGTATTCGTTCGGGAATAAGATTTTTTATAATTATTTAAAAAGATTTTTTAAAGTCGATGAAAAGTTTCTTAAATTTCTTGGTTTTCTATAATGTTTTAATGTACGTTATTAATGGAAACTGTTATTTTACCTGATTACAATATGAACGCAAATCGAACCCTTTCTAATCTGATAAACTTTTCATCTCAACTCAATTTAGTTTTGTTACTTATTGTATTACGATAATACTAATCAAGATCTTGATATAAAATCAGTGAAAAGAGTTAGCTTTCTTATAAGTTATTAGTGGCGATCGCAGCGTGACCTAGATAACAGCAGGTCGAGGCAGGTCGTCAGCACGCGACTTGCATTTTAAATCACATTATGTATTCTTTATCAGTTACTTGCCTTTTCTATCAATGACTCAAACTTTTCACTGTTACGTCGAATGAAAGTATAATTCAGGTACCAAAAATTTGCTGCCCCAACGATTTCGTACGCGTGGGTTATACTTAATTATAGTCGAAATCGAAATCTTACACAAATGATATGTTTAAACGTGTGATTCTAATGTGTAGGCTACTATATAGTGTTAGATTTAAAACTGTTCAGTGGTTTTGCATGAAAGAGTGCAAATATTCATTCATCTATCCATCCGTAAATCAATCGCGCAAACATTGACGTTTATTATATTAGGAGGACGTTTTAAGTTCTTCTTAGCATTATTATATCTGTCTGAAGCCGTATTAAAAGTGGTACGAAACAAAATATTTTTTGTTCCCAGCATATAATAGAATAGGTATGAATTGAACAATTACCGGCTTCATCGTCACCGTAACAACTGACGTCTAAAGGAAATATATTCACAATGATTTTTGTGACAGCCCATTCTATTATTAAGATTCACGAAACAATAATAAATATGAATAATTTAAGAAACGCGTTATTATTTTACTGCATCGAGTCTGACAAGTAGAAAAATCTATAAGGCATCGATCTATTCTTGTAAAGTGTCGTATTAGTTTAAGTCAACATCGAAACGCAAATCAGTCGATCAAAGTTTTTTTTTTTTTTTTAACCCGGGATTCGCAAATTGATGTAGTTTGTCACTCCTTTGGAATATTTCGTATTAGTATTGTATTCAAAAACATGACCACCGACCAATATTTAAATTGCTCATATTTTGTCGCACGTACCTATGTATCACGCAAAACAAAATTGGAACGAAATCTTCTAGCGTGCTAACTTTCAAACTGGGCGGTAGACGAATCAACTAACGATTCTAACGAATCACCGAACAATCTCACATCACTTCAACACATTGATTCATCCCACGAAGGTCCTTTGCCCCATTAGCCTTCTTAACTTTGTCCCATTATACCCCTTATCAGCTAAACAATAGAGTAACAGACTAAATAAGCATGTAAATAATGTATGTGTGCCTCACCTGTTGTGTTTCTGTAACTATTTCACCCTCGGATTCGTCGGAACTCTCGCCACCCTTCACTTTATTCTTTCTATTCACCTGCAATCATACACACACGCAAACAATCAATGAATGATACACACACAGGGCAGGTTTAGTCATTGCTATAGGAAAATGTACGTAATGGGGCAAACACTGTTTAGATATTTTCCTTAAAGATGTGTGTACTGCGTTTATAAGGTCGATAGTTGTTTAGCTAGTCATGTTTAGTAGGTCATTTACTAGTAGTGAACCAATAAGTCGTTTTAAACTCCTTTACGGTCAATAATTCTTTGTAGGCAAACAGTAACTAATGTATTTGTTAGGTAACATTAACTGTATTTGATGAAGACCTCGGAAAACCACCCGTCTTTAGCAGAACTCGACTGTGTACGCATTTTTTCCGTTCATTAAAGTGAGTAAAGGTTTGAATGTCAAATAACTTCGAATATCTTTGAAAAATGTGAGAAAGCTTAGTTAAAATACGTAACATAAGACATGGTCAGTGTCTATGAATCAGGAATGGTATACTTCTGATACTGTGACTGCCAAAAAATATGTTTATTTATAATGTAACAACCAGTTATGTAGAGCGATACAAAAATCTTTTCATTTAATGATATGATAATGAAGGCGATATAATATACTTGTACAGGAAAATTATGAAACATTTCGTATCTGTTTAAATCGTAGGTAAAAATAATAATGTACTCACAGGCACTTTCATTACAAAAGCAGTCTTGTCGTCAATGACCGCGGGCTCCCCCTCCTCCACGGCGTCGAAGAACTCGTGGTCCTCATCCTCAGTGTCGTTGCCTTGACCAGAACCAGTTCCTCCTGGATTCAACACACATCATTATACAAAGGGTTTCTTTAAAGAACAGCCTTTAAGCGCGCTGTTGTTTTATGCGTTGCTCGCAGCCTTTTTTTTGTATGGAGGAACCCGATCGCATGCGTCTGCTGCGACGCAACGCACAAAACAACAGCGCGCTTTAGGATGCTTTGCCACTAGAGATGGGCTATGCTACGTTGCTAGGGGTTTGATATCCACTAATCATAATCAGGTAGCCCTCATATTCAATTGA
This sequence comes from Anarsia innoxiella, assembly GCA_947563765.1. Taxonomy (NCBI): domain Eukaryota; kingdom Metazoa; phylum Arthropoda; class Insecta; order Lepidoptera; family Gelechiidae; genus Anarsia; species Anarsia innoxiella. The sequence continues at coordinate 3,204,207 of OX387410.1, read as the reverse complement.
ATATGATGTATAGGTATGAAACCCGTAGCACATCTTTAGTGTAAAGGGACCCTTAGACTGATCCTACAACATGAGAACGGCAGGGTGTTTTCTTTCGTCACTTGAAACTGACTGGCAAGTCAAGTCAAATAATATCCACGCGAAAAACTCCTAAGAGTGTATAAGCGTAGGCCAACATCCTAAGCAATGTCATTGACACCACATAAATTGGACCTTATTTTTATGACAAGTAATAGATGACAAGTCACACTAAACGTACGTTATATTATAGTACTAAGTTTGCTAACCTACATATCTATACAGAAGTGGCGTCAGTAAGTGAGACTTTAATAAAAATTAATGATTTCTTATGATATGATAAAGATGTGTACAGAGGCTACGTGGGTCTCATAAATGTGAATTATAAATCCTGCCAGTACGATTTTTACAATTAATCATCTTCGATCGTTATACGTAGATTAGTCTCGAAACACCCTAACCCTTATACGGCAATATTTAACGTACTGAAAACTCTTCGTCAATCAATACCAATTCATAGAGGAACAACGCTTGTAAAATTTAGAAATTGTTTATTTATCACTACGGCTTTTATTTTATTAGTTCCTTCCTAGTGATCCCATACTTACACGAACGTGATAAATAAGGTGCCAGAAATCGAAAGTAATGTGGTCACCAGTTGCAAGATGCCAAGTTTCGAAACTATACAAACGCTAATGACGCTTGGCTGTCGAATGGACGAGCAAAATGTGTTTAATACACGTTTTTTATAATAAAGTCTGCAGTTTACATGCGGTATTTGTACCGCGGAAATGCGGACATCAAGGACATCCTTGGATACGGTTCACTGCAGTACTTCTGAATGTGTACATTACTGCAAACCTATAACTTAATGTGGAATTCCTGATAAAAATTAGTGGTTAGTAGTAAACTATCATCTTTTTAGATAATACGTAATTCTACTCACAAAACCAATCCAATATATAACTTGCCACTACCACAAATAATTACACTATGTATTCGAAAATACAAGCATATGTCTAACTAGCATCAACTTCAAAATACATACTACATTCTGATAACTAACAAAATGGTTAACTAATTCCTCTATTAATGCATTCTAAATAAACAACAAACTCATAAACTTAATGATGTTTCAACAGCTGATAAGAAATGTCTTGACAAATATAAGCAGAGACTATTTTTTTAAATGACTGGCATAGATTTAAGTCTCCAATAAAATGAGTACTTTATTCTACTATTTAATTGATAAATATCCTTTACCAGACTTCAATAAACTCCTTTGCAAACGAAAGTTATAATTGTCGTCATTTCCAGTGGAATAGATAAAGTTATTCAAGCTATTGATAAACCACTCCCAGACACTGGGCATCTCACATCTCTGTAACGGCCACCATAGCTTCTTCAGGCCTGTACCAAGCTTGTACTTAGTACCTTTATGGAAAATGGACATACTTTTCCTTACAAAATTATTGAGGAATATAAAACTAGTAAGGTAACTTATTTGTGATATAGTTGGAAAGTCAGTATGGAAGTATTGATAAAAAGAAATTAGTTTCAACCAATAAACAACAATCCTGGACATTGATTATTTATTTATCACAGGTAAGTGCCCTCATTATATTTATGCCACTAATTCAAGGTTATGTGCTTCTTCAAACAACAAACAATCATATTTCCAGTTGAAAGCACTTTTGTGTGGAACAGCAAGCCTTAAATTTGTTGTAAATAAAAAATGGAATGAGTTTTATAAAGAAAACTAAAAAAAAAAACTATTTTGCTTCTGGCCCTCCCATGAATACATCCAGCATGCAATTGGACTGTCATTTAAGCCATATCTTTGTCATAACAAGAAATAAATGCTTGAGCAAAGCATTGTATACTTGAAGTGAATCAATGTAAACAACTATTATCTATCTATCACACAACAAATTGGTGTCCTTGATGGCATGCAATCTGTGACTATATTTACATTTCCTGATGCATGATGATTTCATGTTATATCTCTGCATGAAACTTAATAAATGTTCTTATTATTTTTTGACATTATTTAACTTTCTGCATTCCACTTAAATGGGTGACTGATTGTATTATAAAATATTTCATATTATACCAAATAATAACAATTTCTGGATAGTGAATCACGATTTCTGTGATTTGCAATGAGTGAAAAGCATTCAAACAGCTCCTAACTTGCTTAACAACTTATATGTACAGCTGGTCATTATGTATGACTTACCACCCATGTCGGATTCTAAAGATGTGTTCAAAACGTCATCAGTAAATACTTATAGTACATAACAATATTTACGTAAAGCACTACACAAGGCCAAGATCACGGGAGTCGCTAAGAAAACGCGAACTTGCACCTCGAGCGAGGGACCGACCGCACGCACTGCCAAAAGACAATATCCCCAACACGGGAGGCGATAATTAAATAAACGGACACGTAACGCAAGCCACCAATTACTGTTGCATAGCTTTGGAATAGTAAAACAACCTTGAAATCAAACTAAAAAACCTGAAATTCTACAATACGAAAATACGTCAAAACTATGAGGTCTTCTGAACTGTCTACGTACCGAGTTAAAATCAAATATTTATTGCTTTTCAAAACATGATTGGTATATTTAGCTCTTATACATTTTAACAATAATTTCACTTCAATAAAATCCGAAATCTATTGAATGAAATGAACTTTTGTTCGACATTCGCCCAAATCCGATTTTCCGTCCGTCACCAAGCAGCTATATGACGCTCGGTTATACGCAGGTTATTTTTAAGTTACCCGATAAAACAAGACAAACGCAATGGAAATGGAAGCTCCCAAAAAGGAACATTTATACATAAAAATGAGCGATTATTTATAATTTCATAGAATTAATTTTAATTACATTTATATGATATAAATATTTGAATCTAAAATGAAAGATGACCACAATGCAGGTGATTCACCATAACATGAAATGGAACGTTTTTATGCAGCTGTTAATAGCGACATCTAGGTAACATACGATTAACTACAACAACACAGTTCATGCTATATCTGCAACAGATGGCAATTTACTTGCAAAATACCTGCAGATTTTTTTTATATAAAAATTAGTGGAATACGTTTAAGTTATTTGGTTCCTAAAATGTACCTTATCATCACATGTGGTTTTACCGACCGGCTACTTTGTCCGAATGCCAACCCAAGTATAAATGAATCAAAACTAAAAGACTAACCTGAGTTGGGTGTCCGCCGGGCCGTGACGGTCTTCTCCAGCGAGTCATGTTGCCGAGCCAGCTGTTCCACTATCTCCTGCAGCCGCATTTTCTGTTCGCGCTCGTGTTGCAGCGCGCGACTCATCCGCGCCGACGATGCTGCTGCCGCGCTCATAAATTCCGAGCAAGCCTAGTGATTATGACACAAATCAATTAATTGCACCAGTGAGGATCGAATCATGGTGAGTAAATATCAGTATGTGTATGTAAAACTTACATTCATCATAGCGTTACACGATATTCGGAAGAGTGTAGCGCGCTCGGAAACTTGCTTAGCATGGTCGGAGGGTGGAGTCTCGAGCTCCACCAGCGAGCGCTGCAGCGCTGTCCCGTGTCGCGCCACCAGCTCCGAGCACGTGCGGAGGTCATGGAATCTTTTGAGGAAAAATACAGGTTAAAGAGCTAGGTCCCATATACAACTAGTACGAGTAGGTACCTCGTTTAGATAAGTCATCTCAATATGCGTAATTCCTGCTCCTATTAGTCCATTCCAAAAATCATTTTAAAACTTTTTACGAAATGTAAATTCAGTTCACAATTTATGGGATTTCAATGACATTATTTGCTTAGGTAAGTATAGCACACAACACAACCCAACCCATGGTTCATGTAGGTACTCGTAGTTCACGTCAATGCGTTCATCGTCTGCTAGCGGGTCGTAACATCACTTATAACTTGCTTCAACTCCAGCAAGCATGCCAGTAACACAGATTACGGACCTGGCAGCGAGCTCCCGAGCGATGCCGCCGACGTCCTCGGAGTCGCCGTCGGCGGCTGGCGCGGGCCCCGCCCCCAGCTGATCGTCGTCTTCGTCCGACTCCTGCGCACGACTGTACAACAAACATGAGGCTTTGTTCTACTAGGGACGCATATTTTTAAAGAGCTATGTTTTGATCGTGCAAGTGGAAAGGCGTGGTTGCAGCCTATGTATGCGGTAAAGGGGCAGCAGTTATATCTGTTAAAATTACGCCAATGCCAAAGGGGCGTGAAAAATATGTCTATTGTCTGTGTATTTTCAGTTCTTTTTTTGTCTGGCTGACTATAAATGTTACCAAAACATTCCATTATTATTTCATTAAAATTCCTAAGTAATTTCTGTTGTTGAATACAGACTTTCCTTATCCTAATCTTTATCAAGGTCTCAGCAACGAACCTTAAATCCTCCAACTTTCACCCTTTCGTAGAAAAACTGTGTTAAGATAAAATATACATGATATTCTTATTTTTAGAGAACAACTATTTTATTTGTGACTGGGAATGTTATATTGAAAGATTCAAGTACCCCATCAAAACTTTAGCCGCTGAAGCGATGATCAAGCGCACACCTGCCCTACTAGGTCGAAACGCCATACTCGCTGTTTCGCGCGGTTAAACAACGCCGACTAACATCTCAGTGGCAAAGATTTCATAATTAGCAACATACTAACTACTGCAACTTAGCTACCAACTTGTTTGACCATTCTAAATAGACCTTGCCGCACTATTGTATTAGTCAGTCTATGGTGGTCGCATTTTAAATGGTCGAATATGTCCTGTGGGGCTTGCCGATGCTTAACCAAGTTGTAAATCTGTTGGCAAACCTTAATAAATAAATAAATAAGTATGCTCTTTAAAATTCCTAGTTAGTACGGCATTTATAAGAAGGATCTTTCAGTAACAAACCCACATACAGACTGGCCAAAAGGAGTTGAAATTAAAAAGCAGCAACACTGTAGCATTGTCCCTTTTAAATCAATCTTAGAAATATGGGATGACACTACATTGTTGCCACTTTTTAATTTCTACTCTTTTTAGCCAGCCTGTACAGTATGTTCTCCACTTAATACTAACATAGCTTTAGCCTTGGCGAGTTCCAACGCAGTCACCCAGCTCTGTCGCTCCACCTCATCGTTGGCTCGGATGTGGAAAGTCTGCGTGCCCCCGTTGCTGATGACAAACGTGCACGAGTCTGCCGTGTGGATGAGAGCACCCAGCAATGAGATTGTGCCACGGCATGTATGGGCCATTTCAGCCTGGTTTCTAAGAGAAGAGCAAGTTTGAATTTATTTTCTTGCAATAAAATTAATATGAAAGTTTTAAGAAGTGCTTAGTAGGAAAAATATTAATTTCTTAACGACTATCTGAAGATAGTAAGTTTCAACTACTTCATTTTATATTTTCCTTCCTAATTTTTTTTCTTTCCCCTTTCCTTAACTTTAAGTAGATGCTGATTTATTCAATGGGCTGCCAGTTTTACCATTTTACCTGGAAAGCTACAAGTGTAACCGAGACATTTTTCATATCATCAAACACTCTAAAAACCACATTTATTACAATATTGCAAGTGCAAAGTTTTTATGCTTTGTATAAGACAGATTCTCTAAATGGGAATGCTCAATTAACATAAATATCATCATTTAAGCAAACTGTTTAGCAGTTGTTGCCATAATAAGACTTGCAACTAGTTATCATACAATTATTATGGAACAAAGTACATGATTGTTTAGTATTTCCATAAATTATTCAAGAAAAGAGGCTTGAGCTGAAATGAATGAATATTTCATAATTCTTAATTTTATAATCTTGAGAAAGAAATGGGCAAATAAGGGAATATTATAGTGATATGTTGCTCATAAAACTGAACCCCGAACAAGTCTTACATTTATAATAGTAAGAAAATATTTCATAAGATATTAGGACTATGGTAGACTTTGAATCTGTTATAGATTTATAGTGTCAATTGACACATTTTTGTACTTCATGTAACGGAAAGATGAGTCATTATAGGTTTCATAATCATAATACAAGTAGAGCAAAATGGTACATAGATAACAACACCCATATGTTGTATAGTGTGGGGATAGTAAGTGTAATCACCTCAACATGTAACAATCATTATCAAGTTTGACCTTGATTATAGTTTTTTTTTCCATACCAAAATGTTTTTAATTTTTTTATCAAAACGGAATCGATCTGTGACAAGCTGAAATAAGTTGAATATAAAACGCTTTTTTTTTTTTAAGTTGGCACTGAGATTAAGTTATGTATGATTTATGAACAACTGATTAGCATTCCATTGGTCTTGTAACCTCACTGTGAAGGGAAAGTTTCCAATAGGGTACTTAATTATTATTAATTTAGATTCTGGTTTAACTCCAATTGAGAAGAAAAGGACAATGTAAATAGAAATATTGGCTATAAATAGTAAAAACATCACGACGTCATACGGAAAATAATTAAGATGAAACGATGATATAACTATGACTCTTAAATATGTACACGAAGCAAATTGATTAGTTGGAAGTAGTGTTCAAGGAGAGCAAGAAAATAGTAATAAAGTATTTACCTATAGTATGATAACAATCCATTAGACAAAACGAACCATCGCCTCTGATAACCCTTTAGATAATTTGTCCACTTAAACAGCCAACCCGTTTTTTCAGGATCGCCGGGCACTGGCTGACCCTTAGGCACAATTGCATCCGACATTTTTGCTAATATTCAATTCACGATATGAAAAACATCACAAAAACTAATATCAGCCACGTCCGTCTTCCACCATCATCGAAAATGTCAAATCAGAAAGAAAGAGATAGAATATATGACATTATTTTTTTATAGACAAAGTCTCCAGTATTATACTGCCATTTTCTAATAAGTTCAGTGTTGCCAAACCAACTTGGCAATATGTAAACGAGGCATGAATCTGACGTTTCCCTTCTTTTCTTACTCGCCTACTCACTCATACAATTTTTTACTATGTTTTCTGTTTTCATTCGGAGTACTGTGTTGCACAAGGTAGTTTGTCGCGTTATTCAAGGTAAATCCTTTCCCTTACGTTAAATTCTTTGAAATCATGGAAGCTATATTTTATACTTTGAACAATTTAACTTTCGTTAACTATGTAAGTTAATCATTACTTAATTGAGTCTTATCTCCTGCATAACAAAATTGAAAGGGAGCGAATTTTAAACATATTTTTTTTGTTTTAGAGCCTTTAAAAAGAAGTAGCGTGATATTTACGATGGGTGGTTCATATTCAAAGTCGTATTCTCCTAATGATAAATGGAAATCAAGTGGCATCACGGGATCCAGTGCAAGCAGTAAGTTTTGTTTTTAATTTAATAATTTAGCTGTTAATTAATTAACTGCATAGGGGGAAGTGGGGCACATTGATACACAAAAATTCAAACTCCGTTTTAATACACAAATGTCAACATATTTGATCTTTTTTTTTGCCGGGTGCATGGCCTGATATGTTAACTTATAATTAAGTTTAAAAAAAGCTGATAGAAACGAATAGGGAAAAAGTTATGGCGACTTTTATAAAAAATCGATTTTGTATCATTCTGCCCCACCGGTGGGGCACCTTGATACAGAGAGTGGGGCAGCTTGATGCGTATTTTATTTCCGTAAATATTATAATATTTTTTCAAAATAAATCGTTATATTATATAAATTGACCAAATAAAAAGCAAATAATGCTTGGTATCTGAAAAAATCACGTTATTTATTCGTTTTTATTCGTATTAACGATAATCACAACCAGCCTAATAATGAAATAAAGCTAAATAAAAAAAAAAAATAAATAAATAAAAAAATAAAGCTAGGAAATAAAATTGTCAACAAAAATCTAGAATTTATCAAGATCTTAAACATGTAATTAAACATAATTACTCAGTAATCAGCCTAAAAGTACTACAGAATTGGGCATAGTGAAATATAGAAATAACAAAATAAAATCCTCTATCAAAAGTATAGGAACTTTTTCTTAAAACTCATAATCAAAAACATCACAAAACTGAAATCCTAAACGATTTTTTCACATTTCTCTGCTTAACTTTAAACGTCCGGACCATTTTCTATAATAAATGAGATTTTCAAGACTACTTTAAAATACTAACGGGGCACTTTAATGCACTAAAGGGGCACTTTAATACACTAACGGGGCAGATTGATACGTATTATTCTGCCCCGCGCTTTACTGTATCATAGTGCCCCAAGGGACTATATTCACGAAAAAGTAATTTATTATTTTTTAAATCAATATTGTATTAAATAAACATATTAAATAACATTGATTAAAGTATAAACGTACTTTTGGTAAAATAAAACAATGAAAACAACTAATAATATGGAGCTGAGACACAAACACATTGCTCTTAAAATTTTAGTTCTCGGTCCCAAAAACACGTTTGTGCCTGTAAAAGCAAAACGGCGAATAGGCGGCGAGCATCGTTACAACTATCATCCTTGTGGATGTCCTTGAGCGTTCTAATGATGTGTCCGTGTGCGTATCGTTTTTCAGTATTTCAAAACAGGTACTGTATCAATGTGCCCCAAGTATCAATGTGCCCCGCCTCCCCCTACCTACCTAATGCACCAACTATGTAAAATTTACTATCAGCCTACCCACATATCAAATAACACTAAGTTATTTTAACTTAAAAACTAAAATAGCCTTTAATTCAAAAGTCTTGACCTACTTTTTGGTTCTTGTACTTACTTACGAAGGCTACTAAGAAATAATTGAACAACGTGTTTGAAAATAATTTTACAAAATTTTAAATTAGATATCCTACTCAACTCATATTTTTAACTATGTAGGTACGAAAATACTTTACCCGTGACTTCGTAGATTCCATACCTTCTATAATTCAGGAATTTTCGATTACCGAAGATCGGTATTTTAAAATTGGAAGAAAAGTTTTTTAATGTAAGTCTCAGGTGTAGTTTAAACACTAATCTGCGATGTGGATCCCACAGTGGATCTGAGTTTTATTGTGGTTTTGTCAAATCCATTTCATCTCGATTCAAATAGTTTCAATGCCTATGTCTACACACCTACTTCTTTTAAAACCCTCCTTGCTATGTGATACGGTTTCCATAGTAACGAACGTAACATGTTTAAAAAATAGATCCTGAAATTGCCCTGAAAAGTGAAAAGAAAATGGCGTGTTTTGTAGCGTATAATCCCACAATTTTAATATAAATCTCTATCAAACTGAACTACCTAATTTATTATAGGGATTTGTATGAAGTGTTTTTGATCTATGATCTCAGTGATCGCTAAGATCCTTTTGACGAAACCGTTAATACTAAGGCCTACTGTGGTTGTACCAATTTTGAATCAAAGAACCAAAGAACCTTTGATCAAACATCCCAAACATTTGTCAAGTGCGAACTCCGTATTTTCAGCAATGGCTCCACCTCCAACAAAGGAGTTGGATGACGACGCGGTCATCTCCAAAGTGGTCTGCCACCAAGATGATTTGCAGGAAAACGAGATGAGGGAATACGAATTAGGAGAAGACAGAAAAGTTTTGTTAGCCAAACAACACGGAATAATTCATGCTATAGGGACGAAATGTTCTCACTATGGGGCTCCGTTAGTCAATGGTGCGTTGGGAGAAGGAAGAGTTCGCTGTCCCTGGCACGGGGCTTGTTTTAACCTAAGTACTGGCGACATTGAAGACTTCCCGGGATTCGACTCCGTGCCGTGTTACAAAGTGAATATAACCCAAAAAGGACAAGTTAGGGTAAGTTTATTCACAACTATGATTTGAAAAATTTATTCTATTGGTGCACGAGACTTTATTTAGGACATCAGTTGGCAGTCTCCTAGTGAGTCAATACGCTCCATCATCCTATGCAAAGTTGATAGATTAGGTATTTATAAACAGATGATTTTGTCTCGAATGTAAGCTTGCAGTGTTTACTATCAATGACATCATTTTACGAACGCAAAAGTATACGACTTGTCACGGAAATTAGGAAAACTTTTAAAATAGGTAGGTACACTACTACACCCGAGTTCCGGTTACCCTGTCTTATTCAGTCAGACATTAATCACACGTTTTAATAATAATTTACCAATTTTATTAATTTGCTGCATTACTTACTTACATCATCGTAAATCTGAGAGTTGTGAATGTCTGAAAGAAAGTAGTCTAAACAGTTATTTACTTTGGTACTATACAGGGTGGCCCATCGATTGACGTCCAAAAGGAAAATTTGGATTCCTCGTGTCGTGGGGTATCCGAATCCCACGTATGTTCCGCGATTTTTTACGGTTTCCGAGTTATGACGTTTTTTCTGATTTTTTGAGATTTTTCAACCAACCACCCTAAAAAGGTTCGTAGAAAAAAAAGTACAACACTTTTTCATAATTTTATTTTTGCATCGGATACTTCATGACCCGTACCTACTTTTATGCATAAAATATTCAGCTTCGTAACTTTAATAAAAGTTGGGGAAATTTAGGTCGGAAGAGGAAAAATTGTATTGACTGAAAAATTGTCGAAATCTTCAAACTTAAATTAAGAGGTCAAAAAGATGACTTTATGGATTTTAAACTAGCTTAAAAAATGCGCCAACTTCTCAGCTTTCATAATCATCGAAAATAATTGATACTTAATGGGGTATTTTTGCTAGAATCAGCCTTTAAAGAGAGCAAGGTGGAAAAATTTCAGAATTGGACGTATGAGCAATTTTTTTTTCTTTCATATTTTATGATCACCTAAGCCTCAGTAGGTTTAAAGACAGTGTTCTTACCGAAAATTACAAAAAAGGAGCCAAGATTGACACATCTGGGGGTTTTGGAGCACCTGTAAGAGATGAGTTACACCTTGAGAAAATTATGCAGATATGCCTCATTTCTAAGGGGTTGCACAAGGAAACGGCCTTGAAGCGGCACGACTGTACATAACATGGGGGTGATTCGGATACCCCACAACACGAGGAATCCAAATTTTCCTTTTGGACGTCAATCGACGGGCCAGCCTGTATACTTTTTATTTAAAGTGTATAAGTAAGTATAGGTCGCGCCACGTAAAAATAACTTTAGAAACAAATGAAAATCACGTGTTCGCGCATGGGTACACTTAGGCCCAGAACACACGGTGAAACGCAACTGCAATGCAACTGAAACTGCTAGTTACTTTTGAGTTGCATCGGAGTTTCTGCTATAGACTCCTTTAGAAAACCACACACGACGCAACTGAAACGAAACTCCGATGCAACTCAAAAGTTTCAGTTGCGTTGCAGTTGCGTTTCACCGTGTGTTTTGGGTCTTACGCTCGAAAGTACTAGGGCTATTTATCGTTTCATTCTTGTAAGAGTCTTTCGCACGCGTTTACGTATGTTGACTTATATATAGACTATATGTAGGGGGTAATGATTCTGATTCCAAAGGTTATGAAAGTGACGACAACGATGATAATAAAATGATCACTTTTGGCATCAACACCGCATCCTTATCTGGTTTTCGTGCCACCCATGAAGACTTAATGGCAGAACAATATGTTTTTTTTTTTTCGAATATTTTTTGGGTCGTATTTAAACGCACATCAAAAGAGAACCTTTTTTCATGCAAAAATATTCCTAATGTCAATCAAAATTACTGATTGCACAGCAAATTACTTACCGCAAAATATAAATTAAACAAACTGCAGATATACTCGCAGCGTATTCGCTATGTGCGAAGTACATGGTGGGGGTATAGTAAAGCGATCGCAGCGCTTGCCGTGGTAGAAATGTGCAACAATCCGGGAAAGTAAAGTCAATGTAAATAAATAAAAATGAATTATTGTTCGTTAGTCTGATTAAAACTCGAGAACGGCTGGGCCGATTGAGCTGATTTTGGTTTTAAAATGTTTGGCGTAGTCCAGGGTAGGTCTAAACGGTGAGAAAAATTCGAATAATTGCCGGGAAAGCCCTAAAACAGACCTTTTCTTTTTCCCATACAAATGTTTTCTTACTAAAATGTAGAGTCAATTTGAACTTTATTCCTACAAAATAAACTTCATTCTAAGGCGTGACAAAGTAAAGCTCTGGTTATAAACACAATTGCATTTTACCCCAGTGACAACACGAGAATCATTGATCTGTAATAAATAAATTATAATTCTTATTAAAATAGGTACGTTACCTATCATAAAATACTAGAGTCTGTGCGGAAAGAGAACCGTCGTGACCTTCAAGTGCATAAAGAGTCAAAAAATATTTAGATACTATGATAAACTTTTATCATTTCCTTGAGACAGTTTGAAAATTATTTATTTTAGGTTATCAGAGTACTTACATTTAAACTCGTTACTTAAGGCGTTAATGTCACCGATGTTTGACGAATGATGTGGGCTCGTATTAAATAACTATTGCCATTCTTTCGTAACTCTTCAACATTTCTTACATGTTGTGCTAAAACTAATTTATTTCCTTTCAACAAAGTTTGAGGTTGGAACCTAATATTGTGTTTTACACTTTCAAAACCAGTTTTTATAATGACGTCCATTATTTTATGCACTGTTTTAACAAATTCCTCTAAAATTACCACTTGTCGTCTTTCTATTTATCTTTTATTTACTATATTTATTAGAAAGCAATAAAATACTGTTATGTTATTATTTGGCATAATCCCGGAAAGTTGCGCATGCTAGGTGGCGCTACTGTCGTGCACGTAGCGAATAGCGATTTTCCCTAGAGCAAAAGCTTTTTTATGAATGCACAGCAAATAATCCTTATGCACATCAAACATGTTAACTCTTATTCTTTTAAAAATAGCTTCTGTTTTAATATTTTTCACAGAATTTTTTAAAAAAAGAAAAACATTTTATTCGTCATGATCGTTTAATTATTAAATATGTACCACACAATGAGATCTGCAAAAAATATTGAAAAACTGAAACAAAATAGCCCGATAATTTAATCTTTTATTGGATTCTTGGGTCTTGGGTTTCGCTTTCGCGGGCGTCCACGTTTCCTATTTAGCCAAATAGGTATATTTTCGGCTTCTGCAGGTGGCGGCGGCGCCACGTTCTTCAGTTGAATCGCAAGTCCGATGGCATGCTTGCACATATAATTCTTAAAAACCCGGCCAAGTGCGAGTCGGACTTGCGCGGGAAGGGTTTCGTACCATTAGCGACGTTAACAATAACCCAACAATAATGTTTACGGGTAGCCTTTATTGATATCGAGCAAAAAAAGGCAAAAAAATATGTTTGTTTTATGGGAGCCCCCTTAATTATTATTATTATTCGTTATTTTTGTATTTTTTGTTATAGCGGCAACGGTAGTACATCGCATCTGTGAAAATTTTAACGCTCTAGCTATAACGGTTCGTGAGATACAGCCTGGTAATGGTGGATGATGGTATTTTAAAACAAATGTTAAACGTCAGACTCAAAAATCGTCTAATGCGCATCTGTCAGCTAGGGTTCATTTTACGTGGCGCGACCTATACTTTTGTATTAACGAATTAAGGTAGGTTTATCATCAGATGATAGGTTACAGTATTGTTTATGGTTTGCATTTTTTTTCCTTCACGATTGTATTAACTACAAGTCTCAAAACGATTTCTTATTACGACTTGACAATATGTAAGGCATTAATAAAAAAATAGAACCTTCGCCACACCTTCTCTTTCGGCTTGTTAGTTGAATCACTTAAAATTTCCATTTCAGTTTTATCATTTTCCTTATATATGTTACGGGCAATGTGATTAATGCGGGCAGTATGAATAATGCCCGGGCATTATGAATAATGCCCGGGCATTATGAATAATGCCCAGCTGTTTCGGGCAATGTGATTAATTACTATCAAAACTGTGCTATTTATCACATTGCCCGGGCATTATGAATAATGCCCAAAGACCATCGGGCAATTTGATTTTAATAGTTCGTTTACTTGAGAATTGTAGGTTGTGATAATTCTAAAGTCGCCAAATTTTTAAAACATTGTCAGACTTATTGGTGGACATTTTTTTTTTTAAATTAGAAATTTTAGGTTATAGCTTTAGGTAGATTTTTGGTTTTTGTATTTTTTGCAACTAAGATTATTGAACTAGCGTAGAAAAATAATTTGGCATCTCGTATGTTATGTTATTAAGTACTTCAATACAATTAAGTTTTTAGAAACTTTACGTATGTGCTGCATGTCTAAAGGAAAAAATGCTCATAATGTCGGCATTATAAGTTTATAAGTTTCTAATTTTAATTAAGATGATGTAAAACTTACTACTTATGACCTACTCAATCTTCCTGTAAAAGGTTAGAAAATTTAACAAAGTGCCTTTTTAATAATAAGGCACCTAGCCTTTTTGTTATTAATAGGGTTAATACTTTTTTTTACGAATCAATTTCAAAATAAAAGTGTAAAAACAACTGTACCAAAAATTTGAACTCAAATTTACGGCAACAAACCGGCGGCGGCGCAGAGGGCGTACGTAAATTTGGGAAGAAGCAAATGTCCAAAGTTTATAAAAACTATGAAATGAGAATGAGAATGAAAATTCATTTAATCCTGTAGGTTAGGTTTGAAAACACTTAAGACGGATCATTTTTTAAAGTTAATTCTGGACTCGTAAGAGTGCAGTTTTCCTCAGAGAAGAAACAAAAAACTCTGTAGCAAAAAACTCTGTAGGGTTGCTCTTTTCAATTTAAGTTTTACAAATCCTTAGGCATAAACACAGAAACAAACATCAAAATTTACATTTCAATAGAGATTAAATCAATAAAAAAAAATTGCCCCTGCAATATCCAGAACAAGGTATAGGAGGTAAGTAAACGGGAAGATGAAAAGTAAAAGGCTTAGCTTGATAGAATCCGCATAACATGACCAGTTATCACAGCAGCACGTTCACACAGATCTCACTCAACGCCTGTGCCAGCCATCAACCCCTTCCATATTATGTTTTAGGGATTTAGGTAACATTTTAGGGAAACCAGCGCATGTCACCCTTTGACCAGTTAGAGAGTCCGGAATATCCTAACCTTAACTAAAACCCAACTTAACTTATGAAGAAATGATGAGAATTTTAAGTTTCATAATACCTACCTACATATTTATTTGACTTTTGGTTAGGTTTAGGTTAGATAAGGTTTCATTGTAAAATAAAAAAAGTACTGAAACAAGTTTATTATCACTCTGCCCAATAGGTGACGGGCATTATGCATAATGCCCGGGCAATGTGATTAATTGCATAGTATTTATCACATTGCCCGCTTATATTGGGCATTATTCATAATGCCCGGGCATTATGCATAATGCCCAATTAATCACATTGCCCGTAACATATATACCTATAAGTGATAAAAATAACTGCTTTGGTTAATCTATTTTGTTTGGTAGATAATAAAACACTTAAACAAATAAAGATGGGTAGGTAATCTTTTATGGCTAAGTATAGGTTTTAAAATATATTACTAATTACCTACAAAGCTAGGTCTGCGTGCTAATTCTAAGCATAACGACTTGATACATAAAAGATAGCAGAAATCCTTGAAACAATTACCAAGTTTTACGAAGAAAGAGGGACAAAACATGACAAATTGAAACGAGTGTACTCGGCTGAAGGAAGAAACGCTCAAATATCATCACGTCTGCCTGTAAGTGGAATCGATAGCTATGACGTGCCAAAGTTATAGCGTGGTTATAGCTGTATGGAGGACTTCGTGACCCAATACGTAATAAGGGTGCGAGACGTGATGCGAATGCCATTTCTATTCATTCTCCTCGTTGAATTATACGCGAACATAAGTCCTGGAACGTAGTAAATTTTGGGCTAAAGCATGCACTTTAGAAAAGTTCTTTTTGACTTGAGTTGTAAGTTCTTTTAATAATTTTCAGTCACGGTTCTCAATTCAAACAATATTAAATGAATGTATACTAGTGAAACTGTATATGATTAGGTACTTACAGGCTGAAAGTCACAGCGATCTGTATCTTAATTTAGTAGGCTCTAAGTGTATCATTGGTTAACGCCTATCGCCTAATTCTAAGCAGTTAAATTCTATAAATAAATAAAACAAATAGGGGGAGGCGGGGCACATTGATACTCGGGGCACATTGATACAGTACCTGTTTTGAAATACTGAAAAACGATACGCACACGGATACATCATTAGAACGCTCAAGGACATCCACAAGGATGATAGTTGTGACGATGCTTACCGCTTGTTTGCCGTTTTGCTTTCACAGGCACACACGTATTTTTGGGACCGACAACTAAAATTTTATGAGCAATGTGATTATGTCTCAGCTCCATATTATTAGTTGTTTTGATAGTTTTATTTTACCAAAAGTATGTTTATACTTTAATAAATGTTATTTAATATGTTTATTTATAACAATATTGCTTTAAAAAATAATAAATTACTTTTTCGTGAATATAGTCCCTTGGGGCACTTTGATACAGTAAAACGTGGGGCAGAATGATACGTATCAATCTGCCCCGTTAGTGTATTAAAGTGCCCCTTTTGTGCATTAAAGTGCCCCGTTAGGATTTTAAAGTAGTCTTAAAAATCTCATTTATTATAGAAAATGGTCCGGACGTTTAAAGTCAAGTAGCGAAATGTGAAAAAATCGTTTAGGATTTCAGTTTTGTGATGTTTTTGATTATGAGTTTTAAGAAAAAGTTCCTATAATTTTCACAGAGGATTTTATTTTGTTATTTCTATATTTCACTATGTCCAATTCTGTAGTAAGTACATCTAGACTGATTACTCAGTAATTACCTATGTTTAATTACATGTTTAAGATCTTGATGAATTCTAAGTTTTTGATGACAATTTTATTTCATAGTTCATTTCATTATTAGGCTGATTGTGATTATCGTTAATACGCATAATAACTAATAAATAATGTGATTTTTCAGATACCAAGCATTATTTGCTTTTTATTTGGTCAATTTAAGTAATATAACGATTTATTTTGAACAAATATTATAATATTTACGGAAATAAAATACGCATCAAGCTGCCCCACTCTCTGTATCAAGGCACCGGTGGGGCAGAATGATACAAAATCGATTTTTTATAAAAGTCGCCATAACTTTTTCCCTATTCGTTTCTTTCCGCTTTTTTAATATAAGTTAACATATCAGGCAATGCACCCGGCAAAAAAAAATATCCAATAAGTTGACATTTGTGTATTCAAACTGAGTTTGAATTTTTGTGTATCAATGTGCCCCACTTCCCCCTAACTTGTAATAAATCGCTCTTTGTGAGGACAGGTAGGCACCTACACAATGGTCATCTGAAATATTCAAATTGATTATACATACAATGGCGACTGTTGACTAAGAAGTGACTAAGTTAGCTTAGCTCATACTTTTGTACGAAGGTACTTGTGTTTTCTCTACTTAGTACAAATTAAGGTTAATCTTATCTTATCAGACCATAATATTACCCATTGTTTACGTCCTTTGCGGTATAATTTCTGTAATATCCTATTTATTGAATCAGTTCAGTACTAACCCAACACCCAACACTCAGAATATGTATCTATCTAGGTATCTACTAAAATACTAGCAAAAGAAAAACAACTTAAGATTACGATCGGATTTAACGGAAAAACCAAGTAAGAATTTATAGATTTGAAACTATTAATAGCCCATTACATTTCTCAGACCGATATGGAAAAGCGCGTGATTTCATTGTCTATGTAAGTTATTCATTGTGTAGGTGAGGCATGTGAAGCCACTGAAGCCTTTAGGTACCTAGTAATATTTTTCCACAATAAAAAAAATATATATCTACCTAATTAACCTGAAAAAACATTTTTCATTTTTTTTTCACTCGTAGGTATATTACAAGGAAGGATGTGGTTTTGTGTTGCACTATTTTATCATTTTTCGGAACCGCACATTGCACACGCACTCTTTGATAGTGGTTGCGTGTCGCGACGAATCTTATCTTTACATTTAGGCAATAAAAGGTGAAACTGGTCCGACTAGTTTCTAATGAAATTCACAGTAAATGCGTGTACGTAGTTAGTTACTATAGCCACCTGCCGCGACCTTGAAGCGCTTTGACCGCGTACCAGATTATGGACATTTGACTTCGGGCTATGACTCATGGCTGACGTTTGAAGGTCGTCCCAACTAAGTACACCACTAAAATTGCAACGTTGTTTCAGATTTAATTTCTTTCAAGTCGGCCTCCTAATTTCGATTGAAACGTGTTTGGCATCGAGTTTGAAAAATAAAAGTCATAAGACGAGTTTAGCATGACTTGTTTTGAATCTTTTACTCTACCTACGAGATTTGTTCACATTCTAAAACGAGAATCGAATCAAATAATACACTTATGTTTTAGTTTCAGTAGGTAGGTGTTGGCAGGTACCTACTCGTATTTAATCTAATTGGAATTTTATCTTTTAATTTCAGGTTAGCGGTAGGGTGGGCGACTTCAAAAATAATGTCAGAGTTAGAAACGTGTTAACGGGAATGCCGTGTACCAGTAACGATTGTAGAGGAAATGAAGTGGTTATCATCGGAGGTGGGTACTCGGGCGCCACCTGCGCAGAGACTTTGCGGATGGAAGGCTTCCAGGGCACCATCACTGTCGTGGCCAAGGAGCCGCATCTGCCTTACGATAGAATCAAGGTCTCTAAAATGAGCAGCGTTACTGATATCACTAAAATACAACCGCGAAAACAAAAATACTATGAGGACTTTAAAATCGAGTACATGACAGGCATTGAGGCCACCAAAGTCGACACGGAAGCACAAGTGGTCCATCTGAGTAACAACGAGACGCGCCACTACACATCCTTGTACATAGCGACGGGATCCAAACCCCGCTACCCTGAAATACCCGGCCTCACGCCCGATATGAAGAACGTATTCACCGTCAGAAACTACGAGGATAATGTCAATATTCTTAATTCTCTCAATCCTAATATAAACGTAGTCATCCTTGGCCTCGGTTTCATCGGCATGGAAATGGCCGCAGTATGCGCTGGTAAAGCGAAGAGCGTGAAAATAGTCGGCCACCACGCTACGCCGCTTGGAAACGTTTTTGGTAATGAAATAGGAGGCCGATTGCAAGAGTTTATGGAAGAAAAAGGTGTCCAATTCTACACAGGCAATACGATCGTAAAGGTTAATTCGGAAGACGATATGGTGACATCCGTGGAACTTCAGGAGAAAATTGTTTTGCCGGCTGATATTCTTATTTTGGGCACGGGAACGACTTATAACACAGAGTTCCTTGCTAATGACAAAATTAGTTTGCAGCCAGACGGTGCAATCGAAGTTAATGAATTTTTGGAGAGTAATATTCCTAACGTTTACGCTGGAGGAGACATAGCGTATGCACCGGTGTTTATATCAAGCAATAAGATGAACATCGGACATATAGGTCTAGCTCAGAGTCACGGCAGAATTGCAGCTCTAAACATTTTGGGTAGGAGAGAAAAGCTTAGAACCGTTCCGTTCTTTTGGACGATGTTGTTCGGGAAGTCAATCCGCTACGCTGGATGTGGTGCACCGCTGTCCTCTCGGGTCGTGGGAAACTTGGACGAGTTCAAATTCGTAGTGTTCTTCTTCGATAAAGTTGATAATGTGATAGCAGTGGCGTCCTGCAACCATGATCCTATCGTAGCGCAGTTTGCGGAGTTGTTGCAATCTGGGGGTACTTTGAATAAGAAAAATTTGAAAGAAGATCCGTTAGCATGGGCGCATCGCGTTCAGGCGTCAGACTCTGGTTCCACCTCTAAGCCTGCGTTGAAGTAAACTCGTGTCATTATAGGCTACATTATGAGTATAAAATATAAGGCCACTCTTGCTTCTTAAACAAGTAGCGAGAAAATGTACGCTAACCGATATTTTATAAGTCTTTTGAAGAAATTGTAATTCCTTTAATATCAGATAAACATGTTAAAGTCGACATAAAGTTTTTATAGGTTTATGTTTATGCATAACATTGTATACATGTCATAAAAGTACGTAAAATGTAAAACCATTTAAATGAGGACCAATTCGTAATATACAGTAGTCTGTTTCATTCATAATGATTCTGATTCATCGTATTTTCTGCAAAAATCGAAGGTTGGTTGGTTTGAGGTATGCTAAAGATCTGGTATCTTGTCTCGAAGATTATTATTTTTAAGAAAGACCAATGGTCAAATACTAAGTTAAACTTTGTATCGCATCATCACAAAGCTCAAAGCATTTGTATTAACAAGCAATTATTTATTTATTTATAAAGTATGAACACAAATGTACAATTTCATATAGTTACTATTTTATTTAAACTTTTATTACTTGATATTAATAGTTTTGTTGAGATTTTGTGATATTTGACAATAAGTACAGTAACTACTATACTCTCAACAATAAAAATAAGAAGAATAAAGAATGCTTCTAGAATATAAAAAGTAAGTATTTTTAATTTCTTTGTTATTTTATGATTATTGTACCTTTATGTCAAGTTTCACAGGGTAATTCCAAGTTAAATTGTACCCTTGGTATAAACCACATACACTCGGCTTCAAAAAAATCGCACCTTTTAAGAAATCTATTTTAAACATCTTTCAATCGTATTTGTATTATGAAATATTGGTAATGTTCGGTATCATTTGAAAGGTAAGGAAACAGAGAATGCAAAAACAATAATTCATTCAATGTTTTTTATTGGAACTGAGAAAAATTTACAAAACAATAAAAATCCTTAAAAAACCCTTATGAAATCTGATTAATTTTTCAAAACAAAGTTGCTTAAAACTAACCTAAAACCTAGTGTTACCCCCCCTAACCCTAATGACGTCTTCCATGCGCTCCCTCATGGATCGCACCAACCTTAGGACCTCTTCTTGAGGGATTCTGTCCCATTCCTCAATAACGGCGTCTTGGAGCTCCTGAAGAGTCGCGGGAGCGGGATTACGGGATCTAACCTTACGTTTCAGCTGGTCCCAGAGGTGCTCTATCGGGTTCAGATCTGGACTTCTCGCTGGCCACTGCATGACAGGGATCCCAACCTCTTGAAGGTAGCCCTGCACAATTCCAGCAGTGTGCGCGCAAGCGTTATCGTGCATTAATGTGAACCCGTCGCCAATAAATCCAGCATAGGGGACCACATGTTCTTCCAGGATCTCTGTGATGTACCGGTGAGCAGTCATCGACCCTTGCCCGCGAGCACCGTCGGTCCGAGAGACGCAAGAAAGTTCAGTTTTGCCGTCGGTAGATATGCCGCCCCAGAACATGCAGGAACCGCCCCCGTATTCTCCCGTCTCTTGGATGCAGGCTTGGGCAAAACGTTCCCATTGTCTTCTGTATACTCTTTTGCGTCTATCGTTGCAGAAAAGGCACACTCTCGTTTCGTCTGAGAAGAGAACAGCTCTCCATTGGTCCAGGGTCCAATTGACGTGGGCGCGAGCAAATTGCAGGCGTGCTCGCCGATGCGCTGCGGTTAATTTTGGACCCGTGGCAGGTCTTCTAGCCACAATATTTCTCTCCTTTAGTCTTCTTCTAACTGTAGAGACACTCACGGCCCTTCTACGAACTGCTTGAAGCTGCTGTTGCAACTCAACAGCATTAGAGAACCGATTTCTCAAAGACTTCGATACGACGAATCGGTCATCTCTCGCCGAAGTGCAGCGATTTCTACCAGACCCACGCCTTCGGACAAAGCCACCGGTCTGCAGGAACCGCTGGTACACTCTTCGAACGGAAAAGCGACTCAAGTGCAATTGCCGAGCAACATCACACTGACGTAGTCCTGATTGCAGTAGTGCGATAACTTGGGCGGCTTCAGCAGCAGTAGTGTCCATCTTCAAGGACGTTTTTCTGATGAAAGATATTCTTCTGTGTCTTCTTCCACTGTTGGTAGCAAATTTATCCCCCAATAAGCTGTATCGACCCTTTTATACCCAAAAAACAAAACAATACAAACAAAATTTGAAGAGGAGAATCAGTTCCATTGTCATTCACAGTTACTTAAAGTGTCAAGCTTTTTCTTTAATTAAATGAAATGGATATTTTTTTAAAGAGTTTTTATAGGGCTCTCAAATGATACCAATATTGCTACGAATAACTGCTTGTCTTAAGGATTAACAGTGCTTAAAGCCTATTTTTACGGACGTGCGATTTTTTTGAAGCCGAGTGTATTTGTGCCTAAAGTATGCGGTTTGCATTTCAATGTACATCTGTATCAAACATTGTTGCCATTATCCTAAGCTTATTTTGTAATAGGTGTGTGGATCTAGATTTGAATATCCTATAAGCTATAACGCTTTTTATGTACTATAAATGTTAAATAATGCAATAAAAACTATTAATGATTAGTTGGTAACAGATATTTATTTTTATTTACACCCTAAACTATTTTACATCTAACCTGTTGGTTGAATATACACTCTTCTGTTTCTAAACAGCATAAATGCTTTTAAAAGATTATTTTGTTGAAGTAGGCAAAAATGTTATCACAATTATGTGCCCATTTTCAAAGACAAAAAGCATTTTTTAATCAATTCACAATTTAATATTTGAATGCAAAAAGTAATCAATTCTAGCTACTTTAATAATGTGGTAGAGTACCTCTTAAATATTACCAGTTAACAGTTGCTGCAAAAACTAGAACTAATATTTTCTATTCCCATGATTCTTTAACTCGAAGGTGAGCCAGACGTTCATACAACGTAACATCATCTTTGAACATCCTCCGTTTAGTGTCCAGTATTTTTTCAATCTTCTTCTCGTGTTTGCCTAACGCTTTACCGTGACCATAACTCTCCGCCTGCAAATAAAAAGTGTTGGTAGGTAAGGTTTATGTGAAATTTTATCAGCGTAAGTTTTGAATTAGTTTTGCATAACAAAAATTTACCTCGGTAAGATAGGGAAAGCGTAAATAGAACATGTTCTGCTCCTCAATAGCAAAATCCCTTTCAATTTGTCGCAAGTGTTTCGGTTCAACCCGTTTTACTAACCGATCTTTTCCTCTGAATATATGGCCATTCGGCATACGATTCCGGCGTAATAATACAAATGTTAACTTCATTATATAGATATTATGGGGGAATTGAAATAAATCAATTTCTTCCGTATTTATTTTGATTTGACACACACAAGTTTAGAGGTTATAATTTGGTGTTGCTAGTTTTTGCAACTATCCTATCCACTGGTCAACTAAACTAGCCATAGATAATTCGACTAATTCAGTGTCCAGTGTAAACGAAGCACAAAAGTATTCGATTCTGGTAAATGTAGTCCGCTCAGTATGATATTCATCGATTTGTTCTTGCGAAAGCAGTGGATACTATATGAAGTAAAAGGAGCGATGGATATTAAAATAAAATAATTCGAATTACATTTTAGCAGAATCAGGGGATAGTTTCTACTCTCCCGCTCTTGCTTCGATTTCTCTTTCCATCTCAATCTTTGCTTTGCTCCTTGCGCTTCTATTTTGTCTATTCTTGATTATGGCTGTCGATCGAGCGTAGGCCTGTGTTTTCTCGTCTCGTAAATAAATTCTGTGGAAATAACCAAGTTGTTGTAAATGTAAATAATCTGTGATTACTTTAGTTTGATAAGTATGGGATCACGGGGCTAACGAAAGCACGTACAACCGAGTGATTCTCGCGTCTGGTAAGTTTTTTCACTTGTGAATTATTGTAGTAAATATCGTTCTAATAGTTATTTTGTATTGGAAAGTATCTCTTGTTAGATGATGTGGATATTATTAGGCAGAAAACATGTGAATTTTGCTGTATCCGTAAGTAGGGCCCGCGTTTCGCGAATATTGTCTCATTCGCCACATAACGAGAGTTTCGTTTCGGTACCCTTTCACTTTATTGTATACATTATTTTCCTGCTCCACTTACTGCGATACTTATATTTAATTCTATTGTTACCTGCCTGAACCGAAATGTCATCCAAAAACAGAACTCTGTAAAAAAACCATTGCAAAAAAATTGCAAATATTTCGCTGTACCTATCCCTAGTAAATAGTGACCTACTTCAATTAGTGTCGTTTCTTAACTTTGGCTAATTGGAGCAGAACTTTGTCAGCTTAAACCTTTGTCAGATACATATTACACAGCACTTCAGGGCAGGTTTTTATATCAAGTTTAAGTGAACAGTATCATAATAGGAAGTAATCAATGATATCATCCTAACGCTGAGTTTTTATATGAAAACTCATAAACTTAATATTAACTGCCATTAACAGTTTATTTACACATTTATTCTCCGTAATATACTCTCACATCAAAATAAAAAAGTTAAATAAAATTGCGGTTTAAATGTAGAAAACTTTATGCAAATTGAGTGAAATCTTTTTTGTAAGTAACTGTATGTTTGTTTATTTTACTTCAGTCTGAAAGTATATTCATGTTTCTTCTTTTGTACTTGTCTTTAGATAATCACTTAAAAATCAAAGTATTTTGTCTAACACGTTAAAATATTTTTTCTATACTTTTCTATTCTAACTTAAAATATGACTTTACACAAATTGAAACTTAACTTCACTTCCATGTTACATTATTAAACAAATGTTTAAAAACAAATTTAATTACTATGAATGGTATACTACTGATAACAGGTCAACGTACCTTTATCTTGATTACTTTATCACAAACAGGTAGAATTCTTACCATTATCAAAATAGGCCACTATTGTTAAACCACTACCTATTTTAACACAGTTTGTTCTGTTTAAAAGGCTTGAGTAATTGATTTGTATTGTTTAGTAGTAAGTTGAATAGGCAGAGGCAATTTATATTATGAAATTGAAGTAACTCTAGCCCCCAATAATTTGTGTTTTTTGTTAATTTGCTACTCTGAAACTGTAGGAGACATAGGGATAGTCTCCTGTACATATGGTTTAGTTAGGAAATAGGATTCTCTGTAAAATAAAAATAAAAACCCATGGAGGACTATTGTATTTATAATAATCTATGTTCAATTTTATTGTGTTATCAATTGGGTTAGATATTGTTTTTATTTTTTTAAATTTTTTACTGTAGGTATATCAAGTAAACCATTAAAATTCGGGAGTTTTTCCGTATTTTAAGTACAAGAGCCATTCCAACATTTCCAGATAATCTAGCTGGCATTACTTAACATCGTCATAATATTTAGCCGTTTTACCATCGCCACTGTAGGGGCAGGGAATTTTCTTATTTATGAGAGTGCTGAATAATGAAAAAAATTTTTTTTCTTAATAGGTGAAATAAGTTGAACACTTCAATACTTATATCAAAGAATTTGAACTTGTTGTGCATTGCTTTTATGGTCTCTATCTGTATTTAATGCTGAAATCTTAGAATTCGTGACTAGCCTAGACACAGCGAAAGAACTAGGATGCGGCGTATCGTCTTTGAACACGCAACAAGTTAAGACACTTTAGCTACACCATGTTTAATAAATACTTATATGATAATACCTAGTTACATCCGTTTTACCAACTAGTACCCAAAATAGGTCATTGTACTAAACTGAAATCTAAATGACGTCACGATTGGTCTCCCAAAATAATGTGTATATAATAAACCCACTAATGTTTAAAATTATTGCTAAAGATCAGATTACTGTTATGAGATGAGTAGCTTGTTGATATATTGGACAAATGGCAGAATGAATATTGTACAAAAGGCCAGTGCTACTCCAATATTCTGCCGCGTCAAATGTGTCAGTGTTTCCGGCTAAAATCCGTTTTATCCAGGTATAATTTAAACGTATAAATTTCCTGTAACTGCCTATAACTAGTTTTGGATAACCTTCGCGGGCGATTACTACGAGAAACTTGGAATTTAAGAAAGGGACTAACTGATATCCTTTGGTGTGTGCAATTTATCGATCGAATTATTTTGGTACTTTTTGTAAATGAGTTGGAAGTTTTGGTTTCGCTTTGAAGTTGACGCGAATGTCTACTTCGTTTTAGGTTTCGTTTTATCAAAAGATATCGCACTATGCAAATTCTTATTCTCTGTCTGCGTAGATTTGTGTATTGTCACTTTGCAGCCCAGTTTGGTGTATTTCTGTAAGCTTCATATTGATAAAGAGAGCGAATTAAGCACATACTACGAGCTATTTATATATGAATTCAGCGGATATACCTCTAAATTATTACCTACCGTAAGAAGTGTTTGACTATTTTTACAGGTAGAATGATTTGGTCCCAAATTAGTTTTTCTAGAAACAGATACGCACAAATAATATCTAAAAAGAAAATTTGATCTTATCATTATGCACGACGAGCATTGAGCAATTAGCATTAAGGTTATCCAATTACTTAGTCTGATCATTTGACTTAATATCGTATCTGTCTTACTTAACTATAGATTTATAAGTAAGATAGATGAGATAGTAAGCTTAGTTTTATTCTAATTTGTTATCAACATTAAAGTAAAATCTCTCTAGCCGCAGGGTTGCGTTATTTTTTTATTGTTGGTTTGCCAACAGGTAAGACAACCAAAAAAGAATACAACATTCATGTATGAAGATGAAAGCTGTTAGGTTCATCTTGTGGAAATATTATTTCCCTTATGTTTATATTTGTGCCTTTGACGCTAGAGTATGTCCGACAGTCTCGTATTGGCTGAGACGCGCTAAATATATCCGAAATTCCTGACCTGAATTGACATTTTATGAGGATATAGACTACGTTTATATTTTGTTATGATTCTTATAGGAAAAGGGTCTTTAAAATTGTGTTATCGGATTTTTAAATCAAGCACGAAAAGGTCGATGTCATGATGTATCTATTTACAGTCGTTATCCATTTGTTTGATATTCCACTTCGTAAAAATACGAGTGTTTTTTACGAAAACTGTCCAAGATTATGTTTAATTAAGGTACTAAATAACTTTATATATTAGAGATTTAATCATTCTCGGGATACTTGTTAATAAATTTTGTGAAAATGTTTTTATTCACAAGATCTGAAACGTTTGTCGCTTCTTAGCAGTGCTGTGTCGTTTTCAACATTGAATAGTATATCAAAATTACAAGTTAGATAGGAAGTAATTTCATAAATGTCACTGATCTTCAAGGGTCATTTAATATGCAGCAGAGCGTACGTGTAATAGGTAAATAACAGTTATATGTGGATATGTGGCCCGGCACTAGCTATTTGCAAACCATTTTATGTGGCTACTTTAGCAACACTGTGTTTTAGAGCAACATACAAAATAAACTTTAATAGTGTAGATGTCATTTCTTTTGTACTATAAATAGTTTTAACTACTATGGTCTAGGCTACTGCAAATTAAATTCTTCATTTATCACAACAACTACTGGATTGGTGACTCAAAAACATGGGAGAAATTATTGTGTCAAAACGAATCTTACTGTCCATACTCTAATTATTTCTTTGTATTCCCTTAACGATCGACGGTAAGTATTGAAGTGTTTATATTTATAAATTACGTAAAGTGTAATGTTTATAATTGTATATTACTAACACCGAATTACATCGTATTTATCAATATTACGGTTCCCGCCTAATAAATAACGGAAGAGTCCTTATCTACTCGCCTTATCTGAAACCCAAACAAACATTACTAAGTTTATTCTGACTGGTTCACTAACAGACAGACAGACAACCACAACTCAGACAAACCTTTAATAAATTTAACACGACTTATCTTGGGACTTAAGTCAAAATCAACGTGATTTGGAAACCCGTCTTTGTTTGGATGCGATCAAATAGTCGCAAAATGTTCTTGAATGTTACTAACTATACAGACATACTTCACGCCTCCTTCCTATTATAGGTTAAGCATAGACCACTTCCTTCTATTCGCAACGATCCAAACATCCACGCTTCGTGTACATTCATCTACTTGTAATGTCAGTACAATTATCAGTTTCTTTATACTCGTATTTTTAAGAAAAGTTATTGTTATTAATGTCGTAGCAGCGCTACATTGCCGTATCCGTATCAGGGTCCAAATTATACTTTAAGTTATTTATAAGATCTGTAAAAAACCTGTGGAGTGAAATAAATGATTTTGCATAATATTTTAATTATAAGACAATTAAACACAAATTATTATAATAAGTTACAAATTTCAATACTTATGAATATAATATAATAAATGATTGAGTATTTAGGGTACTCCAGACCTACCTCTTAACTTGACCTGTAACCATAGAGCAGATATAGAATATCGTGTTTTGTTCCAGTGCAGCCAAAGCCTCCGTGATCCTGCTCAGCCCGGGCCGCCGCCATGCCGCAAGTTGCAGCAAACATGGAGTACCAGGAGTACAAATGGGCGTACTCAATCATGGATTCCTCCAAGTAAGATTCTTTGATATAACTGTCGTGAAGTGGAGTTATAAAATCTGTGGCAGAACAGAGGACAGGCAGCATGGTTTTTTCCAGCAGTGGTACACACATTAATAGAAAAGTTATCGTTGAAAAGTACGACTGGCAACTACCTATATTGCCTATATCAATGAAAGGGCTAACAGCTACTACTTATTTTATCTAGCCATCGGTGTCCCACTGCTGGGCAAAGGCCTCTCTCCCCCTTCTCCATGATTCTCTGTCCTGAGCCGCCTCTGCCCAGTCGTTCGTGAAACAGTAGTAACAGAGTACCCTGTTTTAGTTATGTTTTAATTTCATTTCATTTACATTTTGTTTCCCTCATTTTACTAGAGTTTTCAGCTTTACATAGTTATAAAGTTGAAGTAAAAACTTTCTATATTTAATTTATTTTAACTGCTCACCGTAAAACTGCTAGGTATTTGTAATTAGTACACGGATACACCTAGGTAATAAAGAAATGCCATACTATGATTATTAAACGTGTAACGTGTAATTGTCTACTTAATTAACTATAGAAATTCTAATGGGAGCTTTCAAATGATATAACTACATTCACTCTAGCTATAAGATGCATTAATAGGACACTTTCATAGGAAACTTTTTTAAAAATCCATTTTATTATTTACCTGTAGTTTTGTAGTAGTTTGTGAGCTTGTAGTTTGATGTACGTACGTAGGGTAAATTATTTAATAGAATTCGGTTTTCGTCTGCTACAAAATTAAGGAAGGAAGTAAAAAATACATATAGTTACACCGCAAACCATCTTTATTACATGTTATTCAAGTATTTACAATCAAGTTTTAGTCAATAACATGGAAAATATAACATCATTATTTTAAAGTTGACAAAAAACAGCAAATGTTTTAAACTACTTTAATTTAACGTTTTTAGTCTTGATAAATGCCGCCATTCCTACACTGATTTAAACAGTTTTCCTTTATCATTATCATGCAGAAATGACCTCTTAAAAAGTACTTCAAAAGAAACTAATAAGATGTACCTAGTCGTTTTTCAAAAATAGCCTAAAGCTGCAAATACAAGCTAGGTACCTGACGCACTGCATGTTTTTATCCGCGCTACATTATGAATTGAAACAGCTCTAGTGCAGCTAACCTGTACCCTGTACCTACATAGCGTAGTTGCAACGTTGCACCGGCCTGTCTGCTCGCTGTATTGTTCTATCTGCCCCGTTAATTGGGCGCTGGAGGTTATTCACTTTCATCAAGGCACCGGACATACGCCTTCGTTGCATTATTACGTGATTCTGTTCGTGTTGCACTTGTGAGGATACTTACGAGTGTGTTATTAGTTACCTTTATAGACCTAACACTACTGCCAAGTGTGTAATTAATTACCTTCATCCTACTACTATTTATTAAAGTTAATGTTTGTGACGACCACTGAACAGATTTTAATGAAATGTTGCTATACCTACCTACTTTAGATTAGTTACGGTATCTATGACAGTAACACTATTTTTAGATTTTGTGTAAGTTTACAAACGCTTGCTAACGGTGAAGGAAAACATCGTGAGGAAACCTGCATACACCAAAGAAGAAATTCTAAGGTGTATATGAAATCCGCCAACCCGCACTTGGCCAGCGTGGTGGATTACGGCCTAATCACTCTCTGTATGAGAGTAGGCTCGTGCCCCTCGGTGGGGACATAATATATGGGCTGATAACGTTAACGTGTAAGTTTAAATAAATATATTTAAATGCGTACAGTCAGCATCAGATATATGGTAGCGGTCAAGGTATTCAAATATTTCGAAGAAGCATTAAATTTCGATATGTTCGTTACGATAGATGCGGCCTATAATATCGGGACATATAAAACGTCACAAATTTAGGATCAGAGACTGTTTAATAAGTTCGTTACATACAATCAGGTAATGATATCGGTACGAAAATAATCGTCAATGGTATCTAAGCAGTCAAGATGATCATAAATATCGGAACATTTATGGAAAATGTACCTTAAGTCTGTGCATAGTACACATTTGAACTCAGTACTACCTATATACTTGTCAACGTCAAGAATATAGAAAACATGAAGAACACAAATATAACTACACGCGTTAAAAGAGTTCGGACATGAAAGATAATTACCAAGTAGGTTCTAGTACTTGATCAACAATTCAATCGTGATAGATACTTAGGTATACTAATAAAATAATTTTAAGTACCAACAACAACATGTTTGCTATTTTATTATTTACTTACTTACTTATTGTAATATTTATTCTTTGTAATTTTCTTTTGTTGTAGAACAATAACTACTACTACACTGTTTACACCTACCAAGTGTAAAAGGACTTTTACCATTTACTTTACCATTGTTCCGTGAAAGGAAAGACATACAAAATAATAATGCTATTTTCATCCATAAAAAGTAGAAAATAAATAACGCACTCTCATCAGATTTGAACCCACGACTATGTGCTTTAATAGTCAAAGGACTATCAACTACGCCATTAAGTATCTGACATCGTTTTATCGAAATTAAGCTAATCATTCTACGCCCTTCAATTTTGACATTGCGTCAAAAGAACTTTTATATAGGCATTTAGTTTGGTAAGAATATTTGTTGTATTTGAAAGAGACAGTCACAATGACACTCTTTTCGGTGAATGTCACTACAAATTATTGATAACTTCGTGGGTCCAATCTCAAGCATTGTATTACACAGACTTAAAGTACATTTTACATAAATGTTCCGATATTTGTGACGATTTATATGTTCCGATATTTGTGACGATTTATATGTTCCGATATTATAGGCCGCATCTATTGTAACGAACATATTGAAATTTAATGCTGCTCCGAAATATTTGAGTACCTTGACCGCTACCATATATCTGATGGCGACTGTACAAAGTCGAAGGCGAAAGCTAGTGTTTCATGTACGGTATGTTTCTAATAAAATCATTTAGAAATACCAAATATTTCGTAATTTTTTGAAGAAAGTTATGATCATCGTCTCTTATAGGATCAGTTGCGTCTCTCGAATATGGCAAAAGTAAAAAAGGATGGAGATTACGGACGTCCCCGTCTATGGGACTTTCGTAACTTACTTCCAAAGTTTACTTAGGGAAGTGTTTATGAATGTCTTTTAGCTACTTACTCGCTTTTCCACCGTCAAATATTTACACACTTTTCTCCTAATGGTGATTATGAAACTCTTATCTATATTTATTCACTTTATTACTCGTAAAAAGCCTAGTTTCGATACCTGGTTATCTTTAGTCAACACGTTACCATTTTACCCGTGCTGCTATTTATATGTTTATGGGTGCATCGTGTTTTCTCTAAACTTAGTAAACTTTGAAAGGTTTCCTGTAGAAATCTCAGAGGAGGAAGGAAGCGTCGCGTATAAAAATCACCCGAGCGTGACTTACCAACTAGCGGATTATTCGCGCCGCGGATTACTTGGTACACTCTGCTAAAGACCTACTGCAAACTACTTGCTAAAGCTTCTTTGGATTACTGTTTGTTGTTACACTGAATATGAAGTGAAGAGACGCAAATAGGGGCAAAGAAATACTGAAGTGGATAATAGGAATGTTAGTTTTTGTTTTTCGATTTATAGGTTAGTCAATTTAGTTAGTGGCAGAAACAGCTCCGAAAATGTCTTACGAATTTTGACAACGAAATTGTCAGCTGTAGGTTAAAGAATAGTCTACTTTAAAGACCCATTTTGCAACTCGCAAAACAACCTAGCATTGTTTTAAGAAAAGAAACCCAACTTCTATACTTTTATGTAATACTGTACGCTTGATTACGTTCATTTGTTGCTGTACTCGAACTAAGCAGATTATCTCGTGTGTAGATAGAGTGACTAATTTGTTATTCAATGAGTCTTTTGAGGGCTGCGTATCTTCACCGAGCTGGGAATTGAACGTCTACGGGTTGATTAATTGAATTGATTGCATGTCAGCTGCCTTCAGGCGGCTTAACTGTGACCAAGACGTATCGGGTTCTAAATTGAATTCATTTGTTTTATTTTATGTGTTTCGGTTTAATTGTAATTCCTGATAGAATAAAGTAATTGAATTATGTATTTTAGTTTAATTATTAATGAAATAAAACGGAAACAGATACGGAAATTATGTTGAATTAAGTCGTAGGAAACATTTTTATTAGTTCTATGTTGGTAATAAAACAATGATTCGAAAAAACCTACCTTATACACCGCTAAGCATTGGAACGCACCAAGCATAACCATTATGAGTGAAAACTCACAGCACTAATAGGTATTCTATGCACACCAGGGCTGAGCTTGAGCACAAGTCACGCGATGTACGTAATTAAGAACAGCTGTCTACGGTCTAGACCGCCTAACAAGTACCTACCACCTAATGCATTCTAAGACCTGTTTTTTTGCATATTCTCAGTGCAATGTCAATCTGTTCTAGGACTCCAACTGTCAGCATTGCAGACGATATGTAGGTTAAGAGCCATTACATTTTATAGGTCGTAACACCTCCGAGCTCACATATTGCAGCTTTACTCCAATGTAGGCTTTGTCGAGGGGTGTTAGAGCTTGTTTACCGCCCAACTTTAATTTCGCGTAATGGAAACTTTTATTTGGGTATCCGTGGATTTTTAGTGCCGGGGTTACAGTCTGACAACAAGACTGATGTTGATACCTATTCATTGTTAGAGTATGGTAACGTTTACTTGAAAGTTTTCGATTTTCGTATTATGTTTAGAGAAGTTCAACGCACGGACTGCAACCCTTTTCAATACTCGTTCACAGACATCCATTTGTTTTACGCTGCATTGCATATCCGTTCTGATCGTTGGACAATGGCCCTAACAGACTGCCGAAACCGCTAGGTATTCTTTTTTTAAACTGTTTAACCGTTGTTTGTCACCAATGTGCAGTAGCGTTAATAAACGAATTCAAACGAAGCTTTGAATAGACCTGAAACAATAAAATTGCGATTTATATGACTACACGATCACTATCAAGTGCCGTCAATGAGTAGTTTGGGTCAGATCTGTGACCTTTTTGTTTCACTAGAGAGTACGTGTGTGAGCTATAATTACAATACGTTTAACCCCATTCGCTTTCGATTACAAAATTGACGCCTGAAGACATATGTAGATGAGCGTATTAGTGAAACTGATAAACGTTTTGGTCTTTGTATACCATAGTGTTACGAATCGCGTCAGCCTTGAAAAAAAAATGAAAACTCATCTTGATGTGTGTGTCTGACGTATCCTCGTGCTGTGATTTTACCTCAAGCAGATCACATATCTGTATGTCTTGTAGGTAGTAAATACCTTTATTGTATATCACAGCATCGTGAAAAGGTAAACCACTTGAAAACTTTAAATAACCCAATTTAACACTTACAAGACAAGTTTTCTGCTACCATAAATTTCACACTTAAGATCAAGTTCCTGTTTTACCATAAAGCTTAATAATATTACTTGGCTTCGCATTTTATGGACTGCGAACGGGGTACATTAAATGGCTTCACTTAATACGAAGGGACGCCGCCGTATCTGTGACAGTAAAGTACATACTCGTAGATACAATACAACAGTGATGTTTTGTAAAACTTTCTAGTAAAATGCGTTACAACTGCGAGTTTATGAATAGATAGCTATTTTATGCGTCTTGAATGTGGGACGCGTAGTTTACGGTAATTAAAAGTGCTGTATCTTATATCTACACACATCTACGAAACGATTATTATATTGCCCCTTAATGTTGTACATGTTCAAGATTAAGTTAATTAATTGGCGGTTGGAAATGAATTTGAGTTGGTGTTAAAAGGTGCGGTATGAAGGTGTGTTTGCAACGTTGTCGTGTCTATTAATTGAATTGGGGACAATGTTTCTTAGCACACCTTTCTGAGGACGGACACCTTTCATCTACCACTACTGTTTAATCGAGAAACCTGATCGCTTAGTTCTCTCTTCACGATTTATCAAAACGTATATTTATCTGATAAATTCAAGTATCGTGTATCATCATCACATATCTACTATTATTATTTCTACTCTACTACCAAACAATGCTACCTTATAAAGGCGAATTTAGTGTGTTTTTAACCTCATTTGTTATGTTATGACTACTACGATATTGTAGCTACTGTTTATAAATTAA
The DNA here is from genome assembly GCA_947563765.1 of Anarsia innoxiella. Taxonomy (NCBI): domain Eukaryota; kingdom Metazoa; phylum Arthropoda; class Insecta; order Lepidoptera; family Gelechiidae; genus Anarsia; species Anarsia innoxiella. Next base: position 3,169,772 of record OX387410.1, on the reverse strand, counting down.
CGTTGCAAATATCAATATTGTAGAGTTCTTCAGTGGAGCGTATTCATCGACGTGGGCTGCAGTCAGCGTGTCTCGTCGTTATTGTAATCTGTTTCACGGGTAATGTGCCCAAATTGTGTATAGCATCACGCAAGAATAGATTCGGTTATGAAATTAACAGTTCCAGTTACATAAGACTGATTTCGTTCAGAGGTCTTTATAGGTGGAAAAATGTACGTAATCTATTGAATCTGAAATTCGTGTCGGTCAGCCCGTTAATGTTGCGAAATTTAAATGATCATTTTGGTGTTAATTTTAGTGGTTCATCCAGTCGTGTCGTTGCAGTTTGTGCAGTGCTAAAACTTGTAAATGACGATTCTATGACATTTATTGGTTTTCAAACCAATTAAGTGTTTAAAATGAACATAGGTGTATCGAATGGTTTCAAAATAGATGTTAGAAACAAGTCGTGGTCTGTAGATTTACCCATACAAGTCAGTGTTCCGAGGTGTTCCGAGGTGTATGTCTATTGCGACTTCTCCATGCAACGTCTTGCATTTGCGAAATGGCGACAATTTAATTTCTTCATTCACTACACGCGCGAGAGTAACTCATGTTTTAAACGAGTGCTTACTACGATGGTTGTTTTATTTATATTTTATTAATACATAGTTACGTCAATTGAAAATCAAAGAGCGCTGACAAAAGTTTATTTACCCTACGGCTACGTTTCGGCGAATTTTCGTCTTTTCTATCGATTTTTTTGTCATAATAATAAACGAAAGCTATTGATAGCCGTTTGTTGGTAAACCTGTAAATGAATACGTTAGGAAATTCACTTGTCACTAATAGCCTTGATCATTGTGAAAGAAAACAAAGCCGTGAGACCGAAATGGATAGCTGACATCATAGTGCCATCTCTAGACAATTTTCTCATTTCGCTTTTCTATCTGTAAAGACGTGTCATGCTTTGCTTTTCTTTTTTAATTATGTGATAGGGGTCCAATTACGTTCAATTGAGCCAATGGATGACTTTCGTGTTTATACGTGGTACGTAGTGTTCAAGTGACTTTTATAACGTTCAAATAGGGGTCGTTTTAATGTTGGTAATTAACTTTTGCCCCTTCTTAAACAAATTGGATTTATACCTACTTTGACATTAATTTTACCCGCACGTACGGTAAGTATTTCCCGTTAGGATTTTACTCTTAAATGTTTATTATTCAACAACAAGAAGTCTCACTTAAGTCTTGCAATTCTGCTTGTTCTGCCACAAAACAAATGATGACGACGACGACGCCAATCGACGGTCCGTTTATCGGCCACGTGCAAAAAGACTTCTTGGCAGATGTTCCATTCAATTCACTTGTCCCTGTCCCTGTTGATGTCTAGTTGTTTCTTGATTTGACAAACTGTAACCAGAGGTGGCACGAGGTTTAATGTAGGATTCAAATTAACAGCCTATTCTACTACTAGGTGCATGTCTTGCAATCTGCTCTGCCACAAAATAAACGACAGTCGTTTTATGTTAATCATAACACGTACGTTTCTTAATTTGCAGGGTATCAGCGTGCCTTATATCGATGCTCCTGATAGTGTACGGGAGCTTCAGGTCCCTGAACATGGAGCGGGAGGCGCGGGAACGGGCCGAGAAGGAGAGAGAGGCGTCGCTGCTCGGCGGCAAACCCCCGGCGCCATCCACCGCTAATAATAGTGAGTTTTGTGGGGATGGCATTTACCGTTTGTTTCGGTTTAGGTTAGTAGAGTTCCCTGGTGTGCTCTACTCGTGTATGCAGGAGGTCGGTTGGGTACAAAACAGTATAGGTTACAGATAAGATCTACTCGTGTATGATGTAGATCAGCTGGGTACGAAAATGTATAAGGTTACCTATAGAGAAATTTGCGGAAAATTTCAGATGCTTCAGCAGTTCAGTAATGTAATTTATTTATTATGTGTTAGCGTAAGTCAAACAAACCATGTATCAGACATTACTTTTTAGCCATTATTTTGATTGATGCTATTTTATCTATGTAACTCGTATGTGAGCATTGTTTTTCCCTATCAATTTCCTAGCGAAGAAATTATCTGCTATACATCAGTCCCCAATATCTGTATCAAATGTCAATCTATAACACAATTATAAACAAACGTGACAAACACAAACACAGCAGCGTCTCACATGACAAACATATTGCCATACGTTTTTGCTAGTCCTACATAGTTTAGTAAACATTTACTAGAGACTTAATGGCTTTTAGTAAAGCAGGGTGGATTTCATAGCGATCTCAGGTCTAGGTCAAGTTGAGACCTAGATACCTATTACCTATACATTAGGATATAGGTAATAGGTATACTTTAGTCAAGTGGAAGAAGCTTATGTTTTACGAGATTGATAGCGAAATTGATTTCGAGGAATTTGATCTCTAGGGCACTAGAGAAATCCTATTAAGTACCTATACTTATTGTCTAGACTAGGCATTAAGTTATTTAATCGGATTACAAAATGATCGGGGACCTCGCATTTTGCTGGATGCTATTCTATATTCGTATACATAATAGCCAAAGGTAGAGCCGTATGTTGAATATCGTGTTTCTCCTGTTCTCGAAAGTTAAGGATACTCGAAGAATATTTGAGAACTTAAAGTACATCCGCATAATTTGTGGTCGATGTAGTTTTGGGTTGTAAATATCGATGATAAAATTTTGAGATGTTCTTAATCGTCAGGAACACCGAAAAGTTTTAATCTAATTTTGTGTGTGACTCTTAAAATTCTACGTATCTTCCCCAGACGTACAGACACTGAACACAATGCAAGCGCTGTGTTTCCCGCTGGGCTCGTCTGTGGCGCTGCTCATCATGTTCTTCTTCTTCGACTCCATGCAGACTCTCGTCGCCATCTGCACAGCCAGTGAGTAAACAAACATTATTATCGTACGGTTTTAAGCATACTCTTTAGTTGTTTAATACTCGAGTCACAGATTTGCCAGGAAATAGGTTGCAGGAAAAAGAAAAGAAATTAAGTATTGTCTCTCGCTGCCTCATTTAAAAACACAGGTGGTGTTGAGAAAACTTCCATCGTCTCGTGTATTCGCAATTCGAACTGCGAAATTGTTTTAAGTATCAAATGCGTTAATTCAAAACATTTTTCCGAAGGGAAATTATTTATAAAGCTTTTACTTGTGAATGGTGTAACAATGTCACGTGATCTCGTAATATTACACGCGCTTTATTAGCTTGTGCCGCTCGATTTTCAATGATCCTTTGTCTGATGAAGATATTTATACTGTTTTAAATATTGTATCGAAATTACGAGGAAATGTAATTGTATGCGTTTCTGACCCCTAGTTAGTGATGTGATGCCGATTCTTACTATCGGCACGGTGAACGCTATCGCGCGAAAGCGTAGCTTCAAAGGACGGTAATAAGAAGAAGGGTTCTTGGTCTCTGTACCCATAGTGGATGAATGTTGATCAATTGTCAGATAGACGCGTAGGCTTACGTCGTACTTTGTTTACAACGAAATAGGCTATTATGAGAAAATTAATCATAGTCCTATCCTATATTATTATCCAATGTCATTGAGTAGATCTGTGCTCGAAAACAAATGTGTAATAGTCACTAACTCATTCGCGTTGTGTTTGCAGTAATAGCGTGCGCGGCGCTGGCGTTCCTGCTGACGCCGCTGTGCCAGTACGTGTGGGGCGGGTCGGGGCGCGCGGTGTGCGGCCGCTACTCGGCGCCGGAGCTGGGCGCCGCGCTGCTCGCCGCCGCCATCGTCGCCGTCTGGGTGCTCACCGGGCACTGGCTGCTCATGGACGGTCAGTGCGGGCTTCATACACGCTCTAGGCAGGCTTAGACCGGTTGTGAAGATAGATATCTTTAGTCGGATTCAAAAATATATTAGTTAGACTTAATCACGCCAGGGCAGGAGCTGTATGCAAACAGCCAAAGATCGCATCTCAGTGGCATGCAATAGGAGAGGCCTATGCAAGGGCGGATCCAGCTTTGGCGCCAGGAAGGGGTCACATATAAAGAAATTTAATTTTTTCAACTTAGAACAAGAATGAGTTGAAGTTTACTCGTTTCGATTTCGATTCAGGATACGTCTTGCTAGGCGTTAAGGCCGAAACCGCAACTGCGAAGGGTGAAAACACAGCAACATCGCCGGCCGCAGGCCGGCGGCCTAATTTTCGAGCAAATAAGGCCGCCGGGCCGGTGGCTTTAGTTTGTTTAAATCGGTAGTGGCAGCAGTGGTGCGCAGGCGGAGCTTTTTTGAAGCTTGAAGTTTGCGTTACGGCGTTGGGACGTTGCGAAAAAGAGCGTTTATTGTCGTATGGTAGGTAGCCAGTTCCTCGTGACTAGGGCATGGATACCGGTATACCGGTATACCGAAATACCGGTATACCGGTAAATATTTTCGGTATTTTGATACCGGTATATAAAGACAAAATACCGGTATTTCGGTATTAATGAAATATCTCTTTTTTTCAAAGGAGATAGATAAAATACTCTGCAGAAGCAGAATCCTTGTTTGTATCACGAACCCCGTAAAGTAGGTAACATTATAATAGGTCTTTACCTATGAAATTGCCGTTTTACAGTACTGGCCATTTCAATTAAAAATATTTTTTGTTTAGCTAAGAATTCTAATTTCAAATTAATTTCATTTTAAAAATATGGAATTCTTTTTTCAAAAACAGTCATTTGTTTATTGGTTAGTGTTACATTTTCATTGCATTTCAATCATTTTCGTCAACATGGATACGTTAAAAATTCGAGTAATTATGGAATATGAGTTCCGTCGTGGCAGCAACGCGGCACAAGCGGCTCGCAACATCAACGACGTGTACGGAGCTAACACTACAAACCAACGAACCATTAGTTATTGGTTTGCTCGCTTCCGTTCTGGAAATTTCGACCTGAAAAATGAACCCCGCGGTCGTCCGAAGACTTTGGTCGATGCAGACGAATTGAAGGCGATCGTGGAAGCTGATGATACTCAATCTACGGCTGAATTAGCAGCAGCTTTCGACGTTAGCATCAAAACAATATTGGTCCATTTGCGTCAAATTGGCAAGGTAAAAAAGCTTGACAAATGGGTGCCCCACGAACTCAATGATCGCCAGCGCCAAGTACGCGTCGAGACGTGCCGTGCATTGCTCAACAGACACACAAATGAAGGAATTTTGAACCGCATTGTCACCTGTGATGAAAAATGGATTCTGTTTGATAACCGTAAGCGCTCAGCAAGTTGGTTGGATCCTGGTTCAACACCTAAACAATGCCCTAAACGAAAACTTACCCCTAAAAAGGTGATGGTTACTGTTTGGTGGTCTAGCACCGGTGTGATTCATCACAGCTTCTTACCAAATGGGGAGAGTATTACTGCAGATGTGTACTGTGAAGAATTGAACACAATGATAGAGAAGCTGGCACGTCTCCGACCAGCATTGGTCAATCGCTCGTCTCCGCTGCTCCTGCACGACAACGCGCGACCTCATACCGCACAAATGACGGTCTCCAAGTTGCAAGAACTGGGGTTGGAAGCTCTCCCTCATCCACCGTACTCACCGGACCTTGCCCCTACAGACTACTACTTTTTCCAGAATTTGGATAACTTATTGACTGGAAAAAAAATCAATAACCAAGAGGCAGTTCAAAACGCCTTTGAAGAATTTGTTGCCTCTCGTCCAGCTGATTTCTTTAAGAAGGGCATTAATAAACTGCCACTGCGTTGGCAAAGATGCATTGATTGCATGGGTAATTACTTCACTTAAAACAAATAAAAATTATATGAAAAAAAATCGTTTGAATTTTTTCATACAAAACGGCAATTTTATAGGTAAAGACCTAATATTTTTTAAGTATCATTAGTGTACTCGTTACGTTAGATAGTGAGTTTTGTATTCTGATTTATTTTAAAATAATAACATATTATGGGTCCGTCGAAGGGAGATACTATTTTAGATAAGGTACCTACCTATTTGTTTTTTTTTTATAATTAGTGATGGATACTAAACTAAGACCGATTTAAGTTGCCATTTGATTGTGATATTGAGCTAATGAGACAATTAAAATAATTTAGAGATGCGCCGAATATTCGTTTACTATTCGGTATTCGGCATATTCGGCACCTCAACCGAATATTCGGTTAAAATGACCATTTATTCGTTTATTTTGCTTAGTGATAATTTGCTTGATAAAACAGGATATTAACCTCATATTAAATTATTTTAAACTAAGGAGCGGTTAATCTATGTATTACAAGAGTTATTAGGAGATGATAAAATGAAGATAAGTTAATAAGTGACACTTAAAGATATAATTTAGAAACCTAGACATTCTGCTCTATCTAGTGACCGTAAAAGGCGCTTTTATTTATAAACTATTTGTTGTATCAAAATTAGTGTGAAAGTGCAACCGAATAGTTCGGCCGAACTATCTGTAACCGTCATACTTACCAATATCGTTATTGGAACAATTCAAATGCCAAAAAGTAGTATTTAAAAAAATACCGAAAAAATACCGAAATTTCGGTATACCGGTATTTAAAAATTTTATACCGGTATCAATACCGGTATGAAATATGTTCCGGTATTCCATGCCCTACTCGTGACCTCTGCCGCCACTGCCGATTCTTGCGTTGCGGCGTCACAACGCGGAAATATGTTTCGGCCCGTACTGTTTAGGTGCTCACAAATTATCGGACGCGTCTGTAAGAGGCGTCTTTGCAATGTATAAATAAAATAATTATGTTCAATTAGTGGTTCACCTAATTCCTGGAACCAGCTCAGGGGGCTCAAGGGGCTCATGACCCCCATGACCCATCCCCTGGATCCGCCGTTGGGCCTATGCTTATGCTACAACAGGGTGATGATGATGACGGCAATGAAAAAAAAAATACTTTGGTGCTACCACGAGTATTACTACAAATGAAACACTTGTCAGATCGTAAATATAATAACAAAGCCACAATTTATACTGAACTTACCGGTGACGGAGTAGTTCAAGAATGTGAACTGATATTTAGCTATTTATTAATACACAACACAATTCAAAATCAAAATCTCATTGCAGATTTTCTCGTTCCTTCAAAAACTAATGTTCGAAAACGGCTTTCCATTTTCTTTCTTCTATAACATAATCCAACCATTATCCCACAGCAATGGGTATGGGTCTGTGCGTGACGTTCATCGCCCTGATCCGTCTACCCTCGCTGAAGGTGTCCACGCTACTGCTCACCGGGCTGCTGCTCTACGACGTGTTCTGGGTCTTCTTCTCCTCGTACATCTTCACCACTAATGTCATGGTTAAGGTGGCTACCAGGTATGTTGATAGAAGAAAATTGATTTATTTCTACATGCTGTGTTTTCTTTCTGACGCGATTTAAAATGCTTTCATATCATTGTGTCAGTGATATTCTAAATGAACAAAACTCAATTATACTACAGGTAATAGTAAATTATCCTGTCTTTTGATGATTATTGCTTTTGTTAACCTACGTATCGGCTTAAAAGTCACGTTATGCGTGTTATACCATCAAACATAGTTCTAGCAGCAGTCGGACATATGAGACCTTGGCCCAGCAGTGATATGACTCTAAAAAGGGGATCAAAGCCTCGCCTCCTCCTTCCTCCAAGTACGCCGAGACTATTTCCTTCCACTTGCTACTAGATGTTATACTTATATTATAAATAACTAACAGTTGTGTACGTCGAGATAATAAATAGCTTACCCTTGTGTACGCGTAGACCGGCGGAGAACCCGATGAACGTGGTGGCGCGGCGGCTGCAGCTGGGCGGCGCGCTGCGCGACGCGCCCAAGCTGTCGCTGCCCGCCAAGCTCGTGTTCCCCTCCATGCACCATCAGGGACACTTCTCTATGCTCGGTACGGATATATACATATAACGCGCCCAAGCTGTCGCTGCCCGCCAAGCTCGTGTTCCCCTCCATGCACCATCAGGGACACTTCTCTATGCTCGGTACGGATATATACATATAACGCGCCCAAGCTGTCGCTGCCCGCCAAGCTCGTGTTCCCCTCCATGCACCATCAGGGACACTTCTCTATGCTCGGTACGGATATATACATATAACGCGCCCAAGCTGTCGCTGCCCGCCAAGCTCGTGTTCCCCTCCATGCACCATCAGGGACACTTCTCTATGCTCGGTACGGATATATACATATAACGCGCCCAAGCTGTCGCTGCCCGCCAAGCTCGTGTTCCCCTCCATGCACCATCAGGGACACTTCTCTATGCTCGGTACGGATATATACATATAACGCGCCCAAGCTGTCGCTGCCCGCCAAGCTCGTGTTCCCCTCCATGCACCATCAGGGACACTTCTCTATGCTCGGTACGGATATATACATATAACGCGCCCAAGCTGTCGCTGCCCGCCAAGCTCGTGTTCCCCTCCATGCACCATCAGGGACACTTCTCTATGCTCGGTACGGATATATACATATAACGCGCCCAAGCTGTCGCTGCCCGCCAAGCTCGTGTTCCCCTCCATGCACCATCAGGGACACTTCTCTATGCTCGGTACGGATATATACATATAACGCGCCCAAGCTGTCGCTGCCCGCCAAGCTCGTGTTCCCCTCCATGCACCATCAGGGACACTTCTCTATGCTCGGTACGGATATATACATATAACGCGCCCAAGCTGTCGCTGCCCGCCAAGCTCGTGTTCCCCTCCATGCACCATCAGGGACACTTCTCTATGCTCGGTACGGATATATACATATAACGCGCCCAAGCTGTCGCTGCCCGCCAAGCTCGTGTTCCCCTCCATGCACCATCAGGGACACTTCTCTATGCTCGGTACGGATATATACATATAACGCGCCCAAGCTGTCGCTGCCCGCCAAGCTCGTGTTCCCCTCCATGCACCATCAGGGACACTTCTCTATGCTCGGTACGGATATATACATATAACGCGCCCAAGCTGTCGCTGCCCGCCAAGCTCGTGTTCCCCTCCATGCACCATCAAGGACACTTCTCTATGCTCGGTACGGATATATACATATAACGCGCCCAAGCTGTCGCTGCCCGCCAAGCTCGTGTTCCCCTCCATGCACCATCAAGGACACTTCTCTATGCTCGGTACGGATATATACATATAACGCGCCCAAGCTGTCGCTGCCCGCCAAGCTCGTGTTCCCCTCCATGCACCATCAAGGACACTTCTCTATGCTCGGTACGGATATATACATATAACGCGCCCAAGCTGTCGCTGCCCGCCAAGCTCGTGTTCCCCTCCATGCACCATCAAGGACACTTCTCTATGCTCGGTACGGATATATGTACATCGAAATAGATTGTTCATTGTTGAATGTAATTCGTCAAGTAAGAGTGCTCTTATTATCAGCTCGATTAATAATACATACATATCTGACGAGCATCTTTCCCATCGGGGTAGATAGAGACCGCTTCCCTCCGAACACACGGTAATCTACTCCATAAAAGTTCTCCCTCCTGCCTCTGACCTAATCTAGCCATTTGTGTTCCATTGCTAGGCGAAAGTCTCTCTCCTCATCCGCCATGATTTTCGGTCTTGAGTTACCTACTGCCTCATCACTTAAAACTTAAATTTGTATTTGGTCCAGACTACACCTGACGCTTTTGCTAGGCTACCCTCCTCATAATGAAAGCCAATGTCATGTCATTTATCAAATAACCGTGTGCATTTCAGGTCTAGGTGACATAGTGATGCCGGGCCTGCTGCTGTGTTTCGTGTTGCGTTACGACGCGTACAAGAAGGCGACTCTCGTGTGCCAAATGGGACAGGTGCCCGGACCTCGCTCTATGGTAACTATGTTATATCATTTATACTCTATATCTTCGCTCTATTATACTATACAGTTAATTAAAGACAAATATGTTATGCACATTCGACGTTATTTCTTTAAGATTAGCCTTAAGGTATGGCCGCACTGACAGGCGGTTTACTATGCGCCTAGTACCTAGCGAGTGATTTAGCGAGTAGCTTAGTAAAACGAACGTTCTGGGATGTACGCGACGGACCGCACTAGGCGCCATACCCTTAGCGATACGACAAGACAACATTTTATAGTTTCCTCGCATGATTTTATTTATAATACTTACGAGTAGTGAGATAGGAAATAAAAAAAGTTGTTTACTTTTTGGTATCTATATGTTGAAGGTTTTGTCGGCCAGTTGTCTGTCTCATCAAGCCCGATAAAGACAGATCGGTCTCACGTACCTACTACTCAATAAACGCAATGCACTTATGTTTCATAGATATATTATGATTAGAAACAAGTTGATAAACACTCTATAAAAACAACATTCCCATAGAAATATTATGACTAGAAACACAAGTTGCGTCCGTGGGATTAGTCTGTCTTAAATTCTTGGTTTAATAAGACAGGCTGGTCACGTCTGCCGCATGCCGAACGATCTCTGGGCAATCATAACAACCCAATGGCAACCAACCGCCAAAAGACCTCGCGGCAGACCACGGAAAAGGTGGCGAGATGTGCTTGACAACGTCATGGATGACTGGGCAGAGGCGGTTCAGGATAGAGAATCGTGGAGAAGGAGGAGAGAGGCCTTTGCTCTGCAGTGGGACACTGATGGCTAGATAAGATAAGAATAAGACATGATTGGCTTGCAGGGTTCCCGGCTGACGTACTTCCACTGCTCGCTGCTGGGCTACTTCCTGGGTCTGCTGACGGCGACGGTGTCTGCGGAGGTGTTCAAGGCGGCGCAGCCCGCGCTGCTCTACCTCGTGCCCTTCACGCTGCTGCCGCTGCTCACCATGGCATACGTCAAGGTATTTATATAAATAATTGGTTTGCCAACAGGTTCACATCGATTAAAAGTAATATTACATCAATCAATATCTACCAATAATAGCAATGTCTTAAGTTTGTTGTTACTCCGCATTGACTCTCTCTATGACCTCTTTCTACGTATTTATACCATAGTAGTAGATTGTGATAAAAGTGTACCACCATATTGGAAGTTGCAATCAAAGTGATTTTAGTATCCAAGGAATTATATGTTCAAGTTCAAGTCAAACAGTATCTTATGAACCTCGTGAACATGTTATTACTTTACCCATTCATATCTGGTAACGGTATGCCGCCGTGACCCCACCATATCTCAAAAAATACAATAGTAAATAATGAAATTCATATTTCAGGGCGATCTCAGAAGAATGTGGAGCGAACCGTTCATAGCGCCGAGCGGGAAAGGGGGCGCCGACTTTGACGTCTGACTGCACACATACACACACTGTATACACACACAGTTAGTCACACACACACTCAAACAGCCAATGGCATTCAATAGACTTGTTACTCACTTCACAGCGATTTAAATGCGATGAAAGATATAAAATGTAGAGAGTTAAAAAGAGACAGACGAAAGAGAGCAGCGCAAAAGTCTGTTTGAATATAATGTCGAATGAAAAGGCACTAAAACTAACTCGAATAGCCGCAGTATTTATATCGATAAACAAATTATCACATAATTTCATGAACAAGAAAAGACAAATTCGAATCTCTAAAATGTACAGCGATCAATATAAGAACAAACACTATCATTTTGTAAATAAAATTATCTAACTCATTCGAATCGCGCACAATTCGTTATTAGAAATCAATTTTAATTTTTATACTTTCTCAATTATGTTACTAACTGTGTATGAACGGTTGAGGCGACATTGTGAATTGATGTTTATGCTAGGTATAAAATATAGGTGTAATGTCTAGGTTAGTCAATACGCTTCGTTTGGTTGGATGATATGAGAGTTCCGCACAGGGTAACTGCGACCTCGAGAACAAGATCAGGACCAGTGCACTTCGCTCTACGTAATACTTCTATAATATAGGGTGGTAATTGTAATTTATCGTATTGTCTTATGGTGACAGTCTTTTGAGACTACTGGTATTCGGAAGTGGTAAAACTTTCTACCTAAAGTAAAAATTATGATTAGATCTTATTTATTGTTTTATAATTTTAAAAAAACTACATAAAGTATTATAAATTTCATGAAATAAATCACGAAAATATACTAGTAACTAAGTGAGATCTTTTGATAACAGATAAAGAAAGGATACATTATTATTACCACCCTGTATAACAATATGTTCCGTACAATACTCATAGCATTTTCTACGCTTTTTTACGACTTTACAGTGAAGATGTTTTTTTACAGATTTTTTAGCAAATTCATTTTTAAGCTTGTATTATAAAGTCACAGATTAAGGCCCAGAACACACGGAGCAACGCAACTGAAACGTTTTAAACTAGTTGCGTCGTGTGTGGTTTTCTAAAGAAGCCTATAGCAGAAAGTCAGATACAACTCAAAAGTAACTAGCAGTTGCAGTTTCGTTGCAATTGCGTTTCACCGTGTTCTGGGTTTAAATTGAACAAAAACTCAAGTTGTGAGTAAAATAGACCCTTGAGTATAAAGTTGGACTCCGTCGACACAGAGGTGCCAAATACCAGTGAAGAACTAACATAAATCTAAAATATTTGATAAACCAAGGGTCACTTTGGCCTATTACTTTGATTTCTACCTTCGAATCGATGAATAGGTTAAGATCTTTCTATGAATCTCATTTGCGGTTAAAAACTTTACTATGAATTTGATAATGCTCTGTTTTGATGATTGGAAATTTTAAGGTGTTTTTACTGTCATGCACTTGGTCAGTCACGGTATAATTCTTGAGTATTATTTAATGTGGTGGAGAAAAGTCTATATCCTATCTCATCAATTCATCATACAAATTAGGTCCAATTTCATTTGTGCATCAGTCAATCACATTGCTCAAGATGGTGACATTACCTATACCGTGCTCTGTGCCTATACCTAACCTACTGGCATCTGTGAGTATGCTTGTATTAAATGACTGCATGACTGTAAAACACCTTATTTGTTAATGATGTTGACATTTGCATGTAATTTTAACTGTGTTTCGGTTCCATACGATCAAACTTTGTTGTCACTGCCTTAGACTGATGTTTTCAATGAAGATTATTTCTATGTTTAAAATGAGTATTATAAAACATTAGTCTTATTAGAATAAGCTACTAAATATTGTTGTTATTATTATAACAACTGTATTGTTGTTGTAAATTATTTGAATTTAATAAAAGATTTTACGTAAGACATTAATTCTAAGATAATATAGATAACATTTATGATATGTGTGATTTTGATTTTTAGAGCCTTTTTTGTAATAATTAATTTTTGATTCACTTTTTTTTCATAGTTATTTTGTATTAAGTAGATGTTGTATTAAGTTTGATGTGTGCAACTCAATGTATCATCACATTGAGCAGTATTCCTTTAAACCAAGTGATATAATTTAATTGAGGCTCAAATCGGGAAACGGAAATAAATGTATCATTTATTTGGTTACTCTTAAATGCTTATGATTTGCTGTCAAAATATCTCTGTGTAAAATGTAATCAAAAATAGTTTGGTGTATTTTTTAGACATTTACATACAATAGAAATGTGGTAAAATGGTCAGGTTATGTACATAAATTATAATAAGATGGATGTTACATGGTTTGAATCGATCACCTCACTTCACCAAGGACTGTAAATATGGCCCATACATGACGTTTCATTACAATACCCACTAAAAGGAGACGCATTTAATATTTTTATATATATCTGGAGTATTTGCTAGCCATACTCAATAAAAATATTAGATGGATTTATTTGTGTAGTTTTATTTATTTCCCATAGGTTTAACCACTGATGACCAAATACTTACCTCTCTCCCAGTAGTGTGACCATTTCGATGCAACATGCACTGGCATGCAAAAAAGCTTAATGCACAACTAAATGGCAACAGTTGAATTAATTTCTTATGGGATGTTCTGATAACTAAAACCACAAAATTCCACAAATATTTACTTTTATTTACTAGCTGCAGCTTCCTTATTTGTATCCCTTTTCTGAATAAATCTAAGCTGCTTCTTTCTCATACGTTTCAACTTAGACGTGTTTGTTATAACTTGAACTATTTCAGACTTCTTTTTGTTTTCTTCAGCCTTTTGAATATTTAGCCGTCTTCTTTCTTTTCTTTCAAGTTCTTTCTGCTTTAACTCTTCCTGAACTTGCTTAGAGAGTTCCTTCGTTCTCTGTAGTTCGAGACGTAGGGCGGTCTTCTTTTGAAAGTCTTGTCTGAGACCTTTAGTTTTGTTGATTGAAGAAAACCTGCAAAGAAATATTTTGTGATACAAATTCGTAAACAGATCGGATTTTTTACTTGAAAGTGTGCTGCACAAAGACTTACCTTTCTTTCTCTGTTTTCCAAAACCTGCCCGATTTAGGTTTGCCTTTTATTATTTCTTTTTTCTTCTTTTGAACAGTTTGTTTTGAAGAAGAGGTAAACTCACTTTGATCATCTTTTTTGGATGATTTGTTATCTTGACCCTTTTTTATTCCCTCAAGAATGGAAAGCACTTTATCATTTGTGCCCGTCGACATTTTTATACCTTTTTTTAATTAAAAATAATAAAATTCGATTTCTACCAATACAACACTCCACACGTGCGTATGTTGAATTGATAGCTTGGTTTTTTTTTGTGAAGAAAGGGAGGAAACGGTTTATTCTGCCACACCGCATGCGTATCCGAATCGTTTTTCGTTCAAAAATGTTGAAGAGAAAATTTAAGCAACTGTCATGATGACAGCTGCAGTTACTGTTTGAGTGTGTTTGATTGATTGACTGACGTGTTGTGTGTGTGTGATTCATATTTTCAAGATATTTTCACGGTTGGTGGTATATTTTATTAATAAACAGCTTATAAACAGAGTTATTCAAGCCTTTACACTCGACTAATTAAACGTTCATTCTAAACTTATCTTTGGTGCTTCAACACAGTGTCCATTTGCTTTTTTCAGATCAGATTTAAAGTGAAAAAAATTCATTGAAGTTGCAAGCGTAACCCGGAAACTTGCTATCAAACCCTTACAATGCCGGTACGTTTGTTACATTAACTCTCTCTTCAATAGCCTACGTAAACAAATTACTGACAAATAAATTGTTTCCAGGCATATCACTCAACGTTGACTGAGTTCAACCAGTCGATTGGTAACCTGGCGGTGCTGCCTCTTCGGACGACGTTCCGAGGCCCCGCCCCGAGCGACCCGAAGACTGAGCTTGATATCATTGATGAGGCTCTCAATTACTTCAAGGCTAATGTGTTTTTTAGGTTTTATGAGATAAAGGTTAGTAACTTTATAAAATTTTTCATTTCTAAGTTTTCCTAAGTAAGAACCCTTGCTTGTCCTTAAGATCTAGTTAGTTAAGGTCTCTATTGAAGGCTTCTCGTTATTTTCATGCCAATTGAGACTCGACAACCTCTCAAATACTGCAACACTCACAGAGCAATATAATTTCTTAACAAAAATTTATTTTTTCAGTCTGATGCCGACAGAGTATTGATTTACTTGACTCTCTACATCTCGGAATGTCTGAAGCGCCTCCAAAAGTGTTCCAACAAGAACCAGGGCCAGCAGGAGATGTACATGCTTGCTATATCCAAGTTTGACATCCCTGGAGAGTATGGGTTCCCACTTAACGCTGTTTATGCTAAGCCAAGTAGTCCTCAAGAAGGTGGTAAGTACATACTATTACTAAGGGTTATCACTCTTGTATTGCTGCTTTGAAAAATGAGCTAGAGATGAGGGAGACAAATTGTTTTCTATTTTGGGCAGCCCGGATATTACTTAACTCTACTCAGTAGAGTGTATTGGCCTAGATAACCATAAAAATGTGTAGTGCGTAAAGGCGGCCTTATCTCTAAAAATGATTTCATCCAGACAACCTTTGGAGTAGGACCAGTATAAGAAGACTGCAGGCCTAATAATTTATTTATCTATTTCAGATCTAATGAGACAGTATTTGCAGCAGTTGCGACATGAAACTGGGAACAGAGTTTGTGAAAAGGTAATAAATAAAATATATTTATATGATTAATGTTATATGAGTAATAAATAATAATAATTTGTGGTAGCTGTCGTAACTAGCGCACTAAATAATTTTATTGAAACTCTTGTGTAAGTTATAGAATTGCTCTCTGCGATGCTATCTCTCAAACATTTTTTCAGGTATTTGCCACAGAGGACGGCAAGCCAAGTAAATGGTGGCTCTGCTTTGCCAAGAGGAAATTCATGGACAAGTCACTCTCAGGCCCCGGCCAATAAAAGTATTAAAGTCAACTTTACAAGCATTTAATATACATTCTTTACAAGAGTCACTTAATTCTACTTATTACTGTACATATTGTTTTGATAGATTGACAAATAGATAATTTTACTGTAAAATTACTAGCGAAATGAGTTTTGATTATTATTTGCCTTCCTAATTTGCAATGTATAATAATTATATCATAACAAATATAATGTAGTTAAAATTCTTTTATAAAATAATTTTTGTCACACTAATAAAGTAAGTTTAAAAATATGATTTTTGTTTTTAATAAGGAAAATATCCCAAATACGGTTTTATCAAAAAATATGTACATATTATCCTTAAATACTTAACACTAAGCTCTCATGAGTAAAAACAATGAGATATGAACACAACTTTACGCTGATGGAACTCAGTTTTAACATTATTTGACAACAATTCTGTTACTTATACTACACCTCTCTCTGTCGACTTTGTTTTTCGTTTCTTTCTCAAGTTACATGTAAAAAACATGCAGATATATGACTTTCAAGGATGTTGTCAATCAACCACACGGTTTACAACAATAAACCATAATACAAAGAAGTGCCCGTTTCACCACCTAAAGATTTTAACTGACAAATAAACCTATATCTATTTCATAAAACATGTCATATTAGACAGAAACAGGTATAAAATATTTGTCAGATAAATTGATCAGTAAATGGTGAAATGGCCCTAACTGTTACCGTCCACGATGAATAGAAGGTATAGCATACATCAGTCTTATAGGCCGTACTCCTTGATAAGTTGTCCGGCGATGACAAGTCGCTGTATTTCGGAGGTACCCTCATATATCTCTGTGATGCGAGCGTCGCGGTAGTGTCGCTCTGCTGGCATGTCTGATACGTAGCCCATGCCGCCTAGGATCTATTCAAAATAAAAAAGACAAAGTAGGGATTATTATTCAGATTTTTTTTTTTTTTTATCAAATTTTTGACGAGGCTTCAACCACTGTAAGTGGCTATGCCTTATTCAGATTTTAGATGTTCAAATACTAAAATACATTTGATGATGTTAGAATGTATTGATTGCTGATAAAAAAATTATCCAGAGGAGAACTTTTCGTTTCTTACAATATCTGGGACCTAATTAAGGTTCGCGACACACCTGTGTAACGTATCGCGCGGGAAGTTCCGCGGCTGGAGTAAATGTATTCGTCGTAATTTCGGCTGATGTGTCATAGGTGACTTGAAACATTGCGAGCGTATTGAACAGAACGTTCCGCGCGTTAAGTTATGCAGGTGTGACCGCTCACTAATACAGCACCAGATTATTAGAGAATTTTAAATAATGAAGACAACACAAAAACAACAGAATATCCCATACCTGAATACATTGATGTGAAAGGAACGTGGCTGCCTCAGAAGCTGCCAATTTCGCCATCGCCGCCTCTTTAGTATAAGGTTTCTTATTATCCTTTAACCATGCCGCCCTCCAAGTAAGGAGCCTGGCAGATTCTAGCTGCAAAGCCATATCTGCCAGTTTGTTCTGTATTGACTGCAACTTACTGATAGGTTTGCCGAATGCTATACGCTTTGATGCGTATTCAATCGCTACGTCTAAGGATGCCTGTAGAAAATAAGATTTTGTTATGATTTCAGATTGACTATTAGTAGTTAATACAGAATGTTGGGTGTTTTGTCACTTGTTTGACATGCTGTCACAAACCAATTGTGGAAACATGTCATGTATGTTAAAGAGAATCATATAATACAAAATAAATAATAATATAACCAATCTAAATTCTAAAATTAATAAAAATGTTCAATACAAGTACCTGAGCAATACCCAAAGCCTGTGAAGCGATTCCGATCCTTCCTGCATCTAATGTCATCATAGCAATCTTAAATCCAAAGCCAGGCTCTCCTAAGATATTCTCTTTTGGGATCTCACAGTCTTCGTACATTAAGGAACAAGTCGACGATGCTCTAATACCTAGCTTGTCTTCCTTCTTTCCTAATTCTAAACCTTTAATAGGTTTGGGAACTATGAACGCTGAGATTCCTTTATGCTTTAGACTTTTGTCTGTGGTAGCAAACACAACAGCAGCTTTGCTTTCGTAACCGTTGGTGATCCAACATTTTGTACCGTTTAGGATCCATTTGTCACCACCATCTTTGGCTGTGGTTGATGCTGCACCGGCATCTGAACCGTTTCCTGGTTCTGATAATGCGAAACAACCTACAGGGTCACCTGAAATATGTTAAAAAAGTTACCTATCTATTGGACATGGTTTTAGTCATTAGATTTCAATTGTTACTTGCTAATAATGATAAAGAATATTTATTGTCATAGATGCAGTTTTAAATAACTAAATCTATTACCAACCTGCACAAAACGGCGTCACAAACTCTTTCTTTTGTTTATCATTGCCCCAGCCTAATAAGGGTCCAAGGTACAGCGAGTTGTTTACTGACATGATGACGCCAGCTGACGCGCACCCGCGGGAAATCTCCTCTAACGCTATAGCATAAGCCAGGTAGTCCAACCCGGCCCCACCAAGGTCCTCTGGCGCTGCTATTGCCATCAGACCAAGTTCGCCCATCTTTTTTATAGCATCGCCAGGGTATAAATGCTCCCGGTCATATTTCGCTGCGTTAGGCTTTAGCTCCCCTTCAGCGAAGTCTCGACAGGTTTTGTACAACATTTGATACGTGTCCGGCAGTGCGGATAATGAAGCTATACATCTCGATTGCCTCGCAGCTGCTGGTGCTGCAATGGTAATGGATTCAATAAAGAAAGTTGTTTGTCATTTTAGCTTCGATATTTTGATTTTTGTTTTACAATAAATAACGATTCATAAAGACTTACCAAACAATTGAACGGTTTTGCTTACAACTCCTAACATTTTTAATGATGAATTAAGAAAACAAAAGCCTGTAAAACAAAATTAAACTTAAAATTTAATAAATTAAATCGGGTACTTTGACCTCCACTTTTCGTTCGGAAATTTTGATAAATTACCATTTGAACTCACTCAGTAGAATCATGTTAATCAATAAGCTACTTTCTGTCTCTGTCTTCGCGAGTCGATTAAAGTGAGATATAGAATGATCTTGTAGTACTAAAAACTGGGCAAAAATGAGAATTCATAGTATCTCAATCTGTCATCCGTTCAATATTGTAGCGCGGCCGGCGCCACCTGCGATGTCATGTCATTGATAAAATTTAGTTGTCAAATTAATTGTCATTCAAACAAAAACATCTCGACAAAATACGAAGAAAAAAATATTTAAAATGTTAAAATGGAGATGTTGTTAAAAATTATCCCCTCTAATCCTTTACGTTTAAATATTCCTAGGATACTATCAACACAAGTAGCCCATTACACAAGGTAAACAGTAAATTCCGTATAATTCTATTGGTTTCTTATTACGTACATAACCTAAAAGTTTGAACTTGATTTTCAGATTAGCAGAAGTGGGGAAGCTTGAATCCCCTAAAACAACAGGCAAATATGACACTGGTCAACTAATATTGCATAAAGTATTCGGATATAGAGGGGTAGTTTTGTTTCCGTGGTTGGCGCGAGTTTACGACCGAGATGCTAGTAATAAGAAGGAGTCAATGGAGAGTGGGCAGGGCGCCGACGCCTCCGGGGACTCCCTGTCGAACGTCGGCAAGGAGGTGAAGGGGCGGACACACACGTTCTACCAGGTCCTCATAGATACAAGGGATGCTCCATACATAGTAAGTTCTGTTCATGAATTATCTTTTGTTTATACAAGCATGATTGCTTATCAGCTATTTTGAAATGCAACTGTGAGCCTGGTGCTTAATCTCTATTTTTAATTTAAAAATAAACCAAATATCTATTACACTATATGTTTTACAATGTCATAGATAGGTTCCTTTTAATGTGGTAAATTAACTTTATATTTTGATATTGTTGTATTATTTTTGGCTGTGCAAACAAACATCGACATGAGACCTGAGTGGAAAAGAAAGGTAAAAAATTAAAAATTACATTTGAATGGTGTCTTGTGAACCACTAACTGCAATTTTCATTGGCTGTTTAGATTAGAAATTTGAAAATGTAAAATGATTAATATTTTTATTTTATTTAGTTTTGTTTCTAACGAAATCACATCACAGCTAACAGAGTAATATAAGTTTATTTGCCAGGTGTCTTATAATATAAAGCTTGGCACAATAAACATATTTTTTGATATAATGTGTTGAGAAGCTACATTTCTCATATTTTCTCATTTGTTGTTTATTAACCATAAGATTCAGGTTTATTTTTTTACCTTTCTTTGTATAGTCATTGAATTGATAGAAAGTTGAACTAACAATATTAAAAAGAAGTTGTTTATTTGTAAACAAATCTTTTTATACAGAAATGGTTAATGTGGTATAATTTGCTTTTCTCTGCACACTTGTTTATACCTGACTAATATATCAAATGATAATGCCATAATCCATATTATTCAATTTATTTGCCTATCATTTGAAATACTTACCCAGGGACCTACTAAGGGACTCCAAATTATGTCTCATACATTGAAGAAAAAGTTATCAGAAAAATAAGGAAAAAAAAAGCTTTCTTAATTTAAAAAACATAAAAATGTGTCTGGTGTAACCACAATATTGTAACTTCACTTGTATACTATCCTGTGCCAATGTTTTATAAAATTGTCGCTCAATGTTTTATAAGACTGTGGCACAATGTTTTATAACACCATGGCTCAACATTTCACAACCCACCCGTCTCCTCAGCGCGCCCAAACTGAAGCGGTAACGTTCCTGGGCAACCAGGAGTCAAGCCGCAGCCTATACGCCATCCCCGGCCTGGACTACGTGGCGCACGATGACATCCTTCCCTACGCGTCTGTAGAGCGGGTGCCGCTGCAGCACGAGCTCTTCGACAAGTTCCTCATGCATAATCCTGATAAAGGTTGGGTTTTAGAGTATTCTATTTTAACTTTTTTATCTTTAAGTATGACACTGAAACGCTGAAAAGGTGACGAGACACTGAACTAGACACCTTTATAGTCTGGGTGCAGGCGGCTTCGGATAGAAAATCGGGGAAAGAAAGAGAGCGGCCTTTACTCAGCAGTGGGACACTGATGGCTAGCTAAGATCTTTATAGCAAATTGAAAGTTTGTTAATTGACCGCGGCTTCCATATCTTTCTTGAAGTACGTCTTGTTACTCTTAAGTTTGTCTACAAGAGCGTTACCTGTCCATTGTCGCGGTGGGAGACGGCAGAGCAAAGAAACGGAGTGGAGACGGAAATTAATGACCGTTTCCTCGTTCAACGTGAATGTACAAGCTTTATACTACTCATACTGCTAGCTAAATGCTACACTACCGTCATTATTCTAACCTATTACCCCCTTTCCAGACCCTCCCTTCATAGCGCAAGAGACGCTCCGCGCGTGGCAGAAGAAGAACCACCCGTGGCTCGAACTGAGCGACGTACATCGAGAGACTACTGAAGGCGTGCGAGTCACTGTAATACCGTTCTATATGGGATCCAGAGAGTCGCAGAATTCCGCTGTTTATTGGGTGAGATTTTAGTTATTGTGTTTAAAGTGGGTAATTTTGAATGCCATTTTTGATGGAGAAAAGATGGAGAGACGGCCTGGATGCATTTTTACGGGAAAGGCGGGAGTGAGGAGAGGCCGTGTTAAATGGAAAGTCGCGGGGGAGGCCTTTGCAAAGTTGTGGGAACCTGGTGGCTGTTAAAGAAAATCGAGAGCCTTTTCTGAAGATACATTGTAGGTAGACCAAACTTTTAATAGTTTTTTTTTGCAACTACCCCTTACTTATCCGAAATTCCAAAAAAAGCAAGTTTTTACCCTACATACAAAGTACTACCCTACTGCAAGGTTGCAGGAAAAAAATAAACACATCCCCATACCTAAAGCAGATTGGCATTCGTAGCAAGCCTCCATAAAGTTGTGCTTTGTATTTGGAGGATACGTCTCTATCGTTTCGACTTTGTCCTAATATAAATTGTCCTTAACCATCATTTCCCCCAGTGGCGCTACTGCATCCGACTAGAAAACCTCGGTTCGCAAGCAGTGCAGTTGCGCGAACGTCACTGGCGCATCTTCTCTTTGAGCGGGACGCTAGAGACGGTGCGAGGCCGCGGCGTGGTCGGACAGGAGCCCGTACTGGCGAGACACTCGCCCGCCTTTCAGTACAGCAGCCATGTTAGCTTGCAGGCGCCTAGTGGACATATGTGGTGAGTAGTAAGTTAATATTCACTGAGCGTGTAGGCAAGCTATTAGCTTATTCGTATGAAGTAGGTACTTATGTTTTACGTTTTCCAATCTCGTCAATGAAACTGTTTTAAAGTGTAGTAAAAGGCCATAAAGAATGTATATCGATCTTTGGAGAGAGGCAATTACGACTCCGTATAGCGATATCTGTGTCGCACACACAATGAAATCGTCGTTCGAATGCGAGAATGTAACAATGAAGAACTTAATTCTAAATTCTAATTCTGATGACCGATTCATCTTATGTATGGAAATTAGCAATCTTTTGTATTTGGAAATGCGATTTATTCTTTATCGACCCTAACTGTTATATGTACCTATTACCTAAATTGAATGTTTTCCAATCGCGGCAATGAAATTGTTTTGAAGTTTTCTTTCTTTAAAACGTTTTTACAATGTGTCATTTGTTTTCCCCAGGGGTACGTTCCGAATGGAGCGCGAGGACGGCTACACGTTCGACTGCCGCATCCCGCCGTTCAGCCTGGAGAGCAAACCCGACGACGGCGCCGCGCCCGCTCCCACGCCCGCCGCATGAACAGCTCTACATCATTACCCGCTACAAACTATTGAAGTATAGATATGACGCTATACACTCACAAAATAGGCAATGTTGCTCGTACATTATCAAATTGGTGTTTTTGAGATTTCGATTTTCGAGTCTCTTCGAATTTTGGAATCTCGAAATTTCGAATCGCGATTTTCGAACTGAAAACCGACCACATAACACAGACGGTCCTGGATTGGTCGGTAGTCGGAAACGTGCCCATACTAATTCGAACTAATTAATGGTCGAGTTGGTACGGGTCAGTGTCGGGTCGTATTTGAAAATGGCGTACCACAAAGAACACCAGAAAGAGAACGATAGATCGCGGCGTCTCATTTCGTTGTACACAGATGTTTCGGAATCTAAAAATTTAAAAGCCAACATAATTGTCGTCATTTGGAATTCTTGTAAAATTAACTAGTCGTCTTTCTAAAAGCAATTGAGTTTAATGAGTTAAATATACTTGTAGTACAGTAACATGTCTATACTTTAACAAGTATTTACCACGGTTCAATGACCTGCTATTGTTATTTATTTATTTTTTAATGTTTTTGACGGAAACAAAGTCCTTAACCGCTAAGTCATATGTTTTATTTCTCAGCGAAAATACTTTTTCCATCGAAAATTAAATCAATGATAGCTGTGAACTACAGATACAATCGATAATAGACTGTATTTATTTTGGAATAAGTTTTAATTTTTTAAAGGTCAAAAACACTGACATTTTTAATTTTTTTCCCATACTTAGAAAACGTCTCATAAAACTTTTTTTTTTTCAATCCAACTGTAATGCAATAACTACTTACAAGCTTCTGAAATACAGTCTATTATAGATTAAATAGTTAAACCAAATTTCATATAAAACTGACAACACAACGCTCTGAAACTCGGTTCTCGGTTTGTGAAGAAACTGTTTTATTAGCTAGTATTTTGAAATAGGAAATTTAAAGTGATATAGAATAATTTATTTGTTGAAAAAATAAGTCAATGTTCATTGCATCCGTATAGCCGAGCATTGATACAAATCTATAGTCGTTTTATCAAATTCCTAGATCTGTAATAAATTACAGTATTCTAAATGATTGTTTTTTTGTTTCACATTTCATCATTGTCCTGGTCCTGCCATTTTTTGTAGAATAATTTAGTCTTACCAAAATATGCAACAGCGGCGTCCTAATATATCACAGCCACTCTATTACACCGTTAAGTTCGTTAAGTTGGGAGGGCGTCATTTTTCTTTATGGTCCTTTTACTCGAGGCCAATAGACGAGACAATCTAATAAGCTAGTCCAATATTGGCTGAATGAACATTGGCCTGGCCCACTAGATTCTCCAGTCTATTGGCCTTGTGTGAGGACCTTTACAAGTCTTCATTTTCTACAGGTTCACGCAGCGAATGCTATGTTGATGCTATGTCAACGATACAATAACTCGTTCCGATGGCGATATGGCCTTAGTTTTATTCCATAAGCATCTATAATACAAAATTTACAAAAAAATCCTAAATTATACAAGTAGACAATGAAAAATAAAACAAAAATGTAAATTAAGAGACCAATTTGAATTTTATTACAAGTTTAAATAATCGTATTACAGTACAATACAACACATGATTCCATTAAAGCTGTACATTTGTAGTTTGTACATCTCTCTCCAACATATTCACCAAATACAGGTTAAAAAGAGATAGACATGTTTGTGTCTATGCGACAACGGTTGATCGGTAAATGGGGCATTAAGGTAAGACCTATATTAGCTACATTCTTTTAACAAGCAATTTATTTCTTTTTATTTAAATATAGTGCCAGTTTTAGGCGGATTTTGTACATTTTGTCATTTGGAACTTTATTTGCGGTCTCGCCATTTTTGCATTTTTACATTTAAAATGGCAAAAACTTCTTTAGCTTAAATAAATCTAATCTAATATTTGAAGCAACAAGCTACCCTCTACAATTTATATATTATAAGTATTTTTTATTTAGAATGATGTTACGAATCCAAAAAAAGAATATATCGTTAAAGCTTAATTTAAAAGGCACTAGAGCTATTAAACATATTGCTTTTTTTGGAAAGGATCGAATAGCAAATGTTTTGAATCTGTTTGTATCAAGGTTTTTATGCATAAAATTTAAAAACAGAATTATCTTATAGTTACCAATTTACCATAAATATAGGTAAGTATAGGTTCATAAGACTAGATATAAACAAAATATGGTCAAACAAAGTTAAATAATAATAATACTTTTCTGCATGGTCATATACAATGTTAAAATTTTATGAAGTTTTGATCTTCATTGATTACTAGAATTCTAAATCATATGGGGCATAAGTATATTGCATTGAATTTATGTACATAGTAAAAACAAAATTGTAAACCATTTGTGCTGTAAGTGGCTAGCACTTTTGATCTTGTCTTTGGTTTAGCATTAAACTTTCTTAATTTATACCTTCATGAACGTGGGCCTTGATTAGATCGACCCCACGATTTCCATTATTTGCCCCATTATTGGTTATAGAGCCTTTACATTATGCATGGTTTTTCCATGCGGCGAAAAGTGCCACTGCCAATTCTAATTCCTCTTTATAAGAATAAAATTAGTTCCAAGATTTACCACCACAATAAGGTAACGGAAATAGTGAGAACGACCTCCTTGGCCGTGTTTTTAAACCAACCTCTTTAGTCGAAATCTTTTTCCTACCACCGGATATCCAATCTCTTTCGCCTTTACCGCGCCAGTTGTATGATGAGCGCGGCGCACATTTCAAAAAACTCCATAGTGTGGTGTCCGGCGGGTTGCGCAGGCGCACACTGCAGCGGGGGGAGGAGGGGAGCGGGTGGCGCTAGCGGCGTCGGCAGCTCCTCCTCACTCTCCTCTTTCTCGCCAGATAGAGACTTGAAGTCCAGTAAGTATGACTTGTAATCTACTTGGTACAGCTGCAGTGACATTTTTACATATTTCTCTGTCATTTTGTTTAGTGTTCGTACTCTGAAAAAAAAAGGGTTTTGCGGTTATTCTGGATGGCTACAGATACTCTATTTTTCAATCTGATATTAATATATTAGCTTGTAAAGTTAAGATTTTTGAAACAGATGTGAACCGGTCACGCTGGACAATCATTGGAGAGGCCTATGTCCAGAAATGGGCAGCTATAGGCTGAAAAGATGATGCTGAAGGAAGATATGAAGCTTTTCTAAGCTAAAGACGTTAAATAAGTTCTGTTCCGTTGTAGGTACTTCCATTTCCTTTCCCTTCTAAAGTACAATTTGCTACAGTGAAAAGACGACAGATGATATTTTCAATAAACATTTCCTTACCTGACATGATAAGGGTTGATGACTTTCCACTCGTAATCGAGCGCCTTCATCGCTCGGAACACTTCCAGCATTATGTCGTTTGGTTTGCTCTGTGATCTGATCCCGAGGTGCCATTTGGCTCTGGAGGGAGAAATAAATAACTGTTGAAACTAGGTATTTTTACATGTTTATTGACATTAACTATTTTGACAATGGGACAGACTTAGCCACCTATCTACCACCGCCACTATCCACTGGCTACCTATCTTGTGTTAGGGCCGTTAGCGGTAAATACATAGGTATTTATTTACATAGTAACAAAGAGTGCTACGGTAAAGTTGCCAAGTGACTATGGAATTAAAAAAACATATTTAAAGACCTTATACTTTAGAACCTTGTTACTTTAGAATTGAGGACAGTTATCCGTAGAAGGCCTTTTATCTAGCATTGGATATCTTGCAACAGACTTATTTCTTTCTCGACCTATTATGACCACGGCGGGCGGCCAATATTACTATTGGCCTTTTTAATATATGATACTATGATAATATCCACAATACTCTATAACCCCTTATACTCGTACATCCTTGATAAATATTTCCTTTGTACAGATAAATGTGTGTTGAAATAAGTTACCGTTTAACCGGCGTGCCCCGTTGTTTGTCGAGCGCGGGCTGCGCGGGCGAGGAGTTGTCTCGCAGCGGCGCGATGCGCTCCGGGTGCGGACGACCCTCGCTGCTCACTGCTGGCGGGGAGTTACCTACGGGACAAGTTTACTTACTTATTGAGGTGGACGTTAACTTAGTTATTGCTTAGAGTAAACCTTTTACAAACTAACTAATGGAGGAAGGAATAAGCGAGCGGACGATTTATCGCTTCATATGTTTATATCGCCAACATAGCACTATGTGTACTTATCTATGAGGAGGTAAAATATTGTGGTCTTAGCTTAATATTTGTCTTACAGCAAAAAGACTTCGGATTTTTGTCTTTTTGCTTTAGTTACGGCTACCAACTGTCTTATTTAAAGTAGAACTGAATTTTCTCATGTTCACCACAAGTTATACATAGGTCAATTCAAATGTTTACATCTCAATAGTTACGATTTAGCTTAACTTCATAGATTTTTTGTAACATATCTATCAAATCCAAATACTTAATAAAAGAAAACAACTTACTGGCAACGTAGAAATCCTTAATCTCTGCTTT
This sequence comes from Anarsia innoxiella, assembly GCA_947563765.1. Taxonomy (NCBI): domain Eukaryota; kingdom Metazoa; phylum Arthropoda; class Insecta; order Lepidoptera; family Gelechiidae; genus Anarsia; species Anarsia innoxiella. The sequence continues at coordinate 3,142,281 of OX387410.1, read as the reverse complement.
GGCAGCCTCATCAGCGATCCGTTTGTTGTCTATGATGAGGTGGTACGCTATAGCTAGCTGATCGTGAGGGTCTCCACTCAGCAATGCGTTGTGTACTTCGTGCTCTTTCACACCAAACTTGTCGCACACTTCCGATATTGCTTCGGTGTCGATTACACTGCTGTCCTGTAAAAGAGATATAAGTAGATACATATTGTGAGAAGATATTGTTAGAAATATTAATGTATACTAGATTAGATAGGTTTAAATCTGTAAAACGCAAAAGCAATTTTTTCATATGTAAAATTATGTGAAATGGCACATTCCTAATTTATATTTTAAGTGCTTGATTCTACATTTACATTGTTTTGTGTCAGCTTGTGGACATCCACTGCCGGACAAAAGCCTCTCCCAAGGATCTCCACAACGACAGGTGCCGCGCTGCCCGCATCCAACGGCTTCCCGCGACTTTCACAAGGTCATCGTTCCACCTTATTGGAGGCTTTCTCACACTGCGTCGTCCGCAGCATGGTCGCTACTCTTACGTAAATAACATTTTAATTTTTAAAGTAAGTTTTAGAGTCAACCAACCTGCTCAACAGGCGAAGGAAACAGATACCCGGGCAAATCCTTCTGGAACCACTCATGTTTCTTTACATCCTCAATGGTAGCTCGCTTCATCGGATCCACTTGCAGCATGTTACATAGAAGGCTAACCACACTCTTGTTCAAATACTCCGGTATTGGGAATATTCCTGATTTGATCTTACGGAATAGAGTGGGGACATGTTCGTCGTCGAATGGTAAAGTGCCACAGAGTAATGCGTAAAGGATCACGCCGCATGACCACACATCCACTTCTGGGCCGGCATATAGTTTACCCGATATGACCTGGTGGATGAAAATATTGTTATAAAAAAGATTTTATTACAAACAAACATTGGTGCAGATGAAACAAAATGAAAGCTTTTAAATGTATAAATACTAAATAGTGATATTTAATAAAAAAAAAGCCTTGACTTTCTTTTCAAACATGGTATTTGTTATAAATTATCATTAAAAAAATATGGTAGATAAAAATGGTGATTTCTCCATTCTTACGTAACATCTTTTTTTATTGATACTGATAATTACACAAGAATAGATAATTCTTACAAATCTAACTTTCTGAAAAAGAAATACTAAGTATGTACTGTATTTAGTAATCTTTACCTCTGGAGCAGCATAATTAGGAGAACCGCAGGAGGTCCGTAGAAACTCTCCATCCATCATCATATTTGAGAGGCCAAAGTCAGCAATCTTCACATGCATATTATGATCTAAAAGCAAGTTCTCCGGTTTTAAATCCCGATGTACAATCATGTGACGATGGCAGTAGTCTACTCCAGATATGATTTGCTGGAAGAACCGTCGTGCCTCGTGCTCTTGTAACTTGCCACGTTTAACTATGTAGTCAAATAGTTCTCCGCCAGATACGTATTCCATTATCATGAATATGTCCGTTGGGGTTGATATGACCTAAAGAAAATAAAAACATTATACGTGTGAGCAATAAACGCATTGAATGGATAAATTGGGAATAGAGTAAGAGCATTTTTTCGACAAAGGAATTGAGGAATAAACAATGACTAATTCAGACCATTATACTATTGACAAAAACTATGTAGAATAGCATTATATACTAAATAATGGCATAAGTCATTGAAAGTTCAATGTATGATTTTAAATGCAAATAAATACAGTAGTACAATGACTCATTTCTATATTTGTATCTAGTAGTAGTCTCACTTGAGTTTGTTGATAAAGTTGTAAACAGAGCCAGGGCCAGGAAGGTTATTGTAATACTAGTGATAATGTTAACTGACAGGCAGGATGCATTACCTGATACAGTTTGATGATATGAGGATGCCTAAACAGTTTGAGATTCTGTATCTCCCGCCGAATCTTGCCGACGACATCTAGAGATTTTATCTTCTGCCTATTGAGAATCTTCACCGCAACCTTGTGTTTGGTGAGCTGATGCTCCCCAATCTTCACTTTCCCGAATGTCCCGACTCCCAATGTAGCTCCCAACGTGTAGTGCCCGATCTTCACGATCGGATGAGCACCGCTGCTTGTTGGTTTCTCTGACATCATCTTTACAAAGTTCGTTTCAAGGGAACACTTCACATGAGACCTATTATATGGCAAATAAATTGTTGGATCACTCACAAATTACATACTCAAGCAATTTTTCTAAGGAATTCCTAAAGAATTAAGCGAAAAATTACACTTCTAATCAAGTAATGCGCACTTTTGCAGAATGGAAACACGAGAATTCACGAGATAAATGTCAAATTTTGAACTGTCAATGTCAATTTTGTTTCCATACAAAGTGTATGGCTGCGTTTACACATTAAAAGTTTCATGAAACGTTTCTCAAACAATAAAATCTTATAAAATATTTGAAATCCATTGAAATCAGTCATAATATATGAGTATTGAGTTCTATGTTTTAACCTATAATAGAAATAAATATATAACTCAAAAATGAAGAAGTGAACTCACTTCTTTATTCAAATGACAATTAACGAACGAGTCATGGCCTTAACACTCTTTTGTCTATGAATCCCGCGCGCCGCGCCCCTCCCCGAATCCCCGCGCACCCCCCCTGCTGTCTTGTTTTTCGAGGAGTCGTATAGTCCGAAAAATATCAATATTTACAGATTTTTATGAGTAATTTACTGTTTTTGTGTTATTTTGTGTGTTTTCACAATGGACAAATGTGGAATATGTTTTAAACCAGCGGTTGTAAGTATTTGCGTTGCTCTACTTTGCTTTCTTCTACGATTTTCGGAAGATACTTTTTGTTTTCTTTACGAGATTGTTATAAAAATAACACTTTTGATGGAGTTGTGGGCCTGTATCGATTATTATTTCAGTATATTGGCCTGTGTAGACTGTGTTATATTCTATTGTGCGAGTTGCAGTACAATAAAACGACAAAAAACAACTTTCCTTTGCATTCGAAACCAGCCCGCGTATTTTTTTTTATTTCGCTCTCGGTCGGTGTCGGCTTGTTTTTTTTACGTCTGGCTCGGATCGTGTAAAAAACTTGGGGTTATTTTTTTTTGTTTTCGACTAGCTAAACTAAAGTTGTAGGTAAAGTTATGTATAGTTCATTTTGTGTTTCAATGGACCTAAGTATTCAGATTATGGACTATGTTGGTAACATACTTGTTTTTTGTATTTACAGCAGCTTTTTGAGACTGGCAAAGAAGGAGTGTATGCTTGCTTCAAATGCCAGCCGCTTGTTCCAGAAATTACCATTGGAGACAACGAGGATCACTCCAACCAGGATGAATCCAGGCCACATTCTGAACTTACTATCAAGAGTGAAGAGGTATACACACATTAAACATTTTCAGCAATAGAGGTACAACCAAAGAAACACCAATTCTACCTAGCACAAAGAAAAAAACTACTGTTTAAGTGATAGTCAACTTAAAACAAATTACTACCAATAAAAAAAGTATTAGCGTCTATATAAAAAATGGCTTTCTTTCTTTACTGAACTGAACTATTGGTGACAAGGCAGTCTCTAAACCAAATCAAGCTAGAAAATCTCACTGAAACATTAAAAAAAACTAGGAGTGTCTTTTCCATGTCCAAAATATAAAATTTTCTTTATACCTATCTACTAAAATATTACTATTATAAATACATATTCTGGTGGATATGTTATGTAAACTTTTGGATGATATCATTCAAAACTGGATTTCTTTGCAAATCTTGTTTGCATCTATCTCAAAATAGTAGGTACTAGATACCTACTTAATATAAAAAAAAAACCTCTTCAATGTGAAACAAAAACTGCAGTATGTTGAAATGAGTCATCTCTTTTTATAACTTAATGTTTTTTTATTTTTATAAAAAAGACATTATTTTGCCCAGTGCTTTTTTGAACTTGAACCTACCTATTCCATTCAAACCTATTTATTGGAGAGATGTCTTTACCAGCATTGGGATGAAATGCTCATGCTGCATCTATCAGTTTTAATTAAATAAGTATTATTTATTTATCTTCTGCCATGCATTGAACCGGCTGTTGTGGAGATCCTTGGAGGCTTATGTCCAGCAGTGGACATCCATAGGCTGACATGATGATGCATTAAGTATTCATTCCAAGTAGAATTTGTTAAAAGTGCATAAAACCTTTTTACTGGTTTACAAAATATCTATGTGTGGGTAGTACAGGAGACTTACAACTCTAAGATTTTTCTCTTCTGTCAACAAAAGTGCCAGTTATAGCTTTATATCATTATCTTAAGTGCAACTGAGTAAACCTTTATGCAACTGAGTAAACCATTCCCCAGGACGGCAGCGAGTCAGGGCTGTCGTGCGGCATTTGCCACAAGTCCTTCCAAAAGAACGGCCAGCTGCAGAACCATCTGAGGAACCACCGAGCTGAACGACGATTTGTTTGCGTCTATTGCAGTAAAGGTATTTTACAGGTTTTAGCAATAATACAGTAGAATGAAGTGTTCCTCAAGTCATTTTCACATGACATTTTTACATGTGGGGCGGCCTACAGGGCCTATGAAACTTAGCCGCTCAATCAGGAAATAGCGACACTCGATATTGTTTATACTAATAAATTACCTAAAATCTGAGATTATAATAGTTTTGCACAGGGACTGGGACTTTTCTGTGGGGTTTGGAGACCCTTTGAGTGATAAAAGCTTAATACTCAATTCAGAAATCAGATGAATAACGAAATGTGAAATTTTTGTCGCCATTTTGTCCCTTATTTAGTTTTTACTCAATCATTTGGCTAATACTAAAACTACAAATAATGTTTATTTTTGTTTCCAGCATTCTCTCAATCAAATAACCTGCGCGCGCACCTCCGCATCCACACCAATGAGCGGCCGTACAAGTGTCTCGAATGTGGGAAGGCGTTTACTCAAGTAATTATATTCACTTACTACATTACTACTCACTCGCTATTTGAAGTTGTAGGAAATTGACTTTATTTGTACTTCTCCCGGGTGTGGCGATGGTTTCAGTCCGAGCAAGACAACGAAGGACAAGAAAATGAACCACTGTCTCACAACTATTGCTGAATGTCAAGAGACAGATTGCATTAAGAGAGGGAGTTGTTGTTTTTGTTGTTAGCCCATATATGTCCCCACCGAGAGGCACGAGCCTACTCTCATACAGAGAGTGATTAGGCCGTAATCCACCACGCTGGCCAAGTGCGGGTTGGTGGATTTCACATACACCTTCGAATTTCTTAAAGAAAAGAAGAAGAGAGGGAGTAAAAAAAAATTATATTCGTATAATGAGAGCATTACTAAATTACTACTCATCATTTGTTTTGAAAGAATTCATTTGTAAAGTGCATGGTTTGGTTACGCACTACATCCGATTCTTAACCGATACGTAAACTATATCTATACTAAATAGTATAGTTATAATAAACTAAAAAATAACTAGTAACTAGTAATAGTATGCTAAATAGTATAGTAATAGTTCTATCTCGTAAATACCTCGGATCGGATAAGAGGTGGTCCGCGAACTTTTGGTCCATCCATCACGTCACTTACGTACCTACTAGAAGCTTTGAATACTGTAAATCATCCTGAAGTCTACCTAGTCAATATTTTTGTATTTATACTTAACAGGTAACAAACTTGAACAACCATGTGCGTCTTCACACGGGCGAGCGTCCGTTTGTATGTCCCGAACCGGGCTGCAATAAGGCGTATGCACAGGTAAAAATCATTTTACTCTAAAGGCGTGTCCGCTGCTCATGTTTTGGCCGAACAAATGTTCAAATCGAACGAATGAATGGAATTTTTCTCTGTTTAGTTCAGCAAAGTCATTCGATTTAGACTCGATCGTGTTGGACCTTGGTCCCATAGTAACAGTTGTTTGTTATCACGAGTACATGCATATCCTTTTCTATCGTTCACTAATTTGAAATCACCTATAGAAAGCAAAAGCCAGTCAGCCTAATAAGTGAAGTAATATCACGTCTACAGGTGACGAACTTGAACCAGCACCGCAAACGTCACTTGAACGGTCGGCCGATGGAGACTTCGTACGACTGCACCATCTGCGGCGAGCAGTTCCAGCAGAGAAACCATATGTATATACACAGGTGAATATCGTCTGTATGTTTTACTATGTGATTCGTGATAGAATCACCGATGATATGTATACCAGTCTAGTGAGTATAGGTAAGTGTAGGCTCAGTGTAACTTTATAATACATTTTAAGGGTTCCGTACCTTAAGGGTGAAAACGGGACCCTATTACTGAGACTTGGCTGTCCATCTGTCTGTCTGTCACCAGGCTGTATCTCACGAACCGTTATAGCTAGAGCATTGACATTTTCTTAGTTGATCGATATAAATAGTGAATGGTACGGAACCCTTCCTGCGCGAGTCCGACTCGCACTTGGCCAGTTTTTGTTAATGTCATTGTTTACAGTACAATGAACAATATCTTAGTATACGCGCCGTTTTATGACATTGTTTCGGTTTTCGCTTACGTCTTTGTCTAAAGTTTGAATAAGTTGCTAAATTAAGCTGGATTCGCAAATATAATAGAACAAATGACGTATCTCAAATAAGAATAAAATTAACGTCTTCATATTTCTCTCAATTATGTTTACATTTTATTTAAAATTATTTAATAATTGTGCATAATAAACACTCGTTTTGTAACTAGTTTCGCTTACTAATCCAGCATGATCCAGAAATTAATCCAACAAATATAATGTAGTATACTACTAACATTACCAACTAAGAAATTGTCAATAGGAACTGAGAAGATACATCATAATATATAAGATCCACATGCGTGAGCGAGACAGAAATAGAAAAAACACTAGACGGCAGCGCTTAGTTTGTAATGCTGTGAGTGTGACTATAGTACTAAATAGTGTTAAGCCAATGTCAATGTAAGATTAAACAGTCTGGAATAAATACCACTTACGGTCCTACTTGTCTTTCTTTTTCCGACGTTCCCGCCAAAATACTACAACAAATAACTTGCTATTCCTTTCAGACGCGACGTGCACGCGGACGTATCGAAAGCGGCGTTGAAGAGCGAGCCGCGACGTCACGTGTGCAAGCTGTGCGACCTCACGCTGCCCAACGAGCGGCTGCTGCACAAACATATCGCCGGACACGTCGACGAACATCGCCAGCAGACTGAACAGGAGGAGACTAGTGAGTGATATAACAATTGAGTACTTTAAAATTGTCTGCTTTTTCTTTTCGACCTATAGCTGCCCGTTGCTGAGCATAGGCCTTTCAAATTTCATTGCCACTTGTATTCAACGAGACTCCGCGGTTGTCTAGTTTAGTGAATACGGAATACGTAGGCCAACAACAAATCGGTCCATGTAATAAATGACAGAAGTCATGCATGATATCACAGAGCACCCCCTAATAGAGCCCGAATCATTACAATTTTATTCGAAACAAAACTCACAACTTTAGGCGGCAAGCATGAAGTGCGGGGGACGTGACAACTATGCTGTGATTTGCTGAATCAAGGTCAACGCATCGCTTAGAGATGTGCCGTGACGACAGTTAGGTTTATCGATAAAACATATTTACATGTGTGTTACATTTTTTATTGTTGAACAATTCGATGTTATAACAAAATTAAATAATTAGAGAGGTTAAGTTAAAATTGCATGACAATTGACGACACTTACCGGTAAAATTAATTTGAAAATAAATACATGCTTCCGAAAACTGAATTTCAGTGTCCCAAATAACCCAAAACTAGGTTATTATTTAAAAACTTCTAATAAATATGCTGTACGTTTTTGCTCAGGACATTTAGGAAATCTTTAAAAGAAAACAAACACCAACTTTATTCTATTATTTGCGATGAAAAGAAATAAAAAAATATCGAAGTAGTGTTCTTTACATATTAATAATAATTATTAGTCATTTTTAGGGTTCCGTACCTCAAAAGGAAAAAACGGAACCCTTATAGGATCACTTTGTTGTCCGTCTGTCCGTCCGTCCGTCCGTCTGTCAAGACCCTTTTTCTCAGGAACGCGTAGAGGTATGAAGCTGAAATTTATATCAATTACTCAGGTCTACTGTCCCTTGAAGCTGTGAAAAAATCAAACTTCTAAGCCAACGCAATCAAAAGATACAGCCATTTATGCCGCAAATTTTCGACACTTGCAAGGGAATCAAAACCTACAGGGTGCTTCCCGTGAACTCAGAATCTTGAAATTTGGTACGAAGCAACGTCTTATAGCATAGATAAAGGAAAAATTACGAAAACCATAAATTTTTAGTTACATCACAAAATATTTTTTTTTTTAATAATCTTAAACTTACTACCCATTTCCTCATAAACGCGTAGAGGTATTAAATTGAAATTCATACCAAATACTCAGGTCTATAATACCTTTAAGCTGTAGCAAAATCAAACTTCTATGTCAACGCAATCAAAAGAAACAGCAATTTAAGCTGCATATTTTGAAACTCGCAAGTACTTGCAAGGGAATCAAAACCTAAAGGGTACTTCCAGTCGACCTTGAATCTTGAAATTTGGCATGAAGCAACGTTTTATACCACACATAAAGGAAAAATTCCGAAAACCTTAAATTTTTAGTTACATTACAAAATATATATTTTTTAATAAATATAAACTTATTACTTTTTCCATAGTTATGACTCGATTGCCGTAATGAACGAACTTTGTAAACCTTGCAGGTTTGTACGGAACCCTCGGTGCGCGAGTCCGACTCGCACTTGGCCGGTTTTTTTTATCTAGATCTCATCTCAACAAAAAGTATTTGATAAAATAAATCGATTACATTCAGTCGATAAATTTGTTACAACTCTAGTACTGAAATTTCGGAAACGAAAAAGGATAAACATAGTAATTAGCATAATGATAGAAAGGGATGTAGGCAAATGAAAATTTGTTGTCCAGTGTAACATGAACTCCGCGTAATATAAACCAAAAATTGTTTATACTTAGTGGTGAAAAGTTATTCCATTTTTCTTAAAGTTAGATGTCCCAGAATTTTTCCCGCACCATTTCACAGAACACACTGTCATTTTATTACGCTTTAAAGCAAAAAAAAGCCATGTAAATTGCGAAAAAGCTTGTGCGTACGGAAGTGACAGCTGGTCAGTACTGACTTGAATGACATAGTTCTCTTTGCTACATCTGCCGAATAAGACATATGTACGGTGCGCGTCTATTGCCTTGCAAGTACATTCTATTAGGGGGTGCTCTGTGCATGATATACAGAAGGAATAGTAATGGCACCAGAACACTTCCCCGAGGAATTCCACTATTGTTAATTTAAAGCGGTTACCTTTGTTTACTTTTTGATTCATATTTATTTATGTTTCTTGATATTTAAGTGCACTATATTCTAACTACTATAAATCATTAGTATTCACTCAACTTCCGTCGTCGTATTTTATGATAAACACTATCAATAGCTTTATTCAAGTCAAGAAATCAGTCTTTTGAGAGTCACATGGTTTGTTCATATAAACATGGTCGTCTTTATGGTTTATCCTCATGGATATAGTATTATTAACGTGTTGTTACGTGTACGTTGCGCAGAGGAGCCGCTGTCGTGCGTGTTCCGTTCGTGCAGCGCGGTGTTCTCCAGCGCGCACGAGCACACGGAGCACCTGCTCGCCGCCCACCAGCTCAAGGTCATCGCCGCCGCGCCCGCGCCCACGCGACGCGGACGACCGCCTAAGGTAACTCATCTCTATATTTATATGCTTGAGATATATTCGAATAAATATAAATTTTGTTATAAAAGTGACTTAATAACCTAATCTTCTTATTAAAAAAACCCGACTGCGTTTCAAAAGTACAATTTTTTACGTACCCAGTGTCACTCTCACAGTAAATACGAATCTAACGACACCTCTCAAGCTAATATCCATCAAGCCGTTCAGGCTGTAGAGCGTGCCAAAGAATTATACATACAAACAAGCATATGTATATAGACTCATACTCTCGAAAAACATAACCCTCCTTCTGGCGCAGTCGGGTAAAAGTCGCACGATAATCAGCTTTTTATTAACTTTGCTATTTTATAAGTTGCTTCTGTAGTGTTTGTATGTTTGTTTTTCAAGTAAAAAATAATACTAATGTATGTTAATTTCCAACAGAAACTCACCCAAGAAATAGAAACTGATCCGTTGGAAATCAAACCAGAGTTTCGACCGGTGAGTGTATACCATAGACAATTCTATTCTCTTTAGATTTTGTTCACAAAATCGCCCGTTTTAAAGGTACAAGTCCGAATAGTCGTTTGAGAGTCCTTAAATACAATAAGATCTGAAATACATCAGTCCTTTCCTTTCACACGAGGCCAATAGAAGAGACAGTCCAGTAGGCCAATGTTGGCTTCGTGAAAATAGAACCAATCATTGGCCTGGCTCTATTCTCATCAAGACAATATTGGCCTGGTTTATTGGAATGTCTCACGAGTAAAAGGACGACAGATAGAAGCATTATCATGCCGTGTTACCAGAGCGAAAAATTCTTACTCAAAAGAAAAAAAAACTAATTTATTTTTTCTTTTCTCAGATAAAAATAATGAACGCCGAAGATATGCAGTTCGCATCCAAGTTAAAAATTCAAGGTTTATTCTAAAAGGTGACATCTCATCGATTGGACATTAGATTTTGAACACTGTGTCGTTGCAATAAAGCACAATGTTGTTTGTCTTCACAGCTGAGTTGCGTACATAGGCTTATGTAAGTACTTAAAGCTTCTATATTAACGTTTTGAAATGAAAGAATAGATGCGAGGGATGAGTATTTTTTTCTCTTAAGGCCGTTCCCAATATTCGAAGACAGTTAGCTATCCGAGATCGGCAGTACTTAACTATTACGTAGTGGTCACTTTGGATCTATCCTTCAGAAGAATCCCACAGATTTTTTGACACCGGTATGTTTTGAGGGACGAAAAATTCTAAGATAGTTAACTATTTCTAACTCCAGTAAGGCAAAGCAGAGATATAGAATATTAGGAACGTCCGTAAATGGCAAACTCGAATGAATATTTCAATTGAACCAGCTTCGGTCTGGGATTTGGAAAATTACCAGGAAAATAGTATGTTCATGATGCCTAGGTTAAGTTATTCTGACTATTTACATCGGTTCTTGAGTGTTTTGTATACTTTTCCATCACTAGCAGGCTTGCAGCTAGCGATTGCGTAATTGTTCAGTATTCGAAGCTAGGTCTTCACCTATGGTCCATTTAGGACCGCTGGACCGAAATGTACTAGATCGAAGCTATTCAAAACAAAGCCGAGATGTTTAAACAAATTTAGTCGAGAACAGAATATTTATTAAATCGGTTTTAATATTCCATCAATTAAATAATGAATAATTAAAAATAAAAAGCATGCATTTATTAAGAAATTAAATTGTTCAAAGCGAAGAAATATCTTAGATTAAATATAAGTGATATAGTAAGTGCAATTTTCATTTAACAGCTAGAGGTAAGTGTACAAAAGATTTGAAAAAATATAATGTATTAAGTACTAAATTGTTTGGAAGTTATGTACCTAGATGGAAACCGAATAAACGTTTTTTAATGAAATTCAATAATACAGAAACCAGTGAAGATTTTTTATCTTTTTTTACTTAGCTTTTCTTATACAAATCTTATAAAGGCAAAGTTTCGTTCATGTAGTTTTTTATGATTTCAACCGTAGATCGGTGTACATAGAGCTGTTCATACTATTGGTCAAATGTTCGCGGACTATCAAAATGTTTAAACCATAAGTATATTTAAATATCAAATATAAAAAGTTAATTGCGTCCGCGCACATTCTTTGATAATTATCTGTCTCTAGCTTAATTCAGCCTATTTCGATTGTTTTATATTTTTATCGATTTCTAACTAAACATCGAATTTGTTTCTCGAAATAAGTTTTTACCGGCCGTTTTATGATCCGTTAATTTTAATGCCTCGTTTATTGATTCACGTAAACTGTACTTAAATATTTTTTAAAGGAATTATAAGTTAATATGTATTCCGAAATAAATTATGTTTTATGCTACACAGTTGACTCTATAAAAAGAAAAGTTTTAGCTAGTACCGAGGCATTAAAAGGAGAATCTACAGGGTGTAACTGAAAGGGGGTATAAAGCCGAAACACAGCGATAGTCCTCATCAAACTGAACAACTTTCCCCAAGCAACAAAGAACATAAGTCGAAAGTCGAAAAGATGTTTGGGTCGCCCATACTTACTATATGTTCCTTGGGAAAAGTTCAGTTTCATGAAGACTATTGCTGTGTTTCGGCTTTTTACCCCCTTTCAGTTACATCCTGTATAACTGGCAATAATTTGTTATATATTTGTATTTAAGTCGTTTATTGTAAAAATATACTTAAGTCGATAACAACAAGGGATAAGTAGGAATATAACCAGTACCTACTATTTTGGTTACATTTCATGTACCGTTTCTTATTGGACCTTACATTAATTTTTATTTTATATTTCTATTTACATAAGCTTACTAGATTTAAAAGGGGTGGCACCACATAAACCATTAGGGCCGGCGCACACCTGACGGAGCGCAGCGCAGAGCATTTTTGATTGACATATAAATATCGACATTGTTCTCATTAGAATAATATTCAAAATCAGTTGACACAACAAATGAGCATCGAAGCATCGAAGCGACTAAACGCGAATGTTATGTCAACCGATTTTGAATTATTCAGTTTTTTTTTTCATTTTGAATTTTATTCTAATAAGAACAATGTCGATAATAATATGACAATCAAAAATGCTGTGCGCTGCGCTCCGTCAGGCGTGCGCTGGCGTTACCCCTTTTCGATATTTTATTTTTTAACAATGAGTTAATATCCATTGAAAATATGCGAGTGTTTTAGAATTGAAAGTGTGTGCTGCTCTTTATTATATTTTATTGCTTTTAACGATTGTTCAGCGTACAATGAGATTAGGTTTGTAGCCGTTTCTAGGGTTACGGCTTTAGCTGAATGTAGTGTTGTATGGGCTGCTACTGTTTTATTGAAAATTGACTTCATTTCTTAATTGTATAGCTCTAATCTTCTTACAAAGGTTGCAATAGCCTTTATGGCCTATGATTACTTCAAAAAGCCTTATTTTAGATATTATGAAATTGTACAACCTATATGTAAAAAATCATTCAAATCGTAGTAAGGGAGGTAACAGAAAGGCGGTATAAAGGAACATGTTCCTTGGAGAAAGTTACGACCCATGGGTCGTAACTCGAAAAACATCTTTGGATCGCCCATACTTACTCATGCCATTTTGTATGGAGAGCTGAAATTTTTTTTTTCGAGTTACGACCCATTTTCCTTAGGGAAAGTTGTTCAGGTTCATGAGGACTATCGCTGTGTTTCGGTTTTATACCCCCTTTTCTGTTAAACCCTGTATGTAGGATGTATGTAACAATAAAACAGTAGCAGTCTATACTCTAGCTTAAGGTGAAAATGTTCCTATGTATGTATTGTAACGAAAGCGATATCTTAGCGAGTAGCGTGTACAGACCATTCTTAGCCTTTAAAGTGGACGCCGGAGATTTTCTATTAACACACATTTATCTTAAAATATATACAACTTTGAAAACTAATTCGTGGTTTTTATTTTAAGTCTTTGTGTCCGTTTCACAATCAACAGATAAAAATCTGACAGATTAACTTGTCTATTTCATAAAACATGACGTTTAAGGTAGAGACAGGTATAAAATATCTGTCAGATTTTTATCTGTGGATGGTAAACTAGATAAAGATGTATTTTCATTTTTATCTATTTGAAACAATACCTAACGGTTAATTTAAAATATAAAAAAAAGAAATAATATTTTTAAAGTCATATTGGCTGTTTATATTTTTCTGTTTTAAAAATGAAATAATATTTGAAATACCAAACCAGGAAAAAGGAAAACGAAGGAACAAGGAAGCAATAATATATGTATATTATTACTTTATATACATATTATGTATCCTGTTACAAAAATAAATACTTGAAATGAAACCCAGTGTTTTAAACGTATGATAAAAACTCCTTTGGTCATATGAACGAATATATATTATTTATTATGTTGTGTTGCCTATATAAACGCAATTAGTAGGTAATATGGTGTTTGTTAGGTACCTACACCTACAACCATTAACAAATGATTCTAATAATTACTATCTACCTAAGATTAAACTATCGACGCTTTGATCTAATTGTCAAAGGCAATTGATAAGACCTTGATCTGTTGAGCAGAAATTTGCTCAACCACGTTTGCTACTGTATGTAAGTACCCAGTGTAGTATGTGCGCTAAGAAAATGTAGGTTTTTATACGAAATAAAAATAAATCTTCTGAAAGAGTTTGTGGCATTCTGCTTTTCTGTTTAAAAGCTTATGTAGGTATCGTTTTGCTTGTAGGTATAACATTATTTATCTTATAGACATTTTGCTTATTTGCAATATTACGTACAAATCATAATGATGATTCATTCTTATCTTAGTCCCTTATTTGAAATAATTTCTATATTGTTATTGTTCTTTGAACGCAAAATAAATAATACTTACTGATGTACCTACTTACTGTATAAGGGACCGCACGATGAATACGAAATGTCCCGTCCATAACAGATAATTGATAAATTGCATAAATTAATTAACAATGCATTGAGCGGTAGAGATGGTAGAAACTAGTCCAGCTAACTGCATAACAACAATTGCACATTGCATTGTAGGTACTTATGCACTTTTAAGGTGTACGCAGACGGCCAACTACGCGCGCGCTGCAGTCGCCGCATTTGAAATCTTTGTATGAAGTTATATACACGGACATCGCAAAAACGTTAATTGCGGCGCGTGCGGAAGTCTGCGGTCATCTTTATCTCGCGAAGGTTACCATAAAACCAGTTTATAATTCAGATCGCAAGTACCTTTAGGAACAAACAGCCGTGTCGCGTAAAGTTTACTCTTATAAAAGTTTCAGAAACTATTTGCAGAGTTTCAAACAGTTGGCTCGACTTTTTGCCAAGGAAAGTAAGTGAAAGTGAGTTTCGGAACGGTTCATTTGCTTCGAGTTTGAAAGTAAGTTGTTTCATGATATATATATTTTTATATAAGTACTTATCATAAAAATAGTGCAAGCAAGTATGAAATCTTCTGAAAAAATTACCTTTAATAAAGTATTTCCGGGTAAGAAGAATGTATTAAGTTACTTTTTTAAGAAACTATCTATCAACAATGGAAGTCAACTGCTGGACTTTCATGTATTTCAAATTTCAATGGAGTCAGCCCTGCCCAGCTCGCTTGTTCGCTGGCCCGATTCCTGTGTAGCCTGACCGCCTGACCATTACAAATGGTACTTGACCTCATTGGCCATTTCAAAAGTTTTAATCCCGCATATCTCAAGATGCCCTTATCAAACCTTCTCACGTCTTGACTGACATTACAAATGGGACTTGACTTCGCCTATTTCATAAGTTGTGAAATATATACGATGTTTTAAAAGAGCACATCTCAGCTCATCAAACCTCACGTTTTCAGGGATCATAATAATGGATCGTTGGTTGGGTAAGACAGCCGTCGTGTCCGGTGCCAGCGCTGGGATCGGCGCCGCCATTACTGTAGCTCTGGCCAATGCGGGACTCAATGTAGTGGGACTCGCGAGGAGGACGGAACTTGTTGATGTAAGTGATTATGATTTGTTTGATCCTTTAAGTACATATACGTACATACACGTCCGTCACGCCTCTCTCCCAACGGGGTGGGCAAAGACCACTTCCTTCCACTTGCTACGATCCAAACACGCAAAACAAAAAAAAAGTGTTCTAAGATTCGCGTATGATGGTACATCCACATTGATTCATCCAATCCGTGTCTAGAATTCTTGTGTAAAAAAATAATCGTAGTATTTTAAATTAAACACATTATTTTTGAACTTTTCATTAGTTTTTTCTAGAGATGAGCACAAACAAAAGGCCATCTAATGCCTATAAGTAGGTACATATTATAATGTATGAGAAACCTTTAACTGTCACGTCGCGCGCGTGTTAAGTTACCGGACTTTGCATTACATGGGACTGAGTTAAAAAAAAGTAGTTAGGCACACTACCTACTCGTATTTCGATACCTACCTACTCGTAATATTCATAAAATAACGCGACGACCTTTAATGTATGCAATTTATGGTTTGTAAAAAATTGCATTGACATTTTACTAGTTTTTTGTCGTAATTTGTCGTTTTTTTTGCTTCTTAGGTGTAACGAAATAATACTTACCATTATTCTAGGTTTTATTCAGACTCTTATAGACCTTGAACGTAACACAACATAATGACATAATAATTAAATATTATGTATGTAGGTATATAATTAAACTTAGATATAAACTAGATAATACCTAGATAATCACAGGTATTGTGTTTACGACGCGAATAAATTGAACAAATAAGGTGATTAGGTGAACCTATAGGTATAGCTACATTCCGAGTACCTATGTAAATCTGTTCTTTCTTTCCTTATAAACATCAGGGTTCATTAGAATTTTAGTGTTGCTATGGACTACCATTTAGAACCACTGATTTAGGTAAACTACATAAGTTCGGTCAGCCGAAATGCGATCAGCCGCCCGGCTAACCGCGATCAAAAAATTGTACGATAAAGTATTTTTTATCCGCACTGCGATGCGGTTTCGACTAATACTGCAGCTAACCGGACAGCAGACCGCATTCCGGCTGACCGCACAGTGCGGAGGGGCGCTTACAACAATGTCCACGGATGTATGTATGTAAGAGGGAATTGTTACTAATACATTATTGCGCCTGCTCGCCAATCAAATAATGAAGAAATTTAACGCAATATAGCAACAGTGAATCCTCTCAAATACAACCCAACTTTAAACTCCAACAGAACCTCCGAACCCAAGTCACCGGTAAAGGCAGCATCAGATCGTTCAAATGTGACGTCAGCAAGCCGAGCGAGGTGACTGCGGCGTTCAAGTGGGTGGAGAACCAGCTCGGCGGCACTGATGTACTGGTCAACAACGCTGGCGTTATGATCCAGGGACATATTACTGGTTGGTATAAGTACTAATAGAAGTAAGTATAAAAAGGGAAGCCTCCTCTCTTTCATTTGCGGTGCCCTATAACAGTGTCCATAATCTTTTGCGATATAAGTAGCTGTAATCTGTTATATTATGTTAAGTTTTGATGGTGCAATAAACAATTAAATATTGAGTATTTCAATCTTGAGGAAACCTGCATACACTAGAGAAGAAATTCAGGGGTGTATGTGAAATTCGTAAACATAAAAATTCGTGATGGATTATGTATGGCCCAGCGTGGTGGAGTACCGCTTAATCATTCTCGTATGGGAGTAGGCTCGTGCCTCTGTAGTGGGGAAGCTAATAGGCTGTTGTCGATACTTACCTACATAGATAGATGTCCTACAGCTATTTGGACAAAATGCATTTTTCAAAGTCAGTGTCAACCTAAAGGTTATAAATTTTATTTCAGAGGTAGGCAATAAGACTTTGACTGAGGATCAGATCTCGTCGATCCTAGACATCAACGTAAAAGGACTGATATTCTGCACTCGACACGCCGTCGAGTCTATGAAGAAACGTCGGGTCAATGGACACATTGTTAACATTAACAGGTAGGTTAAAAGTTTTTCATTGATAAGTAACTAGTTACTTAAAGGTGAACTCATTAGCGAGCTGTTACTATAACTGTTACATGCACAGTAAACAGTGTGTACGTTGCTAGCTGATGGTTCGCGAACCTGCTGCGAGCGCACACCTTGTGTTTTGGTTATGGTGCTCTCCCACACGGCTGTAGGTACTTCTTGTTTACAGACATTTTATAACATGCGGTGTTGGAGCACCATTAGACTGCATGTAACGGTTACACCTCGCTAATCAGTACGCGCCCTGAACGTCTTCTTACGTAATCTTTGTTCTCGACTATTACATTTTATTTATCCAAGTATTTGTTGATATTACAGTATCGCCGGGCACTACATCCCAATGTCGCATCTCTTCAACGTATATGCGACATCAAAGCACGCCGTCACTGCGTTCACATCTTCGCTAATGAACGAGCTCGCCGCGTTTGATAACTGCATTAAAGTCACGGTAATACACGATCATTGCAGGAAGCCAGTTGCAGACAACATATTACTTAACTAGTGCCTGCCCGCGACTTCGTACGCATTTGGCATCATATCTGGAGAAACTTACACAATATCTTAAAAGATTATAGCCTATATGTATTATCCTGATGTGTAAGTTACAATGCTGAAAGTTTCATTTAAATCTGTTCAGCGGTTTTCGCATGAAAGAGTAACAAACATCCTCACATACATCCAGCGGCATGAACATTGACATGTATAATAGTAATAAGATTATTATCAATTATTTCTCTATTTCAGAGCCTATCTCCTGGGTTGGTGGACACAGAGTTGATAGGTGATGGAAAGTCGTTGGTGGACTTCGAACCGTTGCGACCCAAAGACATCGCGGACGCAGTTATGTACGTCGTCTCTACTCCACCCTCAGTTAATGTGAGTAACTAGTTACTTAAGTTAAGGTGACGGTCAAATTAAAGTAGGTTTATGTCCTTATCTACCAGTTACTTAAATCTTTGGTACCTATTGGGTATCTACGAGTATTGATTGTCGTGTTTAAGAGATTTTGAAATGTAAACTTTTTCTTAATTTTCAGATCAGCGAACTGACAATTCAGCCAATAAAAGAAAAAAAACTTTAAGAAAGAATAATTTTATTCTACAACAACACATTATACTTTATGGCACGTAATTATCTAAAATTTTGCTAACCCGAGGCACCTGCTGATGAACTAGATATTGAAGACGAAGCCTTGCCCAGTAGACTAGTGGTGAATTGAAGTATTGCTCGTAAAATATCCATCTTCAGCGTCCAAAACGGAGAGGCTGGCTCCTCCGACGACGGTGTCTTCCCTTGCTGAAAATAAAAAAAAAAACAATTGAACTTTTTTCTGTCATTTATGGCGGGAATTTAAGAGGAAAGAAGAGGTTAGGTTAGGATATAACATTTTTAAATAAACATTGTAAAGGGTGAAGGTATCACACAAATGCAGTGCACAAACGAAATAAATAAATCAATATATTTAATAAAAATGTTTTATTTGAAACTCCGTGCGTAGAACACATAAACGTAAAAAGCACACTCATATATTAAAATGGTGATTGGTGATTTCAAAATGGTATTTTCCACTCTTGTTTACCTGTATTTTCTTCATTTTAAAATAAAACCTGGGGAATTTCAGGAATTTGAAATTAGTAATATTCATTTTTATGAAAAAGGAACATTTAATTACGATAGGGTGACCATATTGACGTATAAACGTGGATAAATACACCTAGTAGGTGATCTTAGCGTCGGCAAGTAAATGGGACCCCTTGTTCAACAGATGCATAACAAATTGAAGCAAAGCTCTATGAAGGTCGAATGTAAACCTTTTTAATGGAGATGGCGAATGTTTACGGAAGAATGGTGATTTTGAATGACGCTGGAAAAAAAGATTTATATTTAATACTGTAGTATTTACCTATCTATTCATACCGTGGTTATATTTTGTTGAGCAACGATTAGCAACATGATAACATTGGCAGTAGCAAATATTCTTCAACTTTTATTGTCTACAATTAATAGTCACATAAAGTAACTAGCCAAAAAAAAAGACGTACGGTATCGTCGTGTCTCGTATTAATAGCCGTAAGTATTTGTTATTTAGTCACATAAGTGACTAGATAGTAGCTTACTATTACCAATTAAAAGGTAGTTACCTACTAAGAAACTCCTGCTCTACAAAATGTAACCGCGATATTGATGTACCAGTAAAAGGTTAAAAGAAATTAGTAAAAACGGTGAGAAGCGTTCAAAATACAATTAATAGTTACTTCCGATTACAGAAATACAATTAGGCAATACAAGTAATAGAAAACAAGTATTCTCCATACATTCGCCATGCAAAATAAAATATGAAAAGATGGTAAAACTGTTTATTATGTGGTTAATCTGTTTTCTCGTCGTTTTGTCCCGCAAATGTTTTATGAATGTTGATAAATAAAAGCTTGACATGCAAAATACAAACAAAATAAAATATAAAACTTTCACACAAATCACACTGAAATATAAAGTTTACCTGTATGTCCTCTCATTTATAAAAAATATAATATCGAGGGATGTAAATTGTAATAAAAATATTTATATTTATATAACATTTATAAATAACTAAATAATAAATGTTTTGTAACAAAACCTTACTACCCAAAATCTTACTACTTAATATGTACATAAAAATGTAAAGTCAAATTGATAGATTTGCCACTTCATTTTCATTCTTTCCTATTTTTCTGATCACTTTGACTGATTGGTGGTAAATTGGTAATTCTGATCACTTAGGTGCGTCAGAGATGCTAACGATGTGGTACACTGACCGTCGATTGTAATCAGAATTAGGGGCCTTAGTTTGAACTGGCTTTATAAAATCATATGTATTACACATATGCAATATGTTTCTGGATTCTAAGATAACACCCAAGTATAATTAAATGCTCGTTCTTCTGCCTCTTGCGGATGGTGTGAGCTCCCTTTACTGCTGCCCCCAAAGCTTCCTTTAGACATCTCTCCAAGCAGAGCCATGAGGAAACTCTTTATGAAACCCGGTGAGTCTTTCTCTGGCTCTTTACCCTCTTCTGAGCTCGCGTCCGGGTCTATGGCCTATAAAAATACTTTGGTATTAGGAAATGTTGAAAAGTGTACAACGAAAATACTTATTACAGTATAACAACTGTTTCCGTAACTTATGTTAAAGCAGACTCATTCATAATCATCATTATAAGTAAGTAAGTGTTAAGACTCTTTTTTTAGGCCTATCTTCTGCCAGTGTTTTGAAGAACTACACACTATTTAAAAAAAAAACCACAAACTCACGGCACTTGTTCCTCTAATCAATTTCGACAATAACGTTCCAAAGAACGCTCCATTGTTTGTCTGAAATATAAAGGCAATTTTGTTCCTTATTACTTTCCTAATAAGATGAATCTTATGTCAAGACATTATTAAAATTAAAGTGTTACATACCGATCCACCGCCAGTGATAGTGTCGAGGGAAGTTAATAAATAACTTGCAATCACAGCTCCTGGGTTTTGATTGCCATCAGACTAGAAAAAATATATAGTTCGTTTAATTTTCGATGTAGTGTGATGTAGAGAGTACCTACCTATAGGCTCGCATGATATGTACTTAGGTACCACATCACTACAACAATTGGCATATTTTTTTTGAAAACATGAATATTATCAAGCTAATTAAAGACTTAATTTTCATTCATTTATCGTGGGTAGACGAAAAAGATAAAATCCAATCGTTTTACAATAAACTGTTAAATAAATGATATCCTTTTTAATGACAGTAGACATTTAAATAACCATAATACGTACCAACAATCCAACAAATAGTCCAATACCAGATGCTATAATAGCATTTAGATCAAAACCTTCACCACCCTGAAAATAACAAAGAGTTTATTCACTGTACCTATATAGGTAAATTATAAAAAAACGCATGTGACGTTATAAAATTAAGCTACTTAAATATAGAATAGAACTTACACTCAAGTTTGCAACAATACCACTAACAGTTGCTAGTAGGGATCCCAAATCTGATTGGCCATCTTCCTGAAATTATAAATCCTGGCGTTTAAGCACAGCGCTTAATATAATAATAACTTGCAATTATTAACACGCTTTTATTAGGTCGTCGTGTATGTAACTATGTAATCAAATCTTGTGAAAGCAATTTGACCGTCTTCCTGTTATTTAGTTTGAATTTCCTTAGGTATTTTACATATAAGAATATCTGCGACGGATATGTCCAGTGCCTCACTATTTGCGTGTTTGCGTAGACTTTTAAAAAAATCTTAAAAATAAATTATCTCACCCCACCACTCAACCCCGCAAGGATTCCTAAAATGCCGCCACCTTGTCCGTCACCTTCCGGCTCGTCAGAATAATCTGAGTCATTCCCTTCCGACTCTTGCGAGCCTTTCTCCTTGCCATTTGCTCCATTTCCGCTATTACCGTTACCCTTTTCATCACTCTGTTCTTTACTCTTTTGTTCCTTGCTCTGTTCAGATGCGTCATTCTCTTCTTCCGTAACGTCATTTGATATAGAAGCATCAATATCGTCATCTTCATCGTCATTACTTTCCTGAGTCTCTTGTCTTTGGAATGGAGGTTTCAGTCCACGAATTTCGTCAACTTTCACCAGTTTTTTGTCATTGTCTTGTCGACGTAAGAGAATATTTGGATTAAAAGGGTTATTGACGAGGCCGGTGTTGAATTGATTGTTGAAATAACCTCTTATTAGGTTTCTTATTAATGCCTGAAAACCGAATTTAAATTTTAGTTTCAAGTAGGTAAGTAAGTAGTTTGTTATGAATTAAAATAAATGAACCATACCAAGTCTTATTAGTATCTTCAAAACAATTAGGTAAGTAAGTAATTATTTAAAAAAGTTAAACTTACCGAAATAGGGTGGAAAGCAATGTTTCAGGTCACCGAAGAACAAACACGTTATAAATCTGTAAACACGCTTATAACACGCACACGTGCAAACAAAGTCACCAAATAAAATATAGAGTGTAAGATATTAAATCAGCTACGAAAAGGTAACATACTCGCCGTTACATTGCCAATATGATGATAAGTATAAAATTTTGCAAGTAGGTACCTAATTACCTGTATTTATTTTGGTATATTTAGGAAATGGATATAAAAACTGTAGAAGTTTATGGAAAAGTGTAAATAGTTTGATATGTTTCGAAAAATAGCATTTTGATTTAAATGCCAAGAACCGCGCACGCTACATTAGCCCGAAAAAGTAAGCTTTTTAAGTAAAGGCAATTTATTTCCATTTCCGGTAGAGTCATTACACTCATTACAAATCAAAAGAGCAAAAGTATTCTTGGAAGAATTGCAACTATAATCAATCACACACAATTAAAAAGCAGTTAAAAATTAAATCGTCACAAAACTGACGTACCTAAGTAAATAACACACGGTGAACAGCAAAACTTAAAAACCCACGCAAATATTGCGGAACCGAAAACTCGTACGATATGGCCGTGACTTTGTAAAACAAGTGCGTAAGCGCCGGTGAATTCACAAAATAAAGAATTCCCCGATAAGGTAAAAGTGAAGGTAGTGCAAGGCTAAGAAAGTGAATTCAGAAATTTCCATTTACTGAGCGGGAAATAATACGATTATTTGTTGAAATGTCAAACTATAGTAGGTGGGTAATTCTTTAAATAAGATATAAACCAATGCAATGACACTACTCTTTTAAAATGTTCATTCATTTTCCTTATATTTGTCTTCGCAAGTACAGTACACTCTATCATAATTATTATTATAAACAGTAATAATAATATAATAACAATGAAGAGTGTTTCGTAAGGCAAAAAACGAAATTAAATGTAGGTGATCATTTATATCTCTACGTCGTTTCGCGTCAGCTGACTTAAAAAGTCAGCAAGGACTTAAAGGAGACTCACAGGTATCTAAGACCTTACTCTACATTAGCGACGTATCTTTAGCGCTATTAATTAAAACCATACACATATCTCTATAGAGCACACTCTGTATACTTCAAAAAACTTAAGTCAAAACTACAGAATCTCGATACTTACATTACCGCCGCCACTAGAGCCCGGAAACAGTGCATTGGCCAGCCGCAGCAAGCTAAAGATATTGCTGCCTCCGCCGGCAGAGGGCGCTGTGTTCATCGGTTCAAAGTCATCATCTTCATCACTGTCGCTATCTTGAAACGACGGTGATGCGTACTCCACTTTTGATGTCGTTGCGATTGACCCTGCTTCTTTCTGGAAGGAGATTTTTGAAATGTTTGATAAAGTTTTGGTATTCTTTTGGAATAAGTAGTATAACATAACTAATCTAAGAGATACTTTTTGTTACATTTGATAAATATTACCAAATATTATTTTATATAGATAACTAACATACGAGATTCCGCTGTAAAGCCAAGTTCCTTTCTTTTCATCGTTTGGATTTCTCTTTCTTAATCAGTTGGACATATACTTACACTCTCGTATGAGAGTAGGCTCGTGCCCCAGTAGTGGGGACGTTAAAAGAGCTGATGATGAAGATGATGATACTTACACTATCTAATGGACTTCCATCTCTCACTACAGGCTTGTTATTTGAATTTGCAGGGTCCTGGAAAAAATAGAAATTATAATTAGCATAATCATTAAACAATTAGGTACTTACTTTAATCTAAACTTCTCTCTCTGTGGGGTCTGCAGGAAGAAACTTCTTTTAGAAATATGCTGTAGGTACCTTTTGTATAACTTCTCTTTTTTTCTGTCTCTATGTACTATCATCTTAAAATAAACTGTTAAATAAATAAATAATAAATAAACTACCTATAGATACCTACTTTTAACTAAATAACTGAATTGTCTAATCTCATTAATATCTAGCAATATCTAGGTACGTAAAACTAAAATAACAGTAACTTTTAGTGTTTAATCTCATTAATTTACGAATTTAATCTTTAAAAATAGGGCATAGCGAACTATTATTGTACTTAAAAGTAAAGGTATTTCCAACACGACACTTGTTATATTAAACTGGTGTTTTAGCAAGTTTCGTAAGTCCTAGACGGTAATTGGAAAAACTGGTGAAAACTGGTTCGAAGTAACCGTGTTGGCAGGCCACTAGTGCGTAGTCTTATACAATATTTATTGCATGAATATTCATATGTCTGTGTGTATCCAAAGGAAATACAAGATCTGTTATGTTATGATTGATTGTTGTGTCCACTCCACACTTTTGTTGTAAGTGATTTATGTAGAGATGTTTCTAGTCCATAAAGCAAGTTCTGAAGAGTTGTATAACTTTATATTTGTGCTCTTTATGATCTTGAGGGTACAGCTCGCCATAATTTATTCATAGATGAAAAATATATTCTAGATTTTTAAAACTGCTTAGTTAGCGCAAAATCAAGAGAAAAGTCAAGATACTATGATAATTATGGCCAAGAAAGTCGTCAAATTAAAGATAGGTACGTTTATAGGTTCGTTTATAGGTAGGTACGATAGGTACGGTTTAAAAATACTTAGTTACTTAGGTAACTAAGTATTTTTAAATAAAAAAATATTTTTGTTTTCAATCAATATAGGTTTACATGCGAGTAAGTATAGCTACATTAAGAACTTAAACGGCAAGTTTGATAAAACCATATACCTACTTACCTATCTGTCAAAATATTAAGCACCTATAAATATTAAATACACGTATTTCAACTCTATAAACAAACGACCACCGGGTTTATTGTATCGAAATGATTGGCATTCAAATTGATCATCATTGTAGTAACTCGGTAATGGTATTGCCAAATAAACTTGTGCAATATTCACGTAGTACTTAGGTACATAATACAAAACGAAGTTTTCCACTATTAAATAAAAAGTAAGAACATACAATGCTGTACGTAATCTATAAAGAAACAATGCAACACAATTTTGTATTAATAAGTACGATCATGTAAGGTTTACTTTTTATATTGGAGTTTGTAATGGCTTTCGATCAATTGCACATATTTCCGACAAATCCATCCTTCTTCTGTTTTTAACAACGATATTGGAATAATGGCCCATTTTCTCTGCAAATGCAGGCTTTTCTTAATTTAACAACAAAACTTTGAGCTTATACAAGAAAGTAGCATCAAATATTTAAATACTAAATTCTCTTACACAAAAATGAGTAACTTACTCAACTTAGTCATCATTAAGTACCTAGGTATATTTAGGAGTTAGACTCTTGTCGGTGGATCAACCGCCATTTAGGCCTAACTTCTGCCAATGCTTTGACTAATAAATAACTAGAAAACAAATTCCTAATTAAGTATACAGAAAATGTACGAAGAAGGTGAAGCGCAACGCATAGCTCAATATGTCGCAACACAATGCGGTTCGAACGCCGGGAAATGTGAAATATCCTCTCCTAATAACAACCAGTCGTACTTTATCGGCACCAGTCATATTAAATAGTGTAATAATGTGGAATTATTCAATAATGTTTTTTGTAGAGTTTGGCAACCAACGTCGGTAACCTTCCCCGATTTGCAGGTCACTCTCTATTGAACATGATTGATGTACCTACGTTATCATACGTTTAGGTAGTCCGCTATGGTTATTTTTTATTAACATTTACGGAAATTAAGAAAGACCTCCCAGACGTAAGAAGTAGGGTATAATACCTATAACGTTTGAATTTAACCGATATAATAAATATGTATAACAAACTCCAGTATAAGATTTAGATCTTATTCATGGTATCAGCTTTTAGTTTTCTGTGATAAATTCCTATAAATTAGAGAAATAGCCAAAGGCAGAAAAGGTATTGAAGTTAAAGGCTCTCTTAATGCTATAGTTCTATTACTAAGTATATTAGAAATATGAAATAAGTACGAGTGCCGTATAAGAAGTACTTAGGATGACCAATGCACAAATATCCTCCGACAACGTCACACAATAGTCGGTCTCGCAATAAAAAGTAAATAGAAATTATTCAATGTGCACGTTTACACAAAACATTACGTAGGTACAGTCATACATAATATTCAAGGTTAATATTTGTTTAATGGTCTTAGAAATTCAAGGAAGTGTACTTTAGATAGTGGTTTGAACTTTTAAACCTTAGTTGAATACTAAGTTATAAAGATGTTGCTTTATTACCCATTATATACTTACAATGACGTATTACTGCGGACTTTTCACGTGTTTTAACCAAACGTTCTTTAAACATCATTATCAGCACATCAAAATAATAGAGACTTATTACATAACTAGAGCAGGTCGCGACTTCGTACACATTTCACGTATGTCATATCTTGACAAAAGGAAATAAGTATATCTTAAAATATAGCCTGTCTGTTATATTGATATATAAGCTACAATATTGCGAAGTTTCATCCAAATCTGTCCAGTGGTTTTTGCGTGAAAGAGTAAGCATCCTTACGTATAATATGTCGTATATCGTAACAAACATTGGCATTCATAATATTAATAGGTTTTGACGTATAATATTGTTTATGAGTGAATAAAAAAAGCACACAATTAATCATATTCATGTGAGTGAGAAAAAGAGAACATAAATATTCATATCTTGTAATAAAACGACTGATACATGACAACTGCCTTTAATATTTTGTTTTTGCTTTTTAAGAAGGTTAGGTACATTTCAGTATAAAAGAAGTATTATATCGTAGTAAATAAAAAGGTTGGAATCAAGGCTGCTGATTGCCAACATGGCCCCCGGCGGTGTGAACACCAAATATTAGGAGGCAAGCAGCAGCGCAAGTTTCCGCACAGGTCGTCGCAGGACACCCCCTTGAGTTGCAACATCAACGACCCTAACTATATTGTCCTTTCCTGGGTAGGTCGCAACGACTTTGCCTCTGGGCCAGCATCTTCTTGGCAAATTTCCATCGGCAATGTAGACTAAATCTCCAACTTTCAAAGCTCGCATTTCTGCTGTCGACCCTTTTCTTGGTGTCAATGTTGGGAGGTATTCGGCGACGAACCTCTTCCAAAAATGATCCGCCAGAGACTGTGACCTCCTCCACTGAGCTCTGCTGGACAAGTCTGTATCATCGAACCGCTGCGTTTGAAGAACGTCATTTGAAGACGAACCAATTAAAAACGTGAACGGCGTTAAGGTTACGTCTGAATCCGGATCTACCGGAACATGAGTAAGTGGTCTTGAATTTACAATAGCTTCTGCCTCTGCTAACAGCGTAATGAGCGTCTCCTCTCTGGGTGACCTTTGAAGAAGGGTTACGTTGAGGGCATTTTTGACATTCCGCACGAGGCGCTCCCAACAGCCGCCCATGAACGGAGCCGAAGGGGGAATAAACTTCCACTGGATTTTCTTATCGGCAGCGAACTCGAACACAACGCTAAGGAGTTTTGCAGCACCAACAAACGCGGTTCCATTGTCGGAATAAATGCAAACAGGACAGCCTCTGCGGGCGATAAAACGTCTAAGAGCCATTATAGCGGAGTCCGAAGATAGGGTTTCCACAAGTTCTAGATGAACGGCCCTTACGGTAAGACACGTAAACAAAGCCACCCAGCGTTTGGCAGTCCGTCTTCCAATCGTTACGCTCACTGGCCCAAAGTAGTCAAGTCCGACGTAAGTAAAGGGGCGCTCATGATGTGCCAATCGTACATTAGGCAAATCTCCAGTAGGTGGTGTGACAGGTTTAGCTTTCCTTATTCGACAAGCTTGGCATCTGGAGGCCACCAGTTTAACAGCTGATCTCAGGCCGACGACATAGTAGCGTTGATGGAGTTCATTCACGACGAGCTCGTTGT
This sequence comes from Anarsia innoxiella, assembly GCA_947563765.1. Taxonomy (NCBI): domain Eukaryota; kingdom Metazoa; phylum Arthropoda; class Insecta; order Lepidoptera; family Gelechiidae; genus Anarsia; species Anarsia innoxiella. The sequence continues at coordinate 3,113,839 of OX387410.1, read as the reverse complement.
TTGCGTGTGCATATCGGGTGTGATACCAATCAATTAGAAGTCTCGTAATCTGATGTTTCCCGTCGAGAACAATGGGTTGAGATTCTATGGCGTTGCAGGCAGAAGTGCGACCGGACAGACGAAGTAGACCATCTACTATTATTAACGATACATTCCTAAGTTTACTATGGCTAAAAACGGGGCGTCCTGCGTCTAGACATTCAAGTTCTAATGAAAAATTATCAGATTGCACGGCTAAAAATAAATGACGTTCCCCGGAATTTAAAAAGTTAATATCCAAAAACGGAAACCGGGAAGCATTGGATGGAATTGGATCGTTTGCTTTCAAACCGCGAAATACTCTCGCTGCCTGATGGGCGCGCGCCGTAGCCCGGAGTAGGCGAAGCCACTTACTGAATCGCTGGTAGTCAGCAACAATAGGAAGCGGCTTCGTAGATTTCTCTCCAAGCACGGCGACAATCGTATCGCAAGTGATTTTATGTTCCTCCGTGATAGTTGGTTCATTATGGACTGGTTCACTGGGCCATGAACTCTCAGGAGAGAGCAAAAATGATGGTCCAATTAACCAACGACACTGAAGAGAAAACTCTCCATTATCACGCGTAGCGTCATCCGCGACGTTTAATGAAGTTGGCACATATCTCCAAGATTGAACATCAGTAATGTCCAAGATCTCACTGATTCGGAAGGATACAAATGGCTTAAATGAGGAAGCGTCACTGCGCAGCCATCTGAGGACGGTGATGGAATCTGACCAAAGGATTACCTTATTTGGTTTCACCTTTCGATGAGCTTCGCAAATATAAGAGGTGAGCCGAGCCGCGATAAGAGAGGCTTGCAGTTCTAACCTAGGGATAGTGGTTGGTTTGATTGGAGCTAGTCTGGCTTTGCCGCTTATCAAAGCCAGTCTTATCGAGCCATCGCATAGTGTGAATCGCCAATAGGCAACGCAAGCATACGCCAGTTCACTGGCATCAGCAAACACGTGCAGCTGAACATCCTTTACCGAAGAAACTCCTGAATAACATCTAGGGATAGAACGTCCTGAAAAATTCTCTAACTCTTGAACCCAAGATTTCCACTTTCGCTCCAAGTTTTCGGGGAGGCTATGGTCCCAATCGAGACCAAGCTTCCAAGTTTTCTGAAAAAGAATTCGGCCCTTTATAATAAGTGGGGTCATGAAACCTAAAGGGTCATATACCGACATTAAAAGGGATAGAACTGACCGCTTTGTGAATTCACGGGGTGGAGCCGGAGTAGATTTTAGAAAACATAAAGAATCGTTCGCAATAAGCCAACTTAAACCTAACACGCGGGTTTCCGACGGTGACGTCGATGTCGGTCCCAGTCCTACTTCCGCGGTTTCAGTGGCTCGAAGATTCGGAGGTATTAGGGATAAGGCATCTGACGTATTGGAGACCCATGACCGCATTTGAAAGCCGCCTGCTTTGTGAACTGTAATGATGTCTAGTGCAAGACGGGCTGCCTCCTCAACGTCGTTGACACTACCGAGGAAATCGTCCATATAATGGTCATCAATGATACATCGTGCGGCCTCTGGATAACGATGTTGGAATTCTATTGCGTTTTTATTCTTCACAAAAAGAGCTGTGCAAGGACTGGAGGTCGCGCCAAATATCATTGAGGACATTCTATACTCAAGAAGAGGTTTATCGACACTGTCCCTCCAAAAGAAACGTTGGGCATCGCGATCTGCGGGTCTTATTTTCACTTGGGGAAACATTTCCTTGATGTCTGCTGCAAGACCAATGAGGCCTTCACGAAATCTCATGACAATTGCGAGCAGAGGCTGCAAAAGATCTGGGCCGGATAATAGCATGGAGTTTAAGCTGACCCCATTCGACTTAGCAGCAGCATCGTGGACTACACGAAGTTTCTTCTTGTGCGGGTGAACAACGCCGAAATGAGGAAGATACCATGTTACATCGCCTGATGGCGGACCGGTACATAACTCCGCGTAACCTTTCTCGATAGTGTCTTTTATGTTTTGTTTATAGGCGACTGCGTAGTCCTTATCTTTAGCCATCCGTTTCTCTAAACTAAAAAACCTAGATAGAGCTAGAGGTTTGCTATCTGGCGTATTATTGAGATTGTTTTGCCAAAGTAGCCCAGTCTGAAATCGGCCAGAAGGTAGACGTACAGTTGTGTTCTCCAAAATTTCCAGGGCACGTTTGTCGTTAGAGCTACGGTGAAGGTTTTTTTGTATGCCTATTGAATCCAGCTTATAATAATATTTTATAAGAGAGTCTAAATTTTGCGCGCCATCATCGAACTCAAAATGGTTAATGTACTCTATCGGGTTATGATTAGATCTAATAGAACCGAAAAGAGCCCACCCAAGGGGAGTACAGACCGCGGCTGGCTCCTTATTGGTACCACGACGTAAAATTTGGGGCTGAAGTAGAAACCAGTGGTCAGTACCAATAAGGCAAGTCGGACGCGCCGTGTCGTAAGCCAATACCTCAGCTATGTCGGAAAGGTGTTTGAAGTTTTTGATGTTTTCGATGTGGGCGGATTGAGCCCTAAGGCCTAGGTTAGGAATAGAAAGCGCATGTATATCATAGCTTGCTGTGCAATCACGACCTCTAATTGATAAGTTGATGAAGCTAACTTCAGCCAGTTTGGTGAGCCCGCCTACGCAATTAATTTCCAACGGGACTCTTACCTGTTCGTCAATGAGCATATCAGCTATGGCCTTGTCGACTAGTGTGGCTGAGCTACCGTCATCCAGGAGAGCGTACACGTTAATGCTGCCTTTCGGTCCGGTCAAAACAACTGGAATTACCTTCAGAAGTGGCTTAGAAGGCTCCCCTGGTGCGGCGCTGTGAGCTACTGTAGCAGACTGGCACGGAGCTACATTGGTTTGCTGTGCAGTCTTGTCTGAGTCAGGCAGTACTGCATCGGTATTAGCCGTATTTTCGGATCTTATTCTGTGCAACAACGTATGATGGCGCAAACTGGATGTGCAGCCATCTATTTTGCATCTCTTTTTACAATTTCTATAGCTGTGGGCACCCTTTTTTAAACATTTTCGACAAACTTTATTGTCCAGCACCCACTGCCATCTATCATCTACAGAAAGAGACCGAAAATCGGGACAGTCCCCAATTTCGTGTGAAGCACTACAATATTTACAAATTACATCCATACTCTTTGATTTCTCCGAAGAGTTCGAAGAGACTGTATAAGGAAAAATCTTGTCTTTGGTATTCGATTGACAGGGATGACTTTTGGCAGGCAGACTCTTGACAATTGTCGGTTCTGACAAGATTACCCCGAACTTCGTTTGTAAATAAGCTTCGTTTTCCAAGAACGAAGCTAAAATTTCTAGTTTGAACTTGCCAGAGTCAACCTTTGACAAAGCGAAGTCCGCCCACCTAGATCTGAGCAGTGGGGTTAACTTACCAATGATCGAGTTGACGAGCTCGGGTGATGCGAGATACTCTGGCTGGTTCAAAAGGCGAATGGCTTCCACGCAATTGCGAATACGGCATGCAAACGCATTAAGGTCTCGCGGAGACTCATAGGTGCTTAGTCTGGGTAGGGCTCTAACCTGAGAGAGGAGATGAAGTATGATGACTTCAGGTTGAGCAAACCGAGTTTCCAAGGCTTGTATTATATGCGTAGGGTCATCACCAGCAATAAGCCGGAAGGCGACAGCTTCTTTCGCGGCGCCGCTCAACGCTGCGCCGAGCCTGGCTACATTCTCACTAGATGAGAAGTGCGCTTTAGATTGGTCATATGACTTTTTAAATGGTAACCAATCTGCTGCGCGACCATCAAATTTCAAAATATCACAAACCTTTGCTGAGTTCTTCTTGCCTAAGTCCGTGATCGCCTTGGCCAGCTGAATGAATGGTGTACCTACACTATCGTTATCACATTTATTTTTGTAGCATAAACAATCTTTTTTCATATTAAGGGTGCCTACGCCTAGTGTGTGTGACGTGTGTGCAGCTGGTTCCGCTGTTGTGCCCACGACGGGGAGTCCACAAGCAGGAGGTTGTTGGGCATTGTCCATACTTGTGGAGCGCTCAAATCCCTGTAATATAGCACTTTGTTTGGTTAAGTTGTCAGGATATTTTAACCAGTCCTCGACAATCGAATGACGTCCTCGGGATGAGTTACTCAATTGGCGTGGTAACGCACGCGAGCGACACGAGTCGCCTGAGTGACGTGAGGAATGACGTGATAAGTGACGAGAGGAGTTGCTGGCTTCAATTGCGGCTATTTCCGCTTCTAGCTCGAGTTCAGCAACGGCACGTTCGCGCTCTGACTGTACGCGTTCGCGCTCTGCCTGAGCTTTTGCGAGCTTACGAGCATGCTCTGCTTTTGCGGCGAGAATTTGTGCCTCTTTTAAAGTGTTACTGGACTTACCTGAGCATGCACTTGTTCGTGCAGTTCTTACCGACACCATACTTCGATCGTCCTCAGATGTAGTGCGGGGTGGGGCCGGCGTTACGGGATCGCCGCTAGTAGAGGCTCCACCCTGGTGAACTCCATCCTCAGGAACGAGTTTAGACTTTTGCGAGCGGGTTATCGGCATTGCAGACTTAATTAAAATATATTTTTTACACTTTTACTTCTGACACCAATGTAATAAAACGACTGATACATGACAACTGCCTTTAATATTTTGTTTTTGCTTTTTAAGAAGGTTAGGTACATTTCAGTATAAAAGAAGTATTATATCGTAGTAAATAAAAAGGTTGGAATCAAGGCTGCTGATTGCCAACATATCTTTTTCCAATTCAATTTCTAGAGTCATCCTTTTGTCGATCAAAAAGACCTTTCTGCAATTGCTAATTGTAATATAATTAACGAGCAAGTACCTACTCATTTGTAACGGAATGTTTCCAATAAATCCTGTTATTAATTACTTCGAACAGGTTATTAAAATAACTTTAGGTATTACATCAATTTACTACCCGTTCTATAGATGTACTTAAGTACTTTTTGACTTGCTAAAGGGGAACCTTTTGTCGTATTTCCAAAAGTTTTAGTATATAATTAAATTACATATTTGTATTTTCTTTGATATTTTAACCTACCTAGCTAATTAAAATTATGAAACTCTAAGTTCTACAATAATTTGATTTTTAATTTAACAAAACATATAACAATGTGAAAGATTGAGGTTTGCGATGAATGTACTTAGGTTCATTTATTTTCAAAGCAGTTCGTTTTGCGTGAAAACTTCTTGTTTTTCATTTTATGAACCTTCTTACCATGTACTACATAGCCTTTAAATATCAAATCAAACAACCGTTATTATACATCGCCTAAAGGACCTAGGGACCTATCTATAACTATATATAACTATATATAACTATCTTACTAAGTACCAACAAAGTATCATGCAACTTAATTTGTATATATCTACACCCGTAGATGTGTATACCACAGGATTGCACTTAGCACTATATTATACAGGGTGTAACGGAAAGGTGGTTTAAAGCCGAAACACAGCGGTAGACATCATGAAACTGAACAACTTTCCCCAAAGAACAAGATCGTAACTCGAAAAAAAAATTTCGCTTTACCTTACGAAATGTCCGATCAGCCGATCGAGTAAGTATGGGCGATCCAAAAATTTTTCGTGTTACGACCCATGTTCCTTAGGGAAAGTTGTTCAGTTTCATGAAGACTATCGCTGTGTTTCTGCATTATACCCCCTTTCTGTTACACCCAGTATAGGTACAATATCTGTTATATTATATATTTATAGGTACTATATACTTATGTTACTTTAATACCTACTTAAAGCCAAGGATGTCCTAACCACAACAAAGGTAGAGTTTAGGTCACTCATGCAATATGTGGGATATATCATCTCAAATGAGCAGTTTCATCTAATGTAGGCACGATTTTGTGGTTGAGTGGAATACTTATTTAAATTTATGTTTTAAATAAATAAGACTGAGCAGTCAAAATTAAAAGTGAACTTAATAAAAGTAGTTAATAAAGCTTCCGTTTAAAAACTATCGTAAACAGATATAGGAGCAAAATGTGGCCTTATATGTAGGAAGCAATATCTTTAAGACAACCTTAGCCTTAGAGGAGAAAAGCCTGTAATGAGTCAGATCAGAACATATACCCCCTTTACAAAACGAGGTTTAAAGATAGTCCGACGTTAGTTCGTTTAGTTTGACGTTTTGTCCATAGCCGAAACTTCAAAAGAAACGAAGTAACATCGGACTATCTTTAAACCTCATTTTGTAACAAGGGGGATAATGGCTAATAATGTTAATTTATCATTTCACTATTAAATCTTAACGTAACATTTTTATTATTTTAAAACGCATGCTGCCACATCCTGTTGTTGTATGACAGTTGTACAAGACTTTGTTTAGTTAAACTAATTCTTTATTTAACTTAGAGCTGACCTAAACGAAAAGAAGACTGTACACTCAACAGATAAATAACTGTAACAGCCTTTTCTATAACTAGTTATCAACCAAATCTCCACAACCACCCCTCAAACATTAAAACCCACTTACCAGATCTTTAGGTGCTTCTCCAGACTCCAGCTCATTGTCATTGGATCCTCTCCGACGCCGTAACACGTCAGTGGGCACGCAGAGCGCGTGTCCCAGCAGAGCGACGACCAGCACAAGGTTCAGACGTCTTCGCGCCATCGTGGACGTATCTGTAATGACAAGTGCGGTTACTTACACACTACTTGACTACACTTACATTTTATTAATCACCTCAACCGGTACGGGTAGGTTTAATTAGGGATGTGGTTTTTAAAGTTTGCGCTGGTGATTTGAACTGATCAGGGGGTCATCCCTTACAATGCCTTACATGTTCTAAATTTGGTAATACCAACCATGGTATGGTATGGTGGTTTTGTTTTTATTTTTTATATACTGGTGTATGAATGTTTGAGTTTGATTTTAAAGTGAAACTGAAGAAGTCTTAGAACGGTTACGCGCTACATCCGATCCGGATGTGATCCGATATAATTACCATAGAAATAGCTCTCGGATCTATACTAATTGTCTCGGATCGAATAAGCTGGAACTAAACTATTTATTCTCAAAGTATGTGCAATAAGCTGTATGTGCATGTTTATTCGAAATTATTATACAAGTATTATAGAACTGCTCATTACTGGGCCTTCATTCACGCGCAAAACAGATCAAATTATTAACTAGGGGGTCAATTGACTCGACAGTTTGAAAACCACTAAACAAGCCGGTAATTTCAATTCATTAAAATATACCCAAAAATTAACATTTTTGACCCGCGTGGAAAATTATGTTCCATTATGACATGGTTGTGTCGTTATTCATGCATTCCGGAGTGTAATGACACCTAGTTTGGTTTGAAGGCTTCTTAGGACGTGATTCGGGTCAAAGCCGTTAGATTTTAACTGGGATTGGTAACAAACGGAGATGGTTTCGCATATAATTGGCCCTTATGTTTCTAGAGAAGGTTTTGCAGATTTGGGTTTAGATTGCAGGTAGAGGTTTATATAATTTTTATTGTCGGAATTAAGTAGATAATTTGTCGTGATAAAAATAGATCTTGAGAGACCAAAATAAGTTTTGCATCTCATTAAATTACATAATAGGCTGTAGGCTGTAGGCTGTCAATAGGCTGCAGGAATAGCTTCTTATAACATGTATGTGATTAAAATAAGGTATCAATTATGTAAAATATGTGATACTAATTAACAAGAATTTGAAACTATTTTTTTTATTTAAGTCAACAAATGGGGTATAATGCAATGTCACGCGACCATTTTATGATATTATAAACACAAAACTACCTAAATTCAGGGCGAAGGACTTCTACATCTTTTGTTTTATGTATGACGTCACTAAAACAATTGCATCGTAACTTTTCCAAACAACACGGAAGTACATTTAATGAACTTAATTGCAGTTTAATTATGTGTGAAATTAGTACCCTTTGTTATTAAAAAGCAGATTAAAACGTAGCGAATGACACATTGGTAATACCTACTTATTTTATAATTACGGTTAGGTACAATTAAATGGATTAAGTTAACACTACCCATTCGTTAATATATGTACCTATAGATACTTGTGCAACATGTTCATGAGTAAAGTTCGGGAGTCTTTTTTTATCCATAAATTTAAATGCCATATTTTTGTTTGACATAATGATTTTTAAACATAAGTATTAGATGCACTAATATTAATTGCAATACTTTATTTAATCCATAATTATTGTTTCACAGATTATTTTTTTGTCATAATATTGCAAGGTATAACTTTTGAATGCCATAACATTTATTTCTAATAATCGTCATATGTACTAAATCAAACGACTATAATATTTTTTAATATAAATAATATGGAATATGTGTTAGGTAGTAGATACTATTATGAATGAATTTACAAATTGATTAGACGACAGCAGGCAGCGCGGTGGCGAGACACGGCGGTAGGGGTCCGGGGGCGCAGCCCCCGAGGGGGGGCTCGGGGGGCGAAGCCCCCGCAATAAAAAAAGGAACACCAACCAGAACGGCTAGGATAGGTTAGGTTAGGTTAGAACATGATTTTGCAACCCTGCTTGCTGCATGCCTGCTTGCATGCTGCATACCTGCTTGCATGCTGCATGCCTGCTGCATGCCTGCTTGCATGCCTGCTTGCATGCCTGCTTGCATGCTGCATGCCTGCTGCATGCCTGCTTGCATGCTGCATGCCTGCTGCATGCCTGCATTGCTTGCATGCCTGCTTGCATGTTGCATGCCTGCTTGCATGCTGCATGTTCATCAGGATCATGTAAATATTATCATGTAGGTGATACCATCAGTAGGTTGTAGGTTGTAGGTTGTAGGTTATAGGTTATATATTATATATTTATGTCATGTAGTCATTATGTTTAAAGTAAATATAGCTTTTAAATATTAGTGCATTTGTTATATTCTGGCAAACATAGTTATGTCACGGAATAATATGTCTTATGAGTTTTATGGCAAATAAAACCATATAGATGACGATATTATGGCAAATAAAATTATAGAATAAAAAAATATGATACTTAAATTTATGGGAAACATTAGTGATTCGTAAAGTTCATGAGAAAGAATTTCCATTTCATTTCATTTCAAGTTTCTTTACTAGGTGCTTGTAGTACCTAACTTCTATGTGAAATTGCAATAAATGATTTGGATTTACTATTAACGGGATATCATGTACCTCTGTAGATACTTGTGGTACTATGTAGGTACCTATAGGTATACTGGGTGTAACAGAAAGGGGGTATAAAACCGAATCACAGCGATAGTCCTCATGAATCTGAACAGCGTTCCCCAAGGAACATGGATTGTAATTCGAAAAAAAAAATTCGCCTCCTCATACAAAATGTCCTATCAGCTGATCGAGTACGAATGGGCGAGCCAAAATATTTTTCTAGTTACGACCCATGTTCCTTGGGGAAAGTTGTTCAGTTTCATGGGGACTATCGCTGTGTTTCGGCTTAATCCCCCTTTCTGTTACATGCAGTACAAAAGATATAATAAATTATTTTAATTTGAATTAACTTTATTTCAGTTTAACTTTTAACTTAGCAGCTGATCTACTGAACTAGGTATAATCAACACATTGTTTTATAAAAAAGTAAGTCATGTTTTCTAGAATATATTATTGACATTTATGTGATTACCTGATAAACAACCACTCTATTTGGCAAGGGACTCTAAGGCCGCCAACTTTTATAATTGTCACATTTTAAATAGGTTCAGATTTTTAGTTCGAAGGCCGTTTTTATTTAGGAACTAGGAAATGTGATTTATAAATCACTGGTTTATTTTATATTGTTTATAATAGTAATACGTTTGAGATATTATTTGCAAGATAAGATTAAGTACCAGGTACCATTTTACAGTTTTGAGATAATTTGAGAAAGGTTTTTAAAATTAAAAAAAATATATTTTTAAAATTTAATTTTTGAATTAATTAATTTAATTTAATTTGTTTAAACTTATATATTTAAGAATTAATTTTAGTAAAAAAAATTTAAAAAATCAAAATTTAACTTTTCTGGTTACTAAACTTATCTTATCTGCTTTAACTATAGTAACTTAAACCAAGATAAGTTATTCAAAGTAAGTGGTCATTTTTTGATAACTTAGGTACTCTTGCGCAGCCCAGAGTTAACACAATCAACCCGGAGTTAGCTGCTAGCACAGGGTTAAATCAAGGTAAATCAATACAAATTATATATTTACCCTGTGTTAGCAGCTAACTCCGGGTTTATTTGGCTGCGCAAGTGAGCCTTAATATATCAATTTGTAGTTATTTGTAGATATTATTATCATCAAAATAAAACCTAAATCTAGGTACTATAACTACACAAATACTTACCAAAAGAAATCCAAATCACAAACTGTTAAGTATAGAATTCTTTAAAGTATATTATTTAATTAGCCCTTTTGTATTAAAATGTATTACTATAAATACATGTATTCCTTCAAACTAGTTTCAAATACATATACCACACACTCTACACTAGATGCACTACTGGCACTACAGTTGTCTGTCTTGCGCCGGCGCCGATTACTCACGCGCAGCCGCTACTATATCTTATAACTTCGGCAGGTTCCTGTCTTGTATACAGGGTGATTTAGTTCGTGAAGGATTTATTTAACTGTTTCTTTTTACAACAATTATAATGTACTGTCCTAATAATATTATAAATATCAATGTTTGTGCCGATGGTTGTTTCTTCTCTTCACACATCTCTTTCACACAAAAACTACTGAACAGATTTTGATGAAACTTGGCAATATTGTGGCTTATACACACATAGCAGAATGTTTTTTTTAAAGATATAACGATAAATGTGTACGAAGTCGTGGGCAGTCTCTAGTTTATTTATTCGGAATTTTTAGATTTGCAAGTTTACATGGCGAATATTGGCAAGGTGGTGCTCCAAATTCATTATAACACAGATGAGACAAGGTAACCTTTATCTTATTATAATTGTATAAAAGTCTACCGTACCCTACAAATACCTAAAATACATTGACAAACAAAATATATCATAGTAATAGGAATGCGACGTCGTTGATGTCTTTTGCTTCCGCATTATCCGCTTAGCAAAAGACATCAACGCGCGCGCATCTTAAATAAAGGCCAAAAAGTTATCATTTAGCATTTCATTTCTTTTTTTGTATTCATTTTTTTTTCATTATTTTATCATTTTTTGGTTATGTTATCATTTTAACTATATATATAAAATCGTTTATATGAAATCTGTGAAGAAATATGGAAGAGCCTTTTGCCCAGCAGTGGAACAACATTGGCTAACAAAAAAAATCGTATTTATAAGAGTTATTGACCCAGCAGTGGACAAACGAATTAATTAACTTTAAGTTATTAATTTTAAATGTAAAAAGTGTAATTTACAAGATTACGTGTTAATGTTATGAAATTGAACTTTGAAATGAGTTGAATGTCTCTTTGTATCATTCAATTACTGTATTCAATGTCAATGAACTTAGGCATCATATTATGTACTTTTTTATATTAAAGAAATACTAGTGGTTGCCCGCGACCTCGTACGCATTTATCGTCATATCTTGAAAAATAATCATGATATCTCAAAATATATAGCCTATGTGTTATTCTGATGTGCAAGCTACAATTTTGCCAAGTTGCATCAAAATCTGTTCAGTAGTTTTTACGTGATGAAGTAACAAACATTCATCTATATCGGCACAAACATTGACATTTATAATATTAGTAGGATGTACTTATAAATTATAATTTAAATTTATTTACCCCATCTTATGTGATTCTCATCAGGTATCTAGGTATATTGACTTGTAACTGTAACAAAAGAGCACATGACGACGCACAACAATGTACAACAACAAAATGTATTTAAAAAATATTTATTTAAAACTAGCTGTCCCGGCGAACTTCGTCCCGCCTTAGAATGAACTTTATTGTGTAGGAATAAAGTTCAAATTGACTCTACATTTTAGTAAGAAAACATTTGTATGGGAAAAAGAAAAGGTCTGTTTTAGGGCTTTCCCGGCAATTATTCGAATTTTTCTCACCGTAAGAACCATCCTTGGACTTCAATGAACATTTTAAAAAAAAATTTGCTAATTCGGTCCAGCCGTTCAGGCGTGATGCCGTGACAACGGAAAACGGGTTTCATTTTTATATATATAGAAGATAGATAGATTAAATCGTTATTTACTAGAACTACTACTAAGTTACGTACCTGTATATAACCTAGAGGAAGAACCATTTCATTGCATCATAGACTAATAGTCTAACGCAATTGAAACTTAACTTTATTTACACGATAGCCCAATGTAAGGGTTTCAATAGGTACCCTTTTAGGCCAAAACAGGAGTATCCTAAACCATCGTGCATGTATGAGGCGATTGATGAATGGTGATGAAGCGAAAGAAGTGTGTTTGGATCGTAGCAAGTGGAGGGAAGTGGTCTCTACCTGCCCCGATGGGAAAGAGACGTGCGATATGTATGTATGTATGTATGTACACTTTTTATGACTTGATCCATCCTACTAATATTATAAAAGTCAATGTTTGTGCCGAAGGATGAATGGATGTTTGTTACTCTTTCACGCAAAAACTGCTGAAAAGATTTTGATGAAACTTGGCAATATTGTAGTTTATACATCAGAATAACATAAAGGCTATATAATTTTAAGATGTAGTCTTTTTTCTAAGATATGACGATAAATGCTTATGAATTTAAGTTATTCGTCATCTCGCACCCAAAAAACTCGCACCAAAGTAAATAAGCAAGGTAAAAACCTGGGTGCGAATTGACTAATAATTAACGCAGCCTCTAATGTATAAACTTTTATGATTTAATACATAGAATTTTAAACACCATGTAGAGTAGGCGTGGTGTCACGAAGGTCCTCGCGATCCATTGCACCACAGTTGCCAAACCGAGCCACGAGGGGATGGGGGGGTCACTCGTGTGTACGCCGCTAATTGCCTTATCAGATTCCGACAACAAACTGACGCTTCCTTCCTATGATTTTGGTGTAAAAGTGTTTAATTTATGTAAGCGTGTTATGTTATGCAAAAGACGATTTACCTTTTCATTTTAATGATCGACGCATTTTCATTTTATTTTTTTCGCATTTTCGTGATTTTTACAACACACTGCGTCGTTGATGTAAACAAATGCAGATATAAAAAGGTGTAAGTAGGTATGTAGTATATAATTCTTTAGATATTTTTGCCCAATCTTCACACTGTTATTTAAAATCTGCATCTATATAGTACCTTTATAAGTAGTTCCTAATTTGTTTGTTTATTTTTAAAATTAACTAATTTTGTTATTTCAGTATTAATGTACCAGTTACCGTAGCAATTTCTATCGAATGTTGTGCGTAACCGTCATCGGTCTGCAGCCTCAAATCTATAATATTTTAATTTATTTAATGTGTATGAATAAGTCTGTAAACTGTGGTTGTGCCATAATAAATAAAAATAAAATATATGTAGTGGTGTAGGTATGTCGTTTGAAACTTTTAAACTTGTTTTCTCCTGTCAATCAGTTCCAAAACTAATAAAAACCAACAGGGAAACTTCAATGACCTCACACCACTAGCATAGAAGTTCTTGAAAAACTATTCAACGGATATTATAACCATTAATTTCCGTGTCTAATAAATAGCTTACCACCTATTCAGGTGACGAAATATGTAATGCTGATAATAATCGATAATAATCATTACGAAAATCTATCATAATCCGGAAATCCCGAGGGAAACTTTAGGCACTGATTAAATACGAACAGGAAAAGTAATAGCGTAATTCTTTATTTTATTATTTAGCATTTTATCATTTAAATTACAATGACAATAAAAACAGAGAGTCTGGTAAAACTAACTTTTCGTTCACGGAAATAGTAATTTATATGTTTTTTTATGATTTAGCGTTCTAAAATTAGCAGCCGTTAATTTTTGAATTAATTTAATTATATGAATAAATAGTTTTTTTGTCTATCCAAAGAATATGCACACTGGCAACTTTTTGTCGAGATAATCTGTCTATTTTACACATTATAAGAGAGATAAAAACAGAACAATATTCGTGATAAAAATGTACAGATACAAAAACCAATATGAAAAAATAAGTTGGCCGAAATTTTGAATAGAAAAGAAAACCTAATAAGTTTTGCAATATTTCTAAGAATTACTGTAGTAATAGGAAGCCATTACATATAATTCTGCGCTACGTTAGTACATTAGTAAGTCATAGTGTTGCCGTAATCTAACAAAAAGTTAGTCTTACCCAACACCTTACAATAAAGATCTAAAATTTACGCCTCTACTCGTGATATGGACAAATTAATTAAAAGAAACAATATATTTACAAAACATTTACATGACTAGATTTCGCATTATTTTTGACTGAATAGAGTGCCTACTGATTTTCTTTCAGCAATACAAATATTAAATCCACAATATTACAACAATGTTCTGTTTGAACGCATTGATCGATGTGAATCGATACCATTTGTTGATAGGCGTCGGTAAATTGTTACCTTCATTAACTCTGTCTAGTAGCAGCAACGGTAATACAAGATTTGTGAAAATTTCAACGCTCTTGCTATAACCGTTCATGAGGTACAGCCAGGTGACAGACGGACAGCCGAGTCTCAGTAATAGGGTCCCGTTTGTTTTCACCAAAGGGTGATGTACGGAACCGTTATGGCGCATGTTTTCTTTTAATCTAACTATAGACTACTATTATTATAATATTGTCATCTACAACAGAATTCGATAATCTTCTCATATTTATTGTGGAGTATTTCCCCACTTGTTAACAAACCTCTAATAAATTGTAACAAATAAATTGATTAAAATTCGTATAACGTTTGATGATACTTTTAGAGATTACACGACTCAACGGCCTCTCCATTTTATAAACGCTTCTCAATTGTTTTTAATACGCCAACGTGAAATGGCTAATAATATTTATTAATGGAGTGTTGATTTTAATCAGTACCAACTGAAGCGTCAGCTCTATGAGGCGCTAGTTTATCAAGTAGCGGTATAGCAACACCAAGGAGTTCCTCCCACGCTGCTAGTCTCCTACACGGAGCACACGCGCACTCGCTCTCCCCAGCAAGATCCCCCTCCTCAAAGCCAAGGTCTTCACCCGAGTAGCCACTTTGATCCAAGTCCTCATCATCCAAACGGTCTTCGAGATGCAGGTTTTGGTCGACGCTGTACGCTTTCATTACCGGCTTCGATTTGCAATTCGTATCGTAGTTGTTGTTGTCGAAGTCGAATTTTATCTGCAGGATAAACGAGTAAATTCATTAATGATAGCTGTACATTGCTACACACAATCGGGCCGGTACAATTGCAGTTGGTACAGATTGAAACATTTGCCTATGGATAAATTGTAACAACTTAGAAACATTCAGTTTTACGACCGGCTCTGCCAACAGTTGCTATTTCTGGCAAATTCATTATTCGTATCGATGATTGATAAATCACGTGTCATTTAACTTTTGTTGCTCGGATCGGCAGGGATTATAGAAAATAAGACTATTTAATTTTATAAAATTCTTCGTACGACTTACTTCTAATCAAGGTACAGTTCAATTGAGCAACAAATGTCTTGACTAAGTATTTAACTTAAAGACGCCTTGATAAACACAATCCACAACTGTATTACCGTATCATTACGATTGTTGTAGGATGTTTGTCGACTCAATATCCACTATTAGAACGTACAGGATATAAGGATGTAGGTTTCCGTACCTTGTAGTCGTGTTTCGCCACATCGGGGGCGGGGTCGCTCGCTCGTCGGTCACCGCCACGGGCCACCTCGCAGGCCTCGAATATAGAGTCGTCATCTAAACAAACATATCCATTCAAATACTAAAACTAAATCTTTCTCTTTCTCTCTACACAGAGGACTCTATATGTGTGAATGAAAGAGGGAGACGAAGGGAGACAGTCTAGGAGCTTTTCACAGTACTTGAGAGGGCGTTTTATAATCCCAAATTTCCATAAACCATTTTGTCTCATAAAATCTGTAGAATATCAATGTATGATATTTTATAAAAAGAAAACCCCTAAACACAATTACTTGATCTACTTATATTAGCAATACAGAATATGAAAATGTCTTATTCTGTATTGCTAATATTGTTGACGGCTATCAAGTAATTTTAGATTTTAGTTAATTTGTAAGAAACGACTATTTCGTCACCTACAAAACGTCATGCGTATCTATTTCCGACAGAAGCTCTATAAATAACCTAGGATTGTAGAGTAAGGCAAAGCAAATATATTGACTTCTGTAGCTATTAGAACTTTTATATTTCACTATAAATATAATTAGTTTGCCAAAAAGTAAGTAATTAATATTACTTTATTTGACCCCGACGTGATTTGAACACGCAACCTTCTGATCTGGAGTCAGACGCGCTACCGTTGCGCCACGGAGTCATCTGATTTATGAGTTAAAATTGCTTAATATACTTTATCATGAATGGTTTCCCAGTGATTATGCATTAATAATTATTTATCTGTTAAGAACCAAAAGATAGATTCGCAATTAAAGATAAGGTGCATTTCGGACACTGATAATGTTTAAAAGTAGGTAATTCATATTTAAAATACCTCTATCATAAACTGTGTATGTATGTACCGATTACCAATTATCAATCTTTAAAATTATGCGTTCATAATTATAGAACTATTAACTTCATTGTAGTTAATAATTAAAATAGGTAACTACTTATATGTAAAAATGCGGCAATTAACGAATTATGCTCACGCATGTGTGTTGGCCGTCGAAATTAGAATAGGGCATTGTACTCTATTTTAAACATGCAGATTTCTAAAATAGATATTTACATTTTTCAGATCTTTATACGCACTCAGATATTAATGAAAGAGGAATTGACTCAGGGGTCTAGGAAGGTATAGGTACAATTCTCATTATTAGTGAATTGATACGCATTTTGACAACGACGGTTTCGAATCAGTTCGACGTCGCTTGCAACGTAAACATTCTTTTTTCAAATAAGCAGTTTAGTTTAGTTTTCTAAATAAGCAGTTTTATAAATGAGAAATAAAAGCTCTATCATTATTATATGCCGTAGGGCAGGTCTTTCACTCCTGAAAAGATCTGTCTCGATCATAAGTGTCTTTCACTCACCCCTTTAACCAGTATCTTAAGTTCTCATACTTACCAATAAACGCATTCAAGGCGGTGGCAGCTTGATGCGCATGTGTGGGCATGAGCGGGCGATGCGTGTGCGCGTTCCAGAGCGCGCGGGCGAGCAGCGCGGCGGCGGGGGAGTCGCGCGCCGCCGCCGCCGCCGACAGCGCGCCCGCCGCCGCACCCGCCGCCGCCGCGCTCTCCACGCCCGCACCGCACACGTTCACCAGCACCCCGGCGGCTGCGCAACGGACTGTTGTGTCGTCTGGTAATGGACAAAGGTTTGATATTCACATAATCACATAATTATCTCGAACAATTTAATATCTCAGTGGAAAAAGGCCCTTCCAAAAACATTACTTACAATAAGTAAAAGGGCTCTTCCAGAATCATGGATGATTCATTTATCTTTCCCCTTGGTAGACACGATTGCATCAAGGAAACCCTTGTGAAACGCTACCGTAACTTTTATGAATCGGTATTCTGTGACCGTAGCTTTTAGCAATGCTGCTGGTCATAGGTACCTATGCTTTCTGGTGTCACCACGGAAACGGCCACGGGAAAATATAAAAAACAATACACCTTCCTCCAAAGAATATCATCTAAAATATAAGGCCATAAAGACTCCCCCATCCCATCATCATCGCCTCATCTCTATCTCTTGTAACTTACACACATTTAAAACTTACCATGATGCAAGAACGGCACGAGATTATCCAAAGCGCCCTCAACTACGATCAACTGAGCGGCACGATTAGATCGAGAGAGATTGCCGAGTGCTCGAACAGCTTCACACGCGGCCAGACTTGATCCTTTCAGCCAGCGGACTGTTACTAAGGTCACAAAAGGGTAAAGGAGTTAGGGAAATATATGGATTCGTTTTAATAGAAGCATACGCTTAGAATTTTTATTTTCTTTGACCCTTAAACAAGGAGAGTCATCCAAAAAGAATCTATCCACACGATAATGCCTTAGCTCCCATATAATACCCTCATGATCATAATATTTAAGTTGTTTTTTTGTAAACACATGATTGAAAACGATATTTTTTAAATAAAAAGAGCAACATCTAGAGTTTCATGCTGGTTTCTTCTTCGAGGAATCTGCCTTCCGAATCCAAATTTGCATCTCTCCTTTTTAGTTAATTTAATTTTCGACATAATATTCAAATATAATTTGGAGTTAACTACGAATAAATACTTTGAGGGGTCGTTTAAGTGACATGACAGGTATAAAAAGTTTTTTACCTATAAGGATGAAACGGGCGTTTATAATTTTGAAAAAAAAAAAAGCCAGACTACTTAAACTATCCATAACCAACCTCGACATAGATTATCAAGCGTGTTATGCAGGGGATCCGACTCGGGTGGTTCCCTGTAGAAGGTGATGTTGTTGAGGGTGGCCAGCGCCGCCGTCGCCAGCTCGTCGCGCCGCTCCGACCAACTCACGCGCTCTTCTTCTGGGAGGTCGTTTATCTGGTGAAAGATGAATTTAGTATATAGAGAGATATTGAACTCGTATTGTTTAACATGCATACATAAATATCTGTCAAGCCTTTCTCCCGTCAGGGTAGACAGGATCAATTTGCTCCACTTGCCAATTCAAGTGCACTCTTAACTGACGTGCATGTAGGAGGCGACTGATGAATGTAGGTAAAGCGAAAAAAGTGTGTTTGTTTGTGCTGTTCTCCTGACTGTATTTGGTATCAGGCCTTCTTGTGAGTTTGCGAAGTCATATCTATCTTGAACTTTGAACTGAAAGATATCTTTTCGCTTTGTATAGAAGATAAAAAAGCAAGAGCGTTCCTTCTTCTTCCTATCCTATCTTATGGACAAGAATTGACCAGTCCTTTACCTACGGATATTTTACTAACCGTTTCACTAGGAGGTTTCTCAGCCAGCTCAAGACAAGCTAACAGTGCTCTGATAGTCCTCTCGACGTAAATATCCGCCAAACCCCGACCGGCCCGCTCCGCTAGACACAGGTTAGCCACCACTCGTACTGTCTAAAACACAGAGGTTTAATGTTACTGATTATACTTCAGGGCGTATTCAGGGGTATTACATTACCAAAGTTCTTGGATCAAAGAGCTTTGAGTCAATTATATTGAACTAGACGCTGCCCGCGACTTCGTACGCATTTGTCATCATATCTTAAAAAGTGTACATGATATCTTGAAATAATATAGCCTATGTGTTATTCTAATGTGCAAGCTACAATATTGCAAAGTTTCATTATAATCTGTTCAATGGTTTTTCGTGTGAAATAGTAACAAACATCCTCACATCCATCCATCGACATAAACATTGACATTTATAATATTACTGGAAAGTAGGATAGGATAGTGAGTGGGATTATACTTAAAGGGGGTAGTATTAAGACAAAAGAGTGGCTCGGAAATGAAACCTTACCTTGATAAGAACATCTTCATTTGAACCGTCAGAGCCTCCCAAATCTGATCCTAGAAAAAAAAGAACATTAATATAACGTCCGATATACAGCCGAGAGCAGATCAACCTTTACAAAATATTTTTAATATCGCCCACATGTGGCAATGTAATATGGTGCCCTGTATAAAGCTTGATGTACCCTCGACTGTGCCACAAGGATGTACTATAGATAGTATGCACTATAGGTAAACCTATCCTGTTAGAATAATAAAAATTATTCAGAACTTACCAACAAGATGAAGATCAGGATCCTGAGGATCTTTAACTTCGTATTGATTCCGTTTCGTGTACGATTCTAGAATCGTCAGTAGAACGTCTACTCCACCTTCTTCGTTGTAAATCTGGGGAAAGAGAAATAATAGTACTTATTTATGCTAGCCTGGTAACATTTACATATAGATTCCAGCAAGATCCTAAGATTAAAAGTGGTCCATGTATAAAAATATAATGAATAGAAAGTGAACTGACTAATGGCTGTCCTTCCAGCTTTTGCGACAATACCTAAACCGTAACTGCCCACTTTCATTACAAGACCTTGGACTCTGTCTACTTTCATTTAGAGCCTTATTTATTTATTTTTTTTATTGTAAGAAGGTTTATTGTAAGAAGAAAGTACACAGAGATAAAAAAGAAAAGAGAAGTTATACAAAAGGTACAGCATATTTTTTAAAGAAGCCTTCTTCGTTCCTACCTCTTCTTCTCTACCTTTTCTTTTATTTTTTAAAGAAATGCACGTAATCCTTAATTCTAGCCTAAATCTTATCTATCTATCTTAATGTATCTCTAAAAAACGTTTCCACATGTGTAATACTAACATTAATCCTAGCCTGTTCATCAGCAGCGGCCATGTTCCCAAGCGTGTAAGCCAGTCGAACAGCGAGCGGCGCGCGCGCAGCCACCGCTGCTAGAGCTCGCAACAACGCATGCGCACTCGACGACGACGCACACAACCACTCGCAGCAGGTTTCTTCTGCTGATAGGACACTGCGAAATATGGTAAAGACTTTTAAGTTTCACATTCTGGTTAAATTATTGATGATGGAAATAATTGCGGTGGACTTGAAGACAGATAAGTATTAAACAGTTATAAAGGGCCCTATACAGCGTGTAACAGAAAGGGGGCATCAAGCTGAAACCCAGCGATAGTACTCATGAACGTAAACAACTTTCCCCAAGGAACATAATAGGTCCTGTATCTAGATCTGATCTATCGTACCATACACCCTGTATATGGTACGATCGATCTTTACGATCCGTAAGGTACTTAAATCAAGACAAAATTGTTAACGATCTTGCCATAAACTATCGACTCGTCGCTTCAAATTGATCGTAAGGATCAATCGTACCGTATATGGAAGTCTTTTCAAATCAATCAACCAACCTGAGACACCTAGCCACATTAGTGAGGACATCCCTATCGGTATGATGCTGCAACGCCGTGACGAGCTCGCCTAGCGCGCCGCTCGCGACAAAAGTCCTCACGTCACTTTGACTCGCCCCAGCTAAGTTCCTTAACGCTCCTGTCAGCTGATACAATGCGTGTGTGGACTGCTCTGACACTGCGCGGGGATTTTCCGCTTTCTGGTGAATAAGAATGACGGATAAAGGGCTAACCACACATTTCGGAAAACACATCCCTGACGGAACACGGCAAATATCGGTTACATACAAATTGTATGAACTTGTTCAAACAAATCCGTGTCAGAGCGTCTATAATGAAACAACTCTAAAAACTGATAGCCCTGACCCGGAAATGTGTGGATAGTCCTTAAGTAACACGATGTAAGTACCAAAGTTGAATTTGCAGCCTTAGCTTACTATAGACAGAAGTAGTCATGGTGCGTCCTCGTTCCTCGAGAACGCGTTTTGGCAGGGTGTTTCTAAATATAATAAAATAATACCAACAGCATTATTCAAAATCTTCAAATGTAGAGCAGCGAGATAGAGCGCGCCGGCCCGATGCGCTAGAGCACACAGTCGTGGATCCAGCGCTAGAAACCGCAGCGCGCCGGCGCCGTACACGCAGCACTCGCCTTCTGTTAGAGGGTCCGCACGACCGCAGCCTTCTACTAGTAGTTCTGTAGAGTATTATCAAGAATTGTAAAGAATATTATGTAACATTGTATACCTACACTTGAGAGATACCTAGGGGAGAACAGGTAGGCTTCGTACAGCAGGAGCATTCGTACAGTAGTCATATCTCCACTATCAAATACATTGGTTCGTTAAGTATCTGTGTGCGTAATGGCCACTCATACGCATAGGCTGGACGCGTAGTGCGGCGACAATGCTGCCATTGGGTTCACCGCTACAGGCCAATGTGTGTTTTCGCTCCGCGTAAATAATTTTTGGACATCCATTTAAAATTGTCTTATTCAATAAGTAATGGTCAAATTGTTTATGTTCTTTATTATGTATGATAAAATAATGTCGTAGTTTGCTAATTTAACATGAGTTTTGGGATAAGTTAATGGGTGATATTTATTTTGGTTTAAATGTTTGAAAATCTGGATTGGGGTACCTTCGTACAGTTATAGGTGGGGTAGATTCGTACAGTACAAATGTACCCCAACTTGATAAACAAGAAGGGGTTAAATGTTATCTAGGTATTTTTATTTGCTCATACACACATGATTGAATAAGGGGTTTGAAGATAATGTCCTACCTAAACTTGTGTATGTACCTTTTTCGACAAAAATGGCGGCAGTCTATGAAACCTTCACTAATCGATAGTTCAGGTCAATACAAATCGAAAATATAGATGAAATTTTTTTGATAAAGCGTCACGTTTTCGAGATATAGGCTGTCTAAGATAGACTAGTGGCGCCAGTATAGGAACATGAAAAACTGTGTTTTGGTGTTATTAAATGGTACATATTTTATAGGAAATTGATACTAAACTAAAGTCTGATACTTCTGAAAAAAATAGGGTAGATGATATAGAAATAAGCTAGAAGATGTAGAAAATGAAGAAGCAAGAGCAATAAATATAACAGAAGGCTAAGTAAATGAAACAAGCGTTAAAGTTGGTGTCAGAAACAACAGGAAGGATAAGAATACAAAAAAATGAAAGTGACCATAGAAAACTATTAAGACTGATAGTGACAATGAAGACGATTTATTGAGTTTATGAGAAATTTCTTGTTCTTATTTTGATGTTTTGCTTCTCATAGATCTCAATAAATGTTGAACACTATTGGTTTTACTGGTTTTTAATTTATTTTACCTAGATTCTCACTATGTACGAATCTACCTCACCTTATGTACGAAGCTACCCCGCCTGTGGGGAGCTTTCGTACGAATTCCATTTTTTGGTAAAATCGTTATAACTCAAAAATGTAGCTTTATATCCAAATAGAACTATACTACATATAAAGCCAAATATTGTGGCTGTATGACAGCATTAAGTAAAATCATTTCGATATAGTTATCCGTTTTTCTTTTACAAGCTATAAAATAAAAAGTGTACGAATCTTACCTGCTCTCCCCTACTGCCTACCACCAATAAAATTTGATATCCACCAAACATATTAATTGGATCTGTGGGCACCCTTAATATGATTGGCGGATATCAAACGCATCCATAGCAAGCATAGTACATCTCTGGTGGAAAGGTACCCTTATACTTGCCTAAAAGATCAGTATTTTTGAAGAAATGGTCATTCTTATCGTTTCTTGCGATTTTGAACACTAATTTGCTGGCTGCCGCTAGATGGTTGCCAGTGACACGCATCTGTAAAAATATCTTTATTTAGAAACCGCAATACAATGATAATTACTTACCGATCCGACTCGATTAGATCTGATTCTTATCCGATCCCAGATTTTTTAGTAGATATAAAAATAGTTCTCGGATCTATCTCGGATCCATACTAAATAAATAAATAAAAATAAATAAACAATATAATAAAATAAATATCTCGGATCAGATAAGAATTAGATGTAGTACGTAACCACTATAACAGTTGTAGGACAGTTTTTATAGTTATTTATCGATTAAGTAATGTGATTGTTCCCATCTGATCTTAGGCAACTATTGTCACCATGTCAGGTTTTCTGAAGCGTTTTTAGTTTGATTAACCTATTCTGTACGTAGAGATTAATTTCTTACCGTAAGCATAGACCGCGCAATAGCCACAAGTACTCTCTCGTCTTCGCTGTCTATATGCATGTAGAGAGATCTCAGTACCAGCTCCCTGAGACTGTTCGCTGGGCAGTTATTTTGTAACACAGCGAGCAACGCTTCCAATAGGTATACCGTGCGGTCCGGATCTAGACTCCTTTGGGATAGTGCTTCTGCTAGCTCGAGGATGCTCATACTGTTGATACAAGAATTTAGACGATGATTAATGTTACGTAGAGCTCTCCGTTATTGTTGCGACATATCTGCGGAATGCATGGTGTCGAACGAATTTATACTGCGTACATTTACTCCAATCACTGAATTTTCGGCATCTTACGTTTGACAGATGTTTAACGATTGGTACGAGAGTTAAGAGATGTTTAAGAAAGCTGGCGAATGTTAAAAAAAGGTACATTCATTTTCTAAATGACCAGAAGGCTCGGATTAAGTATTTGTTCTTGGAAATAATTTTCAATGACTGGAGGCTGGTCCTAACTCTTAAGCCAAAAGCTTTTTGGGAAGGAACGAAATAAGTATATAAAATAAAGTTTTTAAAAAACGACAGTAGCCCATACTTCTCATAATCACTAGAAGTGTTAGGTAGCTGCACAGCAAGATGCCGCACCCCGACGTTGGTGAACTGGCCGCCGCTTGCGTCACACGACACTGACTTCGACCCGCTGTACTGACGGCGTTTGCTCTGGTGGTCCGGACTTAGAGCTGCAATTTTTGAGAAATTATTTATGAAGAAAAGTGCAAAATCTGTTGTTACTTATGAATATCCAAAAATTGAAAACAGAAGATTTTGCACGAGATAGGACTTTTTTAATTGATGTTGTTCTTATGTAGTTTCGAAAACTGTATTTGTGTAAGTATTTGTTTTTGTTGACAAAAAGTTGTCGTTCCCTTACATCGATAAACCGTCCCACAGAATTGTTTGAAATTGAAAGTTTCAAGACAGCGATCACTCATAGTAAGTACATCGTACTTACTATTCACTCAAGACAGCTATCTTTACCTAATATTTTAATTTAAGAGTTTTATAACTTACATTTGGACCCCTGGAAGTCAGCGCTGATCTTTTTCACCTCATCCGGGGTGACTAGGGGCTGGATGATTGATATAGCAAGGGACAAGTCATTATCTGCCTTTGATTCTGAAATATTTACAAAGTAGGTACTTACATATCATTTTTAGGGTTTCGTACCCAAAGGGTAAAAACGGGACCGTGTTGAATATTATTTTAAATGATGAGTGGTAGAAAACTGTTTAACCTAAACACGTGATCGACGACAGACGACGGCTGATGCTAATTCATATGATGATGTTGAATAATAGATATCGTACCCTTGGTAAAATAACGCCGCATCTGCAAAAAGTTAACTTTACAGGAGAGAGGTTTAAAGATTGCGTGAGTGTAATTTGAGTATAACTTTTTGGTATTGAAAGGAATTTTCACAAAATTTTGCATGCGTATTTAAGTGAATGAAACTAATAGAATACATTATATTGCTTCTTATTTAATGCATAAGTTTTAAAAATCGTATGTCGGATGTGCACATACGGCACTCTTTTACCAAGACCTAGCTAACGTATGTGACTATGCGTCGTTATTTGACGAAAGACTACGAGTCGTATGTGCACATATATCTTTGTTATACGAAGCACCCCATGATACATACGTCGTTTTTTACAAAAAACGTCATCAGTATATGGTCATATTTGAATTATCCAGGGAAATTTCTTAGTCAACTTACACATTTCATTAAAGAAAACACGTCTGAGTTTAAATTATTCTGTATTTACATACAAAAACCAGCCAAGTGAGAGTCAGACCCCCTTAAATTTAAGGGGGTCTGACTCCGTGTTCCGGCCAGGATAAAAGATAACAAATAATGACGGTGCGGCGTAGTTGAAGAAATTATATTTGGGGTGATATAACTCTAGGCTACTGGAAGTACTGGAAGTTCTGAACTGGACAACAGTAAACACTTGGAGCTACGCTTATACATATAGTAAGATGCTGGCCGCGCGATGATATGTGCGGACGTGAGAGGCTACGTGATTGCTGATGAAACGGAACCGTATCGATGCAGGAATATTTTCACGCTCGCTGACTTGTCTTATCTATGACGTACTGGAGGTCTGCACAGTACCTACTCCCCCCTTTGGAAAAGAAAAAGAAAACTGGACTTCTAAATGCCGCTAAAACTTCGCTCGTTGCTCCTTTCTTCGCCGAATAGCTGCTCCCTTGACTTTTCCGGAATAATCGAAGGAAACTATAGCGTTTGACAATTAATCAATATTTCTTCACAATTAATAACTGCAGAGTATTGCGTTGCGGACATCATCGTGATGGTTGCGCAGTCTCTTTATAAATCAATATTCAAATTCTTCATATTCGTAATACTTCCACGCTGGAGCGCTTCTCTTACAGTCATGGGCTGCATACACTGGTGGTTGCCAAATCTGTTCATGGGCCCCAAGCGTTCTTAACGTATTTCATTGTTTCACGTACTTGTAATGCAGAGTCAGGTACAAAATACCGCAAATAGGGCAGAGCGAGGAACTTCAGACTTCTCGCTGCGAAAATCAAAAATTGGTGTGTATCGAACGATGAGCCTTTTTCTCTATCATTCTCTCCAAAATGGTGCGTCTCGTGGCCGTATCGATGCGTTGTCTGTCCAAGTGATGGTCTTACTTTCAATAATTATAGTAAAATTTCAATGTAGTGTGATTCATTGTAAACTTGACCCCGTTTCGTCGTTTGTCCATTTGTGCTGCTCGTGCGTAATTCTCGCTCACTGAGGAATCCGCTTGTGTCAGCGGCAAGTGCAGCGAACTCAATTGCAATAAATCATCTTGATATTTTTCAAAAAATTTCTTCGTTTCGCCGGTAATAGTAAAAATAAATTTGAATTCATTGCAAAAGTGCCTAGTTGCTGCTGCGCCGGGTCCAGAGATTGGTGTTGTGCTTGGCCGTACTATGTAGATATTGAATTCGTCACTTCTTCATCCAGAATCGGTGAGATCAGCTGGTGAGAAGCCGGAACTGGAGTGACTCGATGAGGAGCTTGTAGTGTCTTGAGATCCATCTTCAAAGTAGCCAAGGTGCGTGTTCGGCGGCGGTCACCACTGTTCCGGCCAGGATAAAATAGTTGACAAAAAGACGGCGCAGCGTTGTTGCAAGAACTTATATTTGAAGTTACATGGTGATATAACTCTAGGCTACTGGACGTACTGGAAGTTCTGGACTGGACAACAGTAATGACTTAGAGCTACGCTTATATACTAAGATGCTGGCTGCACGATGATATGTGCGGACGTCATAGGCTACGTGATGCAGGAATATTTTCCCGCTCGCTGACTTGTCTTATCTATCACGTACTCGAGGTCCGTACACTCCGCAACTGCTTTCGGAACTGAAAAGAACAAATAATTAAAATAACCTTCGTTACGTGCACAATATTTTCATACCTAACTCAAAATTCGCAGTGTGTAAATAAATTGGAAAAGTTATAAAATTAGGTTCAAAATGCATTAGAAAAATTACTAAAGAATGCTATAGAATAAATAAATAAATAACTGTTACATTTGTGCAATAAATGTGTCTTTTATATACATTTAAAAATTTGAAAAACGACGTATCATAAACCATGACCTAATATAACGACGCAAGTGCACATGCGGTCCCTAAAGTTACGTCAAATAACGCAACATCTTTACAAGCGGCTAGGAAGAATTCGTACAATAAAGACGCAAGTAAACATAAGACCACTTATTACAAAACATGAGAAATACGTAAATTTCAGAGTATAATATACACTTAAATAGGTTTTAAAAACATTTTCATTAATATACCTAAAAAAGATAAAAAGTATCGCATGTGATCATGCGACGTGTTATTTTATGCCAGTCATTACCACCAAAACAGCCGTAAGTGCACATACAACTATTTTACAAAAACTTATTTAAATAATAATTAGAATTACTTACCATTCAAAATCCGTTTCCCATGTCCATTTTTGGGAATTTTGATCCGATGTGCGACACATACTCACTGTCCGGTAACAACGACGCAAGTAACAATACGGCGGCGCGTGCGCCGCCTCGCGCCCACGTCGGCGACGTAAAACAACGATACATGTGCAGATACAACATTATTTTACGACCATTAATAACTTACGTCGTTTTTCGCACAAAATATTTCCAGAATTAAAAAAGTTAAGAGAAAAATTGTTTTCGTATTACATAAAACATAGTTTTTAAAGGTTATTAAAGTAATAAAAACACTTTTGACCTATGATCACATACGGCGTTATTTTACCAAGGGTACGATATGATGAAAAAATTTGGATTAGTTAGTAGTTTCCAATTTTACCTTCACTTTGTCCAACAGTGTTCCTTCGATGTAGCGGCTTACTCCGTCCGTTTAAGTGCGGTAGTTTAGGGAAGCCTCCCCAACCGTCGCCGGATCTCTCCGGGATAGACCGTTGGTTACGAAGCTGAAAGAATTGTCAGTAGAGAGATTACACAGAGAAAAGAAGTATAGAAAAGGTAGATAAATTAAAGCATAATCATTAAACCGAACAGAACACATAAGTTAACCTTTAGAAACTTATGTCTACTTATTTCGTCTTTTTACTGTATAGGCAATCAATTCTACTTGTTTAAAATCACATCACTCAACGTGTAAGCAAAGAATAAACGCCTGTTGGTAGACGTCACGACTTCATACTACCGCCATTAATCTGTATTTAGTTGAGTAATACAGTTGAATTTTATATATGAAAGAAACTGACCCACATCCCACAAAATACAATCTATAAATAATATTACATTATTAATTTCAACTGCCTCACCGTAGGTTTTTTCTTGAGATGTTCTTTTTGTGGTTCAACATACAACGTGCCATTATGAGTTTCCTTTAGTTGAGCAGGAAACACCTCCTCGCCGCCTTCCGCTAAACTCAGGTATTTCAGACTGAAAACATTTAAATAAGTAGATACTTTTACTTGCCTTAACATCAATATGAAATAATTTAAAGTGACTGACGTTAATCTATCAATTTACAAATAAGGTCGGTTTTTGTTTCGATCACATATTTTGAAAGCGTAGCTTTGCAAAACGACTTACAGGCTAGTACTTGCTGCTCTACATGTTTAGTAAGGCTTGTAGAGATAAGACCCTGCTGCAGTTTGGTTTGCCTACTTACTGATCTTAATGAAGACGGAATAAACTCTATAAATATCATACTCAAAAGCACTAGGCGGTCTGGTGTCTTTTTTCCGCGTGCGTTCAGTGAACAGCGTGCGTTGCGGCTCGCGCGGTGTGAACGGGCGGCGCGTACGCAGCGGCCGCAGCGCGCCGCCGCTGCCCGCTGCTGAAGTGCCACTCATTTCTGAAAGAAAGAAGACCGCATTTACGTAAGGTAGCAATTTCTATAACCATTTCAACAATCCTATTCTGCGCTAGTTTGTTTTTTAAAAGGAATACCTTAGGTATTCATTATATGTTTGAAAAAAAAAAGAGAGTTAGATTGAGAGAAAACTGCGTAAGCGTAAGTAGCAGCTGATTAAGTTTCTAAGTCAGGTGACTTAATTGCTTCTATCAAATGCTTCAATTTATTGTTAAAATATTGTGTCCTTAGTAGTAAAACGCTTAGTAAAAACAAATCGATTATAGCAAATGGCTTGTTTTTTACATGCCATTTAATCATTAATTTAAATACGAATTGCTTACTAATTCTTGTAGAACCACATACGGTATCTTAACGTAGCAAAACAACTCAATCATTTGACAATACACCTACGTAAACAATAATACCCAAACTCTAAAGGAATCTAAGACTAGCGTGCAAGGGTAAGTACTTACTTACCCTAGTGCATAGCAACGTGCCTACTTCACTTAGCAACCAGGTCGTAACAAATACAAATAATATACATATAGCTGGTTATAGTTAACTCGACACCTGAGCAATACGCGTGTTGATACAATGGAGTCTTGAGTTATTTCTTGCAAACGAGGCTTTGCGACTTATGCTGGATTAGTTCAACCACCTTTAAACTGCGGCATTATTCCTTACAGTAAATTTATTGTCGTACCTACTTCATCTATCTTAAACATTACCTACTTTTTGTAATAGACGAGAATAAACTTATGTAAGTATTCGTAGTAAGGGACAAATAGCACAGAAAGACGTTGTAAAGTAAATGTTCTGTTCATTTGTAACACTTACTTACCTACAAATGTTAAATTAATATTTTCATATAACTTTGATCTCTATTACAGAGTCCTTAAAGTTATGAACTCTACATTATAAACTCTGTAGAGTAGATAATACAATTTTAATTATAATCTCTGTATGTAGCTCTACATACTTTGTTCTAATTTACGAGTATTATTCCTCACCTGTTTTACGATTTTAAATGCGAGTACAAATCAGAAATCGTCAACCTTTTCACTGTTGGAACAATCTAAACATCTACTTGGAACAGAGTTCACAAACCAACTAAATATTGAGTTCAGTTTTGAAGGTATCATGCAACCGTGGTAAGGAACACTTACCCAAACTATTCTGTCACGATACAGACTGATTGGGCACCGAATATTGAATTTTGAGCGACCCTACTGGTCATGCAACTGAATATGATTCCCAGCAAAAGTATGTGGAAAAACTACCAAATACTCCTTAAATTAATCGAATTCTGTTGGATTTGAGCACTACTATAATTATAATTATCTACACCACGTAAACCTACCACCTAAACCTACCACGTACTACCTATGTATTTATTGAAAAACAGCTAAAAGTTTCTCGAGTTCAATTATTATGTCATACATAATTATGTTTGTATTTTATGACAGTGAAAATGGTGATTATTATAAAAATTGAAGAGTATGTTTGGTAAACTTTAAAAATTAAAAATGTGTATGTACTTACATCTAGAATTTCGATAGCGTACTTAAAATCACCCTGTATATAACGCCTAACCTTGAAGGAAACAGCTTACCAGCCCATCCCTTTGTCACACGGAACGTATAACTTCGAGGAAATGTATAACGTCACTTATTGGCGTTTGCGTACTGGATTTCATTGGAAATAGGGTTACGAATCAATTTTGAAAATTAACTCTCGATATATCTAACTAATGGTATAAAGATACATGTAAGTATATAGGTACAAATGAATGTTGAATCATTGGTTAGAGTTTAAATCAATTTAAAATAGTAAATAAATGATAATTGTGCGTCTAGAAGTGCTCTACCAATAAGCAGTTATTACGCAATTAATTTAAAACATTTAAATTAACCGATCAATAATTAAGATTTCTCAAAAATAACAAGTTGACCAGTTCTATTAGCATTTTTGTCGTTTACTGTCACGCGATAACTTATTACTGGGGAACAATAAAATGTTTCGTGAGCTAGGTTCTGAAGAGGTACCAACGCATTTCTTTCTTATATCTATTCAGCGATCTAGCCGAAAAAAAAATGGGAGATTTCAGCGATTTTTGTTAAAGTGATCGATGGATTAGTTAAACAACTACTTAATCAAACAGTGTGAATCGGTGTCCCTTCATCACAAAAATTTCTCTCCTAAAAGAAGACCGCTCGTCTTAAGATGTCTTTGTGTAGATAGCTATTTAATATTGTAGCTCAAAATCAACCTCGTGCAACCCAGCGCAAGGTGACTTTGAAACCTTTGAAAAACTTTTGAAACATAATCAAAAATAGTAATAAAAAGCACACAGTAAGCGCCATAAACACGAGCTTAAAGAAAGCTTTTCGTGTGAAACTTTTCTAAACAATAACCTTGAGGAGTGATTGAAAGCTTTAGATTTTTTTAGTTTTTTATTTGAGTGAGGTTTATGTCTAAGTTTAAGGAGAGGACAAACGCAAAGAGAAGAAAAGAAATTAACAACTTAGGTCAAGTAATGCGAAAAGTAACAGTAATTTCTAACCTTTTTTTTTTAATATTCTTTTCAACTAGGTGCAATTCATTATTTTAAAAGTGAATCTCAACTTTAATTTGGTCTGAATCTGGGTAGATTCCAAAATTACAAGCTACTTATTTAATGGTAGGTATGTACAAAAATAAAACGTATTAAATTCAGTATTTTTCCTACCACTCATGTTCACGATATCAAAGTAATCGCGCGATATAACGAAATTAAAAGCCAATGCGCGTATCTAGATAGGCACTCTAGGTCGTATCACAAATCAATATTTGTACAATAAGTCTAGACTTTTCATTACGTTTCAATGTATTCTAGCTTCCCTTTTTGATTAAACTCCCCTTTATCGACTTTTTTCCTCGCAATTGCTTTTTGACGTGTGGTTTAAAAAATTACTTCGCTGCACGCTGAAATGTTTAAAATTTCAGTGTTTAAGTAAGTAGGTACTTAATGTTTTTACTACAGAAAAATAAATTGGTTTAAGTGCTTGGTCGTTTGTAGTTATTTAAAAACGTTTATGATAAACATTTTAAACTAAGCAACTTTAGCAACTTTTACTTGTTTTTATAAAAATAATAAAATTCGACAAATCTTGAGACGCTATTATGTAATGGATACTAGAAATACATTCTAAAGGGAAGATAAGAAACAGCTGTATCATCGTATGTGACTCAAATTCACCCTTTCAAAGAAAAACTTGGCGTTTTTCGCGTGACTCTGGGTAATTTGTTCACCTCGCCGGCTGCGGACCCCGAATGAGGTGGTGCGATGTTGCGCTATGCAAAATTAACGTGCCCTAAATATAGTGGTTACGTTTCAATACGATTGACTTGCAAAAATCAAAAGGCTGGTTGACAAGGACACGATTATCGCGTTTTACATCTGAACTAAATGTTGTGCAGTGTATGTGTCGGGTACAAAAATGATAGGTACCTTGTGCTCTTGCGTTATAGAGCTGATTCAATAAAGCAGTCGAGCAGTAAGTGACAGAGTTATTTGATGATACATAATATGTATGTATTCGTAATTAAATAGAGTACATAAATTCCTAGTGCTTCTGCAGTTCGGTATTGGCACGGGAAGCGGCAGGGCTATTTGATGGCAACGGTCCTTCCGAAGTCGCGTTAAGTGGCGGAAACAACACACGCATCCTATGCTTCACCCACACTTCAAACATTTACACATTAGATTTGAATTATAACATACCTCCATAGACAGCAGCTCTTGCTTCGCTGATGATCTCAGCTGAGGTTTTGCGGCGCGGTGGCGCGTAGAACGGTGCGCCCGCGCCGCGCCTCGTGCCTCTATCCCCCATTACCCGCTCTGGAACACAAACACATTTATTTAGCATTCATCTATTACCTAATAAGGAGGTTGCATTGCCAAATACCTCTCAGCTTGGTCTGTAAACTTTTAAAAAAGCACGAGGCATGAATTAAAAGATTTAATTTTGTTGGTCACTTAAAATCATAATCATAATTACAGTAAGTACATGTTGTGGACCCTGTTACAGGGCACGGCAAACGAAGAGAGGAATTTGAATATTGTGTTACTAGAATTAAGAACTATGTAGTTAGTTATTTTTTCTATTATTAAATTCTTATGCCTTACATAGTAACCTTACTATAAAAAGTTTAAATCACAACTACCTAAAGTTTCTTGAACTGAAGTTCAAAACTTATTATTATTATAATTGCGGTCGTAGCAATAATCCATACCCAATAAAGTCCACAACCTCATATTAATGAGTTCATTGCCGTTGTTTACTACAATTTACGTTTCAAAGGGCTATCGACTTCTCGACTGGAATTTTCTTACAAATTATAAATTGCCAGCTATTTGCCATTATTTCTTTACAGCTATGAAATAATGTCATCATTATTTCATTGCCTACTGCAAACATCAAATCGACAATGAACCCTAGGATTCATTCAAATTAGCACAAGTAACTTAAAAATGCTCTTTATTTAAAATTTTAACAATATACTATTTATTATGCGACACTTTCTTTGTTCTATTAAGTAGAACTTTGGCCTTTTAACCGATACACGTGTGTATTAAACGTAGAGGCAAATAGATATAATTTTAATAGATAAAGTTATGTATAGAGGTTCAATAGTTTCAGTTTGTATCTAGGGCAAATAGGGTAGCATGAATTTACAATGTATCGTGTCAGTGGCCGGTGGGTTTTAGCCTACATTTCACGTATCTTGATTACCTTGACAGACATTTAATTGGAGTTCTAGCTGCTATTTTCAGCTGGGTGAATAGAAGATAGTCTTTGATGAAGGTTCGAAAGCGGGAGTGTCTTTACGATTTAGAATTAGAATTCGTTTATTGCAAGTCACAGGTTGGGTAAGGTGTTACAAAGTCATTATAATGGTACATGTGACGCCCAATAAGGGCACAGCAAACAAGACTTAGACTTATGACAGTAAGTCTTCTTTATACTTATACAAGTATGTGAGCTATTTCGGTTCTACATATGATTAGTAATGTTGGTTATGTTATGAAAGTTGAAAATTAAGAGCTAGATAATAACCAACTTAAAATCTACTAATATTACAAACGCCAATGTTTGTGCGTCAATGGTCAATGGATAAATGAATGTAAGGATTTTTATTAATCTTCCACGAAAAAACTAGGTGAACCTTCTGAAAATTGAATTAAAGTTTACAATAAGTAGCTAGCACATTAGAATAGCACCTATGCAAAATTATTTTATTTATCACATTTCCAAAGATATGAACTCTACCTACGTGCAAAGGTTCTTGTTATTTATAGACTTTACGCGCACCGTCACCACAACAGTTTTGAAAAGTATCTCAATAATTAATCATTATGGAAATTGGACACTATTTTGATGCCTAATCGATGACCTAATTAATTGAGGGACACAGGCAGTGTGACTAACATGTTTTAGGCTATCCTACTATTTGAATCCATGTTTCAGTTAGTAAGAAAATTGTTTACTTTACCGTAGTAAGACTTCAACTCGTAGGTAGTCATGTTTTATTGTATATTTTTTATGTCACATGCAATTTCTTTCTTTCTTAAGTTATCTTATCCTTATTTAGCCGTCTGTATCCCACTGCAAGGCAAAGTCCTCTCCCCTCTTTCTTCACGATTAACATCTGCGATGTCGTTTTCTTAACATCTTGCACAAAATCTACCTGCTTAATATTAGAAAATTTTTAGCAATTTATTAGCAAATATAAGCAATGAAATTTTAAGATGTCAATTCGGTTAATGTCTTACACAAGGTAAGGGCACCTCCAATGTTATTTTCCCCATTCCTTCGTTATGTTCCTTCGCTTGGAAATTAAGGAAATGTACAACCAACACGCAACTAAAATATAGGGGAGCCAAATGGTCGTGATTACCTTGCAAAAGTTAAATCATCTGTAGGTAAGTAGATACCTAAATTTACACACCGTCAATCAGTTTCAGTTTTTTTTGTGAAAAACATCATTTTGTGAATATGTTGGAGGTGTTAGTTGTTCCGATATTCTAGGATTATTTAAAACAAGCTTCAGTCGCTTCGAAATAAAGTTATTGAGATATTTTTTAAACAGATAATTCTCGTAAGGTTTTTCTTTTTTTTTTATTTGCCTATTTTGACCCACTTCTAAGCAAAAGCTTCTCCCAATATTAGCTTTTGTTAATATATTGAAGAAAGGATCATTAATGAAATTAATATCCGACCCATTAAAATGGCATACACGTGTTATAAGAAGATATACCTTGTACCTACCTAGTTATTTGTCTAGGTTATAAACTACTATGCTATTAGATAGATATCACGTCAACAACTCCACAGACATAAATAAAAACAACTTAAGTAAAGAAACTTCTAGTAAACAAACAATTTATCTAATTATTAAAACGAAGCGATAAAAGCAAGAAAGTTGTTTTTTTCTTATAGATAAACGAAATAATAGTAGGATGCATGACTTACTATATTATATTATCAGCAACTTTAGATAAACCATATTAAAATCTAAATGTTGAAACTTTAAAGAAAATGTCCGAAATAATTTGGTAACTCGTAGCGACCGGCTTGCTACGTTGTCCGCAAACAACTGAAATAAACATCGAAGCTCGTAGCACTTTCGTAGCTCTGTAGCTACGAAATAAGTTTTATATATAACGGATATGTATTTAAAGAAATACATACTTGAGTTACATAATAATCCTAAATAAATTATGATAGTTATTTGTAAATAATAGTTAATTAACGAACTGTATAACGTTTTAAGTAATTATTAGTTGAATAACACGCGATACCTCAAATTGATGTTAAGTGTTTTTTTTTAACATAAACTTTTGATTTGAACATTATTTAATTAGCGGTAAGGGCATAGAAGTAGGTAAGTATGTACTAATATTGATAAAAAGGTTGGTGTAATATATTTGTTAATCGAACGAATAATTAGATAGGTAAGTACTTTTTTACGACTTTTGACGGTCTTTTTAAACCGGAGACTCATTGACAAGTTGTAAAAACATAACCTAAAGCTTAAGTAGATTTTGACCTTAAATATATCTAGTCAAGTAATACAAATAATCAAACGCTCATTGGATTAAACGCACTCAAAGCTAAATCGTTATTTGATAACAATGGGTAGTGATATCTCGCTAATTAAAGATAACTGCATTAACAGAGAGTTAACCAAAAGAGACGGCTAATATTTAGCTAGGCAACTTTTATACGCCTTCCTAAGCCATTATAGAACATGAGTCGTAACTCGAAAAAAAAATTCGCCTCCCGATACAAAATCTCCGCTCAGCTGATCGAGTAAGTATGGGCGATCCAAATTTTTTTTCGAGTTACGACCCATGTTCCTTAGGGAAAGTTGATCAGCTTCATAGAGACTATCGCTGTGTTTCGGCTTTATACCCCCTTTCTGTTAGACCTGTATATCCCAAACTAAACCTTGTCCTAAGATGGTCATACATAACAATAACTTAATTAGGTACTTTAGCGTCAATCAGTGTACCTATATCAAAAGGTACCCCGCATTGTTTATAAAGGACTAATTAGGGTTGAAAGTGTAAAGTAAAATATCCCAACATGAATATATAATTTGTTTTAAATCGATTGTGTTAAGACGCGCTTGGATTTCTTAGTTGCCTAGAGACCGTGGCACAAACACCAGAACCTTAATAAGTAGGATGTGGGTGCTATAAGCTGATACAGGGTCATTGAACCTGCGAACTGTAATACCTATAAAGCAATGGCAATACTAATCATGTTTTTAAGTTTGGTGATATTCATTTAAGAGACGTTTTCGGTATAGCCCTTCCTTAGGTATTAGGTACCAACTTGATTTTAAAATTACCAAGTTCATTTTAACGTACCTATCTAACCATAATTTTGTATTTTATAATAAGAAGATAAGAAATTGAAAAATGTACCTCATACCTCATAGATAAGGTCATAATTAGGAAAAACTTAAGTCTATAGAGTTTTGACGTCTCACATAGAAAAGACTGAAATAATTTTTCAGCTAGACAAAGATCTGTAGGTAGCTAATTTACTATCTAGATGTTTCAAGACACATAGTCCAAGCTACAGTAGATTATTGATTTGGATATAGTCGCAAGATGAGCCAGGTGGACACTGACAGGCTTGGGATCGGATAGAGGATTTGCGCAACAGTGGGGCTCAATTAGACAGAAAAAAGAGTAGGTACCTATAATAGGCTGCCGAAAAAGTGACTAATGTATAAAAAGTTGACAAAATCGTACCTACATACCTTTTTACTTACACCACTTCCATTTCAAGTCCCTGTAATAAAGTATCTATTTACCTAACAAACTCAGAAAACTAACGAAAACGGAAAATTATAAATAGCAAACTTATTTATGTTTACACTAAACTTTCGCGTGCTTACATCGAAGCGTTATAAATACTCAGCAATATCGACTTTTAAACAAAAAGCAATTTGAAATCAATCTGCAAGAAATGGCAAGAAATGATCTTGACTGAAGTGTCAATATTATGGCATAATTGTGGCATAAAGTCATTAACGACATGGACATTAGAATTGTCACGTATTGTCGATATGTCATTTTTGCTTTTTCAATTTGTAAGTGCAAAAACTATTTGGTATGTACCTACTTAACAAGAAGTACCTTTGTTTGCCCACACTCTGTAACTGAAAACTACTACTGTCTTGTGTAATAACACTTTATTAAACGTGTCTTTCTGTCTGTTTCCACACTCCTGTGCACAACAGTGAATATGAAATATTGATGAAATCCAAATGGCTAGTAGAAAAATGGCCTAACAAAAAGGTAATTATATGTGGAGGGAAGTGGGAGTGAACTTGTGTGACGCGCATATCCCGTTGTAATCGATTTTAACTGAAGCGGTCGAAGTTATAATTTCACTGTACCCTACCCAATTGCTAATCTCTGCAGTCTGCTGCCGGTGATGCTGTTTTGCAATGAGGAAGGAATAATTTGTTTTGCAAGCAATTTACAAGTCTGTCTTCCTATAAAGATGGCTTAAACCTTTTAGTTGCTATTGCTAAGCCGGAGATATCTTTTAAAAAAACAACGCCGTCAACTTGACGTTTTAGAAATGTCAAAAATTGCGAAATCTGTCTGTCAGTGTCTGTGCGTGTTGTGTTGTGTCAGTTGTGTGAATGCAATATGCATGCAGTGTTTTCGCGTGTTCATTTACGAAATAAAACAATTTTGTTATTTTATTAATTTATTCTTAATTCAGCAGTGCTTATAAACGTGCGATTTTTTAAAAATCTGATAGCGCTATCAGGAGACAATATTTAAAAATAAATAATAACATACAAAAACGTAATTTATGCAAATACCTTGCATTTCTATCATATTTTAATAAGTATTTAAGCAATTAAAGTACTAAAACTGAATTAAATAAACAATGGAATGTTCTGCGACCGTTTTATATTATGAGAAATGTAGACTGTGCCTGATGAATGCTGGTGAATGCAATATCTTCGAGAAGGAAGGCTTTGATCGCGATATACTTATTTACACTGGTGTTAAGGTAAGTAGATAACATGACTCTCCGACCGATACTTTGGATAAGTAGGTACAGTACTTACTAATATTCTTTCAATAACGACACCATTAAATAATATAAAGTTATTCAATCCATTAAATTATTATAAGTGTTGGTTATCTTTCATCCTAATAATGCTTGCCATTGCATTGCATAGGTACATTTGTCTCACCTTGGATAATGGATTTACTTTTACCAATACTCTTACAGTTTTACAGCAAGTTGCACAAACAACTGTTAAAGTAATTATTTCATGAAAATAAAGTTTAGATTTTTTTTAACCACTAATAAACACCCAATGTAGGAGTACTGTTATTTATGTTATATCAGAGTAACTGTAATATCGTTATATTCAAAACGAGATTTAAATGTAGTTCTAGAAGTAATGTCATGTTCATGACCTCATTTATCTGAGTTAGTTCTAGAAATACGTATATGTAGAGAACTCGTTTTGGAATAATGTGGTAAATATTTCTTTCAGGTGTCACCAACAGACAACTTACCGCAAAAGATTTGTCAGGACTGCAACGAAATAGTAATAAACATTCTAGAACTGAGGGAGCATGCAATGAAGAATGATTTATATCTGAGAACGTTGTTAAATGTAAATGATGAGACAAGTGCAGATGTGAATGACCTTTTAGGAAATAGTGAGAGTCAATCAATGGGTACTTTAGTTGATCAAAAATGTGACACTGATAGCAGAGATCCTTCAAGTGTAAAGGATGAATCTACTGTAAAAAATGAACAAGTGAGTTTTTTTGATAGGTATTTACTTCAATCTTTTCTGCAACTTTTTTTTAATTACTTTTTTTTAGTAGCACATTGTGTTGTGTCCAACTGCTGGGCATAGGCGTCCCCGCATTCTTCCATGCCTCCCTATCAACTTTATTTTTTTAAATACCTACCCTCAATAGCAGTACATACAGTTTAAAGAAAAAATATTGATTGAATTTTAACTGTTCGCTTTGATAAATAAATTCGGTACTTAATTTTGTTAATTTTTTTTATAGAACAATACTTTGAGGGTAAGGACAGATCTGATGGCAGCCACAACGCCCACAAGTGTGAGTTTCTTTTTAATGCTAAATATTTATTTTCAATGTTTTTGTTTGCTGATACTTACCAAGTAGGTATCTATAACTTTCGGGAACAGAAGAGAATTTTTTTGCTATGTCTGTATGACCCAAATTGTTCACATTACAGAGTCCTACAGTGAAAGTCAAAACAAAAGAAGAGTATGAAATTGTCAAGAAAAAGATTTATGAAGAGAATCATATTTTTGGAGAAGTTGTATACGAATGTGATGTAAGTGGTATTTTTTTATCCTAATTCTTATATCCTATTAATATTATAAATGTCAATGTTTGTGCCGATGGATGGATGGATGTTTGTTACTTCATTGCGTTAAAACCACTGAACTGACTTTAATGAAATTTTACACTAACTTAGTTAGGACATCAGAATAACACATAGACTATTTTATTTTGAGATTTCGTGTTTTTTTTCCAAGATATGACGATAAATGCGTACGAAGTCGCGGGCAGCCTCTAGTATGTCTATATTTTAAAGATATTACGTTATATTCAGCTAAGTACATTCTTGTTTTGATTTTTGTAGATAAATGTTTACTTTAAATACTAGGTAACTTAATAGTATATTATATTACCTTTTGCTACATAATAAGTACATAATACAAATAACATAACTTTAGCAAAAAACACTAGGTAGTTAATTCGTACTTAATAAAATTCAGCATACATTATTTTCAGAAGTGTCATAAAAGCTTCCCTAACTGGAAAAAGCTGTACTTACACCAAAGGTCACATAACAAGAACATTGCATGTCCACTGGACGCCTGTGGTAAGAAGTTCGCTACCAAAGGTGACTTAGAAAAGCATATTCGGACACATACTGGATATAAACCCTATACTTGTGATGTGAGTACATTTACATAATTTTAAAGAGATTAAAATCATGTTTGCTCTCTCATAGCTGCATTATCATTGGGGCCAGTTGCCCATGCTAATGAGGCAAAGGTACGGCCAATTAAAAGAGGTCTCTAAGAACTACCTAACTCGAATGTATAGCAAGATTCTCTTAGAATGGTCGAAGCAGCGCTGGTAAGTAATCAGAATTGATACCCCCCTCTAATATCAGATAACACTGATTAATATAAGTTAATTAAATCTTTTCTTATATTGTTGTTTTGATATCGCCCTTGTGGTACAATAAAATTTAATTATTGTTTCAGATATGCGACAAAAGCTTCGCACAGCAAGGAACTTTGAAAACACATAGAGAGACAGTGCACTACAGTTTCATAATATGATGTCAAATGTAGAGACTTGTCTCTATCTAAGGTTTTATTGGAACGGAAAGTAATCTTAGTCATGATTGGCGGATACCAGGGAAAGACTAGCCAGTAAAGAAAAACATACTTGGTTCCTTTTGTCACATGAAATCGTCAGTCGTGAGAGTGAGAAACAGTAATGATAAGCTGTAGACGTCCCTTGCGAAGATTTTTAACTACTTAAATGCCAAATTCCATGCTAATTATTAATCCGGTTTTTTTTACCCTTTCGCTGCTGTCATAATATAATTTTTTATGTACACAGCGCTCGTAATCCTTCTGGGTTACTTACGTACTTAATTATAATATTGCTTTTTACTGAAGCAGAAGATGTCCAAAAGTGAAAAATAATACATCTAAACATGACATAAAATAAGTTTTATTTGAATGATTAAATACATCTATATTTACAGTTTTATATTAGGCCTATTTTATGGATTATTTGCTGTGATATTATTAAGTGTTTTATACAAACATGTGTGCGACTATCACATATAGGTACTTAACAATTTTTAAATTATTTTACTAACGTTTTGCGTGTTTGAGAGCCATTTTTGGATTTGTATTGCGTTGGTCGCCAAAAATATAAAATCACAGAATATCAGAAATTTTAAGAAAAGACACACTGCTGGCAAGCAAGCGAGTTGGGCGTTATTCTTTCCAAACCTTTGTTTGTATCGAGAAGTATCGTTCTTAGTATGTTCTCATATAAATATGTTACGAGGTGAACAGAAGTACCGCCCAGCCCGCTTGCTCGCAATTCCGCTGTATGAATTAAAGGCCCCGCATAAGTATACCTCTGTCATGTATGGAAGTCTTATGATTTAAATGCATCAAAATAATAGATAGGTAACAACCAAATATAGGTTAACATTAATAAGTAAATTAAAAATAAGTTTTTTATGTACCCTCATCACACGTCCATAGCTACTGAACATTTCCCAAGATAAAATGTTTAAAACACAAACATGAAACTCATCTTTTATAAAAATGTTGAAGTAACAATTTTTCAAGGCAAAAACATTAATTTTTTACAATAAAGATTTAACGTCTAACTAAAGTTTTTAATATGGTTAATTCCATATCGCGCAGTAGTATGCGCAAAATGAGTTCATGCACGGTGCAGGTTGATTACAATATAATTTGTATTTTAATTTAAAAAAAAACACACTACTTCTTCGCTAGTGAGTTTGAAGCACAGGTCACAGTGCCAGAGAGCGAGCGAGCGTTCTACTGTTCACACCTCAAACTACCGAGACATGTTGGTGATACGTTTAGAAGGATGACCATCTCGCTAGCAGTTATGTGAACTGAACTAATAAAAAATCCATATTAATTTATTCCTGATAATTCTAGGGATAACCTCTCTTTACAAGTCCTAATCCTTTCACCACTTGCCTCGCCATTGACAAGCAAGTATCACACTCGCCCGTCGTCACAGGTTCGTACAACTCAATGGAATGCGTACAACAGCAGCAAGAAGGTACATACTCCTACAACCAAACCGAGTATCAGCGAGTCTCGTCGTTTGCGCGCGTGTATTCGGTACATCAAGCTGTTTAGCATTGGGAATCTGTGGACAATAGTTTTATTAAATAAGTACCTACTTTATTTTCTATGTCATCTCTAAGTCGAAAATAATTCTATTTAAGTTTCAAAAGGTTTATTACGAGAGTATAGCAAGTGTAGATTAGCTTTACGATTTGTCGCTCAATCGCAGCATTCTGTCCCTGTCACTAGCGTGCTTTAGACAGAGACGAGAATATGAGGGAAAATTACATCCCTCATGGAAAAATGCAGTGACCCCTCTTTACTCTCTTTTTTTTATATTCCGCCCTTTGCTAATTAAGTCAACCCCATTAAACTTTGACTAGTTTCCTTAGGGTAGGTAAATACTATTTACCTGTTAGTAATATCATTAAATCGAGTCTGCATCCGTTTGAATGTTTGTCGCTGTGACGTCAGATGCTCGCGTGCCTCCATCGCTATGTTTATCTGCTCGTCCACTAGGATGTGGGAACTGGAAATTGTTAATTCAATTTAAACAACATTCTTTTTAGCTGCTGACGGGGTACAAGTGAATACCGAGAACACAGAGAAGGAAGAAAGGGAATAAATAAGTGATTGTCTATTGTGTTTGGATGTTTAAATACACAATTGAAATTTATAAGGCATCTATGTTTTTGTGCCAGCTTATGGACGACTGCTGGACAAAAGCCTCCAAGGGTCTCCACAAT
This sequence comes from Anarsia innoxiella, assembly GCA_947563765.1. Taxonomy (NCBI): domain Eukaryota; kingdom Metazoa; phylum Arthropoda; class Insecta; order Lepidoptera; family Gelechiidae; genus Anarsia; species Anarsia innoxiella. Next base: position 3,070,485 of record OX387410.1, on the reverse strand, counting down.
GACCGGTCATGCGCTGCCCGCAACCAACGGCTTCCCGCTACTTTCTCCAGGTCGTCGGCCTACTTTGTTAGAGGCGTTACCCGGTGTCGCTCTATGAATAATATATTTTCGAAAATAAGCTTATTAGCTTACCTATGCAAATGATTCGCCTCCTTAGAGTATTGGTCGCGCCGACTGAGTCCCACGGTGGCGCCGGGAGGCGGGCTCCCTCCTCGAAGTAATTCCTCGCGCTCTCTACGCGCGTTTACACGAGCTGATGTCTTTGAGAACTCTTGTTGGTAGTCCTGGGTGATATACGTCGTTTTAGTAATAATTTAGGATGCAGCTGCATTGCATGTCTACAATAGCAATAGTTTTTAAGGTGTATTCTAAGCATGTGCGTGCCCAGTAAACTTGCCTAGCGTGTCCTATATAACTACCTACAGCTAATTGGTCAATGCCACGTGGTTCTAAGGGAGCCTTTTCACCCGAGATGTGCTATTCTATGTTGCTATGTTTCATCGTATTCATCTCTGGTGGAAAGGCACCCTTAAAGTTGTATAGCATCAGCCAAAAGGTTAACTTGGAAAAATACATGCAAGTAGACAACAGCAAATATTTTGGTTACACTCAACTTACCATTAGTATTTCCCTATGCCTTTTAATGGTATGCATTGTAGCAGCTCCATTTGGTGCCAGATCAGCCATTTTGTCATTTATTTGAGATAGCTGTAAATAAATTGTAATGTAGAATGCAGCATGGAATAGGTAAATAAACATTGACAAGAGGACAAAGTTTACAAAGTGGCCTCATGTACTTATTTGACACACTTATTCATTGGGAAGTTGGAGTTCATTACATTTCATTGTTTTGTATAGGGTAGGTATGTAAGTACTTAAATTAAATTATAATTGAGTAAGTACATACAACATGTGAAAATTATCGAAATTGTATTTTACTTAGTTAAATAAGACAAGATTTAAGATGAATACAAACCTTATTGAGCAATTGCTGTAGCTCCATAGACATGGTGTCAAACATATCATCGCTGTTTATAAGCGGCACACTCTCGGAGCTCAGACTTGAAGCTCCTGAAGTCACTCCCAGCTTGCTGAACGACACCAGTTTCATGTCTATGTCGTTTTCTAGAAGGCGAGCCTGCTTTCTTAGGTCTGTAAAGGGGAAGAGACTATATGAATGGATGAAAGATGAGAGAAGAGTTTGCCAAGCAGTTGGATTTATTATGTTAGAGTGTCGAACGATGTTCATAAGCCCATCTTTTTGAATTGTCGTAGGCGACAGACGTGCCAATTTATTTTGAAGAAGTATGCAAACACGATAGTCTTTAATCATAATCATAACATACTTTGTTTGAATTCCTCACGCAATATGGGCCGGAGAGTCATGTTAAGGGCGGTTTTAATACACCCCAGTGCATTATAACTTATCTTTTTAATGCAATAACGAATTGCAACGTCACAGATTAAACCGGCCATATTACGCAGTGCAAAAAACGTCTTACAAACCTTCCCATGATGATCCTGCTACCACAGACATCTTGAATAAGTTGGCTAAGCCGTGCTCTTAAATCGTAACTGCTCACATGCACTTGAATTTCTAGAAATCAAATAAACCTAAATTGTTTATAAAATCACTTGCTCAACTACCTATCTATTGTAGCAGCTGACTGACATCACAACATGACTGACATGACAGTTAGTTACTGATAAGTTCGGATACATACAACCCCTTCTTTTGAGTTTCTTGCTAGGTTCTGCTTTGGGGAAAACTGCACTCTTGTGAAACTAGCATTAAATTAAAAAATGACCCGTCCTAAGTATTGTCAAACCAAACCTACAGGATTAAATTAATTTTAATTTTTACATAGTTCCTACCGTTCATGCTCAACACTCTCACACACTCCCACAACACAGCCCACACCGATATTTATGTTCATATATTATATTTATAGTTAGGTAAGTTAGGTTTATCATATAAAGCGTTTTTATTCGTTCGTATTTGAAAAATAAAATTGAGATAATCATTCATAGGTACATATGCCAAAATGGTGGCATGGTATTTGTATCCGAACTAAAGATGAAATGCAAATGAAATAAAACTGACTCCTATGAAGTATGAGATGAACAACATTTCGCAATCGCAACTATGATGAAACACTGTACATGTTAACGATAAAAATTAATGATTTTCACAGATGATCTTTTACGAACAATTACATTTAATTTTTCAATTAATAAAATATTGCTTATTTGTTAAATTCAAAATAAATTCATTTATTTGATAAATTATAAATTTTCCATCGCATCTATCATCTCTTTCTAATATTGGCAGAGTAATAAGGTGTGCAAGAGACGAATAATATTCGATCAATTCTAATTAGTTTATAATTGTTATGTCGAAGAGAAAATACCGTAATAGAGAATTATTTATTTTATTTGAAGTTCATTCATTTTATTTCTTTTCAGCTGATATTACTTTAATCCATAAACATTTTATAATAAAGCATCATAGCTGTTGAAATTACTAAGCAACGAGACATTGCTTGGTACTTATCCATCTCTTTTTCGCTTGTGGGATTTCCAATACAATGAAATGTTTCTATCACTCTCTAGCTCATTACAGATCCAGCCCCCACTCTGGCAGGACGACTACATACACGTACCGATTTTGTCTTTTTCGTTCTTGATATTTTGTGCTGAGTGTTGAGTTGAAAATAAATAAATAATTGTGTTGTTTTAATTAACCAAGTGGATATTTACTTGTTTAGCTAACAGTCTTGTGGCAATGATGTGAATTACTTGTGGATTTCTACTCGGACCAAACAAGGACAACGAGAGTTCGATAATTCCAGCCAGTCAAAATGGCTGCTCCGAATAGAATGCAACAGAATTTGAAATTTGACAAAATATGTCGAGCCTGTTTGCAGGTAAAAAAAGACATGAGACCTTTGTTCGAACAACTCACTGCGACGATGTTGATGGGGATATCTAAAGTGGAGGTGAGATGACGAATTTATTAAATATTTTGGGAATCTTATCGTTGTCTCTATCACACTCGTTTGAAAGCGCGTATGATGCGTCGACAGCAGTTGTCGCATCGCGTCATCTTTGTTTAGAAAAGTCATTGAATTTCAAGATTTCATGGTGCGTGCGTGTTCTCGATATTCGATTGAGAAATATCATTCTGTCTCTTTTCATCTAATGGAATGATTACTAGAGTGGCCGAGATACACAATAACATAGATGTATGGGAATGACTGAGATGTTCAGTTGAGATGGATGGAAAATGGAAATGTTTTGATTAAAGTCCTCCCCTTTTGAGTGGCGGGAAATAGTTTTTAAAAGTTTGAAATGTCGTGCCTGCGTAATTTATATTTTAAAAAAGGCTTGGGTATTTAAACACGATATTTCTTCAATGTTTATCAGCTGTAATTGGCAATTGAAATTAAAATAAAATGTAATTGAATAAAAAGTATTAACAGAATAATATGCCTGTATCAGGTGGCGATAGGCGACGGGTTACCCTCGCAGCTATGCCTGCAGTGCGTCCACCAGATATCCCGGTGCCATGCTTTCAAGGAGATGGTAGAACGGAATGACGTCACTCTTCGGGATCACGCCAAGTTTCTTACTGAAGAGGCTGCCAAGACTGAGGTATGTAATTAGTGTTGTCGGCATATCGAGCTGAGCTAAACGAAATTATAGGAAAACAGACCTGATTTTAAAGGAATAAATAGTAGGTACCTAGGTACCCACGCGAACTTTATATTACGTCTTTCTCCACAACTTAACGATCAAAGAATAAAATTACCAATTAAATAGCATAAACATAAGAGTAATGAAGAGGCTGTTTTAAGAATTGTGTAGGTATGTATTCTAAGATATATGAACATAAATGCGTAGGTACTAGAACTATTATAAGTCGTACTTAGCCGTCTATTAATAAATAATTCAATGGTCATTAAAGAACTTTAAAAAGCCACCAGGTAAATAAGAAACGACAAGAAGTTATTTAGCCGACCTAACATATTCTTGAGGTACGTTTCACCAATAACAGATTTCATAAAACATGATGTTTTAGACAGTGACAAGTTAATCCATCTGTTAAATTTTATCTGTAAGGACCCTGAAACTTCTTTAACTATCCACAGAAAGATAAAGTGCTAATAAACTGCATGGACCCGGCGTACCCGCAATACTTGGAGATCCCAATAAACAACACTGGTGTACTGGACGGGTTCTTCAACCAGGAGCAGCCTATCGGGACTGAGGTTCAGGAAACTAAGACCGAGTTCCCAGAGGAGACTGCTGTTGTAAGTTATATTTTTGATTATTTTTTTTTAGCCATTTCGTCCCACTGCTGGGCAAAAGCCTCTCCCATGCCTCTCCAAACACTCCTGTTATTAGCTGCTTCCCACCAATTTTCCCTGAATTTAAATTTAATTAAATTATCTTTATTAGTACGCAAATTATACATATAGCCCCTGATATCCTTTATTAAAATAGGTACTTAAGTTTGTGCCGACGCGCGACGGTCGCAACGCGTGGTCTTTAATGCAAAAAGTACTTAACAGATTTTGATGAAACTTTGCAATATTGTAGCTCATACTTTTTAAAGCTGTGAAAAAAGTTTATTTGTAAAAATTAGCTATCCTACCTTGATGTACTAGCTTATTCCAAAAAGATATACCTACTTCCGACTTTTGTACCAAAAATATTAAAAGTATAAAATATTTTATTTTTTAGTGGTCTCTGCCTACCCCAATGGGAGGGAGGCGTGACAGATATGTATGTATGTATAAAATATTTCTTCCAGGTTCCAGCCCAACCAACCCCTTCAACGTCAAAAGAAGACGACCAATTAAACTCTGACGAAGAGAACTACATACAACTCGTAGTATTTCAATCAACCGCCACGGTGTCACCAGGCCGACACATTTGCAACCTGTGCCATAAAGAGTTCAAGCACTCTCGGTGGCTGAAACAGCATATGAGGTCCCACACTAATTGGATCAAAGCTAATTGCAAGAAGCCGCCTATGTGCCATATTTGTGATAGGACTTTTAAGGTAAGGGACTTGTATATCTCTAATTTGTAAGCAAAAATGTCAGATGTATCCGTCTTCTCTGTCTAAAGTTGGTAATTGTAAAATTTAGAACGAGAGGACAAGATGATAACTAGCTTTTCAAAACTAATATTAATCGTTCGATTTGTATATGTAGGTACGATAGCAAGATACGTCAATAAATCTGATTAAATAAAATCTAAGACCTGTATCGCTGATGGCGGGGTTCTAAATGCTTTGCGACTGAAATTGTCTGGAAAAAGTTATAGTTAGTTCATGGATAGAATCATCTGAACAAATATTCATAGTAGACAATTTGAACATTTTAAACCAACCCAAACATCAGCGTTGCTTGCAGACTGTACTAAGTATAAACTGATTCTTGCCACCAGGGCCCAGGAATGTTAAAAATGCACATGCGAACCCACGAGCAGCGTCCACCGAAACAACCAACATGCTCAGTTTGTCAACGCACCTTCCCAACAAAAACCTTACTCTATCGTCACAGACAAACGCATTTTGAACAGAAAACCCATCAATGTACTGTTTGCGAGAAACGATTCTTCAGTGGCTATGCTCTAAGGTCGCATATGGCGAGACATCGAGGAGAGAGACCGTATGTCTGCTCTATGTGCTCCAAAAGCTTTTATAACCCCACGGATTTAAAGGTAAGACTTTTGAGTCATTTCAGGCTTTCTAAATGAAAAGATACCGTGGTAATAAAAATAATATAATGAATAATGAACTAATTTCATTTATATGGCTGGTTGTATCTATTTAAAAATAGACACGTCCGAAAGTCTACCACACGGAAGCTTCTCATATCTTTCATTCTCCTCATCGAGTGTCTTGAACGCATCTTCAAACGATTTCTTGGAGTACTTCGATAAATATTGGGGAAATTCTATTTGGAAACGTATGATGAGATTACCTTTAGCTTTGTGTGGACAAGCTGGTACTGGGAGACCTTCGTCTTCAATAATCTTCTCATAAGTTGGAGTAATTACATCGTTGATTTTAATTCTCAACGTACGATCATCTAAAGTTGTGAGCGTCAGCGCCAATCCACACAACGCTTCTTTCAAACTCACTGTATGAACAGTCAGAAGGTCACTTAACCCTGACCGGACATAAGTCTCATGTGGACGATCTTCAGTAATGAAAATGACGTCAGCTGGAATCCTTGTAGGTCCTTGATCGCCTTCCTCTTTAAACCTTACCTCAGTATTAGGATAAATACCAGGTTTAATAGGAATAGACAGCACTTTCTCGCGGAGTTTCAACTCGGAGCATGTCTCATCCGTGAAAACTAGGCGTTGAATTTTCATCTTCTTTAACCCACCTTTGTAAACCTCGTTTAGGGATAAAGCTAGCGGCCTGACGATAGTCGCGTCCTTTTCTTTGTAGCCTTTGCCTAGAGGGGATTCGAACATCGGTGGAGGATTTTCATAGTAGTCTAACAAGTCTGCGTAAGGGTTACTTGTGCCGAAGAACTCATGGAAAGTCCTTACTGGTTCTCCGTGGTAGGCATAAGGTTGGATGTATTCTGTAGGTCCTGGTACCCCTCGTTTGAGACCTTCTTCCCCATACTGGTCAAATACGGCTCTATGTTTATGGTCTACCAGGACTTCATAAGCTTCGCCGATTAAGGCAAAGATCCGTTTCATGTTCTCGTCGCCTTCATGTCTCTCGGGGTTGTATTTCAAAGCGAGACGCCGGTATGCGCGCTTGATTTCCAGCTGACTACAGTTTCGTTTGACGCCCAATATGCCGTAATAGTCGAAACCCATGTTGTGGTGTGTTTAGTGCTTGAGTGAAAGTGTAACAATAGCGAAGTTTTGTGGAAATATCAAGGAATAAAGGATAATTGTGTCCTGTGATACTTATGTCTTGATTTGTTTGTGTAGCGATTTATTTGTTGTTATGTTGACGTCTCGGAACAATAACTGTTGACGTTGACACCACAATGCTAGAATTGGCAATTACTACTGTCTTCAAAAATCCAAGTCATTGTAAAAAGGTTTTAGTTATCTCTGAAACTCCTTTTTTAACTTAGGTCACGTAAATTACGATTTGGTAAAAACGTGGTACTGACACCTTCGAAAAACAATATATCTGGTTCGATATTCTTTAGTAAAAAATACGCTAGAAAAATCTACAGGAAAAACCTAACAAACAACCTACTTACACCTCTTTCCATTACTCCCAGGTACATTTCCGGCTGCACACTGGCGAGAAGCCGCTGAAATGTTCGGAATGCACGAAGTCGTTCCGTCGCCACTCAACACTGTGCCAGCATATGAAGAAACACCGCGGGATACGGAACCACGTGTGCAACATCTGTCTCAAAGGGTTCTATGAGGTGTCGAAGCTTAATGCGCACATGAGAGTGCATACAGGTATTTAAAAAATATAGGTACCTACTACTTATAAAGAAATTCGAAGGCCAGCGTGGTGGATTACGGCCTAATCACTCTTGTATGAGAGTAGTCTCGTACACCTGTGGTGGGAACGTTAAAAGTGCTGATAAGGGAGAATTTAATTCCGATATTGGCTCCCCAAAAACGGGAAACGATATTGCGGCAGAGCTAGGCGAAGTTGGCGAGACGACACGAACTCGACTCATTCAGCAAAGAAAAAGTCCTGATGCATAGCAGAACTGGATGGAGAGCAAGGAAGAGGCCTCTGTCCAGTGCAGCGGGATATGATAGACTGATTGTATCTACATTAAAAATAGTACTTATGTACCATACATTGGTACTACTACAGGTATCCATACTACTTTCCTACCTACATGCAAGTATATATCTATCAGTAACAGCTGGTAGCGATGAACCTAATGTTAAAAAAGTGTAAAATGTGTAAAAGTGTAACGAAACCAATGTTATAATTCTAAATTCAAATCTTTCATGCGCCAGGTGAACGCCCCTTCGAATGCACATTCTGCGAGCGTAAATTCGCGCAGCAATCCGCATTGATCTACCACCGGCGCACGCACACGGGAGAGAAACCATACAGCTGCAAACTATGCTCGGCTAGGTTCACCACGTCATCGGCCAGGAATAACCATATGGTGACGCACACGGGGAATAAGAAGTAAGATGTTCTATATAGTGCAGAAACTGTTGCTTAAAATAGTTAGGGCCAGTCCTTGTTTAGGTTAACAACACTAGCAGTTGCGGGAATAGATACCTATATAAGTACCGACGTATTTAACGTTCCAATATAGGTACATTTGAAAAAGCGTGTTAGAAATGATCATAATATGAATCAATGCCACCACCTTTTTAAGGTTTCTTGCTGTTTCTTCATCTCGGCTGTAAAGGGAGTGAAGCGGTAGATAGTAGTTTTAGATTATTACTTAGGTGCCTATTCTGAATATATTTGTAACGGATTCAATAACCTCAATTTGCCCACAGATTCGTATGCCCAGTCTGCTTCAAAGGCTGCACATCACGCACGGAACTACGCGTGCACTCGAGCAAGCACACCGGCGAGAAGTTGTTCGGGTGCGAGATGTGTTCGCAGCGGTTCAGCTCCGCGTCGTACCTCGCTGTACATCGACGACATCACACTGGGGAGAGGAAGTACCAGTGCGCTGTGTGCGGGAAGGGTGAGATAATCTACCTAATAATGTTTAGTTAAATGTCCCATGTTCATTTTGAGAATTTGCTTCGACTCTGCTCTTTAAATCGACCCCTAAGGTGTTATCAATCTTCGATCAACGGCAACGATCGTTAGTAGAATGGAATAGTTGACGTCAATCGATAGTTTCTTCTATTATTTGAAGTTCTACAAGATCAGTCGATTAACTTCGATAGAAGTTGACCGATGTCGTCGATTGGTGATCGAGCGATCGGTCGGGTAACAACTTACCCTTTCGCCAATTAATAGATTTTGATGAAATTTTTACAAACAGTCTTTTGCGCTACTTCTACATATGCTAGAATATTTGGAAATGCTTTAATCAAATTCATAATTCTATTGGCATGAACGAACAAGTGCACTTGCCCTCTAGTTATAAAACTTTAGATATGCTAACTGCTAGTCAACAGTGCTAATTATAATAAATATTTATTCTTTTATTTTCTTCATTTCAGGCTACATAGAATCCAACTCGTACAAAAAACACATGAAAACACACGAAGTCAAACCAGACGAATCATCCAACTCTGAAAGCAACGAGACAAAACTAAACGCGATAGAAAACGTTAAGAACGACTCGGAAACTCAAGAAAACGTCACCGAGAACGTTGCTGAAGAAACTGAGAGTCAAAGTCAGAGTCAAGGTCAAGGTCAAAGTCAGATAATACAAGTGCAAACGCCTCAGATTCAAATAGCTCAGAGTCAGACGGCTTCAAGTCAAGGTCAGAGCTCGCCGTCACAAGAGGATGTTCCAGAAGGCAACACCCAAAGGAGATACAAGTGTGGCATCTGTGTGAAGACTTATATGTATCTACATAGCTTGAAGAAGCATATGTTGACGCATGTTCAGGTTTGTATTTTATTTTATACATTATTCGAGTGGAGAAACCTATATTCATTAGTTTGTTTTGTACCTTCAAAGAGAGATTCGTTAATGGAAAGTGTAGGTACTCTAGAAATATTCTTTGATTAGTTTAGTAATGTGACGACCTTGATGCGCAAGTGGACGTCCGAACTACTAAGATGACACATTATCTTATAAAACTGCTAAAATATAGCTTAATTATTAACGTTACCTTTTTTGATGACGTCTTAAAAAGTTTTAAAGTAAACAGAACTACAATCATAGAATACACAACCCTATGTAAGCGTCCGTTTTACTTACTACAGATAAAATTGAACTGCCAGATAAACTTATGTCTATTTCATAAAACATGACGTTTTAGACAGAGACAGGTATAAAATATCTGTCAGATATATTTTATCTGTAGACGGCGAAACGGGCACTTAATGAACAATATTATTGCTAACACATAACAATTACACCTTTACTAAGAACAATCTTCTCACTGACCTCCTCATCACTTCCAGGTAGTCCAACAAACGCAACAACAGCAACAGATTCAGCAGCAGCAACAGGAGGCGGTGCAGCTGCAGCAACAAGTGCAGCATATGCAGCAGCAGCAGGTGCTGCAGGTCGGCGGCGTGCAGCAGCTCCATGTGCCGCTGCATCAGCATGTTCAGCCTGGGATTGTGCAGGTAAGGACGATTGTGGGAGTCTAGTGCGGGGGTAATGCTCTTGAGACAAAAGTTGGTTTTCTTTCACACAGCATTCTGTCTTGTTATATATTATAAAATATAAGATGAAAAGACCCCACACCGTAACTTCGATGTTCTGTATCTTTGTATTTATTTATATTTTTGATCATACAGAACAGAGGGACTCAACATAATGCTATTCGAAAAGTAAAAAAGTATCCGCCAAAGAATCGAACGTCTAAACTTTTATCGTGGTTTTATCTATGCTTCGTCTGTATGAACTTTAAATCTGTTGTTTCAGAGCGGCCAACACACCTACCCGGTGATATCATCGGTGCAATCGCTGCAGTTGCAGCAAACACAACAGCAAGTTAATACGGTAATTTACATTTTATACTTTATTTAGTATTGCATTTGAGTGATATTCTGTTGTGTTAGAAGAAATATATGGAATTTATTGTGTAATTGCAGCAACAGCCGCAGCAACTTCAAGTTCAAACGATTCAGATTCACCCGCAACATCAGCCCATACAGATACATGTAAGTGTTCAATAATTATTTATTATACTATAATTTAAACCGAAGAAAAACGATGATTGCTGTGTGTCTGCGTTAGCGATAAAGCCTTTTTAACGTACCTATAAACTCGTACATATACTCGCGCTCATCTCCCAATACAATACAAATATTCTTTATTGCACACAAAGATATAGGGTACAGTACAGACACAAACAAGAATATAAGATAAGAAGCGACAGGCGGCCTTCATTCGAACTGAACAGAACGTCTTTTTTTTGACTGGTCACATCGATGCTATTTGAACTTTGCTTGTTGATTATATCAATGAATGGGATAATATAGGCTGGTTATGAAATCTTTCAGGCGGTAGGAGTGCAACAAGTGCAGCAGCAACAGTTGCACGTAGCCACTTCTACGTGTCAGAGTATGCTGCCTAATATCTTACAGGTATGCCTATTTAACTTATTAAGATTTTTTATTACATTTGTAGATTAGGTACATAACAATTTTGTCATATGTAACCAGAAACCACTTGTTTTAAAATGGTATTGCATTCTAAGTAACTTATACGCGGCTGCCGCTCTTGCCTTATTAGGCCTCTGCCTCGAATTTAACGGGCAGCGGTGCGTCGGCGGCATTAGCGACGTGTATTTATGTATGTAGTGCCATGGATGTACGCAAATAGCGGCGCGGGGACTGCCGCCCGCTAAGTTTGAAGCAGAGGCCACTGACACTTTCGTCTTAACGCCGGCGCAGACCTGACGAGCGCAGCGCATAGTATCATTCGGATTTTAAAGGAGGAGCACAACAAACGAGCATCGGAGCACCGAAGCGACTACAGGCGAATGTTGTATCGATACTAATAACGATAATAATGACATTCAAAAATGATCTGCGCTCCGTCATTATGTGCGCCGGCCCTTATTGTGGTCGCCCTATAATAATAACCATGGTATAATAAACCAACTTTGCGTTCCCCAGCTGCAGCCGGCCACGGTGACGTTGTCGCAGCCCGAGCTGGGGGGCGGAGTCGCGCACCGCATCATCCTACAGCCGCAGCACTCCGCTACCGGCCACCAGGCCGTCTACACCATACACCATCAGTAACACAACGGCTTCACGACGCCTCATCGGTAGACCTCAAAGACAATGTGGTTTCTTCTATAAATGCGTGATATTATTACCTACCTATATAATAATAATAACGCCAGTTGCAGGAAATTAAAATGAAGACTTAATTAACATTTGTTATCAAAAAACAATTAATTTCTGGTTACCCAGGATTTTAGACGTAAGTTTCGCATATATATAACGACTGTGTGTCGTCAGGAACCACGAGGTCAAATGATGATTAAAAACCGCCAGAATTGGTTTTAACACAAATGATTGTACTTAAGATAGGAAACAACTTTTACTGAGTGGGAGTATATGGGAAGCTTGTAGCCTTATTGTAGGCCTTGTAGATTTTAATATTTTTGAAAAATAGTGTTTAAAGTTAAATCTGGATATTTAACTATACCCCTACTTGCCATAAAAATAGTCATAGTTTGGAGAATATTATGTTATTGTAGTTAAACTCAACAACTATTTATTGAGACAACAGTAAATTTAAGTTTTTCATAGTTTTATCCAGAGTGAAATAGTGCCTGTTTCAATAAATACAGAATAACTAAGCACAAACCTTATTAATTAGTTTCACATACACTTTTATAGAAATATATTATATATAATTATTAACAGATTTATCACGTTACAAAGATTTGCCACATTATGGTAATCAAATGCTAGCCATAATATGTTATGTAGACTTACATTATTGATTTTCTGTTATAACAGCTACTTTCAAAAGTTCAATGCAAAACGCGCAAAAAGTGGGTTTTTGTTATAAAAATATTTTCTTGGTTTAAGGTGATTTAAGTAGGTATATTTATTTATTGGGTTGTAACTTGGTATATTATAATTATACAACAGAGAGTCAATAAAGATTATTGAACCTATGTTTGTCTTTTTCTTTCTACTCCAGTCTAAATGACTCATGCATGATGAAATTTCATACAATTTTCTCTAATTTAATATTAGAGAAAATTTTATGAAATCAGTTAATAAAACAACAAACTTACTAAAAATAAGTCACGTATATTTTATAAAACCGATAACTAACTTAAAAGATAAATCAATTATATTACTAAAATACAAGTATTCAGTTCAAATTACACCAAGCTTTGAACTGCAATCCAATTATTTTGATGTCAATTTGGCACAAACGTCTATTAACCTTTTAGCTGCTGCCAACAAAGCGGTGGACTCGCCTAGCGTGTTCTAGCTGGTATTTGTGCGGCAATGCAGTCACGCATGCCATATTGCCATTGCCATTTTGATATTGACATCGTAAGGCAGCAGTGAAAAAGTTAACAGGGTAATGGGTAAAATTATTCGAATTTATCAATGTTTGTTAAAAATTAAACAGATCGAATAGTACGATACACAATGATCTATGTTAAGTCCTTGTTTAGAGAGACGCGGGGCATTTCAAGACCAAATAAGGTAAATAATAAAAAAAAAATGGCTTATTATTTAATTAAAAAGAAAAGATAACATAAAAACACAAAAAAGTACCTACAAGAAAGACATCAGCCCTTCGGACACCACGCCACGCAAGTTTGTGACATAACTACTCATTTTGGTTGGTCAGCAATCATGCTTTATGAACGAATGCACGCGTCGAGACGACTCTAGAACCAAATCGCAAGACAAAGTGGTAATGCAACATTAATTTATTTCAATTATAATCATAAATACGTAATTTTAATCAGCAATGAATACTTTTTTTTTAAGCGCCACATATCTCTAAGCAAGTCTCACATACACATCACTTATAATAATCACACTTGGAATGCAATAATCTAACATAGTTCACTAGTATCATAATAATGTTCAGTCATAAATGGACAAATAATTAAAACGACGTACCAGACGTGGCTTATATTAACTAGAGTAAGTATCAAATTCTCAAACCATTCTATAAATAACGTTAATAATTACAGTCTGGCTAAAAAGAGTAGAAATTAAAAAGTGGCAACACAGTGGCGTCGTCACTTTCGAATCAATCTAACAAAAACGAGACGACGCTACAGTATTGCCACTTTTTAATTTCTACTCTTTTTAGCCAGACTGTAAAGTCCCTAACTAAGCACCTAAACCAGCGCACTTATTCGATAAATACTTTAGTGTCTACCTAAATGCTATAGTAACTATAATAATGAGAATAGTGATCGATAAATTCAAATGACATTAGACATTCTATAATGTGTTTGATATCCAGATATAAACGGACTCATTTAAGATTTTTGCGAGTGTTTTTACGTCCTCTTTACCTTACGTTACAGTTGACGTGATGCAAGTATATTTTTTATTCTTTTAAAAAAATGAATAAACAGTACTTTGCGTTATTTTAAAGTACTGTAAAGAAATGTTCGCTCCGTAAGCGCTTAGGAGGTCTATTAGACTAAACGGCGAATTAATGTTCAAGCATATAATTAAATACATATTTACATTGCGATACGTACAAGGCCACATGTTTCATAAATTATTGACTGGATTCATATTTCTACATTTTTTGATGATTCATTACAGTTTTTGGAATCTCTATGGCAGTATATTAATGTGGTCAAAGACGAGCAAGCCAGGTGGTTAGTTTCATTCGTATGTTCGCTGACGTAACGTTAGTGTGAACAGAAGTATGTAGAGGTGAAACGATTCCCCGCCCGTCTCGCTCGCCCATTGACTTGAGCAGGGTGCCGTATCGGAGAAGCGGAGCGGAGAAGTTCTGTGCGTGATTAGGCATTTGGCTGTATCACAACATTAGCGACGAACATATCACTACCTCTCTTCTACGCTTCGCTTTATTTGACTCTCCTTATATCCATACAACTCACTGACATGTTCTATAGACGAGAAACTTAAGGCATCTTAGTGATAAGTAGCTTATTTTACTTAACAGCACCACTCCACTATTTGAGACTTATTTTATCATTCAGTATTCATAATATCACTGGTTTTGATCCAAAAATTCTTAGTAAATATTTCGTTGATACGTTAAGGATTGCTTTTGAAAAACATGCGTATAATGCTTTTTGCACAAACATAGAACTGCCTAGATTAAGATACCTACGTTATATTTTGCGAAACAATAAATTTATTATTATCATCAATAAACCTTGCATTTTAACGTTATTGCTGCTGACTTTCTATACATGTGAGTCAATGCGTTCTACGTGCGGACTCGCCTAGTGAGTTCTCGTCATACATTTCCAACGGGTGCTCAACGTGTTAACGTCGAATTTTTATGGAAGGCAGGAGCGAAAGATAAAAATATTAGGAATAGTTGGATTTGTATAAAAGAGCATAATGAAATGAAATGAAATGAAATGAAATGAAATGAAATGAAATGTTTATTTAATCTTGTAGGACGAGTTTGACATCACATAAGACGGGTCATTTTTTTAAAGTTAATGCTAGATTCGCAAGAGTGCAGTTTTCCCCAGAGAAGAATCTAGCAAGAAACTCTGTTGGGTTGCTCTTTTCAAATTTGGTTTACAAATTCTAAGATAAAAACACTTAGATACAAACATTAAAATTAACTTTACAATCATTATTCTACATAGAGACAGCTTGACAGAAGAGCAGGTCAATCCCATGGATTTGAGTCATCTAGATAATCGTTGATTTTATAATAACCTTTTTTACTAAGTTTTTGTTTAACAATAATCTTAAATTTATTGGGGGTTAGTTTACGTATGCTAGCAGGGATCTTGTTGTAAAAGCGTATACATTGACTCACAAACGATTTGTTTACTTTGTTAAGTCGACTGGCATGAGGCACTAATTTATCCCTATTTCTAGTATTAACAGTATGTATATCACTTAGTTGTTTAAATTGATTTAGATTTTTTTGTGTATACATTATATTTGAGAAGATGTATTGTGATGCTAGTGTTAATATGTCAATATTCTTAAAAACATCCCTTAGAGATTCCTTGGGACCTAGTTTATAAATAGATCGAATAGCTCGCTTCTGCAGAATAAAAATGCGCTCAGAATCAGCGGCATGCCCCCACAGCAGAATGCCGTAGGACATCAGACTATGGAAGTAACTGAAGTAAACTAGCCTGGCAGTTTGAACATCTGTCAGGTTTCTTATTTTTTTTACTGCAAAAGCTGCAGAACTGAGCTTATCCGCTAACTTGTCAATATGGGGGCCCCATTGTAATTTGGAATCGAGAGTAATACCAAGGAATACGGTTGTTTCCACAAGGCACAAGCTCTGTCCCTTCATCCTAATATCTGTATTTACTTGTCTAACATTGGGCAAAGTAAATTTAATACATTTGGTTTTCTTTTCATTAAGCACTAGATTATTGGCAGTAAACCACTCGACTACTTTATTGATAGCATTGTTTACATCGTCATATACATCTTGTTGTCGTCTAACTTTAAAAAGTAAAGAAGTATCATCAGCAAACAATACTATATCATGACAGTTATTTACAAGACTTGGCAGATCATTTATATATATTAGGAAGAGAAAAGGACCAAGAATTGAGCCCTGTGGGACACCCATGCTAACCGCAGATCCACCCGACACTTTACCGTTTACATCAACCCTCTGTACACGTCCACATAAGTAAGACTTTAAAAGGCTGAGTGCGCTGTTCTTTACACCGTAATGATGAAGCTTCCTGACCAATGTGCAGTGATCAACGCAATCGAAAGCCTTGGACAAATCGCAAAAGACACCCAAAGCGTCGTGCGACTTCTCCCAGGCATCAAATATACACTTTATTAATTCAACACCTGCGTCGGTTGTTGAACGACCCCTGGTGAAACCAAATTGTTTCAGATGCATTAGTTTATTGGAGTAGAAGTGAAATTGTAGTTGATCTAAAATCATATCATTCATTCTATATATAAACATCTAAATTCATATTATAATGAACTCACATACATCTCAGAATTCGTTCTTGTATGCAACAAGATAAGGTACTTTTGATGCTAGCAATAATTGTATTAATCACCTTTCATAGAATCATCTCTAAATTCGAGCACTTTAGATTCAATTTTGGTAAGAATTTAAAACAAATGTTCTAGTAGTAAAGTTCCAGAAAAACAAGACAATACAAAATTTAAAAAATAAATCAATTTAAATGAAAGCCATTTTTCGAAGGTTTGAATGTTGAATTATATTAGTTTATTATGTAAATAATTTATTTAGTTTTAAGAGTAAAGGACTGTCATCTAGCAATACTATCATATAATTTGGATCACAAAATAAAATGTATTTTTTGCAAACATCAGAAATATGGCATTCATCATCATCATCATCATGAAATTATTGCAAATCAAGTTTAAATCACATTTCGTTTGTCTGCCTTGCTAATGACACTGATACCTCAGTTCAATTAAAAGTTGTCACATCAATGAATTAATTTTTATATAATTTTAGTAACCTACAGCTTCAGTCTAAACATAATGATATATACCTACTATACTCTGATTTTTAATCCGAGTCAGATAATTGACAAGTGCAACTGTCACTTATACAAAGAAAGTGTGACCAGCTACAATAGTGATATAAGTCACGACATTCTGTTCTTTTCACATTAAATCGCCAAACAGAGAACGCGAGAAAATCGTGACAGCTTTGTCACAGAGTATAAGGTGCTGACTGCAAAAGTAAACTGGGTATTACACTGGCCACAAAATCACTAAAAAGCAGACAGAAAATCAACGATCATGTATTCTTTACATAATGCAAATTGCTTACAGACCACTAAGTAAACACACTAGTTATAAGACCGGGCCGGCGCACAGCTGACGGAGCCAAGCGCAGAGCATTTTTGATTGTCATATTATTATCGACATCTTAATCAATAGAATAATATTCAAAATCAGTTATTACAACAAACAAGCATCGGAGCATCGAAGCGACTACAAGCGAATGTTGTGTCAACTGATTTTGAATACTATTCTAATGAGAATATAATCAAGAATGCTCTGCGCTGCGCTCTGTCAGCTTTACGCCGCGGGCCCTAAGTGTAGTTTCCAAATTGCATAATGTAAAGCTTAAATTCAACGCTCAGCTCCCAATTACGAAACTAAACAGTCATAATCATCATCTCAATAATCAGTAATAAATTGGACCGTGATGTATCAATCAACTTACCTAACGTGTACTACAATACTTCCCTACTGTACGGTGAAGATTCGTCGGATTCCGGAGATGAATCCGCCATGTACCTGGAAAATTTGATAGCTTTGAGTATGGTGTTGTTGTAAACATGAATATTGTGAAGAAAGAGATTTGAAGACTACTAACAACCAGTAAAATAAATAAATGTGGGAAGTAAGACACAAAGAGGTCGGGACAAGTAACAATGAAATGTAGCTACAGAAGGAATAACATTACCATGTTTTTAATATTATAGGAAACCTAATAAAGCTTACTTAAATCAATAAATAGATGCATTTACAAAATTCTTCATAAATGACTCGGAAAACGTGATGCTGCGCAGCATTTCAATAATATTTCACATGTGCCTCGAAATTGCGAGACGAGTAGGCATGCCGTCTTACAATTACATTCTAAAGCCCTTGGACACAAAAACAGTACAAAGCAAGATACATTCAAATTACAACAGACAGTCTTATTTCTAGGTAGCAATATCACCAGGTAACCTTACATACCTGATGTAAGAAGCATGATGTGTGAGGTTGTTGGGCAGTTTAACGTCGCGGAAGTAGCGATGGCGACGCGCGTCCTTCGCCGAGATTCGCTTCACCGGGTCGTACGTCAACATACGCTGCAGTAAGTCCATGCCTACCTCGTCTAGGTTCTGCACCTGTTATATTCACGGAAGTTTTATTAATGCGTGAGTAGAGTTATAAACAGCTAGGCGAGTCCACTGTGTACACACTTGTGGGACGCGTCGTGTCACCTGAGCAGTCTGCCAGCAGTTTGGCTAGTGTTTCAGCACTTTTTGGCTAAGTGTGTGTAAACATGGATTGAGAGCAAGGAGTGCTTTGCCAAGCAGCCTATATCTGTAATTACAAGTATTATCAGTCTTGTTCCGAGAGAACTAAATATCAGTCTGGTAGAGAGAGATCACGAGAAGCGTTTTTAAAGCTAAGATAATAATGATGAAGAAAACCTTGTAAAAATGGAGGTAATAATTACATGGTTGTGCAGATTGAAGCTGTTCCAGTTAGGGAAGGTAGGTTTGTAGTCCGGCAGCGACGACACGCCCGGCCAGATCTCCTCCGTAGGGGTTCGCAGCATTCTGTACAAAGGACAATAATAAATTTATACTCCCACGTTAAACAAGCATAAAGTATTTTAGCAAAACTAGAAGCTGCCCGCGACTTCATACACATAATCTTTAAAGATAAAGGTACGTATGTCACAGCTTAGAAAACTTACACAATTCATAGTTACACAATATCTTAAAAAGTAGTTATTGTTATTCTGATGTGTAAGCTACAATTTTGTAAAGTTTCATTAAAATCCGTGCAGTAGTTTTTGCATAAAACAGTAACAAACATCTTCACTTTGCACCATTCATCAACCAATCAGTAAATACAATAAAAATACCTTCATTAAATACAATAAAAATACCTTCATTAAATACAATAAAAATACCTTCATTAATCAGTAAATACAATAAAAATACCTTCATTAACCATACACTGACCTGAAAATACGGAACAGTTGGTCGATCTCCGAGTCGCCTTGGAACAGCGGCTTCCTCGACGACATCTCTGAGAAGATGCATCCAACTGACCACATGTCAATGGGGCATGAGTATCTGGAAGAAATTGTAAAATTGTATGGTATTCTTACAGTCTTGTTCTTTCTTTATGACTATTATATTAAAATCTTGTTGTTGTAAGGAAAGTGTATAAGGATTTTGTTCTTAACTTAACTTTTAATTACTTAACTTTTTTTTAACTGAAAGATCACAGATAAAACAACCTAAGTATATTGATCTGAGAGCATATATCCCAAAAATGTGACGGATAATGATAGTTTCTCTTGATTATGATATGAGGGATATTTAAAGAATTAATTGAGAGAAAAAGCTACTGCCTATTTTACAAGCCAGCACATACACATCTTGAAATCTTTTGTTCATTGCAAACAATGTTTAATCAAAAAAATACCAAAAAGCATTAATTAGTGATCTATATTGTCTTGTTCACTATTTAGTAAACAATGGGACACAGGTTAGATAAGACAATTTACCTTTGGCAACCCAGAAGGACCTCAGGAGCTCTGTACCACAGAGTGACCACCTCGTGAGTGTACACCCTTACTGGCACTCCAAACGCACGGCCTAAACCAAAATCAGCCACCTGAAACAGTTTTAGGATAATACTTAAATTTTGAAGATTTGTTTTCATTCTTATTTTACAATTTTGAAGATAAATTCTACCACATGATGAGAGTAAAACCTCTCCATATTGTTCCAATTGTGGTTTAGAATTTTGTAGTAGAACTAATTCATGTAATGCTGAAATTAATGTGCTTGGAATGTGGACTTGAGAGCCCAACTTATGAGCGTAAGGAGCGGTGATACTGCCTAGCTGCTGGTTGCAAGAACACATGTTCACAGAAAATGCGCTTTATTCCCAACAAACATTTTAGTGCTTACGGCAACCTTTTCTTGTAGCTATTAGTAATATATACGTTATATATGAACTCCGATGGCAACAATCGACTCTACAGTGGGGTTAGTTATAAATTACTAAACCTTCCAGAGGGAGAACAGTCATAAAGGAAAAAAAAAATAACTTTAGGCAGTAGAATAGAGTTTGTCGAAACCACTGTATACATTATTTTATAGCTTTAAGAGGCACAAACCAATAAAAGCAATTGTAAGGTTACTACTGACACTTACTAACGGCTGATATTCTACTGTTGAGTTAGTTAAATGTCTTGTAACACCCTGACGCTTATTGTTATAGCTTCGAGAAGTATTAAACGCCGTAAGTGATTAATAGGTGTCAACTGAAACTTACTATAACTTGTATTGTTAATAAGAAGCAGATAAATACTTTGTTCCACCTAACAAGTTTTCTAGAGCCTTAAGATTTAATAAAACAGATATAAGCGACTAAGAAGTGTTGACTGTAAGTCCTATAGAGCTTGATTTTACAAGAGTAAGCATCCACCTATAAAGCATTGCAGGCTACATAATGGAGTTTATTAGTCAACCAAAAGTAATATTGAGGTTTTTATAATACCTTGTTTATAGCTACAAGCATTATGTGCAAATTTTATAACGCTTCATTATAACTTAAAGTTGATTTTTAGGATCAGTTTGAAAAAAAAAAGATTGTTATTTTAAGAAATTGTGTTTTATTTTCTGTCAGTGAAAGATTTTCAACACACAAGGAGTCAGTAGGTATAAAAGTGCAAGACATTCATGAAAAAAATCAACATTAGTTTTCAACTATTAACTTAACATTAAATAGTAGACTTATATCTTTATAGGAACCATCATAAAAGTAACCATACAAATAAGCAAAATGTTTTCAATGAAACACTGCTCGTTTGGTCGAACAAAACTTTGGACAAAATCAGTCTATGAAAATAAACAATAAAAAAAAACATAATACTTAATCATTAATAACAAGTAAAAATCTCTTTATAAGCTAGGTGAAATCTTCTCAAATTATTTATGACACGATAAACATCAATTTTCCTTATAAATTCAGCGTCCAAACTATATACTTATACAGGGTGTAACAGAAAGGGTATATAATGCCGAAACACAGCGATAGTCCTCATGAAACTGAACAACTTTCCCCAAGGAACATGGGTCGTAACTGGAAAAAAAAAAATAATAATGAAAAAAAAAACTATATTTCGAGTATAAAAAAATAAACTAGGTATTCCTACTTTCTTCATGATTGTTTTTATGTAAGTCACCTAGGTATCTACTTATGTTCTACGTGTTATGTTTTTTGTATTCAGAAAGTTTGTTAAGCAGCTAATATTTTTTCAACAACATAATACAGTAGGTACTCATAATACATAATTAACGAGTTTTTTTTCATTCGGTTACGCGAAATAGTTTATAGGCAAAAGGTTTTCTTCAAACGACACGGAACCCTAAAAATTACCAGCTTATAGCTCCACGTACAACTATTAAACAAGTTAACAATCTAT
Source organism: Anarsia innoxiella (assembly GCA_947563765.1). Lineage (NCBI taxonomy): Eukaryota > Metazoa > Arthropoda > Insecta > Lepidoptera > Gelechiidae > Anarsia > Anarsia innoxiella. Next base: position 3,048,490 of record OX387410.1, on the reverse strand, counting down.
AAACTCTTACTTTTTCTATGTTTTAAAACTTCTAGTGCTATAGAAGTTCTAATTTTTATTATTTAATCACTATAAGAGGAATAAAACAGTTATCAGGATCTTTAAGTAATTAAAATAATAACGCCATTTTACAAACATAACCTATAAAAAAAGTGAATAAAAAACCTTATTTAAACATTACTGGTCTACTTGTTTACTTACATTATCCATTTTTTTTCAATTAAAATGTTTTATAGTTGCACGAGAAACGGATAATTACGTTAATTAAAAAAATATATATACTAGCCAGTATTTTTTTACATCATTTTATCATCAAAAGTAGTTAATTTGTAAGGCGCTTCAAAAATGAGATGAAAACTACTATATATTGTTACCGTAAACTTACCTCCGCATGAGATTTGATAATAACATCCCAGTAAACAATAACACTTGACACCAAATTATTTTATTTTAGTATCACGACACAATGAATTAAATGAATAACTGCAAAGTTACTTACATTGTCACTTATAACTTTAACAAGAACGAATAATGTATTAAAACAGTGTAAATATTTGGCGCTTTCGGTAATATTTGTTGCTACTAAAGAAGTCCAATATAATCTTAAGTTATTTATTGGGTACAAAAAGCAAACATGTGTAACCAAAAGAGTTATTAATGTGGTTTCCATAACTTCTCTACTACTTTACCTCGCAGTTGTAACCTGTGTATAGATTATAAAACACTTGAAGTGGTAATTATGGCTCTAATAGCACTGTTCTAGCTCTTTTTAATCACTTTTTTACCACCTCTTATAACCATTAAGTCACTTCAAGCTCTAACAGGGGGGGCCCAATCCGGGTTTATAAGAGAGTTACAGCACGCTGAATCACCCAATTTTGGTGCCTGTATAGAAGCTTTAGTTTTTAAAATTCTCTTAAGCACCTCATTTAGCGCTTATTCTTATTACCAAATTGTTTGTTGGGTTGTTTTCTAAACTAAGCTTTGTAACCTGGCCTGTAATTGAATGCTCCCATGAAGCTAGCATAGCCACTTAAAGAGACTACTGCAGTACTAGAGTACTTAAAAAATAGGTGTTTATTTATTTATTTAAATATATCCACAGCTTAAGTAAAGTAACATAAAAATGAAGTAATAATATGTCGTCTTTGTTAGAATAATAGTAGATTCACTTCACCCTTACCTTAATAATTCCAGTTTTGTCAATAAGCAGGTTCTGTGGTTTGAGGTCACGGTGGAGGATGCGGCGCTGGTGACAGTACAGGATCGCACTGTTGATCTGGTACAGGTAGCTCTTCACTACTGCTGGGTCCATGAACTGGAGATACAAATTAGATTGTATCAGGCTAGTTTAGAGTTAAGTCAGATCAATTTGTCTCATTTGCCATAACCACTGAAAAGTGTAACTCAAATTCTATGAATGCCTGTCAACATTTGGAATTAATTTATATTCAGTTGAGTGTATAAGAGAAATAGCAAGACTGATTACTATGTCTGTCATGGCAAAATGTATCTGGATTTATATTCAGTCTGTAAGGTTTGAATCTGCTGACTGAGTGAGGTATACAAATGGTTGTTCAAAGCTTTAATTGAATCCTTGTACAATAATTTCAAAACAACAATTACTTAGCAAAAATGTACTCTTACTGCCCAAATAACACCACATAAAACCTAGGTACTTTTTTAACAAAATACAACAGCCACAAATTGACTAATTGTTCGTCTTTTGGTTGCTCTACAACTAAGCCTATGAAGTATGTACAAACCTTGCCAGAACCAAGTGAATCCATATATTTCTTCAAGTCCATGGAAAGGAACTCAAAAATGAGGTAAAGCCGCTGCTCCTCCATAAGTACATCTTCCAATTTCACTATATTCGGGTGATTTAGTTCCTTCAACAGCGAGATTTCGCTACAAAAATGTAAATAATAAGCTCGTCAAAGATTTTCAGTCAAGATTTTGAGGTTATGAAATTTGTAAATAAAAGCAAACTTTCCATATTGCGGGGGTTCCCATTGGTGAACATTGACGCCGGTTGTTTAAATAGAAGTAAATAAAAAAGAATTAGAGTTAAAATAGCAAAAATAATGTACCGAATAGCCGTGGATGGTATTCCTTCGTCCTCGGATTCCAACCTTATTTTCTTCATAGCCACGAACTGTCCAGTCAGTTTGTTCTTTCCCTTATACACCACACCATATGTGCCTTCTCCTATTTTTTCAATTTTCAGGAAATCATCCATCTTGTAGTTAGGAATTTTGATGCTTTTACACAAAACGCGACGAAAGAAAATTGGCGGGTTTTACCGCGTGTACACCACTGTGAATCACTAATGCATTAATGTTTTAGCGCGGCACGTAAAGATCAATCAATTTTCAATGCAAATCTGAAGCTTTTTCTTCTATTTTCAAAGGTTTTTGCAAAATAAATTATCGTTAACAAATCACGACACTTCAACGACTTTTCAAACGAAGTTTTCAAATTTTTCGAATTTAGTGTTGCCACACATTACTTTTATTCCATCTAAATAGTTTTATTTAGTATTTTCTCCATTTACGTTTTGTATTATGGAAAAAAATACTGTGATTTTAACTAAATTAACTTAAGTTTAAAACTCAAATTTGATCTACCTATTGCATACAACTTACAACTATTGTGATTCAGCGTAGTAACAACGTCGACGCGTGACGCTGGTTGAGGGGAGTATTAAGGTATCGAGGCCCTTCTTTTAAGTAAAGGTATGAAATGAAATAAAGATTACTATTACTTTTATGTTATTTTTGGATTTTTTTAAACAAAAAATAATGATAAAAGGAACGATGTTTATGATAAAAACTGTTAATTGTGCGCAAAATATCTTTACATGGCAAGACTTTTGGTTTATTTTTATAATTTGTTTCGGCCTGCCATACAAGTACTTTAAGCATTAAAAAATAGAAGAAAAAAAAAGCCTGAATTTGTGATTCTTCGTGGATTCTTCTAAAAATGTGCGTGTTTCGTTGTATTATGTTCTAATTATACCTGTGACGTAATCATTGCTAATTTTATAAAACTTTTCAATCGCAATACTCTAACAGTACCTACCAACGTACCTACCTAAGTTAACTACATAATAAATTGAGTAGGAGTTATTTTCAGGTAGGTGCTTTAAGTAAAGAAGGCTTTTGTTTAGGTACGTACAATGGTAAGTAAGAACACAGGGTAAGTATAACATTAAGTAGGTAATTATTATGGAAACAGATAATCAGGTCCATTATCTTATTTTAAAAATGGGCTAGGGTAAAACTTGATTAGCCGCATCGTTATCAAATTCAGCTGATCTCATCAAAAATGTCACGTTTAAGTCAGTATGTCGCCGATGCGTGCTAAAATGTGATTTCTTTATCTTTGAAATTAAAATCAAAAGATAGATAATGGGATGAAGGAGGTAATATTAGGATCTGCGCAAGAGTGGAAGCAGAGAAGTGCGTGAGAGGACGGAAGATGTGGCGGCTGGTGTTTGTCGTTGTGCTTTGGAATACTGTAAGTCCATATTTAATCTAATAATCTGCTTGTTTTAATTTGTTTTTGTCTCTGGTATTTTAACGCTCTTTGACGTAAATTAAGGGACGTATTTCTTCTCGTGCAACTGAACTACTTTCCCCAAGGAACATGGGGGTCAATAAGTATATGAAAAACAATACTTAACTTTTCATACGAAGCGCCCAATCAGATCGATGATGGGGAATTTATTATTTTTTCGTATTTCGACCCTTGTGTCTTTGGGAAAGTTGTTTAGTTTTATATGTACTTATACGTAGGTACATTACTTAGGTAGGTACCTACGTTCCTATTATTTTTCGCGAGACAGTGTTTAAACACTCAGTATTTTTCCGAGACCAAAAGATCCGTCCGGCCTAGTCTTGCTCTACATTGATCGTTTTTAATTAATTATCTCTGAAAAGATGGAACTAATCTGATTACTGACTGAATATTTAGATTATTTAGATGACTCAAATCCATGGGATTGACCTGCTCTTCTATCAAGCTTTCTCTAGCATACCTGTTCTCATACAATTGTGAATTACTTACATTCCTTAAATTATATGAATGTTATTGTGTTGTAAAAATGTTGCCTCTGCAGTATTTTGGTAGGTATGGTATCTGTAATTCTGTAATAGCTAAGCTTTCTTATGAATAAGGCGAAACGTGTGATATGTCATGCTCGCTTACGCCGTTGCAGTGGTGGCGCTGTGTGTCGGGTCTCCTACTTCCCTAAAATATGTGGAAGGGGTTGATGGCTGGCACATGCGTTGAGACCTGTGTGAAGGTGCTGCTGTGATGGCCGGTCATGTCATGCGGATCCCATCAAACTAAGCATTTCACTTCTTTGTTTCCCATTTGCTTGCCTTACTTTTTCCTGGATATTGTGGGGTCAAATTTTTATTATTTATTTATGGATAGCTGTTTTGAAATATTAATTTGATTATATGTTTCTGTGTTTATGCCTGAGATTTGTAAAACTTAAATTAAAAAGAGCAACCCTACAGAGTTTCTTGCTAGGTTCTTCTCTGGGGAAACTGCACTCTTGCGAATCTAGCATTAACTTTAAAAAATGACCCGTCTTAAGTGTTGTCAAAACCTACAGGATTAAATGATTTTCATTTCATTTCATTTCATTTTCATTTCATTTCATTTCATATCACTAAAGTTTCATGTGATAATGTAGTATTTTCATGCAGTAAGCACAGTCAATAGGTATCAAAAGTGCGAACATAAGTGCTTTTTAGGTACTTAATTAGGTTTGTGCTGACACTAACTTATTTAAATAGGTACTAATTACCTAATAGTTAACATTCTACTAATATTATAAATATCAAAGTTTGTGCCAATGCATGGATGGATGGATGTGAAGACGAAACCACTGAACAGATTGTAAAAAAAACTTTACAACCTCTGCATGCGTTAGAAAGCGCGGGCAGACTTTAAAATCTTTTAATACTTTGTAACTATGCGGATTTTTAGTGGTTTAGTAGGTAAATAGATACTTACCTAAAATAAACGTGCATAAACCCTGCAATTTCAGATAACTTCACAACCGTTAACAGATGACACGGAAAACAGACGACAATCGCGTCAACTCGACTTTGGCGAATGCTGTCCTTGTCCAGGTGCTCGAAGTACGCAGGACTCTGGCTATATCAACTCGTTGGACCATGTGGTCCGGTTGGGACCGCTGGGGAGGTTTGGCGAAGACATGGGCGGTCGCGGGGCGGCTGTGGATGACTGCCCGTGTCGGTTTCGAGACGCTGACTCCGATGGATCGTCATCGATCTTGGTTCCGAGAACAATGCGTCCTGTTCGGCCTGATATGAGGTAAGTTAGTAACTACACACTGGAACCGATTTTAGAACCGGAGGTTGCTCCGCATTAGGTATAACACTTATGGTAAGTATCTACACATCAAAGCCGCCGGCCCGGCGACTTACGTAATTTTCAAATATTTTCGATGTAATTTTTGACAGATGAAGGCTGCCGGCAATGTGGCAATGCCGACGGCGGCTTTGGTGATACCATTAGGTTCACAGTTTGAAACGATAGAATTTCCTGAAGTAATTACTTGTTGTTTATTCATTACATTTAGGTAGGTATACATTAATTGAAACTATAATAAATTCGTTCATATATCCCCGAAAAATGCCTAATGGTTTCACGATATGTCATTTATCCCTGGTTATGTCTAAAAATTATGGTTATGTCATTTACCATATCTCTTACTGTAAGTACCTACTAACCACATCATTATAATTCCAGGTCTGACACTTCAAAAGGCGATCCGAAACCACTCCTGCATCCCGAAGTCGACCTTGCTTCATCAGTATTGGAGACTCTTAAAGAAGCCACCGATGAAGAGTACCAGGAAGCTCTTGCCAGGGACGCAGCCAGGAATGCTGCCCGTGTCTCCGAACTACGAGACGCGGAGCCAGAAGCAGCGAAGAACATCATCATTGTAGTTAATCCTAACGATGACGCTATGCCGGAAGCCTCAAACGCACTTGAAACTCGATGCGCACATCCTCTAGGCAAGTCTAGACTCGGAGAGGTGAGCAAAATCATTAAGACACCAAAGTTTAACAATAATTTCAGAAATACAGATATGGATAGCGGCGCCAGTAACGTAAAAGAAAATGTAATTGGTATTAATAAAGGGTTGGAAGGTCTTAAACTTAAAACTAGTCCATCTATTTTAAAACTGTTGAGTCCACAAAAATCAGGCCAAGGAAATATACAAAGTTTGTTAAAGCTACGTAATAAAGATATGGATTTGTCTAAAAAAGATGATATTTGGTCCAATCTGCATCATAGTTTAAAGTCAAAGGTGCCTTCTTTGAAATTACCATTGTTAGCTGACAAAAAAGGACTCTCAGATTCTTTGAAGCCATTAAGAACGAATAAGCTGAACATCCCGAAATTTAGAACATTTGACACACGAAGACACAAACTCGACAATAGTCCATCGCCTAGTAATGTACAGGAACTGTTTTCCGAAGCCCCAGCTACAGCGAATTTCCCAAAACCTAGCTTTATAAGTTTGAAAGACATCACAAAAAATCCACTGAATTTGAAAAATTTGCTCAATTTAAAAGATGTGGAGTTGATACCACCAAAAACAAATAAACCTAAACTCATATTACCAGATTTTAAGCTCTTGCCGCCATTGCGTATCAATACACCTGGGACAAGATTTGATAAACCACGAAAATTTACTGGCTCTAAAAAACCCTGCGGAAATAAAGGAAAAGCAATTGATAGTGGAGCACAGGTGATATCAAATAATCAAAAAGTACAAACAGAAATACTTGATGTTATTCCAAGTCAGTCTCAGATCAATCCAGTGACGATGAATGAACATCAAATAGAAACGACCACATCAGGCTTGGTACCTTTGCCAAAAGATAAACAGGTGAAAACAGAAATTTTAGATGCTTTGCCAAGTGCTTCGGAAGATAATCATATTGTAGCTACAAAAGAAGATCAAACGCAAAATACCGGTCTAGATAGTTTCTCAAATTCTGTCGAAGACTTTGAGTCTCAAAACACTATGGACCCTGAAGATGTATCAAAAGGCTCAACGGAAAACGTTGGAAACTTTGATGAGAATGAAGAAAGTGAAAGCGGTGTGGATTCGATTGTAAATGAAGATGGCAATGGTGAATTTGAGGAAGTTGTGATAGAAGAAGAAACTGATCAGCCAATTAGTGAAGTTGAAATAAGTGATGAAGATAATAAAGATATAGACTTAGAAATATTTGATAGTCCCGACTTTAATCCTGAAGGTGCTAACTTTGATATCAGCAATATTGTGAGGATTATCAATGAAGATGAAACTGCAGAGATTGAAAATAGTGATGAGAACACCGAACAAGTCATTTCTACGGAAAATGAAGATGATAGCACAAATTTCAACTTCTTCAGACAAAACGCTAATCAAGAAGATGCAGTAGTTGAACCGAGCAACCAAGTCATCTCAACTGAACCAACGGACAATGAAAAAGAGAGAAGAGGTGATACATCCGTAGAAAGTAGCTTTGAAACAAATGAAAGAACTCAACAGGAATCACTATCATCTAAACCAAACAGTGATATCTTATCATCAGCCAAAGAAAAAATAACATTAAGATTTAATACTCTTAAAAATCCTGACTCAAGAGTACTTACTATTTCAAGATATTCTAAACCAGATGCTATTGAAAGTACGGATTCTGAAAAAGTAAGGAGTACCTTAACTAGTGACGAAGCAGTTGATGTAGAATCTTTAGCTGAAGACGCACAGAAATTTCCAATAGAAGAAAAATCTGCTACAGCTGGTAATAACGTTAATATGCCTTCTAGAGAAGATTTCAGGGAATCTAAGACCATAGAATGTGCAGAAAATATACAAAATGGACAAAAAGTTCTGAATACCGATGACAATTTGAGTGAAGTATCAGCCAAATCCGATATGGACTCTGTCGCTACTTCTAACCTTAATGCCATGAAGGAAGCTGAACCAGATGTAGTAAAAGAAGATAATTCATTGCATAATCAAGCTGATGGTAGGCAAAATTTTGATAACACTGATCATATTGAGGACGAAACTTGTCCATCAAACATTGAGGATTTCAAAAGTAGTGTAGACGAAGAAGATGCAAATACTGTGTCTCACACCCACCAGCCTGTTGACCTTGCATCAGGAGCCAGTGAATCCATATTTCACACAGCTCCAAAAGCGGTGAACGATTTCAGTCTTCCACTTTTTAGGCAAGACATAGTTCAACCAAGTTCTTTGTTTGATGGTAGCAGCTTATTCAGACCGATTCCACCATTAGATCTTTCAAATCTGAACACAAATTTACCAACTCTTGGCGATATATCATCTGGACTATCAAAAATATTAGGAGGAGGCTTAGGAGCTGAAGAAGTCAGAGCTGGATCTTCAAACGAATTTGATACAGCAGGCGACTGCTCGAATACAGAACCCGTAATGTCATCCGATGCTAGTACCACAAATTCCAAATCAGCTTTGAGACCATTCGAAAACTTGAATTTGGACATTTTTCAAGTTAATCCTATGGGTCAATCAAGTCCATTTGCTCCAAAAATACCGGCCTTGAATTTGAATTCGTTTAAAACGAAATTATCTTTGCCACAAAATTTGGGCCTTAAACCGCTAAAACTGCAGTCATCTTTAGGTGAAAAGAATGGTGGTTTATTTGGTGCTTCATTAACATTTGGACCAGACAAGATCGGGTCTTTCCGCAATGCCAAACCAGCGAGTAAATTAAGTTCAAGCAGAAATCTACAAGGGGCCAACGTTTTAGGCAATCCTTTATCGAATTTACCCAGTCTTGAAGAGTTTCATTCCACGATGCGATCAAATGCACAGAAATTATTGAACTCGCCTGTGGTAAAACAAATAAACGAACCAATTCATGATACCTTGAAAGCTTCTCAAACTCTTGGCAATACTTTGAAAACACACACAGAGAACACTATGAGAAATATCCAGCAAAGTTTGGCATCTACTCTAAATGAAGCAAGGATTGGTGACTTTAATAATGTTGACAGTAAATATGCAAAGCCAGAAAATGTGTTAGAAATGGTATCATCAGCTCACGAAGATATGAACGATAAATTACACGCACTACACACTGATTTAAAGGACCGTCTTAGCACAATACATGATCGTATTATTGAGCAGACAAATTTACCGACATTACAAACGCCATTACTTCAGAATTTGGGTAACTTTAGAGACAATCCTTTAAGAAATTTTAATTTGAAATCGCCATTAAATAAAAATCCAACTTTGACACAAAGTTCATGGCAGAACTTACCAAAAGGCATGAAAATTGGTAGTAAAAGCAGTTCAAGAACAAGAAAACCTATCACTAAAACAAAAGTTACAATAACGCCACCTCAAACTAGAATATCGAAGGAGCAGAAGAGCATAAAACCTTTTAGAATGTCTAAAGCCGCAAGTTCTTTATCTCCAAAAACTGTTGAAGTTCCAAAACTTAGGACTACATCATCGAAACCACCGTTTTCAAAGCCATTAGAAAGAGACGAGAGCGTTCAACTTAAATCAGGAAGGCCTTCATTTATGACGGAACAAGGTACGAATTTAAAACCCAATTCTAGAAGTCAGTTCACAACAAAACCGCAGTCAAACAGTCGTTCAGCGATAAGAACAGAGGAGCCGTCAAGATTTAGAAATAACCCATTGCGACAAGATAAATCTTTTGCTGATTCAAGAGGATTTGCTAGTGAACCAAAAGCAGTACAAATACCAGCACCGTGGACACAAGAACAAACCAAATTTGATGACAATGATACCTTTGGTACTAGACCTTTGACGTTACGACCTAAATCGAGCCTTTCTTCGAATCCTTTATCGTCTTCGCTTAAACGAGTTCCTAGTTTATCCCTCCCAAAGACAACTGAGAGTCCTTTATTAGCTAAAGTTAGAGATGCTATTAAAATAAAGCTTTCCACCCACCCAGTAGATAAACATGGCCATAAATTGGCGGGAAAACATCATGAAAATGATATGGATAGAGCATCGACAAATAATGAACTTGTAATAAGTGAACAGCCAATGAAAGAAAATGTGTCCTACAAATGTAAAATGGTATGTGTCAGAGAATAGTAAATTGAAAACTGGAAACATTTAGATCCAGAACACACGGTGAAACGCAATTGTATCTATGTGATACGCCGACGCAACTGAAACTAGTTGCGTCGTATGTGGTTTTCTAAAGAAGTCTATAGCAGAAACTTCGATGCAACTCAAAAGTAACTTGTAGTTTCAGTTGCGTTGCATAGTGTGTTCTGGGCCTTAAGTCTGTAATGTTGTTTGAATTTGAAATTAAGGTGACTGAAGTATTTTAAGCTTGGAATGTAATTTTTGTACTTTTGATACGATTATAATAAATAAAACTTAATTACTTAATTATGTTTCTTTTTATTGCATTCGATGACCAATTTTCTTTTTCAAAAACTTCTTTTGTTTCTTTTACAAAACTGTTTTTAAAATTAGAAGAGCGCTATTAATTATTGCGAGTTAAATACATAATGACATGAAAGCGTTTTATACGTATGTGAATCATAAGCATAAAATTTAGCTTTGACAAGAAGAAGACAATACAATTTGCGTCATAACCGCTTGATATTGAAAAATTGTGTTAAAACAGCTGTTATTAATGTTTAAAATAAATTTGTTTCAATTACCACTATTTACTTATTTATACACATACTTACCTATAGCAAATAATGGTAAGTAATATATTTAACGAGAATTGCAAATGTTATCTCAATTTGAAGATAGCCATCCAATATGGGTTTCTCTATCCCATACTGTTTGTTCAGTGTTTGTATGCTGCTACGTTTCTCACAGATTTATGGCGAAGGTAAACATTTTAATTTATTTTTTTAAATATGATTTGTATCTTTTCTTTTTTTTAAACGCTGAAATTTTGTTTTAACGTTTTATTTAGGTATATGTCTGGCAAGTTTTATCTAGAAAAGCTTTGCTATAATCGTCAGTTTCATCATCAACTGTCCACAACAGAGACACGAGCCTACTCTCATACTAGAGTGATTGGGTCGTAATCCACCACGCTGGACCTTCGAATTTCTTCTCTAGTGTATGCAGGTTTCTTCACGATGTTTTCCTTTACCGTCAGCGAGTGGTTATCGAATATTCAATCTGTACATGAGAAATAATTCTCAGAGGTACAGGCTGGAGATCGAAACCGCGTCTCCAGGACTGAAGGCTGCCGTTCTACCAACTATACTGCCGCTCAGTTTAATAAAAAGTAATTTTCCTTAGATAAACCATGTGCCGGGCGCCTTTACCCCGGCCAGTCGTACGTGTGTGTATGCAATGCCATTTACTGCGATGAAATCACGAGAGAAGTGCCCTGCAGTGGAGGCTTCATTGCTTATACATCTACATCGGTAAGTTTGAGAACACCATGTCTTTGGCAGTCGATTCAATGAGCACTGCAAACCTGACAGCGTAGAGCTGAGTATATTATTTTTATAACCAGAAAAAAGCTTAAAAAATGGCATGAGTCAGCGAACATATTTGTTATATAGATTGTATGTAGGTACCTTACGGATTTCCGAAAAAAAGGTCCCAACATAGTGGAGATGCTGCCGCTATGGATGGGTCCCGCTGATCAGTGATTATAGTTCTTTTTGCAATTTCGTATGTGAGATTTTCACATCACAAGAATGTTCCTTACTTCTATAAAATGTTGTTTCAGGATGGATTAAGGCTTGCCAAATCATCTGGAGACCTGAAGACATACAGTGCCATGAGTTGTAAGTACTTAATTACGTATTTTTTATTTAACAACTGGCAATAGCAATTTAAAAGAACCTATTTATAAATTCACATGTGTGTTCATACGAGTATTACTATAATGTTTATACAGCTTACTTGGTCATGTGTTGGTACTTACGCATGTCCTATATTTATAGGTGTATCTACTTGCTTTTATATGCGTCAGTACTTTAATAACATATCTGTAAATTGCTAAATGAATATAACTTCATACTTTTCGGTGGAAGTTTTTCCACTCTTTTCTCTTCTATGGTTTCATTTTGACTTCCTGATACGACATGACAAGATCCCAACTTTTCCCTTCATTTGTTTTGTTCTTGGAGGCCTTCCTCTGCTTCTTGTTTCTCCTATTTCTTTTGCTGATGTCTTAACACCCCTCTGCATTTGATAACATTCATTAAATTCCTTTTTTCTTCATTTGTAATATATAAAAAATGCAATTGCGTCTGGACTGTTTATTTTTTAAATAGAAATATTGTACCTACTAAGATCGGACACCTTAAACCTATGTTCGAAACATATGTATGTAAGTAGTACCTACTTATTCTTTTTATCTTTATATTCTTACCTATACATAAAATGCTTAGGTACCTACGTAGAAAACTTGCCTTCCCATATATCTAACATAGCACTGACATATTACAATACCCAGGTGCAAACTACACAAAGGTGATAGTTCTGAACCCAGAGATCAGTTTCCAAACGATGGAAGGTTTCGGAGGCGCCGTCACTGACTCCACCGGTATGGTCTGGAAGAACATGTCCAGTGAGCTCCAGGAACATCTCATCAAGTGAGTTATATCATAGTTATTTATTGGAAATATTTATTTCACAGAAACATTTATATATTGGCACAGAAACATTATAAAAAATAAACCCTCAAGACATCGTCCAGGGCGTCTTCCTGAGGCATGGTTCCCAAAATACTGGCATTTCCCATGAAATTGGATAGAAGTACTAGCTAGAGGCTGCCCGCTCGTAAATTCGTACGCATTTAACGTCATATCTTGTAAAACTTACACACAGTATCTTAAAGTTATACAGTCTATTTTCATGTATAAGCTACAATATTGCCAAGTTTCATTACAGTCTGTTAATTGTTGAGCTCGTATCACATTCTTCGCAAGTCTGCCGCAATATCGTTTTCCTTGATTGGGAAAATGGGAATAGATGTTTAGTCATAGCATACAATACGACAGACATAAAAATAAAAATAATATTAAAAATAATAATATTAATAATTTTTTATTAATATAATAATATTTAAATTTAGTTTAGATGTTGATTCGAATGCTTATTTAATTCTCCAGCTCATACTACGGCCCAAAAGGCATCGGCTACACGATGGCACGTGTCCCCATCGCTGGCACAGACTTCTCTACTCACAAGTACACATACAACGAGCTGCCTGTTAACGATACTAAGCTTACCAATTTTACTCTTACTGTGGAAGATATTGAGTACAAAGTAAGTCTAGAATGCATGTTGAGTTCACGCATCATGATTATGATGATGTTGGTGATGATGATGATGATAATGTTGTTGATGATGATGATGATGATGATGATGATAATGTTGGTAATGATGATGATGATAATGTTGGTAATGATGATGATGATAATGTTGGTAATGATGATGATGATAATGTTGGTAATGATGATGATGATAATGTTGGTAATGATGATGATGATAATGTTGGTAATGATGATGATGATAATGTTGGTAATGATGATGATGATAATGTTGGTAATGATGATGATGATAATGTTGGTAATGATGATGATGATAATGTTGGTAATGATGATGATGATAATGTTGGTAATGATGATGATGATAATGTTGGTAATGATGATGATGATAATGTTGGTAATGATGATGATGATAATGTTGGTAATGATGATGATGATAATGTTGGTAATGATGATGATGATAATGTTGGTAATGATGATGATGATAATGTTGGTAATGATGATGATGATAATGTTGGTAATGATGATGATGATAATGTTGGTAATGATGATGATGATAATGTTGGTAATGATGATGATGATAATGTTGGTAATGATGATGATGATAATGTTGGTAATGATGATGATGATAATGTTGGTAATGATGATGATGATAATGTTGTTGATGATGATGATGATAATGTTGGTAATGATGATGATGATAATGTTGGTAATGATGATTTTGTTGATGATGATGATGTCGGTGATGATGACTGTGGTGATGATGTTGTGTCCAAGTACTTTTAATGTCCACAATGATACTAACAGTTATAATATAACAAGATAAATAACAAGAGGTGTGATAAGGTGGTACAAAATTTCTCATCTTCGAAAAAGTAATCTAGGCCGGCGGCGGCTTTTCGTCAAACGAATGGCAGCTGTCAAAAAAGGCGACGGCTTTGGTGTGTAGATACCAAAAGGCGTTACGGGTCAATGCTGCTCGTTTAAATTCACTAGGTACTATTTTAAATCTAACTTTTCAATTAATGCCTGTCGACGTCACTGTTTTCATATTATAATTTTTGATTTGTATTATGTTGGTTACAGTTCCAGCTAGGCCAGTCAGTAGTAATTTTAGAATTAAGTAAGATTTAATTATTTTATAGATAAAAATGATAAAAAAAATCCAAGCGGCGCTGGCGCAATGGAACGCTGAATTGGAAATCATAGCATCTCAGTGGACTGTACCTGATTGGATGAAAGAAGAATCGTCATACAACGTCTGTGGGCATGTTAGAAAGGAATACATGCAGACCTTAGCTGACTATTACAAAAAGTAAGTAATCAATTGAATAAATACTATGATTGGTGCTCACACATTGCATGTTATAAAATGTTTAATGTTTACTAACATTTTTTATCAAACTTTTAGTATACAACACAATATGCAGTGTGGTGTTTGAACCAAATGCTGTCAGTCCATACTCATTACTCACACAAATCCATTTATCTCATTTCTCATAATTTTCGTGCCGATTCAACACTATACTACCTACGTATTAAGAAGTAATCAAATCAGAAATGAATAGTATCTACTTATAGGTACTTACCTAGTCTTTTGTTGGACTACATCATAGTAGAAACTCCATCTACTTAAATTTTAGTTATATTACGTGAAATAAAAGGAAGGAGAATCGTGGAGAAAAAGGAGAGAGGCCTTTGCCCAGTTGTGGGACACTGATGGCTAGATAAGATAAGAAATAATAAGAAAGGAGGTGTAGTCTCTGATAAATATGTAGTACCTATACCTATTAATCTGCTTTCAGATTCATCGAGCTGTACCTTAAGCATGACATTCCGATTTGGGCTGTCACTACCACCAACGAGCCAATAATCGGCTTCCTACCGTTCCCTAAAGGAAACTGCCTCGGGTGGTATCCTCAAGATTTGGTGAGTTTGTGGCTACTTTTAACTAAACAACGAGAACTGAGCTTACAGCCGATTGTATAAAAAAAATAAAATAAAGGTCAACGGACATCGTAACGAAAAGATATTTTTCATTACAAAGAGGTTGTTTTCTCTGAGTTTCATTGTGACATTTTGAAATTCGAATCAATCAAACAAATGAAATCAATTGAATTGTTACAGTAAAATGTAGGTACCACATGCTTACGTAGTAAATAAAGCATAGATACCTACCTAGGTATACCTATTCCGAATCGCGATAGATATCAGCAGCGCCGCACTGTAGGAATTATCATCATAAATTAATCATGACTTTAAATGAAATGTTAGCTTTAATAACAATTTCTGCAACTAGGGGGATTTTCGGCGATTAATTTCAAACGTCCTTATTAAACATTTTCAGGGAGACTGGATAGCCAATAACTTAGGACCAACAATCCGGGGAATGAACCAAAGCATCAAAATTCTTGGAGTAGACGACCAGCGTTTTACCATTCCACTTTGGTTCTATGGGGTAAGTAAATCATATTTTCGTTGCTTAAATGAAATTCAAAGAGCATGGCTTAAGAAATGAGATATTTTTTAAAGTCAAAGTCATATCATATTCAAGAGGACCATCCGTCATTTAGGCCTATCTTCTGCCAGTGCCCCTTCTATACATATACCTATACCTAATATATATTTAGTTAGTTCTAGGTATATGCAAGTCCCTTCAGACCCAGACAAACAGAAAGAAGGCAAACGGGGGACGTCCTAATAGCTGATGTAATGATGAATTGATGATCATAATTTTAATGGCATTGCTTTCAGATGATCAAAGTAAAACCAGAATCATTACAATACTTAGACGGTCTGGCTATTCACTTTTATGGAGACGTCATCACACCAGACTCACTGTTGGCTGACGTCAGCAAATCACATCCTGAAAAGTTCCTCATATACACTGAAGGCTGCTTAGGTAAAAAAGACCCTTTTATTCTAGTTTATATGCGTTATTTTCTTTTGTTTTTACCGGACTGCGCCAGAACGAGGGTTATATTTTTTTAGGTAGTGAGAAGAATCTCATTAGACTTGTAATGTAGCTAAGTATAAATGTTTTGGCACCATTATTCATTGAATAATTAGTTCTTAAGTTTCTTTCGTGCCCTAGAAACGATCTACATAGTACCTACAGTAGTTTCTTTAATTAATATTTTTTACTTGTTCAGGTGCCTACCCGTGGGATAAGGAAAAGGTTATATTAGGGTCCTGGGACCGAGGAGAATCTATTATTAATGACATTATCACGGTAAGTGAAGAATATCCTATATGTTTCATGACCAAATAAGCGCAATGTTGCCATACCATAATGCCGGATTGGCACTACAGAGATCGTGGGTACGAATTCCTGCTGGGGAGATGTTTAAATTATGAATTTAAAATCATTGTTTCAGAACTGCTTGCTTATGTCACCTTATGTGTTTGTCTTTGTGTATGTCTGTGTTACCCATGGCAAAGGACATTCTAGTGAGGAGCTATGAGGTTTATTTATTTTTAATGTTACTTACAGAATATCAACAATAACGTGGTCGGTTGGGTTGATTGGAATCTAAGTCTGAACGAAATGGGCGGGCCCACTTGGACTGGAAACTATGTAGATTCTCCAGTCATAACCTTCGCAGATAAAGGCGAATTTGTCAAACAACCTACTTTCTACGCTATGGCACATGTCGCCAAGTTTGTTCCGAAAGGTTCCAAGAGGATCAAGGTCATTGGAGATGATTATGCTTCGAATGATATTCAACAGTTTGCTGTATTGACGCCTGATAATACTGTTGTAGTTGTACTTTCAAACGGGTGAGTTATTTGGCCTTAATGTCTTGTTTGTACAGAGCAAAGATGTCGATTCGTTCGATGCAAAGCGAACATTAGAAAATATTATAAAAGTTATTCCAAGTTATGTACCTAACTAATTCAATGCCAGTATATGGCTTGTTGTAAAGCTCTGTGTTGTAAAACAGAGGAAGAAGATCATTTCAATCGCTGCCCAATCTTTGTTTCTGGAGTCATATCTGGGGGCTTAGCACGGCGTGCCGCAACAATTATCTCACGTATGCTGTCCTTTTCACATTTAATACTATAGACAGAGACGTAAGCGTGACAAACGCATGACAACGTCTTGTCACGGAGTGCCATGCTAAGCTAGCTAAACTATTAAGTAAATCAATGACAAAAGTCACTATTAGTCAATAATGTCAGTTATTTTGTACAGTGAGTGCTACAAGGATCTTTTGGCACGTGGCGGAAATCGGAACTAACGATCATTATTTTGAGTTATTTCTTCACCACCCACCACGCCCTCCTGACATGTCACTCAAGTGCCAATAGACCCTTGTAGCACTGTATAACTGTATCTTTATGTGTCTGTTTGCCAGTGCCAACTCAACAGCTCCGATTGGCATCCGCCTGGGCAACAACTACGTGGACATCACGTTGCCAGCCAAGTCCTTCACCACTGTAGAGCTGCCAGCCGAATACAATGAGTAAGTACTTCTATGTGGCGGAGAGGGGTTTATATGTTTGGGTGGTATTTTTCTTAGGCGGGATTCATTCGACATTTCGGATTGTAGAAATGCTGCAGAATCCTCGCATTTGCCATCATGAACAATGTTATGGTATCTACACACCAAAGTTTTTTGACAGCTGCCATTCGTATTACATAAAGCCACCGGCCTACTGGCGGCATGCCGGCGGTTTTGGTGTGTAGATATGTATGACGAATTCAAGTATAAAATGTTACCTACGAATAAATTATTTTTGAATTTGAAATTTGAATAGCATTAGGCACCAATTAGTGTCTTATAAAGTAGATATAGTAGGTATTTGTACAATCATAAGGTAATTTTTTGACGAAGCTCGTGGTGGATTATTTTGACATGCAATTACTTTTATAAATAAATGACTTTAGTAGATACAAGTGCTAATGTAATATTTATTTACAGGGGCTGCAAACTACAAACAGTAACAAGTCATGTCGACGGTATCCCTCTGGACATCGAGTACAGTAACAATGACGTTACCATCACGTACAACCCTTGTTAAAGTACCTACTTATTATATATTATATAATTACTACTGAAAATGTAATTTAAGGTTTTGATATTTTGTAAGAAAATAAACTTTTAATGTTGCAAATATAATGAGGGGTTATTTATTTATCAGGAGTTAAATTAAGCATTCGCGACCGGAATATGCCTAGCTGGAGATTTCAAATCTTTTTTCTTATTTCAACCTATGTTCTTTTGGAAAAATTGTTCAATATCACGCGTAGGTAATAAGAGTATTTGAGAATGTTCACTTCTAGCGATACTAGGAACCATATTGTGCTTTAGTGACGCAAACTAAGTATTATCAAATACTAAAAGCTGTTTAAACATAAGAATTAGATAAATATTCGAAGCAAATAACGAATTTGTATTTTTCAAAAGTCAAAAAATTGTTACTCACTTAATTAAGCTAATAGATTTTATGTCACCTGTTTAAATACTTAATTGCATCATGGTTCATCAATTAAATATGGAATCAATACCTAAAATATTTAAGTTTGTATTATATTGTATTGTATTTATTTAACCTAAAATCATGTATATTTCATTTGTAATTTATCGAATAATAAGTACAAGAGATAATGTTCTTCGCAATATTTGTACTTATATTAAAATATTTTGATCCCCTTAACGTTACATGTAAATTAATAAAAACTAACCAAAATCTACTTATCTTGTATTGTATATGGTTAGTTATTGGAAGAACATTATCTATAAATTAACAGAGGCAGAACATTTAGGCTTTAAATAAGCAGCTATCTTCATTTGTAGGAACCAAAACACGACAAGTGGGAAAGCCGCAAGTCACGTATGTATGTACTATGTTCACCTTATTTTATCATTAAGTGTGCTTGTAATTAATTGAATTTACTGTTAACTGTTATTTATGTACTGTGCAGTGAATAAATGATTTATCTATCTATCTATTATGGTCTGTCTACACTCATCCGGGCCGTGTCCGGGACGTATCAGGGAAAAAATATCATTCCATACATTTTCTATGGATTCGTTCAAACAAGTTGTCATGACGACGTTTGTTTTTCCCTCCTGACGGGCCACGTCCCGGACACGTCCCGGGCACGGCCCGGATCTGTGTAGATAGACCTTTAATTTCTAAATATCTTTGGTAGGTACTTCACCTTTCTGTGAATTTAAAAGAAATAAGCATGTTGACAATTGCAAGCCAAACATCGTGCATTCATTGTAATGTGGGATTGATTCATTACCTACTTGTGATACCTACTTATTCCCCGATTTTAATTTAATCGAATGAAGTTTGAAGTAGGAAATATACATACTAATGGAAAAATCGATCTTGGCAGCACCTCTCCTCCAATTTTGAATCATTGGTTTAGATAAAACAATGTGTCATACATTTTTATCTTCAAGTCCATATATACCTTTTACAATCAGCTAATCTTTTCTTTTTTGACTCATCTTTTTTGGGGAAAATTGTTTAATATCATGGCCTGTCCCCGTTTTGGCAGACATTTATACTTAACATTATACTGTATATCACAAAAGCGAGCAGAAGAACCAAGGTTACCGACATAGCTCGAAGAATGCTGGGCACATTGCTCGCAGAACCGATGAACAGGTAAGGCCTCCAACAAGGTGGACTGACAACCTGGTGAAAGTCGCGGAAAGTCGATGGATGTGGGCAGCGCATGACCGGTCATTGTGGAGATCCATGGGGGAGGCTTCTGTCCAGCAGTGGACGTCCATAAGCTGACATGATGATGGAGATGAGATATTTAACACGACTAAACCAATGTTAATTTAATACTTTTTATGACTGAGTTTGAACTGTATTTAACTCCATTCGAGATTTCATAAACAATTGAGATACTTAGATAAAACTGAGCGAATTCCACACTGTAAACTATGACCTGCCGAATTTTAAATATTTTCATGAAATATCTGTCTCTACTAACTGACTATGGTAAGTTTAAGTGAGATAAGTAGAGTTGTACTCAGTTTCACCAAAGTATCGATATTGAGCCAAACGATTGGCCAAATGTGATTGGCAGTGGCCCATGCCGTAGGTTCGATTTCCTCTAGAGACAAGATGAGCTGTTTGTTTTCACTCTTTGTCTTGATTTTGGTTGTTCCTGTTATAGATCACAAATCTCAAATACCTACTTCCTATATACCTATGGATTGCTGGCGTTAATCAAATCTCAAACTCTACATTCTTATAAGACTTTTTAAAATAAATGGCAACTACCGTTAAGGATTCTGTCACTCGCAATGTAAAAATTGATGCCTTATCTAAGTATCGGAACTAAGCTATCGATACTTTTGGTAATCCCTAGAGACAAGTTTAAATAAACACGAAAAAGCCGGCCAAGTGTGAGTCGGACTCGCGCAGGTAGGGTGCCGTACCTACCATTCATTATTGATATCGAGCAAAAAGGGCAAAAACATCTCGTTTTTTGTATGGGAGCCCCCCATAATTATTCTATTGTTAGTATTTGCTGTTATAGCGGCAACGGTAATACTAGTACATTATTTGCGAAAATTTTAACGCCCTAGCTATAACGGTTCGTGAGATACAGCCTGGTGACAAACGGACGGATAGACAGGCAGACAGACAGCCGAGTTTCATTAATAGGGTCCCGTTTTTATTCTTTGGGTACGGAACTCTAAAAAGTAGGTACCTATGTGACTTTATCATTTGTTTAACTATCTTGAGCGACGTGAGGTCAGTGTGATGCGAGTCTATAGACTGAATGAACGTCTACTCCATTACATCCTTTAAAAAAACAATTGCAAAGAGTTTAGAAGTAAAGAGATCGTAATGATTATTTTAAGAGGCAAAATGAAAACGTTTTGTGTGGTCTTAGTTTTCATGTTAAAAGTGTTTTTTTCTCACGCATCTGGTAAGTATACTATTTTGTATTTGTTTAAATAATTGAAATCTGTTCCGTTATTCTTGTGAGAAAGTGTAACAAACATCCTCACATAGCTATGCATTGGCACAAACGTTGGCACAAACAAAAATATTTTAAGTAGGTATAAAGTAAAGTAAAATTAGATTTTTAGATTTCGATTTTTTATTATTTTTTTAAGAAAGGTTTTAAGAAAGTTGGTAAACGTATTTCAACTTTTGGGCACTTACGTACTTATTTGACGTTTGCTATTAACCGCGCCAAAACCGCGTTTTCATATCAAACGTCAAATCGCAATAGTGACGACGGAAGCTCAGGTTCTATAAGTAGGTAGGTAAGTACATATTGAGAAAAAATTTACAATCTTCGCAATGCGCTATTCAACTGTTTATTTAAATAAATAGAACTGTAAAATAAACGAGGAAAATGCACCCATACTGTGAACCTTGTAAAACATACCTACTAAATAATTATGATACCTATTGGTATAAGTAAACAAAACACTAGTTTAGGTACCTAGGTACTTATTTATATGTTGAGTTGGCACTTATGTTATGAACCAGTTTTACGGCTTCGTTCCCACTTTCTGTTGATTTTCCACGAATTATTATCGTGAGCTCCGATGTTCTGTTAATACATTTTGTATGAAGCTATTCACACTTGTTGGTTTACCACACGTCACGTGGGAACCCGGTGTTATGTTACAATTTATTAATAAAACTGCGAATTAGTTAGATCACATATTTAAAAAAAAATAGAAGGAAAACCACTAGATATAGGCAAAATGTTTTAAAAATTGGTCTAAGAATTGAAAGTATTCGTAGGTGCGTGTCATGTCTTTTGATTCTCGCAAAAAAAATGTCTTTCAACCAGTTTGGTCTTTTGTTTCTCACAGACAAACCATGTGCAGCGCGAGAAATAAAAGGCCAGTCAGTAATATGTGTTTGTAACACGACATACTGCGACGAAATTACAAGGGAAGATCCACTTGAGGGTAATTTCATCACTTACACTTCATCTGAGGTAAGAATGTCTTCTAAACGGCGACAATACGTGACACGCAGGTTTCTGAAAAGTTATCCATGGATTCATTAAGGCTTAAGCAATGGGGATGATGACTACATACAAAAATTAAAAAAATAATTAGTCCGTCTTTTAGGCTATTAAAAATATTTGAAACACATTTTTTTCCTGATCAAATACATAAATAAATACAAAGATACAGAGTATCAAAGTTACGGAGTAGGGGGGTATTGACGTCACTCCTCGGTTAAAATCGTACTGAGGCGTGACGTCACGAGCAACTTTAACCCAGTGTATCTTTGTCATTTTTAGTTTAAGAGAAAAAAGAAAAAATACGTGTCGAATATTTTAAAATAATCTATGTGATGGACTAAAAATTTTTTTTTACTCATCATGCCCATTGCAGAGAGAGGCCAGGAGAGAGGCCTTTGCCCAGCAATGGGACAACAACGGCTAGATAAGATTAGATAAGATGTCCATTGCTAGTTTTTGTAATATTGGTGAAACTTTTAATTGAAATGTTAAACGAACGCCCAGTCCTGGATTAACCCTTAAGCAAATTAAGCACTAGCTTAGGGCCCCACGTCCAGGGGGGCCCCCGACGAAGCACAAAAAAAATCTTCACACTCTTACATCACCCACCTCATTCAAAACTATACCAGAAAAGTTTCCTGTTTCTAGTCTAGCGCTGCAGTTTTAAAATTCGCGCCAATCTGTCATAAGTTCATAAACGCGCTCGTGCTTGCCATAAACTAAAATTTTCCGCGATCCGATCAGCCAATCAAAAACCATCCCTTCCCCGCAGCGCGGGGCGGGCGTCCCTGCCTGCCCTGTCACCCGCGCAAATTTGTGTAGTGTAGGAGTAATTTGTGCTAGTGCGAAAGTAATTTAAATAAGTAATTGGGTAAATAATAGTTATAAGTTTAGGAGAAACAGGTGATATAGCCTGCAATGTCCTAACCTAACTGACAAAACTAACACTCACAAAGTGAAAAATCATTACCTATGTTGTCAACTACTGCGCTATGCTACTAATTCCTGTTGACATACTGTCAGGGGGGCCCCACAAGTGTGGATTGCTTAGGGCCCCGAGTAGTCTTAATCCGGCACTGCGAACGCCCCATATTGCTGGAGTAACCCCTCTCAACCTCAATTATGTATTATCAACACGTGTAAACTTTTTTGATATTTAAGTTTCTATATTTATCCTTTATTATAATATTGTTTGAAAACCTAATACAATTAAAGATTTTTTTTCTATTTTTAGGGCGGGTTACGTTTTTATAAAAGCCACGGTAAACTGGAAAATTCTAAGTCAAGTAAGTATGTAGGTAAAAAAAAAATGGTGTTGGTACCAATAATATAGATACCTGAATCTATTTAGAGTGCATGGACGTACCTTGCCGTGGTTCAGGGAGGGGCAGAAGTCAATTGAATTCAAATAATCTTTATTACATATTATGCAAATACGCTTTTAGCACTTGCAAATATGTCTAACGCTACATTCGCAAAAAGAACACTTTTTTTAGAGAAGAATCTTTAAAGAAACTCTTAGGTTGCTCTTTTCTGTATTACCTATAGGTACCTAATAAAAGTCTATTGGCCCGTTTCACTATCTATAAATAAACTTATCTGACAGATATTTTATACCTGTCTCCTTCTAAAACGTCATGTTTTATGAAATAGACATAGATCTGTCAGTTTTTTATCTGTGGGTGGTTAAATCAGAGCAAATACGAGTTTTCACAAATCCACAGCTTCATAATTTTGCTAATGTATAAACCACAGGCTCTTGCTGTTCAACCATTGCGACTCTCGACTTGGACACCACGTACCAGACGATTGAAGGCTTTGGAGGAGCTGTCACCGACGCTGCCGGTATCAACTGGAAGACTCTATCTCCTATTACGCAGCAGTTTATGATAGAGTAAGATAATCAATACAATCAAGACAGTTTTACATGAATACATACATATCCGTCATGCCTCTCTCACATTGGGTTAGTAGGCAGAGACCAATTCCCTTCATTTGCTACGATCCAAACACACTTCTTTCGCTTCATTCACATTCATCAGTCGCCTCATAAATGCCCGTTGGTTTAAACCCTACTTAAATAGGTATTATAATATAATTTTATAGCACTATAACAGTTTATGTAGTGATACTCGTAAATTAAACTATAGGTACTAAGTAGATGTTTTTGTATCACAATGTTCCAAATTAAAACAGGAAATCTTTGCTTAGAAAAAAACTCTATCATGTGTCGTCAGTTTTTATTTCTCCTATCTATTATAATCATTACGGCCTAATCAGTCTCGTATGAGAGTAGGCTCGTGCCCCTGTAATGGGGACGTTAAAGGGCTGAAAGGGTATAATCATTGGAGGATGGAAGAGGTCTCTGCTTACCCCGATGGGAAAGAAGGGTGACGGATATTTATGTATGTATGTAATCATTGGCTGTTTATTCCAGTTCATACTTTGGTGAGAATGGTTTGGAGTACAACATGCTGCGGGTCCCGATTGGAGGCTCAGATTTCTCTACCCACGCTTATGCTTACAACGAGTATCCAATCAATGATACCGAGCTCACTAACTACACACTTTCTGTTGAAGATAATGAATACAAGGTACGCAGTAAAAAGGCAGTAACATGTTAGATGATTCTTGTACAATTTGTGTGAGACAAAAAAATATCTGCCGATCGAAAATCATCTCTCATTTGTTTGTGGAGTCGGTTGGAAAATTTCATTCGATGAATTATAAAGGAACTCTACCTTTTTTTTGTGATACCTACTTACCTATATCTATATTATGATATAGCGTAAAATTTTAAGAAATATCAATAACATAAAAAAGAAAATAGTTTTGAAAATTTAAAGGAAGTACATTCCCTAAGAGACATAGGTATTGATCGGACCCTTAACACATCAGAAGACCAACTTTAGAACTGTAAAGATGACTTTAAACAAAACAAGGCAGCAGATATAATAGCAACAACAATAACCCAAAGCTAATATCAATAAACCTATATTTCCAGCTACCAATGATCAAATCAATACTAACGAATTCAAACAACCCAGTCAAAATCGTGGCTACGACGTGGTCTCCGCCAGTCTGGATGAAGACTAACAATGCGTATTACGGCTTCAGCAGGTTGAAGGAGGAATACTATCAGACTTATGCTGATTATCATCTTAGGTAAGATATTATTAATGAGTATTATCAATGACTACAGTAAAAATGGGGCAAAAAAGCTCTGGAGTGGAAACCACGCACTACCAAGCGCAGCGTGAGATGGCCACCTACTAGATGGACCGACGATCTAGCTCCACTTGCATCCAACAGGTTGTCTTTGGTTGGATGCAGGTGGATTGGTCGCGTTGGAAAATCATTGGAGAGACCTTTAATCAGCAGCGGACACTTGGGCAATTAAAAGAACTTTTCGGATAGCGCAATACTTCAAATCTTGACAAAAATACGTGTAGAGCTTTCTTCACTATCTTCAAATCTACGTTTGATTTGTTACAGGTTTATAGAGAAATACGCAGTAGAAGGAGTAGATATTTGGGCGATTACGACCACAAATGAGCCTATAAACGGGGTGGTACCGTTAGCAAGATTCAACTCTCTTGGTTGGACACCCGGACATATGGTATGTATTTTTTTCCGACTCAAACTATCTTTATTTCATAGGCAAATACAAAAGACTTGAAATATTTCACTGTTAGGTACATTTTTTTAAAAGCTAATGCTAGATTCGTAAGGTAGCAGTTATCCCCACAGAAGAATTTGCATGAAACTCTGTTGGGTTGCTCTTTGCAAATAAAGTTTTACAGTTTTCTCCTGGCCTCTTACAGATAGGGTCTCATGCAATGAATGTTTTTATTAGTTGAGAGTTTGAAATATTGTAATATTATCGTAGAAATAGAAATATGTCCGTCTCTCCGTCTACGAATATTATGTTATCTAATGCATTGCATTGTTACAGGGTAAATGGATACTAAACAACCTAGGTCCAACAATCAGGAACTCTACATTCAGCGATGTGTTGATATTGGGTTTAGATGACCAACGCTACTCGATTCCCTTATTTTTTGAAGAGGTAAGAAAGCGCAAATACTGATACAAAAAAATATTCCAATATCATAGTGGTTGTCCGAGACTTCGCACGCATTTAACGCTATATCTTGGAAAGCTTACACAATGTCTCAAAATATTACAGCCTTTGTGTTATTCCAATGTGCAAACTACAAAAATTGTAAAGTTTATTAAAATTCAGTGACTTTAGCATGAAAGAGTAACAAACATCCTTACAACCATTCAAAAACATAACCCTTCTTTTTGGTTTCACCGTAGTCGTTAGAAAAAAGGTATATGTATAGGTATAAGTACCCAATAGGGTATCTATTAACTTTAATTATCTGGTATAATAGTAAAAATTTTCGGTATCCGTGATATCGTGATATGATATAGGTACTGTTTTTTATGTTCGATGCCATTTAAAATATTCTATGCAGATGATAAAGAAGCATCCAGCAGTATTGCAATACGTGGATGGCATGGCAGTCCACTACTACGGAGACTTCTTGGCGCCTGCGTCATTCCTGTCGAATATCCCAGAGAGATATCCTGGGAAGTTCGTACTGGCTACTGAGGCTTGTGAAGGTAGGTGACCAATAAAACTACTAGCATTATCTGTAAATATACTTGCCAGACCACGAATAAAAATATTGACACTGCATTCTCACTCAGTGCATATACGCAAAGCAGTTGCTGTGCGATTCGATTAGGTACCTACAGTTTATCGACAAAAATATGAATCTCATACAAAATGCTCTCAAACACCACAAGCTGTCGAACTCACAAACTAGAATTACACAAAATATAAACAAAAGAATAGGATGATGCTGATTTTTTTTTGTTATCATCATCCAAGATCACAGGTTAAGTACCGATAAGAGTAGTTCCATTGACAAAGAGACTATTTTGTGATTATTGTCGCCGGTCTCGAATCATTTGGCGATAACCATTATCAAGCGAATATGTATATCTAACGCCATTACGCATATCTAAATGATATCTACTGCATATATAATTTGTAGATTCGCAATTTATCTTAATTTATTTTAGAAATTCCTTTTTTTATTTACAGGTAGCTTCCCTTGGCAAATTCAGAAAGTTTTGTTAGGATCATGGCAAAGAGCCAATAACTACATCGTAGATATTTTGGAAGTAAGTATTTTAAAGACACTGATGAATGTAAATGAAACGAAAACAGTAGTTTGATTATTTAGAATCCCCTATTGTATGTCGGTTAAACTGACTAGGTGTGTGGAAACATTAATAAAATATCTATGCTATGCACCTACATTAAAATCTACTTAGGGACATGTACCGCATCTAAGTTTTCATTTCATTTCAGTGTTTAGGTACCTACCTATTCTGATTTATGTCATGTTGTTTTTACAGGACTTAAACCATAACGTCGTAGGTTGGATAGATTGGAACCTCTGTCTAAACCCACAAGGAGGACCAAACTGGTCGAAAAACTTCGTCGATTCACCTATAATAATATTCCCAGAAAGGGATGAATTTATCAAACAACCTATGTTCTACGCTATGGGACATTTCAGCAAGTTTATCCCTAGGGGATCGAAAAGGGTAAAAGTGTCTGTGACTAAACACTTTTTTGAAAAGTCTCTGCCGAATGTAGCCTTTTTGACGCCGCAAGGAAATGTTGTGACTGTTCTTTATAACAAGTGAGTAAAACGCATTTTTTAATGATTAAATTAGAAGTTATTTAATATGTGTCAAATGTCGTTGACTGGACAAAGTTTGTTTGTTGTTATTATCAGTATTTTTTATTACATTTCAATCTTTTGAGGAAATGATAACGGAAATACTACTTTACTTAATTAAATAAAAACAAAAGAAGATTGTTATATCTCCTAAGTAGGTCAGGTGTTCTATTATTCAAATAGAATTGTTTGTGGTCGCCATTTTTTCACAAACTTATTCCTTTTTTTAAGATTTGAATTTTATTCGTTTTTTAGTCTAAAAACTCTTTTCATTTGTTTCAGCGATTCCAACAACCGGAGAGTTGCTCTCAAATTAGGAAATAAAATTGCTCAAATCAATTTGATAGCAAATTCTATAAATACAGTCATTTTATCTAAGGATACTTTAGACGGATAAATTATGGGGTTACACTGGTTAAATATTGTTTTTCAAAATGAGTCATTAATAAAATAATAAAATGAATCACATTTCTTGTTATTTTACCTATTACCTACATAATTACATTTTAAGACTTGACGTCAACAATCAACTTACGTGCAGTTGGCTGGTTGAATAACAATGATCTAAACGCAAAAATCTTAACAAAAAATGTTTTATTTTCCACATTGTTTTAAAGTTTTTTGCCCATGAAACGATCTCTTCGTCGATTGCGACCACAGAGTTTCGTCATAGAGTGAAAAACCTTTTAAACGACATAAGGGCTAAAAATCGAATGTACTTACTGGTTCATATAAAATATACAAATGAATTTACTTAATGTACTTACTTAAGTAGTAGGTACTCGAATACCTAAAAAAAATAAAATCAATTAACATAACAATCCCCAAGGATTTCAAAACTGCTCTGACCTTATAAAGCAGAGGATTCAATAGATCTATACAATATGGACAGATATAGTTCGGCGTTTGAATGATCTACATTGACGACAGGATAAAGCAGTTACGATGTATGACGCCGTCTCTAATCTTGATCACGATCGTTTGTTCGTTTTATGATTGCTTGTAGGGTAACCATTATGTATTCCAATACAGGACAAAGTTATTTACTGTATATTGAAATTCAGAGTTTTGTCTACATTTTTGCTTATTCTTGCAGGATTTTGAAATGTATAAAGCCAATCTTCTTTATATCGCCTTTATTGAAATAACTAAGGTTAAAATAAGAATATTCGAAATCATAAAAAAATATATGTAAAGGCACACGATTACTATTTCTGATTAGTTTATCTATCACCAATATATCAAAAGAGGTTTTATGAATTATCATAATTGGATAAAAACTTTTCACTTAAATCGGACAGGAAACTCCACGATAATATTAAAAAGTAAAAAATCTCGTTCTAAAACTGCATTCATAGCTGTCAACTGTAATGGCTAAACTTCGTCAGATGACAATGAGTCATCCGAACAAACACTTTCTTACATGTGGTTGTCCTACAAAATACGACTTCTGTGAGCGTGACTCATAGTAAATGGACTTACAATAATCTCATTTAACAAAAACTGGTTTGAGTTAGCTACGGAAACGAGAATAGATCTGCTTTATGTTTAAAATTTTAAAGACAAATATCTGGTCGTCAATCAACCTTACTTACGTAGGTAGGCCCCAAAACTGAGCCTTGAGGCAGACTGTTAAGTGTCCAAAGCAATTAAAATACATTGATACGAATGAAATAATACATTTTAAATGCAGGAAAAGATCTCAGCTTTATTACTTATTATTTTATGAGTCAAATAAGTTGAAATAATGAGTTATGCGTCTCAAAGATCTACCAGACAGAGGAAGTAAGTATGACAAATGGTTAGACTCATTACTTAGATTATTTCCTACCCGTTGTACCTACAGTTGAGTCATGTCTTCATAACATTGTTTTAACTTATTTTGCGGCAAAGCAATTGTTTTAAATACTAAGAATAGTATAAACTTTGTTATTATAATTTTTGTTTCCTTAAACACAGAAAATATAAATTAAATTAAATGTTATGTCCAAAAGTTTTTGATATTGGAATTAATTGTAGATCATCATGAACTGATTCCTTTAATAAAAGGAAGGCCTGATGGTGTATCTATAATTATGACGTATTCAAAAGCAGTAGATAAATAGAACAACATAGAAAGATATAGATACAATAGCAGATAGACAGGATGAGCAGAGCTATTCAATGAATTGAATAGGTCGTTGCAGAGATGAACATGCCCGGATGTGCCAGGATGTTACTTAAATGTTCTAGATGCACTTAGGTACTAGAATAGAAACACACATTGGTAAGAGTCTTAAGTTTAAAAGTATATCAGTTGATAGTTTTTCAGGAATGGCAAGAGATAAGATATTAATGTATGAGATGCGTAAAATAGTTTGAAATGTGAATTGAATGACACAAAACAGACATAGGTAATTAAATAATACCTAAATGTATTAATATCTAATAATGATGTTAGTGATTCGATCACCTTAATTCACCTTACATATAAGCTAGTTAGAAAATGGTCAAGTAAAATAGGTATATCACAGAAACAGTTGAGAATCAAAGTGAATGCTAGAATATTCTCAGAGCTCCGGTTTTATAAATATTGTAGAAAAAAGCGTGTAAATATACCTACACTTATAAATCACAAAATATCCTTAAGTAGTTATATTTAAAATGATTCAATAACTTCCAAAGATGTCCTCGTTTTTTTTATAAAACAACAAAATACAGGTCATCTTCATAAACAAAGGTCCGCTATCATCAATTCTAAGAACTGAAGCCATATTGAAAGTTCACCGGGGTTCGTTTAAGAGACTGCAGGTCCTCTATCGGTTCAGTCTTCGAGAGAGTGTCCACAAACGCGGTCGTGTGTTACAATTTACGTAAAATAACCTTAATACAAAATGTTTATACCTATTTTAGGGTTGCTAGCGTTATGTGGGGGTGTTTATTCACACAGTTATCATTTGGGAGCGTGCCCTGTGGTGGAACCTATGCCATCTTTCGAAATGAATAAGGTGAGTTTGTATTACTATTGTTGAAGACCGCTTTGTTTTTGAAAGGATGTATGTGTTCATTCAATTTTCTCTTTAGATCAACAATACTATTAGGTTAACGAGAAAAGACAAGAAATAAGTAAATAAAAGGCATTTCACGATGTTTTCTTTGTAAAACACTATTGTACTATTGTATAAGTATTATACAATAGGAATATAAACACGTTTGTTTTTTTACTAACAAATATTATGTTTTTTCTCTTATCAGTCGTACGTAGTTGTAGTAAAAATATTAAGATGTGATATAAAACCTTTTGATAATGCTGTAGTGCCTATTGAGACAATTTAAGAGATTTCCATTACAGTTCAGGGTCAATAAATTGTTCCTTGTAAGTGATTTATACAGAACTAAATATAGATTTAAATTCTGAAGTTGTATTAAAGGGCACTTGTAATAAAGTTAAATAAAACAACTTAAAAAATAACGAAATGTAAACTCCTTTTTGTATCTTGCACGAATTCGTTTTTGTTTTGTTTTTATGCAAGCATGGGATCTCATACATTATTCTATATTTGAAATATATTAGGTACCTATGTACTAACGTGTAAACATGTAGTACCTAGGCCTAATAATAAATATTATGTAGTACTAACTATGTATTATTAGTACCTAATTAATAATAAAATACATATTTGTAAGTATTGCATTTTTTTGCACAGATAGATATTTATGCGGTATAGGATTCCTAGGTAGGTATAGGCACTTAAAGGTACTTTGGCATATTTTTGCCAACATAAACCCAGGCTGGCAATTCTGTTAAATTAAGTTAAGCGACCATACTATAGCCAAACGATAAATATTCTACAGCAATAGGTCACAAATTTGGTATTCTCTTATGTGCCACGAAATAGTCGATTAGTAGTCGATTAGTAGTCTCTAGAGGGCTTTGTCATTCATTTGTCTTTGCGAATGATTTAGTTGTCGATGTTGCCAATATTTAATAAAATTATTGTTCGAAGAAATTGATCAACCGATTGATAGATTTTTTTCGACCTAGAATAAGCTTAGACATACTTTAAAATATAGAATATTTATTTCTATAAGATTTACATGCATTTTTTGCATAAATTGCACGTTAATTTTCGAAAAAACACCGAAATAGTGTTTGGGTGACCGAACGACTGAACGACTGAACGACGGACGACCGAACGAAATGCCATTAGAGAACAACTGTCAAATAGCGAAGAGAATACCGTTTGGAACTGCCACTCATGTGACATTGCGGAGTAGAATACCAAATAAAGCGTAAAGTAATAAAATGTACGGCCGATCGCTGTCCACTGTCAACTTATCTGTTAAGAGAATACCAAAATGTGTCATTTCATACAATTCACATTCTAGAGAGACACCATTTTTCATTTGGTAATTAAGAGAATACGGGCCCTGGTAGGTCCTACCTACTATTACATACATTTCTTAATCGCATCATTAATTACGTAAAAGCTTCTAAAACCCATAAAATCAACATAAAAAATACATATAATGGTTTCATTTTATGACTAGGTTATACGGCATTACCTTAATTTAATTTTACTTATCTTGTTATTTTAACTTTATTTACGAGTTAGCTGTATTGATTGGCAAGTACAAGAACCTAAGGTACTTAGTACTTAAAAAAGTAAACAAAGACCAAAACACACCGGATGCGTATGCGTTGCGTGTGCGTAGACGTATGTGTACCTCTGAGTTGTAATGTATGAAACTGTTACCGCTTGCGTAACGTAGACGTACACGTCGACGTGACGCGTAGCCCGGTGTCACATCGGGTTACACTGTAACTACGCGCGTAGCTACGCCGTGCTTACGTCTACGTTACGCATACGCATACGGTGTGTTTCAGCCTTAAATGTTTATGCTAAACCGGGGAGGGTCTGACTCTTAAAATATAATCAATGAAGTAATTTAGTAAGTATAATCAAGTTGATAAATAATGCCTGCCACTCAAGATGACAGAGGCAAGTTGGAAGGAGCTGTTCTATTTATTTATTTAACAGTTTATTGTAAGATGATAGTACATAGAGACAGAAAAAACGAGAAGTTATACAAAAGGTACAGCATATTTCTAAAAGAAATTTCTTCCTGCAGACCCCGCAGAGGGAGAAGATCTATCTGTTCTATCTAGGGTAGAAAGAAAGTTAAATGTCTCCATTCTCTTGATTTTGTCAGTTCTCACTTCAAATTGCCAGAATACACAATGGTAGTTCCCATTTAAAAAAGAAAGGTTTCGTTAGACAATGATCTATTTAGCATAAGTATCTAATCTATCTTATGCCAATCTTTACGTTCGGATTTTGCATGTATAACGTGCATATAACCTTTATAAAGGTAGATATTCAGGAAAAAGATATAATCTTTTAGGTTTACCTACTAGATTTAATAAGAACACACAAAGAAATACATTGAATGAACACTATGCAAATTATTATGATTTCCTGTTGACTATAATAAACATACAAAATAGAAGGTAATTGCAGTGCAATACTAAGGCATTTATTACGTAAAGGCTCTACCTACATAAAAAGTAGGAAGAGCCAAAAACAACTCATTGTTATTATAAATAAGTAGCAAAGATTCAATACAAAATTACCTACGCGCTTTTTATTCGTAATTTCAACTAATTTGTGTATGCTGGCACAAGTTGGACAGATATGTTTACATTAAGCATGTCAACGGAGTATATTCAGTGCGGACAGTGTGAGATAAATCTGTAAACTCGTCTAGCAAAACATGAATATCCAGCAAACAAATCCAGTTTCAAATCTACAGTATTGTAATAGAGTTGAATGTTCTACTGATGAATACAAACGCATTTATAAATAAAATGAAACATAGATAGTACAAAGGGTCAAAGGGAATGCATTCACTGCGAATGACATGACACAATTGACAAATGACATAGGTACGCAATACGCATAATAAATAATAAGTATTTTGCGTGCGTGGATCGAGTGAGCCTTCGTAATCAAAGAAGACATCCTAGGCTAGGTAGGCCTACATTTAGAAAAGGTTCTAGGTATACCTACTTACGTAAATAGGTATCAATTCTAGTAGTTGGTGAAAGTAGTTAATGAGTATGTCAACAGATAAAAGGATACATAAGTAAACGTACCTACCTATCTATTCTTATGAATATAAGTCGAGAAAGTCAACATTGTTTATTTAAAATTGGAACATAGCATCTACACTTTTTAAACGTTATTAGTTTTCCTAAAACTATGTATTACCGTTTCACTACTTTCAAAGCTGAGATAATCATAAAATAACTTATGCTTCACATAAGTACAACTATTCATGTAAACTAAAGATCGTAATTCCATGCTATCATAGTAAGACGAGGACGTAGCCGTCGATAACGGTTTGTAGTTTAAATCCAAACAAAGCGTGTAAACTAGAGGAACTTGACCCGAACGATAACATCGGGTGAGTCAGCCTTGTCTGATAGTTGATATACAACAACTCTACAACGGTCATCAAATCACTGATAATTTTACTGAAGTATGCGAAAAAACACTGTTCTTTTGTTCGGAGTGTGAATTCTTTGGATAAATATATAAACTGTCCATATAATGCTTGTTAGTGGAAGTATGCTTGATGTAGTTTTGGCCTGTATAACAAAATTAAAGTTTAAATATCTACTCCAACATTGTATTGAGTATTGAATCTCTTTATTGTACGAATTACAAAAACAAAACAGACTTTATTTACCTAGTAAGTGAAGTAAAGTATTACCTAATAATAAAACATAAAACTTATTGCAACTTTTTTGACAACTGCCATTTGTATGAGGAAAAGCCGCCAGCCTAGCCCGACGGCATGCCGGCGGCTTTGGTGTGTAGATAACTTATATGAAAATAAAAACTGCGAAAAGGATTACACTTACGTCATGAATTTATGACAGTAATCATGTACAGTTTGTACTCGTAAAACGCTGTTTTTCATTTCATTGCAGCCAGGAAGAAGAACAAAAAGAAAAGTTAGATAACAACTAGGAAAGAGACGCTTTAATTTTGTAGCGCTTTATTTACTTACCTTTCTATTTCCAGATGCTGGGCGTCTGGTACGTGATCCAGAAGACATCGACAGCGTCTCACTGCATCACATACAACTTCACCAGCACTGAGGAGCCAAACAAGTACCTCCTGGAGCAGGTCTCGCAGCATTTCATTCTTGGACTTACTCCGCTTAAACATGATTATAGGTGAGATACATAGAATGAATAAGGCAGCCTTTGTGCACAATGTTATAGTTTTAAGTTTGTCAGTATCGCTTTGTGTGCAATAAAGTATGTCTATCGATCTATATATAGTTATTACTATACGAATGAAAGATAGAATTAATTAATCTATTAATGAGTTCATTCATTCATATATTTAGCTAAGAGCTATCTTATCGGTGGAGTAAACATCATCTTTGCCTCTGTTCTGCCAATAATTTGACTTCTTGATTGATACAACATAACATTTAATAAATAATAACATTAGTACTACAGAAAGACACATGTAAAAATATTGTCTATGGAAAGTCTATTAGCAGTGCCTATGAAAATCAAGAGAAATCTTCTTCATGAATAAAAGTCGTTTAGAAAATACGTAATACATGTATTTGTACGTTTCAGATATACTGGAATTTTGACGGTGCCTGATACTGCTGTGCCTGCTAGAATGAAAGTCCGTTTCCCACTCAGTAAGTTATTCTTCAAAACTACAAATTTAACAAGAAAATATCTCGTTCTAGACAAAGTGCCTACTAATAACCTCTTCGCAATCATTTTGTAAAATGTCTCTAATATTTTCTCCAGGCGTTGCGGGTTCTGCGACCTACACCGTACTAGCCACTGACTATTCGACGTATGCTGCTATCTTTACTTGCCAAAAACTAGCTTTTGCTCATCGAAGATCTGCCACAATCCTTTCAAGGCATAAGACGCTTGACAGGATGTTTGTGGAAAAGGTAAATTCGAATATATCTAGGTAACTTCAGAGTTTAATTTCAATCAGCGTCGTTACGTGAGAAGCAAATTGCTAGAAACTATTAGCGACTGGAAAATTTTTATTATGTAGTATGGAGAAGAGACTGATGAATGTGGATGAAGTGAAAGAGGTGTGTTTGAATAGCGGGAAGTGGAAGGAAGTGGTATTTGCCTATCCTGTCGACAAAAAAACGTGATAGTATGTAATTATCTAAGTATTTGCTTTGGTTTGTAATTTAGCTGAAATTAAATATTCAAAAACCTGCCTAAATGTTCCATACATTTACCAACTCAACAAAAAAGGCACATCTCAAAAAGTTTCTTTCTTATTAAATTAATTTTCTTTTCTTTTATTTTACAGATGCGTTCAAAACTGTCTTCCTTCGGCGTGGACCCCTACGACTTGTCCATCATCTCACAGAGCGATTGTCCGAAACACGCAAATGGAACAACTGAAGGAGTGAACATCAACATTGACCCTGACACCTTCAGCCCTCAAAGCATCGGAAATGCTGTCAGGAAAACAGGAGAGACCGTTGGTAAGTGACACTACAGTTTTATTGATAGTAGGTACTTGGAATCAGAAAGATTTTAAATTAATTAATTTTAATTTTTAATGTTGCAAATGACATTTCTTATTTTGCTTATTTTTCTAGAAATATAAGGTACGTACCTACTTATAAATACAATATAATAAAAATGAATAAAGAATTAAACAACTTAAGTAGGTACCTATAGTAAAATCCAGTTTTAGGCAAAAAAAGTGTTCTGTATTGTCTTTTATAAATATTTCATTTTTATTTCAAGCAACATTTTAGAATAGAATCTTAATTCCAACGTCCATGAAAAAGAGAGACAAACTTCATTTGTTTTGCAAACAGATTCCACACATGATGCCCAGAATTTATACTCTAATGGTATCTACACACCAAAGCCACCGGCTTTATTGACAGCTGCCATTCGTATGACGTACAGCCGCCGGCCTAGCCCGGCAGCATGCCGGCGGCTTTGGTGTGTAGATAGCATTAGTACAGAAATGTTCTTCTATGCTAATACGAATTACCTACTCTGTCACCCAAGATAATATGGCAATCCTTTATATTCCAGCTGACGGAGTAGAATACGTAGTAGAAGCCGGCAAGAAGGTGTATCACAAAGTAGCATCAAGCAAAGAGGACCTAACTGAACCTCCAGCCAGCAGCGCGAGGAACTTCGACGCCGATGCCGAGTGGCTGCCTTGAAAGCACCAGTATTAAAAAAAAACTCATATTATTACAGATCGTGATACTCCCAATGCAGTTGTTGCAAAAATATGTTCCAATTTTCATTGATTAATAAAAGTTTTAAACAAATGTACCTAAACTAACAAAAAAAAAGGACTGAAAAAAGTTGTTACATTTTTGAGTTACTACTCAGTTACTTAGATAGGTAGGTACATAAAACCTGTCACGCACCTTTCCCATTGAGGTAGGAAGATACCACTTTCTTCCATTTGCTACAATCCAAGAATACCTACGCTTCTTCCACACCATTTAATTGGTAAAAGTGATACCTGAATAAGTATGAAGGTAAAACAGCATTTATTTACTCGCAAAAAATAAGTTAGAACAGCAAAATCTTCTACAAAATGCAAATATAATTAAGTTATTAATAATTAATATGTAGAGATAAAATATTTTGTACAAAATACAAACATATTATTAAAAATATGACTTTAATTTTTAATAACCTCATTCCACTAAGCACTGAATATGAAACTCAGTCATTTATAATTCAGTTATTTAATTCAAATAAATACATATTTATTTATTATAAATTTTTTTATTATTTATACATTTATTTATTATGTTTATTTTAATATTTATTATTAACGTACACACGGGTAGTATCTTATTTATTTATTTATTGGAGAAATTAGAAAATTATAATTTAACAACTTACATAAGTGCCTTTCTTTGTTGTTTCTCCTCAAAGGTTATAATCACACACTGTCACACTGTCTAGTCTCTACCCAAGCTAGACTAGAAGTCTCAGTCTCTTATTATGTTATACTAATAAATATTTATTAAACATAATACCAGATAAAAAGGTCTGTACTATAATATCCGTTTATAAATCAAAATGTTGTCAATAGCAATTACTTACATGAACTTGCTTGCTCTGATTAACGATCTACTAGAGGCTGCCCGCGCAGGGGCCGATCGTGAATTTGTGGGTCCCTGGGCTAAAACTACTTAGGGGCCCCTTAGTACCTAAGTACTATACAAAAAAACATAAATTTTACCTAGATCTACATATGTATTAGTTGTACAAAAGGCGACCTTACTGCTTGGTAGCAATTTCTTCCAGGCAACCTTTGAATGAGAAACTGAAATAGTGAGGGTTGAGGTTGCCATTATTGCCAAAATTAATTTAATAAAAAAAAATCGCCGTTGTTTTAGCGGGGTCTGGGGGCCCCTTGTGACCTCGGGGCCCTGGGCTGCAGCCCAAACAGCCCTAAGGTAGATCCGGCCCTGTGCCCGCGACTTCGTATGCATTATTATCATATCTTGGAAAACTTACACAATATCTTAAAATAATATGGCCTATGTGTTATTCCGATGTGCAAGCTACAATGTTGCAAAGTTTCATTTAAATCTGTTCAGTAGTTTTTGCGTGAATGATTTACTAACCATTCATCAATACAACCATCGTCAGCGCAAACATTATCGTTAATATACAGTTGAGTCATTTTAAGACTGATTTTAAAGGAATTAACCCGTATCTAGTACAAGAGTTTTTACGACATTTTAAAGAGTAAACACTTCAATAATTCATCAGGTAAGTACCAGGCACCAGTGTGACACCTCCGTAAAGTAACTTAGCCCTACATTTCGCTCCAATAATTCCTAAGGTCAAATCGTGAACATTGCTATGTACACCGGAAACCGGAAGGCTTAGTATCTAACAATCTTGATAGTTGACCTAAGGAACAATACTTGTGAATTATTGTCTATCGAGTCTCTACTTTGACTTGCACTCTTTACAAGCTTATTACAGAAGAAAGAAAAGAAATACCTAACTAATTATTTAAAAAAAAAACCGACTGCGTTTAAAACGCAATTTTTTAAATTTCTAGTATACTAGTGTCACTCTCACTGTAAATACGAATCTAACGACACCTCTCAAGCTAAAATCCATCAAGCCGTATAGGCTGTACGGCGTGCCAAAGAATTATACATACAAACATACATACTTTCGAAAAACATAACCCTCCTTTCTAGGGCAGTCGGGTAAAAATAAGTATCTTTAAAATATGCATAGGTACATATCTGACATGCCTCTTTTCCATCGGGGTAGGTTACCCCTTCCCCCTACTTGCTACGATCCAAACATATCACTTTCGTTTCATCCACTTTTCTCAGTCTCTTAAAATAAAATATATATATAAATTTATATAAGGTGACGTTAAATTAGTGAGCGATAGAAAAGGATACGCGTACTCGTGATAACAAACAACTTTTACTACGGGACAAAGTTCGAAATAAAAAAAAAATTGTTTCCCCATACTATCAGCTGGTGCATTTTGTATGGGGAGTTCAATTTTTTTAAATGATTTCGCATTTGGTCCCATAGTAAAAGTTGTTTGTTATCACGAGTGCATGCATATCCTTTTCTATCGTTCCTAATTCAAAGTCACGAGTATACAGGATACTTGTAATATTTAATACAAATAAACTATGAACAATATTACACTTAAATAAGTTCGTAAAATAAATACGGTGTCATTTTACGTCGTGTTAACTAACATTTACTCTTAAAGTATTATAATTTAATATGTGAAGTGGATTATAGTTGCATATTAAATTAATAATGGTCATTTATGCTGGAGGTCGTTCCCCTCGGTTCTAGAAATGTTCTTTAAGTTATTTTATCTATTAAACATCGTGCTGTCTTATTCTGATTGTTTTTAAATGACAGGGACAGATATAGGGGTAAAGGATTAGCTTAATGGACCTTTTATGCAACGAACTGTCTGAGCTCATTTATAGGTAAGTAGTTCAAGACCTGATTTTAAACATTAGCACAGACTTTAGTAAGTAATTTGTTTATCTTAGTGACTTAAAATAGTCAAGCGTTGTACATAAAAGACTTTATCCTTTTATTATTTAGATTCTTAGTATGTACAAATAATAAACTTATTGTTTCCAAGACCAAGAAACATGGATCGACAGTGATTTAAACGAGCGCTGTTTTCAGCGCATTTTCATTTGCTGCTTCTTATATATCTATGACGCCTCTCTCCCATCGGGGTAGGTACAGACTCTTACCTCCACTTGCTACGATCCAAACACACTTCCTTAGCTTCACGCACATTCATAAGGCCTCATACATGCTGCTTGTTACTTTTATTAAGTGCTTATATTATATGCAACATGTCAATTACTGTCAATAGAACTTGTTTGTCCTCCATAATGATTGAATTAATCGAATTCATTATAGTTATAGATCAATTACTAGGTCACGTCACGTATGAGAGCTAATCGATTTATAAAACGGAAATTAAGTTTATCAATTAGTGTCGTAGACCTAAGTACCTACCTACTTAAGACCTATTTAAAATAATCATTATTAGCGAAGCTTGCAAACTTATTTAAGTACTAAAACTTTTTAATTATTATTTTGAAAATGTTTTTTTATGTAGGTACCTACCAGAAAATGCCTACATTTTCGGGCATTTTTACAACAATGCGTAATTAATTTCCACATAGTTTCCTATTAATTTGTTAAGTCATTTAAGTTAAACAAAAACACAAATTAAGGAAGTGTTATTCGTTAAGTGAAAGTTTAATTCGTAGTAACTAGAGACCTTGAGAGTATTTAAATGTTGACTACGAACGTTTAGCTATGTATTGACTTGATGAATGATAGCACTGATTTGACAGAGGGAAGTTGTGTGTGGGGTTTTGCATTCTGAGAAATTAATTAACGCGGCGGCATCTTTTGCTATAACTCTACGTAATAACTTATATCAGCTTGGCAATTTTTGTCCTCACTCTATAACCCGACTTAATATAAATCAATGCTATGCCTCCGATGTCGGTAGAATAACCATTATTGACAAGCGTGCATTTAAAAGTTAAGCTAAA
The DNA here is from genome assembly GCA_947563765.1 of Anarsia innoxiella. Lineage (NCBI taxonomy): Eukaryota > Metazoa > Arthropoda > Insecta > Lepidoptera > Gelechiidae > Anarsia > Anarsia innoxiella. The sequence goes on along the minus strand of OX387410.1, from coordinate 3,007,285 downwards.
CAGTTGAGTATAGTCATTGCTGTTTATTCATCATCACTACAGGGGCACGAGTTTGCTTTCATCTGAGAGTGATTAGGCCGAATTGCTGTTTATTAGAAGATTATTAAATGACAAGTCATTTATAAGTAACCTAAAATGATTTCGTTTGTAAATATTGTGGTACCTCTAACTCTTAAAATTGTAATTTCCTTTATAACCTGTCATGTTTAACAGCAAAACATCGTCCGAATGTGACATTCAAGGCCTTTGTGTCTATGTCAGACGATTAAAAAAAGAAAAAATAAATGAAATGACCGACGGAAATGACAGTTCATAAAGTTTTCTTTTATTCATAGATTAGGAACTAGTTCCTCTTTAGTCAAACTACCGAAGTACTCCTTAAACGAAGCACTTATAATATGTAGAATGGCATTAGGTACATCAGCAGAAAATGCTTAACCCTTGTCAAATAGCTGAACCGTAAAGTTGAACAAACAAAGTGAATTAGGTACGAGTATCTACTTGTAATGTTTTCCGTACAAATGGTACCAACTACCAGGGATGTTAGGGAGCTCCGTAACCGTAACCGAAACTATCGGATATCCGATATAAAAAATCATCCGTAATCGTAACCGAATCCGAAATAAAAGTTTCCCATAGTATCGGATAGGGGCGGAGCCTAATTGAGACACGTTATTTGTATTTTACTTTTGAAATTCCTTAAAAAATTAATATCCGTAACCGAAACTAACGGATAATCCGAAATAATTTATTATTCGTATCCGTAACCGTATCCGGTATAATAATCATTCCTAAATCCGTATCCAATCCGTATCCGAAATTTCATATCCATAACATCTCTACCAACTACCAATTAACTCAGATTTTTCAGTTTCGAATCAATGAACACGGGTTATTTCTGTCTTTGCTATTAAATGGTAGCTATACGTAGGTTTGGCTTTGAAGTTTTGATAGGTGTAAAATAAATAGATAATAATTTTATTAATTGATCTATGAAAATATGTTCAAAATTATCATTTCTCTTACGTGTCCAGATTTCCTAGTTTTTCTTTTATTTTTAATTTAAGCAGGTACACGTGTTTATTTATCTCAAAGAATCATTAGATATAATTTTAAATTAATACGTAGGTACGTACCATGTACTGTACTGTACTATGATTTAGCATTCGGCAATATTTTTTTTTTGAGTGACAATTTGATTGACTGTAAATTGTAAATCATATAGGTAAGTACAACTTATTAAAATGTATTTTTTTAGGATTTTCACGTTATGTTCACGTAGCTTATGAGTTTCTTATAATGAAATAGGTATTTACCTACAATATATTTATACCCAAGAAACTGTCTTGTCATCGACCTAATTGATTCCATTATTCAGTAGTCCTTCAACAAGTTGATCCTGAATCCTACGCAGTTTCTGTTCAACTGTATTGACGTACTTTGCGGTCAGTTGGTGACAGGATTCAAATTAAATATCTACCTTGTGTTTGTACACCAAGGTCGAAATACAATTAATGATAGTAATCGACGCAGATTTAAATGTTCTACAGGAAAACTGTGGTATTTACCTATTTATTTATTTAAGACGAACACAACAGTTTTCAATCATTTATCAAACTAGGATAACATTACATAAAGCTATGTTCCAGACTGTAGAGCCAAAAAAGTGTCGTACAGAATTGTATTATACTGTACGACACTTTTTATTGTATTTTCTGACGCATTCAAGTGTAATTTTGGGTTAGGTACCTATGAATAAATCTTTATTGAATTGAATTGAATTGAATTGAATATTAAAACGAATATAATATGGTATGTATTGTATGTATTGTATGTATTATACATACTATGCGTACGTCTACTCCTGGTTGCGGTACGGGATTGTTATCTGGGGTGACAGTGTGGATGCCAAAGATTTATTTATAATGCAAAAGAAATGTGTCCGCATTTTACTGAATTTAAAAAGAAAAGATAGCTGCATACCACATTTAATTAAAAATAAGATTTTAACTGTACCCAGCATCTATATTATGGAAGCCGCACTATTAGTCAAAAAAAGCTTAAACACTTTTCAAACTGCCCAACATTCACTTAACCTACGCAATAGAAACCAACTAGTACGCCCCACTATTAACCTTTTTAAACACAAAGAATCACCAGACTATAGATTTGTTTCAATATACAATAAACTACCCGAACATATTAAAAATGAAAACAAACAAAAACAATTTAAAAATAAACTTAAACTATTCCTACTTCAAAAAGCGTATTATACAGTAAAAGAATTCAGTACAATAAGATAAAATTATACATAAATAATAACTAAAAATAAATTAGAATTTAAGTTACTAGAAATATGTAATAAGCTAATAAGTTACTAGGATATAAATGTATAGTACTTAGATACCTATAAAAATAATTTAATAGATTTTGTAATAAGATACAAAATTTATGTAAAATGTGATTACTTACATAGTTATCACATTTTACATAAATTTTGATATTATATAATATTTATCATTAATGTTATACACTTCTGGACACCTAAACCGAGCCACCTCGTATGATTGCTTTCTATCGCCACTATCTTAAAAAAAACATATGAAGGACCAAAAAGTTTTTATGCAGTTATGTAACTGTAAGGTTTATCGCCTAGTTGATGTGCATTTCGTTCTAAATTTGAACTTAAAAAATGAGTTAATGACCCGAGTCAAACTGAGTGTTGATTTGGCTTAACAACTGAAAAAGTCATTTGTTGGAATTTTAAAGAATAAGATGGTTTTATACAAAAAATCTTTTAATTCATTAATTGTATTTCCTTATTTCATGTCTTGTATGGCCTTCCAAAGCAGTAATAATGGCATTCATGCGATTTGGCATCGAATTTATGAGTGTAAAAATTGCATATTGACGAGTGTTTTCACATTTTTCTATAATTGCAATTTTTAGCTCCCGTATTGTTTTTGGGGCTAGATGACGAGACCGAACATGTCTTTTCAACTCATCCCATACATGCTCGGTCGGATTTATGTAGGGACTTCTGAATGGCCAATCAATTACAGTAATGTTGTGGTCTTGTATGAAATTTGCGACGCTTTCGTGATGTGTGTGCTCTGGCGTTACCCTGTATAAAAATGAAGTCTGAGCCTGGAAATTTGGCATAAAGTACTACATGAAGCTCCAAACATTGGCGTATACAGCGGTCAGCATTTAGAGATGACATCCGAGGCCCAGACACAAACTCAAAAGCAGTTTTGCCTTCGGCGGAAATGCCACGCCAGATGATCCACGACCTACTGCCATTACTTACTCACTCTTCTATGCAACACTGTACAAAACATCTCCCTGCCTTCGATAGACCTTTCTTCTTCCATTATTGCCATAAAACATGATTTTTGTCTCATCAGTAAAAAGTACCTGACCCCATTGTCTTTGCATCCAGCCTGAATGTTGGCGCGCAAACTGAAAGCGCGACATTCGATGAGCTCGCTCTAGTTTGGGCCCATTGGCTGGCTAATGCGGTCTTTATCCACCTTCTACAAGCCTTCTTCTCACAGTACAAGCACTAACATTTACTCCATGGAGGTCTCGAAGCTATTCCTGGATCTGAAACGAAGTGAGGTGACGATTTCAGAAACTGGCCGTCATCATAAATCCATTCTGTCGCAACGTTGGGTAACAATTGTTACCCAAAATCGTGATCTACCTGAACGGTGGTCATATCCCCTAGTCTCTAGGAACCTTTGGTACACTCTTTGTACAGCTGACTGTCGTATGTGAAGTTGTATGCTGAAGTTTCTCTGGCTTAAACCAAACTAAAGGAGCGCCACAGGTTGAGCAGCTACTTTAGGCAAAGTATCCATATTTTTTACATGAAAACAGTATAAAAATTAACGGTAACCACTAACAGAACTTTTTCAATCCACAGCAACAAAAAAATCACTAATTAAAGCTCGTATTTTAAAGTTTTAGTATTGTTATGGGATTGTACGTAATGAACAACTACTGCTCCTCCGTTGTTTTTTGCGATTACAAATTCAAATTTAGAACGAAATGCACATCACTTAGATGAGAAACCTATCAACTACAAAACTGCATAAAAACTTTTTGGTCATTCATATGTTTTTTTTAAGATATGGGCGATAGAAACCAATCATACTAGGTGGCTCGGTTTAGGTGTCCAGAAGTGTATAAGCCCTCAAGCAAATATACCTTTACAAGGTAGTTATTATTTTATACTGTAATGTACTAAAATGTAACTTTTTGCAATAAATAAATAAATAAATACTAAAATACAGTAAAGTTAAGCCTGGTAATACCAAGTTTTACAAATCATACTATCTGTCACACCTCTTTCCCATCGGTGTACAAATCAAATTATATTTTTTTCGAAGGCTTTAAAATAGAACTTAAAATATGCCAATAATGTTCTTCATAAGAAAGAGGCGTGACATATAATTTAGGTAACGGAAGGTAAGTAGAACATAAAATACATAATAGGTACCTACACCAAAGTCAAGGTTGTCAACTCAATTAATTTTTGCATAATTCAAACATTCGTACGTACCTAGCTAGGTATGTGGTCAAGTTTAAAATTTAACTAATACACATAAATTAAATGGTTAAGAACACTTTTATAGTATTTTAACGAAGATCGAATCACTTCCGCATTCATAAAGTTGACGTCAATGAATTTTTAGGCGGTTAATGGTGACCGGTGATCTTGTATCTTATTCTAAATCAATATTAAACGAAAGAGATGGTATTAATCACGCTGCTTCTGACATAAGTAGTTGGTGATTCAGTGTCTATGGTAGGGGTAGGTAACTATATCAAGAAATAAGGACAGTATAAAGTCCATGAAACAGTAAAAGCACTAAGTAACATGTGACGATGCTAAAAAAATTCTCTCAAATTAAAGGCCATAAGCTAAATAGCCATTTTGTTTACTTTTAAAAAATCGTACATCGATTCAATTTTCTCTGCAACAGCTAAGATACATGGCCAGATTATACCCTATATTTTCGTTAGGGACTATATAAAAAATCATATTGGTATTTATGACGGAATAATGAACGATTACGAACAATCAACAAACTACAAGTACACAAAAGACACCACTTTCTCATTTCTCATGCATTTAGAAAACGTTACGCAATACTACACCGTCCACCGACACCAGGTGGTAACGTAACCACATGCGGTAACTTAGAATACCATCATGTTATGTTATTATCACGTGACAATAACATAACGCTCCCCTTGACACGGTTTGGTGTTACGAGACCCCGTCGGCTGAATCATGAGGTTGCGGAAGTGTTGCTGGTCAAAAGGTGATGTGTTGGATATGTTAATTTGGAATAATCTTGTATTTTTTAAACGTATTAGTGAGAAGCTCTTATGCGTAATACCTGCGGCCGCCGATATGACCAAGGGACTTAGAAACATAGCACATAGAGAGTCTATTTCGCCGGCCGCATTGTGTAATGTCCTCAAGATTAGGTATATAATAAAATCAGACAGGAACTTAATGGCTATTTTCTGTTAACATCTTTGAATTCTAATGGTAGAGTCAAAGGAGATTGTCTCACTTTGAGTTGTTTTTTTTTTAATTTTTAGGAGCCTTTATGTATTGACGGTAGTATTGCCTCATCCATTTAACGTTGGCCATGGTTTAACATTTTTGTTTAATTCCATTTCAAAATGTCAGCTTGATGACCTGATTTATGAATATAAGAGCTTAGTAAATAAAATGCGCTTTAGTTTAACTCTAACATAATTTAAAATCGGAAGTTATCGCAATGTATGTTCTACTTACATTATATATTTTTCCTTGGCGTTCGATATCCGCACGATTTCAGTATATTATCCGGACTCACATGGCTTTATTACAAGCAATTCATACAATTATACCTGATAAGGACTATACAATCCTAACAACAAGAATGTTAAGTATAATATGATTGGTTATTATTTTTCCTGACAGCAATGTCAATGACATTAGGCATTTAGTCATTTGTGAACTTAGTTGTGTCGGATTTGACAGCTGACAAATGCTCTTTACCATCTAAAAGAAAATAAAAGAGGTGGTTCTTAATTCGAGTGATTTTTTTAAAATGCAATAAGTATCAGGTCAGTAGAGAGGAAACAAGACAGATTGAGGTACCTATTTGTATTGCTTCCTCTTTTTTAATGAATCGGATGCAAATATTGCAAACTCTATATAGAAATGTAAATAATCAAATCATGCATGTATTTTAAGATGCGCATCCAAGAATTCAAGGATAAGCAAAATATTAATAGCCTAATTATAGATTAACCATGAAATCATTCAGATTTCAAAGTAAAAGGAGAGCTCATGATTTGTCATTAATCATTATCGATTTATTTTCATACTACCATTGATCTATAAGTATTTGTTTATTTATTTATTTAACAGTTTATTGTAAGATGATAGTACATAGAGACAGAAAAAAAAGAGAAGTTATACAAAAGGTACAGCATATTTCTAAAAGAAATTTCTTCCTGCAGACCCCACAGAGAGAGAAGTGATAGCATAAAGGCAGGATAGTCACTTAACCTACAATAAACAATAAATAAATATAAGTATAAACCTACACATATATTCGATAAATACACATACATAAATAAGTACTATAATTTATATAAATATATATTGTATTCTCTATGATAAGGAAAGATGATGATAGATGATTTAGTTTATAAGGCTTTGATAGTGATTTTAAACAAGCGGAATTACCAGACTGTATGATTTAATGGGATGTATTTAATCAGGTTTTTAAAATGAATTGCGACTTTAAAATTAAAACGAATAACTTAAACTTTAAAATAATAATTCATATTTAATTTATTTCTTAATTCAAAGTCATCTCCATAGAACCTCGTTCTCAAAGAACAAGGTTCCTTCTCGTTGACAAAGCTAGATTCTAGGTACGTCTAATTAGCTACGACACTAATCGACAATAAGTAGGTAATATTATTTCTTAGCTTTAAGTTAAGTACTTGTGCTAGATACCATACTAAATGGATCGGCCTTCGAACCACAATAAATAATAGGTATCTACTTACACTTTTCAAAGATTACCGCTAAATCAGGTGATTCATTAAAAAGGTTAATAAAATTAATTGTAATTGAACGTCTAAGAGCCAGCAAGAACGAAGGAGTATTTTATCCTCTACGCACTATTATTTGCATAAATAGGTATTGAGAAAAAAATACATTGTCATTAAACCAGGAAATTAATCGTTTTACTCGGAATCCAAGCGCGGTTTTACCGGTATGCATTTTTTAAATTACATTTTGTCATACCTACCAATAAATGCTCATAAACTCTCAACTATGATTATATATTTACATTTTAAGATACCTACAGAAAAACTAAATTGCCATTCAGTGAAAAATTCTTAGCAAAGGCAAAGGCTGAATAATGTCAGTGTCGTAATAGATTCGCGTGTAGCAAACTTATTATAACACTAAGTTGAAACAAATTATCGAAGAATGTGAGACATTTATCTTAGAAACAAACAAGGTCGATTTATAAATGAAACCATCTTTATTTCTAATTTTATATGAAGCCAGAGGCCCACGTCTACTAATTTAAAATAGCCTCAGTTGTGTATCAGCAGAGTGTTAATAGCATTTTTTGACACATTTGGTATTCTGCTAAACAATGGCTTTACACTGATTGCGACCAAATGACTACAAACTGAGAATATTTTAAAATTAGCAGACTTGGACCCTAGTTTTTAATTTTTTAAATATTTTTTTAATAAAGTTAGGTGCTTATGCATTTTCTACAAATTTTCCAACGCAATTTACTTATCAGCTGTAGCTGCTTATAATGGTGCGTTAGTTTAATGACTTTTTATGCAACGGGGTTTAACCTTATTGATACTTGTAATGTGTTACGTTATTAGTTTATTAAAGCGATTAAATAAATTGAGCAAAGGGAGTTCCCGAGTTATGCTCAAGTGATTAAAAATCGATTATGAATGCAAGTTAGTTACAAATATTTTCCAAATCATTTATCTATTAAGTATATAATTATTTGATTTATGCCTTTGATAAACTAATATGTAAGTAATTACATAATTAACAAAAAGCTAACTATTAAATTGTTATTATAATAATAAAAATAGAAAAACAATTACGAGTACATACTTAATTTTATGTTTTGTTTAAATCTTTGATACTATTCCTTTGCCTTTTTCCCCGTATTTCCCTTTTTTTTAATTATTCGTTTTGACTGTGGCAGACTATGCGAGAATGGTTGCCAAACTACAAAAAAAAATCTTTGATATATTTTTTGTAAGATTTTTACATTGACATGTTTGCCGTGTCATTAAGAGGTTTAATGGAGCCTTAACTTTAATGATAAGTATTTTCTGCAACTGGTTTTAACTGTTTATCCTGGCCTATGTATCGCCAGCCCTGTAAATCCTGTGAGGTCGTCATATTACACAGGGTGACTTTTAATTAGTGAACGATAGAAAAGCATGTACTCGTGATAACAAACAACTTTTACTATGGGATCAAGGTCGAAATCATTAAAAAAAATTTGAACTCCCATATTATAAATTGCATCAGCTGATAGTATGGATGGGGGGAACCTTTTTTTTATGATTACGAACTTGGCCCCATAGTAGAAGTTGTTTGTTATCACGAGTACATGCATAAACTTTTCTATCGTTCACTAATTTGAAGTCACCCTATATAACATATAGATTTTATAAACAATGTTTTGAAACTTATTGACTTACTACTTATTCATTTTTACACCGTAAACACCTTCCTGAAACATTATTATACTTATTATCTGCTTACGTAAAGTAAATAGAGTAAAAAAGTGTCTTCCTGAATGTTGTACAGATGATAAACGTGACATCTCCGACTACCGCGCAATATTTAAATGGTCTATTGCACTTTTTGCTTAAGTATAACAGCCGAGAAATTAAATATTTGATCGATTCGCCGTTTTTTTCTGTTAAGGAATTAGAATGATTCTATTTCCTATGATTTTTGGCTTTACATTTAGGTGTATTGAGTCAGTAGGTAAATATTTAAAAAAAAAAGAAAACTCTTTTTGGAAAACATACGTACCTACTTATGCATGTTTTAGGAAATAAGTAAGTTATAATATAATTATTAAACGAAAATAAATTAAAAATTAAGTACTTAACTGGCTGTTTATAAGATTCAATAACTCATATACCTACCTATGATCCTACTATGCTCATATTACTTTGTAGAAAGTTGTGCTTTTTTTAGAAAATCACAACCAACGCCGGTGATAATAAGAATTATATTCCAAAGAAAATATTCAGTCTAGGCCTCCCTCGGCCAACAAAAATCCCTAGAAGGTCATAAGTTGGAATAAAAAACCCAAGATCTAATTAGGTAGTCTACCGAGTAGATGATTATGATAGGCGGGCGGGGCTTTCAGTTGCTTTGAAGGCTCGCACGGACATCTAACCCGGCATAGTCGCGATTGCGCTTCAGACAACGGCGCACGCGTCAGTTCCTGCTGCAACCTAATAATTTAAAAAGTTAGAGGTTGACAACAGAACATAAAATTAAAAAAGAAAAATCGAGTTCGAATAAATTTAAAAACATTCGAAGCGATTATAGTGACAGTTCGAATTTCGCGCGCAAATTTTGGCGGCAATCTAGAATTTGTTGTGGATTTTCTTATCTGTAGGAGTGTTTTTTTTTTAATTTGCTGAATTAAAAAGGTAAGTTTTCAAAAAAATATACTTATAATCATTATATCTTAATAACAAACATTAACAAAATTAACAAAATTCAAACTTTGTACTATATCGTTAACCACAAAAGTATAAATGGCAACTTTGCATGTCTGCTGTAGAATATGAATTATGTTGGAAACAATAGACTTGACCTAAATCCGTTAGAAATCGAAGATTAATGAAATAATTATGGACAGTTAGGGTGGCATCTATTTCTATCATAGGTATTGTCTTGACCCGGCCTAGACATACTGCCCTTTTCGACAATACAAGTCTTGTAATTACTCGTATCATAACTTCCTTACACGCAAACTTTCGTTTAAAGAAATTGAAATTTCATAATTGTTTTTAATTTTAATTTATATTTTGACTTGCATAAAAATCGTGTTTATTATTTTGAAAGCGTTTTTTTCTCATTTTAGTAGGTACAATTAGAATTAGGAACCTAAGTAGCTACGAGTAATTGATATTATTTAAGAATTCAATCGTTCTATTTATTGATGATTTTTTAAACGATAAATCAACATGTAGGTACTTTGAATAACTGTACTACGACGTATGACTGAAATTTCTTTAGAAGTTTTTCCGGAAGTTAGCAAAATTTCGATCAATACAAAATTGTATTGTTGGTGAGACATTGTTGTATTGCTTGTGCATCCCCGGTTAATGATAGTTTGATGATTCATCAAAGTGTTCGTATTGTCACTTTACCTTCGATATCTATGGATAGGTACTATAAATAAATAGGTACGTAATCAAGTAGCATTGTTGTTTCGCACTAGCAGTTGTAGTACAGTTGCGGCTGCAGAAAAAAAGTTAAATAGGACCTAATTATTGGTATACTGCTACTGATTGTGTATCAGGGTACATACACATACTTAGATCCAGCGTGGTTGCGGTTTGACTTTGATGGGAAAAACGCGAACCCTTTCATATCAAACGTCAACCGCGCAACCGCAAGTGCGTAGCGCCCTCATACTTACTTTTTAGCAAAGAAGCTGTTATCAATAGATCATTATTATATTAGTTTCAAGTTAGTTCCTCTTACTTAGGTAACAAGTAGCAAATATCTTCTGAGTCAAACTTAAGTAACGAGTGACAAAAATTGCTAAGTCAGACACATGTAACAAGTAACAAAAGTCTGCTAAGTTAGACCTAGGTTCTGCCACCGGTGAATGTCAGTCCTACAATAACTAGTCAGACCGGTAAGGACCAGGTGGGTCAATATCCGTAACAATACTCAAGGGATGGTGTTATGCAGAAGGCAGCTATGAAGAATTTAATTCATAAAATTTTCTTTTTAATTTACTATGTTTCTATGGTAATATGTTCAAAGTAACCAAATTAATGAATATAAATTTGTATTAAGATAATTAAATTATAGACCATTAACCGACCATTCTGATTGATATAAAAAACATGACACTCCTAAAGAAACGAGTTAAAAAACAGCGTCATAATTTTCGCAAACCTAATTAAAATTCTTATGTCTACAACAAACGTCAATGTAATTTAATAAATTATTTAGGACAATAATTAACAAATTAAATCATAAACTTTTTTGTGTTTTTCAATTAATTAATAAACTTTGTAATTAATTCGGTTCAATTTTTTGCTTTAATAAATCGCGGACTATCATAAAATATTTTACAAATTGTATCTGATTAGTTTGCCTACGCAGTTCGTGACGGACCAAGTTGGAAATAAAAACACAGAGTACTAAACCAACCTAATTATATATTAGTAATCATAATAATAACAAAAGAATAATTTATCCAAAAGGTTTTTTTGTGACAATAAAGAAAAAAAAACTTTTCTGGCCAAACATCCGTTAGTTAGACAGCCCGTCATAGAAAAAAAGACAATTTAATTTGCATATAAGTACGTAAGAAGTTAACAATGTAAATTCTTTAAAAAATATCTCACACTCTTTGAATGATATTAGATAGGTATCTTTTTATTACACCTACTTGCTGCGTCAATCATTTAATTTTTTATAAACAAAAATGGATAAGATAAAAAGCGTGATTTGCTTGGAATCCTAATTTTCTTTTATATTGTTATGAATTTATTTATATCTTTAAAAAGAATATTTATTGTTGACTCGATAAGAATAGAATTATTATTATCTATTTAAAAAAATATCTACTAAAATCGAATGCTATTCCAATATTGACCTTAACTGAGTTATTATTAAGTAAACAATTAATCACCAGGAGTAGAGAGGCATCTAGAACCTCGTTTATTTATATTTAAAATAAAAAAGTCGGCTATTTAAGTTGGAAGGAAAAAGACACTGGTTGAAAAGTTCGAAGTAAAAAATTAAAATTCGACGGCGCGGGGGCATCTAATACCTACCTAGCTACGTAGGTACATGGGCCTCTTTAATATTGGGCCCAAAACAAGTCGTGATAAGAAATCAATGTCACGATTTGAAATATGCCTTCCTAAATATCCGCTTCCGGTTTACTTTGGTTTTGGCGACCTTAAAAATAGAATTTATTAAAAAATAATTATATGCATCTAAACCACAAATTATTAATCCTAACCTCAAAGTAACCTTCAAAATATTTTGAAAATATCAATCTATTTAAAAATTAACATATTTTTGAATTTTAAATGTTTTTTTTCGGTTCGGTTATTCAAAAGTCAAATAAAAAAATTACAGATAAACCTATGTTTAATTCATAAAACATGACGTTTTAGACAGTGGCATGGCAAATATAAAATATTCTTATAAATAAAAACTGACAATTGAAACACCGGGCCTTAACTTCATGATCAAAAGCGTCTCGTGTCAATCCTTTTTAATTTAAATTGTAGTAGCCTATAAAACATTTGATTGTTCTATAAAATTGACAGTAATGTATGAAACCATCCAGCCCTTTCACTCGTCTTGAAGTTCAGGGACGTTTAAAGCGATTTGGTTGTTTTGTACTAGGTTCTCATTGCGAACGGAATTCTATTCGTAGGAATACTATAGTTCGAACTCGACAAAGAATAAACAAATAAATTATAAAGAAATAATACCTACTATAAATGTTAATAATGTTGTTTCTATTGTTTCTTTGCACCGTTTCGTACGCTGTTAACACTTTATTTATTTTTTTAAGAACCTAAGTAATTTGTCTTAATCGGCAACGAACCTTAAAAAATCAGAGGCCACTTTTTTAAAATTATTAATTCTAACCTATATTTATGCAAACGAATACGTTTCTCAGTATTTAACCTACGAGAGGAATGCCAAAGGAGGTTCTAATAGTCTAATTTGAATACAAAACCGGACTTAGGTACCGTGTTTCCGCATCACTGCATAGTGAGTTATTGGCTATGAAATTACTATGTTGAGTTATTAGTTTAATTACGATAAACGTGGCTTGAAGTCATTTATCTAAAAGACAATATAAGTTAGATTATTAACTAATATTATAAATGCGAAAGTTTGTGTATGTTTGTACGGATATCACGGCAAAACAGAGAGAAAAATCGACGTTATTTTTAATTAGATAGATGAAGGAATGAGAAGTGACTTGGAGATAGTTGAAGGGATGCAGAGTGACATGGTTATTTTTGTCTCTTTTGACACAGAAACTTAATAGTACAAGTGTTTTGAACTTACTAAACGATACGGCAGCAGCTCAATTTTAGCGCGGTTTCATATTAAACGTTCAACCGAGAAAGCTCTTAGTGGTAGACTCATGTCATGCCCAAAATGGTATTAACATTACTATATCCGTTATCATATCCGAAAAAAATATATATCCTAATATCCGGTTACTGAAGGTAATGAATTAAAGAATAATTTTACATAATCGACAAGCATACGTCCTTGGGATTATAACTTGAATAAAATATAATCTTGACCCAAGTATTAAAACATAATAAATCGTGTTTAAATTACGCCTACTACATCAGTCCTTAGTCAGATTCGATCATCAAGAGATATCGTAATTTATGCAATAAGTAATGTAGTTTAGTATCAATTAAATGAAAAACTTGGATTATATTAGCACCTACTTCTTATGAAGTGTTTAAGATTGCTCCAGTTAATTTAACAATCCATTAAACATCGCGCCGTCTTTATTCAGATTTTTGACAATGACAGTGACAGCTATAGGCATATTGGAGCATTAGCTTATTAGGTAGATATGATAAATAAAGAAAAAAAAATATTTTCTCAAAAAAAAACATTTTTATTTTTATTTATTTTTTATTAGCCTATATTGTCCCACTGCTGGGCAAAAGCCATTATTAAACATTATTCACTTATAATTATGAGAGATTACATTTTTTTTTCTTATATTGTAAGTATACGGTAGGAAATTCTTGTACAAAGCAGAATGTTAACTAATAAATGAATTAACAAAGATGACACGATCTACTTCCTACGTTCAAACCAGCAAAAGGGCTCTTTATCATCTTCTCAACAAGCTAAACAAACAATACAAAATATAAGAAAATATCTAAAGTACAGGGGCCCAAGTCAGCTAATTTAAAATAACCTCAGTTGTGTGTCGGCAGAGTGTCTATGTCATTTTTGACACATTTGGTATTCTTAATTCTTAATGGTTTCAAAAAATGCCATTGACACTCTGGCGACATACAACTGAGGCTTGTTTAAATTAGCAGACTTGAACTGCAGATCTCATGTACATCAATAAATAAACAGAAAGAAATCCTTCACACTTATTGTATAGATGTGCTTGTACAGTTCGTTCGCTAATTGGTCAAGGCGCAGACGCAGACCTTACCTCGACCATCAAATGAAAACATGACACGAAACAAGGCCTAGTAAATAAGACATATTAACTTCCGTTATAAAACGTGCAAAATGCAAATTGCTTACGTATAAGTAAGTATGTATTATGGGCAAATTTAAATTAAACAAAGAGTAATTTGAAAACTCTTACGAACCTAGCAGGCAGAAGCTTGAAGCCGTTCCGAAATCAGTAGGTAGTAAGCATTTTATAGGTACAGGGTGTCCCGAAAAATAGGATCAAGCGGAAGTCCCTGAGCTAGAATACCCCTTTTAGCGTCCGAAACACCCCTATGTACCTATATTCCGCGATTTTTATGCATTCATACATACTGTATCCCAGTGTTGGTGCTCACATAAAAATGGCCGTTAGATAAATCAGAGAGCCGACATGAAGTGTAACGAGGTTGGGCATTTGATTATAAGTGAAGTCAACTGAGAAAACTTTATTTATTACCCCATTGACAATCAGTTTCTTGGAAATGTGTCTCACTAATTCTCTAACTAGTGATCTACAATCCCTCCAACTATGATGACTTACGGCCGTTCCCTATGTTCTATCTATCTCTGATTTGACAGAAATAATTATCTGTCTTAGAATTTTTCGTCCCTATAAACCTACCGCTGTCAAAAAATTTATGGGACTCTCTGAAGGATAAATCAAAAGTGACAGCTACGTGACAGTTAAGTATTGCCGGTCTCGGAAAGCTATCTGTATTTGAATATTGGGAACGGCTGTTAAGCTACGAGTAACTAGCCGCGCACACAGTAAAAACTTCTTGATAAATCATCATCACCATTCCAGCTTATGTATCATCCGTCTTCGGTCATATGTCTCCTCCAAAACCCTCCTCCTTGATGAATACACCAAAGAATTTGAAGCAATTTCTAGTTCTAGAACTAGCTCTAATAATGATTAGAATCGCCTCCCAGACAATCTATCACAACAACACCGGATAGACATCAACATGTATCTAATATTTATAATATTAAATTATTCTAAATCAGTTACCTAGGCCATCAGATAGAACACATTTACAAGTATAAATATAGTCACGAACTTCAGGACAATTAACATAGCTTTATGTTATCGTGTGTTGCTTTAGTATGACATGATCAACACAGTATTTGTTGTCAAGAGAATAAAGGGCTAACCACACATTTCCGGGAACACGTCCCCGACGGAGCACGGCAAATATCGGGTACATACAAATTGTATGAAGTTGTTCACACTACTCCGTGTCAGAGCGTCTATAAAATGGACAACTCTGAACACGGATAGCCCTTACCTGGAAATGTGTGGATTTAGTCTACTTTAGTACTTTAGTCCTTTTCATGCTGGCGTAGGTATATGCACTTATGCAGTGCAAGTCTTAATTCTCACTTTTCGTGAACTTCCGATGGATTTCTTTCGCGAGCTCCAGTGACAGAACATTTTATATGAAGCTATTCCTTGCGCGCTCAACGCTCTTATAATGTAGAATTTTTCATCCGTTTTAAAACCGAACCAACACACAACGAATCTTTTTCAAGTATTGTCTATATCACTAGGTCATTGCATGTTGGTTACATAATAATAAATAATATATTTAAATACTTAATTAATTACCTGCATAAGTTCATAATAAAACCTATTTATACAAAGTCCTAAGCGTTAAAATAAAGTTAAAACAATAAAACAGCAATAAGGAAGTTAAAACAATAGACTGGGTGTCGATGACAGCCATTACAACTTAAATTACTTAGGTAAATAAAACATTAACGCAATCACATATTTTATTACCTACCTAAAATCTACATTAATTCAGCAGGTCGTTTCGTGAAAAAACTTTATGATTTAATAGAGTTGAAACCAAGCTTATTTTGGAATTAGTACGTAACAAACATAATTAGGGTAAAATTGTTAAATTCTCATTAGCCGTGACGAATGCCACAATTTACAAAAACGCCAAACCGCGTGGGCGGTTCAAATTCAAATTACCTATAAGTAAAGGCCTATATCCAAAAACATAACTTTGTATGCTTATAAATCTAACTAAGGCACCTCTCTAAGCAGCTTCTCTCTCTGTGTGGTCTGCAGGAAATATGCTGTAGGTTCCTTTTGTATAACTTCTCTTTTTTTCTGTCTCTATGTACTATCATCTCACAATAAACAGTTAAATGAATAAATAAATAAAGCACCTAATATCAAAGTTTATTTATTTATAAGTCCTAGCTAAAGCATAATAAGCATGCAACCCTATGCCATGCCCTAGAAAAAACATTGCGCATCATATGTCAAACAGAAGTATGTCAAGGTCAATTTAATAACCGCGGAACATTTGAAAAACTGATTGTATGCACGTATCAGTAATTTATATGTACGCACTAATATTACCTTATTAGGCCCTAGGTACTATTTTAGGAAGAATATTTCAAAGTCAGTAGGTATCATTTTTGTAATTAAATATTATTGTGGGATGATGCTGACGTCATTGTTTTTAATGATTTTTAGGCCTAGCAACAAACATAATAAGTAATAGGCGTAGGTATTTCTTATTTACCTACTTAATTACCTATAATATAAACTTTATATCCTAACGGCTCAGAATAAAAAATAATAAGATTCGACATACCTAAGTACCTAGCTAGACACCTATTTAAAAAAAGCAATTAAATTTTGATGAAGTAAGTTACCTAAGACAGTAGACGCCTCTAGGACAAAACACCTCCAACCGTCAAACTATACATGTCAAATTGTTCGATGACCGGAATATTACACACGAATTTGTCTAGATTGACAGCAAATTCCAATACCTCCTTGACTCATGCAGCGGTTCTGTAGGTATATATGAAGTCGAAGGCCCTTTTATCTAGTTATCTACCTACCACATTAATTTCATTCGATATAGTAAAAAAAAGCAAAAAATCTTTACATAGTAATCTCGACCGATGAACTATTAAGATTCCAAATATGACCGTTTGATAATTATACTAAACACAAGGTTATGTTACATCAGAGACTTCAAAACCAAGTTCAAGTCTACGACGAGTATAAATCATTTATAGACAAGGCGTGGGTAGAGCTAATAGGAAGTACCTATAAAAATATGTATGGAAAGCGTTAGTTTTAAATTAATAAACTAGTTCCAAGAAAGTTTATTAAAACTAACTATCTGTAAAGTTAATCCTTTCTCGAGATATTAAACGGATGATTCAGAATATTCAGTTCAGGCACAAATCTTTCATTTTATATAAAGTGACTTGCATGTACTCGTTATCAAACAACGTTTACTACGGGACCAAGTTCGAATTCAGCTGTACCCTTAGAAAGGCGCAGCGAGATGGAGGCAAGGGAATATCGTTGAAGGTGAACTGATAGAGCATACCTGATGCAGCCCGTCACGCCGTGGCCCTTCCTAAACCGCGACACAGTGCAGTGGATTCCGTCAAATTATAATCCTTTCATACACATTTAAATTGTACTAAGAGCGGTTACGCACTACATCCTATTCGAGATGTTTAGTATAGTATGTAAATACAGGGTCTAACAGAAAGGGGGTATAATGCCGAAACACAGCGATAGTCCTCATGAAACTGAACAACTTTCCCCAAGGAACATGGGTCGTAAGTCGCTACTCGAAAAAAAAATTCGCCTCCCCATACAAAATGCTTCCTTGAGGAAAGTTGTTCAATTTCATGAGGACTATCGCTGTGTTTCGGCATTATACCCCCCTTCTGTTACACCCAGTATAGTAATAGTTCTCGGATCGCATAAGAATCGAATGTAGTGCATAACCGCTCTAAAGAGTGACATATTTATTCCAAGAAACTTATGAGAAATTAATACGTTGACGTCATAAAAAAGGATAAAATATTTTATAAACGCTAATGGTGATAAAAATTCAATCATTACTGAGAACTATTATACTGGGAAATCCTTAAGATGACAGCAATAGTTGATTATTGCAAATTAGGTATGCTATTAGTGGTTTTATCAATGAGTATTTACTAAGAAACGGATGCGATGACAACTTTTCCACCAATGGAAAATGTTTAATAGTAAATTGTGGAATTTTCTAATAGGTTACTTACGTAGGTGATTTTATGAATTCTTGATTTATTGTAAATAGGTAGTACTCAATAGAATAAGTTAGTGAATGAATTAAGTCCTTTGCGCCATAGTGTTTTACATTGAATCCTTTTATCAATAAAAAAACTTTATATTTTTTTATTTTACTGAATATTATTCACTTGTTTTGTTCTACTAGTATATTCAATTGATTAAAACCTTTGATAATTCTTCCCTGAGCCATCTACGATCTTAGAATTTATAAGTAGGTATTTTTACATCAACATTTTGGTAAGTTCAATAAAAGTAAGTATCTATCTAAAATTATTAATTCGCACAAAAACGTATATCATTATTTTATCAAGCGTAAAATATGTTAAACTAAAAGTACAGTCAAGTTCAGATCAAGATTGACAATGTCATCGTTTCAATATCGCCCTTGGTGCAATTAAACTTGTTTACTTGACTGTACAAAATCATTGATGCGCTGAATCTATTGTAGTAGAAATTCTATTTGTTATCTGCAAATATTAGTCGCAAAAAATAAGATCAAATTATTGGGTTGAGTTCCTTTACAACAATAGGAAGGACGTTCATATCGGTGGTTGGTATTCGTAAGTAGGTAGATAGAATAGAAATTATTTATTGCATGTTCTTATGTGAATAAAAACCGCATCCAAATGCGCCCACGCGTTTAGAAGGTGCAGTGCCACAGACAGACAGACAGACAGAGGGTCAAACTTATAACACCCTTCTTTTTGCGTCAGGGGTTAAAAACGACTTGCAAAATCACTACTTAATAGGATAGGTATTATAATATGCGGACGGGGGCTTGGTACTTATTTATTTCATTTAAAACATTGTAACTTAATAGAAATTTTGGAATTTTTGTTTTTGAAAACAATTTAAAAAATGAATGTTTTTAAGTCTTTGACGCTCATATTTTCATCGATTACGATATGCAACGAAACGAATCCATACATCCTAGGTTATTTATTAGCCTTTACATATGTACCTCTATTCAGAAATAGATTTTTAAAGCCATTTTTTTCAATTGAAACTTATAATAATTTTCTCTAGAGGTTTTTTAACATGAAACTCTCGTAGTTCAATACTTCAGTAATAAAATGTATTGACCTAACTAGAGGCTAGAGCTAATTATTCGTGTCCGAGAAAAGTTTCTCACGACTCGAGCGTCTAATTATTTCTCGTTTTATTCAACACGCTAATAAACTCAAGAATACCTGTCTTTATAATTTAACAGTGTTACTAGCTTGACACGCTAAGTAAAATATCTTATGAAACAGCTGGATCAACTAAATATTTGTGCGGACCTCGAGACAAGTCAGCGAGCGTGAAGATATTCCTGCATCATTACTATTGTCCAGACTGTTCTTTTAGCATAATATATCAACATGTAACTCCAAATATAAGTTCTACAACTACGCTGCGCCGCGCCGTCTTATTGTCACTTAAATTTTCCTGGCCGGAACATACTTAACAAAAAACGTTGATTAACCCTTCTGCAATTTAGGGCCCATGTGTAAACCTTGATGTGTTCTCGACTAGTCTTTCTTTCCTTTCCCAGTTTCCGTCTCGTCTTTTGGACATTTCATATGGAACTCTTGTTTTCACGCTTAAACACAAATGTCAAACCATTCTCAATAGTTAAGTATAGTGCATAAAAACCCATAATAAGAATATAAAATTGTGACGTATAATAATATAAAATACTAGCTGTACCCGAGACTTCGTCCGCGTGGAATACTGAATTTGGCGGCGCTCGCGTCGCGTTTGCTTAACCTGCGCTATTGAAATCAAAATTAGCCTATGTCCCTTCTTAGGCTATAGCCTATCTGTGTGCCAAATTTCGTTTTAATCGGTTCAGCCGTTTTAGCGTGAAAGCGAGACAGACAGACAGAGTTACTTTCGCATTTATAATATTATAAAAGTAATAAGTATAAGTATATAAGTATAAGTATGGAAGTATGGATATGGATTTGTGTTGTCCTGTTCTATTTACCTATTGATCGGAATATCTGTCGAACTCTGATTTTATAAGCTCTACCTCACTTAACATTGGCAGAATGCACAATGGTAGTAGCCATTTAATAAAAAAATATATTAAACTCATTTTTTCTAACCTTAATTGCCTTATAAACTTGGATATAAATGAAGTGATGCCCTTAGATATAAATCTCTATATTAGGTATTATTTACTTAACACATTACGTTCCATGATAGCCACGTAATAAAGTACTATAATGCTTTGAAACAATTTTCGCATTGCTCACGTAATTAGTTAGATATTATTTTAATTCTAGAGTTAACTTGTCATGTTATATGGCAACATTGTAGTTAACGCTATCAACAGTCGTTTGAATGAATTAATGTCTATTATTATTTATTTATTCGTTTCACAGACGAGCACAATAATATGCAATAAGAATTATGATCGATATCGGAAAGTCTAAGTATGCGTAGTTTTTATAGAACACCTACAGACGTATTTTTTCACGTTTTATTTTAGAAATTGAGGAATAAGTACTGAAACGAAATAAAAATAGTAGAATCGTAAAAAAAAGCTTTCGTAGAGTAAAGAGTCGATCTTGATTTACTCATTTCATTAAGTAGATTCCACATCAGGATGTGAAACCACGAAGACGGTTCGGAAGTGTTGTGAAAAAGATTCCATGGCTTCTCTACACACAGATCTCACTCAAATCGTCAATTTCTAATTTTCTTTTTTTGCGACTAGGAACTTTAACAGCGAGTCCAGTCCACCAATCAGAAGACATCATTAGGGTCAGTAGGGAAAAGTTCGTGCCAAACTCGACAAGGCACTTGTCCATAGACTAGAGGCGGCATCAGCCTCTTCATCAAGCTAACCTCATCAAATCATCCCAGTTTAACCGCACAAGGACAAAGCATGGCCGACGTATGACAGCACAATGGCGTTACGACACGCAACGTCAAATGCACTCAATTACATCATTACTACCAGGTCATTGTTACTTTAAAGATAAAAACGCTAAAAATATACGTTTTGACAAGAAAATTAGGGGACGGGGTTAAAAATAGAATGTTTTGTTGTTTTTCGAGGACTAGCTGTCTGTAGGTTCGCCCGCGTGATACAGTTTGTTGTATTTTTTTTTATACTGTGGCATAACACATTCAGAATTCCAAATTCAATAATGTATTTTTACAACACAAATCAAACCTTGAATTTCTTATTAAGATTCACGTATCTATCATCTTTTAGGTCAAGATTAAAAAATTACCTAGATTAAAAAAAAGTTGTCGCCAATGAATTCCTAACAATCATTAAGTATTATAACGTGGCCAATGCATGTTAAATTGTTAACAACCAGTTTTAGTCATCCTTCTTTTTTAAATACCTATTTAGGAAAAGACATACCCTCGTTGCAGAAAATTCCGTAAACGCAAACCATCAAACATTGTGCCATCTTCTTCAGATTTTTTGAAAACGACAAAGACAGCTATTAACTTTACCTTCCTAATTAATATTACTAATAAACCTTTACCTACCGTTAATGAACTTTTCTGCAAGAGGCTTTGACACTGCGCACACGCATACTCAACTAAATAGTAGAATTTTTATAAGGATTAATTCTTATGAAATTATGTCAAGAGCGCTTTAATAAATTCTTTTTAGACCGGTCTAGACACAGACACGTCAATATTTAGACTGCAGTTGTAAGAAAGCCAATTAACGGAAATTAGCCATTAAATATCACACGTATTGTGAAAATGTAAATTTTAGCAGTAGGTTTAATGTAACTTATAAGAGCTATCCACACATTTTCGGGTCAGGACTATCCGTGTTCAGAGTTGTCCGTTTCACTATAGACGGTCTGACACGGAGTTGTGTGAACACGTTCATACAATTTGAATGTAACCGATATTTACCGTGTTCCAACAGGGACGTGTTCCCGGATATGTGTGATTAGTCCTTAAGTCTAATGACTCTTTTAGAAACTATCTACAACTAGTCATTAAATGATATTGTAAGGTTAACAAACGGATTTCTAGCAATAAAACATTTGGCAAGGTTTTTAAAATATAACTGTGTGTTTGAGCTTAATTAATAGCCTACTTAGCCTTCGAGTTCGTAGATCTAAGCGATGTCAAAAGATATGGAATTTAGCAAGTCTAACTGTTTGTGAATTTATTAAGAAAACGTGTTATTTTCTGCTGACATAAAGAAAGTGGGTTTTACCTAATATAGTCTTAAATCTTTTGGAACTTATTTATTTCTAATAAGAATCCTATTACGTATGTCCACTGATATAAAACGTCAGTAAATCTGCTATAGGTACTTAAGTAGGTACCTATATGCAAGAATTCTCAAATAAGTAGTTATGGTATCAAACTAGTAGGATTGACATATCATCTTTTGACGTTTTTAAATTAAGTTTGTACCTAGGTATGAGAATTTAAAAAAGGTGTTATGAGGAGTCTAGATTTGATGCCATCTAGGGTTCATTTTATAAAATCTAGCTTACCTAAGTCATCAGTTACGTGCAAGATTTCACTCCAGTGTGATTTGAACTGTCAGACTAAAGAAACATTGATTTATTTTATTGGTGTTAATTAAATTAAAAAATAAACAAAATGGTTAATACCCTACACATTCTGAAGCAAATATCAATAGGAGTCATTCCATCTAATCGTAAGTTTGATAGATATCAAATGTACCTAGATGTAGTTTTTATATATATGCTACTAAAAAAACAACTGATCAGAAAGAGATTTGGTCAGGTTCCACAATAAAAGCTGTCTTCTAATATGAGTCAAATGACTCCTTAAAATATTTCGTAAAATAACTGAAGAACATTAATAGGTAATACAGACAGATTGAGTCGAAAATTAATTTAAAAACGTTTCTTAGAAACCAATTAACCTGTAACTGAAGTTTACACTTCATGCTGTCTTTTTCTGATATTTGACAACGATCGAGCTAGCATACATTTAATGGAGAATATAAAATGTGAGCTTTGAAAACCTTTTCTGAAAATATTTAACGGAGATTGGAGAAACAGAACCCGAAAAACTCAACCCTTAAAAAAACCCTTTATAACAATTTGTTTCCTTTGTTGCAGAATCGAAAATGTTTCACGGAGGCATTTGGGCGAAGCTGTCAAATTACTACAAGTGGTATGTGCTGGGATTGGTGTCCGTTGGTTACATCCTTGGTGAACTGGGACACTATCTTATTGGTGAGTAAATCTATCTATGAGCTAGTACGATTTTGCTGGGCCCAGGCGGTCGCTGCGGTTGCGGCTACCCTTGCATACCTAACTATTTACCAATGCGCTGTACAAAGATCTGCTGACGAACATATGCATAGCGTCTACAGTTACATAGTGCGTTTTACGCTTAATGTATTGTCAGTATTTTGTGGAAATAAACTTTAAAGTCAGCTAAGCAAAGTACATATTCCCACAACAATTTAGATAGGTATAAGTAAGGCCCTTTTCCTGTGATGCGTGTTTCGATCTGCATGCGTATCTGGTTCGCATGCGCATCCCCCAACCGAATCATATAATTCCATACAATACTTATGGTTTTTCCTGTCATGCGGGCAAAGCGCCTGTGGTCAGTAGCGTGCTGTCGAAAACATGCGTGACAGGGAAAGGGCCCTAAAGGTGCGTACAGACCATGTAACATGTTATTTAACTTGTGTTTTATAACACGTCCACACTATGTAACCTTGTTATTCAACATTGCAACATAAAATAATACTGTACACATTAGAATAACAATGCAATATAACAATGTTATATAACCATTGTCGTTTGTCCTTCTTCAGTACAATCCACGCGATCAAAGTTATATAACATTGTTGTACATATCAATAACATGTTACTGTACCATGTTTTATAACATTCAGGGTCCAAATTATGTAAAACATGTTATTTAACAATGTTTAATAACATGTTATGTTACATGGTCTGTACGCACTTTAAGAGAAGCCTCCTCTCTTTTATTTATGGTTTTAACATGCTTTACAATGTAAACTTTATAGTGCAATAAATAATTGAGTATTTTGACATAATATTAGTAAGGAATTCTATGTTAGCGGATCTTGGTATAGTCATAGTATATTTTTTATGATATCGTAAGTAGATATAAAGTAACATTAACACAACGATGGCCTTCGTTAAGTCATATCGAGTTTATTAACATAAACTAAGTACATTATGCTTTTTGTATCCGTTTTTAATATCACACGTGTTGCTATGTCATTTTGTAAGATATTAATAGATAGATACTTTTTTGTGACTTAAGAATTTGGTATGTAGGAAATACAGGTTTTCGAATAAAAAAAGCGTAAAACGTAAGAAAAGCGCGTAGATTATACTGAATCTAATTATAAAAATGTACTGCCCGATTGATAAGAAAACTGCCTTATACAAAAAATATTAAACGTTCTTAATGGGGAAAGCAAGCAAAAACTTCCCAAAACAATAGCGAAATAAAGAAAATATTTGTGTTTCACTTGGCTGAAAGGAATTTGAACTCTTTGCCTTCTTTTAAAAAATATTTATTTCAAAACCACTTCCGCGTGATCCGAAAAAAAATCAATGATGCCATATGTTTTCTTTTTTATTTATCAGTCCTACGATCAATCAAATTCAAGTTAGTTATGTATAATTTAAAACATAAGTGAGCGGATTACGTAACTTTAACTTTTTGTAACTTGTATCCTTGACTTTGAACTCTGTTACTTAATTAAAGTTATCCAAAGTTAATGACGCAAGACATTCGTTGTCATTGTTTAACTAGGCGTCAAATAGAAAGGCTTTGTTTAAAGTTAATACTTAAATGTAGAGGTTAGGTATTTGTTTGTTTGTATTTATTACAACAATGAGGACTTGTCTCGCATAAGCAGTTTGCTAAAACAAAAGCCAATCGCGCCAGACGATTGAATCGCGCAGATTTATTGAGATTTCATACTTGAATACCTAATAAACAAATTGCAGAAGCGATTCAAGTTCTAAGCCATAAGGGTATGCGTAGTGTATGTACCTATCATATCATGTACCTACATATTTTTATTGGAAATAAAGACGTCACTGCAACGAGTGTGTTTACTTGTCAAACTGACAAACTATTGTTGTTGACCGCACTCATACACAAATTAATTTAATTAACATACCTACTTAAATAAATATCTGTCAGACCTCTTTCCCATCAGGGCAGAGATCACTTCCCTACACTTGTTGCGATCCAAACACAATTCTTTCGCTTCATCCACATTTAAGTTCAGGTACCCTAAAGTGCGTGTATGAGGCGACTGATGAATGTGGATAGATAATAGAACTTCTTTATTATAAAAAGCAGTACTATCTATGTCCATACCAAACATCATCAGACAGAAGACATCCAATGAAATGAAATGAAATTAAAAATCATTCAATCCTGTAGGTTTTGACAACACTTAGGACGGGTCATTTTTTAAAGTTAATGCTAGATTCATAAGAGTGCAGATTTCCCCAGAGAAGAACCTAGCAAGAAACTCTGTAGGGTTGCTCTTTTCAATTTAAAATGGTTAACGTAGGCCTCCCTTAAAGATTTCCTTCGTGTCGTGTGGACTCTACACGATTTCTATCAAATCAAATGTCAAAATGCATTAACTACCTAATTAAAACCTCCATTTGTCCTCAGGTACCACATCGAAGGTGACGGCAGAAGACTTACACTATGGCGACAAAGCGTGTCAGCTCAACGCAACACATCTAACATTGTCACAGTTGCCGACAGTCTGTGAAAAAGTGAACTCTAGCGATATGTAAGTATAGCCTATGTCTATTAGTTGGTATACAGGGTGTAAGGAAAAGTATCACTTTCCTTTTAGCCAGGTATAGTATTAGTTGAATGACCTTTGCGTTGGAGCGCGCTATTAATAATAAAATTCTTGATTAAATGTGAGTTCAAAAAAATTTATTTTTTTGTAGAATGTGTTCTACATCACTAACACTATACCTGGTTAAAAGGAAAGTGATACTTTTCCTAACAACCTGTATATACATAAGTGACTAGAGACTGCCCGCGACTGCGAACATTTTTGGTCATATCTTGGAAAAAATCATGATATCACAAAATAATGTAGCCTATGTGTTATTCTGATGTGCAAGCTACAATATTGCCAAGATTCATCAATATCCGTTCAGTAGTTTTTGCGTTAAAGAGTAACGAACATACAAACATCCATCCATCGGCACAAACATTGACATTTAAGTATAATATTAGTAGGATTATGTTTATGAGTGGTTTCGCATTAAGTCCGATTCGAATCCGATGGGATTAAATTAGGTACCATTGAATTAGTTCTCACTTCTATTTCGGATTAATACTAAGTACTTTTACTATTTCGGATCATATTATAAACATTTTACAATAATTAATTAAACAATGAAAAGAATTGCCAAGTACTAACGTCCATTTCCAACTTTTGTTATTTCAAATGTGTAAAGGTGCAAAGAAATGGACATTCAATGATTTAATCATATTGTTAACAAAATAATAAATTTTATAATCTTTAACTAACGAAAGCAAGTTTCTTACTAAGTACCTACTTAACTTAAGCCTTTAGCTTCATTACGTTAAGTAGTTATTTACTTCTAATGATTGAGAGAAGTAGGTAGGTACTAGGCTTTGAAATTAACTTTTTTGTTTCTGCTAGTTTTACCTAAAGTTTCATGCTATTAGATAATTGACAATGCTTAACACGTAGCGTCTCGGTTTTTATGCACATCCTTCTTGAAATTAGTATTACACGCAAGAATTAAGTGGACACGTAAACTGTATGCGCATTCAAACAACTGGAGTTTTAAGTTATCTTTTGAGTATATTAAGTTAGGTTTTGCAAGTATTTCGTAAGACAAATACTTGTTTTAAAGAATGGGCTATAAAAATGCTAAAACAGGATAATTCGCGTCATATTTCTAAATTTAGGTACCTAGGTATACTTACTTACCATGCATGTACAAGTACCAACTCTTATAAAAGAAATAAACAATGTACTTACCAAAAATTAAGAAAAAAAAACCTTTTTAAAAACAAGCTTTTATTATTTGTTTATAAAATGAACTAAAAAGTTAAAAATAAATTAACTCTAAAAGGAAATATAACACTTTGTAACTTGATTGTAACCTTTAACGACAAATAAGCGTCTTCGTCTAGGACAAAATAATTCCATATTGTACAAATTTATTTAATTTTAACACTAAAACTTTTCACCATACATAATTATTCAATCTCGTCCCCCCTCTTTATCATAGTCCCCATTTATAAATGAAAGCGTGTTACATTGTGATAGCTTGAGGAAAATGAGTATTTAATTAATACAACACAACATTTTTCTTTTTAATTTGTTAAATACAACATATAAGTTGTATTTAATTAATACATCACAACATTTTCCTCAGGCTATCACAATGTAACACGCTTTCATTTATAAATGGGGACTATGATAAAGAGGGGGGACGAGATTGAATAATTATGTATGGTGAAAAGTTTTAGTGTTAAAATTAAATAAATTTGTACAATATGGAATTATTTTGTCCTAGACGAAGACGCTTATTTGTCGTTAAAGGTTACAATCAAGTTACAAAGTGTTATATTTCCTTTTAGAGTTAATTTATTTTTAACTTTTTAGTTCATTTTATAAACAAATAATAAAAGCTTGTTTTTAAAAAGGTTTTTTTTTCTTTAATTTTATTTTTAACTTTTTAGTACCTCTATTTTTAATTCGAGATTTACTACGACGTAGTTCGCAGCGCGTAGCAGCGTTATTCCGTTATGAAGTCCGTAGTTGAGGTTGCGTCGTTTAATTACGGAGTTCCTATGGCCACCTTCCGGCTCCAACATCAGACCCTGGTTACCATATAGTATCAAAGTACTCGTCAAGACTAATCCAATGAGCCCAAACTAGATGGGGTTGCGTCGTTTAATTACGGAGTTCCTATGGCCACCTTCCGGCTCCATCATCAGACCCTGGTTACCATATAGTATCAAAGTACTCTACAAGAGTAATCCAATGAGCCCAAACTCGATAGGGTTGCATCGTTTAATTACGGAGTTCCTATGGCCACCTTCCAGTTTCATCATCAGACCCTGGTTACCATATAGTATCAAAGTACTCGTCAAGACTAATCCAATGAGCCCAAACTCGATAGGGTTGCATCGTTTAATTACGGAGTTCCTATGGCCACCTTCCAGTTCCATCATCAGACCCTGGTTACCATATAGTATCAAAGTACTCGTCAAGACTAATCCAATGAGCCCAAACTCGATAGGGTTGCATCGTTTAATTACGGAGTTCCTATGGCCACCTTCCAGTTCCATCATCAGACCCTGGTTACCATATAGTATCAAAGTACTCGTCAAGACTAATCCAATGAGCCCAAACTCGATAGGGTTGCATCGTTTAATTACGGAGTTCCTATGGCCACCTTCCGGCTCCATCATCAGACCCTGGTTACCATATAGTATCAAAGTACTCGTCAAGACTAATCCAATGAGCCCAAACTCGATAGGGTTGCATCGTTTAATTACGGAGTTCCTATGGCCACCTTCCAGTTCCATCATCAGACCCTGGTTACCATATAGTATCAAAGTACTCGTCAAGACTAATCCAATGAGCCCAAACTCGATAGGGTTGCATCGTTTAATTACGGAGTTCCTATGGCCACCTTCCGGCTCCATCATCAGACCCTGGTTACCATATAGTATCAAAGTACTTGTCAAGACGAATCTAATGAGCCCAAACTCGATAGGGTTGCATCATTTAATTACGGAGTTCCTATGGCCACCTTCCAGCTCCATCATCAGATCAGCTCCATGTTACCATAATATTGCATTGTCACGCGATATACATAAGCATGCAAAATTTCAGCTCAATCGGAAACCGGGAAGTGGATCAAATTTAAGTTGCAAGATTTGATTACAGAACGACAACGGGACAGGTGAAAGTAAATAAAAGCTTGTAAAAAAGATGTTTATTTTGATTAGGTACTTACGTACATACCTTAACTGACTTGCTTGATTCCTAACTTGACCTTTATGTTAAGGACGCTATTATTAAAATCTTCTTATAAGGATTGGTATTGTTAAAATGCACATCTAAAGATAAATATTTTTCATTCGAAAATAAAAATCTCAAAAATAAAAATATTTTTACTTTAGTAAAAAAGTCAGATCGAAACCTTGAAAATGTTTATCAGGATTCAAGGAAAGGTAGCTTGTTTTTCAATACTGCAAAAAAGTTGCAAATCGGCTAGGCTGTCTTAATACATATTTGAAACATGGCAAACATCCCAAAATACTTACTTACCTATCTACCTACTCCTACACTTGCCAAACTAACCAATTTAAAAATCCCCACTGACCTAATACCTCACAAACCATTTCATGCCTCTACCACTTAATCGCGTGAAATTAGCAACAGTTTTTATAAACCGAACTATCTTAAGAACGTGACTGGCCACTGGTTCCATTCATTCAAGGTCATTACCAACTATGAAATAGTCCTTCGCTAACAATTACGTAGCAATTAATCGTTGGCAATTATTTCTATTGATGCTTAAGGCGGTTGGGTTATGTTGTTGAGTATGTTTATCTAGATTCCAGTGATAAAGATGTAAAGTATGAGCTTGTAAATGCGTTGTGTTTTATGTAGAGTGCCAGGTGTTAATAAATAAAGATTATAAAACTTCGTAGATAGCTTCTTTGCAAATGGAAGACTCATAACAGTCATAACGAGTCTACGAATCTAGAATCGTTTCAAGTGTTAGTAAAACATACAAGATTTATTTGTTTATTTAGGTAAGTACGGTACTGAAAAACTGAATTACCGTTTTCATGATTTTGATACTACAAAGGCATTATATTTTTACCCCTCTTTATGTTTGATTTGACTATCTATGTTACGTGAGTTTAACCCGTTTTGTCGCCATTTTCAGCCGAAAAAACGTTAATCTCAATTAAGAAGTCATTTTGTACGGATCCTTGAGAAAAGCGACTGTCCAATTTCGTTTGAAGTGTGGATTCTCAAACGAAATTGGACAGTCGCTTTGCTTAATTGTATAATTGACTACCTAAGATCGACAAGTAATCAATAATCTATTCAATCAAGTTGAAGGACAGACTTTTTGCATGCCCACACGCTTACGACTTAAAAACCTATTGTAGGTGTTTTGATCTACCAACTTATCTGCTGATAAATTGTCGCGCATTCCAAGCCATTGCCAACTTGCTCTATTTGATGACTGACAGGACAAGTTTTAAACAATTTTTTGTCAACAAGCATACCAAGTAGCTTTTATATCTCCTGCTTTTTGCGGAGTATGGCCAATTTCCTGGTAGTATACTTATAAGAAATAGGTATTCTAGTTTATGTTAGTACCTACTTGGTAATATTATCGACATTTTGAAAGACATTTTTTTCGCATATCTACAGCTTCTTACGTAAACCTAGATCTGAAAAGCCTAGCTTTTTAGGGCGTACAAAAAACAGGCTTTGAAATACTTGTGTGTGTGATATTAAATTGTCAACTTCCTTGTTTTGAATGACAATAGGTAGGTATTAAATTTATAAAGATTTTTCCTATAAAATTGCATAATGATTGGTTAGATTGAGTCATTTTATTGCAGGTGCAAGACATAATCATTGTTATTTGTTACTTAAAGTGATAGTTTAATCTCTGGTTTAATGGTCATAGTTAGTTTACAATGACCACATTATCCTATTCTTATTATCTAACTAACAGCGCGTTTCTCGACTTACAGATAAAAATTAACTGACAGAAAACCTATGTCTACTTCATAAAACATGACGTTTTAGACAGAGGCAGGTGTCAAATATCTGTCAGATATATTTTATCTATAGATTGTGGAACAGGCCCCAAGTAATGTGTAGGTATAATATTCGATTTGAGATTGTATATCTCTTCCACGCAACAACCACTAACTTATAATTTAAAAAGATTAGCGTCCAAGGGAAGCCTTAATAAACAAATATCCTTGTTCCAGATGTGCAACCCTCGATTTGAACGGGACGCGGTATTGCGAATGGGGATACAATGGTTTGGGTATCGACTACCAAGTGCTGGCCGGTCCTGCCTTTATGGCAGTCTTCACTGTCGTCGGAGTCATCCTTGGCGTGGTGGCTGATAAGTAAGTTGCTATTGTTTTTATTAACAGTTTGTTAGGGCAGCAGTCAATTGCTTCAAGCATTTGAGACTTGGCTGTTTAAAGGTCACAGCACACATATCAACTAGGAAAGGGAACGTCACCGTATCGCCTTTCACCTCGCCGTCAACCAGGCGTCAACCTAACGTATGCATGTACCCGAAGCGTATCAGCAGCTCCTGTATGTCAACTCGGCTACGGCTAGGCGACACCGCCCTTACGGCTCGCTGACCTGGTTGGCACCAAATCAGTTTGAATCCTTTTCATCGTTATTTTGTGTTTTTATCTAACCTCAAAATTCAATAAAACTCACGCGCAACACGAAAGGAAGTTGCCTTGCGAATGGCGGGCGGTGGCACGTTCGGTAGGCAAGTCGCGGGACGGACAGGGGCGAGGGTGGACGAAGAGCCGTGAGCTCGCGTACGGAGAGACGTAAGCGCGGGAATGACGAGCCGTAAGCACGGGAACTGCAAGTTGACCACGCGCCGCATCGCGGTTCGGAGCCTGTTCCGATGCGAGGCTATTACGTTACGATGCCGATTAGTGTGCGTTGGAGTAGGGATTTTCATACAAAGAATACTGAACGGCTCGATCCTTTTTCCTTTCCGATCCCTTTCCGAGTTGATATGTGTGCTGTGACCTTAAAGCCGCGACCGTGCGGTGGACTATAGGCATTCATTCGCTGCCGTACAGAAGCCTGCTGGAACAGTTGCGACCGCTTCAATAGTTTACGTACAACTGATACATACGCATTTGTAGATTTATTTATTTATTTATTTCAACATACATAACAGATTACAGTCATACAGGAGTTACATAATTTAACAATAGATGATGTAAAATACGCATTTATCTAAGTATTCTAATTTGTGTCACATCAAAACCCTTAAACACCTCACATCACCAACAAAACACTTTTACCAACAGATTCAACAGAGCCCGAGTCTTAGCAGTCTGCACTCTAGTCTTCGTAATAGCTATACTGCTCATGGGCACAGTCACAGAATACTGGCATCTGGTCATCCTTCGAATGATAATGGCGGCTGGAGAGTCAGGATGCAATCCTTTAGCCACCGGGATCTTAACGGATCTGTTCCCTGAACATCAAAGAGCTTTGGTGCTGTCGATCTTCAATTGGGGGATTTATGGAGGATATGGTATCGCGTTTCCTGTCGGCAGATATATTCCTGAGTTGAATGCTTGGGGTTTGGTGAATTGGCATTTGTTTTTATATGTATAGTTTTATGCGAAGAATGGAGAGTTAATTCTCATACAAGGGTTGGCTGTTGGATTTTGGGGTGGCCAACGTAACACTTGAATTTTTGTCCCAATTTTCAAGGACGCGCGATAAAACACGCAAATCGAATCTGAAATATAAAGTGTAGGACTAAGTGGAAGTTTTGAAAATAATTAATCTTCCTTTATTTGAGTGTTTATGGAAAGCTTGATTCACTAATTTGCTATATCACGTCAACAGAGCTGGAGACTTTGCTACTATGGTGCTGGTATCGTCGGCCTGATCATTTCTGCTCTCACCTTCCTGACACTTCGGGAACCTGCCAGGACTACTATTGGAGAAGAAGGTAGGTACCTACGATAACATAAAATTGTTACACATACAACACTTTTTTGCCATTTAAGCCCTTCTGCCTTTTGCCAATACTTTTTTCAACTTTCAAAGTAGGTAGGTACTTAAATTGTAAAAAAAATACAGGTTATAAAAGCAAGGTAATTAAAAGATCTATGTTTTAAGTTTTTGTGTATTTTTTCGTCGTAACAGGAGCAGGCAACAACAAGAACAGAGATTCATCAGTGGAAGGTGGCGCGGGAAGGAAGATGCCTCAGATCACGATCTGGCAGGTCATCGTACAGCCTAGAGTACTGTTGCTGTGCATCGCTGCTTCGATCAGACATTGTGGTAAGTAACATACTTTGAGAAAACATCCACCTTTTAAATTATCTTGGGTAGGTTTAAGATATTAAAGAGGTCAAGGAGAGAAGAATACTAATATCTTGTCGTGTTTTTATAATAGCATTTCATTGAAATGGTGCTTCTAGAATGTGTAATCACAGATAGTTGCAAACTGTGGTTGCAAGAAAGGTTAAGCTAATGCTCCATAACACCTATAGCTGTCACTGATATTGTCAAAAAACAGAATAAGATGGCACGATGTTTAATGATCATTAACTTAGACTTTCATGCAATTGGTTATTCTATTAGTGGTCGTACTCGTAGTAAGTACTTACTTGAAGAAAAGATGGTGGTGCTAAAAGAAGCCGGCACAACACGACTAATATAGGGTGACTTTAAATTAGTGAACAATGGAAAAGCATATGCATGTACTCATGATAACAAACAACTTATACTATGGGACCAAGGCCTAAAACATTCAAAATTTTTGAACACCCCATACAAAATGCACCAGCTTATAGTATGGGGGAACAATTTTTTTTTTAAGATTTCTACCTTGGTCCCATAGTAAAAGTTGTTTGTTATCACAAGTACATGCATATCCATTTCTATCGTTTACTAATTTAAAGTCACCCTGTATGTACTTAATTACTTATAGATACCTATTAACATTTTAAGCTGTAACGTTAAGCTAATACACAGATTAAGGTACTTGATACAAATAAGGCCTATCTAACTTTAAGACCCTATATCTCGACAATTAAACCCATAAAATATTATTGCTCTGGTCAGTATGAAGGATTGACTTATAAATAATAATAATTGAAGAAGAAAATTCCCGGTTAACTCAAAAACATTGAAAAAAAAGCGATTTCCTGGCGGTCTACGTTTGGCTGTAATAAATCTCGTACACTTAAAAAGGCCTACTAAGTTCTATTAAAGAAATACGCTAAAATAAACTTATTTGTAAAATAAAACATTTTGTTTTAGATTGTTTATATATTTTTTAATATGCTAAGGCAAGATTTGCAACATTTTTTTATGTTTTAATCTAAATAATTACGAATCAGACTTTTACCCTCTTAATTAAGAAATCAACAATTTTTTTAAAGAGAATTTCAGTCATTTCCGCGTCACAACCAACATCGGTAACTTAAAACATATAAAATAAAAGAAAACAAAAACAAAACACTATTTTCAGGTAGGCCTTATTTCGTAACAATGTTCGAATAAGGCCCCCTAGTAAAACAACCTATAAAATAATAATTAGGAACATTATTCAATCAGTCTTAATTGTTATTACGAAAAGTATCTCAAGCTGCATAACAATCTGGGCATACAAAGGCTTCCGGGTCATTCTTGGTCAATCCAATGCCATCCTCGTGAAACCATTTACAACAATCGATGCAAGGTCTCATATCTACCATTTTATCTTCATGACATGCATGACAGTCATCGGTATACCAAGATCTGAAAATTTTATTATGCGACTGACGAAATCTTTTTCTTGATCTGGAGTGAGTATTGTATGCCTTCTTAGTGTCTTTGTAATTATGCCATTTGCTGCATGAGTTCTTAGAGTCCTTCTCGGAATACCATATAGATCTGCAGCCTGGTAAGTAGACATACCATGTTTCATAGATCTCACAGCCGCTGCCAAGTTATCTTCTGACCAGGTTGCACGTTTTGGTTTTGATAGTGCCATTGTAATTGTGTATCTGAAAAGAAATTACTTATATGACACATTACTATTATGAGCTTTATATTTTATCCGACTACAATTTGCAGCTATCTTTTTCGTATGTTTTGAATAGGTACATTTATTTTGTTTGTCATTTTACACTTTATTTCAGGTTAATATTCAGTTAAGATGGATTAGTGTCTCAAATATATTAAATTAAACTTATTAAACAGTACACATCTTGCATTACTTAGATAAGCAAAACAAATTAATTAGGCACTTATTTTTCAAAGCATACCCAGTAAGCAAAATGTTCAAAACTTCGAACGAGAGAGCTGCAAATTGTGTGGTGCTTCTTAAAATCTCGCCACCTAAATTGACAACACCATAAAATAAACATCAAGGTTGTCTATCAGTACCTAAGTAGGGATATATATTTAATAAGGCCTAGGGTCAACAATAAGGCCAATTTGAGAAAAAAATAGGCCTAGGCCTTAATTGTAACCGCACCCATTTTTCAATTAAATGTTTATAAGTAATAAAATTAAAGGCAAATATTAAGTTTTATATCATAACACAACAGTAAAAAGGTTACAGAATAATAATTTAAATCAACAATAACTTAATCAATAAAGATTTATGAAAAAACTCACCATGAATTCGTAATTTTTTTAGTTCAACGCACGAAAACAGGGGTCCCGTGTGACGATCGCGTCCCGACTGCGATCAGAGCGGGGTGCGGGTGCGCTGGCGCGTTCGGGAGTGTTTTACCTATAGCTCTTATGCAAGCGTACGAAAGGACTCGTTTGGCTCGGATTATTTTATCCAAGTTTTCTGGGGTATAGGCTATATTAGTGCATGGGCTATATTTGTATCAACTACCTTACTAAATAGTTACTACCTCATTGCTCATTTGTTTATACACGACGATTGGTAATTAATTGTCAACTTAATTAGATATTTTTTGCATGACCTTGTTAGAATGTGATACCTATTTAGGTGACGTGTCTTTTTATCGAATCATAAGTGCTTCCTACTTAACTAGATACAAGTAATTAATTTGCAATGGCCTCCCAAATATTTAAATTGATAAGGAGCACCATTAGGTAGGTATAGCTAATAAAGTTTGCGGCAATGTGAGGACAATGTAGGAATGTTGGTTACGCAGCTGTCGCGAAAAAGTTATGAAATCGACTTTAGTATTTTTTAAAGATATTGTGTAAGTTCCTTCGTAAGTATATTCCAATAAGATTTTATAATATCTAAATGAATTATAAGACAAAAAGTTCTGTTTCTTATCATAATGTACCTACCTACAAAGTCGCTAACGTTACCTAGGTACCTACTTGGTTATTTATTACAAGTAGACACTTTACCTACTCAAAAACTATTTCCTTTGTTAACTTAATACAAAGACTGAAAGCAGCAAGTCATGTTTATCATGTCATGTCACAAATATCAAGGATTTTTGCCGCTAAAACCGTCTAGGCACCGGAAATTGGTTCGTTATTGTTTCTACAACCGTAACTTCCTTACGTTGAAGGAAGTTGTCACTGAATTAGTGAATAATTCATGAATTAAATAAGTTATTAAACGCCTTATATTTGAGAGAGCTAATAAGGATACCTACTCAATATGAGTAAGTTCTCTAAATGTGGACCAGTCTCATAATATGGACTACTGCAATAATTCAAAAGAGGGCACTAAAATCGCGGCGACGTAGGTAGTATTCGATGCTCCTACCCCTCGCTACCCCACCATTTGGAAACAGCGAAAATACCAGTGTGCATGTGTCAGCGGCAACCATTTTGTGATTTTAGCAAAGGTCGATGTAATTTTTTGGTGGGTTTTGTAATGATTTTACTGTTTTTGTTATTATTATTTCACGTTTTTTATCTTTAGCTTAGATTCGTTAATATGTTCTATATTATTGTGTGTCTAACGCTTATCTCCATCTAGTAAGAATATTTTTTGCGCGAATAAAATATTTAAGAAGTAGTAGGATCTGAATATGGACCTATGACAAGGTTCTAAATATGAACCACCGGTCCATATTATGACCACGCGGTTTTCATTTAATAAACCGTAACTTATTTGTTTTACAAATGGCATAGAATAAAAGAAGTTCCAAGAGAAAAACAATAGATTGAAGAAATTTAAATCGTAGACCAAGATAGAATATAGAACTTTAAAATAACCAACTAAACATGCCATCCAAAAGAAAAAGAACCTGGCGGAACAACAATAATTTCTTCTAGTTTTGATGCCAGCGATTAACCATAGTAATGCGAAATGTTTATACTCTACCTAATGGTCTCTTTTCTGAAGATACTCGTGGAGTATAGTGGATACCAAGCTTGTAACTAGTGGGCTCACGGTAGGTGTGCTAGTTTAGTAGGTGTCAACTTTATTTCTGAATTTTGTTCGCGTAAATAAACCTACTTCTACCTAGTCCAAAAATATTTGAAGTTCCTATATGATTCTTAATAAATTATGTTTAATTTATTACCAAATAATATGAAATGGTCCATATTAAATACCCCTAGTCCATATTAAAAACCCCGTGGTCCAAATTGAACTACCATTTTTGAGATGTGGAAATTGGCATGACTTTATAAAAATATTAAAATTTTAAAAATGATCGTTCCATTATAAGATTTTACTTAATATTATTATTACTAATAAGTTTCTTGATCGATTTCAATTAAAATGACTAACTGAGCTTTAATATTTTGAGTTTTATTCAAAGAAAACCATATGGTAGTCCATATTTAGGGACTTTACTCTACTATGATGATTTTATATTTATACGTTTAATGTGTAGGTACCTACCTAACACTGTTTTTATGTTAGTACCTAATCTTTACTTTAGGTACCTACTACTTTACCTGTGTAATCTATTTCGGATACAATAAATAATAATTACTTTTTTTTTCATTTTCAATAAGTAGGTAGGTTTTCAATACTCAATTCTTTATTGCACCTTAAATTATTTGTAACAATTTTAAAATGGCAATTTGATTGCAGTTTATAGATCGGATTTGCATTACTGTAACACAACTACTTATGTAAGTAGGTAGCTAACTAAAAAAACAAGAATACCTATGTATTAAAAGCCAAAGTTAGGTCCTTATTTAATTATAAGTATTTATAAGTATTCCCGACAACAAAGGCTCATAAAATTGTGGTAGTCACGAAGGGGTATAAAAACTGTTTAAAAATGCACTCGGAAATGATCTCCTTGATCCAATTTAATCGAGTATAACACTAATATCCGTGAAGGACAAGATTAAAGTTCCGATTTGTTTATTGTATCGTAAATAAACTCGATCGTGTTTGTCAAGAAATCGCTAGATTAGATACTTTACTATTTTTGACTCTTTAATAAAGTAGGTTGACCATCAGTTTTTAAAGTCTTGGATTTTAGTTTCTTTTTTCGGAATCGTTTTCAAATTAAGAAATAATTTTAAGTTTACATGATAAAGATAAATTAAGAATATATTAGGTAAATAGGTACCTACTTATTTGAATGCAACTAGTAGGTACCAGGCAGAGGTACTAATAATAAAAAAATATTCGTCTTTTGAGAAACTAAGTTATTCTTGGCACTTAGGTTACTCGTTGTGCGTTACAAATCCCAAATAAGTAGAGATACTATGGATTGCTGGCACCAAAGTTTGAACCAGTGACGCTCAAGTTAATTAATAACTTATGTTCTTTCCCAGGTGGTATGACATTCGCATACAACGCCGATTTGTACTACCGCGACTACTTCCCCGACGTGGACCTCGGCTGGTGGCTGTTTGCCGTCACTGTCGGTATCGGTTCCATCGGTGTCGTCGTTGGAGGGGTTATTTCTGATAAGTAAGTACATTTATACTTAAGTAATCAGTAATGACTTAGCGTTTTTATAAACACAGTCTCTCAAATCTCCTATCTGGTTTTGATAAATGATATTTTAAACATATTGTTAACACCTTATTTAACTTTGTGAAAGTGCAATAAATTAGATTATGATGCAATACAATTTTGGCTTCGAATAAGACACGCGAGCGCTATTCTTACAATTTTAAATGCTGGACAAATAGAATAGCTTCTCTTTTTACAATCGATTTAAAAAAAAAATCTTTGTTACAGATTCGTAGCGAAAATGGGTATCAGATCCCGAGTACTTGTCCTGGCTCTATCACAACTCGTTGCCACCCTACCCGCCTTTGGATCCGTCATCTTCGGCCCCCTATGGGCTATGATCACCCTTGCTATTTCTTATTTCTTTGGTAAGTATTGATACATTAATGTTTACTTATTTAAGTTTACTTATCAGCCCTTGTTGACGTCCCCACTACAGGGGCACTATCCTACTCTCATACGAGAGTGATATTTACGTTAATACTATTTTTATCAAATAATTACCTAGTGGAGAGGAAGGTGAGACACTTTTGCCCAGTTATGGGATATTGAGACGGCTATCAGATAAGTAGTAGAAATGTAAAGATCGCAAAAGTTATCTACGTATCACGTACGTATCGACGATTATAATAAATTAATAGATTTTTTTACCCACGTAAATTAAATTCTTTTTTACTCTTTTACAGCCACAGTTATGCAAACTTTTTTCGAAAACCTCTTCCATAACATAACATAAATCCTCTTTTTCCAGCTGAGATGTGGTTCGGGATAGTCTTCGCTATTTTAGTAGAGATCGTACCTTTGTCCGTCCGATCGACGACTGTCGGCGTCTTTCTATTCGTGATGAACAACATTGGTGGAAACCTGCCCATTCTGGTGGACCCCGTGGCAAAGGCTATTGGTTATAGAGAGGCGATTATGATTTTCTACGCTGGATTTTACGGAATTAGTAAGTTGAGAGATTATTTAATAAAATACTAGTTTGAAAGATTCATATTATATTAAACTTGGTATTTTTAAATTATCTATTTATTTGTTTATTCAAGAATTCTAGATTTTAGCTAGAATTTGTTACCTTCTAGAATTTACGTATTTAGAAATTTTAGTACTTACCTACTTACAATAAATCACAAAAAAGTTGTTGAAGTCATATATACAGTCGAGAGCAGATCAACCTTTACAATATAGGTAGTTCTAATATCACCCTTATGTTGGAATGAAATAAGGCGCCCCTGTGTAAAGCTTGATGAGCCTTCGACACCTATCATATAAATCACAAATATTTTTAGATGACATTTAAATCATAATTATCTTTTTAACCGACTTCAAGAGAAGGAGAAGGTTTCTCAATCCGACCGTATTTTTTTTCAAAGTAGCTAATCATCATTTTTCCGCCAACAGGTAGCATCCTATTCTTCCTCACAATGTTCTTCATGGATGGGCCAGTGGAGAAGACTGCTGAAGAACCTACGCCAATACCTCACGTCAAGCCTTCAGGCCTTGACAACACAGCATTCACTCACGACGAACTACCCGTCAGAAACGGCAGGACCCTACCACACGACAATAGCAGATTATAAAAATTGGCTGTATAAAATTTGAGACCAGTGCCTTAACGCATTGTTTAAAAATGTTGAACGACCAATCAGACGCGAGTGTGATGACGTGATGGATGATTGAATGAATGAACGATATGTTTTTGTTTTTTGAGTCTCTCTGATTGGCTGTAAAATTTAAGTCGCGAATCGCGTTAGGTTTAATAATTATTTAAAATAACTGTTTCTGCCTTCAATTAAGTACCTTTTAAAGTTAATTTTATCCTAATTAGATTGAAATCATGGACTTACAAATGGCGACATTCATTTCATAGTTTTATCATATTATTTTAATGCAATTAATTTAAAACGAGACTCTTTTATCGTATATCAAATAAACTAGTGGTGGGCCGAGTACCAGTTTTACCGAGTAACCGAGTACCGAGTATTACTCGGTATAAAGTTTACCGAGCCGAGTACTCGGCCGAGTTACTCGGTATAGTTAAAGTGGGTAGAATTTCGCGCGAAGAAGCTCGGGAGCGAGTGGTGATAATGGTGTTAGAACTGTCCCTCCGCACCCCGCTAATTATTCATAATGAAAACAATAAACCGCAACCGTCAAGTGGAAAAAAAAAATTGAAAAACACTGCTTATGAATTTTTCTTCTAAATAATTATGATAATAGCAATTCATAACATTGCTCCAGCTGGACAAAGGCCTAAAAAGAAGGAATTAGAATATGATCTACCAAGCAGATCCAATGCGCAAGGTAGATTTATTTGCACCGAGTACTCGGCATTTTAACCGAGTTATTCGGCCGATTACGAGTAGTGAAAAAAGTGCCGAGTATGCCGAGTACCGAGTATTAACCGAGTACTCGGCCCACCTCTAAAATAAACCATGACAAGCAGAAACTCGAAAAGACTCAATATTGTATGAAAATAAAAACTTTTATTAAATATTGAGTGACCATAAAAAAGGGATCATAGTACAGTTAAAAGCACATCAAGCTTTACACATTTTTATTGCAGCATAAAGGTGATATTTGTAGTATATTATAAAGGTTGATCTGCCCTTAATTGTGCAATACATCTCAGTACAAATGATAGAAATCTACTATTTTTCCGAATATTTAAAAACAATGTTCTACCAACATTCTGTGTTAACTTGTTAGAGTAAGAATATGTATACGTACAACAAAGTGTTATACTTAATTAGATTTAAGGCGTTTCGACTAATAGGATATACTGTACGCATTTTTAATAATTAATTTAATAAGCAACTTTAGCAGAATCCATGACTTTTGAAACTTTATTCAAAAATTAAACTTATTTCACCTACTTATGTTTTTAGTCTGTGATCCACTTTAAATTCTTAATGTTTTTACACTGTGTGTTATGTTCAAACCTACAAGGTTGAATTTGAGACTTTAAAGCTATGTGAACTTATCTGTGTAAAGTCTCAAATTGACAGTTTCAGGTAATCAAAACTGCACTTATATGTAAAGAGGTACTCAAAACAAAGCAGTTACTAAATGTGATAATTTTGTACATATTTATTTTTAAATTTAAGATCTTGTGAATAAATGTTTTATGTTTATTTTATTTCTTTATTCAACGGCATTTAACACTTTACTTTTGCCGTTAGATTTGTATTTAAATAGTTTTTCTTTTCTCCTTGATTTCCATAGTTTTATTTCCTCTTTAGATAATACATAGTCTCCACTCACCACTACAGCCGATACTTTTTCTGAAAGAAAAAAATAAATCACATGATGCAGAAAATTTTTAAAAATATAATATTTTATATTAAAGGACATTTAGCAGTATGTATATAATTTTCAAATAATTGCTTGCACTGTTTTTTTTTAAGTAAATTTTTGTTGAAAACTGTCAGAAGGTATCCCCTTCTTGGGCCTTCATAGATATTTATATACCTAAACTACTTATATACAAGAAGACATTTACCATTTTCATCCATATTATCAGGTTCAACTTCTCTCCTTTTCTTTTTTAACTTTCTAGATTCTTGATTATGGCTGTCTGTGTAAGTGTCCTTTGCCTCTTCACATGATAAAAAACCTTCAGATGTTCTAAAGAGTTTTACACCTCCTTTGATTTTTCTTTTTCTGAAAAAAAAAACATTGGATTTCTAAATATCGTAATTCACAAAAGAAACATTATGGTGCTCCCCACACTGCATGGTTTAGTAATGTTTGTAAATTTTTTATAACAAATGGAGTGTGTTACTAAACATGCTTTGTGGGAACACCATATTAAAGATCACTTCTACACATGCTAAAGGAAGGAATGGTCAAATTCATGTCTCTTACCCACATTTGGGGTATTTAGCCCTTGCTTAAAAGTTGTAGGTACTTACTTAACTCCATTTTCGAGAACATCAGTAAATTCCAAGTTTTTAGCTATAACTGCAGAAACTTTGGCGCCAATTCGTTTCTGCATCTCCTCCGGTACTTTGACGTCATTATAGTGACTGGCCACCTCTAAATATCTTTCAGACTTTTGCTTGGTTTCAGCTAAAACGTAAGTAAAAAAATAAGATTAGAGAAAGAATAACCTCAAGTGGCAACGAATTTTTTAAACGCACTGTTTTTATCATCAAGAAAGCGTTCTTTGTCAGTCTTCTTCCAATACATTACTCTACTCTTTGGTCTTCTTATTTTAGCATAGCACAGAAGCACAGACGCATAATATACCATAAAAACTCCTTTTCTGTGAAAAAAAAAACAAAATTGATGTTTATTTACCTTTTTGGTCAGAAACTGCCTTTGGTTGACCACGGGATTCGTCAATTAACTTGGAAAATGAAGAGTCGACAGCTTCTTTGAATCTAGATAAATCTTCGTCCTCTGATGAAGAGTCCGACATTGTTAGTTTCTGTTTTTATTTTGTTTATTTATAAATAACAGAAATTAATCCACAAAATATTCACACGATCACAGGCAGGCGCACATGTTTTTGACATGTACTTGTTGTGTTTATAAAGTGTGTTTCATAATATAGTTAAATCACTATTTTATAGTAATAAGATTAAAAATTTTAGTTAAATCAAGATTAAAGTTTGGTTATTTGTATTTAAAAAAATATTTTTGTTTTCAGATGTTCTTTTGAACCTCATTGTTGAATGAAACTAACATTATGTTGATAATGTTTGTAATAGAATAAACCTCTTGATCTGGAAGTCCAAATACGCCTTTGCAAATGCGTATTGGAATGTCAAGTAGACAGCAAACCAGCTGATCGCAATTGTAGGTTATATTTTATTGAATAAAGAAGAAGCTTGAAAATTATTGTAAAATAAACAAATTATTATGGCAGAGTACACTAAACCGCCGGTAGATCCGGATTTATTGAAGTTTAGTGAAAGTAACGATTATGATTCACTTGCTAAGTACCTTGTTGGAAATATTTATCGATATCGTGAAAACATTATAATTCCTCGTCTTCTGGGCCCAGTGATTATTAAAACTAATGAAGAGAAAATGATAGAAGCTGCTGTTGAAAGCTGTCCGTTCAAATCGCTCACGAGTTGTGTTGTCGGTAAGTTCAGAAACATCAATATTTTGTCCAAAAGGTAATATCATCTACCAAACTAATGCCCTTGACTAGATACCTACTAAAATTAGGTCTCTTACTGACATATGAAGCTTGCAGCATTGTTTATTAACTGTGCTAAATTAATTTTAAAAATATTATTTGTATTAATAAATTGCTAAAAATAAGGCAATGTTTTTGTTAACGAAGTATTAAAACATTTATACTCTTCCAGGTTATGGTCTTGGTCTCGCAGTCGGTCTTTTCACATCATCACTCATGCCAAATGCAACAGACACAACCGCACAGCAAACTCAAACGGCGAGAGAAATTTTACGTGAAATGAAAACTTCTATGTTAAGTTATGCTAAAAATTTTGCTATTTTGGGAGCTGTGTTTTCTGGAGTCGAGTGCTGTATTGAGTCGGCAAGGGGGAAATCTGATTGGAAAAATGGAACTTATGCTGGTGGTATTACTGGAGGACTTATTGGCTTACGAGGTAATTATACTTCTAATA
The DNA here is from genome assembly GCA_947563765.1 of Anarsia innoxiella. Lineage (NCBI taxonomy): Eukaryota > Metazoa > Arthropoda > Insecta > Lepidoptera > Gelechiidae > Anarsia > Anarsia innoxiella. The sequence goes on along the minus strand of OX387410.1, from coordinate 2,962,384 downwards.
ATCACAAGTAGGTACTTAAATTTCCTCTCTTAAGATTTTTCTGAAATACTTTGAAAGGATTACAGATCAACCAAAAAATTTGGTCAGTACTAGTTCTTATTTGTGCAGGTGTCCTAAAAGTCCATTCCCAAACTTGTGCTTTTTGAAGCCGCAATAAAAAAGAACATTTTTGAATAATTTCAGGTGGATTAAAAGCAGGCGCGTTTGGCGCAGCAGGGTTTGCAGCATTCTCAACTGTGATTGACTATTACATGCACCAGAGGGCTTAGCACGGCGTGCCGCGACAATTATCTCCTGTATGCTGTCCTTATCACATTTAAAACTATAGACAGAGATGTAAGCGTGACAAACGCATGACAACGTCTTGTCGGAGTGCCATGCTAAGTACCCAGAGAGGATAAATCATTAATATAATTTGTACAATTAACTGGTTTAGAATAAATTATAATGTTAACCAATCTATTGTTTTATTAAGTTTACATTATTCCCTATCATGAATCATTTATTATCATGAGTATATTCCCTATATGAACTATATTAATTAAATAAATATTTACTAATTTATGCATTTTCAATAATAATAAAACGAAACCAAATGTTTTATATTATAATCGGTGCATAATCGCTATATTGCAAAAATTATATAACGGCGCAACACTATGTCCTTTTGTCATATAAATTAGCTGTCAAAGTTTTTCGTAACTGGCAACACTGATGCCCGCCATTTTAAAAAACAACAAAAATCAACGGACAAAACGACCGTGCACAATTCAAGAGATCGATTTTTACATATTTTTTGGTGAATATTGTATTATATAAGAAGTTTTCTACACTTTATTGTAAAGAAGCTGATATAACGAAGTTATTCAAGTGCTTATATGTGTAGTGCGTCGCGGGAATTAAAAGAAATGAAGGATCCTTTTGCGTCAGACTCTGGTATCGATTCTCCGGCTCATGAAAGTCTGAAAAATGTTGAAGGTTGCTATAGTAAGAGTATTTTCAAGGCTAAATCTTTTGCTAACTCTCGTCGTGCCTTGCAATCGGGTGCTGAGAAGATTTCCAGGACCTTCAGGAGCGTCCGAAATACTTTCGGCAATTTGTCACAGGTTAGTGAAAATGTTTCTTTGTTTTGATTTTCGTGAAAAGTACATTTGCTTTCATGCACGTGTTTTTTTATTTATTCATTTTAATTTTTACATAATATGGTTAGAAGTAGTACCTACCAACTTATGTTTGAAATTATTGATTAGGATTTCATGATCACTGTCGAATCAAAGAACATAGTTTAATAGTGTTTTATTTCGCATTTACAGCATTTCCGCCTAGGAGGTCGACGTAGGCATCGTCTTACTGACGCAAATTCTCCATGCAGGACCCCATCAACACCAGTTACTAAGAAAAAACAGGTAAATAAACAGACAAATTATATTTCTGTTGCAGAATCACATTGCAAATATTTTTGAAACTTAACTCACCTCACTGCAAGTAACAGAGACATTAATAACTTACAATCTCTTTTATCATTATCATCTATCGCGCTAATGAACTGGAAAATAAGTTGTTCTTATACCTTTCTTCTTATAAAGTTTTACCTTATATTTCAGTTACTCGGAAGAAGTCCCGCTAAGCTCTACAGTCCTTTTGGAATAGAAACCCCTCATAACCGCGACTTTCGGATGTCTCCCTACATGCCTGATACGCCAGACCATGGGTAAGTACATGCTAGAAATATGTTAGACAAGAATTACTCGTTTCAATTCTGTGCTATAAGACAGAATAATCCATTTTATTGGAAATAAAATAGGTATAGAAACTTCTTCTTATAAATTGGGAATAAAATTACTTACTAAAAAGTGAATTTGTAGGAAAAATTTAAAAATATTTTAAAATTAAGTGTTTGCTATCTTAATCACTTGTTTTTACTCTTTACCAATCATTGTCATAATCAACAAGTAGTTAAGCATTCTGGCACAGTATCATAAACATGCTAGCCTAGCATACACTCTGTGACAAGACGTTGTCATGGATTTGTCACGCTTATGTCTCTTTCCATAGTTTTAAATGTGATAAGGACAGCATGACATGAGATAATTGTCGTGGCTCGTATGCTAAGCCTCCAGTAGTCCATCCAAATAAAACTGAACAAAATATAAGATGCCCAAGGGTGTCATATGTTTAAGGTAAATGTAGGTAGATTACCAAGTAATCCTTTTCAATCTGGCATTAATAAATACTGTATCAACTAATGCAAAATACAGAAAGAATATAAAGATTCCTAAAAGTACAGCAGTATTAAGTATGTAGTATTTTTAAATCATTATAGATTAATACATTTAAGTACCTATTATTTTCCAGCTTATCACCAAAACGTCGTAAAGGCACCCATCCATGGCACCTACTCGCAAAGAAGCGACCGCGGGCACTGTTCAATTGATCACATGCTCTAAATACACATTATACCCACCGCTTAATATAAGTCTAGCTTATTTTCTTATATGTATGCGATTGGTGCTATCTTCATAGTATTGTTGTCTGTATATTAGGATGTAATGGAAAGGAGATTTTATACGGAATGAGGAATGGAAGATTAGTGGCAAAAATATGGGCCTTTATGCCTGTTTCACCGCCTATAGATAAAATTTAACTGACAGATAAACCTCTGTCTATTTCATATTATTTGACGTTTTAGACAGAGATAGGTATAAAATATCTGTCAAATAAATGTGATCTGTAAATGGCTAAACGGGTCCTTAAACTCATAAGACTCAGATTTCCTTAATCTGTATAGTATACATACAGTGAAATTATACTTTTAAAAAGGCCAATATTTAAATACCTAATGTATTAAACAAAGCATTTGAATGAATAATCAATGCTTAATCAAATCCTAAGTACTAATATTGGATGGAATCATGTAACCACTGCCACATAAAAAATGATTTTAAAACAATAAAAATGTTTGGAGGCTTTTAAAAAGTCAAAGTAAGGACTAAACATAATCGCCTAGTGAGATTAAAGTGCTTTTCGAAAATTCAGTATTAAGGTATTGCCAAATAAGTATATCGGCTTGAAATGGGGTATTGGGAAAGGATAGTGCACATAGCAAGTGGATATTATTATCAGTATTATTTTACTTACCTTGTGGCTACCCTACATTGCAAAGCAAATCGTGTACATACAATTTGATACCTTAGGCCATCATCATCAATTAATTTAAGAGTTAGACTCTTGTCGATAGAGTGTTCGCCATCTAGGCCTATCCTCTGCCAGTGCTTTTAACTTCTTGATACGACATGACGTTAACTTTCTCTTTCACTTTTGAAGAGGAAAGATGAGCACTTAAGGCCATAGAAAATATAAAATCGGACATTTTCAAAATCTATTTTTTTATAGATGACGCTATGTGGTAAAGTACGTAAACGCTAAGTCAGCGCGTTATTCAAAAAGTTTGCGTAAAGTTTAGCGAGGCAGGTGGCACCACTATCGCGACGTTGTCGATTTGCCAATTAAATTGTAGCTTTCATTGGTGGCCGTAAGGTATGAAGTTGTATAATCGCAATTAAGTGTAGACTGCAGGGTTTTTCAACGGAGAGGCTTGAAAATTAGTGGGTAAATGTTATACATGTAACCAGTATTTGATTTTCCATCTGGAATATCTACATTGTGAAACTGTGTCGTCTTCATACCTATTTCATGTGAAAATGTGTAATTTATATAGGGTGACTTCAAATTAGTGAATGATAGAAAAGGATATGCTTGTACTCGTGATAACAAGCAACTTTTACCATGGGGCCAAGTTCGAAATCATAAAAAAATCAGCTGATGCATTTTGTATGGGGAACAATTTTTTTTTATGATTTTGAACTTGGTTCATGCATATCCTTTTCTATCGTTCACTAATTTGAAGTCACTCTATATATCAAATTAAGCAATTATTTTACGAACTGTGTGCACTAAACCTGGTAGATATATTATAACCCATTTGAAATATCAGATTTTATACGCTTTGCTGTGACAATATTGTATAACTAGGTATTATTATGTAATTAACATCATGTAGAATCTACATTGTAGATTATAATTAATTGGTACATTATGTAATCAATATTTAGATAGGGTTAATTTCGTCAGTGCTATTTTTACCCATCTGGGGGTAGATTTTCCAAAAGTGTGTACTTTTATGTTGAATTAATTGGCAACTCTTTTTATAAAGTGGCAACTTTGTGGCACCATTTATGCAATAATCAGATTTTAGTTTGTAATGATGTAAGACTGATTGTCTATTTTACGAATGATATGTTTTACATTGTAGCTACTTTATTCATATAATTTTGAGGCTAAGGTTGTCTTTATGTGTATTTATTATTTAAGATTAATTTTATTACAAGTTTGAACACTTGATTGTGTTTGTGTAAAACTATATACCTACGAGTATACTTTTAGGAGTCAATGAAAGATTAAAAACTGACCATCAGTTGAATGTAGAGACAGTTATTGACTCCGATATTTTTTAAATTTACTTTTATAATAGAATATGTTTATTTAAGGTTGGCTCCGACTATGTGCTAAATGCCACTAGTGAGGACTGTCCCTTAGGCTATCTCTCAGTATTTTCATTACTATAATAAATACATTTTTCTACAATAAAATGTAGCTGTTTTCATTTTATCACCTTTTGACACTCAAACCACACTGCCAGAGGAAGAACGAGCTACTAAGCCGGGTCCAATTCACCTCCGCAAACTAGCGCGCGTTTCATGAAAATATTCCTATGCATGTTGGCAGCATTGAAAAGTACTGCGAAATGTCACCAAGGATATTGTGGCAGTACAAATTTTCAATGCTGCCAACATGGCGGCATAAGAACTATTTCATGAAACTCACTTTATAATTACAAGGCTAACTGGCCAAGTTTTATACAAACGTTAGCTCACCCTTTGGCAAAATGGCTAATACAAAATTTTTTAATTAAGAAAATGAAACGAAATTAAATGTCTTTTTATATATTTTTTAACATTGTCACAGTCAGCAAAAGTATTAAAACTATGTAACATTTTTTAATTGGCAACCTATCTACATTACTCTTAATAAGCCCCGATTTCACTGAGCGAGCAGGTCGTGGGGCACGGTGTACGTCCAATTAAGCCAGACCTCTAAGAACTAGCTTACTCTATAGTATAGCTTGGTCTTTTCTGAGCGGTCAAGCATCTCCCTTCTAAAGGTACCCGCTCGGTGAAACCACGGCCATTGAATTAAACAAAAAACAGTACAATTATAACATTTGCTTATTGATTAGCTTAAAACTTGTCTGTCGATAGTAATGATATGTTTTTACATAACAGACAATAATGTACGAGGACATAATCAACACCCGTAAAAAATATAATGCATTGCGGTATTTTCGTAGGAAATGGTTTTAATGTAAGTGTGTAGTGTTAAATGGTATCTAACATATTTGTATGGAGCCTGGTATAGTAAAAAAAACGGTATCAATTAGGCTAAACATCCCCTATTAGAGTTAGTATGGAAAAAAAAAAGTTTGCGGCCACTGATGAAACTTACGTCAATCAATAGATAGTATTTTGGATAATTGTCAAAAGTGACATACTTTCAGAGATATAGGACTTTGAAAATGAAAAAAATCACCTTCTTGCACCAGTTCGTCACTATAGTCTTTTCGTTTTCAGATGATTTTCGTGACAGGGATGGGGATCGGGGATGTTTAGCCTAAGTGATACCGAATTTTTTTACTATACCAATTAGGTTGGATGCTCTTTATTAAGGTAACATAGATTTGTATGCAGGGTTTCCGAAGTAAGCGACCGACTAGTGCGGCTAAGGGGCGTGGCCTATAAGTGCGTTTCATAGAACACTTCCTATGCCGCCATGTTGGCAGCATTGAAAATTTGTACTGCCACGTTACCCTCATTGTGTTTCGCAGTACTTTTCAATGCTGCCAACATGGCGGCATAGGAAGTAGTACTCTATGATAAATTATATGAAAAACTAAAAATATTTAGAAACACAATTTTCACATTTACCCCAACTTACGAATTTACTAAAACGCACATTAATTGAATCCTTCATTGCAATCATAATTTTAAATCATTATGATTAAATCAAGGCACCTCTTGTCACATTTTAATATTAATGAGATACAAAATATTAACAAATTCTAACATAACTGAGTTATTTTATTAGAATACTTTTCAGAGGTCTATTAAGTTATATTCTAGAAAAAAATTATAAATTGCATTACGTCAAGATTTTAAATTAGTTATTTAGATAGGTAATGAAAATTCAACAGTATTCTCTCTTTTTAGTAAGTTTCAAAGTATTTTTTTAAAATGGCGTCTCTGTGTCTCTCGTCTCTCTGGTTTAGACCGAGACAGAAAGGTAAAGTAAATACCTGAGTATATTAGTATCTACTACTTACAATATTTAGATATTATAAAAGTCTGTGTGTCGCCTAATGTTTTCTAATCTTGACCAAACACTTTGTTTGTCCCAAAACGATTTAAATTCTCAGACAGGACATCACAAAAGAATTCCCATAACCGCTTCGCTTAGCAGGCGGGCTGGCGAAGTAAAGTTACTCTACCTTTCTAATACTAATAGATATGCCCATCATGTATTTATCGAACTTAAAAAGTCTACGAGTTTTTACTATAAAAATACATTATGAAATTTTAATCCACACGCATTCATTGGAATAACTTTTCCTGGTGGCGACGCATAGAAAATGTGCGACCGTACAGCCTTGTAGGGATTTGTACCTACGAGGTTTCTGAAACAAGCGACTGCGCAACGCAGCAGGGGGCGTGGCCTACGGACTGAGCAGTATCGCCGAAGGGTGCCGACCGCCATTCGGCTATTTCCGATACCCGAAGTTAATGCTTTATAGAAAAAAGTTTAACAATTATGCCTTTATCTTGAAATAAGATTATATATAACTTTTTAACACCATTTTACATAGCTATCTATAGGTAGATAATTATTCGCATATTATTGTTATATTTTGTACTTTATCACGAACAAAGCTAGTCTTTCTCGTAAAAAAATAATTACAATATGCCAGCATATAGTCGTCATGAAATCTGAGATTACGTTAGGTACATATTTACACTTATTTAAACAAAACTACCTAATATTGAATAAGTTCTAAGTAAATCACAATTTTTGAGGGAAAAAAATAGCTGGTAAAGCTGTATTTTTCCGTGTTCTTATTTTAATTAAAAAAATAGTCTATGTCAAGATGAAATCGTCTGTGTGCTTTAAAAAGAAAAGTTAATTTGAATGATATAGCTACCTACATCATAAGAAACATGAAAACATCGCTATTGTCTCATATTGCCTATCGCTTTCTGTTGAGCAGACTTCACGAGAGAAAAACAAATGACGACCGATAAACAGTCACGGTGACATGCAGCTGCAGTAGCGTGCGCGGTTACAAAATATCAAACATAAAACATACTACCGGCAAGTTCACATTGAAACGTACTTGCGTTGAGCTAGGCTCCACGCTTATGCGTTCCAACGTGGAGGAGCACGTCTTATGCTAGTATTTTAACCTTCATTAGAGTATGAAAATAATCTATAATTTTTATGGATTTACAAAAATATATCTTACTTAGTATCACTGTCAATTTTATGCGAAATATCTCGAAAAAGGCTCTTTTTACGTTTTACATATTCTTAATACCTAGGTACTAGACTAACACAATACAATTGCTGTCGGCATTGATTTGCGTTATTTCACAGTTTTGTCTATATGCTTAAGTCATATTACTTAAAAATATACTTACGAAATACAAATAATTTGGTAAGACTAGCTTATGATATTAATGGCAACAAATAAGTACATAACTTATGTAGGGCTTAAGAAAACATGAACAAAGGTAATTTAGTATATATTTTATACCTTAAGTGAGCGTGGAGACGCATCAAAAGTAATCCGGACCAGGCCTTGGGAATTTCTGAAACAAAATATATTCTTTAGTCTCGTGGCAGTTTCAGCAATAAATCGTGCGATTGCGCATATCATTATCTCGCTCGCACTTACACTGTTTATGGGTGACACAATAAGTTCGAGTGAGATGATGATTATGTGCTTTTCACTCTCGCACTATTTATTACCATAATTGTCACAAGAATACGCAAACTAATGGTCTAACTAATAAGAAGAAATAATGTTGTACTCTAAGGGCCCTATTCCTGTCATGCGTTTTTCGATCCGCATGCGGGCAATAGCAATCTACTGACCAAACGCGCGTTGCCCGCGTGACAGGAAGAACACAATGTATGGATCGATAGGATTTGGGGGCCGCGCATGCGGACCAGATTCGCATGCATATTGAAACACGCATAACAGGAAAAGGGCGTGCTTTTTGCCACAAAACAGGATGCAGGAACGTTAGATTTACTTACATAAACTTAGCTAAATAAAAGATGGCATCTAAACTAAAGAAACAACTGATTAAAACCCTAATTACATACAGGAGGGGTGGGTCCGTAAGTGACACGCCTCTGAAGCCCGCCCCTTTTTAGCGGATGCCGTATCATGCCCATTCTTTGATGCCTCACATCAAAATGGCCGAATCTTTTCCCGCGCCATTTGTTGAATTTGCCCCGAAAGTTATTTGGGGTACCCTCAGAAGTCGGGGTGTTGTTAATATTGAAAATGTGGTTGAAAATCGACGGGCGTATTATTGTTGGGTGCTGAGGTTCGTCTGTCGTTTTTGTCTGTAAGTTTTATAAAGTTATTAGCACATAATTACTTGGTACGACGTTTTAAATTAGGTAAGTATATAATCCGATCTTTTATCTCTCTTAAAAATCAATTATTACTCCATTAAGATTTTACAAGACTAAAATAAACAATAAAAACTCACCATATTATCCAATTTTGTTGTGTCTGGCGAAGTGTACCTCTCTTCTTGATCGTGGAGGACGTTCTGATCGACCTCTAGATTTTGTACAGTCGTATTCACATGCTGAGGCACCTCTACGAACTGACAAACACGCTCTTTCAAACTCCTGTACTCCTCAAACAATGTTCCGTCCAAAGATGCTAACTGGTCTTCGAATGTAGAGATCATATTATTTTGGAAAATAGAAGCGTCTGTGTTCTTCACCACTTCCAACGTAGCTTTTGCTATTGTCTCTTCGCAGGGTAATATGCAAACTCTTTCGAGAATTTGATTGGCGACGGTCACATCAAACGATCGACCAATTTCAGTGATAAACTTTATCAGTTTTATAAACACTGCTTTGAACCGCGAAAAGTTCTGCGTCTCTGCTATTGTTTGCATATACACATCACATAGCAACACTCGGTTATTAAATTCAAACTGCAGTAAGTCCACACACGATTTCAATTCGATATTGTTTAAATAAAGCAGCGTAAGTTCCAAGAGCTCTCGTTTTAGTAAATTGTCTTCGGGCGAATTGAGTTTGCTTTTGGAAATAAAGTCTATATTCATTTCGACGAGCACTCTAGTAAGATTCCTTACGATACACTCTTCTGCGTAGCGTAAGCCGTACAGACGACGTAAGCTTGGCCAGTTTCGCAACAACATGTACTCCTGTATGAATACCTCATTAGTTAAGGTTGTTAATTTTTTTGATATCTCGAGAACATCCAACTTTTTGTGTGGGAAACCGCAACGAACCTTCTTACAGTTGGATATTAGGTTGTAAAAGCAGACACCTCTGAATAAAACGCTTTTGACTCCTTGCATTCCTTTACCGTGCATACTGGACAACAATATAGGTTTCTTTTTTAACGGCGACGAAACTGCCACGTGGTTTTGACTGTAAGCAATCGGTGAGCTAACATTTCCAACGTTATAAGGTCTTAAGTCTTTTGAAGGATTTTCAAATAATCTGTTAATAGATGTGGAGTCAGCGTTTTGTTTTTCACAAACGGATTTCGTTCTGTTAAACGTTTGGTTATTTTCATTATAAATTTTGGTGGGGATATAACTGGCTGTAACTGGATACTTTTCTTTATTCGTCGGCTCTGGGATATACTCTTCGTAGTCCGATACATCAGCACACATTGAGTTAGTCGAGTTATATTTAGATGATTCTATACCGGTCAGACTTTCAGCAAACAGTGATAATGCATCGTCATCGTCGTTATAAGCTTCTTCAAAAGACATGTAAGAAACTTTATCTGAAGTAAAGTTTTCCTCGATCGCATCTCCGTAGACTCTAGGCAATTGCAAAGGATTCTCATCGACGTTGCAGTTTTGATCGAACATCACATATTTGCTTGTCGAAGTCGTAAAATTATGGTCTTCTTCTGATCTGTCAAAGTTAGCAACATTACTCTCTTGTCTATTACTTTCTTTATTCCTATTCGGCCTCAGAAAGTTTCTAATTAATTGGCAATCTCTATAGATTTCGGTTTCAAGTTGAACTTTCTTGGATATTTTATCTTCTATTACTTCATTGTCTTCGTCGTCGTCTTGGTTTTTATATCCGATCCATTTGAGAGCTTCGAGATCGAACCTTTTCGTCATAGAGCAAATCAAATCTAGTGCTTGTCTCATTGGGTTTACAGTTTGGATTTCCATATCTTTGGTATTATCTGATGAAGCGCTGAGGTTTAAAGATGGGGATATTCTGGAACCTCTACTGCTGCAACTGCTGCTTTCTGATGAAGAATCACTATCACTTGACGAGGAATAATTCCCGTTTAACTGTCTATGCATTTGCTCTATGTTGGATATTTTAACTATTGGTAGTTTATTGTCGATTTTGACGATATCGTTTGAGCAGACGGTTAAGCAGGTGGCCGTGCTGGATGAGGAGATGTCCTTCGTCCAAGATAGGCATTCGGAGAAGCTGGATTTTCTTGAACCCACTTCAGGGGTTGTTCCTTCTGTGTTATGAGCTGTTTGGAAATTATCGACATCGAGTATTGATGGAGAGTGTTTAGCGTTGTTTGTAGACGGCTTACCTTCATCAGTTACTTCTATGGTTTCATTTTTTAATACTTTCTTCTTGATCTGTCTAACGCTTCTCCGTTTCGGTTCTGTGTTTGATGTTGAGTCTGCTTTTCTTATGTTTGTTGCTGGAATAAAAAAAAAAGTATTTTTAAGTATCAAGTAGTCTCATTTATAAACATAATATTATGTATAATTTTAAGACATTGTGTAATGTAAGTTTTTAAAGATACCTAAACCTTTCAAAACTTTAAATGTGTATGAAGTGCTGAAGGCAAGAGTGGATGGAAATTCTGGGAGGGGAAGGCCAAGACGAACATTCGATCAATGGGATCTCGGGGACTTGCTTAAGAATGGCCAAATCAAGAGTACCCTAAACCGACGGGATGTATGAGGCGACTGATTAGTGTGGATGAAGCGAAAGAGGTGTGTTTGGATCGTAGCAAGTGGAAGGAAGTGGTCTCTGCCTACCCCAAAGGGACGGAGGCGTGACGGATATGTATGAAGTCGCAGGCTAGGCTAGTGTAAAAATATTTTTTTTCTTACCACTAGGTTTAGTTGGATCCTTTTCTGCATTTTTCTTCTTATTTTGTTTGGGCAAATTCTTTCTTGTGCCTATCTTTTTTTGTTTAATAGGTTTAGATGGTCCTAAAAAGAATAAATTATGTCTAATACAATATTCTTGTTGGAATTGTGTATTTAAAAATATTGGAAAGAAATAATATCCATACACATAAGCAATACCAATATAATGCTAACACCTTTTTTTTAGCCTATTTCATCCCACGGCTGGGGCAAAAGCCTCTCTCATGCCTGTCCTAACACCTAACACAGTTATTCTCAAAAATCTAACTAAGAAATATAAGCTATAACTTCAGTATAAACTTCCCATGTATTATTATTTGTCTGTCATCTTCAAATAAAATTATCAAATATAAAAAGCACAATTTTTCAGACTAATAAATAACTTAATGACCATACACAACTAGCTTCATAATTAGCTACTTAGATGAATAATTGGTCTCCGCGCGCTACGCCTAGATACCGACGGCTTACTTAAAAAATGCGACAAAAACACTACGCCGATCGGTGCGTACCGCGCTAGTCATTACGCCGAGTTTCGCCCAGCTGTCATATAATTCTTTGACACCACAACGAAATTGAGTTGCAGATTTGGCATACTGTTTTTTCTTCATAGAGCAGTATTTACTCTATTCTAGCAGTATCTAGTAGTAGCATGCGGAGACCATTGAAAAATCTATGATTAGGTGGATATTTAAAGAAATTACCTGCAGAAACATTATCTCCTGTACTTCCCGAGTCAGTCTTCTTTGGTCTTCCTTTTGGTTTAAAGGGTTTTGACTTAGCTTTGCTTGGAGGTGGGGCATCTGGTGGCTTTATGTCCAATATTGGCTTCCCAAGTTGTGCTTGGGCTACTGAAAGGTTTAGTTTAGGCTTTTACCATATATTTTTTTATTGGAATTAACCTCTCACATCCCATTGACCCATTATAAACCCAGACACAATAGATTTTCTATTGTTCTTTTTTTTTCTGGGATGTGAAAGATTAATAGTGGTTGCCTACGACATGCTTCCTTTTTTACAATTGTTTAAATTGGAATAAATAGCAGTTAACCGTGACTTTCCTGACATTTAGCATTGCATCTTTAAAACATTACACAATACCTTAATATTCGTCTATGTGTCATTTTGATATGTTGGTAGAATAATGTAAAGTTTCATTCAAATCTGTTCAACGGTTTTAGTGAAGAAGGGTAACTGAATCTTTTTGCCATTTACAAATTGTGATTTATTACAATGATTAACTTTTTAAGGCTATAATATAATAATATAACACAAGTCTGTAAGTAGTCTTTTGTAATATGTAAAAGGTTAAAAATCTAACAAGTAAATAAATGAAATATGTATGAAATTAAGTATGTCTAAGGTACTTAAATGTAAATATAATAAATTGTTCATTTGTCTTCTTGTAAATGCTGTACTAAATACTAATAAACTGATAGAGAATTCAATGAAACCAAATAAAGAACAGATTGTTTTCTATGGTAGTAGATATTTTATGCTTGTTAGTTTGACAAGACCTTGATCACTTAACTATCAAATTACATTAAGAAACAGCAAATTATACCTTCATTAGCCAGTTCAATTTTCCTTGAAACTGCTGGATGGATCTCCTTCGTCGGGATCTCCTTGGCTGTAGAATTCTTCACATTTGTAACTGGAATCAAAATCACTTTTGCAATTTTAAAATCTTTAAGGTTATAAGGCATGCTTTTAGAGTCATTCGACGACTGATTTACAAAAGGCAGGTAGTATGCAATAATTCCTTGAAACAAGTGGATACAAATAAATCCACTTGTCAGCAAAATATTGACAAGAGTAAGCTGATACTGTAGCCTAAACAAATAGAACTTACGCAAACTTTTGAGCGATGGAAGTTTAATTTTTAGTACTGTTGGAGTCTTGAGTTTTGGTTTCTCTACTTTTTCTTTCCTTATCCGTTTTCGCGGAGCTTTTTCTTTTGGGGTCTGCTTGTCAGCATTTTTCTTATATGGCATCTTCGTTTATAATGTTTACCTACGAGATTGTGTTGCGGAAAAGTAAATGGCGGGGCATATTTTAATAGTTCTCGCTTTTGTTACTTGGCGTCGTGCAATTTTACTAGGTCGTCAATATTCAGTTTCCAGTACTTTTTTGTGGAAGAAAATTCAGCAAACAAATACGCGAAAAACAAAGTCGACAAGTTGACTTGATTTGTTTAACGTTCTGTTGTAGGTATTACGTTCGGCTAATTCCGTCTGCGCCGGAAAACAAGTGGCCCTATAACTAACGAATGCAAACGAGTGTAACGGAACGTCAAGGAAGAGAGACTATCTGACCGACCGACTTGGTCGATCCGACATAGAAACGAAATGATATTATTAACCAATTTTTCACAAAATGCAGATATTGTTGCACTATAAAAAATACAAACACAGTTTTAGTTCCTATTTTAATAAAGTTTCATTGAAATAGCGAGTTATATTGTTTAAAGTGGATAAGTCGGACGTGGTCGAATGGAAAGATACCTATCACCTGTGTATGGAGGCTTTGATAGTGCGCTTGATTGTTTTCTTTTTGAATCGCAGTAAAATTTACAAGTAAGATAGGCACTTCAAAAATGGCATTCTTTCTACTCTAAAAATATTCTTGGATAACGTTTTGAATAATCAAGCACAATTGAAAGGTCAAATAGGTTATTTGTGTCAAAAATTCGATCATCCGAAATCGCCGGCTGAGCAAAAATTTACGAAAAAATAATACAAAATGCCAGCTAAATACAAAATTGTTATGATTCGCCATGGCGAGAGCGAGTGGAATCAGAAGAACCTTTTCTGCGGATGGTTTGATGCCGATTTGAGTGACAAGGGTAAGTCCTTTTGACCTTAGAGAACTATTACAACATCTCATTGAACTTGAACTTTTGAAGATTTCTCTTATTTTATTGTTAGGTCGCGACGAGGCGGGGACAGCTGGTAAGACGCTGAAGGCGGAGGGCTACAAATTCGACGTCGCCTTCACATCAGTTCTGAAGCGGGCTCAAATTACATTAAACAGTATTTTGACTGAACTGGAGCAGACGGACATCCCAATCAACAAGTCTTGGCGCTTGAACGAGAGGCACTACGGTGGTCTCACTGGTCTGAACAAAGCCGAGACTGCTGCCAAATATGGAGAAGCTCAGGTAATTATAGATATACTTATATTAGTAGTAAGGTTTATTATCAGTACCTAGTATAAGATTTATAGGACAGACAGTTACAGAATCTATTAAAATGTTCTATGTATAGCTAGACATAGAAGAAAAAGTGGAAGGTAAATTGAAGTAAGGAGAATGAATTATGATGCATGACAAGTAGGTAAATAAAAGATGGGATGAGGTTTATTGTATTTAAAAGATGATTATGAAAGATTTCTTTATTAGAAAACCATCAGCTTCATTTTACATATATAAGAAAATTATAAATTAAAAAATAAGCCAAGTAAAGGTTTTCACAGTTAGAGCCAGAAACCAGAAAGATGCCAGAAAAGAGGTTCCATATATGTATAGAAATGGCAAAGACTCCACTAACAAGAGCAACTCTGTGAAGTAATTTTTTTATTTAAGTTTCTTATTTTGCCCCACTGCACAGTGGTTCCGCGCTCTAAGAAGGGCGGTCATAGGGGTTTCGCGAAGCTAATGACTATTGAAATGCATGCTAATGTGTGTATTTAAACAATATTATGGCCATTTGGGGTTAATATAATAATATAAAAGAAGTTATATAAAGAAATATAAATTTTATTCAGTAAAAAACTTAGTTCAAATCTAAAGCAAATATTCTTAGAAAAAATATTTATTTTACAGCTAGTTATGAACTTAACTGGGTTAAATAACTATACTTATTAATAAATACAGTAACAAATTTAGAAAAAACAATCACGAAAATAAAATAAAAAAATATTTTTTTGATTAAAATCATTAAACTTTTATTTCTTTAACATCATAAAACAAACTATTAACAGACACACTTTAAAATTAAAATATAGTCGAATACTTACTTACTTACATACATAACAAATTTAATACTTCTGGAGATAGCACAGACTTCTTCTTTATCGGTAATTTCCGTAAACCAGAAATGTACGGATCCGAATTAAGTAGAAGTCTGTGCATCAAATCCGTGTTTGTGGCAACACGAGACATTTTCCTCGTGCTGTATCTATAATTTTGAATTTATAAATTCTTTTAGCAATATATACTGAGACTTCGTTAATTTGGCCTCAGTAATTAAAAATAATACTTCGTCAGTATTGCATTCGATAGACGAGGTGTTAGATTGGCTCGACTCGTTTAGTATATAATTAATAGCGGAACTGTCTATCTTTGATAACTCTGCCAATCTACGTCGTTTGGTGCGCTTGCTGAAATCCTGGTACTCCTTTCTATGCTGCTGGCCGCTAGTCGAAGGGAGATCCAGAAGTTGGATGTTATGGGGCGCCACAGGCGCCGCCGTTGCTATCGCCAGGTCGCAAATTTCAGTTTCGTTCAACCAGTCGCTTTATTTAGCGACTAATCGAACACGCGAGCGTTGAACTTGCTTCCAGCACTTACATAAATTTAAACAAACATTAGAAATCCTATTTTGAAGGTTCCCAGTGTCCATGTTTTCAATATCAGGCAGCGACTCTAACAGAGTTTGAGAAACTCGACGACATCTCTCAGATTCAGATTGGCTGTCTGTGATAGACAGCCATGTGTCTAGTACAAGCATTCTTGTAAAACAACACTTGTAAGTTGTACCTAAAACGATAAATTAACAGTTTAAAGCGAATTCAAGAAAAACTTATAACTCGTAGCATCTTCGTAGCTAGTAAGCTAGTGGCGTAGACCTTCTATATTTCCTTCAGTCGCAGTTAATCGCAGCTAAATCTTTTTTTAATGTAATTTGGAGACTCTAGCAAATAATATCATGTATAAATAAATACATCCGAAATGATGCGAAAGTAGTTAAAACTTTAAGTAAAGATATGTTTATATAAAATAAAAATAGGTAAAAAAAACTTTTTAAGTTAAACGGTTTTATGTTAAACATACATTGCAATGTTTAAGATAAATGTACTAAAAACCAAAAAATAATAAAATAGATACAGTCGTGGGAATTATGAACATATGCATAGACTAGACTAAAATAAAACCGTGGGGCACGTCAATTGTCTACAATCGTTGATTAAAATGTTTTTTTTTTTGTAATGTTACACTATCTATAGGTACCTAATTAGGCAGTTGTTCAACCGACAACGATGGACGTGTGATAATAGACAATTGCCGTGCCCCACGGTTTTATTTTAGTCTAGTCTATGCATATGTTCATAATTCCCACGACTGTATCTATTTTATTATTTTTTGGTTTTTAGTACATTTATCTTAAACATTGCAATGTATGTTTAACATAAAACCGTTTAACTTAAAAAGTTTTTTTTACCTATTTTTATTTTCTAGTTTTTAGTTTTTATTTCGCATTCTGTTTAATTCATTTAGTGCTTCATTATTGCAAGGTTTCTTGCCCGTTAGTTTATTGCAGTCCAACTCCTCTATACGTAGTCCCTGCAAAGATCTTACTGTACTAAGAGTCACGTAGGCTTGACCTTCTTCAAACAGTTTCGCACCTAAGTATATTTCAATTTTGCATAGTAAATTATATTCTACTTGTTGAGACCTTTCATTTGATACCCATGTTGATGGGATTGATAAAACCTAAGTTATCCGCCATTTTGTAGAGGCCGCCATCTTGGATTTTAATTTTATATAGTGCATTGAATTCTACTGGTTGAGCACTTTCATTTGATACCCATATTGATGGGATTGATAAAACCTACGTTATCCGCCATTTTGTAGCGGCCGCCATCTTGGATTTCAATATTTTATAGTATATTGTATTCTGCTTGTTGAGCCCTTTCATTTGATACCCATATTGATGGGATTAATAAAACCTAAATTATCCGCCATTTTGTAGCGGCGGCCATCTTGAATTTATAATGATAATGAATAAACATAATTGTATTGTCACCAAAATCCAAAGTGTATACAAAATTTCAGATTAATCGGTTGACAGGAAGAGGGTGAAATTTGAATTACTAAATTTGACCCAAGAAAGAATAAAACAAACGGGGTGAGCTAAATAAAACCGTTTAAAAAAAGAAATCGATTTCATTTGGCGTAGCACCTATATTGCAGTTATAATATCAATTGAAAATCAAACAATACACTTGAAATATATTGTACATACCTTGAACTTGAATATCCATAGCAACACAATAAATCACTACTAAGATATTCCCGATAAAACACTTGTTAAAGTAAGGGTAATTAGATGTGCAGTGATTACGCAAAAAATTAGTTTGCCGACGCGTTCACTTTCGATGCAAAATTATAAATGATGCAAATAACTGACAGAAAATTCTGAAGTACCTTCAAATAGGATGACAATTTGTGGATAGTTAGGAAAAATAAAATTGTGTTTACCAAGTATCATGATTCGAACCCTATGACCTACTACGAAACCAGTGTGCACTGGGCAAAGGCCTTTCCCCACATTCTTCCATGCCTCCCTATCTCTGGCAACCTCTGGCCAATAATAAAAAAAATCATTCAGTCTTATTCTGAATGCTATCTGATTGAAGAACTTAAACCAATTAAGGGTCGAGTTAATTTTTTTTTTCATCAAAAAATAGATTAAAAATAACATAAACTTAACCCATTTCCCATCTACAGGTACAAATCTGGCGCCGCAGCTTCGACGTGCCCCCTCCTCCGATGGAGCCAGACCACCCCTACTACGAGACTATCGTTAAGGACCCCCGTTACGCCGGAGACCCAAAACCCGAGGAGTTCCCCATGTATGAAAGCTTGAAGCTGACCATTGAAAGGACCCTGCCTTATTGGAATGACGTTATTGTGCCTCAGGTAAAGTTGTTGGGGTTTAAAGGCCAGTTTCACCACTTAGGCCCACTGCGTAGCCGAATAAACCTGGAGTTAGCTGCAAACACAGGGTTAAATAAATAATTTGTATTGATTTAACCATGTATTAGCAGCTAACTCTGGGTTTATTGTGTTAACTCTGGGCTGAGCAAGTGGGCCTTACAGATAAAATTTAACTTACAGATGAACCTAGGTCTAATTCATAATGATGTTCATGACGTTTTAGACAGTCACAGGTATAAAATATCGGAATCTATGTGTGGTGTGTTGAAGCAGGCCCTAACTCTTGTTATTTTTGCACTCTTAGGTAAAAAATGGTAATGTAATGTCTGTCTATAGCTGTCCTCATAAAATAGATGTTTTGTAAAAAGTTTTTTTGAAATGTTTTTCAATTACTTTACAGATCAAAGAAGGAAAACAAATTATCATTGCGGCCCATGGAAACAGTCTTAGAGGCATTGTCAAGCATTTAGATGGTGAGAAAATCATTTAAAATTTTTATCTGGAACATTTTTTTTATAATATGTGTGGTGTGGCCAGTTTCTAAAAAAGAACAAAGTTTTTAATTTCGCTATAAAGTCTGTAGCTGGTCAGAAAAAAGACTGAAAGAAATGATAAAGATTAACAGAAAGTAAGCTTTTATGTAAAAAAAAATTGTGACAAACCATAATTTCTTTTTGTCTTCTAGGTCTCAGCGACGAGGCGATCATGTCATTGAATCTCCCCACTGGCATTCCCTTCTACTACGAGCTGGATGAGGATATGAAGCCAACAGACTCTATGGTCTTCCTCGGTGATGAGGAGACAGTCAAGAAAGCCATGGAGGCAGTCGCTGCACAAGGCAAGGCCAAGTAAATACATATGTATGAGATTTATTTTTAAGTATAAATTGTATAGGTAACTTAGATTGGTTGAGAAAATGACAATTCGTTGATTTTTAATTGTGTGGCGTAAATGCCCTTTTATGTTACCTACTTTTTAAACAAAATAAGCGGACATTTTCCGCGGGAAGAGTTGACGTAAAAGCATTTCTTTATTGTCCTAAAATTATCTACATATTTTGACAATAATATTTTTTTGCTTCGTGTTTGCTACTCTGGCAACACTAAAAATAAAATAATTAAGAAATTTAAATTCATCAACTTGCATGATATAATATGTAGCAATTTCATAATTTATTAGATAAAGAAGCATGTAAGCAGAAGAGATTATTACTTACTTTACTTCATATTAAGTATACATTAAAAACTGTTATTTTACCTAATCTAAGAATTAACAAATTATTTTATGAATTTGAATGTTTTGGCCAGGAGTCAAATGTTATCGTATCTATTTATTGAAGTAGAGTGTAATGTGCTTGTGAAATAAAAATACGTGTTACGAATTTAAGTTCTTTATTTTATGCGTCCACATTACTCACGTCGGTCGTCGTTCGCGTTAATCGAAGATTCATATTAGAATTTTCTAAATTCAATGGATGAATAGTGATGTGCAAACCTGAGTATCCGAAAACGGCATTTTGTATTCGGATATTATGAGACCAAAAAAATCTTTCTTTTAACCATCTCATCTATTGGTTTAAAGAATGCGGATTATTTTTTATTTATTTATTTGACATACACAACAGATCAATATCATAACATAAAACACAGAAAGTAAGAAACATAAGTTTTGTTCTAGATAAAGATCCAACAAGGTGTACATACAGCATGAACTTAAAGTATCGTGGAGTTAACTTACTGCTAGATCTGATTAAGTTGTAATAGGTTAATATTAAGTAAAATCAATGAATAAATATACAAGTTTTACAGTTGTCACGACATTATAAGAATTGAAAATTTTGAGTTTTGAATCATGGCGGCTGAGTAAGGAGTGTAGAGTAAACCAGTTTTTTGTAGTCAAATTCGTCATAGCTACGGCACATTCTTGTGAGTGGATTATAGTAAGAAGTATTGTTTTTGAATATGTGAAGGGAAAAAGTTTTAGGTCTTCGGATCTTCGGATTTTTGTAATTATTTCATAAGCTAAGAAAGAAATTAAGTAGGTAGGTAATCTCCAAATCTTTTGTTATCCATTTAGAACGGTTTGATATCTTAATTTGATACAAATAACACTTACACACTTTATTACACAACAATATACTAAAGTTTTTTAGGCACTTCATAAATGACCCACGGAGGGCCGATAATGTTCTGATTAACCACTACCTACACTGGATGGATTAGTGTGCAAAATCATTTGCCCCGTCAGTCAGTACACCCCGGATACAATAGTGTGCCAGGCATTATCTCTGTAATCCTTTTAAAGTAACACAGACGCTTGTCAAATCCAGCAAAAACCAAGTGAAGGTAGTACACAGACTGGTCCCACGTACGCGTACACAATGCATTATGGTGTGTGCTCCATTGAAATATTATGATCAGAAGCACACTCATACGTCTGTCTCTAGTTATTGAATTATTTGCTCTGATCTCGCCAAGTTAGCACTTTAAAACCTGTTAATCCGGCAAACTACTCTTCAAATCAGCCATAGCCTCATCCATATTGACTTCTTGAGGAATCTGAGAATTATTTCCAACGAACTTTTTCCCAGAATACTTAGCAAATGCCTTCTGTTTCCTATTTGTAAATGAAAATGTTGGTTGTTTGTCTACTTCCATAGAGTTTTCGGTCTTTTTAGATGCCTTCTTTGTTTTAGGTTGCTTAGGTTTCTGATCGAATCGGAAATCTTTGGGTATTTTGTGGATTTTCACGCAGTGGTCTAATCGCTCGTTTGCTGTTGAAAATTTCTCATTGCATTCTTCTATGTAACAGCAGTACTGAAAAATAATAATGATAAATTAAAAATATATTAATAATACTGCTTCTTGGCCTATGGATATGTCCCGAAAAACGCGGTGGTGGAAAGATAAGAAATAAGTACAAATACCAGTTTATCCTTCTTTCTACTAATGGGTATTATAAAATGTCCATAAAAGTTTGAGCCGATATGGATGGAAGGATGTAAGGACGTTTGTTATTCTTTCACGAAAAAACCACTGAACAGATTTTAATGAAACTTTACAGTATTTTAGCTTACATATCAGAGTAACACATAGATAGGCAATATAACTAAGATTTTACGTATTTTTATATGACGATAAATGCTTGCGAAGTCATCTTTTAACTTTATATTCTTGTGAATTATGTAGGCACAGTTAAATTATAGCGTAGTAGCGAAGTATAATTGATTTTATTATATTAAAACTACAATAGGCAGACTTGATACATTATGATTCGTAATTATGTTAAGATAAGATTACCTACTGCTTGACAAAGATAAGTACCTAACTCGTCTTATGCAAGTCATTTAACTCGTTACAAAAATATTATAACCCACTTACGAAGTTCCTACTACTATGACGTAATCAATGATAATATGCTCGCTGTAGGAACTTACTGATGGTTTTTTAGCCGAAAGAACAGCAAAAAACGAGTCGTGTGTTTCTTGAATATGCAGATCAAGTAAATGTGGCGACGGCAAAACCTTCTTACATTCACTGCATGCATATCTATGTGAAGTATTGTAGTGATTCTCAAATTCTAGTAACGACTCTGCTGCAAATATACATCCAGGAATATGACATATTGACTTCACCCTGAAAAGAAGTGTCTGATCATTATGTAGGTACCTGCATTTTTTGGCAATCAGTAAATTGAAATTGGCGATTTTCCAAGAATAATCAGGAGTCAAGTAACAAAACAGGAAGATAAACTGGAAATTGGATCGTGCATGGGCCAGAGCCCAAACTTCTCTGATTGTCGAGATTCGAGAATAGATAAAATATTAGTGAACCTGTTAGTGAAATTGGTTATTTATTATTTGCAATTTGCAAATAGCTGAGCAAGTAGCTACGCGATGCAAGCGTTTAACCAATGAACAGATACCTCTAAGAACTATCTAACTCGATAGTACCTACTTACTGCAAAGTCTCACCAGTCAAAAACCTGCCTCGCGAGAGTACTTGGCCGAAGAAATTGAAAATACCTAGGTATAAGTATTAGGAATTACAAATAGGAACTTACACTTCATGACAAAAGCTTTCATCGTCTACATCGTAAATACCAAGCCGAGGAGGAGGTTCATCATCAGCGAATAATTCATCATCTAGCTTACGATGACCAATACCGTAAGCATTCAGTTTCTCTATCAGAATTTCTTTTACATTCATATTCGTTTCTGCAAGCAAATAATAAAAAATTGAAAACAAAAATGCGTTGGAAGTTGGATTGGAGTCTGATATTTTGTTTAATATTTCTTATCTTATCTAGCCGTCTATGTTTGGGCAAAGACTTCTGTCGCGATTTTTGATCCTGCGTGGCGTTTACATTCTTTATTCTATATTTGAATGGTAAGTATACCATAATTTAAGTGCCTATTGTAAAGGTACTTTAAGTAAGCACTTATATGAATTATAATTCTTTACTTTCGTCATACATAACTACCTAGTCTTGCTCGAACAAAAAACTTAGTTAACTTAAGTACCTACCTACCTACTTAGGTACATACCTACTGGTTAATTTAATGAGCAGGTAGGTAAATAGATCTACTATTAGTCACACAACAATGAAAGTTTTTGCAACGCAGCTAGGTGAGCTACTTCAATAGGTAATACCTTAAGAAATATTTTTGTGTTTTAATGGCGAAACTAGTGTTTTAGAAACCGAATATCAGAGATTTCCAAGGATAAAGATGTCAAAAATATCAACATTATTTTGAATGTCTAATTATTTGTTTCGGCGTTACATTTTCACGTCGTAAAAAATACGATAAGTGGACAAAACTTTTCACGCCTCCTAGTTTGTAAAATTGGATGTGCGCGTCTTTACACTTTGCCCAGGTGCGTAAAGCTTCTAGCTGTTACCTTGACCTTTATCTCAATCGATTTAAGATGCAGCAAATTTATTCTTCTTAATAATAATGGGACTCATACTACGAATAAGCCACATAGGTTCCTAAACCCAAGTCAAAAAATTTGCTACCTACCTACCTAGGCATTCTAGGCATATTGTGATTAGATTACCTAGTCTACAAAATGTGCTTCATAAACAAAATATGACTATATTAAAATTTGAGTTGATGGGATTTAAGTGGTAGACAAGTAGGTAACCTGTTATCAGATATTGCGCTGCACAATCCTATTTAAGTATATGTCTTTACTTTGGTTTTATTGTTTTTGTTTAGGTACTTACTCATTTCATTAACAACGTGTAAGACTATCAAGATTAAGAGAGCAAGCGTGGAATACCTATTCAATTCGCTTTAAATGCTGTTTAGCTACTTTTATGTAGGTAGGTATTTATATGTAGGTGCATAAACTTTAAATGGATAGGTAAGGTACCTATCTCAGATGATAGAGTGGAAATAAAAAAAGGATGTACCAAGGTACAGATAGTAGGTAGGTACATAATTGGTTTCATCATCGTGATAAAACAGGGCCAAGCTGATAAGCTGCTTAGGAGAAAGAATATTCGCCTACAGAGTTAATGTCTGTCATCTTAGCTCGGCAAGTTTAGTGAACTTTTGAACTGGCTGGGTCCCGATATGGAGTGATAATAATATCATCTGAGGAAGGTACCTACTCCCTAACTATTTGTGTAAACTACTTTTGGGGTACCAACCTACATTTATGACATGCCTGCTTAGTTGCCTAGTGCCTACCTATTGGTTATAAAGGTAGCTAATCAGTTGTTTAGTTTCGGATATGCGTTACGGATATGTAACCTTGGCGCTCGCGTCGCAACTTTATACTTTTCTTATCATTTATTTTTATAACAAGTTAGATCTATAGGTAGATATACTGTCTCGTACCATATTTAAAGTTACCTATACATACATATTACCTACAAAGAGAAATCATATCAGTCAATCGTCTGGCGATGCAGCTACACGGTACTTGCGATATCAACCGAATAATTTTATTTGAATCGAGTCATTAGTTGCCCGGAAGATCGCCCGCCAGTTGTGTTTGTTGTTTGCGCAATAGGAACTCTTTATTTCATAACTAACGTTTTATTAAGTGCAGTGTGCAGAATAAATACTAGTGAAGAAAATGACTGAAGTTCGACAAAGAAAGGTAATTAAATCTTTCTTATTCATAAAAAATTAAAAAAGAAACTTATAATTCGACTTCCTGTTAAATTGAACAGGATATAACCTAAAAATTAACTTACCCCTTTATTAAATTTCCAATGAAATTGTTATAAGGCGTGAATTTATTTAATTTATAGTGATTTATGAAGAGGAATTCTGAAGGTAAATATTTTTAAAACTAAAAGTAAATCTTCAAGGTCATTTATTTACTAAACTAACCTTTAAAATTAAATGACAGTTCTACAAAGCCTAACGTAGGTTAGTCAGTCCGACAACGACGATGATGTCGGATAAATTTGCGTCGGTCCACAGCGTCGTCGGTCGGACTTTTGTGTAGGGCAAGTGTATAGGGCATTTTGTCGGATGGTTTCGACTGTCACTGTCAATCAGTCCAAAATGTCAAAATCAAACTATTCTTTCATTTTCATTTGTGTTGTGTACCTATGTTGTGAAGGATGACCATTATTTTGCGAAATATTTCGATAATTATGAGGAAATACAGTATTTTATTACGATAGTATTATAACCCTATTTGCCGGTTGTGAATTTAAGTTTTAATTGCGCCCGATATGGGAAAATTTAGCACTTACAGGTATTTAGAGGTGAGTCCTATTCTGAAACCGATTATGAAATTATTTTATACACGAAATTAAAAGTTTTCATCAAGAAGCGCTATTGAATTTCTAATCATAATATTTATTTATTCGAATTCTCCATGTTTAAGATATATAAATTACAATAAACATTAATTTATTGAAACTTTAAATGCAAAGGTGAACTGCTAAACTTCTATATTATTATTTTTTATTTATTGGCACTTCACTAGAGATTTACTTTGGCATATTAGTGTTGACAGGTCTTGCTCACATTTAATTTAAAAAAATTGTTTCAGTTAAAAGATGCTACCTCTGCGTCACATATCAGTACCAGGAGTAGAACGGTGAAACAGCCTCGAAGATTGAAGAAGGTTTTCATACTCCTTGTGGTTCTTGCGCTATGTGTCACTTATCTTATGGGTAAGTTTTTTTTTATAAGCCATTTAGATTCCAATAAGGTTAGGCACGGCAACCTTTTCAGCCGTAAAAGATATACCTATATTTTTTTTATTTCAATAAAATAATAAAAATAATGTGTAAATAAAGTGTTAATTTTGTTAAGATTTAAAAAAAGAATTAACTTAGATAGTTAATTAAAAAAGAAAACATTTTTTTTTGTCGTCATGACTATTCCTTTGATATATTTGCACAAAATAAAGTAAATATTTGTTCAGCCAGTGGAGTTATATTGTCTTAAAGAACTTTGAGAATGCCACTTATTAAAAAAAAATCACACATAGTTTCAGTAGCATTTCAATCCAACAATGTCAATAAAAAAGAGTGACATGTTATCAAATGTCACGTGGGTTTTATAGGTCTTATGTATACTGATAATATATACAGTAAAAACTACATATAAAACTACATACAAAACTACATACAAACTACAACTACATGTATTTAAATTTTGCTAAAGATAATTTTTAAGTAGGTAGTAAACATAAGTTTTGGTTCTGACTTCTGACTAGTTTTTTTTTTAATATTAATTCTGCCGATGTCAAGTAAAGTAAAGTTTAAAATCGGAGAGAATACAGAGATTTTAATCAAAAGATAAATGTTACTAAAATAACATTGTTAACATGTCATAATTTGATACTTATACTTAAAAAAAATATTCGCTGTAGTTTCACCATAAAAACCCACGTACATACATATCTGTCACGTCTCATCCCCATCAGGGTAGGCAGAGACCACTTCCCACCACTTGCGATAATCAAAACATACCTCTTTCTCTTCATCCACATTCATAAGTCTCTTCATACAAATACTGTGAACTTTAAAATTCTCCTGAATTGCTCCTTTAACCCATATCTTTATTTTAAAAACCTGATTTTATTTAAAACAAGTTATTTTTAATCACATTTAAATATTCACAATCCTTTTAACATATAACACTTAATTTGACACTCCATTTGTATCAGAGTACCTACCGAAAAAGTATCAAGTCAACGTTTGGGTTGAAGTTCAATGTATTTAAAATTGTTTTTTATTTTGTTAAAGACTGCTCAAAATTTATTTATATTGGTATTGACAAGCACTCAGTATTCTCAACAGTTGTACTGTGGTTTTGGTTCAATACTGTTGTGGGTGTAAAAATCAATTTTATATAGCTTTTTACTTTTTATAGGTAGCATATTATGTGTAGCTACGAGTAGTCAGTTTGGAATATAGTTATTTGATATATTTTTTTTAGTTCGTATATTTACGAAAAGTCGTAGAAGTTCGGGTTATTTCGTGTTGTGAATAAGACTGAAAAATGTATAAGATATTTATTTACTCTTTTCTATTAAGCTACGTTTCAAATGTATCAATGAGCCAGCAAAATACTGTTCGTAAGTATTATTTATTATACAATTAATTTTGATTTAGCTTAGTAACTATTACGTAGGTACATGTTTTCTAAACGTAAATCTGAATATTTTGTATTTCGCAACTCCGAAGTTTTTTGAAGTAGGTACTTAATAAATCGAAGCAATACTTACCTATTGTAATTGGCCGAAGTACATAAGAATCAATAAAGTAATGTACCAAACTGAATCAGAAGCAGTAACATAATTTACCGAAGCAAACCTGAAGTAGTACCTACCGTAATTTATCGAAGTAAATAAGAAGCAATAACGTAATTTGCCAAAGTAAATCAGAAGCAATAACGTATTTTACCGAAGCAAACCAGAAGTAATACTGTAATTTACCGAAGCAATTAAGAAACAATAACGTAAATTATCGAAGTAAAAAAGAAGCATTAGCGTAATTTACCGAAGCACACCTGAAGTAATACTAATAACCGAAGTAAATCCGAAGCAATTACACATTACCGAAGTAATTAGGTACATATTTTAGCGAAGTTATACCGTCATTTACCGAAGCCCATTTTAATTTAACTCCGTATAAAATCCCTGAAATAACCATATAAGCGATAAGGTTCTTACGAATTTTATTATATGCTGTGTATGTAAATATTAGCATATTGAACGTCGTCGGTTTCATTTCAACAATAGGTGGTAACAAATTAACAATGCACGTACACGAGGGGTATTATACGGTTTATAATAGCTGAATAAAAGGTCATTATTGTAAGTTGAGTTTGTGAATACGAGCTCTAGGGGGCTTCGGTAAAATACGGGAGGTTTTTCAGTAAGTATTACGAGGTTAGGGGTATGACATTCTCCATTAAAGAGTCACAGATTAGATTCTTCGTTCTAGTGATTTGACATCTGAGAATATGACATTAAGAATTCTTTTCTGGGAAAAACTGTGGGAGAACTGTTACCTTGTGAATCTCGCGTACTATTTACCTATGAAATAGTGTAGTCTAGTGTATTTGCCTATGAAATAAAGTTATTTTGACTTTGACATTAAGCATCTAATCCTTAAAATATCATGAGCTTCAAATGTGTACAGATTTTTAGATGTAGGCGACACATTGGCGTTCAAAAATTAACATTCTGAACATAACTCAATGTGTGTACCTTTGTATTTCCTATTTCGGATAAATAAACAATATTTTCATTTTCATTTTTTTTTTCATTCCCTAAAGCTATCCAATAAACTGTCATTTTAAAAATCAGAAGACGATTTTTAATACCACGGTTCACACTGCAACCGCAACGTCAGCGAAAAACAAACTTATATCAGCCATGCGAAGGTGAAAATACATAAATATCTCTCATAGTATATGACTTACACCTCATTAAACGAAGAACAATACGTATAACAGACAAGATTTAACTTGGAGTTTAAAGAGTATGTGACATTATTAAAATAGAGTGCCGAGTAAACTCGTTCGGGTTGTATTACAGTAGGGTATTCAGCCTGTGCGACAGTTCATCTGTTGACGTTTGAAACGTTGGAAGTCAAAGCTCTATCATAACATCGGGTTAATGTTTTAACTTGTTTGTAAATTAGTGCCGTGCGTTAATCTAGTTGTTATATATTTTTAATTATAAGTTTCTATACTGTGATTTAGAAATTCATTTTAAACAAAGAAGCTGCCAAACGGCGTCGCGGCAGGCCACGGAAAAGGTGGCGGGACGAGCTGGATAACTTCTTGAGTACCTGGGCGGAGGAAGCTCGAGACAGAAAGTCATGGCGGATGAGGAGAGGCCTTTGTCCAGCAGTGGGTCATAAGTGGCTAGATTAGATTAGATTTTAAAATGGTCGTTTTGTAACATATTTTGTCAGGGTTATAGCGTCAAACATTATGTTATTATTTTCGTATACTAATTCTTTCCCAATCCAAAAACCTTAACAACACTAAAAGCTATTTATTAATGACGAAAAAACACAGCAATTTCGGTTTAAATATTCGCGAATCAACTCCGAATATTGACTGTTTTTGTTTACGAATAGCAATCCTACGGTTTGCAAACGTTTTCTAAACAATCTTCGTTTGACTCTTAAAAACAAACAATATCTACGTAAGTAGGTAATTAAGTTAGTTGATATTCGAAAAAATACGACTCGTAAATGGGAAATCTCTTTATCCACCTTATTTTACATGCCGGATTCAAATTAAGTCAAAATTATTTTAATGTCATGATCCTACAAAAATACGTGTCAGTAAAACTGGACAATCTCATAAACACTAAGATGATGTAAATCGGTCTTTAGATCGGTTACGTTCTACATCCGATCCGAATTCGATCCGATAAAATTACGATAGTAATAGATAATGGATGGAGTGACGATCTGGATGCATTTTCACGGGAAAGGCGGGACGCCACCGGAGACCGGAGTTAAATTGAAAGTCGCGGATGAGGCCTTTGCCCGGCAGTTATTGGATCTTAATGGCTTGCAAAAAAATAGTTCAAATTAAAATTCTAATCTTTATTTGCACACTATAGGTATTACAGATATTTATAAAAGTAAGTATACAGTATCTTGTATGCACCCTGAATAGAGCACGGCAATGTAGCGCAGCTACGTTACAAATTTATATCTTGTCTATGTATCTAATGAGTATCCTAGCACGATAGCGTGAAAAAATCACATAATAGCTTGTATAAAGTATCCATTCAAAAATTAAAGCGTTAAGAAAATTAAGAGTACTCTAACTCGTTAAGAGTACTCTAACTCATTTATAACTACGAAAGAAGCCCTCCATTTTTATTTATACCTATACCTATACTTACTAATCATCTCAGATAGGATGTAGTGTGTAACCGCTCTTAACATTCAAAGTAGTTATCCGGGAATTGAACTATTCCTAAGAAACGACGAGCAACCAGTTGCATCCAGAACTCGTTTCGTCTGGATTCCTCTTGGTATTTACTCAGTTGGACGTAGGTCGTTGTGCTAGCTCGTTTTAGTGCGTATCTTTTATCTGGATCTAGAGTTTTTAAACTGCTTTTCATTTATATACAATAATTATAATAGGGCATCGTAAGCCATTAATGTAATTTCTATTAAAAAATCTGTCATGTGCTTAATATAAAGTAGGTACATGAAAGATTTTAGATTTTTAACTCTTAACTAAGTGGTATACTTAGTACGAGTACATAATGACAAGAAGTTTCAAATAAGTACTTACGTAGTATTTTTTTTTGCACGGGCCCTTTTTGAAGTGCATCTAACTAAACTTATAGGTCAAACTACGTAAAAACCGTAGTTTTTGTATCTTAAATTCTTATAAAATATTCGTCATTGATATAACAAGGTTAAAAAGAGAAAATTGATGCAAAAACACGCGTTCCGATATAATTCTAAGAGAGTTCAGTTATTATAAGTTTTACTACAATTCAGTTGTATTTATGAAGTGACTTCCAACGTGTTCGTCTTAAAAAGTGAATTAATTGTTTATTTATTTTATTAGGCTTTTACATCAAATATTTCATTATACGAATTCTTAAATTGAACGTCAATTTTTGTACAACTTTTACGTTATTTTAGAGTTCGTACTCGTAAAATGAAATTTAGTTGTGTAGTCGAATATAACCCCCTTATTACAAAACGAGATTTTAAAGATAGTCCGGCGTTAGTTCGTTTCGTTTGACGTTCTGTCCATAGCCGAAACGTCAAAATAAACGAACTATCTTTATAACTCGTTTTATATTATGGGGGTAAGTGTTATATTGAGTTTATTAAACAGTTTTAAATGGTTTCTAATTGAACTTTATTGATATGTTTATTATAAATTAATGAATGTGAATGATAACCTTTTGAATGTTGTAAAATCTCGGTTTATTGAACAAATTGATAATTATTAAAGTAAACAGTGATTAACAAGATGTATAACGAGACAGTTGTGCGTACTTTCCCGTTGATTATAGCAGGTATTGTTATAATTTATTTACCGTAGCATTTTTAAAATGACATCTCCTATAGGTACCTAATATCTATCGTCCATAACTTAGTTTGCTGTAAATTAACTATATTGCCTTCTAGATTGCACTTTTCTCTCTATAATGTCTGCAGGAAGAAATTTTTATATGAGAAATATGCTGTAACATTTGTTATTTTTTTAATATTTTATTTGTGCGTGTAGGTAAAGTTTTCTAAACTTATATACTGTTATCAGCGTTAACATGCGGAAGATTTTAAAAATTTATTGCCACTCCAATAATTGTTGTAACTACTCGTTCGATTGATTCTAACAACGTTATTCCAAAACGAGGTTTATAAGTTTAGCACTAATTCAGTTTCAAATCATGGCACGGCATAGACAAAAAGGGTTTATGCATGACATAAACCTGAATTGGTTCTAGAACTAAATGGCATCGAACATATTTGTATGGAGCCTGGTATAGTAAAAAAAAACGGTATCAATCAGACTCAACATCCCCTATTCGAGCTAGTATGGAGAAAAAAAAAGTTGGCGGCCACTGATGAAACTAGCTCGAATAGGGCATGTTGAGTGTAAGTGATACCGAAAATTTTTACTATACCAATTAGGTTGGATGCTCTTTAAACCTCAATTTGAATAACACTGCTGCAACATGTTTCTCCCCAAGAAAATGCTCGTTCGTTTACTATTTTATACACGAATAAATAAAAAAAACTTTAAACCTAACCTATTCTTGTTACAGGTTTATTCGCGGGCCAGACACAGTGGTTCGATGGCCTGGCCAAGAGTCTTGGCTACGAGAGCGTGTACCACCACGCGGTCATCATCGACGCCGGCTCCTCGGGCACGAGGGTCTTAGCCTATAAGTTTAGAGTACCTTTTACAGGTGAGACGCAAGTGTTTTAGTCTCTTACGAATATAGAGTGCCGTGGCAGCGGTTTAGTACACATATATCATTATATCTTGGGTTTACATACACAATATCTTCAAAATAGAGTCTAAAAAGAGATAAAAAGAGTCTCGATTTAAAAAAAAGATATATTGCACATAACGTAGGGCCCTGTGCCGAAGGTTTCTTGCCGTCTTCTTCCTCTCGGCTATACAGGTAGTGAACCGGCAGTAGTTTTAGATTAAAAAAGTGACATCAAAAAAGTGTAATGAATTTTGCCTATTTTTGAATAAAACACTTTTCATTTTCAAATAACCTAACCTTTGTATTTAAAAATAAAACCCGACTAGGTTACATAAATACATAGATATTTTTAAATTTTATTGTACCCAGTGTCACTCTCACAGTAAATACGAATCTAACGACACTTCTCAAGCTAAAATCAATCAAGCCGTTCAGGCTGTAGAGCGTGCCAAAGAATACATACATATTCTCGAAAAACATAACCCTCCTGGCGCAGTCGGGTAATAATATAGCATAAGGCAGTTATTCTGATGTGTAAGCTACAAACTGTGGCTACAACAATGTAGACTTATTGGAATGTGTAGTAGTTTTTGTGTGAAAAACTAACTAACATGCATCCTAATATTCAATTTGGGACTTTGTACCTTCGCCCTAACTAATGCAACTATTTTAAATGTCAATGGTGCCGATTGATGGATGTTTGTGACTCCTCTTGAATATCGCAGTTTGCCACCTTCTATTAAAGAGCATCCAACCTAATTGGTATAGTAATAATTTTCCGTATCAATTAGACTCAACATCCCCTATTCGAGCTAGTATGGAGAAAAAAAAGTTGGCGGCCACTGATGAAACTTACGTCAATCGATAGAGAAAATTATTATGAAACGATAGTATTCTGGACAAATGTCGAAATTGATATACTTTCGGAAATATAAAACTTTGACGTGAGTTTCATCAGTGGCCGCTAACTTCTTTTTCTCCATACCAGCTCGAATATGTAATAAAATGTTGAGTGTAATTGATACCGGAATTTTTACCATACCAGACTCCATACAAATATGTTCGATGCCATTTAAATTACCTACTAAATAATTATGTAAATATTACTGCATAAATTACTCAAATGAGATAAAAACTGGCAAAAAATGCATTGTCTTCAAAATGTATGCCTGTCATTGTTAATAACTAGAAAAATAATATTTTGCACGGTACCTATTTCTTTTAAACAATTTACATGGTTTCTCAAATAATTGTCTTGCAAATTCGTTTTAAGTTGCATAACGAGTACGTGTTAGGATTTATAATGCAATAGGTACTTACGTAGAAATGTTTTAAGTTTATATAAGCCCTCAAGCAAATATGGGGTATATTTACTTACAGGATAGTTACTAAATACTGTGTAGCAGTATGGTAGGTAAATGTAATTAAAGAACATCATTAAAGGAAAGATTGAGGGGCAGAGAGGAAGACCAAGACGTACATACTTCTCTCAAGTGAAAGAAAGAAATAACGTCATGTCTTATCAATAAGTCAAATTATTCGCAGAAGAAAGGCAAAGATGGCGTTTGCACCACCGATAAGAGCCTGGCTCTTAAATATATATCTAAATCAATGAAACTTTTTTGCAATAAATAAATACTAAACATGTAATTAAAATGAAATTGCATTGTCTGTTTCAGTATTTGGACCAGCAAACCTGGATTTAGTTGATGAATTTTTTGAGCAAGTTAAGCCGGGGTTGTCATCCTACCAAGATGAGCCTGAAAAGGTAAAAAATATAGAATTTGGGACATGTGTGCTTGTTTTTATAGTCAATACTAGCAGTCCCGGCGAACTTTGTTCCGCCTTAGAGAGGGTTTTCGCGGCAATTATTCGATTTTTTCTTCACGTTAAAACCATAGTTGGAATTCAATGAACATTTAAAAAAAGAATTAAGAAAATTGGTACAGGCGTTGTTGAGTTATGCGCTTACCACCATTTTGCGATTCATTTTTATATTATAGATTATGATTTCTCGTGTGTTTTCTTATTGGGTGGTATTTGAAAATCTAAAATCATAATATAATTTACTGTTTTGTTCTCGAAAGTTGGGAGACTAGAAGATCGTTTCGGACCATACATGATTACATACACAACACATGCATTATTTTGATTTTTACGTGACTATGTGGATATATTTCTGATCTATGTGCGATGTAGTTTTGATCTGTAACAAAATTAAGCATCAGATGCTTCAATATCCCTGAAGACAACTTCGCTAAAGAAGGAAAGACAATTTTAAACCAATTTCTGTACAAGATTTAAAAATCTTAAATACAGATCTACCGATATATTTTTAAATATTTATTTATATGAATACCTAAATACTGACAAAATCCTTCTTAACAAAATTCTATACCTATAAATAAAACATCATGTTGATACAAAAATATTTGCTGTAAAATATATGCTGTACCTTTTGTATAACTTCTCTTTTTTTCTGTCTCTATCTTACAATAAACTGTTAAATAAATAAATATCTCAACTTCACAAAACCGTATTATTTATACTTTCAGGGCGCAGAAACAATAGTGCAATTAATAAGAAAGGCGGAGTTCCTAACACCGCCGGAGAAGAGAAGCGAGACGCCATTGATAGTTAGAGCAACCGCTGGACTAAGATTGCTACCAAAGGAAAAGGCACAGCGACTTATTGATACTGTCGCTCTGAAGATTGCCACGTAAGTATATCAGAAGAGATTGGTAGTTTTCTTTATTTGGGCTCTCGATTTTTAGAACGGTTTCGCACTACGTCCGATCCGAATCCGATGCGATAAAAACGGATTAAATTAGGTACCATTATTATTGATTGAATTAGTGCAAAACCACTTTTACTCCTGAGACAGAAATTGCTAGATTGGATTAGATTAGAATATTATATAGCATATGTGTTATTCTGATGTGTAAACTACGCTATAGTAAAGTTTCATTCAAATCTGTCGAGTGATTTTTGCGTGAAAGAGTAACAAACATTCTCACATCACATACACACTAACATTGACATTGTAAGATTTTCTAAACCTTTTCAATACCTTTCAGACTGGGTTACTATGTGGACAGTCATTCAGTGCAAATTATGGAAGGCTCCGATGAGGGTATCTTCATTTGGTACACAATTAATCTGTTACATAGTGAGTATTTATATTAGCATTATATTTCAATATAAAAATGAAAAATATATATACAGAGTGTTAGGAAAAGTATCACTTTCCTTTTAACCAGGCATAGTGTTAGTGATGTAGAACACATTCCACGAAAAAAAAAATTTTTTTTGAACTCATTTTAATTAAAAGTTTCATTATTAATCGCGTGCTCTAACGCAAAGGTCATTCAACTCTCGGCGAGCCGCCCTAAGAGAGCGAGCGAGAGAGAGCGAGCGCGCCTGACCTACTTACTCGTGCGTTTTTCGTGGAATGTGTTCTACATCACTAACACTATACCTGGCTAAAAGGAAAGTGATACTTTTCCTAACATCCTGTATTTATACCTAGGTATATACTTAGATACGTAACTGTAAAAGATGCGTAGTCTTTTCCCATCAGGATAGGCAGAGACCACTTCCCTTCACATGCATTTATTGTGAGATAGTGTGAAACCTCTTTCAGTAAGCTTTATGTAAATTAAACTGTTGTATTTTTTAAGAATTTAATTTAAAATTATCTACTTCAATAACAAAAGCAACGAGAGATCGAATTGGGCTTACAATACTGGAACGGGATACGTATATTTGACAGTTGTCAGTTCTTTATAGGGTTCCGTACCCAAAAGGTAAAAAACGGGACCCTATTACTGAGACTCGGCTGTCCGTCTGTCTCCAGGTTGTATCTCATAAACCGTTATAGCTAGAGCGTTTAAATTTTCACAAATGATGTATTACCGTTGCCGCTATAACAACAAATACTAAAAATAGAATAATAACAATAATTAAGGGAGGCTCCCATAAACAAACGTGATTTTTATGACAATTTCCCAGATATAATGGACCAAAACACAATGGCAGCGTTGGACCTAGGCGGTGGGTCCACACAGATCACGTATCAATTGAATGAGGACGACTTAGCGCAGTACCCGGCCTCCGACCAGTTTGTCGTGGCCGCTGGACGCAACATCACTCTTTATACTCACAGGTAAAATTAAATTGGTTTACGCTCCCTGTATTCTATCTATCTCTGGTTTTGCCCTACTGGACATAGAAATAGTTATCAGTCTTAAAATTTTTCGTCAAAAAATGTATGGGATACTTCTGAAGGATATATCAAAATCTGTTTAGTGGTTTTTGCATAGCATGAAAGAGTAACACTCATTTATATAATTAGTAGGATGTTTTAATATGATTCAAAATATTTAAATTATAAGGGTAGATAGGTGGGAAGCAGCCACTGATAGGAATCTGTGGAGAAACATGACAGGTTTTTGCCCAGTGGTGGGACGAAATAAGCATTTTTAACCGACTTCAAAAATGGAGGAGGTTTCTCGATTCAACCGTATATTTTTTTTTTAAATAAAAAAAATGTACATCTAAAATTGATACCATTTGTTTCAGTTACCTTAACATGGGGTTGCTAGCAGCTCGCTACAGCATATTTAGGATGGAGGCTGGCAACATCACGACGAATGAGTTCAATTCTGTGTGCGTCGATCCTATTGTACAGAAAGAGTCTTGGGTCTACGCTACTAAGGAGTATATTATAAGGTTAGTTTGTCGTCTTTTATTTTTCTATCACTACCTTCTTTTTTAATATGGCAACTCTACTTTACAAGACATTTATGATTATACAAACGCTAAAAGTATTGTGTACATTTGTGCTTGATGTTCTCACCTCGTTGTTCGCATTCTAGCGCTTACGCACTACATCTGACCTATCCGAATACGATCCGATAAAATTACCATAGAAATAGTTCTCGAATATACATATAAGGTGACTTTAAATTAGTGAACGATAGAAAAGGATATGCATGTACTCGTGATAAGAAACAACTTTTAATATGGGACCAAGTTCGAAATCATTAAAAAAAAATTGTTCCCCCATACTATCAGCTGGTGCATTTTGTATGGGGAGTTCAACATTTTTTAAATTATTTCGCACTTGGTCCCATAGTAAAAGTTGTTTGTTAACACGAGTACATGCATATCGTTTTCTATCGTTCACTAATTTAAAGTCACCATGTATATACCTACTAAACATCTCGTATCGAATATAGTGTGTAACCGCTCTAAAGTTATGTGTCCACTGGATCGGAATCGTAGCGTACAGCACGAAAGGATTCCTTGCTTTGTATTGATTTCTATGGCGCAGAAATGCAGATCTAGTAGAGGCAGTACCATAGAAATCAATACAATGCAATAAATCCTTCCGCTCCGTACGCTCCGGTTCTGATCCAGTGACGCGTAGTTTTAGTCAATTGTATAGTTCCCAGTGTACCAATTTTCGTATTTATTATTTTCTGTTTGTTATATTTTTGTCTTAGGCAGAGGAAGGCCGACATACTAACTTCACTCAAGTAAAAAAGAAAGTTAACGTCATGTCGTATCAAGAAGTTAAAGCACTGGCCGAGGATAGGCCTAGATGGCGAACGCTCCACCGACTAGAGTCTAACTCTTAAATTAAATGAATGAATGATATTTTTGTCTGTGTTTTGTCATAAGGGTAAAAATCAACGACATTTCTTTATTTTTTCTAGTGGTGCAAACCGAGCAGCTAACATGAAACGTGACGCAGTATACACGAGATGTCACGGTCTAGTCAAACGCTACGTACTAGCCACGTTGGATTGGGAGCCGAAACAAGCGCCGCTCGGCGTCGTCGCTGCTATGAGCTACTTCTACGACGTCGCTGCTGACGCCGGACTCATCGGTAAGTGTCCGCTACGTGTAGAATGGGAAGGGCCGTGAGACAGAAGAAAGTTTAAAATAGGTCGGACGGAATGAGATGAAATTCTTTTTTAGTTTTTCAATAAAATCCATGGTAAACCCGGCTGTTTTTCAATATCTTTATTTTTCTTTTTTATTTCTTTCTTTTTAATCTTTTTTTTTCTTTCTTTTATCTTTTTCTTTTCTTTCTTTTATCTTTTTCTTTTCTTTCTTTTCTTTTGATCTTTTAGAAACAATAGTTATTTGTGCAATATGACAGCAAAGTTCATATTTGCATCGAGTGACTATTTTGAGTAGGAAGTAAGCGAAACATTCGATATTAGAATTTTGAGAGTAGCGCAGTGAGGAACTCAAAAGTCACAAAATGTAAATAACTTTGGCTTCGTGTCGCACATACAACTTTTCACCTCAACAGTTAGTGCTGCTGAGGTGAAAAAGGGTGAAAACAACATTTTTGAATTTCGCAGCCCCTAATGCAAGTATAAATGTCCTCAGATGTGATGCGCGGTGGTACAGTGTCAGTATCAGCATACCGCGCGGCGGCTCTGCGCGCGTGCTCGGCCTCCAACGTGGAGCAGCCGTGGGCCTGCATCGACCTCGTCTACGTCGTGTCGCTACTGCAGGACGCGTACAAGATACACGATAAGGAGCCTATTTCTGTAAGTATAGCTGTGACGGGTACATATCTCGCAGCAAATAATAATACTATTAGGATAGTTTAAAAACGAAGTAGGCTTCTTTCTTCCTAAGGCACGGTTTATACAGAAGAGGCGTGGCGCAGGCGCGCGGGGCGAGTGTCGCGCTCCGAGGAGCGCGGACGAAATTAAGGCAGTTACGACTCTATTCTAATACTTTTAAGAGTTTTCTTGACAGGACGCTTCCGCCGCGCGCCTCCGCCACGCCACTTCGGTATAAACCGCGCCTAAGCATGCGGTTGTTTTATGCGTTGTTCGCAGCGTCAGACGCATTCGATCATGTTACTCCATACATTAACTTAAATAAACGTAACCTGATCTCGTTTGACGCTGCGAGTAACGCATGAAACAACCGCGCGCTTTAATATAAATTTTTAGTAGTTTAAAGTTTTTTACTCTTTGATGAAACTTGACAAAATTGCAGCTTATATTGTACATAAAAATGACATATAGATACGGACAGACTAGTAAATTCATAAATATGTTTAATATATTTTCCACAGTTATTCAAGAAAGTCGAAGGCCACGAAGTATCATGGGCGCTCGGCCTCGCCTACACAACAGTCATGAACCGCATCGCCGCCGCAGCTATTATCAATTAGCACGTAAGGAGAACTTTATACGCTTTTAATTTACATTTTTAATGTATATGTATTTTAGTTTACTCGATGAGTTGTCGTTTATCTCATTTCTTAACCCCTTCTCCCATTACGATACCCACAGGCGGTCCAAGTATCCTGCAAGTCCCGGAACTAGTCATCGCTAAATATCTCGCAGTTTCTATGTTTTTGAATGCAGGCTCGCACACAACGATACTTCACTAATGTATGTGTGAAAATGAAAATGAAAATTCATTTAATCCTGTAGGTTTTGGCAACACTTACGACGGGTAATTTTTTAAAGTTAATGCTA
Organism: Anarsia innoxiella; assembly: GCA_947563765.1. Lineage (NCBI taxonomy): Eukaryota > Metazoa > Arthropoda > Insecta > Lepidoptera > Gelechiidae > Anarsia > Anarsia innoxiella. The sequence goes on along the minus strand of OX387410.1, from coordinate 2,922,969 downwards.
GATTCGTTAGAGTGCAGTTTTCTCCAGAGAAGAACCTAGCAAGAAACTCTGTAGGGTTGCTCTTTTCAATTTAAGTTTTACAAATCTCTACTACTTCGCGGTGACTATTTTCGAGACTTGCAGGATACTTGATTCGCCTCGAAGTATCGTAAAGGGAGGCCTTAATGTGATGTGATGAATGATTTCGTCTTATTGGACCTCAACTACTTTTATATAGGGTGTTTTTAATTAAACGCGTCAATCAGCTGATTTTTATATGGAAAGACGTATTTTTTCCTTAAATATTATTATAGTTATGTTCCTATACATTAAATTAATGAAATCATTAGTGAAAATACCTGTTTGAGTATTTGCATCTAATTGCGAAACACCTGTATACAGGGTGTAACAGAAAGGGTATATAAAGCCGAAACACAGCGATAGTCCTCATGAAACTGAACAACTTTCCCCAAGGAACATGGGTCGTAACTCGAAAAAAATTTTTGGTTCGCTCTTACTTACTCGATCAGCCGATCGGACATTTTGTATTGGGAGGCGAAATTTTTTTTCGAGTTACGACCTATGTTCCTATCGCTGTGTTTCGGCTTTATACTCCCTTTCTGTTACAGCCTGTATACTTAATCATAATCTCGATATACGGGTTACGGTTATTCTCATTATAATTAAAACAATTTAAATAACATTCGGGTAAAAGCACACTTGATTAAGCACAAATATTAATTCAATATTAAAATATGATTCACTAATTGTATTGTTCCTTTTTTATTATGCAGTTTTAATAGGCATGATGACTAAAAAAATTTTTTTACTCCATTACATAGGTTATTTTAAAATATTCGACACGTATTTTTTCTTTTTTCTCTTAAACTAAAAATGACAAAGATACACTGGGTTAAAGTTGCTCGTGACGTCACGCCTCAGTTTGATGCTCTGTATTTTTGTATTTGATCAGGTAAAAAATGTGTTTCAAATATTTTTTAATAGCCTAATAAAAAAGACGGACTAATTATTTTTTTAATTTTTGATTGTAGTCATCATCCCCATTATTATTATACTATTTATACTTCGATACATTGAAAATGACACATTTTCTACCAGTTTAAATTGTTAGGTGAATGATACTTACATAATTATGAAAGTATATCAATACGATTTTTTTCGATGTGATATTATAAGTAAAATTTAATTAATTAAATAAAAAAAGACGACTAAAATTTCATTCTTACATAAATAGTTAATGCGTTACCTACTTAAAGTTTTAATTTAATTTCCCTGTGATTAATTTCTTAAATATTTTTGACCGCAATTGTATTTGCTTTAAATTTTTATTTATTATTAAGTAATGTGTGTAGATATTTTATATTTTTCAGTATTTTGTTTTTATTACTGTTCATTATTTATTCTTTTTTAAAAGGATATCTGTATTATATAATCATTTATTTAAATAACAATTTTGTAGGTAATAAATATATTGCCTTAATTATTATTTATTATAAGCAAAATGTGAGTTTAATCAAGGATTTTTATACATTATTTAAAAAATACATGTTCTTCTTTTAGCATTTGTTAATATTTCCTAATGGTTGTTCTTTTATTGTTATTGTATTTATTTAAGCTAATTTGAAAGTGAATAATGATAAAAAAATGAAATGAAATTAGACGCAAAAATCATCACATTTCAGCTCGAATTTATTGCACTAAGAAAAGCAGTGAATGTGTTAAATAAAAAAAAAGATATGGACAAAAAGATTTTAATCAAATAAATGTGTGCACTTAAATCCTTATATTTAAGCATTTAGATATACTGTTGGAAATTTAAATCGAGCTATCTTGTTACAGTGCTATAAGGAGGCTATAAGGATCTATTGGCACTTGGGTGATATTGTCAGGAGGGCGTGGGTGTGACTAAATAATGACAATTTTTAAGATGATATCGTTAGTTCCGATTACCACCACATGCCAAAAGATCCTTGTAGCACTGTAATTTTTAATGCAATCTTGATGTTGTTAGCATAAATAATGATTTTTACTTCTATAAATACACAGTCTTACTTCCTAGCAGGAAGAATAAATATTATAAATGCCAATGTTCGTGCATGAGTATTTTATGATGAGTGACACAAGATCCTACATAAACTAAAAAATACTAGATGACTCGATTTATTTGTCCATCAGTGTAATTTGTAAATATTATAAAAGCAAGTAATCTTATGATGAGCACTTTACAATTTTAACGTGAAAGATAAATGAAAGAAACGCGATTTGATATTTTTAGTGATATCTATTCAATTTTTCGACGCGATGTTTGTATCTTAGTGTAAAGGCACTTCTGTCGAACGATCGGCGCCGAAAGTTGGAGCCGAAGGCTGAGTGAACGCAGCGTAATTTCGGCTGCGTGTTATAGAAGACTTAACTCCCATTAAGGCTGATTTACATCGAGTGAGTAACTGACGTCAGCTACTGAACTGACCTGGTATCGCCATAGTGTAAATTGATCACTGACGCGACAGTGCACTGACGTCAGTTACTCAATGTAAATCAGCCTTTAAGATAAGCACAGGTGTAAGTATCCTGCAAGTCGACTAGTCACCGCGAAGTATCTCACATACATTTGAATACAGACTCGCACACGACGATACCGGTTTAATGTAAATGTGAGATACTTTGCGGTGACTAGTCTTCGAGACTTGATTCTCCTGTGCGTATCATAATGGAAGAAGGGGCTTAAAAATATTGCAAGTGTATTTAACTTTATGTTTGGTGCCGTACGTTACACAGATGTGTCGCGACACTTAGGGACCGTTCTAGCACTTGTAGATAAAATTTAACTGACAGATACTTTATACCTGTCTCTGTCTAAAACGTCATGTTTTATGAAATAGACATAGGTTTATCTGTCAGTTAAAAACGGGTCCTGAATATTTTGTATAGCTTATGTGCCCCTGATAGTGTCGATGTACCTGTAACGGTACCTTGGTGTTAAATGTGTAAATTGTACAAATTTAATAAACGTTGAAACTTTAATTTGATTCTTTTATTTAAATTTGACATTTCACGGCTATATTGAGGATTATTTTTTACCATGTTATTATCCTTATCAATCAGACCTTTTAATGTCCTCACTAGGGTATGAACGCACAGACAGGCGGCTTTCTATGCGCAATAGTGCAGTGGTCCATACCCTTACTGAAGCTCGAGCCTATCTCATACGAGAATGATATCTGTTATAATAATATTATCCAAAAACATGTTGAAAAACAGGCGTGCATGAATCGTTGTTTATTTCGGTACTTATATTTTGTATTTTAATTAAAAAAAAAAATTGGTATTGAAATCAAACAAAAATTATTAATATTTATTTATTAAGAACCATTCAGTAGTTACAATAAAAATGTTATTTCTAATGCCATTTACTCCAACACTTGAATCGCTTCAGTCTCGTCTAAGAAGATTAATTAACCAATTAATTGGGGCCCAAGTCTGCTAATTTAAAATAGCCACTCAGTTGTGTGTCGGCAGATTGTCAGTGGCATTTTTTGACACGTTTGGTATTCAGCATAACAATGGCTTACAGGCCGACCAACTTATCTGTGAAATGAACAGCGGCGCTAGTAGTAACACAAAATAGTATTTCTACCAATCGCAGCAGTTCTGGAATTTGACATTTCCGTATTAGTGGCCGTAGTTCCAATAACAGCCGGTTCACAGATAACTTAGTAGATCACTCTGATTGCAACAAAATGTGTCAAAAAATGCCATTGACACTGTCGACACACAAGGCTATTTTAAACTAGCAGATTGGGGCCCCTGGTTAAAATTGAAAGTTAAAGAAATGCACAATTAGTGTAGATAATAAGGGAGCTTTCACATTTTCAACAGTCATTATTTAGAACTTTATTTCCTACTTAATAAATGAAAAACGTTTTTCAAGAGTTAGGGCACGTTTTACAACTTACAGATAAAAATTATCTGACAGATATTTTATACCTATCTTTGTCTAAAATTTCATGTTTTATGAAATAGACACAGGTTTATCTGTCAGTTTAATTTGACTTGTAATTGTTAAAACGGACCCTTAGTTTAACTACAAAGGAGTCTATACTGAAAACTATTTGGAAAACACTATAAAGGTGACTATTTCATAATTGTAAATCCTAAGCATTTAAATTCCTACTTTAACACTGATTATGTATAATGTCTTGTGCCAAGCCACATTCAGTAAAATGATGTTGTCTCTTTCCTTATTATCGTTTTCAAAGTAATAGATAAAGATGGCAATATGAAAAGGTGGTTACGCACTTAATGTGACACATTTTGACAAGCCACATTCAGCAAAATGACGTTGTCTCTTTCCTTAATATCGTTTTCAAAGTATAATAGATAAAGATGGAAATACGAAAAGGTGGTTACACACTGAATGTGACACATTTTAAGTCTAATAGTCCGCTCAATGTAATTTGATCATTTCAGTCAGAAATGACAGTTGACAATTTATGTAGAAAAGATTATTAATTTTGAGACTATCAGCTATGTTATATTCTTAATAAGAAGTATACTTATCTTACGAAAAGGATGTCGACAAGTAGTTTTTATTTCATTAACACATTCGTCCTACAATACTTTACTCGTATTATTGAAATCCGAGGGAATAATATACATAAATCTATATATATATATATATATAAAAATGAATCCCTATTTCCCTTGGTCACGGCAACACGCCTGAACGGCTGCACCGATTTCGCTAATTCTTTTTTTGTTCTGTTCGTTATTATCAGGAGAAGGTTCTTACGAAAAAAAAGGTACTATTACATAAGATAGGTCAGACAAAATAAAGTAGTGCATCAAAGCTACGCTAAGGCGGTACGAAGTTCGCCGGGTCAGCTAGTAACAGATAAAAATAAGTATTATGTTAACGTGGCAATCATTCATCCATAAGTAGAACCTACATTTGACACATTTCAGCAATTTTAAAATGAAAAATCTAAGTTAATAAATCGTGTCCGTTTCACCATCTAAAGATAATATTTAACTAACAGATAAACCTATGCCTATTACTCAAAACATGACGTTCTAAACAGATTAATAAAAAGGTAGATATTATTAATAAACATTTTAAAATTATAAAATAAACACAATTATTAATAAACAGATAGATAGATTAATAAACAGATTCTAAACAGGTATAAAACATCTGTCAGATAAATTTTATCTTTCGATGGTGAAACAAACCCTAAGTATTTTGAAACCTTGATTTATAGACAACTTTTACAAAATCAGATGGTCTAAATAGGTTATAAGAAATGTCTGTTACTTTGTTAGAAAAAGCTAACTATAAGACTTTCATTCTCGCTAAGCTTGGCCACATTTGTTGTGTGAAGGACCACTTGCGCAGCCAAATAAACCCGGAGTTAGCTGCTAACACAGGGTTTAATTAATAATTAATTTGTAATGATTTATCTTGATTTAACCCTGTGTTAGCAGCTAACTCCGGGTTTATTGCGTTAACTCTGGGCTGCGCAGGTGGGCCTAAGTAGAATGCATCCAGATCGTTGGGCCAAAATAACAACAGAATGGGCGCCACTAGATGGTCTCAGACGCCGAGGTAGACTTCGAAAAAGATGGAGAGACGATTTGGATGCATTTTCACGCGAATGGCGGGTCGCTACCGGAGATCGTGTTAAATGGAAAGTCGCGGGGAGGCCTTTGCCCAGCAGTGAGATCTTATTGGAAAAAAAAAAGTATGTGCGTTTAGATATATCACATATAACTTCTTAGAATAATACCAAAGTCGTTTTATTTTACTTGTTTATATTTTGACTAGCTTTCGCTTTAGTTCGCCCGAATAACGCACACTGCTGTAACTGCTCACAAATATGTAGGTAGGTACCTATTGGCGGACAAGAATTACATATACTTAAGTCCCTGACTGAGTAAACATGTAGGTCTTTCAATGTAGCCAAGCTTACTTATACCCTCATTTCGAATCCATTTACTTTACATTAATCATTCCCTTACTTACGAGTAGGTAATTACTACTTCTTTGGTAGCAAGTTGAGTGAGAAGTCTAACAAAATTAAAAACTTGTAAAAAAGAGATCTGCTACGTATATTCCTTAAACTTTGGTACTGATGTGATGTTATCGATAAAATGTAAAATCCGCTTTTGATCAGTCTAGCGTTAGTTACGAGACTCGCTCTATGGGAACGTATCAAGCGATTGCCTGTGTGAACACTCATATATTTTCCTTTGTTTGTTTTGACAACATGTTTGCTTCATTAGGCGCACGCGCACCCATTTTAAGTCACAACCATAGATTGTGTGTGACTACACATTTTGTGTGACAAGTGTGCTTCTTATCATTTGCGGACGTGGGACCATCAATCTGTCTCTAGCTTTATGATCGATTAGCTGTTCCTCTTCCGAAATTATGTATTTGTTACATTTTATCGATATAATCAGCAATACTAATCATCTACGAGTATGAAGGTGAATTGTAAGAGGCTACTGACTAAAGTTTGAAGAAACAAAGATTTCTATTAGGACGCGTACTATTAGCGAGCTTTAACTGTAATAGAACAGATACAGCGAGGTTCTAGACTCTAGAACCTCGCTGTATATCTTATGTAATAGTAACTCTAGAATCTAGAGTGTATAGGTGTTAGGACCGACGCACTATGGAGAGCGAGAGATGGAGCGCAGCGCAGTCAAAATCAGTTTACACAACTTTCGCATTTAGTTGCTTCGATGCTTCGATACTCATTTGTTTTATTAACTGATTTTGAAAATTATTCTAATAAGAACAATGTCGATGATAATATGACTGCGCTGCGCTCCGTCAGGTTTTCGCCGGCCGTTAGAGTTACCCTTTGACACGCGGTAAAAACAGACTAATGTCGGCTTACATTTCGCTTATGAGTACGCGCCCTTAGATATTACTCGTGTCTAAAAGATTCTGTTTAATAGGGTTTGGAAATGAAAATATTTGTTTACAACTTCTTGTACCAGAAGAGATAATGCTCCCCATCTTCTACCAGGAGGTCGTCCACACCTGAAATTGGAGAAAAACGAGAAATTTTAATGTTTTATAAACTGAGAAATGAAGTTTATCAAGTCAAGTCAAATAATCATTACCTACTTCTTCGGAAACTTTATAATCAAAAACGTTATTTTTTTTAAGCTAATCTAGACTCGCAATGGTGCAGTTTTACCTCGAAAAGAAGGTGTGCAAGTTTTCTTACAATGTTATCCTTTACCGTTATATCATTATCAGCCCTCCCTACTAGAGAGGCACTAGCAGTCGGAAAAATGGACATACTGTTTCCATATTAGAAAAGTATAGGGACGATGATGGTAGCTTTGGTGAATGTCAAAAACTTAACACCTGAAAAGAAAAAAAAGAAATACCAATAATCCAAATGATTCTTACCAACAGGCGCGACGAGCTGATTACCAGGAGGGCTAGCCGGGTCAGGAATCTCAGGTAGACGATACAGCAGCCAGTAATGATATCCCATAGGTTCCTCCTTGTGTCCAGCCAGGGTATGCACGTAGTGGCCGTTGGGCCACTCGCTCGCTTCAAACTTGAACTTCGGGTCTTGGTCCGCGGCCATTTGCATTACATGGTAGAAGGAGACGTTCCTGAAAAAAGGTAGGATTAGATTTGAGTTTGGCCTTCAACAAGGTGGACTGACGAAATGAAATGAAATAAAATGAAATGAAAATCATTTTATCCTGTAGGTTTTGACAACACTTAGGACGGGTCATTTTTTTAAAGTTAATGCTAGTTTCGCAAGAGTGCAGTTTTCCCCAGAGAAGAACCTAGCAAGAAACTCTGTAGGATTGCTCTTTTCAATTTAAGTTTTACAAATCTCAGGTATAAACACAGAAACATATAATAAAATTAATATTTCATAAGAGCTATCCATAAATAAATAATAAAAATTTGACCCCACAATATCCAGGAAAAGTAAGGTAAGTAAATGGGAAACAGACAAGTGAAAGGCTTTGTTAAACGACTTGGTTAAAGTCGCGGGAAGCCGATGGATGTGGGCAGTGCAAGACCGGCCGTTGTGGACATCCTTGGGGGAGGCTTTTGTCTAACAGTGGACGTCCATAAGCTGACATGATGATGATGATGAGATTTGAGTTGTATTTGGCAGAGTTGGGACGAATAACTAAATGAAAAATGAAAATGAATGAAAATGAAAATGACTCTTTATAGGTACCTAAGTACTACCCGTCGGTAAAATCTGCGCACCTCGCTGGAATGCGTTTCCCTTGCGCTTCCCCCGTTTTCGCCTATCCAGTGCATTGACGCATAGGTAAGTACGAGTTGCATGACGCTTCCAAGCTAGGTGCGCATTATTACCGACGGTTTATATTTATAGAGATTTTACCTTGGAGCAACCATATACAGCGTATAATTCTCCGTTACATTAGTGCCGAGCCAGAGAGTGTAGGTGAAGGAAACGTTGCGAGCGTCAGAGTCGTTGCTAGAATGGCCTGATTGGTAGGCTGGCTTCAAGCTGCTGTCTCCTCCGTTGCTGTCTGTGAAGATAAAGTTGACTTACTATCATGTACTTGACTGTTGAGTGTTTAATTACTAATCACTTGACTAGTTGCGGCGCTTGCTGTTTATGGTCGTGTTAGTGATCAAAATTGAGATACCTAGGTCAGAAGAATGTGCAAATGGCTTCATTGAATAGGGAATCTGTAGTGGAATTGCTTTAGGGGTCTGTACTATTTTGTACTGCATTACGTGTGACCCGCGCTTACTTACTACAAGGCCTTTGAAATTTACTTTAGATTTTTTCGGTCACGTCCTTTTAGTTCTTAAAGACTTGTGACTCCAAGTTCTAACTCCCCTAGTACTGCAAGGACTTCGGATACACTAACCTAATGGCTCATGACGGCTATCTAGCAACTTATCACTGCAATGTGGAGGTCGAACAGCAGCTAAAGAGGCTGGTGTCAAAGCGGCGACGGCTGCAGCAGTCTTAGCGACGTCTCCCCAACCACCATCTTGACTTTGACGTTCCAGCAGCCATTTCCTTGCGGCGGGTAGACTCCAATGTTGATGGGCGCCTGGACCGCTGTCTGAGTCTTCTAAGGCCTAGAAATATCCATACTTACATACATATCTAGGGTGATGTACTTTTTAAAGCGTTCATGCTGTTTTTTCTGTAATTCTGTACGTAACAACTTGTTGGATCTCTAGGTTAACTAAAACTGCCATAGTGGAATAGATAATGTAGAATTCTGCTCTTTATTAAAAGCTATTTCAAACATTATCTCGTCTAGTCTAACATCTTTCACAAAGGAATATTATTAAGTATACAATAGAGCTGATTCCCATAATAATTACCTCATTTCCAAAAAGAAATTAAGAGTTAAAACTTTGACAAAGATTCATAGATAGGTTTACTCACTGATGAAATCGAATTTCCAAAACAATTTTTATTTTATTTCTTAAGTTCGGTTTTGGAAATCCGCTTCGACTATGTGACTTAAAGAATCAAAAACCCACTATGTGTCTATACCTGAATAGCAAGCGCAGTAGTAGTAAGAGACCCGAAACTCCCATCAGGGTGTTGCTGACGAGCTAGACCAGCCATGGGGCGGCGGACGAAGTGCAACAAGCTGCGGTGACGGTGGTCTTGAACCACGCAGCGTAAGGCCAGGATTACCATTGAGATTGTATCTGGAAGATTGTAAAGAAATGAAATACTCGTACATGCATATACCTGTCAAGCCTCTTTCCTATCGTGATAGGCAGAGATAACTCCCCTTCATTTACTTGTTCAACCACATTTCTTTCGCTTCATCGACTTTGGTTTATTAATGTTTACAGGGGACTATAATTTTGATAATCAGCTGATTCTGTGTATTATTAGTTGAAACATTGTGATGTGGTGCAAGGTCCTTAATGGGTTTATGTCTCGATAGACGACTGTGTTACTGAACTGCTATAATTTGAACTCACCAAGACTATGATCAGCGGCAGCATTAGCAATATCCAACAGCCTTCTAATATGGCGACGTCTGACGTGAGCTGCCGAAGAACACGCCGCAAGGGTAGCGTACGCGAATTCAAGGTCATGCGGAGGTTCTCTATGAAGGAGGGCAGTCACCAGATCCCGGCCGTGGAAGGATCGAGGATCCTTGCATAAGGCTCCAAGAGCGAGGGTGTAAGCGGCGAGGCGGCCCAGCGGTTGTGGAGACTCGTGGTGCCTTCGGGAAGAATAATTGATGTTTACAGCATGGTTTTAGTATTGTTTTAAGGTAGGTAACTAATTAAACTATAACAGTATTAGAAATTTAGAAATGGTGCAGATAAAGGCCGCTGTACACGGACTGCTTGGAGCCGCGACCGCGCGTTAACTCTTGACGCAGTCGCGAGTCGAGCGAGTCGAGCGAGGCGAGCTTGCTACTGCTCGAGTAGGTAGTTGTGTGTACGGCAGGCTATGACTATTGTTGCGGCTACAAGCAGTCGGGTCCCAACTGCTTGTAGCAGTCGATCTAGTGTCATGTAAATCGCTTACTTGGACATCATCAGAAGTATCTCGATCTCCATTTGTTTAGCAGACAGCTGCATCTCTAGTCCTTGTTGTTCTATTTCCTTGCCAGTGTTGTTTGCCAACTAAAATCAAATATCCGAAGGCTTGAATGTTTTGCAATTTGTATTTTTTTTATTATTTAGACTATATATTGTATTGATTTAAACTATATAATAAAATCTCCCTCGTGTGGAAAATTTAACAGCTGTGGTTGAACCGTAGTTACTCGTAAGTAAAACAATAAATTTTTCCATCCATCACGATCGAAGTTTTGTTGGAAGCAATTTGTTATAATACTATACGTATAGTAAAGTCTGACATTTGAAATCTGGAAAACTTAATCATCTCTGGTTTAACTACCATGAACGATTTATCAAACGATCAAAATCAACTTTATATTGGACCGACACACAACAAAACCCTATCTATTCCCAATCTATGAGAGCTATATTCAAGAGGCCATACCTGAAGCGTCAACATAACATGATGCGTATCATTCCCCCATCCCCAATCAGGCTGGCGGTGCTGCAGCAGGTACTGCAGTGCCTTCTGGATCGCCTGACCCTCGTTCAAAGTCTCCGGCTCCCAGGGTATCGTGGACGTTGCAGGTGCGGTCGTGGTGGTTGACGGGGGCTTAGTCGTTGCTGTTGTTGGGGCTTCTGTTTCTTCTGTGGTTACAGAAATGGGTTACGTGTGAATGAGGTAGATGATACTCGTGATAACGTGTTAGAGCAGTTTCGTATTACATCCTTACGGTTTAAAGTTGAATCTTTAAGACTAGGGCTCTTAAGGATCAGTAGTCGCGGTTTGACGTTTTACTATTGGAAATTGCAAATCGCGACCAAAGACAAAATGTCAAAACAAAATCGCATCGGAACCGCAGATGTGTACCTATGCATGGCTTACATAAACTTTGACATTTACAACACTTATAGGTACGTAGACAAAAAACTACTCACCAGTTTGCCCATAGACCGTAGTTAAGAAGAATAGAAGAACGTAAAGTGTAGTTGTATGTAGTCCACCCATGTTGGAGCGTTTGACTAATCTGGAAAGATAAGGAGAAAGATTATATTATTCATCACCATCGTTTAATTTAATAGTTAGACTCTTGTCGGTAGAGCATCAATAGTGTAGTTTTAGTAGCGTAGTTAGAATTCAATACACCTTAATACAAAAACTTTGTAAGGTAGGAAGTATTTTTACAGAAATATAAAAAAGTCTGTAGTTTTGGTGCTGTCACGCACCGGACGATGCAGTGTGGGAAGACCTCCAACAAGGTGGACTGACGACTTGGATTAAGTCGCTGGAAACCGAATGTGGGCAGCGCAAGACCGGTCGTTGTGGATATCCTTGGTGGGAGGCTTTTGTCCAGCAGTGGACGTCCATAAGCTGACATGATGGTGCAGTTTCATATCAAAAATCAAAACCCAATGACGTAACAACCGAAAGTGCTTAAACGCCTTAATTTACCAAGCCTTAGCCGCAAGTGTGCCGGATGCGTATGCGTAACGTAGACGAAAGCACGGCGTAACCACGCGCGTAGTTACGATGTAACCCGATGTGACATCGGGCTACGCGTCACGTCGACGTATACGTCTACGTTATGCAAGCGGTGTGTCCTATCTCATACAGATACATTACAACTCCGGTACGCATTCGTCTACGCATACGCAATGCATACTCATCCGGTGTGTTTTGGCCTTTAGGTTTTCTTTCGTAAAAGCTATCTCACCACTATACGTACAAAACCGAAACACTTATTCCGAATTTCCATAAGAAAATAATATAGAAAATGCAGACCTCTAACTTTTCACATTTGGCCCGTGAACAAAGGTAATTTCACGCTATTTACATACGGTAACCGCATCTTTACATTCTTTAGAAGTAAAATAATAGTATTTTGTACGCCATTTTGCGCAGGGAACGTGTTAAAATGGGTTCGTCGCGACACGTTCTCTCCCAAGGTACCTACAGTTATTTTGTGTTAAATAAAGAGGATAAGACGGTTCTTGTACTTTTATTTTATGTAAATACGAAGTGTTATGGTTATAGTGACTTAGCTAATAAATTCATACAGACATATCAGTCACGCCTCTTTCTCATTCAGGTAGGCAGAGATCACTTCCTTCCACTTATTACGACACAAACATAAGAGATGTTCTTACACATCTATTCGATGAATTAACATTTCTTGAAAATTAAAATAAGTTTCAGCACTAATCATTATTTTTAAATAGTTTTTTTCTAGTAAATAGTTATTGCTACTTATAACGGAAACAGAAATACATAATTATAGGTATCATCCGTGAAAATGTTAACTTTAGTTAATCATTACGATTTTGAGATAGTATCTGGTGACAGACGGACGGAAGGCCTTTTAGCAAGCACAGAACCCAAAAATAAACAGCAAAAAAACGTTAATGCTATCTACACACTATCTGCACGCCGGCATACCGCCGGGCTAGGCCGGCGGCTTTACGTCATACGAATGGCAGCTGTCAAAAAAGCCGGCGGCTTTGGTGTGTAGATACCATTATACTACCTCAGATCTTCTATTTATTTACCAACATCTGCTTTATCTATCCTCTTCTACCTAAAGTACCTTATTTCATGTTACCTAAGGCAACGGGAACATCTGAATATGTATGAGCACGAACATCATTTACGTGGTTCTGCGTTCTTTTACGTATCGGGCCATTAAAGAGTGGTTTTAAAACAGGTTTTATATACGTTTAGGGGTAAAAACAATTTTGTTAAATGGCTATAGACGACGTTAGTTTACTAAACATACACAATGCAGCACAAATTAAACAGAGCGATCTTAAAAAAAAAAACAGAATTATATTTCTTACTGTTATTGGCCTTGTTATGGCAGATAAATCATTGTTTTTTTTAAATGGCAGCTACTAATCTGGATGCTGCCAATGTTAAGTGAAACTAAGCTTTAAAAAATGCCTGCTACTTAAAAAAATATGATTCTCATTTAATATTTAAAACAAAATTAAGTCACAAAGTCCTAAGCTATCATTTCCACCCTGTATATACTACAATAATTGAACCGAGTAACCATATAGTACATTGCGTGTATCATGGCAATACAAATGTATGTAGATTAACAATTGTTGCGGGTGACGACAACCGACTGACCAATTCAGTGTAAATGAACCTTTATTGTTATGCTACGAATTGCTACGACAGCGCTACGAATTGCTACGGTTTGTAGCGGTTTGCTACGAAATATCTAGACTCCTAGAATTAATAACGAAAGAGTACTTACAAAACGTAGTTCATTTAGGTATGTCAAATGCTTCACAAAAAATGTAACTTGTATTGAAAACGTTGTAGCTCACCAACAAAATTAATATTCGCTTATCATCATCGAACATTTAGCAATATTGATTTCTTTACCAAATCTCGAATCACAGCAACAAAACATCGCAAATCTCCATATTTGATGAGTCATCGGCTTTTGAGGCCGCACAACAGCATACATCGGTGTGTTTGTATACGTCACTGAAACGATTTATCTATCTACGGCGCGCAACGATCCGTGCCTGATCTGACTGGAGATTGATTACGTTCTTGTGCTCTGTAGGCTCCAATATCCTTACAATAGTTTACTAGATACACGCTAAGTATAACAGCCAGTGTGATAGAGGTACCAAGTTTACTCTTGCAAGTGAATGTGCTTTATACTGGGTTAGATTGTCATGTGTTGGATTTATGTAGAGTTTTGAATTTTGAAAGACAAATGAGAGAAAGATAGCAAGCTATTTCATGTAGGAGCATTAACACTGGGTGTTATTTTTGTCTCTGTTTGACGCATAAGTGACAAAAATTATAGACAGAGATGGAAAAAGTTTCCGATGTGTAGGTATACACACAGGCGTCATTATACCTATTTGTAATTCGCGTGTTACAAGATTGTAAACATAATGGAGCGATGGACGTTTTCCAACAAGATGATCAGGTTTCATAAACAGATGTTCAAGTACCTACCTACATATATTAGTCTATAAAATAAAGTTATTTTGCCTTTGAAATGGTTTTGGATGGAAGCCATGTCCAACTGTGACAAGTGGAAATCTTCAAGGTAGGACTACTGGACCTATGTGTGGCTGATGATAAGAAAAAAAATATTGTTTATTTTATCCGAGATAGGACATAATGAATGGAGTATGCCTTTTTGAATTTTAAAGACTTTGGAATAAAAAGTAGCAGCATAACTGTTTATCTGCCCACAAAATCCAATTACCTTGTCAACTGCCGCCGTTTCCATTATCGAAGGAAATAAGTATAAAATTATGTTAATAAAATAGTTCAATAGAAAAAGAAAATTACGTTTCAGAACTTTTTCGTTCAAGCGCGGTAACTGTTTGATGATTAATGTACAAATTCGAATCGCAGAAGGCCATTTACCCATAGTTTTGGAACAATATATAAGGAGGCGCCATACCGTCTGGATCTGCGTGCCTGATCTGACACAAAATGGCTACCTTTTTGTATGGAATTTCTTATCGTTTGACAGGTCATCTACCAAGAAAACTATGAAAAACTTGCGCCAACCTTGGTACGCTGTCATAAACTCATTTGTATATGAAAAAAATGGGGCCACTCCATATGTTCCTGCCTCATTGTTTGGAACAGTTTCAAATCAAATGTCAAAAAGCCGCAACCACTAGTAAGTAAGAATCAATGACGAAGAAATATAAGGAGTGGCCCAATTTGTTTTATATACAAATGAGTTTATGACAGCGTGCCTAGGTTGCGCCAAGTTTTCTCATAGTTTTCTTGGTAGATGTTACTAGACCTGTCTAACGATAAGTAGTACCGTACAAAAAGTAGCCATTTTGTGCCAGGCCAGGCACGCAGATCCAGACGGTATGGCTCCTCATTATATATTCTTTACTCAAAGGTAAGAATTTAGAGAGCTAAACATAAATAATATGTTTCTATTAGCATAAATTCTGTTTTTTTACCTCGTAATGTGTATAAGGCGCCTCAGAAAAAAAAACAAAGAAATGAAACTTTTATGAATAATTCTATTGTTATATAGGTTCTTACAAATTTATAGCCTACACCGCTGTATATTAACGTAAACATTTTTAACAAAAAAAACCTCAAGTAATTTTTCAGACGTTCACAAAAAAATCGCTTAAAAATACAAATGACTTCTAAACAAGCCGCTATGAAATGAAGTAACTTCTAAAACAACTTCACCTATTATGTTTCGAGTAAAAATGTATTAACAAAACACAAAGAAAGCACGGAGATTAATCTCGCAAGTTGGATCCATCAATCAGGCGGAGCTTGCGAACACGGCTATACTTGATACGGCCAGGGGTGTACTCAGGGGATAGCCCCTAGTTTTATACGACTTCAAAAAAAAGAGTGTTAAAAAAAGAAGTTTTCCAGTTTGATTTCTTTTAATCGCAAGAGGCCAACGAGGCAAAGACCACTTCTCATGTTAGTGTTGCGGACTTGCGGTAGGTAAACTACCTAGCAGCGAATGCTTTACTTTCACTAAGCGCAAGCGCACTTTCACTAAAGCGGTGCTCGCAGAGTGACTTGCAGTGAGGTAGAAGCTTACAAACTTTATCCGAATTACAAAAAACCAAGTTATTTCGGCACAAAATATAGAAAACAACATAATTTCCCAAATTAAATTTTCCATTTTTGCTTTCCAAAGTGTATAATTATGAGATATTTTCGATGCCCCCGTGTTCAAATTTTGAGGCCTCGCCTTAAACCGTGCCTGTAGCACACCACTTTGTAAAAGATAAATTACATTCCTGCTTTGGTGTATTCATACGATTGTTTTCCTATTGTATGCTTTTAATTTCTTTTCGGACAGAGATTTCCGTTCTGTTCAACATTTCGTTTCGATTTTGTTTTTGAAATGAAACTTTTTGAAAGGGAACCAGACATAAAGAGCGTCATTTGTTTTTTTGTGGAGATATGTTTAGAGTGTTGGTTTTTGTTTTGTTGTATGTATAAATAAACAGACTAATTCCACGTATGCAACGCGAACAACACATGACAATCTGTTCCATAGAAATATTATGGTTATTGCGTTTCACAGTTGTCACACGCACACGTGGCATAGCGTTGCAGGTACATGTGTGCCTCTAGTCATAATGTGTTGCATACTTGCGATAAGTCTATCTCTAGTCTATTAATTGCTTTGTGAACGTTTCAACTTTATCTCTTTTTTCTCTCTTTTATGGAAACTACTACTCTTATAGGCTCTACTTAGAGCTACGTAGAGTCTATAAAATATACATTGCATACCTATACATTACATAGTAGACTCTATCCTGCTAATTTTATAAATGTCAATGTTTCTGCCGATGGATGGATGTTTCTTACTCTATCACGCAAAAACTACTAAACAGATTTTGATGAAACTTGGCAATATAATAGCCTACACATTAAAATAACACATAGGCTATATTATTTAACGATATCATGTTTTTTTTTCAAGTTATGACGCAAAATGCGTTCGAAGTGGCAGGTAGCCTCTGGTAATATATAAAATTACATCAATTTAACACATTTTAACCTCAACCTCGGTAAACATGGAGGTGTTAAGGGTGTTTTCACGCTACGCGGCGCGGGCTCCCGCAATTAGTTCACTAGACGGAAAATTAACACACCCCCTCGCCCCGCGCTTCTAAACCTCACCCCCTGTGTAGTCTTTAAACATGCCTTTGTATGTAGGTATAATTTTCTAGATGATGTGTTAGGTATTAAGATAGGTATTAAGTTTGAAGCTTAGATACAGTTCTTAAGGTATTAAATGAGCTTTGAGTTGAGTTGATTAAGTTGAGTTGTATAGTCGAGTGGTTTCCGCATTGATTTTAAGGAATTTACAGCTAGATCTGTACTACTGTATTTTCTTGGTTTTACAGATACACTTAGCATTTTTCGTCCCATTTCTGTACAAAGACCTCCCTCCTTGCTCTCATTTTCTTTTCATTTCATTCATTTCATTTCATTTCATTTCATTCATTCATCTTCACCTAAGTCTGCCGCGATGTCGTCTCCCGTTTTTGAGAAGTCGATGTTTTGGCCCACAGACATACGACATAGCTGACCTAATCCCATTTTAGTTTTTATGTTGTTTGGGTATTTACATTAGCGAAATGATTTCTAAAGAGTACAGAAAAAAGCCAATTGGCAATAGACCTGGCAGTATTCACGAGAGACTGCCTCCATCACACCAGCAGACTAAATCGGTAACGAGTTGATTGCGCGATCCGGAGCGGACCAGCCTAATCTGGTTATCCACTTACGACTGGCACCGACTCGGCTACATAACACAG
Source organism: Anarsia innoxiella (assembly GCA_947563765.1). Classification (NCBI taxonomy): domain Eukaryota; kingdom Metazoa; phylum Arthropoda; class Insecta; order Lepidoptera; family Gelechiidae; genus Anarsia; species Anarsia innoxiella. Next base: position 2,905,082 of record OX387410.1, on the reverse strand, counting down.
TTACCGCACTTCCTAACTAGGTTGCCATGTAATTTGTAAATTAGAATATTTTCTGGCTTCTGATTGCTAGATTTTTTGGACTTTTTTTTGGTGTTGCCAGTGCTAGCATAAATCATTATTCGAATAGAATCTAAATGTAGGTATTGACACACCAAGTGGTCTATTTACACACATCCGGGCCGTGTCCGGGACGTGTCAGGGAAAAATATCATTCCACATATTTTCTATGGATTCGTTCACACACGTTGTCATGACGACGTATGTTTTTCCTTCCTGACGCACCACGGCCCGGACACGTCCCGGGAACGGCCCGGATGTGTGTAGATAAACCTACGAGATAGTAGGTAGGTACTCGTAGTCGAAACTTGCTACGCCGTAGCACAATGCTACGATGACATCGTAGATAATTGCTACGAACTTCCATTACGTTTTCAGCTTTATGTAATTAAAGTGAAACTAAATAAACGCAGGTAGTAAAATAAAGGTTGAGCTGATATAAGGAATCATGGAAGAAGAGGAGAGAGGCTTTTGCCCAGCAGTGGGACACCGATGGCTAGATAAGATAAGTTATGATAAGCAATAGTTTTCTATGAAATATTTTTTTACGTATTAAATAGTATTATTGAGTTATTCTCGTAACGCATCCAATTTCCAAACAAAACAACATAAAGTATTCAACTGAAAAATCTTTTTTATAAACGAAAAACCAATCTGTACTATGCACTATCTCATACATAATTCATTTTGGTCATAGAAACTATTTTCCTGTGCACTTTCGTGTTGAGGTACTATGAAATTCTTTATGAAAGTTGGATGTTTGATATGCGAAATTGGGGCTTGTTGTCAGGAGGTTAGACGGCCGGAAGGTCGTGTCTATATAGACATTTCCCTCGGGCCGAGATATTTATTTTTGGATGTATTGAGGGTCGAGGCATGTTACCCTTACTATTGTATCCTTTGTCATTTTATACTCGGAAAATTATCGTAAATGTCTATCCCCCTTATTACAAAACGAGGTTTAAAGATAGTCCGACGTTATGGACAAAACGTCAAACTAAACGAACTAATGAGTTTGAGAGCGGAAACAAAAAAAAATGTAAGTAATTATAATTTCTAAAATGAAAACACCGATTTGGGATTGTCTCCTGTAATAATAATGTTTTGACTCTATTCTATCTAATTAAATCATAAATCATATAATTTTGTGCTAACCATTATAAATATTATGAATACTTAAAAATTATAATTATTATAAATACTTAAATAAATAACAGCCTGTTGCAAAGAAGGTCTTTTAAGTAAATTTTACGTTAATTATTACGCTTTTTATTAAAAAAGAAAAGTTCAGCTATGTGTACTCGTATAATCATGGGACGTTCAGTTTATCCATTTATGGAACTGGCTGTACATACATACATACATATCTGTCACGCCTCTTTCCCATCGGGGTAGAAAGAGACCACTTCCCTCCACTTACTACCCACACTTCCATCGCTTCATAAATATAATAGGCCGCCTGTTGCTTCTTATATTCTTGTTTGTGTCTGTACCTTATATCTTTGTGTGCAATAAAGAATATTTGTATTGTATTGTATTGTTTAATAATTTGAGGTAAGCATGACTTTCCTATGAGTATAAAACAAATAGTATCGCTGTGTAGTAAAAATGCAAATTGTCTTTCGCATTTGAAACCTCACCCACTCGGCTCTAATGCATATTTTACATTTTAACATGTGTCGATACTGAATTACCATATATTCTAGCTTTTTACATACATTTTCATACATTATTCTCATTTCAAATGGAATTTTGAAAATAAATGTCTAGACTTGCTAAAGTATGTAAAGTAGGATTTTTCTTTTTCTTTCATTAGGCACTGGTATTCATAATTAGTTACTTACGAGTATATCTATCTATCTATTAGTATATCTTAAGTACCTACTCGTATTCTGTAATTTTCATTTTCTTTTTTAGTAAAATTATAGAGTGGTGTGATTTTGTCGGTGTATTTAATCGAGAACCCTCGTGTACCTGTATTTAAGTATAATTAAATAAATATATACGTATCTGTCACGTCTCTTTCTTATCGCGGTAGACAGAGATCACTTTCCTTCTACTTGCTACGATCCAAATAAAATTATTTCGGTTCATCCAAATTCAGCCGCCTCATAGGTACTTACATGCATGACGGTTTACTCTTAGGGTACTTTTGACTTGGCCTTTCTTTAACAAGGTATAGGTAGGTAGCTATATATCATACATATATCTTTATCTAGATTTCCTTATTTATAATATTAGTAATAATAATTTTACTTTTATTTTTTATATACCGCACAATACCAGCAAAACAACTTCACAAAATAACCACCAACCGTTCAAACGGTATCAAGTTTTTGATGGAAAATAGCTGCCAGTCACGGTGTTTGTGGAATAATCTTTATAAACAACAACGGAGGCTTCGGAGGAGGGATTACTTTCACGATGCTGCTAACGTAAATATTATATACAGGCTGTTTTGTTTCCTTGATAGCTATCGATTGGTGGTTTCAAGTGAGGTTATAAATATAAGGGTCCTTTCACATCTGTGGGTGTCCCGTGTATCTTGGAAATTGTTTACTTATAGATATCTTGTGATGGACTGACGACTTGGTTAAAGTCGCGGGAAGGCGATGGATGTGGGCAGCGCAAGACCAGTCGTCGTGGAGATCCTTGGGGGAGGCTTTTGTCCAACAGTGGACGTCCATAAGCTGATATGATTGGCAGTTGAACCGCTAATATACATAGGACCCGTAACACCAGTTACAGATAAAATTTATCTGACAGATAAACCTATGTCTATTTCATAAAACATAACGTTTTAGATATTGATATGTATAAAATGTCTGTCAGTTAAAGAATATTATCTGTAATGGTATCTACACACCAAAGCCACCGGCTTTTTTGACAGCTGCCATTCGTATGACGTAAAGCCGCAAACCTTGCCCGGCGGCATGCCGGCGGCTTTGGTGTGTAGACAGTATTAGAGGTGAAACAGACCCTTAGCCTAATATTAATGGAACTATTAATTATAGCAATTACTAAATATAAAAATCTTAGCGAAAACTTTAAACGACATAATGTCAAAAAAAAAAAAACAAATGAATGCTTGCTGGCAGAATGAACATTATGACGTTGACATTATGCATTTAAAAATTGGGTTATACAGTTGACTAATTGAACAGTGATTATAAACGAGTAGAATAACCAAGCAAGTCAAATTTACATTGAAATATTATAATATTTAGAGAGCGTTGGTGATACCTACATAGTATTTTAAGTGAAATGTGTAATTATTTCATCTCAAAATGGGGTCGGCAATCAAACGCTCGTTCACTGAAATAATTTAGCAATCAATAGATGGACTGCAAATAACGCTTCGATTCAGAACAGTCAATGTGTCGGATGCAATACAATAGCGCAGATTAAACCCGGTACTGATAGCTAATATTGTAGGGCTGGACATTTCATTTATTAAATAATTTAAATAATAATTTAACTTTAAATTATTTATTGCGAGTTCATATACATTAGAAATAGAAATTTCTTTTAGAAATATGCTGTACCTTTTGTATAACTTCTCTTTTTTTTCTGTCTCTATGTACTATTATCTTCCAATAAACTGTTAAATGAACAAAAAAAAAACATAGTACTATAAGTATAAAGAACATGAAACCGAAGGTCACAGCTATATGAAAGGACAATTTTAAATTACGATGTTTTTTTTCTCGATTAAATCGGGGACTTGTTTACGAAAGGCTAAGTCAGGAGCACTATTAACCTATGTGCATGTATGAGGCGACTGATGAATGGATGAAGCGAAAGAAGTGTGTTTGGATACTTTGGATCGTAGCAATTGGAGGGAAGTGGTCTCTGCCTACCTTGATGGGAAAGACGCGTGACAGGTATTATGTAAGTTTATTTGATTTTTATTATTACAGCCGCCCGCGACTTCGTAGGTTAATATCCTCATGCGTTATAAAACATAAACAATTTCATAATAATATTATTAAAGTTTCATTAAAATCTGTTCAGTGGTTATTACGCGAAAGAGCTAATAAACAACCACACATCTTATAGGCACAAAGATGACGTTTATAATATTTTAATATTAGTAAGATGAGGCTTAATTCTATTTTAATTGTGTTTTATTACATAAAATTAAATTAATTTAATTATGCAGCTGTTACAACCCTAAAACATGAGAACTACACAGAACATTTCAAATTTAATTATCCTGTAAAATTGAGTAGGTAGTGTAGGTACCTACTCGTAATTTTGCAGCGGCTGTAGCTTTAAATTATTTGCTGAATATTAATTTGATTCGCTGTGTTGAATTGTTTAAAGTTAAATGTATTACCTAGGGAGACAACCACAATTTAATTTATCAAGGGACGCGATATCTTAATTACATACAAATATTATGTATTTGGAGTTTTGTTGGTTTGGTAAAAACCGAAAAACATATCTGTAGTTTCTCTATGATGGAAATCGAACCCACGGCCTGCGGCATGGCAAGCTGTCACTACCAGTTACAACTAACTACGATACAGCACTTTCTATTTTCAAAGTTTATAATGTGACTTCAGCAGGTTTCAAAAGAAGCCGACTTTTAATGGTCTATTTACACACATCCGGGCCGTGTCCGGGACGTGTCGGGGAAAAAATATCATTCCATACATTTTCTATGGATTCGTTCACACACGTTGTCATGACGACGTATGTTTTTTAATGCAAAACCTTGTATATTTAATGATCGCTAAAACAGTCGTATTACAAAAAAATAAACCGTATCTCGAAGGTTTATAAACCTTCAAGTTATATAAATGAATCTTCATATCATTCCGAGAGACACGTCTCGGAAAAACTCATTCTAATTTTCTTCTTATGTTACCCTCCCCTCTTCTTAACATAAGGATGAGGTTGACAATCCTCGATTTTTCCTTGTTACAGTTAAATAAGAAATGTAAACGGTTGACTCGAAATAAGGAAGGTTTAAAAAGGTATATTTAAAAGGATATAAACCTTGTTTTTTGCCTCACTAGAGGAAAAGTAATAAGGAGAAATTATTTTTTATATATATCTGTTAAGCGATTTTCATTTTTCGGTTCTTTTTATTGTGTTTCAAAGACTTGAAAAAGGATTTGGAAATCAAAAATGTTTTTAGCAAAGTGACGAATGCTACAATAATTAATTTATTTTATCATTAACACAATATTGTTTACACATAATAATAATATTAGTTGGTAAATAGTTTCAGCTCACGCCATACTTATTGTTGTGTCGCTGGTGTAGCTTGTCATTTTGACATTTAGTAACATTATTTCATATGTATGTTGTTACGTCATTACTACATTTTCAAGAAGTTATCTTACAAATCAATTTATAGAATATCCTTTTACAGTTCTCGTACAAGTCTGAACAGAACTTATCTGCAGATAAATCCATGCCATTATAAAATCGTTAATCAAATTGACTGACGCATCTGACCTACAACAAGCTTGCACAATGCAAGCTAAGATAAACGCTGAAAGAAATTCTCGGAACAAATTAAAAAGAAATTTCTGGAAGGCTGCAAGAATCGCTTCTTTGTGGACGTTGATTGATCCTTTGGGTAGGGTTGCAACTAAAATGGTCCATAAGTAACATACATACGCCATTAAAATAGTAAAAGACAGTATGTTATTTTTTCTTTATTTAAACTTTAAAAACAAGTTTTAATAGTGAGTGTGTGAAAAGTGATTGCAATCGACATTCAAGAAGTTCACTTAGTAAGTAGATTCTAGTATAATGCTAATGGTTCGAATCGAAGTTCCTTGGGTTTTTTTTTTTAGTTTTGAGTGCTATAGTTATGTTTTTGAATTTTGATTGGAAACACTTTACTAATAAAACTAGCTTACTTGGTATAGGTAATTAAAACTCGTGTACTGTGTTAGTATTCCAAGTAGGTAACATATATTTGTAACAAATTAAAAAGCCATTCACATTTCAAAGCCTTATACTACTCGAAATAAAATCGGAAGCCTTGTTCTAAAAGTTCAATCACGTAGCTATCTGAAAATTGGGGCTAAGGCTGGGGTTTCACTTGAAATTATATGATAAAGATAGCCATTCAATTTTATACGAGACAGTATGAAAAAGAAAACTAACATAAACATGATCGCCATAAATCACTAGATTAAAATTCTAAACTTCAAAAGATTGATGTTATTTTATCAATAGTTTTTTATCAAATTACTCATTTGTTATAACATCATTTGGTAGATATTTAAGATTTATACACGACTATGATTTTCTAATGTATCTAATTTATAATTATGGAATAAAATATTATCCAACACAATGTATATTGTTCAGGATTAAATAAATAAATACCGAGTTTATAACAGCCGGGTTAATATGACTTATCATTTTAATCACTTTAAACTATCCCGGCATGCAAATCCATAGTAATTTTATTACTCCGGTATAAAATTTACATAGGTACTTACCTATGTGTGTATATATATACTGGGTGTAACAGAAAGGGGGTATAAAGCCGAACCACAGCGATAGTCCTCATGAAACTGAACAACTTTCCTCAAGGAACATGGGGGGTAACTCGAAAAAAAAAAATTCGCCTCCCCATACAAAATGTCCGATCAGCTGATCGAGTAAGTATAGGCGGTCCAAAAAATTTTTTCGAAGTACGACCCATGTTCCTTGGGGAAAGTTGTTCAGTTTCATGAGGACTATCGCTGTGTTTCGGCTTTATACCCCCTTTCTGTTACACCCTGTATAGGAATACGACAGTCATCATTACCCTTTTGGTATACAGTTACCGTCAAGAAATATATAAGTATATAAATCACACGTGTTTTTTTCAATACATCTCAACGTCCGTTGTACTCAGTGCACCGCACCCAAACCTTCATAAAAATAGAATAGCCACCAATTCTATGTTCACTCGAAAAACCTAGGATTTAGAAGCAATTTGTTACCAGTCGACAACCCTGGTCGATCGAATCGATATGTAATCGGTCATCTCGATCCCTTTGTGCATTTAGCTGCGACAATTCTTTGTGAACGAACGGATTTCCTTTTGGAAATGTGTTTATTCAAATGATATTTCAAAGACTGGGAATTCCAAATAACATTGTTGCGTTTGAAGTGTTGGAAGAAATGGGTGTGTGTTTTTTTAAGCGTTAAAAAGGAGATGGTATTTTCGATGCGATAACGATTACAAATATAGTATTTATTATGTTTGTATTGTAGCGAATAAAAAACAAAAGAACGTTGAAAAAATGTACTAGACACAAAAAAACTTATTATTAAATAAATGCTATTATAATATTAATGAATATTTAAATGATAATAGAACAGACAACAATATATATCAATATTTATAATCTATAAGGATGATTGTAATTAAATAGATATACCTAAGTACTTATAAAAGTAAGTATAAAAAAGAGAAGCCTCCCCTCTTTCATTTGCGGTGCCCTATAACAGGGTCCATAATCCTTTGCAATATAATTAGCTGTAAGCTGTTATATATTATGTAAAGTTTTTATGGAGCAAAAAACCATTCAGTATTGAGAATGTAGTCTTTTTTGAAAGAGTTTTTGAGGCGTAAGCAGTTTGACGTTTAATATGAAATTGCAACTAATCCACCGATATATCGTCTAACACGTTTTGTGAATTTCCAAATCAATCGTCAAATTGCTAAGAATTCGTCAAAATAAACCTAAAAAATACAAAAAATAAATCAGCAACAGGCTTCGTCAAAAATAAAGTTAATAACAAGGAAAGTATTAGCAACAAGCATCGTCAAACCACTAACACTAAGAATTGATGAATAAAATCAGTTCAAACGTTGAGATGTTTTTATAAAGAAGATATAGATAGATTTTATTTCCCCAGTGCCTAAATACCTAAAAAGTACTCGCAAAGTTTTTGCTGTATCAAATGCTTAGAAATAGGTTTTTCGCAGTATTTAAAAGGTAATATCTATGTAAGTCAATCAATCAATCCCGGTCCGTTTTCGGCCATGATCGATGTCCCAATAACACTGCAAATACTTTAATATTAAAGGGCTTCGCACACGCGACGTCAGTGTGTAGGGTAGGAATATAGGTATAAAGTGTTGTTTTGTTCGGAAAAGATTTTGGCTCCGGTTCAAAGAAATGTTTTTTGAAAGTTTGCTTGAAGAAAAGTGTTTGTAAAGTTATCAAAGATGAATATGAGTTTTTTTTGTTTAAAAGTTTGCCTTAAAAATAATAATTTATAAATCAAATTAAGATTTTAAGAGAAGCAAACGTGTATTCGCGGTAAATAAAAAAGCCAAAACCCAATCGGGAAAATATTACGGAACAGATAACATCCCAATTTTCAATTTAATTGCTTATTGCAGACGGCTATTAATAATTTACAGCCTATTACAATATCCTAAGTAGGTCTTATGTATCTAACTCCTAGTTGCACAATAAGTTCATTATATCAATGCATCGTGCCGTCTTATTCAGATTTTGACAATGACAGTGACAGGTATTGACCTTTCTTGAAACTGGTTAAAGTTATTTATTTATGGTACGCTTACAGCAAATACATAATGATACACATTACACATACATAATTTTTTTATTTTTACATTTACTTATAAAACATTCAGTGAGAATTGGCTATATATGTCTGCCAATTACAAGCATACACACAACATTAACCAGAAGAATTCAATGTGCATATAAGTACTTAACAAAATTAACATAACATAACTTTTGCCAAATTACTAAAACTAGTGTACGAAGTTCTTTAGGATTTCGTCCTTAGATTTTAACGGACAACCTAACAAGAAAAACGTCTACGTTGAGTATTTGTTACTAGCTTGACTGATCGACTCCAATTCAAACAGAAGAATAGAAGTCTGTAGAAAAAGGTGTGGCTTAAATTGATCTGATTGTAGAAAAAAAATGAGGCTTTCCTCATCGTGTCTCTTGTTAGTATCTAGTTAAGGTACGAGTAACTAAGTATTAAAAAATAACTGAAAAATGTATTTCACTTTTTAGTAACTTTTTGGTGAATAATTATTTAAAGAAGTCAAAGCATTAGCAGAAGGTAGGCATTAAAAAAAGAACTGATAAATGTATTTTACTTTTTGGTAACTTTTTGGTGAATAATTATTTAAAGAAGTCAAATTTTTAGCAGACGATAGGACTAATCTAACTCTTAAATGATGATGATATTTAAGCTACGTATTTATCTACATATAGTTTTTGCTTAAAACGTGTTTTACAACCACAAGCAATTGTAAACAATTGTATTTTAATGGATTTAAAAAAAAATATTTAATCTACATTTAACCAGCATCTTTAGGTGATTTAAAATCCTTCACGTTACAAAACACCACTGAAAAGCAACAAAAAAGTATGTACACTAGAAAATAGCTGACAACACCTTACCATTAAGTAAACGCGGATAAGAAAATTCAATTCTATAAGGCAAGCAATAACTTTGTCTTTTGCACGAAAGGAGAATAAACTTGTGTAAGTTTTCTTTGGTAAAAGCAACTTGCCTCAGCCTGTCTAGGGGAAGTTATTAAAAATATTATTCCTACAAACTTTCTTCTTTAGAAGATCTTACACAGAGCCAACGTTCACTTGAAAAATGTACTCAGTTGGGAGTTAATTTATTTGCAACTAGCGTCAGCTCGAGAATTTTTACGCATTAATCGTTATATTTTGGAAAACTCATTTTATTAAGAGTTTTCATTTTTTTGTGCAGTAATGTGAAAATACCGGTATGTAACTATTTTTGTAAGTATACTTATTACTCAAACACACATTCACATTGCTCGCAGAACCGATGGACGATGGGGCAGAAAGGTTCTCGAGTGACGACGCAGTGTGCGAAGGCCTCCAAAGTGGACTGACGACTTGGTTAAAGTCGCTGGAAACCGTTGGATGTGACCGGTCGTTGTGGAGATCCTTTGGGGAGGCTTTTGTCCAGCAGTGGACGTCCATAAGCTGGCATGATGATGATTTATTACTCAAATACTCAAAATATCTTTATTGCACGCCATAGGTTTACATATTACGTTTGGTTGCTTTATAAAACTCGTTCATACTTCCCGTCTATCAAAAAGTAAACAGATGATCACGAGATAGAGCATTTTAGACGATAGCATTCAAACCTTGTTTTCATTTCGTTTATGTCGAAAATCTTATAAAAATTGACGTCCGATAAAAAATCTGATCCGATCCAATAGGTACTAGTGAAATATGTCGTCATTCAGAATATAACTTCTGACATTTGAGTTGAAGGCAAACCTTTTATAATTAGTTTGCAGACTCTTTTCAATAAACAATATTTAAATTAATTAAATAGATATGTAGTTACGATAAATTGGTATTCGATTTTTAACACCCATGAATTAACTCGGGACTTCAAAAGTTTGAGAGTGGATACAAACGGTGTCTCAAGATTACTCTCGCAGGATACAATCAATGTTTGTTTCAGTCTGCGTATTTAGGAAGGGTTAATAATTGTTTTTGACCCAAGATTAGGTTAGATAAACGTGGATTAGGGAATTTGTGTCTGAAGGAAACAAAATTTTAAACATAGTTATAAGTAAAAAGTCAAGAAAATAAAAAGGCAAGACAAGTAAAAAAAAAACAAAAAATAAATAAATAAATAAAAGGCAAAATTCAAGCAATCCTAAAAAAAAAAAATTGTGTCTAAAAGTTCATACATAGGTACATACGTACATATCTGTCACACCTCTTTCCCATCAGGGTAGGCAGAGACCACTTGCAACGATCCAAAGCCACCTTTTTCACTTCATCCACATTCATCAGTCACGTCATACATGCACTTCAATTTTGGGATACTTTTAACTTAAAATATATTATCATATTTAGCCATATCGGTGTCCCACTGCTGGGCAAATGCCTCTGTGCTCTACTTCCACGATTCCATATCCTGGGCCGCCTCTGCCCAGACACTTTTAACTAAAAACACAAAAAAAACCTAGATGTTTCAAAAACACTTTTCTACCATAGTGCCTATAGAATACAGGCTGATAGAAATACAGACTGATGAAACTACAGGCTGATAGAAATACAGACTGATGAAACTACAGGCTGATGGAAATGCAAGGTACATCTAAACTAGGTATTCGAGTAAAACAAACGCCCTGAAACCGGACATTACTCAGCAACTGCATTCAGCGTCCGACGACAGGAAATTGCACTCTTGCAATAAGAACCGTTGCCATTTTTGTTTCGTTTTTCATTTGTTTTTTTTTTGTTTTATTGCCACTCTTTTGTTTCGGTAATAGGAAGAGAGTAGGTTAGATAAAAATGTTTCTAATTGATGCATATTTATACGTGATGATAAAAAAATCTGAAAATGTGTCCAAATATTTAAACAAAAAATTCTTAATAACAGGAATCATGATTTTAAATTTCATCATTTGTTGAATGGTTGATTTGTAACCTATATCTACATTTTTATGTAGAACAGAATGCGTATAACGCTAAACCTGTAACTTATTTCTACATTATCATGTAGAACAAAACAGAAGCTACAAAAAATTATCACTACAAAAGTTCCCAGTTGTAGTTTGTCGCTCCGCTTACGGTTCGTAGCAACTCGTAGCATTTCGTAGAGGGCTCGTAGCGGTCGGCCGCTGCATGCTACGCCGCTGTGGAAGATAGCTGAGAAGGCTTATTTTTTTAACTTGGCCGTTTTATTTTCTACTAGCTTTTGCTTGTAGATTTCCTATGTAAGGGTTAAAGGTAAAATCTTATTAAAATTGATCTTATCTAAAGAAAACTGAAGATTAGCATAACATTAATAACATAAAGAGACTAGTCAGCGTCTTCGACTTCGTCTATACTTATTATTTTTGGAATTTATAGCTTTTAGGTGTGTAAAGTAACAAAACAATACTCTTAAGTTTCAATAATAATATGTATATTTTTGTAGTTTTTGTGTGAAACAGTATGTTTTAATGTTTGAAGTCTAAAAAGTAAAATAACATTGAAGTACATAAAAACCTCATTAGCTATGAAGCTAAAAGAAAAAAAAAACTAGGTCTATTTTAAAACCCCATACAAAGCTTTCTGCCCACTCATTCGAACGGTATCGCAAACTCTCGACACACTTCCCGCTGGCTACTACAGAAACTCACAATGTTCTCGCTCGAGTAATTCACGGCTATATAATCTCTTTGCTCGGTCAGTCGAACTTGGTACTCCACTCGTATGTATGTACTCGACATACTTTTCTGTTACACTTGTTACTATTTTATCTCGCTGGGCTTTTACTTTAATTGGACGCGTGTTTCATAGTTTTTGTTGCTTTTTTATTTTTATGTCTTTTTTTCTGTTTAGTGTCTGGCTTTGTTATTTTGCTGGTAGGTTTTAAAAATTTTCTGCAAATTACATTACTTATAATTATTACATTTTAGCGACATACACATTTTGTAGTACAAATATAGTCGTACCAGACATAAACTGCTTTGTTGTTTTACAAAATCGCAGCTCACGAGTGTTATAATATAAATGTATATACGATTTTCGCTATATGGATACAACGATAGAGGCGTAGAATTCTCTTTTTGGTTGACCCTATTTTGAATATAAGTTACATCTTGCGCCAAATATTATAATAAACAGGCGGTGATCTGTAATCAAAAGCGAGAACTCACTAAGAAATCTATTCGAGTATCCCCCGAGTTTCTACAGTACCTCCTCTTGACTCACAAAGCTCGTTACGGCGAGAAAACGTTAGAGATGCAATCTGAAGCCAAAGTGCAACATCTGTGGGTACACTGGCCATTGTACATTGTTTTTATCACAAATATTGTATGCATTTTGAAACAGCTAAACTGAATGTGCATGTGCAACGAATGCAGTTACTGAATTCAAAATAGTCGGATTAAGTTTATTTTATTAACCCTTTGTGTGTTTAAATAGTGTCTTAAAAAGGTGAATAGTTAGTTCAAAGATTTTAGAATGCACTTGCGTAAATATTTAAATTTGGAACATTATGCAAGTCCAAGAAGATACTGGCTAGCAAATCTACTCATTGCAATTCTCTATCGAAACTATTATTTTTTCAAATGGCAACTATTTATAACCCAACTTTTTAAATGAACATCTGTCAACCTCATAAATTCAATACAACCGCAATTGTTTTGTATTTAGTCGGATTTCCAGTGATTTTAAAGGAGTAAAATTGACTAGCTGTTATAGTTTAAACCAGAATTCAGCAAGTGGGTATAGTAGGTCCAAAAATAGATAACATTTCCATTGGGACGAGATGGTAGATAGGTCGGCAAACTCAATTACTGTAGGTTGATTGGGAGATCGCTTCGTGGATACGGTTTGCTCCACTCAAAGCTTTTTATGCTATTTATTTCCTATTTTTTTGAAGGAAAGTTGGATATTCATGATTGACTGCATGTTGTTTACAAGTATGACCATCGTTAGATTCACATATTAGCTACTGAATTGGTTTTGCGTACCTATATTATGAAATCGCGATAAATCTGCCGATCCTTCGTCTTACTTAGTTGGAGTTTTATATGTATAACAAACGTCATATTGATACACCCATTATATTGACTTTAAAAGTACATTAGATTGAACCATTTAACATAATAGATCATCAGCAAATGTACATATTATATCATTAGTCGTATATATCATTAAACATATACATAGTATATCATTAAATATACATATATTATCTTCTAATCTTTGACAACGAAAGTGACAACTATACCATTCAACGGTAATTTTCTACAACCTAAATACTTCCATTCATATAACTATTTAAAAGCCAGGTTCTTGTCGGTGGAGTAAACGCCGTCTTTGCCTTTCCTCTGCCAACAATTTGACTTCTTGATACGACACGACGTTAATTTTTCTTTTACTTCAGCGAATTACGTCTTGGTCTTCCTCTCTCCAATCAACCTTTCCTTCGATATTATTTAAACAAAATCATGTCGTATCAAGTGTCCTATCATCTTTCCACTTCTATTATTCTCAATAAGCAGCGCTTCTCGCCAAAATACCTAATTCCTAAATACCTAAAGTACAAATTCTAATTCTGTTGATATCACGATCTAAAACCCGTTTTACCAGCTTGAGTGTAGATAATTTAAAAAGCCGCGATCGATGGGACGCGGCGTCGATTCCATTTCCGTAAGGAAGGGGCCACACTGATGCTTAGATTCTGTGACTACTGGAATATTGTAATTTCCGCTCTAGTGGCCGGTTTTATGCGGTTAAAGATAGATAGCGGGGGATTCTTTTATTTTATCTCAGTTATAGCTGAATAAACTAGAGAATCATTGGAGAGGCACTTTTAAATCTCTTAAAATGCTATCTCGTATGGTTGTTTATATTGTTACTTGTTTAATTGACTTAATTCAAATGAGTGTCTTAAGTAAATTGTACTTTAACAAAGCAAGTATAATATAAATTATGGCAGTTTTGGGATTTATAAGTTTTATGTTTTTATATGGATGTCGATATTGTAACCAAAGTTTATAATAATTACCAATTTATTGTAAGATGATAGTAACAGACAGAAAAAAAGAGAAGTTATACAAAAGGTACAGCATATTTCTCTTTCTTTCTTTTTGTCTAAAGTTCTTACTTATTAACAGCTTTTTTCAAACTTTTCATCAAAAAGCACGTAAATACACTAATTCAATTAACCAAAAAATGTTTTAACTTTAAGAATATTACTGCATATTTTATTTCGACAAAGTTATATGACAATAAAACCCATACTGCACACACTTAACGTGACATTACCAGGAGCACATGAATACAATAGCGGTGTTATTAGCATCGTTATGACGTGTGACGTTACTCGTGTCCCCTGTTGCCACGCGAGAAGTCTACAAGTCTGTACCTATACCACAGATTACCTAATAGTTACTACCCTATACAAAGACTTGTATATGTAGAATTAATATCTAGACGTTATGGGATAAGAGTATCAGTTTTTTTCATAAATATAGACTATTTTTTGAAAACTATTTTCTATTTATTGACCTCCTATTGAATTTTTTTATAACAGATTTCGACTACGAGTATTGTTTCCTTCCTTGCCATTAAATTAAAACAAAAATAAAATCGAGCCTGCGAGTAAAATCACTATCAAAATAACTTAACTACACAACTTTTTAAATGAACGCCTGTCAACGTCATAATCGAAATTTTGTTTAAAGTCAGCTTATACAGGAGAGGCAAGAGAGAGGCAACTTATTTAACGTAGATAGATACATATCCGTCACCTTCCCATCGGGGTAGGCAAAGATCACTTTCTTCCACTTGCTACGATCCAAACACACCTTCGTACTCCTCGGTACTTAAATCCTACATAAGCGTTATCTAGAACAATCTATCTCTACGCTTTCCTGACACCCTAGTACCACAGCCACTAGTAAAAGTACTTTTTCTTTGCAACTTGTGCGTTCTTGCTTTGTGTTTTGCTAAAAGGGATATAAGTGGAGCTCTCGGCGTGAATACAAAGTGAAATACCTATTTTTCTTCAGGTTTGCTTTAAGTAGGTATCAAACTTACAGGAACTTTGTCTTAGTAGAAAGAGAAAAAAATACAAGACATTATTTTGTTATCATTTATTATAAAGAATAATTTACGGAGTTGTTATTTAATTATCTTAATTTACTTTATTATAAAACAGTATTTCATTTTCGAATGTCTTTGTTAGATCATTCATTTTGTACTTAATTATATTATAGGTTTTTTTTAGAAAACCTTCATTTCTACTTCACAATGTTAAGGCCAAGTCTCCTAATTTAAAATAGCCTGAGTTGTGTGTCGGCAGAATGTCACTGGCATTTTTTGTCACATTTGGTATTCTGCTAAACAATGGCTTACACTGATTGCGACAAAGAAAATCCGAGACGCAAAGGAAATACATAACCAAACTACTTAGGGACATAATACCTTTCTACCTTCCATATAGTATTCATTAATCAATGGAATGGCGCGCAGGACCAGAGACAAATGTACTCATTTCTCAGTGGATAGTCTATTGTTTCTCACTCTGTGGTAATTACGTCATCATCTGTATGAAGCACTTAATTGCTCTGTGGAAGGCCTCGTCCTTCCACAGAGCAATTAAAGTAGTGCTGTCCAACTATTGATAAGTTAATGGAACAGTGTCGATAAATACTGTCGATAGACGGAGACTGTATAGTCATCTGTCAATAGTAGACTGTTGGTAGTAGACTATCGATAGTACTCTCGGTAGTAGACTATCGGTAGTAGACTATCGGTCGGTAGTAGACTATCGGTAGTAGACTACCGATAGAGTATCTCAGCTATCGTATCGATATTACTCGGTTAACTATTGATATTGACTATCGATAGAGGACTATACTGTATAGCGATAGTTTACTATTCATAAAGGGCTATCTACATTAAGGCCGTGGCCCCAGTAGGCAAACTGTTAGCGGCTGACTAGTTTGCGGCGTATCGATTTAGTACGCCCTTCCATTTATTTCAAATGGAGTGTCCACAGTCAGCTAGTTTTCACTCACTGTACGCAGTTTGCAGCGTTACGCGCGCTGACTATCTCAGGCAGCGGCCGACTCCCACCAAAACCGGTGATTTCATGGATTTGAGTTTGCAGCAAACTCAAATTTCAGTAAGCCACTTTGCGGCTCACTCAGTCGGCCGCTAACAGTTTGCCTACATACAAGGGCCACGGCCTAATTTGAAGGTAGGTAATGTTAGATATTCTAGATATATGTCAGACTTAAGTAATACGTAACATGAGTAGCTATCGAATATCGAAATATCATCATGATACTTGTTATTCTAACAACATAACTACGCAGCCTCCATATATGATAACCAGAACTAAATACAGGGTGTCTATCTACTCACTTATAAAAAAATAACGTGAAAAAAACACATGAAACTAAAAAAACTTGACCCAAGATACATTAGTCAAAATATTTAAAAAAAACTTTTCACACTAAGAACCCGTTAATAAACTTACAGATAAAATTTATCTAACAGATATTTTATACCTGTCACTGTCTAACGTCATGTTTTACGAAATAGACATAGGTTTATCTGTCAGTTAAATTTTATCTGAAAGCGCTTAAGCCCTAAATCTACATAAGTATTGGAAATATTTTTCAACTCGTGTTTTTTGGAGTTAGTGTCCGTTTCATAAAACAAGACAAGTATAAAATATCTGTCAGATAAATTTTATCTGTACATGGTGGAACAGGCCCTTTGTCTTTCAGTTTCATAGACACATGATCGTCTTTTATTTCTCGCAAAAAAGTACATAAACACACTGTATAAGGTAGGTATGTTATAAGAAAACAGTATACTCGTTAAATTAGATCTAAACATATAACGAAAGGCATTATCTGCTCTTTGAATACGTAATATCAAATTTCATTTCTTTGTAGAGATGTCTAAGTTGAGTATTATAACACTATTTTCTTTATAGGAGATAGTTTTGCGTTATGGTGAAAAAACTGAGCTTATTCTTGAATATACGCCATAAGATGGGTGGAATAAAAGTGTTGCCACTTAAAAGACATAAAAAATAACTAATTTTATGTTAGTATTATTTAATTAAGTTATGGTGGATGAGGAGTTGAGGTCTTTGCCCAGCTATGGGAGACAAAGGTTTAGATTAGATTAGAAGTTGATAATGTCAACATAAAATATTCACCCGAGTTGAGACCATTTTTTTTTTCTTTGATTGTTTTTAGTTTGAATTCGGTTAATAAATTGGTACACGCGAAAATAACGACGGAAAAGTGTTACCACATAAAATACAAAAATTAACTAAATTCAATGTTGGTGTGACCATACCTAAAAATATCCGCATATTTGTGCGTATCTCAACCAAACTGTCAACTACCTCCCAAAGGGTAGTTTACTGTCGTAATAATATAGGGAAGATACGCAACTACGGTACAGTAATTTGGAATTTTGGCCTCGATTTCCCTGAGGGAGAGTGCTGAGATAGATATGAGTCTTGATACTTGACATGTAAAGGATCAAGTATATTCAGGAATACTATTTATGGAACTGCGGGGAAGGTGATGAATTATAATCTTAATGTGGTACGTTTAAGGGTAATTTTGCAGATTATTATTGAATAAGATATTTCGATATAATGTGGCATTTTGTGTTCTTGATTGGATACCCGCAAAGAAAATATGTACTTCACAAAACGCGACTGTCTTAGCTTCAGGCCTCGGTAGCATTGCGATTTCTTTACTAAATTAAAAAGCACTTACGCACTCACGATCACATGAGAAAAGACGATTTCATTACATACCGATGACCTACATAGATCCGGGCCATGCTGGCCGTGTCCGGGATGTGTCAGGGAAAAAATATAATTCCATACATTTTCTATGGATTCGTTCACACACGTTGTCATGACGACGACGTATTGTTTTCCCTCCTGACGGGCCACGGCCCGGTCACGTCCCGGACACGGCCCGGATCTGTGTAGATAGACCTTAAATGGGTGTTAAAAATGCGAGCAACAATAGGCGGCTCAACCGCTACCTTTATCATATCAAACGTCAAACTGCTTCTTTGCAATTGCAAGGGCGTAAGCACCCTATCTCAAAATGCAATATCAAATTTACTGCATTTATGTAACCGTAGCATGGCAAGTAAATCGATTTTATTTTCCGATTCGAATATACGTCAATTTACCTTATTAAATTGGGCGTATTGTGACAGGAGAGACATATTGGTATGCAGCCGCACTGCAGTACGAATTATTTCAGGTAAACGAGTTGGGATCTAAAATAGCCTGAATGGGTCTAAAATAGAACCACTTCGACATAAGGTTAGTACGTTCGTGCCGATTTTTTGCTTGACTTGACAGTCTTGCTACATGAAACGAACGTATGTACCTACATATCCGTCACGCCTCTCTTCCATTGGGGTAGGTTGTCATCATACTTCGCTTCATTCATCAGTCGCCTTATACAACTCATACATAAATGTAAAATGTCAAATATTTGACGTAAGTGTGTTTCTACGTCTCCCGATATTTATTGCATTTTAAATGGCTTAAACGAATAGCTTATGACTAACGAAATTCACATTTGCAAGAAAGGCTTATTAATTTAATAATCAATTAAACATCTTGCCGTCTATTCTGATTTATGATAAACAGTGACAGCTATAGGAGCGTAAGTTTAATTCATCTTTCTTGTACCTAACTAACTGTTAATCTATCTGCAATCCTCACTAATATTTTATAGGAAGCTAACTTTAATCCAGGTTAATCTTTAAGTCTCAGCCAAGTTCCCGTTTGTTTCCTAACTTAGGATTACATTGGAATTCTAAGCAGGTAACTAGCTCTACCATTCGGCCGAGGAACTTAAACTTAGGCTAAACACAAGAGCCACTTCGTGATAAATATAATTCGAGGTAAGTTATAGGTAAATTAGCTGTTTTCATAGCTTCTATTAGACGCTTCATATCAAATTCAAAGAAGTGTAACCGTAAGTATGAACGTGTAAACGTCGTCCAGTATAATGAATAGATGACAAAAGATATGGTTTTGTTAAAGATTTTAATGGTATATCCGGGCCGTGCCCGGGACATGTTCGGGCCGTGGCGCGTCACGAGAGAAAACAATTCGTCGTCATGACAAACGGACTCGTCATGACGACGTATTGTTTTCCCTCCTGGATATGTGTAGATAGACCCTTAACGAGAGAAATAAAAATTATTGCCAGGATTATTTCTATATGTAGGAATTCTGAAAAATGTTCACTATTTCACAAGGTACCTGTCTCCATTGTACATAAACAAACCTATTTTCGAATCCCGGTTACAAACATCCACTACTAAATGTTCATTGAGCTAAAACTGCCGACTACCAGGGTAACATAACGATAGCAGGCCCTCATTAGCATCCTGAACCTATAAATTTTATGAGATGGTCACATTAGTTTTGCTGCCGTACGGGTATCTGCAATCCTGGTACTTATCAAGCGAATATTCATTGTTCTAATTACATTTTGGTTTAGAATTCCTGGTATGTTTATTCTTTGTTTTATGTTTTTATATTTCCAGATTGTTCAATTGTTGTTATTTACGCATTTCTTAGGCGATCTCCGACAAAAGACATGTAAAAATGCCGTGTTTTTTTCTTCATTTATTTTATTTATTTATTTATTTAACAGTTTATTGTAAGATGATAGTACATAGATACAGAAAAAAAGAGAAGTTATACAAAAGGTACAGCATATTTATAAAAGAAATTGTTTCCTGCAGACCCTACAGAGAGAGAAGTGATAGCATGAAGGCAGGATAGTCACTACAATAAACATTTTAATTTATACGATATCATCTAACAAAAAGATATCTAAACATTGATATAATAAACAATGGCTACAAAATATCTCCATTTTTGATGCATTAGCATTCTAAATTTTAATAAAATATTGTAAAATCAACGCTTTGTAAAACAGCAGCCCTTCCCTACCTTTATCGGCTCTTAAACCCAAAATGAAAGCCAGTGACATTATAAACGTTAATTAAATTTATAATAGCTACAAAGCACTTCATTATTTTGGTAGCAAGGGCGCCTTGGGGTCTGATATAACAATACTTTGTTCTGTATCTATTTGGGCAGTGGTTCTGAAAGTGTGATAGAATATGCCCTCAGAGGCTTTTCCTACATGTCATGTATGATGCAATACAACGGAGACTTCAAACAGTATTGTATACGAAGCTGGTCATACTGACAATGAGATTTCGGTATAAACACACGACAATTGGCAGGTTCCCGATATGGGTACCGGTAAATGGAATTCTGTATTTATTCATAATGGGGATGATGACTACATTCGAAAATTCAAAAAATAATGAGTCCATCTTTTAGGCTTTTAAAAATTATTTGAAACACGTTTTTTACCTGATCAAATACATAAATAAATAGAAAGATACAGAGCATCAAAGTTACGAAGTGGGTGGTATAGACGTCACTCCTCGGTAAAAATCGTACTAAGGCGTGACGTCATGAGCAACTTTAACCCAGTATATCTGTGTCATTTTTAGTTTAAGAGAAAAAAGAAAAAATAAGTGTCGAATATTTTAAAGTAATCTATGTGATGGAGTAAAAAAAAATTTTTAGTCATCATGCCCATTATCATATCGATAGCGTTCCGTACCAAAAGGTGTTATATTGTTTTTAAGTTGCTTAAATGCTCATTCAAGTTTAAATTTTATTTTAAAGTTTAGTGACCGTCATTTGTCAATTTTTGTCAGATACAGGCGTTGACATTAAGTTGCTAATAAGAGATTTATTTGGGTCATTTCAACTACGATATTTCTGCAAAATCTAAGTGGACATTTGGCTGTAATTTTATGTTTTTAATTGTTCAATTATTCTTCTTATTAAAACTTTCCTTATTTGTGTGATGAGCATGTTTGTTCCGTGTCTGGGTGTTATATATTTATCTATGTATGTTTATCAGTCCCTGATACCCATAGTATAGGATTTGCCTAGTTTGGGGTCAGGTGACCGTGTGTGAAATGTCCCCCAATATTTTTTTATTTATTTTATAGTCACCCTTTAAATTGAAAGCAATAAGTTTAAGAACCGCTGACTTAAATGAAATATAGGACAAAAGGGGAAGCACTTTCCAACTACGGTACCGCTATGAAAAGATACAATATATATCTTAATAATTTTAAAGGGAACCTTTAATTCAAAATGTACCTTCAATTGTTGGAAATAGGATTTGGAATGTACAGGCATTTATTGCGACATTCTTTAAACATTTGAGATTCCAAGTCAAGACTTCAGGATATTCATTTGTAGGAATATTTCAAGCGAATTTTTCGCTAAGTTGCTATTTTAAAAGCGGAACAAGTTTCTAGAATACTTTTTTCGTTTCTTTACTGAGTGTTTTATTAAATGCATGCCGTAAATAAAAAGTATAGTGGATAGGAGTAAAAATAAGTACCCTAGATGTAAAATGAAGATTCGTTCTTCTCGTAGATTTTCCATCGTAAGCTCTTGAGCACCAGAGGTGGAACGTTAAGCTATTCATACTTGCCCAGTGACGGCGATTATATAAAAAATATTTATTTATTGCAAAAAAGGTACATTTTAGTGTTATTAATATTATTATTATTCACTAAATTGGTAACCACCTTGTTAAAGGTATATTTGTATACACTACTAGCTGTCCCGGCGAACTTCGTCCCGCTTTAGAATGAACTTTATTGTGTAGGAATAAAGTTCAAATTGACTCTACATTTTAGTAAGAAAACATTTGTATGGGAAAAAGAAAAGGTGTGTTTTAGGGCTTTCCCGGCAATTATTCGAATTTTTCTCACCGTAAGAACCATTCTTGGACTTCAATGAACATTTTAAAAAAAGAATTAGCGAAATCGGTCCAGCCGTTCAGGCGTGATGCCGTGACAACGGAAAACGGGTTTCATTTTTATTGTACATATATAATATATATATATATATATATATATATATAGATTAAACTTTCTCAGTAGGTAGGTAAGTTTCACATATCATTTCACAATTATCGTCCGAAGAACGGACCGATATAAGACATGTTAGAGCCAGTCCACAAGACGCGTTTTATTTTTGAGATACTTGAGCTACATATTATGTCGCGTCCACAATCCACATGCCTACGTGCGTTTCCTTAATCGCACGTAAAACGCGTGACTCTCGACTAAGAATAATCTAGAATTTAAAACGATTTTTTTTAAAGGCATTTACGCATAAGATACTTATGAATGTGAATGTATGATGAAAGATGTTATTATACTGCAAAAATAAACTACCTTTACAGACAAAGCAAAATGATCAGGAGGCTTAGCAAACGTGCCGCTACAATTATCTCACGTCACGCTGTCCTTATCACATTTAAAACTATGGACAGAGACGTAAGCGTGACAAACCCATGACGACGTCTTGTCACGGAGTGTATGCTAAGCCTCCAAGTAAGTAAATTAAAACAAGTATATAAAGGCGTGTCCACACCGTCGTGCTCGTCGAAGTGTCTTGGCACGCTCGGTCACACAATCACGTTTGATCACCGCTCATGCGTGACTACCTTTATGGGTACGAGACTATTTTTAGGCTAGGGTGGTGTGTGAGTACTAGCCTTAATGACAAGTCCATTAAAAGAGATAAAAATGAATAGCTGATGTGTTGCTAAGTGAAAATTTCAAGAGTGGCTAGATCGATTTCGATAATAGGGATGACGACTACATTCACAAATTCAAAAAATAATTTGTCCGTCTTTTAGGCTATTAAAAAATATTTGAAACACAATTTTTAAATGATTAAATACATAAATAAATACAAAGATACAGAGCATCAAAGTTATGGAGTGGGGGGTTTTGACGTCACTCCTACGTAAAAATCGTACGTAAGCGTGACGTCACGAGCAACTTTAACCCAGTGTATCTTTGTAATTTTTACTCTAAGAGAAAAAAGAAAAAATACGTGTCGAATATTTAAAAATAAACTATGTGATGGGCCTAAAACATTTTTTTTGTCGTCATGTCTTTAGAAAATGTTCATGAGTTCAACTAGTTACGAGTACCGTGGGGGAGGCTTTTGTCCAGCAGTGGGCGAACGTCCACAAGCTGACACAACAACAACATTATGAACTATATGCGGACGAAATCACATGTAAAAGCTAGTCATTATTATATTAACCTCTCACATCCCACTGACCCATTATAAACCCAGACACAATACGTAGATTTTCAGCTGTTCTTTTTTTTCTGGGATGTGAAAGATCTTTTCCAAACCTACACGAAACCACAAACCAATGATATTATATATATACTAGGTGCAGATATGTTATATGCGCGCACATTTTGAAGACTGTAAATAGACCTATTTAAGACAACTGTAGCTAGTCTCAGTTAGTCTGAAGACATTTGGAGTATGATTTGAAGTGCTGTCATTAATGTCATTGTAATAATTTTTCGGCACAGATTTAAAACGCCAATCACTAAAAGTAACATATCTGTACCTATAAAAAATCATTACCACAAACCAAAAAAGTGAATAATAAATCAAGTAAAGAGGATCAATATCCCAATTTTCCGATAACCCTAAAGCCCTTAAGCTTTGAATATTACATAAATCAATGGCCTTACTACAGTCCACAGGTGTTCTCAATTTAGATACACCGATACAGGACCGCACACCTGCGGCTAGGGTCTAAAGTAAACATGGTTAACCCAAAAATAGCACTTTCAAAGGCCCTTGTCATCAAAGTAATTACTTTGAGTCGTTTGCGGTGTAAGTTTTGGGAGTTGCTACCTTTTATGAGGTCGGTTTTTTCTTTGTTTTGTATAATGAGCGGGCAAAGTGGTGTATTTAGTTTAGAGAGGTTTTTAACCAGATGCTGTAAATGTCATTTGAAGATAATGATACATACATACATATCTGTCACGTCTATTACCCATCGGGGTAGGCAGATACCATTTCTCTCCAATGGTTACGTTCAAAACACACTCTTTCGCTTCATCTACATTAGATAGATAGATAGAAATACTTTATTGCACACAAAGAGACACAGACAAAACTTAAAACTATAACATTGTGCGCAAAGGCGGCCTTATTACTAAAAGGTGATCTCTTCCAGACGATCTTTCTCCCATTAGTAGGCATCAACATCTCGCATCCCACTGACCCATTATAGACCCAGACACAATAGATTTTTTATTGTTCTTTTTTTCTGGGATGTGAAAGATTAAGAATCAAAATATTAGGTCTTTACCTATGAAATTGACGTTTTGTATGAAAAAATTCAAACGATTTTTTTTCATATAATTTTTATTTGTATTAAGTGAAGTAATTACCCATACAATCAATGCATCTTTGCCAACGCAGTGGCAGTTTTAATGCCCTTCTTAAAGAAATCAGCTGGACAAGAGGCAACAAATTCTTCAAAGGCGTTTTGAACTGCCTCTTGGTTATTGAATTTTTTTCCAGTCAAGAAGTTATCCAAATTCTGGAAAAAGTAGTAGTCTGTAGGGGCAAGGTCCGGTGAGTACGGTGGATGAGGGAGAGCTTCCAACCCCAGTTCTTGCAACTTGGAGACCGTCATTTGTGCGGTATGAGGTCGCGCGTTGTCGTGCAGGAGCAGCGGAGACGAGCGATTGACCAATGCTGGTCGGAGACGTGCCAGCTTCTCCATCATTGTGTTCAATTCTTCACAGTACACATCTGCAGTAATACTCTCCCCATTTGGTAAGAAGCTGTGATGAATTACACCGGTGCTAGACCACCAAACAGTAACCATCACCTTTTTAGGGGTAAGTTTTCGTTTAGGGCATTGTTTAGCAGCTGAACCAGGATCCAACCAACTTGCTGAGCGCTTACGGTTATCAAACAGAATCCATTTTTCATCACAGGTGACAATGCGGTTCAAAATTCCTTCATTTGTCTGTCTGTTGAGCAATGCACGGCACGTCTCGACGCGTACTTGGCGCTGGCGATCATTGAGTTCGTGGGGCACCCATTTGTCAAGCTTTTTTACCATGCCAATTTGACGCAAATGAACCAATATTGTTTTGATGCTAACGTCGAAAGCTGCTGCTAATTCAGCCGTAGATTGAGTATCATCAGCTTCCACGATCGCCTTCAATTCGTCTGCATCGACCAAAGTCTTCGGACGACAGCGGGGTTCATTTTTCAGGTCGAAATTTCCAGAACGGAAGCGAGCAAACCAATAACTAGTGGTTCGTTGGTTTGTAGTGTTAGCTCCGTACACGTCGTTGATGTTGCGAGCCGCTTGTGCCGCGTTGCTGCCACGACGGAACTCATATTCCATAATTACTCGAATTTTTAACGTATCCATGTTGACGAAAATGATTGAAATGCAATGAAAATGTAACACTAACCAATAAACAAATGACTGTTTTTGGAAAAAGAATTCCATATTTTTAAAATGAAATTAATTTGAAATTAGAATTCTTAGCTAACAAAAAATATTTTTAATTGAAATGGCCAGTACTGTAAAACGGCAATTTCATAGGTAAAGACCTATTATAACCACATTACCTACGTAAAATAAAATTCTAACCACAATTTTGCATGTTATATAACCACAAAGTGACTTATAATTCTGGAAGCCGACTTCATAAGTCTTATCACAAATCACGACTGACAAAGCAGAGTATTACAACGTTTCGGTCTACCACTGTAGTCAGTAAATCCGTAAAAATTGTCCGCCATTAAACGTCCGCGGCCCGCAGTCTCCTTCTATTGTTAGCAGTTCTGACTTTTACAATTTTAGAACCAACGTTGCATTCTAACTTTTAAAAAGTAAAATATTGCGTTCGCTTTTTAAAAACTTGGACAGTTTGTGACAAATTCTTTTCAGCCAGTTCTGATATTTTTAAGTTGAGTTGTTTTCTTTTTGTTTTCATGGAAAGTTTTTAGTTTAAACGACGTTACCTTCGCTGGCTTTTAGTTTTAGAAGAAATATGGAGGATGTTTCATTTTTAGACAAAATGAAAACTTAGCGACCATTCACTACCGCAAACTGCAAAGAAAAGTGTCCAAAGTAGGATGGTTAAAAGTTGCATAATAAAATAAAGCTATTTGTTATTTCCAATATCCTACTAGTAAAAACTTTTATAAATATCAATGTTTATGCCGCTGGTTATGCGGATGTCTGAACGGATTTTGTTACTTTTTTCGCAAAAACCATTAGACAGAATTTAATGCAACTTAACAATAATGTAGCTTGCTTGAAAAACTCATGAGTTGGCTATATTTTTAAAAGATATTTGATAAGTTTTCTGAGATGCGTACGATATCGCGGGCGGTCGATAGTATGTACATATTTTTGCTTATATAGGTTGAGTTTACCGTTCAACCGTGGTACTAAAATACCAACACCGGTACCGATAAAACATAAAAAGGACTAAAATAGATACTCGCAGTCACAATATTTACAGCTCTTGCGTGAACATGCAAGGGCTCGAAATATCGTCTATAGGGAAATCAGTCCTAACCTCTCTGATGTTTGTTTCGTCGCCCGATACGACGTTTTAACCCATTCGTAGACACTAAATGCCAAACCACAAAAGGCTTTTACGCGACCCTTGTACGATCAAACTGTTAATTATTTTATCGTTTCATTCAACTTTTATCTTCCATGTTTTGTTAATTGGATTTTTGGATTTATATTGTTTTTTTGTACGGATCTAGATATGGAAATGGATTTATTTATTTAATCGGTGCTTTTGGCAGTTAAATTCCGAGTTGCAGAAATCGTTGTTGAACTAATGCTATCTTCACACCAAAGCCGCCGGCATGCCGCCGGGCTAGGCTGGCGGCTTTACGTCATACGAATGGCAGCTGTCAAAAAAGCGGCGGCTTTGGTGTGTAGACAGCATAATGCATCAATAAAATCATGCGCTGTTTTGTTCTGATTTTTGACAATGATAGAGACAGTTATAGATCTAATGGAGCGTTAGGGTTAATGGTCGTTTCTGCAATTGTTTGTAAACCTACAAATATTATTTCTGCTATACCAATATTTTTTTGTTACGTAAATACTATGAATTCCATTTGTATATTTTACGTAAGTACCTAAAGAATAACCTAGAATGAAATAATACACGTATTTGATACGTGTCCTAGTTTTATATTCCTGGAAGATAATAAAAATTTAAGTCTTGTTTAATACAAATGAAATCAGAAACTATCATATTGTTATAAACAGTTAGTTACGAGTAGTTTGTTATCTCAGAAAAACGTCTCAGAGCGTCTTTCGCCTTTGTGTCGGATCCGATTATTAAAAGGAAGCTTCGTTGACGGAAGATACTTGAAGGTATTCATGTTTATTGGATTTGTATGTCGCTCACGAAAAAATAGTCACGTGACAAAAAACTTGATTCGACTGAAGATAACGAACTTTACTTTAACAGGGTGCTTATTAAGAGAAACAATCATTAACGAAAAAAGCAAAGGTATCTTTTTTCTTGATGTCATTGTTTTTAAACAATATACGTTTTATCAAATGAAAGTATATGAAACAAAGATTGATAAATAAATTGGTTGCATCAAGCTGTCCATTTTCATTATAAAACTGTAGATGACGTCACGCTTTGTGTTCGCAGTTTCGTATCCAATCATTCAGATTATTGCAATCAATGGCCTGGTTTGCTTACCTGGGAAATATTAATTATTCCACTACGTTCAAACTACCGATCGTGTTTACGAAGTAGATGAGGTTTTACCCTATTGTTATTAGGTTCAAAATCAATTAGCCAAGGTAAGGGAAAATAAGGCATCTTAGACTATGTTTCAGTCTCACTATATTTCAAGGGCCCAAGTCTGCTAATTTAAAATAGCCTCAGTATTGTTTCGGCAGAATGCCAAATTGGTATTTTTTGACACATTTGGTATTCTGCTAATTAATGGCTTATTCTAATTGAGACCAAATCTGTCAAAAATGCCATTGACACTCAGTAGTCCTTTGAGTATATAATATATAAGGAGGTGCCTTACCGTCTGGATCTGCGTGCCTGGTCTGGCGCAAAATGGCTACTTTTTGTGTGGTACTACTTATCGTTTGACAGGTCATCAACAAGATAACTATGAGAAGACTTGGCGCAACCTTGGCACGCTGTCATTAACTCATTCCTTCCTCATTGCAATATTTACACAACTAAACTTATTCTGTATTATATATATTTATAGATACGAAAACAATATTAAAAACAAATCATTATCAGAAAACGCTTACCCGACTTTTATTTAACGATCTGCTATTTCATGGGGGTGTTTATAGGGGTTTTTTGACAGTCACCATAGTCAGCGTTCGGTAGTGGGCCGATTTCCCCTGCTGTCATGGCCAGATGTGCCAACGTGGCGGTATTGCCCTGTCAAGATTTTTGCGCCAGTTGGCTGTTTATAGGTTATAAGCAGTCAATTATTTGCGCGTGTCAATTATTGTTTGATATTGTTGATATAAGGGATTTAGTAAAGTGGGAAAATAGCTAGTATGAAAATTATTTTACACTAACTTATTTAAGTATTATTAAAGTTCCACTGCGTCAAAGGCCTCTCTCTTTATCCGCCATGACATTCGGACTTTTTTTTCATGACTTTTTTCATTGACTTTCGGTTTCTTTTTCTTTTTCGGTTTCTTTTCACGACCTTTGCCCAGCAGAGGGACACAAATGGCTAGATTGGATTGCATTACTAAAGTTGTATTACAATAATTACCTTTTTTGCAATTAAAAATTTAAAATTGGTCTCGAATTAAAACAACCTGTCCGATAAATATTTTTTAAACATCTCGCTTGGACCACAGCCAATAAAATACCTTTATCATTTAAATTTCACGTGCCAAAATTCTTATCGCGCAACAAGAAAATGTCTTTAAATTAACAATTCTTACTCATTTGTTTTCTCGCCAACAATAAAGTTTAAAATTTAAATTAATTCAAACCAAGTACCAGGATCGCAGGAAAGAATAGATTAACTCCGACGCTCTGTGGGTAGCAAAGATACCCTATCTGTAACTTTACTATGGGTTACTGAGGTTAATTACGGGGTAAAATGTTAATATTTTATTGGTATGACCACGTATGGCTGCACTTTATTGCTACTATTTTTCTAGCTATCGCATACTCTACGCAATTTTTGTAAAATGTTATTATCTCAAAAAAAATAAAAAAAATCTATCTATTATAAAGGATAGGAGATCAACCAGGCAAGCATAATCACCATCTTCTCGTAGAATTTCAAGGGATACCCATATTGAAACAATCCATACCTACCTATTTTAACGAAAATACGTTTCTCATAACATTTAAATACCTAGGTACTGAACAATTTTATGGTGATAAATCAAGAAATATTTGATAGACATAATATATTGTGCTAAAACAATCAAAAACAATTTCGCTACTTAAAGTAAGGGCACTTACTGGTTTGTGCTCGACAATTCAAGCTTCACCGAAATATATTCAGCGGGGATGCTAATGAGTTGATACTAGTTACCTACCTCAGCGGCATGATCTCCTGGTACAGTCGTTGCCGTTCATTGCTTTTACGTGATTTTATACTTGATAGCTGTCCCGGCGAACTTTGTCCCGCCTTAGAAAGAACTTTATTGTATGGGAATAAAGTTCAAATTGACTCTACATTTTAGTAAGAAAACATTTGTATAGGAAAAAGAAAAGGTCTGTTTTAGGGTTTTCCCGGCAATTATTCGAATTTTTCTCACCGTAAGAACCTTCTCCTGATAATAACGAACAGAACAAAAAAGAATTAGCGAAATCGGTCCAGCCGTTCAGGCGTGATGCCGTGACCAAGGGAAATAGGGATTCATTTTTATGTGACTTTAAATTAGTGAAAGATAGAAAAGGATATGCATGTACTCGTGATAACAAACAACTTTTACTATGGGACCAAGGACGAAATCATTCGAAAAAATTTGAACTCTCCATACAAAATGCACCAGCAAGGCAGCTGTTAGTATGGGGGAACATTTTTTTTTTTTGTGATTTCGACCTTGACCCCATAGTAAAAGTTGTTTGTTATCACGGGTACATGCATATCCTTTTCTATCGTTCACTAATTTAAAGTCACCTTGTATAGATAGATAAATATTAAATATACACTGGGCGTCAAAAATAAGTAGTACAGTTTTAAAATTGCAATTACTTTTAAACTACAGAAGTTAGAGTTTTGAAATAAAAATAATTTTATAGTAAATTTAACAAAGTTTTCCATAAATTATATTTTATTTAGCGTTTGTTGAGTTTACACTTAAAATTAAGAAAAAACTAAAAAGTTGTTCATGTTGTAGGAACTGTCAAGAACTTCATTTTTACGTATTGGGCCCGGTTTACACTTTAGTAACTTGTGTTGCCGCCTCGGACTCTGATGACATCTTGGAGCCGGTTTGGAATGCTGAACACTAAGTTTCGGAGGCGGTGTTGTGGAATACTCTCCCATTCTTCTATCAGGGCCTGTTTTAGAGCCCTGAGGGTGGCGGGGGGTGGTCTGCGCCTTCTGACTAGCCTCCCAAGCTCATCCCAGGCGTGTTCAATCGGGTTAAGATCTGGGCTTCTTGATGGCCAAGCCATCAAGCTGATGCCAACTTCCTGAATGTACTCTCGTACGAGCTGAGCGGTGTGTGGCCGGGCGTTATCATGCATTAGTATCGCTCCATTACCCATATTTACTAAGTATGGCCCTGCATATTCGTTGAGGATCTCTAAAGCATATCGTACACCAGTTAGAGTGCCATTTTCTATGACCACTAGCTCTGTGCGACCCTCTGAAGAGATGCCAGCCCATACGTGTACAGAGCCCCCACCGTATTGAACTCTTTCAGAGATGGAATCTTGAATATATCGCTCACCAGGTCGCCTGTAAACTCTCCGCCTACCATCGGAAGTGAATAAAGAGAATCGAGACTCATCAGTGAACAAAACTCTTGTCCATTCTTCTTCGCCCCATTGTACGTGTTGACGGGCGTAACGTAGTCTTGCTACTCGATGCCTTTCTCAAGCTTGGGGCCATTGGCTGGCCTATATGACATCAGATTGGCTTCAGCAAGTCTTTTTCTCACTGTACTCTCACTAATGTAGTTTCTTCGGGTCTGAAGAAGCTGTTGCTGGACCTCAACTGCATTAAGGTGACGATTTCTTAACACAGTAGATACAATAAAGCGGTCTTCTCGGGTACTAGTGCACCGGGGTCTGCCATTACCTGGTCTCCTTAGATGGTTTCCAGTCTCTTCGTACCTCCGCTTTACCTGCTGGACCGTTCTTAGACTTACACCCACTGTTCTTGCAGTACGACGCATACTGATGCCTACTTCGAGAAAAGTTAAGATTCTTGCACATTCTTCAGGTGAAAGAGGCATGTTTAGAAGTTTACTTGCTGTAGAAACCTTTGCTTTTGAATTGCAATTTATTTATCAGCAATAAATGTGAAAACAAAACAAAAGTGAGGACAACAGTTTAAAATAAGAATGTTTTGTTTATTAAGTTTTTTTCAGTCAATCTTTATAAAAATATATTATGCATGAAGTTTTTATTAAATAAAATTAAATTCTCTTTTTAATATTTTTTATTTCAAAAGTCTAGCTTTCGTAGTTTAGGAGATATTGCAATTTTAAAACTGTACTACTTATTTTTGACGCCCAGTGTAGATATAGATAGATAGATTTGAGTAGCTTTGATGTGATAAGATATATTGTTTCCTACTTCCTACTCATAATATAAATATCGAAGTTTGTGCCGATGGATGGATTGATGAATGAATGGATGAGAGGATGTTCTTACTCTAAGGGGCTGTTTCACAATCTACTGATAAAGTTTATCTAACAGATGATGATAATGCGTTTGTATTCGCGGGCATTGATTTTAAATAAGAGGAAATTGCAGATATTGTGAGGTCAAAAGCGATATACAAAGTTTTTTTTGTTTTTTTAATCTTTATTTGGAAAGGACTTGGTACACAAAAAAGAGGCGACCATGCCGTCCTTGTAATGTCTACAATATAATTACTAAGCAAGTATTATATCTACAATCAGCGCAAACACTACGGTCTATTCTTAAGGCCGAGTTTCACCAATTTGTACAGCGACCGGGCTTGAACTGAAAGTGGACTAGCCAAGATACTATTATATCCACCAATCTCATATGAAATACTATTACTTAAAATATGCTGTCTAAAGGAGTTATTCCGTACGCATTCCACCAAAATATGAAACGCATCTTCCAATTTACCGAACTCTGAACAGTTCGGGGAATTGGATTTGCCCATGAGGAATGCAAATTGTATAAGTGTCCCGATCTAAGTCTGAATGCAATCACCAATTCTTCTCTAAAAAAGGGTAACACGTCACATGGAATACCGTCTGATATGGCCTGTTTTGCTATTAAATCCGCCTTATCATTGCCCTCAATGCCGACATGAGAAGGGACCCACTGCAGAATAACTGACTTGTCCTCAGATAAAATTTCTAGTATAGTTTCAATAATGACATAAGCTATCGGTACTCCTCGAATACTCGAGGTACACCGAGCTATATGCTGGAGTGCACTCCTAGAGTCCGTTAAAATAACAAACTTATTGTAATCTATACTTTTGAGATACGACAGTGCCTCTGAGATGGCATAAAGTTCGGCATACATAATAGAAATGTTGTTTTTTAATATACAAAGTTAGATAAGTATTCAAGCTATCATTTTATTTTAAAAAGAAGATTCTAAAAAGGAGAACCAATGTAAGTTTAAAGCTGCCACTTGCTGTTAGAATCGTCGATTAGATTCGAGATTGGAAGCATTCTAAATGTAATGTCCGTTTCAAATATCTTATTTGTTGGAATACAGCCAGTTGTACGATCTCTTAGTGATTGAGAGATATTTGTGAAAACACTTCTTGATAAAAACGAAAATAGTATCATTATTATTATTTTTATATATGAGTTTCTTTCCTCTTGTCGTCGGATGTTTTAGTGCCAGAGTATTTTATATGACACTATTCACACGTAACAGATCTTGTTTTAAAAAACCAAATCTCATACGAAAAAAGAGGAAAATTTGTGATTCTTAATGATTACTTTGATAAGGGAAAAAGCTTGTTGATTAAACGCCATCTTTGTTAAAAAATAATATCAAAAGTAAAACAAAAATGTTACGTAATTATTGATTAGACGCCTGATTTTGTTAAAAAAACGGAACAAAACACTTTACGGCTACTTTTTGCGAACGCCACTGTACAATTCTCCCTAATTGTCGTTCTGAGGGGATTTTTAAGCGGACCAAATTGAAACTTTATATTTCCCGCATCTGCATTAATTTGCACGCAAAACTTTCATTCAGCCCCTGTTGCGAATAAATATGAAGCGTGGTCAGTTTACCATTTAAAAGACCTGTTTTACAACAATATTCGGGAACATGTGAAAAATAGTTGCCGCGAACCAGAGCGGCGCCATTTTGAAAAACAAATGAATACTGTCCGAACAACGTATTGCTTTTGTTTTTATTTGGAACTGGTGCAGTGTCACGTAGTGGTAGAATTTAATCGGTTTAGCTTACTGGGATTAACCCAGTGCGTTTCCTCGAAATGATGGACGAAAGTTTGTTAGCCGATTCTGTTCGCTGTAAATCTCTGTGGAAATCACTCACATGTAGGTGTTATAAATACATAAATAAAATAAAAGTTAAAGGTTTTTCACACATAAACTTTACAGTATTGATAAATCATTGATGGAATCTCCGTTTATGCTATACTCATTTGTTCATTCATTCATTCATTTGAGCCTGGTTCTTGTCGGTGGAGTAATCGCCTTCTTTCCTTTGTTTTGTGGACTTATTGATACGACACATGTAAAACCTAAACTAACGTTTTACATAAGCGACTGTAGGTAAATGTGATAATTTTCTTTCTACTCTAATCTAGTCGGGTTAAATGAAGTTGAGTTGTTTTGACAGTGAGTGATTTTAACAAGTGAAAATAGCTGGCTGATGAATTTGCGCGTCAATAGAGTTTCATACGCTAGCTAATGTATACAGGGAAAATTATTTAGATACGTACATAATATACAAAAAAGTTCGCACAAAAATTCACAGGTGACTGCCATTCAATATAGGTAGAATGTGGATTACCTTCTTTATTGAATCCGCACGCTCGGAGAAATCTGAAAAAAAGAATAACGAAATTACATTAAATTTTAAGTATCATTTCCAATGTAGATTTTTTCTAATTGGAACTACGTATAGTCTATAGATTTACTATGAAATAAGAGCTCCATTAGTTGAATAAATTACAGTTGAGCAAAATTTACTAAGACCGCCGACTAAGCGCCTACCGCGTTTCGCGTTTCCTTATCAAACGTTAAACAGCAACCGCGTTGGAACCGCTTATAAATAAAGGCCCATAATCTGCTGAAGCATTGGAAATCTGTAAAAATAACCGATGCATGTATTTAACCAAAAAAATAAGGCTCAAATCGCACTGGGATAGACATTTTTTTACAGAACAAATTCGTACTTAAATAATAGATCAATACAGATGAATATGCTGTCCGCCAAAAAACATGACGCGTCGCGTCGCTTCGACTCTCCCCCAGTGTGATTTGAGCCTAAGGGTGTGCTCGCAGCAAGCTCGCAAATCATTAGCGAAAAACGTACACACAATATTTTGGTTACAGTGCAAGTAACGGATATAGTTACAGCTCGTTAATGAGCATGCGCCTTAATACTACCTACACACTAAAGCCGCCGGCATGCCCCAGGGCTAATCCGGCGGCCGTCATACGAATGGCAGCTGTCAACAAGCCGGCTGCTTTTTGACAAAAAAGCCGGCGCGTGCGGCTTTGGTGTGTAGACACCAATAAGCTGTCTACACACCAAAGCCGCCGGCTTGTTGACAGCTGCCATTCGTATGACGTAAAGCCGGCGACCTAGCCCGGCGGTATGCCGGCGGCTTTGGTGTGTAGATAGAAGAAGACAACAAATAGAGAGCTCCGAAATTCGAGACAGTGCGTCATAATACTAATGTTTAGTTGGCAAATGGGTTTTAATGACAACATTATGTATAGTTGTTTGTAGATGAAGTTCTTTGAATAAATTTTGTTGCTTTGTTGTAGTCGTAACAGCAAAATGGAGTGCTGTTTATGAATCATTCATATCTGCAATACATAATGGATACAAAAGAATTTACTTGATATTAAATAAAATATATCTTATGCTGGAAATGTGAGTAGAATAATAAAATGACAAACTGCAACTGCCTTTGATTCTTCAATAAGTGTAGGTAAACTAGTTGCATAATTTGGCTATCGCCAAATACATACCTATATATTTGTGACTTTAAATTTGTGAACGATAGAAAAGGATATGCATGTACTGGTGATAACAAACAACTTTTACCATGGGACCAAGGGCGAAACAATTAAAAAAAAATTAATTTGCAATAAGGTGCCTGTAATTGGCATCATCATGACAACATCGGGTCAGACTTATTATAAAATGTTCTATAATGTTAGGTACGATGTAAACCTGTTGGCAAACCTATCTAATAAAAAAAAAAATGCATCAGCTGATAGTATGGGGGACCAATTTTTTTTAATAATTTCGATCTTGGTGCCTTAGTAAAAGTTATTTGTTATCACGAGTACATACATATCCTTTTCTATCTTTCACTAATTTAAAGTCACCTTATATATATGTCACGCCTCTTTACTATCGATGTAGACAGAGACCACTCACTTCTACTTGCTACTATCCAAAAGACCTCATCCACATTCATCATTCACCAGATATATTACATAATATAGGTTTTTCAGAACTACAATGAGAGAGCAGTGTAAATTGTAATTCGTAAAGCATATAGGCGTTTTTAAAAAAAAAATCTGAAACTCAAACACAATAAAGATTTTTTTAATCACGCCATTACCACGTAACAAACTATAAACAAAGTATCGTTCGATCAAACCTTAGAACTATAAAAGTGAGAAAATAGCAAACTTAGTTACGAAAGTAATACATCGCGGTGTTGCCAGAACGATGATAAATGTTGCCAGGTTCACCGGGAAATTACTACTACGTGGAAAATGCACTTCAAGATGGCGCCCGTTATGAAGATTTATCAAAGCACATACGATGCAGGGAACGCGATGTATTTTGTAGGTTATTAGCGAAATGTATTTTAAATTAGATTCTTGTGGTGTTTTTCGTCTGTGAAATGAAATATTTTGTTGAATTTGAAGCTGCTATTCAAATAATTATTTCTCTAGTTAGGGCGTTTTCAGACCTAGCGTTTCATACGCGCGTATATTGCGCGTACACGCGCGCTACATACGCTCGAACCGGTGGTGATGTCGTGTCAGTTTCAACATGGACTATACAAGCGTAGACGCGCGTATAAAACGCTAGTCTGAAAACGTCCTAACTAAGAAAACTCAGAACTATTTCCCGTGTATATCACTCAAATATGTAACACCACTCAAAACCACTGTGTAATATAGACCAACCTTTTTAAAAAAAAGCTTGTCATGTTTATAATTTTAAGTGACTGTTTCACCATCTACTGATAGATTTTATCTGACAGATATTATATACCTGTCTCTGTCTAAAACGTCATGTTTTGTGAAACGGACATAGGTTTGTCTGTCAGTTTTTTATCCGTACATGGTGAAACGGCCGTTATACTACAGGCATTGCTTTGTGCTTAGTCGGGAGGTTTTGACAGTAATTGAAATTGAGAAAAATTTCCAGGCAGACCTAAAAATTATAAAAGAATAGAACCTACTTATCCAATTTACATCTAAAAGTTCCAAAGTGTCCAACCCAAAAACGACAAAAAAGGGACATTGAAACTTATCAAATATAAGTTTGTAAAAATTAGGTCTTGCTAGGAGTTGCCTGTTGCCTTCCTTTATTATCTCTTCGAAACATTCTCAAAGAAGCTATTTCTTGTTCACTCTTTAACTTGTTTGAAAACTTTTCGCTAATCTTCCTTCTACTTGTATTCTTCAGCCTCAAATTTATTCTTTGGAGAAAATAATTCTTTGGAACTCCGCTACGTTTGGTTTCGAGCAAAACAAAAGCTATCTTTGCCTTTTAATGGTATCTACACACCAAAGCCTTCGTATGACGTAAAGCTGCCGGCCTAGCCAGGCGGCATGCCGGCGGCTTTGGTGTGTAGATAGCATTAGACCTACCTCCTATCTTATGTCATGTTGTGTCTCTCCTCTTTTGTCTTTACCGATTTATCAAACAGAGCCTTCGGCGGTAATAGAACTAGCTACTATTTTTTATTATAAACATTATTGTTTGTTCGTTTGGATGCACTGATGGATGTATAGGATGTTTGGTGCAAAAACGACTAAGCAGATTTTTATGATTTACAATATTAATGCTTACAAGTGCACATCTGCGCTTACCTATGCTATTTTATTTTCTGATATTGTTTCAGATTAAAAAGATATGTCGATAAATACTCTGATTTGAAGTCGCCAGGTGCGGCTGCTTATGTAAAGTCGAAACATCTATTATAATAGAAATTACTTAATCAAAGTTACTTTTACCACAATATGTTTCAAAAGCAATCCTATGGGTCATGACAGCCCACCTCATTACTAAATGACAAATTCATTATACAACACCCATAAAACCATGGACTATACCGCCCCATGGGCGCAGTTAGCAAATACCATGGAAATGCCGTCCATTCGTCAAACACTCGAATGGGAATGAATTTTTCAGTCCATTATTCCCATCGTCGTTGTGTTTGCTCGTTGTCTGTCCAAATTAATATCTAATGAAATGAGGTTCGTCGTCATTTGTCTGGTTTGGGCGTGGTTTGCTTCGTTGAGGTATTTCTGTGACTATTTAGATGTTGGTATCTTGGGACAGGGTGTACCAAGCCAAAACACCGCGCACCGCGGGGAACGGAACAATTGTAAAATTCGTGAAACTGTACAACTTTTTTTAAGGAACATGGTTCGAAATAAAATGTTTTTTTAAACATTCGATAGTAGCAGATCAAACAATTAGTGCAAGATATAAATTCCGACCTAAGCTATTATGCGATGATTTTACCTATATACATTTATCTATCACGCCTCTCTCCCATCGGGGTAGGCAGAGACCACTTTGCCCCACTTGATACGATCCAAACACACTCCTTTCGTTTCATCTACGATTTCAGTAGCCACATATAGTATAAAAATAATAGGTATATTTTTGCCCTAAGCGGTTGTTTGACCTGTCTTCAGTTTACCAAGCTTCATCATTAATTCATCTTACATCTCTGGCTATCTTCTTTCAGTCATTTATAATTCATCATCAAACCCGCAATGTAAATGGTTTTGGTTTAAAAGCATAAGAAAAAATACAAGGTAAGTAGGTAGGTACATACTTTTTTGTTCCACAGAGTATTAAAAAAAAAGAAATTGAAACAAATAAAAATGTTGACTCTCTCTTTTCACCTAGGCTTTTTTCTCACTTGTCGGGGATTTTATGGTAAGTTCCATTGACAGTAGGTACATTTTGTATGAAATTGTTCACACTTGTGTCGTAGTATTTATATGTACCTATATCACACGTTGAACTGCAATTACAACTGCGTAAGCGTCGATTTAAAAAAAAGAGTGAAATATTTTATCCACATATACCTATCCCTCTTCGTTGTTATAAATAAAAGAAGATACCCGGATGTAAAACGTAATTTCTCACTTCACCGGCTAATACCCGGTCCAAACGAGGTTAACAGCAAATTGATTTGTTTTGAATTATTTCCACGGCGTTATCCTGGTTTTCCCATAAGCTTTTGATAATGAGACTGTATGAGCGGATAAAATGAGTTTACTCATCATAAATATCTATAGATTAGTCGCATAATTGTACATGATGGATTTACATCTTGTTGCTGAAGAAGCCTTTAAAATAAAGTTCTGTTAAATCTATAGCTGACCTTATCTTTGTTAAAGAATAGAAGAAGACGACACGATGTGCAGAGGATAATATAATACTAGCTTTAACAAAAAAATTGCAACTGATTGTTTTGAACGTTGTAGGTTTAGAAAATAAACTACTTACCTATTGGTAGAACGAAAAATAATACTTATTTAGCCAAAGATTTGTTATTTCTTTATTTAACTTCACTTGTAAAATATATAAATTAACTTTTACCTAACAAACCAGCCAATTTATAACAATAAAATCGATAAATTACTTTATTTATCTGCCGTAAGCAAACTGAAAATCCGTTACATTTATTCTGGTCGCCATTAATTCGAATTTCGACACGTTTACCAAGTATGAAATACGGGGGTAGGCTCGATTTACCAGCGGTATCTCCACCTCAGAAGCCAAAGGGCGTATGACACGAATATGTAATAGGATATACGACCTTTGAGCTTTGAGGTATCGATTTATCTCGGATTAATTATATGTACTTGGAATATGTTTGCTTCGGACAACGATATTGACAGTGATGTATGACTTCAAATATAATTATATAGAAAAGTGTTGGAGAGAAAGCGTAAAATAAAATATGTCACCTAGTACTTATAAGTAGCGGTCTTCCTCTTTTTCAGTGAAGGAGAGTACGTCATTCCGTATCAAGAAGTCAAACCACTGACAATGAATAGGCCTAACGTAACGACGTCGTGTCGCGTTGTGTCGCGTCGCATCGTGTCGCGTCGCGTCGTGTCGTGTCGCGTCGTGTCGTGAATTTATGTTTTAACCCTAAGTGGCAGATGCTCCACCGACAAGAGTCTAACTGTTAAATGAAAATGATGATGAATATAGGTTATTGTCTAAGTATATTTGGTGCTAGTTATGGACGATAAAGGAAAAATCATCCAGTCAGAGAGTATGTACCTATATTATTTAAAATGAACAAATCTAGCAATGCAAATTAAATATTCAAAAAGTATCTATGAAAAGATTTCTTTTTACGCAGATTTTGAGGCGAAAACAAAAATTAAAAACAGACAGACAGAATCAGACAAAAACTGAAATAAAACAAAAGAAATGATTTCGTATTCCATTTTTGAACGTCATATGATAAAAACAAATGCCGGCGTGCAGGTTGACAGGCTGATACAGTTTAATGACTTTTACTGGCAATTACCAGATAT
Organism: Anarsia innoxiella; assembly: GCA_947563765.1. Classification (NCBI taxonomy): domain Eukaryota; kingdom Metazoa; phylum Arthropoda; class Insecta; order Lepidoptera; family Gelechiidae; genus Anarsia; species Anarsia innoxiella. The sequence continues at coordinate 2,864,386 of OX387410.1, read as the reverse complement.
GCGTTTTATACTTTTTTTTACGAGGCAGTGTTGCCAGCGTGCACGTATTATGCGAGAGCACGCCACAGCTTGTTGTTCCACTGCTGACTAGTTATACACGGGATTTACTGGGCTGGAAAATGGAAAATTTAAAAAAATACAAATCTACACAAATAAAAAAAAAAACTTACCATTCCTCGTATGCAACGCTGCTATTTATCGGCATTTGACATTTATTGAAGGCAATTTTTGGTCATTTTGCGAATGACTAAAAATTCCCTTGACTAAATGCCTCGTTATTCATGTGTTTTAGCTATTTGTTAGTTTATGGCATACTAAGAATGTATAATATAAAAAACATCTTGGAAGGAAAAGTAGAAGGAAAACGGAAGAGAGGGAGACCACGAAAAACTTACATAGAAATGAAAGAGGGGATAGAAGTTGTGTCGTATCAGGTACTCAAAAGGACGGCAGAAAATAGAACAGAGTGGCGTAGACTCCGCCGACAAGAGCGAAGCTCTTAAATTTAATGATAATGAAGAATATGTAGACGGTAAAGAGCGAATATGTATTTTTGTTTGCTACGCCGTTCGTAGCAAGTGCTACGAATTACATGCTTCTATAATTGTAAGCTTTACCGCTTGACATTGACAGAATGAGTACAGATGTACCAAGTTATCTGTAAAATGAACGACGGCGCTAGTAGTAATACAAAATTGTATTTCTACCAATCGCAGCAGTCCTAGATTTGAAAAATTCTATATTAGTGGCTATATGTAGTTCCAGTAACGGCCGTTTCACAAATAACTTTGTAGCACTGTAGTTGCTATTGTTAATAAAAAAAAAAACAAGTAGCATCATAAAGATTGATGTTAGGTTAGTTCGCAATCCTTCCGAGCCATGTGTAACGGTTACAATTAATGACGTCACACGTGTTGGCAATAAATATTGATAACGGTGTTCCGTCCAAACAAGAGGTCGGAGAGCTACGGTCATATACCTATCATGATCATTTCAGAGTTAAGTGGCTATTATTAGGTAGATGTAACGGTCTACGTGTGAGTATATGTATACCAGGGGGCCATGGGACCCAAGTCTGCTAATTTTACAATAATCTCAGTTGTGTGTCATAGGTAGAGTAGGGTTAAGGAGGAAACAGTTGATCAGTCGGGTACAGTGACTCACCATCTGTTTGTAAAGAAAGAAAAGTGATACGGTCATCTCTTTTGCACTTGCGCTTGCGCGTGCCGAACGCTTCCAAAAAAATTCAAAAGAGATGAACATATCTCTTTTCCTTCTTTAAAAACCGATGGTGAGTCACTGTACCCGACTGAGCAACTGTTTGCTCCATAACCATATCAATGTAATTTTTTGCCACATTTGGTCGCAATCTGTGTAAGTCATGGTTTGCAGAATACCAAATGTGTCAAAAATGCCATTGACACTCTGCCGATACACAACTGGGGGTATTTTAAATTAACAGAATTGGGCCCTTGTACGCTTTTGCCTATGACTTTACAAATGTTTAAACTTTATTTAACAAATTCAACCCAACGGAGTTTTTACTAGATTCTTCTCTTGGAGAACATTTTTGAATTATTTTGTTCTATTATTTTTCTAGAATTTTAAAATAAAAATTGTTTGATTCAGTTAGTAGAGTTATTAATTAATGTCGTTTATATATATTTGTGTTTAGACACCGATTTTTAAAAAAATATTTCTACCCATGATATTTGGTAAAAGACAATTTTTACGAAGTAATTTTGTTGCAATTCGAGAGACATACCCTTTCTGTTACACCCTGTGTTAGTTAGCATACGAACTCAGTTCCAATAACACACACAAAAGTCAATTTTAGTGTTTTTTCCATTGATATATTGCTAGGCCAAACTGTTACTCTGAGATTTATAGACACATTTTTCAAACGGTAAAACCTATTTTGTAAGCTTTCAAACTATAAAACTAAATTTTGGAGTTACGTAATCCTATCCTATAAATATTATAAATGTCAATGTTTGTGCCGATGGATGGATGTATGGATGTTTGTTACTTCATCACGTAAAAACCATTGAACAGATTTTAATGAAATTTTACAATAACTTAGGTTGGACATCAGAATAACACATAGGCTATATTATTTGTATATATTTTGTATTTTTTCAAAGATATGACGATAAATGCGTCCGAAGTCGCGGGCAGCCTCTAGTAAAAATATAAATAAAACTTTGTAACTTTCAATCTTTTTAGGATGTTTTAAAAGTTTAATGAAAGAGTTTTTAAGAAAGGAGTCTTTAATGCTTTTACACTCCACTTGTCAAAAACAACTGTCAAACAAAAATAAATAGATTACCAGTTAGATGTGTGCTAAAATGGAACTACTACTAGGACGGAAGACACAGAGAGACCTAGTATGGAAGCTAGGTAATAAGGTACCGTGTAATGTCAATAAAAAAATTTGAGTATTTTTTATTACTTACAAAAAATATTTCAACTCATGTTTCATGGGTACCTATAGACAAATAAGGCCTAATAATTTTTGCCCTAGAGTAAAACAAAACACTGTTGTATTGTACTTATAATAAGCTGTAAACTGGTTTATACCAGTGTACAACGAGAAAGGAATATAAGGAGTGGCCCCATTTTTTTTATTCATATACAAATGAGTTTATGACAGCGTGCCAAGGTTGGCGCAAGTTTTACGTAGTTTTCTTGGTAGATGACCTGTCACACGATAAGAAATTCCATACAAAAAGGTAGCCATTTTGCGCCAGACCAGGCACGCAGATCGAGACGGTATGGCACCTCCTTATATATTCTATACTCAAAGCCAGTGTATAATAATCCAAAAATGTTTCGTACCCAAGAGAGGCTGTTTGAAATCTACATTACGCGTCTAGTCTGTTTAATCTCCTTACGAAGGTTAACGAGGTGCTTATACAAAGCGTAAATGTTTACTCCTCCTTGCTCGGATCTGCATACAAAATACTGGTCATTTTTTATTTAAGAAAAATTGGTTATGGAAATTGATATTGAGGTTTCTCTTTATTTAAATAGTAAAATATTTAATCAATTGCTTTTACTTAATAAACATTAATTGAATTTAGTGTTTGGTACATTGGTCTTTAATGGGGATGATAACTACATTCAAAAATTCAAAAAATAATTAGAGACAGGTATAAATATCTTCCAGATATTTATCTGTAGATTGTGAAACAAGCCTTAAATATTCAAAGTTGCCAAGATCTCAGATTGGTGTTACCAGTTAAGAGAATTTCTACGAACTTGGCTGAACTTTGGTATTGAAGTGAGCCGCCAAAGTAAGATACCCCTTTGTACCTACTCAATAACTTGGCTATCCATTTAGCTCAGTGGTTACTTAGCTTATAGTCTTAGAGCCAGTGGACGGCCAACAAAACATATTAAAAAAAAAATAACATATTAAAATTTCAGATTTGTTAAAATACTTTTGAAAAAATTTTTTTTTTCGAAATTTCAAAAGCGTCTGCCGTGGCGTCACAACCGTGATAATTGTCTGCCATTATCATTTTCTATTTCTATAAATACTATATTTTAACATATTTTAATGGCAGCTTTGTTAAAATACTTTTGAAATTCTGGTAATTTTGTTACCTGTACTACCTGCGCAGTACTCAACCTACCGCGACCGGGATTAGTTAGTCTCTATCTCATGTATGGTGGGTATAAGAGAGTCTTTGGTCAAAATTGAGGGTTTGTTAAAATATGTGTTGTTGGCCGTCCACTGGCTCTTAGACTATTAGCTAAAAATTGTATAATCGTAGACTGTATTTATAACAGGGAAAGGTTTTTATGTACGATAGAGGCTGCCTGCGACTTCGCACGCATTTAGTGTCAATTCTAAAAGAAACTTACACAATATCTTAAAATAATAAATATTCTGATGAATAAGCTACAATTCTGTAAAATAACAGTAGTTTTTACGTGAAAGAGAAATAAACATAATCACATACATCCATCTATCCATCCGTCAATCCATCAGCACAAACATTGTCATTTATAAAAGGAAAAGGTTGCCTAAGGTTGTCTGAAAGATATTTCTAACCAGCAATAAGGCCGCCTGTTGCTTCTTATATTCTTGTTTGTGTCTGTACCTTATATCTTTTGTGCAATAAAGAATATTTGTATTGTATTGTATTGTATTATAATATTAGTAAGATTATCACAATGCAGTCTCTACCCAACACGCCTCAACATCACAGATTTATCTAAGTATTAGTAAATCAGAGATATACTCTACCTGGCATCATTCCAACACTTCAGAATGCATGGGGTGACTAAACCGAGTACAGCCTGCAACGAAGCTCGCCTTGTTGTCTGGCCGCGGTTGTATATAAGTTGATAACAGAATTGTACCTGTGTTGAGTGGTGTATTTGTTATGTAAAGGTGAAAATACATAGGAGGTTTCCATTTGAATATGCAAAGCTATCACACTAAGCGTATACCTTGTATTTTGGAATTGGGCAACCAAAAAACACACTTGTTGGTAAAAGTGTCTCAAATACTATGCATAGAAATGTTCAGATTCAAGACAAACATCTCTACGTACATCACAGCAAATGGGTATGATGACTAAAAATTTTTTTTTAGTTTATCACATAGATTATTTTAAAATATTCGACACGTAATTTTTCTTTTATCTCTTAAACTAAAAATGACACAGTCACACTGGGTTAAATTTGCTCATGACGTCACGCCTTAGTACGATTTTTACGTAGGAGTGACGTCAATACCCCCCACTCCGTAACTTTGATGCTCTGTATCTTTGTATTTATTTATGTACCTATTTGATCAGGTAAAAAACGTGTTTTAAATATTTCAAAAATTGGAACACTACGTACAATTTTTGAACGTTATTTTTTTACTAAAACTACTACCGTTTCACTTCCTGTATTTAGTCAAATAGACCATTATCTATAATTACCCTTCTTCCAACTAGCTAAAAAACAAACGACAACACAGATTTTACAAAATGCAAGGATTTACCCACAAATTTGTTTATTCGCTGAAACTCAGCTTGTGTTCGCTTCAGCCCAGCTGTCGGGGTTGTGCCATATAATACGGACTTTATTTCCATCCTCACCTCTTTGTTGTGGTTGCCTTGGGGCTTTTAAACCAAAACTGCGCTTTAGGATTTCGGATTTTGAGACATTTTCACAGTTTTCCTTTGGGAGGTGGGTGTACCTTATACTGCGTTTTTGTTTGATGTCTCGGTTATGATTTTTACCGGGTTTTAGCAGTTACATATGAAACCGCAACTGTTAGTATGTAAAAGCACTTTCATTATAAAACTTTTATTATAAACGACAATTTTTGTGTTAATAGAAGTAAAGATGCCTGTTACTCTTTCACACAAAAACTACTAAACAGATTTCAACGAAACTTTACAATACCCCTTACAATACTCATGAATTAGAATAACACACATGCTATATTTCACGCTATATTCTGTTAAGAAATTAAGTTTTCCAAGATGTGTAAAATGTCACGAACGGCCACTAGTACAACATAAAAACAATTTTTTAACTAACTTTGAAACACCGTCACATAAATTTTAATAGAAAAGATTCCTTACATACTTCCGCTAGTTGCATCTACAACAGTGAAACATAAAACGTGTAACAACAAAGTTTCATGAACTATTTAGTATGCTCTGCAACACCTGTCTGGATCTTAAAGAGAGGGACGTAAAATTTTGCATTTAAAATTTATATTCGAAATTTTACTTGAGTAATTTCGTTGCAATGTGTTCTGAGTGTGTCTTTTCTTTCGTTCAGAATCACTATCATATAAAACCACTGTATAACCCGATTAAAAACAAAAGAATACCGGTACCTAGTATGAAAATTATGATGTCGATAAGCGTTCGTTTAAAACGTTGGGTTATAGGTAGGTACTATTCGATCTTTTGAATTAAAGTGTCATGTATCTACCATGTGGTGATCATCTTCTTATTATTGTTTTAAATAAAAGTCTTCAGTAAATTGACGAGGGTTTATTGCGATTAATTTGGGTTATCTATTACAACAGATGACATGCGTTCATCTTAGTGCTAGTTTTAAGCTTTGAGTATCTATAGAATATATAAGGAAGTGCCATACCGTCTGGATGGGCGTGCCTGGTCTGGCGCAAAATGGCTACCTTTTTGTATGGAATTTCTTATCGTTTGACAGGTCATCTAACAAGAAAACTATGGAAAACTTGGCGCAATCTGGCACGCTGTCATAAACTCATTTGTATATGAAAAAAATGGGGCCACTCCTTATATTCCTTCCTCATTGGTTTTAAGAGAGAGAGGAGGGCAATTGACATTTCACTTGACAGTTAGTGACATTGACAGTAATTGCGTTTCGTTAATTACTACAATTAATTTTTGATGTAAAACTGTATTCTCATTATAAACAGTTTCACAAACCTGCAATCATGTCCACGCTTGATTCATAAAATTCCATTCCGTATTTTATGTTTACCACTGCGGACGCTGTGGTTAACATAACAATGTAGTTCATTGTTACCATTACCACAAAACTGTTCCATTGCCTCATTAAATATTTGAGGTATAGGCGTGGTTTCAATTCCTGAATAGACAAGCAATAGGCATGATGACTAAAAATTTTTTTTAGTCCATCACATAGATTATTTTAAAATATACGACACGTATTTTTTCTTTTTTCTCTTAATCTAAAAATAACAAAGATACACTGGGTTAAAGTTGCTCGTGACGTCACACCTAAGTAAGATTTTTACCTAGGAGTGACATCAACACCCCCCACTCCGTAACTTTGATGCTCTGTATCTTTGTATTTACTTATGTATTTGATCATGTAAAAAATGTGTTTCAAATATTTTTAAACAGCCTGAAAGACGGACTAATTATTTTTTGAATTCTTACTCCTGTTTAAAACCATTATACCTACTACAAGGTTACATTGGTGAACACAGAAAATGAAATAAAATAGTAATTCGTTAAGGTAACGCTTATTATAGTGTTTTTCGCATAAGGGGTAAAATGTTTGCCGTGCCCTAAAACAGGGTCCACAACATGTCTGTAAATTATTTTTTAAGACCATTTTTTAACTTTGTGGAAGCGCAATAAATATTATGATTATAATTAAAATACTCTTTTCAAAAAGTAGTCTTTGCAGTACATTTTCGTAGTCGCCCTCAAAAATAAACGACTTACGTATAATTACACCAATGATTTTAATATACTACATAATAAATGTTTTGCATACAACATTTTTAATACTCGCTCAAATCCATAAACAAAAGACGTGATCTGCAATAGCTGAACAATTCTATTCAATAAACAATCTATGTAGAACAATCTATTCTCTGCCAAAGCTACTATTACGGAATCCATTGAATTAAGTCTCCAAGGTATTATAAACTGGGTTATGCACAGTGAGTATTGGGAACATCTAACAATATTTGTGTCTACTACCATCTAGTCACATAAACCTAAACCGATGTGCATGTATGAGGCGACTGATGCATGTGGATGAATTGAAAGAGGCGTGTTTGGATTGTTACACGTGGAGAGAAGTGGTCTCTGCCTACCTTGATAGAAAAGAGACCTGACAGATAGAGAGAAGGTGTATGTAAAATCTAGTAACATTTAGTAACCTTTGGTAACATTTAGTAATATTTGGTAACATTTAGTAATACTTGGTAACATTTAGTAACATTTGATAACAGTTAGTAACATTTGGTAACACTTACCATCTAGTAACAACCCTAACAGGAGTTCCGGCTTTATGCGGCTTAGTCAGGATTTAGCAGACGCTACGTAGAGTTATAGTTTAAATAAATAATATAGATACTAGTGTTATCTTCTAGCAAACAGCACTGTTAACTATTGTGTTTTGATAGTTGAAATTGCGTTTGTGCATCTTTACAATACAGTACAAATTATCTTTATTACAGTAGAATACAAAAACAGGAACAAAGCAAGGTAAACAATGAAGTAGCCACAGGCCTTAGTCTTTGTGTAGCTTTAGACATTCCTGTCTGCGACATTAATTATTTTTTATGTCTAAAATGTGGCCACACTGATGTGACAAATGTTTTCTTTCTCCTTGGTTTGTGCGTCAATAAATGCACGGTCGAGCAAATTCCTGCATTTTTTATTTAATAAATAAAGTCCACCAAATTAAGCCCTAATCGAAGCAAGATCGCATCAATTCCTCAATTCATGGACATCTCATCGGTACGCAAATTTAATATGCCTTTTGATTCTAGACTAACATGAGTTAAAAACTCTGTTTTTTTTGTGAATCTGGATGTAAAACTAGTATTTTGAAAAGCAACGATTTATCGCGCAAAAGATTTATTGCTGATTTTTTCTCTCATCGAAATTGCGATGTCTAAATACCCATTTTGAGTAAGCAAAAACGTATATAACGTGTATAACCGGTAACGTGTATGTTGAACGTTTTGAGCGCCTCAAATATTCAATTAAGACGTGTGATTGAATGGTGTTGTTCAGCCAAAGGGCTGTATAATTGAACGGCAATTTTAACCAGTTGGCTGCGACAAGTTGACCATAGCATGATTGTGAAAAACTTGTGTCGTTTCGTTACTAGCGCTCAGAGAAGTCCAAGTAATTAAAATGTCATTGTTAAAAGAAAAATACGCTAGGAAATCATGAAGAAGAATAAAATTTGTCCCGAGTACATACTTACAGAGGAAAGTTAAGACAAGACGTCGGACCAAATGCAATACAATTTGTACTTTGAGGTTAGGGTGACCATTCCAAGTAATTTGGTGGGATATGACACCAGCAAAGTTTTGGATGGAACTCAGAGTTGTTTAACTTTACGCTTTGGTGTCTGAAGGTGAGTTTACATCGCCTTTATTGAGAGGAATGTTTGTTTTGTGGTGAATTTTTGTAAGGTAAACAGTATGACATACATTTTTTAAAAAGTTCCCTTAAAAAAAACAGAGAAGCTAAAACCATGTGTATGGCTGAATCAATTTTGTTTTAAGCTACTTTAAGGTTACTCCAAATCAAACTTAAAATAATAAAAAGATAAGTATGCAATTGGAAAAGATCAAAAGCCTTCTTTTAAAGGCCAAAACACACCGGATGCGTATGCGTAGACATATGCGTTGTGTGTTTCGGCCTTAAACAAGAAATAACACGTATCATTCAATTGTATTTAATTTATTTTCAAGTAACAGTAAGAAACATTGTGTCATTTGCAAATAATGGCACACAAATTAAAATCCTAAGTTTTAGCGAAAACACAGCTACACTACATGCAACTTGGCTCCAACTCAGTACAAATGAAGTACTATTCATTTAACTAGCGTCGAATTAATTTGTACTTGTAACTCTCTGCTACTGTAAACGTTTTGTTACTTTAAGCTTATTGTTACTATCTAAATTGTTACTATTTAAATTGTTACTATTTAAATTGTTACTATTCAAATTGTTACTGTCTAAATTGTTACTATTCAAATTGTTACTGTCTAAATTGTTACTAACTAAATTGTTACTATAATTTAATAAAATGCCTTGGTGGTTTCTTGAATATTCAGCGATTCTGTTTCGTAAGCTAGCTAAACTGTAAGTACTCGTTATAATTGCGGTGCTGGTAGCAAGTATTGCAGGTAGCGCTATTTGATCAGAAAAATACTTAATACTGCTTTTCAGGTTTTTAAATTGGCAAAAGATATATTGTCTCTAAAAAGGATCTATTACATAGGAACTCTTATCGTCGGTAAAAAAACTTAATGTAGTAGGTATTTAGGCTCTATCTAGGTAACTATCTAATCTTTTCAACAGTACTTTTATCTTCATTTATGGCATGCCTACTCTACAGACTTCTCCAACTAGTCCTACTCCAAAGGTTGTCTGTCAGAGATCACTTTTAGTGATAAATCCGTCTTTACGCACGATGTGAATAAATATAGCTTTAAGTTTTGTCTGTATCTCTTTGTGTGCAATAAAGTATTTCTATCTATCTTTCTATACCTACCCTAACTTTGTGTTATTAACAACACACATAAAGCAAATAATTCAGCAAATTTTCATTATACCCTCGCAGCAATTTACCAGAATCCTTCACGTTTAATCAGACAATTTTTGCTCTAAACTTTAATATCCACTGCTCCCATTTCTCTTGTCACATTGTGTAACGTTAGAGCAAACATTTCAAACTAATGCGGTGTATATTTCAGTGTAAAGTATACATGATATTAAGCATTCATCTAGCCTTAGTTTGCTTGGGGCAACGTCATTCCTGGACTTTGCAAATTATGCAATTCATTGCATTGTGTGTTTAGATAGACGTGAATTATGAATATGTACGGTTATGATAGTTTTTGCTAAGTGAAGTTTTGCATTAGGTACTTTGCTAGTGTTATGGTATCTACTCACGAAAGCCGCCAGCATGCCGCCGTTCTAGGCCGGCAGCTTTACGTCATACGAAGGGCATCTGTCAAAAAGCTGGAGGCTTAGGTGTGTAGATACCATTAGGTTTCTTTTTAATTAGTGGCAATTGCGTTTGACATTAATTGATATAAATCTGCTGTAAATAAACTATGTATAAACTGAGACGTAGATGAATGTGAATAAAACGAAATAAGTATGTTTGGATTGTAGTAAGTGGAGCGAAGTGGTCTTTGCCTACGCCGATATGGAAGATAGGAAGAGAGGCATTCACCCACCGCCGTCGCGTTTTCATATCAAATATCAAACCGCAAAAACACTGCAAGTGCTATGCGTACTTACCTACCTACTATATAACTGGCCATTTCTATCACTTTTGGATTGATTATATACTCTTCTAATGTGTCCGATGACTCCGAGTCATACCAAACTCATATTTTGTTAAATCAATAATGGCTAGTTAATAAAACTTGGACACTGAACAGTGTAATAAAAACAGACTAGAAACAGGAATTTTCTGCTTGTATATGGCTGTTGGACTATCACTGTGATTTTATTGTGATCTCTGTTTTATTGGCTTGATATTTATGGTGCTCCTAAAGGTGGATATACCATTTCAAATGTCAAATCGTAGAAAGTCTTTGAAAATAAATCCAATAAGAAACAAATAAACATATTGATCAACTCAGTCAAACGTTAGTAATCCTTTCGTGTTTCATCTTTCTAATATTAAATGTCAAAGTGTGTGCCGATGGGTGTATGTATGGGTAGTTGTTACTGTTTCATATTAAAATAACTTTCCAATATTTCAGCATGCACATCAGACTAACATATAGGCTATATTTATTTATGGTAAGTAAGTACTTATAAGTATATTGTGTACATTTTCTAAGGTTTGACGATAAACGAAGTCGCGAGAAGCCGCTTCGTAACATAAACGACTTGAAGATTTGTCGATAGACTTTATTCGATTGGTAAACGACGTAAGTAGAAAGTCTGACGCCAGAAATAGAAATGGAATTGGTAGCAGGGATGTTATGGATATGAAATTTCGGATACGGATTGGATACGGATTTAGGAATAATTATTATACCGGATACGGTTACGGATACGAATAATAAATTATTTCGGATTATCCGTTAGTTTCGGTTACGGATATTAATTTTTTAAGGAATTTCAAAAGTAAAATACAAATAACGTGTCTCAATTAGGCTCCGCCCCTATCGGATACTATGCGAAACTTATATTTCGGATTCGGTTACGGTTACGGATGATTTTTTATATCGGATATCCGATAGTTTCGGTTACGGTTACGGAGCTCCCTAACATCCCTGATTGGTAGGCCTTGAATGACAAACATATTAAAATCGAAAAGAGTGCAAAATTGAAGAGTTACTATTTTAATTTAAACGTAGGGGTGTTGTCACAATCGCTATTTCATTTCTCAAGGGCCCAAGTCTGCTAATTTATAATAATTTAGTTTTGTGTCGGAGTGTCAGTGTCGTTTTTTGACACATTTGGTAGCAATCAGTGTAACTAGTGTAAGCCATTGTTTAGAAGAATACCAAATGTGTCAAAAAATACTTTTGACACTCTGCCACACACAGACACACAACTGTGGCTACAGTGCTACAAGGATCTTTTGGCGCGTGGCGAAAATCGGAAGTAAACGATATCTTCTTGTAAATTGTCATTATTTTGAGTTATTTATTCACCATCAATACCCTCCTGACAACGTCACTCAAGTGCCAATAGATCCTTGTAGCACTGTATTTTAATTTAGCAGACTTGGGTCCCAGGTATCCCAGTCAAACAAATGTGGGAAGTACTTTTCGACCAGGTTATGATAAGAAAAAAAATATGTATTTAATGTAAGTAATCTTTAAAAACATTCATAGTAGTATAGTTGTTTTACAAACAGTCTTTGACACTAATCGAATGAAGAATAGTTTCACTGATGCTTTACGCTTTCTTGATTTTATTACTTTAATTATATAAAGAACCATCTGCGAGAACAAGAACGTATTTTCCTTATTATTTACCCTTGTAACACCCTCGACGTACACGGGCATAAGACACGTGACACTTCATAACTGAAATTGATGTCGACGGCGATGTCATAGCCGATGAAAAGTACCAAGGCTTCATGAGACTTGACTAGAAAATATTCGGCCGCTTCAAAATGAGATGAGAAAAATGAGGCTGAGACTAAGATAAAATGTCTTCTCGTTTGGTCTAGAAACGTTTTTGGTACAAACTTGGTTCTGTTAATTAGTTTTGAAAGTAGGAGTGATGTTTTAGTGTTTTTCGTAGCATAGAGTCTGAAGTTTGCATTATGTTAAATACATTAAGAAAAACTCTACATTAGTCAAACTATAAGTATTTTTTCAACCGCTTAAAGGTTTTAAGCAACTAATCACAGATTCCAATTTCTTTTTATTATATACTCGTAAATCACCAATGAGTTATGAAATATGAATTCATACTTATTTGACAATTTTATTGTCAGTTATCAGTATAAGAAGGATCCTCAGAAGGATCATTTAAACCCTTTCTACAGCTGACTTAATCAAAACAAACCCACATAAAACCATAAATTCATCCCCAAACGTTTAGTCTACAATCATTCAAGCTTAAACAAAGCCAAGGAGAAGTACATTCAAGTGGAACACATCCTCAAACAAAGGAAAACCTAATTCATAACCCCTGCATCCTATGTCAGCCTGGTACTTATAACTGCAATAGACTACCAGGGTACCAGTAGTGTTCAGGATGTTCCATAAATAATGTATCTATCGGCAAAATGGAGGAATAGTGGCGTTTACCGAAGCTTTTAAACATATTGGTTTTCAGGTAGAGTACGGTTTTGTGTGTTGCTAAAAATATGGGTCATGAATGTTATTTTGTTACTCTTAGAATAGTTTTCTGTACTCATCGAGGTAAAGTTCCTCGATGAGTACAGAAAACTATTCTAAGAGCTTTCTATCGTATTTGATTACCAAATTCAGGCTCTATTGCCAGAGTTATTTGAAGATTTTCATACTTATGAATATGGTGTTGTGACATCGCTCATATCATCCCTTTGCGACAAAAACACTACTTAAGAACGCGTTGTAAGATTTACGTACTTAACTTTGTTTATAAAATACGTTCTGAAGACACAATTAAAACACAAAACCCAGCAAAATTAAGAGAAATAAACGGCCAAAGTTCGAATAGCATTTTCAGCTGTTAGCCACGATCAGAATCGAGTGTGCTCTCTCAATAGTGGGTTATAAATGAGCAAGTTTTACTTGGTCTATAAAAGCGGTAGAACCGTGGAAGTTTCTAGAAGCTTATCCGGGTATTAACTCTATAAGGTACGACACTTTACCACCAGAATTCCAAGGGGGATAACGTCTCAAATTTCCGGAATACTTAGGTACTTAAGGTAGTGCATAGTTTATGGTTGGGTGGCATAAAATTTGCGGAGTGCATTTAGGTTTATAGTGCTATAGTTTGAATATCATAACATCGTAGTAGAATTGAAAAACTGTCCGTATATTGAGACGTGAATTATTGTTTTAGCTCTTTTTTACTTGGCTTATATCTGATGGCGTTATTGTTATTATAAAGATGTGGTATCCAAATTACGTGTGTTTTTAAAAATGCGACGACAACTTACATTATTAAACTATTTTAAAAACATTTGACAATCGTTCAATAATTTTGTAGCAAATTCTACATTATTATTTACTAAAAAGTAAGTTTGTACCTAAATAAGATCTCTTACTCCGTTATTAGATACAAAATGACATTAGTTCTAGAACAATATTTAAAACTCGTTTTGAACGGGGTAAGAATTTCTAGTGAAACACAAAAGAACCGTCTACATATTTTACACTCCAAGTACTTTCGCATTCAGGCATTAAAAACTTTAGTAATGATCCTTTGGAACGGGATCGGAAGTTAATTTAATATTTATACATCGTTGTTAGCTCTATGAAAGATTAATTAATGTAGTTACGGGGGCTTTTGAATCAAGAATCACTGGCATGACCTCAATGTTTAATGGAAAAAGCTAATGGTGTTTTCTACAACTAAAATTAATGAAGAGGCTGGGCGCATACATACTGATTCCGGATCAGGTTTTCCGTATCAGGGTTTCAGATTCTTACTTTTTTCGGAAGAACAGTGTGCGCCTTGTGGAACATTTTGTATGCATGCGGAACATTCAGCTTTCCAAATCTGAAACCCTGATCTGGAATCATGTATGCGCCCAGCCTTAGAAAAGAATTAACACTGAATGAAGAATCACTAGCAAAACTATACTTAATGGACAATTAGTTATTGGTGTTTTACGCAACGGGGTGTAATGGAAAGTCAAAAAAGAGAATTACAATTGAATCGCTGGCTAATATTATTTAATGGATAGTTAGTTAATGGTGTGTTCTGCAACGGGATGTAATAAAGTGTCTGTGAAGAGAATTAAATAATTGGATCGCTTCCAGCGTTGTGGCCGATGCACTTTGAAGATGTTTGCATTAAGACTCCTTAATGCTATTTGCTACTGTATGCTTTTAATGGAGGAGGGTTTTATTGTTTGACGGGTAAATTTGTTGTGTGGTTAAGTGGTTCTTGGTAATGTCTTGTTCTTTGACATAATTGTATTGCTATTATTAATTAGAATTTCCTTTGAATGCAATGGATTTTGTCGGTTTTCGTTCCGATTTGTTATAGATTTTTACATGTTTTCTATGAAGCTCGTCGGTAGACGGCGATATTTTATGATGTCTACTACACACTTAAGCCGCCGGGCTAAGCCGGCGGCCTTCACTTGTTCGAAAATGTTTGAAAATGAGGCGGCCGGCGGCTTTGGTGTGTAGACACGATTAGTATTGAAAAAGTCATCACCAAATTTTAAAGTATAAAAAACCAAACAAGTATTTCTAGAAAAGGTACTTAACTTACTTACTATCCATATAAAAACATAAAGTATTAACCTCATGAAATGATTTTTAAGTTCAATGACCTTAAAATATGTTCAATTTTAAAGAACGTAAACTCAAATTTTCTTTATTACCAGCTAGAGTTTTCGAGGGGCAGTTCTCCCCAAAGAGAAATAGTTCGCAAATATTAAACAGTTCAAAATAGTTTTCCCTAGAGAAGAATTCTTTTTAAATATTTAACGGGGTTCAAAGTTCAAACTCGGCCTTTACGCTAATTTGTAAAGGCTTTTGAATTGCCGCACTAGTTGAGGTTTAATATGAAACCGCAACAAATCTATCGATAGATCGTCTAGTCCAGCTTGTTTGGCGTTTTTGATATCAAACTTTAAAATGTTTGACAGTTCGATCGTCAATACGTAAGAACGTTTTACGTTTGGACTCCAAAATTCCTATGACCTACAAATACCTACAGATCTACACAAATCTACTACAAACAGATGCTTACCACCCCCTAAACGTCTATCTACACACATCCGCGCCGTGCCCGGGACGTGTCCGGGCCGTGGCTCGTCAGGAGGGAAAAACATACGTCGTCATGACAACGTGTGTGAACGAATCCATAGAAAATGTATGGAATGATATTTTTTCCCTGACACGTCCCGGACACGGCCCGGATCTACAATATTGACCATTATTAGTTAGTGCCGTTTCGCACGTCCCATCTCAATGCAACCCGAAATAGCTTAGGTACCTTATTGATTCGAAATAATTACAAAAAATGTATGATTCAATCCATTTCGGATTGGAAGATTTGAAGATCTTAAGGTAGGTACTCGGGGGGCCCAAGTCAGCTTATTTACAATTCGCAGTTGTGCGTCGGTAGAATGTCAATGAGAGTGTCAATGTCATTTTTTGACACAATTGATCGTAATAAGTTTAGCCATCGTTTATCAGAATACCAAATGTATCAAAAAATACCACTGACATTCAATAGTGACACAACTGAGACTATTTTAAATAGTTACATGGGCTCCAGCACCGCGCCGTCTATCCGACAACGACAACGTGTGAAAAGTCACTTAACCTCACACATAAAGATCATATCTAGAGGCAACAGTTATTAAAACTAGCAATTTCTGTCCGGCCAAGTTGTCGCAGTTCCAACTTCGGGTCGTTTTATGTGAGCCAAGGGACGAGTTAAGGTCCGCATATAATCTTCATTATAGAGACAATTCTGTTCCGCAGTCATCATCTAATTATGTTTTCGCACTGATGTTGGGACTTTGTATTAAATTTAGAGTTTTGTACTGCAGTGCGATTTGGGGTTCGTTTGTATTAACTGTCTTTCTGTATCTAACTACAATACGTATAATATCTAGCTTTAGTTTTATTAAGAGGTGTAATAGGACATTCAAAAATGTCTGCACACCAAAGCTGCCGGAAGCTTAGTAGCGTTCTCTAGCACATCCTATCTTGATAAAGAAGGAAAGTAGGTACTAATAAACAGTACTAATAGCACAACTAATTAGTTTTTTAAATGAATGGACCAAAAATCTACCATTTTTATACCCCCTTGCTACCAGCCATAAATAAGACACTCGTTCATTGTTTCCTCCTTTAAATATGAAGTTAAATCAACGTCAGTTATAAAATAAGATAAAAAAGACACCCCATTCTCATTTAAAAATGAAACAAAAACATCTCTTGGTTGACTGGTTTTTCTAAACAATTTATGGAAAAGATATTTTTGTATTATTACTCTTCCTAATAAAGAATTCTTAAGAGTTGTCATGTTTACCCTAAAAAAAATTGCTTTTATTATGTAGGTATTTGCTTTTGTTTTCGATTAAATATTTTTTTAAGAAAACACGTCAAATCATTCATTTCGCAAGTAAAATACTTGAAAAGAAGAAGACATTTGAACTGTAAAATAATATCTACCTATGTATGGAAAATTAGTATCTAAACAGAGAAACAGAGACCTTTTGCTATCAATATATGCAGGTTATCAGAAGAAAACGTCACCACAGATTACTAAATTAGGCATGTACCTACCTAATTACTAACGTAACGTTAAAATTTTTACCCAACATAACTGCGATATACTTTTTGGCTCAATTTTTTAGGGCTCCATACCCAAAGGGTGAAAACGGGACCCTATTACTGAGACTTGGCTGTCCATCTGTCTGTCTGTCCATACGTCCGTCTGTCACCAAGCTATATCTCATGAACCGTTATAGCTAGAGCGTTGAAATTTTTACAAATGACGTATTACCGTTGCCGCTATAACAAAAAGTACTAAAAATTGAATAATAATTAAGAGAGGTTCCCATACAAAAAACGTATTTTTTTTGCTCGATATCAATAGTGAATGGTACGGGACCCTTCCTGCGCGAGTCCGACTCGCACTTGACCGGTATTTTATCTAAAACTATTACAGCTTCACTACCTTTATAGCTGAAGGGGAAAACTGCAAGAAACCCGTCACAGGCAGGGCCATAATCTGTCTTCTAATAAACAACCTCATCACATTGTAATAACAATTATAACAGCTTCATAATACCCAAAAAGGATTTAATTAAACAATGCAGCCAGTATACATTTCACCGCGATGTTTATTTAATTAGGTACCTCAATCTCGCTTTGACTTATTCAAAGGGGCTCACCAAAGAATTTGCTGAACGAAGCCTAATTAAAACCACTGCTGGAGGATGAAATTCAACTGCTGCTACTTCTAACTATTCTGTAGATTACTTGAGTTGGCTTGTGCTTATTTATTTGATAAAGTTATACCCCCTTATTACAAAACGCGTTTTAAATATAGTTCTAGGACTAATGTCATTTTTAGACGTTTTGTCCATAACCGAAACGTCATTTATCTCAGTTTATTCTAGGACTTTAAATAAAACTCGTTTTGTAATATGGGGGATACAGGGCAAAGTTTAGGTACTTACCCGCCATTTTGTACGCATTTTATTATCTTGGGTATAACTTGTAACATCGGAAAATAAAGAAAAATATGTCAATATGACAAATATTTTTCATACTACTGGCATTTTTTCGAATTTATTACTTTTAAGCAAGAAGAGGTATACCTCTTCATCTTTAAAGCAACATAGCACGCAACATAAACTTCCACATTTAAAAAAGGCATCCTACGCACTTGCCGTTGCAGACTTCAGGTAGGTGGTTGATTAGCGGTTTTAGCGCAATTAAAAACGTCGAATCGCAACAGCGCCGCGGCCGTAAAAACTTACGCGCTCTAACTCCAAAATCAATATAAAAAATCCGATTATAAAATTAAAAATGAATAGAACCACAGCCGGCAAGCAAAGCCGCCATAATTAAATGAAACTGTTTTCATTTGCAACTATTTCTTACAATCTCGTTATCGCGTACTCTACTAACTTAATTTATTTAAATTGAAACACTGTCGCAGCGGTTCGTCCTTAATTTAATTTTTAACTGCATTTATTTATGTTTCAATTTTGTGGCGAGATCTTATAACACTAGCAGCTAGTTGCAATAAAGGTCAATTAAAATAATGCTTCATTATATTTATAGTTGTCACTGTTATTGTCAAATGTCAGAATAGGACGGTACGATGTTTATTGGATTATTAACTTAATGAGTCTTAAATCTTTTTAATTCAAATTATGTTTTTTCAACGAGGAAAGAATATAAGGAGTGGCCTCATTTTTTTTCATATACAAATGAGTTTATGACAGCGTGCCCAGATTGGCGCAAGTTTTTCATAGTTTTCTTGGTAGATGACCTGTCAAACGATAAGAAATTCCATACAAAAAGGGAGCCATTTTGCGCCAGACCAGGCACGCAGATCCAGACGGTATGGTACCTCCTGTGTTTTTTAATTGATATTATATTATTTTAGTTGCGAGTAGGTATGTAAAGTACAATAGTCCAAAAGAAAAACAGTTGGAGTCTCTCCCATAAAGCCTATTTGTAACACCAGACGTTTGTGCACAAAAAACCTTTTAACACATAGTACCGCTTTATCTACAGCATTGTGACGGCAAAAAGCATGGCAGGGCCCAGAACGGACGACCACCTTTATACTGCCTCTCGTTTTCATGATAAATAACCTTTTCTGCTACCCTGGTACTTACACTATGAATCTATATGGATTTTTCAATAAAAATAGTGTATTTTATAGCTTTTAGCCTGTGCTTTTAGCATACTGTTAGCATTGGGTTTAAATTTTCAACAAGTTACCATCAATTTCGCTAAGTAATTTTGGCTCAAAACGTTACAAAATCTGTTTAGTTAGTATGAAAGTTTATTTCCCAATCCCTGTATATTGAATATAAAGCTTTCGTTACTAAATACCAGCTTTACATATTAGGATATGAGCTCTATTAACTTTTCATCTACCAGGAATTCAGAAAATTATGATATGTTACCTAAATCTGAAAGTACGCAGGGACTTATTTTATTTCTTGAAATACGTAATGGGCTTCTGCCTGGACATCCCTAGTATTTAAATCACCACCATGTACTCACCTCTACTATAACGAGAATAAATTTAGGCACAGCAGGAAGCAATGCCAGTATATTAAAATCATACTAAAATAAGGGTGATGATAAATGTTTATCGAAAATGTTGGTTTATACTTTACTGATAAAGATAAATAATTGATCAACTGCGCTGTACTAAACCCAAAAATAGTTGAAACAAACTCAATCGGAAAACCTAATAAAACTATAGAAAATAGACGAACTTTTGCAACAAAATTGTAGCCGATATCCTTAGCAATTCTATCCACGCCACCGAAGATCATTACCAAACTTCCAATAACTACAAAAAGGCGTCTACAGATATATACGATAGAGAAAAGGATCCAGTCACTTGTAGACAATGAAGTTCTATAGGTAGGTATTACGTATTAGTTATCGGCTTTTCCTTTAAGGTTCTGATGCCCTGGTACATGCGATAGAAATTGTAGATATATAATACTCATTACTTATCTCTTGAGTTATTAATAACTTTCGGGGTATTTGAAATCAATAATAGCGGTTGTTAAACGATTTGTGTTATGATTTTAGTACTTAGGTATTTAATTTATTCTTGGGTAGGTAAGATATTTAAGTCTGGCTTTACACTTTTCAACAATCTACCTTCTCCTATATCACCTTTTCATGTATGAAAAATGGGAATATTGCGATAAAAAACTTAGGTAAAAAATTAGAATCAAAACCCACTTTTTAAAGCAAAGGTAACATTACCCTCTGCTAAGGTAAACATACAACATTTAGGGTAATGAAATGCAAGTATCGATCGGAACAGCCAAGCGAATGTTTGCTTTTCATAACGTTGGTATAAAGATGATTATGTTTTAGTATTAATGTAATGTATGGGGTGTTTGGAAATTAGTTCTCGTTTTAGTAATTTATTGGGTGTCATACCATTATGAAGTTTAAATTAAAAATGTCTATTTATTAGGTAGATACTTATTGACAGAAACTTAGAACGATACTTTTGAAAACTTAAATGAATCCACTTTATACATCGTTTTAATGTTACGTAAATTAACTACGGTCTAATGTGGTTATTTTTGTTGTGGTTTTATGTTTCAAAAACGCTTAATTAAATCACATCGCAAAAAAATCTCGAAACACAAGCGAAATATTCAATAATATAAATCCATAGACACGCCTAAAAGAGTATTATCACAAGTATTATTTCAATCGGCCATTTTGTTTCACTCTGTATTGACAAGCCGCATTAATCTTTGGTACGGTCAGCATCATAAGTCGATGAACAAATTCAGATTTTCAAAAGTAAAATACACCGTTATTAGACGAACTCGCTTAGCAAAAGATACTCTAGGGTTTAATGACCATCCAATAAGGTGCAAAATTAAGAAAATAAGTAAGGTTTTACGTGTAATAAACAATTATTAGACGTAATATATACACAAGTATATATTACTTTTGAAAATTTGAATGTGTTGATCGACTTATGATGCTGACTGTACTCCGCTATAGGTATATTATAAGTATTTTAATGTTATTAACTTCCCCTCTCTTTGCCTTACAAATAGACTAGAATCTTCAAATTGGAAACGTATTATAAACAGAACCGAAGATTGAATAAATACCGGAGTATTTACCAAAAATTTGCAATATAAAGCGGACTTTATATTGCAAATTTTTGGTCGGTAGATTAAAAAGTCAATTGAATATCATGTTGAGTCAGTATAATACTTTTTAATTAATTTAAAGGTAGGTAATAAAATACAAAAAAATGTAGTATAAAATGAGTATTCCTACTTTGAAATAAAGAAGCAATTTCTAATAATATAGTTCGAGCTTGTAGTGTCCTCATTACTTAGATATTAAGAGACTTTATTTCAGACTTTCCAGACAATTTTTGTGTATCGTAGTATACCAATCCGTAAAAAAACAGAATTGCGGGTCATGCGATTAATTTTAAAACTCGAACGAATATACGAACCCAATTTTTATTTTTATGTTCAACTTGAAACTTGAACAAGAAATAGTTTAATACAAAATCAGCTCGCAAGCATAAAATGCATCAGTCAGGATCGCAAAACGTGATCCAATCGCGTTTGGTCACAGTTTAAGCTGGTTAGTGAGGTCGCTGCTCGTAATGACCAAATGGCTGCCGGCAGTAATGTCACAGGTGGGGTATTCTAATGGACGGGGCTCAATTCTGTACGTGTCAAAAGGGACGATGACTACATTCAAAAATTCAAAAAAATAATTCGTCCGTCTTTTAGGCTATTAAAAAATATTTAAAACTCATTTTTTACCTGATCTAAATAAATACCTAAATAAATACAAAGATACAGAGCATCAAAGTTACGGAGTGGGGGGTATTAACGTCACTCCTAGGTAAAGATCTTACTTAAGCGTGACGTCACGAGCAAATTTAACCCAGTGTATCTTTGTCATTTTTAGTTTAAGAGAAAAAAGAAAAAATACGTGTCGAATATTTTAAAATAATCTATGTGGTGGATTACGGCCTAATCACTCTCTGTATGAGAGTAGGCTCGTGCCCCTCGGTGGGGACATATATATATGGGCTGATAAAGAAGAAGAAGAAGATGGACTAAAAAAAAATTGTCATTAAGCCTATTCTACTCGTTTCAAATCGCTGGCAGAAATCAGTTAACTGTATATCCTAACTTGATTTGTAATGCCAACCACGCTAATTTGCCAATGTGTGGCATGGCAAGGGTTTGCCAAACAAGTTAGTAAGAGACAAACATTATTATGATGTACAGAGATGAAGGTAATTAGATCATACATGTAACTATAGTCTGGCAAAAAGACAGTTTAAATTAAAATGTGGCAACACTGTTTTTTCGTCCCGATTTATAACCGACTTCAAAAAAAAAAAAAAAGGAGTGGGTTTCTTAATTCGACCGTATATTTTTCTTACATTGATTTGAAAGAGACAACGTTACAGCCACTTTTCTATTTCTATAATTCTAAAATATAAATCGTCATCATCATCAGCTCTTTTAACGTCCCCTCTACAGGAGCACGAGCCTACTCTCAAATGAGAGTGATCAAATATCAAGCAAATCAAAATAAATATAATGGTATCTACACACCAAAGCCGCCGGCTTTTTTGATCGCTGTCATTTGTATGACGAAAAGCCACTGGCCTAGCCCGGCGGCATGCCGGCGGCTTTGGTGTGTAGATAGCATCACACAGAATACCCCGCCTGAGTGATATTAAGATAATAACCGTCAGTGTCCATGTTCTCAGTAAACCTGAGGTAATTTGTAGCGTCGGGAACCGTCTTATTAGTTATACATACTCGTACATGCAATCAACATTGTACCTACACTGTTAGCAAATAGTGTAGAATATGTTTTAGAAACGCAACTGCAACGCAACTGAAACTGCTAGTTACTTTTGAGTTGCATCGAAGTTACTGCTATTGACTTCCTTAGAAAACAACACACGATGCAACTAGTTTGAAACTGTGTGGTTTTCTAAGGAAGTCTTTAGCTGAAACTTCGATGCAACTCAAAAGTTTCAGTTGCGTTTCACCGTGTGTTTTGGCGCTAATGTACGGTAGGTAAAGTCACCACACGCTATAGAATACCTACGGAATATTTAATGGTAGTAATAGTACTAAGGTAAGCGAAAGAGGCGTGTTTGGATCGTAGCAAGTATTTACGGCCGTTCCCAATATTCAAAGACAGATAGCTATCCGAGATCGGCAGTACTTAACCGTCAAGTAGCTGTCACTTTTGATTTATCCTTCAGAAGAATCCCATAGATTTTTAGACACTGATAGGTTTATAGGGACGAAAATTTCTGAGATAGATACCTAACTGTTTCTATCTCCAGTAGGGTAAAACCAGATATAAATACATAGAAAATTGGGAACGTCGTTATTAACATGTGGTAGAGGGACTTACTTTCTCTCCTTTCCCTCATTCTTTCTTGTCCTTCCTTCTTCTTTTCCTTTCTTCCTCTCCTAGACTACTTGGTCTCTGCCTAACCCGATGGGAGAGAGACGTGACAGATATGCATGTATTTGGGTTATAGAATGGTTACCTATATGTAGTAGTTCATTTCCCATTTGCTGATAGGTATGTTGGAAAATTTGGGTGCTGATAAATACTTTTAGAGAGTAATTAAAAAAACTTTGTTCTGTAGCTTATTCATTGACAAATTGCTCTCTCATAATCATAAATTCTGTGCCGTAATGGGGTATCATGTACCCCATATCCACTACAAACTATTAATAGAACTAATGTACCTATGTGAAATAGCAATAAATAGTTTGAGTTTGAAATAGAATTTGTTTATTGCAAGTCACAAGTTGGGTAAGGTGTTACAAAGTCATAATATGGTACATGTGACGCCTTGCAAGGGCACAGCAAACAAGAGGGCAAGTAGTTGCCAGTTACTTAAAACTTTATCTTAAAACAATGAGTAGGTATTTGTATCTAACTCCTCTTATAAGGTAACAAGTGGAACTTTTTGAGTCTATCTAGGTGTAATAAGACTATTTTAACACTTGAATCTATTTTTATATCCACCAAACCGTACGTTCCCCATTTTTATTACTCGCCAACATTATTCAAGGTACAAAAAACTTTTTCTGTATAAACAACAAAGAAATAACAGGTTTTTATTGGGTCTGCCGCAAACTCATAACTTGTGATTTATGCCTACGTTTGAATAGCCAATATTTTTCACTTACCTCATAATATAGGTATTGTGTGGGATGTAATTAAGGTACCCCTAGAACATAACTTCTTGACAAAGCAATATTCTGGAGAAAATTTATTTTTGGTTAAAGCTAGGAGAGAATATTGAACTTTTCAGGGTTTCTTATGAAAAGGTGCTGCCGGCAATTCCATTGGTTTAAAACCGCTGAACTGTTTTACCCAACTTTTAAAACGAACGCCTGTTAATTTAATTTTTACATTAACACAAACGGGAGGATTCGATAGACTTGTTACTAGGTACTTACTTATCACGTGTAAGTGTAAGCTCGGACGAAAACTAAAGGCCAAAACACACCGGATGCGTATGCGTAGACGTATGCTTCTGAGTTGTAATTTATGGAACTGTATGAGATAGGACACACCGTTTGCGTAACATAGACGTACACGTCGACGTGACGCGTAGCCCTACGCAACGCAGCACGAAAGCGTAGATGCATAGCCCGGTGTCACATCGGGTTACGCCGTGACTACGCCGTGCTTACGTCTACGTTACGCATACGTTCAGCCTTAAGATTCAGTTCAATGGAGGTTGAATTCATAGGTACTCTTTGTCGGAAACCCATTTAAAATTGCTAATATAAAAGTTCCGATAAAAAACTGGGTCTGCTTTCAAGCAATAGGTGTGATGACAACAAAATATTTTTTAGTCCATCACATAGATTATTTAAAAATATTCGACACGTATTTTTTCTTTTTTCTCTTAAATTAAAAATTACAAAGATACACTGGGTTAAAGTTGCTCATGACGT
Source organism: Anarsia innoxiella (assembly GCA_947563765.1). Lineage (NCBI taxonomy): Eukaryota > Metazoa > Arthropoda > Insecta > Lepidoptera > Gelechiidae > Anarsia > Anarsia innoxiella. The sequence continues at coordinate 2,839,057 of OX387410.1, read as the reverse complement.
CACGGCTAGGTACGATTTTTACCTAGGACTGACGTCAATACCTCCCAATCCGTAACTTTGATGTTCTTTATCTTTGTATTTATTTATGTATTTGGTCAGGTAAAAAATGTGTTTCAAATATTTTTTAATAGCGTAAAAGACGGACTAATTTATTTTTTAAATTTTTGAATGTACCTATTGAGAAGAGATTTTGTCTATACTAGCTTTAAAATGACCAGAGGCGCATAACATTGGGCTTAATTAAACAGAGACCATAAATTACCAGTGGGCAAACTAATCATCTAATAGCAGATATAACATCCTATCTTGTAGTACATCTCGTTACCTATTTCGGGATGAATTAATATTGCTTTAAGCGAAGTGATGTAGGCAAAGGGGTGAATTTACTGTGCCTAATTGAGATTGTAATTAAGAATGAGATAGGAGTGTTTGTAGTATTGAAATAGGGTTTGAATTACCTAATTTAAAATTGAAAAATAGATGACTATTATATACTTAGTGTTTTCATCGTGTATTGCATTTTTTTTTCGTTCTAAAACTTGATAGTATTTTAAAATATTTAATCTCTAGGTTATTATTTTGTTCTACAATTATAGTAACAATTTATTGTCATCAATTCAGCGTTTTTTGCGCGAATGAGTAACAAACATCCATTCATCAAAATATTGTCACACACAACCATCGCAATACTATAAGGATTCAATGAGAAATGTTATGCAGTCCCCTAAATTGCATTTTTTTACTATTTAACCAGTTAATAATACTAGAATACAGTTAAGAAATATTCAATTAGATTCTTTCGCTCCAATTATGATGTTTTACGAAAGGTTACGAAGATACGAAGCTTGCTACGAGCGTCGCAATGTACTAGTGCATAAGTTAGAAACAGACAGGCCCCGAAGTCTGCTAATTTAAAATAACCTCAGTTTTGTATCAGCAGAGTGTTAATAGCATTTTTTGACACATTTGGTATTCCGCTAAACAATGGCTTACACTGATTGCGACTAAATGCGTCAAAAAATGACATTGACACTCTACTGACATACAACTGAAAATATTAATGGGCCTTTGTTCTTTTACCCACAAGACCGTCTTAAATACTTCTAGAGCCTTCTAGAGTGGTTCTAGAGCCAGAGTTTTCAAAATAGCTCCCTTGATCAGGTAAAGACTTTTATAGTGTGCAACTGCATTTTAGTGCGCTGTAAAAAGTGCAATGAAATGGACCTCAGACTAAGGTTTACAGATAACTAAGCTTTTACTTACTGTTTTAGTTTTTTTATAAGTTTATTGAAAAGATCGTAAAGGCTAATGATAAATTAAAATATGTAGATATTGTCACCCGACTGCGTCAGAAGGAGGGTCATGTTTTTCGAGAGTATGTATGTATAATTCTTTGGCTTGATGGATCTTAGCTTGAGAGGTGTCGTTAGATTCATATTTACAGTGAGAGTGGGTACATTATAATAAAAATAAAATCGTTTTTTGAACACAGTCGGGTTTCTGTAATAAAAAGGTTAGGTTATTTTCTGATTTATGTCAAAAAAGTTTAAACTACAATGTACCTAATGGACCATTAACTTAATTATCTTCTCGGCAACTGACTGTTAATCTTCCTTAATAACAGTAATTTAACTTAATGCCATCCAGTCGGAATTCTATAAACCTATACCTTCAAAGGAACCACAATAAACCATTGTAGCTTGCTTTAAACAGTACCTACCTTGGAATTGTAAGGAAAAGCGGAGCCGAATTGTAAATACGTATTGTAAATTTATTCCGTCGTCGGGAGCAAATACAAGGGATTTTAGGGAAAGGGCAGGCATACATAAATGTATAGCGCTGGGATGTAATAAGCGAAACGCACGAGATAATTTTATCCCTAAAATGAAAAAACAGAAATCTGCAGCTATGCTTCGAAACTGGGTTCGAATTTCGAAATTTGAACTGATGTTCTTTAGATAAAAACAAAAGAACATCGCATTAGATTGAGTTTAAAAATGGAAAGTATTAATAGCTGTTATCAAGTTGCTGTTTTTTGGAATATAGAGGTAGGTAAGTCGATTCAAGACAAGCAAAGATCAGAGACAATGCTGCCGAAAATTCAGTAAAACATCAAGTTGTTTTTGTCTACATAGAAATGGTACCAACTTGTATTTTTTTTCTCGTCACAATTATGTAGGTAGGCAAGTACCTACTTACAAATTTTTCCAGACAGAAATTTAAAAAGTCATCAAAACACGTAAAAAGGTAAATGAATTAAGCCGGCCTAACTCCTCATCAAAAATATATCAAGCATGCGAATCTAATTCGGACCGGAACGACAAAATAATTTTCTAACGTCAGACCCATCCGCAGACTGAATATTAAAATGATACGCGAACAAAACCCTAACAAAGTGAGGAGTACCGCCAACCACCTAAATTAAATACATTCAAACCGCTTTTTAAATGTCCAGCTAAACTTCAACTTTTTTAATAAGGCCTCGTCCATCCGAGCCGGCCGGATTAACTAGCAAACTTTAACCGTAAAACAAGAAAAACGCCTAACTGCCAGCATTTGAATTCGTAACGAAAGCCGCTTGAAAAAGAATGAATATTTCAACTGAAATTTAACTCTACTTACCGGAACGTTGCGCCTCCTCGGGAGCAAAAAAAAAAGATGAAACAAAAGAGTGGAGCACTGTTAACGAATTTGAAGTAGAAACAAGAGGTAGCAATCGTAATTGTTCTATAGGAGAGCTTGCAGCACGTCCGCGCGTGTCGACAGACCGGCGAACACTGAATCCATTTTCAAAATCCTGAGGGTTGCTTCTTCCCAAATGCATCCCTTATGCATAACTCTTCCTCTCACGTAATAAAACCGCTATTCGCTTAATACTCCAATAACAGTTTTGACCTTTTTCATCTGGATTGCGAGCGTTTTGTTATTTAATAAAATCCGTCTCGATTATTTCTTTCAAGCGAAATTGAGTCTAGTTATTTTGCGGATTGAGTGAGATGTGACTCACAGACGTGTCACTTAGGTAGTCCGTATATTAATGGCGCAGAGAGTCGTTATATGCTTGATATTATTCTAGAAAGGTCTATCTGGAGACAAAAAAATAATGATAAAGTAAGACTGCAGACCATGACACAAGTAGGTTTAAGGACAATTAAGCTTACGTATTAGTAGTTGCAGTGATCTTAATAAAACTCCAATTGCGCTAGAGTCTAGCGCAATTGGAGTTTGGAGACGATTAATCGTCTAGCGGCTAGACGATTAATCGGCAGACTTATATTATAACAGACAGTAGAGTCTGCTTAACAATAATATCTCAGTATTGTGTCGGCAAAGTGTCAATGAGAGTGTCAATGTTATTGTTTGATACACTTGGTCGCTATCAGTTACAGCCATTGTTTAGTAGAATACCAAATAACTTACATCAAAAAATGCAATGGGGAATATGCATGTTTTTTTTTTAATTCTTTATATGTTTCTACTAGTTATTACATTACCAAACATACAAATATCACGTCCAAAATATAAACTATTATGCAAAAAATTAAATATTAAATTCGCGATCAATTTAAACGCGGCCATTTTGGCGCGCTTGCTCGTGACGTCACCATTACACGAGTTCGATGTCAACAGCAAAGTGTTTGGTTTACAAAATTACCAAAAAATAAATAAAGTGAGTGAATATCGACTTAATTACCATGGAAAAGTACAAAAAACCGTAATATAAATATTGTGTCGTTCCTATGTGTCCAAATAACATCAACACTGCACCTTACAAAGTGTATTTCCTTATGCCGAAAGGTGAAAATCTAAGGAAAAAGTGGTGCAAGGCGATGAGAAGAGACAATGTATCGTGTTTGAGCTGTTTATACTGTTGTGAAGATCATTTCAATGTAAGTAAGGATATTAAAAAAGTAAAATACATATACAAATCATTCTTACTTTTACCTACCTACTTGTTTTGTTTACAAACCTCTACAAAAACATAACCTAGTTTACAAAAAGTTGTAAAGATATTATTAAAAATTCTTATTCGATATTCTAAATTTATCTTTATGTATGTATAAGTATTATTCATGAATAAAAACATCTAAACTAAATTATAAATAATACGTGGCCATCATAAACACGTCGATTTTCGGAAGATTATTTTTCGGTTTCAGTCATTCTCTAAGTCCTTCTTCACAATTAATTAATACTTTGAACACATAAAACTATTAACTTAAGATAAAAAACAGCGACACAATACAATAACAATTATTCCTCAAAAAAGAAACCATACAAATAGCTTGTTGACAGCAGACGTCTCGTGTAAAACTGACGTCACGCTTTGTTCCACCAATAGTGTTGCGTTTCGAAAATTTGCGCGGTAATTTCAAAACAGCCACTTTTTGATGATTAAATTTCATTATTAAATTAAAATAAATTCTAAAAATAATTGTATAGTGTGTTTTCAGTAGCAATAAATGTTACAAAAAAAAATATTTTGTCCATATTTAAGTCACGTGCATATTCCCCATTGACAGTCTCTGTCGACACACAACTATTTTAACCCTTTGGGGCCTGATGGTGTATATTTATACCATACTGCTTGGGACTGAAGGGACAATATGTCCCACAAAAAGTCAATTGAAGACTGAAGCTTTATGTTTGCCTTTAAAGTGGGACATTATATCCCAAAACGTCATTTACTTATTCAGTCAGACTTTGACTATGGTAGTTTTAAGCTAGCAACATTAGTTCGGAGTCTGTGCTCAATTGAACGATAGCAGTGCGAACTAGTGACGGATATCTTTTAATTTTTTGAGGTGTTTTTAGTGATGTTTTCAGGTAAGTTCTATGTTAAACCAGCAGACTTGGGTGGTCAAATTCATTTTTTTGCTCCATATACCTATCAAACAGCGAAATAATACTAATGACTCAATATCAAAGCAAATTGCCGAAATAAAATGTTATTAAGTAACAATTTGATCAACTTCGTGAACAACTTAGTTGTAAGTTTGTGACCACACTATACGAACTCCTCCTACAATTTGCTCCAATATTACATAGTCGAAATAACTTTAAGGGTTTATATTACCTAGACTAGAGGCTGCCTGCGACTTCGCAAGCATTTATTGTTATATATTCGAAAACTAATGCAATATATTAAAATAATAGAGCCTTTATTTTATTTCTATGTAGGTACGTAAATATGTTACAATACTGAAAAATTTCATTTAAATCTGTTCTTTGGTTTTTGCGTGAAAGAGTAACAAACACCCATGACAGACCTACTCCAAAGGTTGTCTTTAAGAAATCACTTTTAGTGATAAGGCCGCCTTTGCGCAAAATGTTATAGTTTTAAGTAATAACTGTATCTCTTTGTGTCACAAAGAGATTGTGTGCTATACAGTGTTTCTATCTACCTATATGTATGTAGGTGTTTTAGTTATACTTACGCATTTGATAGTTACTGTCGAGTTCTGATCCAACTTTACAATAAAGTTGCAATAAGCCTTGTCGTTTTTAAATACCAAGTGGCACGATGTTAACCAAAGCGTGCACGTGACTGTACGTTCATTTAAGAAAAAATAAAACGAAAAGAAAGAACATAGCCCCTAAGTTGTACTTGTTTAAGCTTATTTTATTATACCCCGAGCAAAGCAAATCTCATAAGACCAATAAGCCACAAAGCCAGCATTAATATGACAAAGTAAAACCTTCTTGAATATTTTTCGAGAATATTCTATTACGTTCGAGTATCTTTATGGCGGGAAACATATCTCCTTAGAGCGAGGCGCGAGGCATAAAATCGACGTTCAATAAATTACGAGGCACAATACCTGTGCAATACATCTGACGTTTGTGTGCGTGTATTTCTTTACAGGCTGTTTTATTTTTAAAAACATTTCGAAAAACAAAAGAGCTGCTATTCGATTTTTCAAATTTCAAATTTTCTGTTCCCCGAAAAAGTCGAAGTAATTGCTTTTGTTTTTATTCGTCCATTAAGGATAGACAAGCATCAAATACCATACAGTCTAGTTCTAAACAAAAGCTTTCGAACGTTGTTCGAATTTTGAATCTTCGAATTTTTTCGAGTTCTTTTTATTTAATAAAAACATATTCATCATTATTGCACTTATTGAAATTTGCCGTTATTGTCTTGAACATATACCTTTTAATAAGTCGTGGCTTTACATTTATTTTAATACTAGTGGCTGCCCGCGAATTCGTACGCCTAAAGCGTCATATCTTGGAAAAAAATCATGCTATCTCAAAATAATATAGCCTATCTGTTATTCTGAAGTATAAGCTACAATACTGTAAAATTTCATCAAAATGTATTTAGTAGTTTTTGCTTGAAAGAGTAACAAACATCCATCCATCGGCACAAACATTGATATTTATAATATCATCTCAACAATCACTCTCTGTATGAGAGTAGGCTTGTGCCTCTCGGTGAGGACATATATCGGCTGATAAAACACTATAGGTAGGTATTACTCGTATTAAAAAAGTGTGGTGACTGAATATAACTGACTACGGCAAGAACTCAAGCTAATTTTGCAAATCGTATATCCAACCTCATACTGTATAATCAGGTTTCTTTACATACACCAGCCAGTAACGTCGAGCCGTTTTGCAAATATCACCGTAAATACATTACACGATTAGTGCTGCGCGTTTTTATCGATGTTTTACGATAAAACTTTTTTAATTAACCCCGACATTTTATAGTCGGCTTTATTAAATTTACTGCTGAATCGTTAAAAGCCTCTGTAGGCTTTTGGAGTTATTCTATGTTGCGAAAAAGTCCGTTAAACATCGTGCCGTCTTTTTCTGATTATTAACAATTAGAGAGACGACTATAGGCTTAATGGAGATTTAGATTTAATTACTTTTTCTGAAACTGAGATGTAAAGCAGCTGAAGTTGGAATATTTATGGATTACGTTTTTAACAATTGTTAAAATTGTGCTATTAAAAACTAAGGTCATTATGACTTAGGCCTAATGGATATTGCTGTAGTATTCGCAAAATAAGACAATGTAATTTATGTAATCAATCTGTGTTTTGTATCCATCTCCAATGACAAACATGCGGACTTAATTAACATGTTCTCTGCGTCTCTTTATTCCCATTTTGGATTGAACCTTTGTTAGATTATGCCCATTGTTCCTAGGGTACACTACCTACCCCTATTTGCAAACGTGTGATAACTTCTTGAATGTAGACTCGTGCTATAATAATATATAAGCCATTTAGCAGAGTCTAGTCCGTCTAAACTATCGATACCAACACACCCCATCTCTACAAGGTTGCATTTCACACGAGTGAGCACTACAAGGCAGAAACGTGCCTTGCCGTGGCGTCTCGTGCCGCCGCCGTGGTGACATTACGCCACCAAACGCCACAGTACGCCACTAAACGGCATCCACAGAGAGTCTGCCAGCTGTGAACACATGACGTCTTCGCTTTGGAATATTTTAGTTTGGATCGGTGCTAGATGTTATTTTGGCTTTGAAAATAAAGATTAATTTAATTTAAAGTAGATAGTTTATGCTCTTGTCGATGGAGCTTCTCCATTCCGTCTGTAGTAGTTTGCCTACTCTTTAATAATACATTTATTGTACTTTAATTACTTAATTCATAAGTGCTTTTAATGTGGCAGAGAATATCTACTTTTTAAAACTCATGTCTACATAATATGCATTTTTAGTATTTGTTCCGGAAAAAAACGGAAAAATAGATAACTAAAAAAGTAATTTTAACTTTTCAGCCATATTTACTTTCATAAAAATTAAAAGAACTTGATTTTTCAGTGGGATCAAAGTTGCACACTCTCATCCATTCGGTACATCCAATTTCGTTCCGAAATGGAATGAAAACATGGAAATGTTTTATGGAAATATGCACCACAGTATGGACGTTAAATTTTATCTCCGGGAACTTTAAATCTTTATGGTTTTGTGTTTATGTATTCATGTTATCTTTTTTGTAATTTTTTTTTTATCATTTTTATTTTTTTGTATATTATGATGCGGTATAGATATAACACTTTGATATTCAAACATGCTAGTGAAAATTGCAACTTATCAGGAAAACTGCACTGACAGTTCATAGTAAGTAATGTACCTATGAACTGACAATTTCTTCTCAAATTCGCTTAAAATGAACTGTAACGGTGCGTTTACATAAAAATATTTTTTTGTTTCTGTGGCAGACAAGACAAAATCTTCGTGTACACGACAAGAGTTTTGTCTGTTATATAGGCAAAAAACCACCGCTCCTCAATAACGTTCGCCACGTCAGACAAGATTTTCTTCGTGCACCGCTGTGGGCAGTGTGCACAGTTATTTTCTAGTTACGACACGAAATCTTTGCGAAGGCCCACTGTGTTTTCTTATAGTGTATATGCGCGGTAATAGTTGGGATCTTTGCGCTAAGAAAGGGCGTGAAAAGGTGGCGTCAAAGACCTTTGGAAGGCATTGTCAAAAGTGTTTAAACACAACGATTCACTAAAATATACCAAATAAACATCGCAATCAACATGCTACACAGAAAACTAAACTCAATACGAAGTTGCACACGAAATGAAAATGTAATAGCGAAGTGCATGTGCAAGTCATCGCCTGGAGATCAAGTTTTAATATATGCGATGCAACTTGCATCCACTGGACTGCATAAACTGGCAAAAAGCGCACTTCAAGTTGTACTCGTAATGCTAAAGAGTCTTACTTGTAGTATCTAAAATGACAACTGTGAATTCGTGACAAATGAATACATTAAAACTGTTGAAACTGGCCGAAAATGTTCGTAATCTTGTTTGTGTATGATAACATTGATCATTATGTTGTCTAATAGAAAGTTTGTAATTTATGCCCATCCTAATTTCCTATAAGATATCCCAGACATATATGCGAAAAATACTTAGGTACTCTGTGTCTCTGCTTTGATATACCTATATCAAAATTTAAAAGAATCGCTAATGCGTTAAGGCCCTAAGCCATTCAATAAAACAAACGAACACGTAGCAAAAACACTCATTTAATACCTACATTTAATAACTCTATGAGTAATACAGAGAGACTAGATCGACACTTATAGGTATATAAAAATAAAATACTTATTTAGGAACTCTGTCATGGTCTAGATTTATAAAAAAATACTTCATTTCTGCAACATCGGCCAGTTGTATGAAATTTCAATTAAGTTAATGCGCCATTACCTTTGAATATAGAATATCTAAGGTGATGCCATACCGTCTGGATCTGCGTTCCTGGTCTGGCGCAAAATGGCTACCTTTTTGTATGAAATTTCTTATCGTTTGACAGGTCATCTACCAAGAAAACTATGAACAACTTGCGCCAACCTTGGCACGCTGTCATAAACTCATTTGTAAGTATATGAAAAAAAGAATGGGGCCACTCCTTATATATTCTATACTCAAAAGCCATTACACCTATAGCTGTCACTGTCATTGTCAAAAATCTGAAGAAGTCAGCACGATGTTTAATAGATGATTAACTTAATGAACCTTTCATGCAATTGGGGGTTTAGGATTGGTTAGCTAGCTACAATGATATTATATATATACTAGGTGCAGATATGTCATATGCGCGTACATTTTGAAGACTGTAAATAGACCTATTTAAGACAACTTGTAGTTAGTCTCAGTTAGTCTGAAGACATTTGGAGTATGATTTGAAGTGCTGTCATTTATGTCATTGTAATCATTGTTCGGCACAGATTTAAAACGCTAATCACTATAAAGGTAACATATCTGTACCTATAAAAAATCATAGGCTAGCTACAAATATTTTGTCAGTTCTCAGATAAAAAGGTTTATGTAAAATCTTCATTATTTACACTATTTATATTTGTCGACGAGTCATCAGTATTTAAGCTTTAAGTTAAAATAAGACAGTGGGCGTGTACTGAACAAACTAGCTTTATTGCGTAGTTTCCAATCACGTTATTAAATAACAAGATGTACGTGATGTCTTCCGATATCTTGTCTCCATCGATATCCAAACAATAATCAAACAGAATCCATCATAAATGACAGCATCTCCAATATGAAAGCGCCAAACTGACAACCAGTCAAGAACATGCCAGTTCTTGCATTTTAGCAGTAAAGAGTTTGCAAATGGTTCCAAAATAGCCTTCATGAACGTAATCTCCGACATATTAATACTAGAGACTACCCGAGACTTCGTTCGCATTTATCGTCATATCTTGGAATAAAATCTTAAAATATATGGCTTACGCGTTATACTGATGTATAAGCTACAATATTACCAAGTTTTATCAAAATCTGTTCAGTAGTTTTTACATGAAAGAGTAACTAACATCCATCCATCGGCAAAAACATTGACATTTATACTCGTAATATACTTAGGATAGTAAATATGTTTTGGCTTTTTATTTAGACGGTTGAGTGAGTAAATAAAGAGCCTTTATGTATTAAAATAATTTAAATGGTACATAAACATTTCTTCTATCTAGCCTTCTCTGTGCCTCACTGCTGGGCAAATGCTCTACCAATCTCTGCGCATTTTCATATTAAAGTCAAGGAGTATAGTGTACCTCCTCAAACTATTAAATAAACTAGAAAATAAATTATTTTATAAATAAATTTCGTAGAAAATAAGTACCTATGGCCATTAGTATAAAGGTCGTAATAAGTAGATATAAAATGTTTCCAATTCATTTAAGAATCAAATCTCTGGAACTGTATCAAAATAACTAAGTAGGTGGATACTGCGCCAATTACCTGTAAATAGAAATAATATTTAATTAGGTACATTACTAGTGACTGCCCACAACTTCGTACGCATTATCGTTATATTTTGGAAAAAAGTCCGTTACATATGAACCGTTTTGCCCCTCTAGCGACGACCTACTCTCATTTAGGGAAGATTGATGGGAAGCAGCCACTGTCAGAAATCTGTGGAGAAGAATGGGAGAAGCTTTTTCCCAGCATAAGGACGAAACAGGCCCAAAAAATACCCTTACCGTAGCAACAAGCGGTCTGTCCAAGGTACACATCCCAAGCGGCGAATAAGACACGTTCTGCAGTAGAAGTTGTCGAGAGAAGAGCTCTAGTCGAGACGGCAAGACGCCAGTAGACGGCGCTGATGTCATTAGTTTACATACTAGCTCTTCAGTGCGTTTGCCCTGGGGAAATTTGTTGCAAACTTTTAGGGAGACCGTACAAGGAATGCTTCAAGCAGTTGAGACCCGACTGCTTGAAACAAAAATCGCACGGTAAACTATTAAAGCTGTGGCGAGTCGTGTGTACGGTAGGGAATACATGTTCAGTTCACCGTACTGTCGCGGCATCAAGCAGTCGAGTCTCTACTGCTTGAAGCAGGCCGTGTACGGCCGCACTTAAGCTAGAACATTTAAGATGAAGGCTGGCCTAAGAAGCCAAACTCCTTAAGGTCTATCTACACAGATCCGGGCCGTGGCCCGTAAGGAGGGAAAACAATACGTCGTCATGACTACCGTAGTTTCTTTTATTTATTATTATGCTTCATGATAGGGGTGTTATGTTCTTGCCTAAAACCCCTTCTTTTGTACTGACAGATTTAAAAACTTACCTCAACAATCGTATAATGACTGGGTTCGACGACAACAAACATCCTTAACATATGAGTGGCGCACCACAGGAACTGCAGGATCAGGAAATGTATCCTATTTGTTGATACAACTGTAAATAAAATAATCAAATTAGTTTTCCTTATCATTTTACTTCTTTATGCACTTAGTTTATCGTTCGACCTCTTTACTACTTCAGTTTACACCGAGATCGTCACAGGTTCTGAAACCTTCACTGAAAAGGACCGTGACTTCTCACACTAGCATTTGTTTCATGGATTTGTTGGCTTTCATTTGTTTTGATTTCTCATTCTTCATTTGTTTATCATGATTCTGCTGAGAAGGCAAATCCCGATTGACTCGTTAACAGATTTTTGCGGATAAAAATCCTAACAATCCCTTAGCGGTACAACGAGGCATCTGGGACTACATGGAGTTACATATATATCCGTCACGCTTCTTTCCCATCGGGGTAGGCAGAGACAAATTCGCTCCACTTACTACGATCCAAATACACCTATCCGCTTCATCCACATTCATCAGTCACCTTACACATGCGCGTCGGTTTAGGGTACTCTTGATTTTTTCTTTCTTTACGAAAATGAAACTTACTAATTTCCATAATCAGAAAATAAGGCGTCACAATAAGATGAAGCAGCGTTGACATGAGTATCACAATAAGTGGTAGCCCGTAGCTATCGTCGATTCGTCGTACGATCTCACACAACATCCCGTGGAGGCTAGCTAACCGACGGATGGCTTCGCAAGGAGGCACTATGAGACGCGGGTCCCCGTTTACTGTAACATATAGAAGAAAACGTTGAAAAAACAAGTGAGTTAATAGTCTTAAAACATTCTAGAAGCAAATTTCTCCTCTGTTTAAAATATTTAGTGAATAGATTAAAGGCCAAAACACACCACATAGAAGTCAACAAGGATTGAGCTTGATTTGCTCTCCTTAGTCGATGAGTCCGGTAACTTATTATAGCTAAAGTATGTACCTACGATCGCAGCGATATGAACAGTTCACTCTTTATTGTAACCGGGTAACAATCAGCTTTTATTTAGAATAATATCTTATTTACTGTATTGTGACAACCAAACATCATAATCTCTACTATTAACACACATATTAAGTACGTATATCTGACACGCTTTTCTTCCATCCAGGCTAGACAGAAACCACTTCCCTCCACTTGCTACAGTCCAAACACACATCTATGCCTGGGGTTCTAAATATCCCTTGTATGTGTTGACGATGGGAGAGAGGCGTGACAGATATATAGGTAGGTATGTATGTATGTATCACTCACTATTTCTTTTAATAATAATAAGATGTTCCTTCCCGGGTAGGGTGTCCATTAATAAACTGACATTAGCTGAGCGGTGTGCCTCGGCTGGTGCCACGCGGATCGCGAAGATGTTCAATGGAGCTGTCTCTCTTACTTTTTCAACTGAAATATAATTTGTTTATGATAGTAAGTATAATTTTTGATTCTACAAGGAATTAGTACCCGTGCTTTAATACTTGATTTTTTATTGAGGGTAAGCGCCAAAACACACGGTGAAACGCAACTGCAACGCAACTGAAACTTTTGAGTTGCATCGAAGTTTCTGCTATAGACTTCCTTAGAAAACCACACACGACGCAACTGAAACGAAACGTTTCAAACTAGTTGCGAAGATAGCAGAAACTTCGATGCAACTCAAAAGTAACTAGCAGTTTCAGTTGCGTTTCACCGTGTGTTCTGGGTCTAAGGGGGCAGGTCTGAGAGCTGTCGACTGCTGTAGCGTAGTAAACGGCACGAGCAGTGTAGGCCTTGCGACCGCTAATGCAGTTGACGGCTTGAAGCGGTCACAACTGCTCTAGCAGTCGTATGGATAGTAGCGACTGAATGTTTAATAGTTCACCGCGCGGTCGTGAAGCAGTCGGTCATAACTGCTTAAAGAAGTACGGCCACCATAGAGCTTTAGCGAGAATTTGCGAAATTGAAAGCGCGAAAGTCGTGTAACAATACATTGTATGTGCAAGCGCAATTACTAACATAGATCTCAAAGAAAATATTATACTTACGTGGCACATTAACATGTCTAGCAGTAAGAGCGAGCGCCTCGTTGACAGCTTGAAAGCGCGTGCGCAAAGAGAGAGCAGTGAACGCGAACTGCAGCTCTAAGATCACCACCACATACCACAGCAGGTAGAACCCGATGTAATTTGTTACTACTTCCCCTGAAAAAAATAAGCATCAATTTTTCAAAAATTATTCATATTCCAATTTTAAGTTTTAAACAACAAATTAAAGCAAGAAGAACAAGACTGTTGCAGAAAAGATTATAAAAATTAATGCTCTAATAAATAAACCCTATATGGCTTTCTTTGATAAAATAAGAAGATAACATGATATGGATAAATAAACGTTTTGACGTTTGATAAATATGTGACTGAGTATTTTAAGATCATCAATCCGACGTAATGGTCTAATCATTAGTGTGTAGTTTCCATTAATGATATCCACACGGATATGCATATTCCACAAAGCCATCCAGTTATTTTACTTCATTTGTTTCTTTTAAATATTTAAAACGAGTAAACTCATAGATGGTCAATACTCCACCAACAAGAGCCTCGCTTCTAAATATGATAATGAAACTCACAGTGCCGCTCCGTCTTTCTTGCTTGCATGGCGTAGAAACAGAAATCATCAGCTAGCAGTAGTGAGAAGAAGATGAGAATCGCCAGTAGTAGAGCACACAGCTTGCGTTCTGTCACTATAGAGTATCGGGCGCCGATGCTTGTGTCCACCTGAAATTAATGGCTGTTTGAAACAATCGTCTGATGTTTTTGGAACACAGTTTCGAATGTCAAGTTTGAAATAGATTGTTTGAAACAAGTGACTATAGCTAAATTGCTTATGGTTTGGACTTCGATTTACAAGGACTTCATCTCTTTTTGAATAAATTGTCAGATTTGCATTTTCCTATTCCTGGGGATATTGGCCGTCTAAAGCTCATTTAAAACATAAGGTCTCTTTTCCATTTCTCGAAGATTTGCTGAGGATTTTTGACCTGAGCTCCAATGGCACAACATTTTTACCCGATTGCGCCGGAAGCAGGGTTATATTTTTCGAAAGTAATACATATATGTTTGTATGTATAATTCTTTGGCAAGCCCTACAGCTTAAATGGCTTGAAGGATTTAAGCTTGAAAGGTGTCTTTAGATTCGTAAAAAATGTACCTACTTACCGTAGCAATACTATCCATGAATTTTAACAGTTTGCGCATGCGTTTGGGCGCACCGTAAACTCCTGCGCCGGCAGTAGCGACCACTACAAGCACGTCACATGTCGACACTAGTTGTGACATCCGTGACGTCATACGTACTGATAGTTCCACGCCTACACGGATTTCTGCTACCAGCCCGAGTATTGTGCTTAGTACTGAAATGGAGGGTTAATGGTGTTAGTTTATATCTCTATTGAATCCTTCCTAATAATATTATAAAATGTCAATGTTTGTGCCGATGGATGTTTGTCACTTCATCACGTAAAAACCACTGAACAGATTTTAATGAAATTAAATTAGACACCAGAAAAACACATGGGCTATATTTTTTACAGATATTTTGTTTTTTTCGAAGATATGACGAAATATGCGTACGGGCCACTTGTTAATTGATTTCATTGCAAGATTTCCGAAAACTCTATGTGTTACACTGCACCCTGTAAAGAAATCTTTAAAAGAATTTGCAAATAATACAGACACAGTTCAGACTGTTACGTCCCACTGCTGGGCAAAGGCCTTCCTCTTTGCTCTCCATCCAGTTCTGCTATGCCTTAAGACCTCGCATTCTTCACTAAATGGATCGAACTCGTCTCGCCATCTTCAGTCTGCTGCAATGTGGGTTGCAAGTAAAAGAACAATTAGTAAAATGTATTACCTAAAATAGTGACAAGTATGTAACTGTAGATACACATAGCGTTGGACAAGGTGATGGCAAAGCCATTATTTCTAGCTTCGAAGCGAAGCGGCGCTAAACCAAAGAAACTTGATATCTGAAACGATAAATCATCATCATTTAATTTAAGAGTTTTATATACGGCCTTTATTAACTACATAATGTACAACACAATAAATAAGTATACATGACTTTACCTTAAATAAATACAAATAAATACAATACAATATAATACAAACTTATGCTACTTAAGTACCTACTATATACATATTTATATAAATATTTATACATAGGTAACCTCATAGATACCCCACTTATAATAGGAAGATATCGTCGAAAGCGTCTCCGGGATTCATGGTACCCAAGAGGCTGGCAGCATTTCCTCTTTGAATAGCTATGCTTATTCTTTGAGCAAAAAAGCTGCCAGCTCTCGGATCGCCTGATGCTTCACGGAGACGCGTCGAGATATCGGACAGGAAGGACTTTGCCTCATGGCCCCAGGGGCCAAGCGTTTCGACAGCGAAGGGCACGAAGATATAGTTGCGCGTAATATCGTCATACTTGCGACGTTTGAGCCCTTCAGCTGCCGCTGCAGCCGCGCCAGCACTCAGTGACGTAGATGGATTCTACAAGAGTTAGATTCTTGTCGGTGGAGTGTTCACCATTTAGGCCTTTTCTCTGCTATTGCTTTAACTACTTGATACGACATGACGTTACAACGTGAAACGATAAATAGAAAACAAAATTATTATAAAAGCGCTTATTCATTGGCCAGCTGTAACTGTTACTGACAACATACAAGCGGCTCGCAGTGAACCGACGACGATTGTTGGTTTCTGCCGCGTATCAAAGGGTAACTTCTACACGCGTACACACTAGAACCTTGTTGCTCTATCTGTGTGGTTACAGTTACAGTACGCCAATGAATACGTACCTTAAAACGCCGCAGACTATTAATTAAAATAATTAACATGAAAACCTTCATCTTATTAGAAGGTGTGAATATCTTTATTAATTAAAAAGAACTATAATAACCTTTTATAACCTTTTTCTGGTCACAGTCCGTTAAAAGTAATTTAATATTTGAGAAACATTATGTTTGACATAACATTTAATATCAGATCTTCTTTTTTTACTTAGCAGTTTCGCTGACTCTATACCTATTAACTTAAAAGTGACCTAATGGTACAAAAACTTTGAATTTCTACCTACCCTTAATATAAATGCGTGTGCGCCTCCAACGATGCAGTAATCGTGAGCTCGGACAGCTGTCGCCGATTCCACGGACGGAGACTCCTCCCCGTCACTCTTTACTGGTTCTAGACCTGGAAACAGATTCATAGGAGACTTTATTTAATATTCAATAGAGCCAGATTTAATAGGGTAGTACCCAGTGCCTGTCGCTATAGGCGCGAAGCCACAGATGACTAAATAGTTACAAACGTAAGTGAACCCACCGTATGCTTGCTTATATTAAATGCTTAGAGCTGTTTCGCACTATATCCGATCCGAATCTGATCCGAACTGAAGTGCGTAAAATATACCATAGAAATTGTTCTACAGCTATTACGAACCTTTTTTCACGGATTCGGATCGAACGTAGTGAGAAACCGTTCCTGCAGCATCGGATTAACATGTTGCTCAACTGATCTAAAGAGCCATCAGTTTTGGACTCTACTTATCGGAGTCAGTAAAGTGTAAAACATTGATTTGCTTTGGCCTTATTGATACCTAGCAATAAGGCCGCCTGTTGCTTCTTATATTCTTGTTTGTGTATGTACCTTATATCTTTGTGTGCAATAAAGAATATTTTGTATTGTATTGCTTTTGAAAGTTTTCTGGTTCTTTGACCTGATTAGTTGTTATTGATTGAATACATCAATCAATAGAAGTTTTATAAGATTTCTAAGAAATAAGACTCTAAAAATGGCGTAGAATAAAAAATCTCCAGGATGCACAAACAACGGAGTAAAAAACCTCTATTAAACCGCATCTGGTACAATTTACTAGAAAGCAAGCACGCGGCGATCAATTTCAAAGTGGACAATCTCATTAAAGTGTCTTATCTATCACTGTTTACAACTCTACAAGTTTTAATTGCGCTTCAGACCACTTCTAGTTTTATTACTCTTTATACAAGTACTTATGCCACTGGGGTTTCACTTTGACGCTAAGTATCATCATAATCAGCCCTTTCAACGTCCCCACTACAGGGGCATAAGCCTACTGTCATACGAGAGTGATTAGGCCGTAATCCACCACGCTAACCCACCTTCGAATTTCTTCTGTAGTACTAACAGACTAACGTGGTTCGCATTTTTCATGTCCAACGTCACAATGCAACTGCAGATGTATAAACGGCTTTAATGTAAAGCCTGACAAGGGTGGAAGTTTCAATCAAACATTAAATACCTAAATACATATTCGTCACGCCTCTCTCCCATCGGGGGAAGGCAAAGACCACTTCGACCCACTTGCTAAGATCCAAACCCACTTTTTTCGCTTTATCCACATTCATTAGTCACCTCATACATGCACATAGAAACTGTGTTAGCCCATAATATTTACCAATTTCATATCCCATTCAACTATTGACATTACAGGTAAATATTATCAACACCGCAGGAGGTAAACAGGCATTATCTGTCATATTATAACGATATGAAAGTGCTTCAATAACAATAAAGTATTCATACATATTTAGTGGGCATTCAACAACTTTACTGATAACCATGCG
The DNA here is from genome assembly GCA_947563765.1 of Anarsia innoxiella. Lineage (NCBI taxonomy): Eukaryota > Metazoa > Arthropoda > Insecta > Lepidoptera > Gelechiidae > Anarsia > Anarsia innoxiella. The sequence goes on along the minus strand of OX387410.1, from coordinate 2,820,782 downwards.
GTTCTATTGAACATGCAAGAATGTTTGCGACAAGTAACTTTTTGATGTCTATTGTTGTAGATGTAATAAATTATAATAACAAGGAATTTTTTTAAGGTACGCTTACGACAAAGTATAAAGAAAATTAAGTCTTTTTTGTTTACGTTGCTAGGTAGAGCTATTTCTAATATCGTAATTAAGGGCCCTTACGCATTAGCAGTCAATCCGCCTCTGCGGTTTGACATTGGATATGAAAACTCAGATCAACCATCTGGTGTGGTCTCGTTTTTTCATATAGAATCGAACCAAGTTAGGCAGTTTAACATCCTAAGGCCGAAAAATGACATTTTTAGCGTTTTTTATCAGGCATAGGCGTAAAAATCTTTCAATATTACAAGAGACTACATTTGCACGATGTAATGTAGGTATTAAAGATACATTTTAATGTGCGATCCCAAATTTTTCATGCTACTCGTAATGCTATCTACACAAAAAAGCCGGCTAGGCTGGTGGTTTAACATCATACGAATGGCAGCTGTCAAAAAAGCCGGCGGCTTTGGTGTGTAGACCATAATAAAACATAGAATGAGCCAAAAAAATTGAATTCTTTTCTTCGACGAGAAAATCCTTAAATCCTTGAAGGATCAACGTAAGATAGCAATTCCCTAGCGAATACATACATAATCCGAATTTAAACCAATGTTTATGAAATATTTTCCAAGCGGTTGAGTTTTGAATGCTTGACAGGTGGATTTGAAAACGTTGGTTTGTTTTCCTAATGATACGTTTCGTAGTTTGGTCAGCAAACAGGGCGAGGCGGCCATTTTGACACTGGTTATGTTATGTCATTAGACAATTTGAATTGGTTTATCATGTATCCTTGTAATCTAAGATTCTGTTTAAATCAAGGCTATTAATTAAACACGTGTCAATAAACGCAACGCAAGGAAAACCATTTATAAAATTTTTTTAATTTGAAAATATTTACGCCTTTGTCATTTTTTAAGGAATAGGTATGTTGTTTAAAAAAATGCCAAAACAAAATATAATAGAAAAGTCTCTCTTACCTCGTAATTCCCTTATATACAACGGAAACTCTAAAACTTGGAAAACATTGATTTTGTTCGACATATTTATCGAGTTATAGAGACATAGACACTTAGATGATTTATTGAAAGTAATGACTTTTTAATTTGGGTAGGTTATGACGGGAATCACGCCTGGTTGGTAGAGTAGGAAATAGGTACTGAATAGTATTAAACAAATACTAGTATTGCATTTAGTACATGGAAAAATATAGATAATTGACTTGTTTACATGTACAGAGGCGTACAGTTAAATTGTTTAGCATTCCGCGACTTTTTTTTTTTGTTAGCCATCAAGATGCTACAAGCGACATTTTTTACGTAAAATTAAATTAAAATGTTTTATTTTACTTTTGTTGTCTATGTACAAATGGTTGCCATGCGGTTGCGGTATTTATTTATTTATTTCAACATACATAACAGATTACAGTCATACAGGAGTTACATAATTTAACAATAGTTGGGACTAGACTATAATCCACTGAAAATGTATTCTAGTCGATACAAAACGTGGTGGAACAAGACAGTGTAGGTACTTAAAAAAGTTGAATAAAAAAAAAGTTAAATATAAAGGAATAAAGAAATAAAGAAATGCAACAATCAATGCTAAATTAATTACTTCGAGATGTTTTCGAAACAATCTGAAATGTAAATCTGAAATGGTATGACATTTGATATGGTATGACATTTGATATGAAACCGCGCCAAAACCGCAGACTAACCGTCTAAAGCGATTCACGTTTTTCATTCATCTAAAACGTCAGGGGTCCAAGTCTGCTAATTTATAATATTCTCAGTTGTGTATTGACGCAATCAGTGTAAGCCATTGTTTAACAGAATACCAAATGTGTCAAAAAATGCCGTTGAAAATCTGCCGACACAACTGAAGCTATTTTAAACTAGCAGACTTGGGCCCCTGATCACAACAGATGCGCCAAATCCGCCATTTTGCAAATTTTGAAGGTCAACAGATGACTGGTTATTCGACCAGTTTATTGATATTTTCTGAGAGTTTTGCCAATAATATCGTTATCATTGTTGTGCAATTCGGTATTTTATATGAAGCCTGCGTTAATAATTTTATTATTGACTGTTCACTGACACGTCTAAGAGGAAGCTTGATAAAATTTGAGCCGACATCTGTACAAAACTTATTTGTAGAAAGAGCCATTTCGGTCAGAAACGGTTCAACTAACCTTGCCTAACCTAAAACTGGCCATTTTGATATGTTTTATATTTATACTGGCAGCACCTCTTCCATTTACGAATTCGTGAAAATAACGTCAACTGTAAATATTTTTTTGGTAAATGAAATATCGGTACCTACTTATAAGAAGTTACAAAAACATATTTTGTTATCAAAGCTTTAGTGCTGTAAGTATGTCCCAAAATCAACAATCACGACACTAAAACTGTTATTATTTATTATTTCATTGTTTCCTAATTGGCAATCACAATTTATGTCACGAACTTTATGAACTTGAATCTATTGACAAATTGGATCACTTTCGATTTTTATTTACGTTTTTATTTCGTGTTGCTGACTTATGTTACCTACTTATTACGCCTTAGGAATCGTAGTTCAGATCCCCGTGTCGAGTCATTTTTGGTGCAACGTATTTCACTGGCCATTCAGCGTGGCAATGCTGCTATGTATCCTTGGCACTTTTCCACCAAATTTGAATCGAGATGGGGATATTTTTTACGATTGTACAGCCTGATTTTGTGTATTTTTTCTTTGTTTCTTTAGGTTAATTCGTTTTTGATATTATTTGATACGTTACTTATTATATTAAAATTGAGTGTACAATGAAATAAAATGAGAAAAAAGGTAGTTTAAAATTAAAACACCCTTTAGCGCGCACTAAACTTGCTCCATCATCAGATCTGTTTGAAAGTACCATATTATTGTATTGTCATCAGAACTCAGAGCGTGTGCAAAATTTCATTCTATTCGAAGACCGGGAAGTGGGTCAAATTAAGATTCCAGGATTTGTTAACATAGGTACATAGTTACTTACAAGCGTACACTTCACTTACAAGTGAAGCTAATATAAAGCGTGTAAAAATACAAGCATGTCCCCCTATTTTTGAGTCTACTGTCAGTCCAATTTATATGAAGCTATTTACTTTTGTGAGAGCTCATATTTTGTCGGCTTATAAAGAAAAATAAATTCTTAATAGTTGTGAAGCTTAATTTCACATATTTTTATCAATGGGTTTGGGTTCATTATTTCTAGAGATGCGCCGAATATTCGTTTAGTATTCGGTATTCGGCATATTCGGCACCTTAACCGAATATTCGTATTCGGCCGAATATTCGGTAAAAATGACCATTTATTCGGTTATTTTGTTAAGTAATAATTTGCTTAATAAAACACGATATTAACCTCAAATTAAATTATTTTAAACCAAGGAGCAGCCAATTGTATATCTTCATGTCACATATAGGTATTACAAGAGTTATTAGTTGATGATAAAATAAAGATAAGCTATTATGTGACACTTAAAGATTTCATTTAAGAAACCTAGACCACCCTAGACATTCCGCTCTACCTAGTGACAGTCGATGGCGCTCTTCTTCATAATCGTTACCTATTTGTTGAATCAAAAATAATCAAAATTGCTGTGACAGAACAACCGAATAGTTCGGCTGAACTATTCGGTTCAGTAGAGTCTCAAACCGAATAGTATTCGGTATTCGTTATTCGGCAAAATCCATATTCGGCGCATCACTAATTATTTCTTTCTATAGATACCTATATTTAAATAAAATAAAGCATGAACTGTACTAATACACTTTTAAATCGACTAGTTACAATAAAACAAGTCTTAGTGCGTTTCACGATCTACTGATAAAATTTAACTGACAGATAAACCTATGTATGTTTCATAAAACATGACGTTTTAGACAGAGACAGATATAAAGTATCTGACAGATACGTTTTGTCTGTAGATTGTGAAACAAGCCCTTAAATTACCAATTTACTAATTCTATCTTTACTAAAGTGTTATAATTATACATAGTCAGAACGCAGCCTAACGTTACATCACTACTGTCAAGTTGACAGGACGCTTCGTTGTTCGGTTTTTGCCGCGCTTTGTGCCGGTTTTGCTCTCTACGTTTTACATAATATTTAATACATTATTACTCTGTAATCCGTGCCAATTACTTAATAAATACATACATGTTACGGGAACTCGGTGTTTTAATAGTGGCGACGAGAAATTACGAACCTACACGGCGAATATGGCTAACGAAGACGACGACGCTTCCAAGGCTGTTAACATCCCGCCAAATTTCATCGAATTTTACGACCCAAAGAACAAGTTTGAGCGTTGGGTGCAAAGATTAGAAGGAGCATTTACAATTTACAAGGTTACGAAAGTTTCTTCGAAGAATTCATATCTTTTGCACTATATTGGGGCTGATTTATATGAGACTCTATGCGATTTGGTTGCACCGACTACACCCGAGAAAAGAAGCTACGACAATAATGTAACATCATTGAAGAACCACCTAGATCCTACTCCACTTGAAATAGCTGAGTATTTCAAGTTCCATCATCGTCATCAAAAGGAAGGTGAACAAATCAAGGAATACCTGGCTTCATTAAGAAAAATGGCTACTACTTGCAATTTTGGGGGTTTTCTAAATTCAGCACTGAGAAATCAGTTAGTTTGCGGCATCAAATCACAACGAATTAAAGATAGATTACTTGAAGTACGAGATTTGACGCTGGAAAAGGCGATTGATATTGCGACAGGAATGGAAAGTGCACAGGCTGAGGCATCTCACACGCAAGAGGTTCAAGCAATTACTGTCAAGAGAAAGACATCTACAGGATTGAAGAATGCAGCACCTACCCCTTCCAGTCAGATTGTTTGTTTTCGATGTGGTGGCAACCATTTTGCTAATAAGTGCAACTTAATGAATCTGAGATGCAATTTCTGTCACAAGATAGGACATTTAAAACGAATGTGCCTTCAGTTGAAGAAAGTCAACCAGGTGGATTCTGAGAACCCAACTGATTCTGCGGTTAGTCCTAATACAGAACAAGATCAAGAGGAGATCGTGTACATCAACAATTGTAGAGTTAACACTTCTTCAAATAAGTTTTGGATTAAAGCTAAAATTAACCAGACTGAGTTCCAGATGGAATTTGATAGTGGCTCAGCAGTGTCTATAATGAATGAAGAAGATTACAAAAAGATTTGCAATACTCAACTTCTGCCTACTAATATTAAACTGTGTACCTATTCTAATGAATTTCTAAATGTTTTAGGAGTCACACATGTCACAGCTACTATTGGAAGAGAATCAGTAGGTGTCAAGTTGTTCATAATTTCGGGGAAGCAGCATCCACTCTTGGGCCGGGATTGGATATACATGTTTGATGTGTTTAAGGGCTTCAGGGATTGTTTGACACAAGTAAACCAAGTGTCATCAGGTAATGTGCCGCATGTTTTATCTTTACAAAAGCTTTTTGAGAAATACAGCGACTTGTTTGATGACAAAAATGTTGGTGAGAATAAAGGGGATCCAGCTGCTTTACACTTGAAGCCAGATGCAAAACCAGTGTTTTTCCGTGCTAGACCGGTTCCTTTTGCATTAAAAGATAGGGTTGAACAACAAATTGACAGTTTAGTTCAGGATGGAGTTCTAGTTAAAGTAGATTACAGTGAATATGCTACTCCAATTGTACCAGTAGTAAAACCTAATGGTAAAATAAGGATTTGTGGGGATTATAAACTTACACTGAATCAAAATCTTCTAGTTGATGAGCATCCCCTACCTACCTCTGAGGAATTATTTAATGGTTTAGCTGGTGGAGATAAATTCTCTAAAATTGATTTACGTAATGCATACCTTAATTGGAAGGTTAGGGATGAAGATCAACAGTTATTAACTCTCAATACTCACAAAGGTTTGTACAAATGTACTCGTCTAATGTTTGGGCTTAATTGTGCGCCAGCTAAGTGGCAAAGAAAGATTGAAAGTATCTTGAGAGACATTCCTGGAGTTCACTGTTTCATTGATGATATTCGAGTTACAGCTGCAAATGATGCTGAGCACTTGGATAGGCTTGATAAGGTGTTTGGTAGACTTGCGGAATACGGTCTTAAGGTTAATCTAGAAAAGTCAGAATTCTTACAAAATGAAATTGAATATTGTGGATACAAGATTAGTCGCGAGGGTGTGCACAAGGCTAATAGTAAAGTAAAAGCTGTTGTGGAGGCTTTAAATCCTAAAAATGTTTCTGAGTTGCAGGCTTTACTTGGCTTAGTGAATTATTATGGTAGGTTCCTACCAAATCTGAGTAGCACGTTGGAGCCTCTACATAAGCTTTTACGTAAAGAGATACCGTGGAATTGGTCAGCTGAGTGTGATAAAGCTTTACTAACAATTAAAAACCAAATGCTATCTGATACTGTGCTAGCACACTACTCACCTGATTTGCCTCTTATACTAGCTACGGATGCGTCGCCTAATGGCATGGGCGCTGTCTTGTCACATATCATGCCAGATGGAACTGAACGACCAATACATTTTGCTTCACAGACATTAAATTCCTCACAGCGTAAGTGGGCACAAATTGACAAAGAGGCTTATGCTATTGTTTTTGGAGTGAAACGTTTCTTTCAATACCTTTATGGTAGAAAATTTATTTTGCACACTGACCACAAGCCTCTCGTTCAAATCTTTTCGCCTACTAAGGCTTTGCCTCATCTCTCTGCTGCACGTATGCAACACTATGCTATATTTCTACAGGGTTTTCAGTATGATATAAAGTACAAGAAATCTAAAGACAATGCTAATGCAGATGCGTTTTCACGATTGCCTATTGCTGTGGAATCTAACGAGCAGGAGGACTCTGAATGTTTTCAAATTGGAATGATTACTGTATTACCTATTACAGTGAAGGATATTGCTGCCGCTACTACAGTCGATGAATCCTTGGCACCACTACTGTTGGGCGTGTCAACTGGAAAGAAAGTGTCTCCTGCTGATAGATTTGGTATAGATCAAACTGAGTTTTCTTTATTAGAGGGTTGTTTAATGCGAGGTACTCGTGTGGTGGTGCCCACTCGTCTCAGAGATGTTATCCTAAAAGATTTACATTATTGTCATTTTGGTGTTAATAGAATGCTTGGTCTTGCGCGAAGCTATTGCTGGTGGCCAGGGATGGACAAAAACATTAAAGATATGGCAAAAAACTGTCGTGAGTGCTCTCTAAACCTGAACTCGCCTCCAGAAGTAGCTTCGAAACACACTTGGGAGAGTCCATCTAAACCTTTTGAAAGAGTTCACATTGATTTTGCAGGTAAATTTCAAAATGTTTATTTTCTTTTAATTATTGATGCTTTTTCAAAGTGGCCAGAGGTGCATGTTTTAAATAGAATAGATACCGATTCTACTATTGAAGTGTTGGACAAAGTTTTCACTACATTTGGTTACCCTAAGATTCTCACAAGCGACAATGGTACACAATTTGTCAATCCAAAGTTTTTTGAATATCTAAAAATGCATGGAATTACACATAAAAGATCTGCCCCATACAATCCTGCCACTAATGGTCAGGTAGAACGTTATGTACAAACTTTGAAACAAAAATTACGGTGTTTAAATACAGGCAAAACACCTACTCAGTCTAAAGTAAATGAAATATTATTTCAATATCGTATAACTCCGCACCCCGCTACTGGCAAATCTCCGGCAGATATGATTCTTACTTACCAACCTACTTCACGTTTATCACTGTGTTGTCCAAACAAGTCTGCTGTATTGCCTCAGAAAGAGTTGAAGGTGGTACGTGTGCGGACACTGTTGCCAGGATCAAGAGTGGTTGCTAGAAATTACATGGGAGAAGGGAAATGGAAGTTAGGGATAGTAGAGAAAGTTCTTGGGAGTTTGCATTATTTAATTAAATTAGATAATGGTATCACGTGGCGTCGACACATAGACCAACTCCGTCGGGTTGGGGATGATGTTCCTATTTTTAATGAAAAATTTGCTGATAATTTTGATCGTTTTGATAGAGCCGAAGCTCAAGTTCCTAACACTGATTCTGCTCCAAATATACCTGATACTAACTTTGAACAAAATGTTGATGTACCGATAAACATTTCTGAACCTGAATCTTTACTTAAAGATAGTGAAATACCTACCTCTAGTGATGTCACTGTAACAGCACCTTCAGTGCCTAATGATGTTCCAGTGGAACCTGCCTTACGTAGAAGTAAAAGAGTAATTAAACCTGTTGTTCGTCTTAACTTGTGATTGTACTATTGCTCTCAATTATTTTTAAACTAATTGGTTATATTACTTATTTTAGTTTTATAATTTAGTGCTAAGCTAAGTGTTTAAGCTGTTATTTTGATTTATATTACAATTTGAGTTTGTGGACAGTCTATGTTAACTTGTCATTGTTAGCTTATATTACTTAGATACTATTAAAAGTTGTTATGGATACTTAAGTTTTTAAGATTGCCTATATTATCTGGTAGTTTGATAAGGATGTTTGTCGACCTTTTGTTTGGTATCTCTTATCACCTATTTGTAAATTTCTTTTCCTGGTGGGGAAGGAAACTGTTATAATTATACATAGTCAGAACGCAGCCTAACATTACATCACTACTGTCAAGTTGACAGGACGCTTCGTTGTTCGGTTTTTGCCGCGCTTTGTGCCGGTTTTGCTCTCTACGTTTTACATAATATTTAATACATTATTACTCTGTAATCCGTGCCAATTACTTAATAAATACATACATGTTACGGGAACTCGGTGTTTTAATATAAAGGTTGCTATTTGCTGTTTTTGAAGTTTCAAAACCGACGTTCCAGAATTGTTGGTTTAATGTCAATATTTTGGTCGATCGAATATAATTTATGCGTTCGTAAACAAACAAACGGATACTTTTAAGCCCATTAGTCGATAAGTAAGTATAACAAGTATCAATGGAGACACACCCTTATCAAACCGATCGATATAATGGCCGCCTTTGCGCACAATGTTTTAGTTTTAAGTTGTATTTGTATTTCTTTGTGTGCAATAAAGAATTTCTATCTATCTATCTATAATGTTTGTATATCTTCAAAGTGAAGACATTATTTTAAGAGTCTGTTTCACCAAACACAGATAAAATGTATCTGATGGATATTTTATATCTGTCTTTGTCTAAAACGTTATGTTTTATGAAATAGACATAGGTTTATCTTATCTTATCTTATCTTATCTAGCCGTTGTTGTCCCACTGCTGGGCAAAGGCCTTTCTCCGCCTTCTCCATGATTCTATAGGTTTATCAGTCAGTTAAATTTTATCTAAAGGTAGTGACACGGGCACTAAGTGTATAAACTTCGCTGACCGGAATATGTTGCAGAGAAATGTTCTGTGGTTATGTTTATTTATTTATTTCAAGGTTATCCACAACTTAAAATCAAAATAACAAAACACAATCAAAGAATGTCTTCACTAATCGCGAATCACACACAGCTAGTATAAGATCAATTCTTTTTTTGTATCGTGGAACTAACCTTATAAATGCACTAAATTAGTGCATTTCATACCAATCAGAACTAACTTAGCTACAACCAGTCGGGCTGTCGCATGTCATTAATACAATATTTATCATTGTTTACTACCCCAGTTAGTCACATCCCTAGAAGTATATCACCCTGTTACGTCAACTCGATAAATTTTAATCATCTATCCTTCACAAAAGTATTTTACTTGATGAATAAAGTAAGTCAAGTGTATTGACCTCAAGCCATACCGATTATAACAATGTGTTTATAGTCTATTCATAAAATATGTCACGTTAACTCGAAAATCGGGGTGTGGTACGCATTCGCGTCATAGACAAAATGGACTAACAAATGATGGCTTTCATGTTCAATATTATATTTCTTTGACATGTCAAACTTACCTACGTTCTGTTGGATCAGATAGGTAGTAGTGTGAATGGCTTCTTATAAAATGTTGAAGTACTAGAGCCTCTATTCAAAGACAAGTCCGATTTTTAAGTAGTAAAATTGTGGATTCTGCTAATTAGGTCTTGTCTCAAATCACTGTCAAAACCATTCCATTCCACGGTTTAACTATAATTTCAAATTCTAAAAATTAAAAGGTGTTCATTAAAAAAATTGTGTTTTTACAGTTTTTTCAGAAATTAAATGAAAGAAATTCCCATGGATACGACACATGGCAACTGGAAATGTGCTAATATGATCGGACGAATCACAAATCAACGTTAAGTACACAAGTATAGTATGATATGACGCAACTATAACAATTCACACCAATACATCAGAAAATGTAAACTTTTCATCAAAAACAATCAAAGTTTCATAGTTTATAAACAAATCGCTATTAAATAAATAATATTCACGTTGATTGAAAACTGACGGCTTAAAATAAACATAGATCAAAATAGGAAATGCGATACAGATTGAAGTATGATTAAATATTTATATTTAGGTCAATTCAAGATGGCCGACGAGAGTCTGGCTCCTAAATATGGTTACGAGATCATAATCCTTCACTTGTGACAAGTTTCCAGACAAACTTTTCATTATATCCGCAAGTATGCATCCAAAGGGGTAATGCTGCCAGCCTTTTGGGTACCATCAATCCCGGAGACACGTTCGACGATATATTTTTATTATAAGTTGGTAGGTTATCTGTGTATAAATATGTATTAGTAGGTATTTAAGTGGGATAAGTTTGAATTGTATTTGTATTGTATTTCTGTATATCTTGTTAAAACTTTTATCCGCTTTTATCAATCCCTTCATTCATGGACGTCGGTTTAGGGTATCTATAAAATTAAACTACTTACATTAAAATTGCTGTGTCATTACTTATTCCAATAAGTAAACGTAAACATTGAGGTAGGCGTAGTCATTCATAATAATTACTTCCTACTTGCGTACTTCATTCGATCATAGAGTATCAATAATATAGAACGCGCGTAAAGACCACAGAAAACTATATTCCTAGCTAAGCACTGTAAGTTGCGTAGAGCAAGCAGATTCGATGAGTGATTGGAATAAGTAACTAGCTATCGATAAGTGCGCTTCGGCAACTGCGTTTGAGGTTCAGCTGGTCACTTTTAAATGACAGAGTTATAAGCGACTACGTGATTGATTACGCAGTAGTTAGCGAAATGCAGGCTGCGCCTACCTACATATCTTTGGCAGGTGTGCGTTAACCACATCTGGACCAAAGTGACCACAATGAGTGGTCCACCTGTCCACAATGAGTGGCTGCGATTTGCATGCGCCCTTAAATCGCTAAAAACATATTCGTTGGGTTCTTTTTATAACTCAGACGTATCAATCAACAGGGTTTCAAGTACAATCAGTAAAAGTGTATTGTACTCACTTATGGTTATCGTTCCCACTTCGTTATTCACCCTCCACAATTTACTCTATGTTCCGTAGTTCATACGACATCGTCATTAAAGTATTAACACGATTTGGACTTGTAAACAAGTCTGGTAGCAGGACAACTAAAGTGACAAAATATTGACTAAATGAGTAACACTTTACAAACACGGTAAGATTTGATTTTGATAAACAAATCGATTAAAAGGCGTGGCCAACAATCTTTGTCTATCTAAAATAAAGTTTGTAAACACTATTATTTCGTGTTCGGAAGCTCTAACATGATTAATATAGGGGGGGGGGGGTTGAATTAGATAATTGAACAAATGATTGTACGCGTAAAACAAACAAGTTTTATTATAAATAATAGATATATAACATCAATTAATGTATTATTTCCAATTACGAACGCTTTCGCTCTAACAGTTGCGCTGCGATTGACACTTGACAATCGAATCACAACCGCATTTGCGTTAGGGCCCTAGATCTCCATAGAGACATTGTTTATTAACCGGTAATCCTGTATAGACCATTTTTGTTGCAAACATTTGACTCATGATGAATTTTTAAATTTCTTGTTTTCATATTCGATCCATGACCTTACTCAAATTGTTACGTACAATGTAAATTTATCTGTAGATATCTAAAAAGGCGACATGACACCCTGTATATAAGGGTAATTTTGTCGTGGAAATTCAGTAAATTACTTGTAGAACGCCCAATTATGTAAAGTAGTCAATATATTTCGTAGCGAAATTAAATTTTCCTTGCCAAGTACTTAGGTGTATAAACATGGAAACTAGTAGGGAAATTAGGTATTAGGGATACCTAAATACTTAATTTAGGCTAAAAGGATCTTGAAAATTGTTTTCAGTGGGTATTTATTATTTAAGCTCGTGCTTCATACATATACATGTCGGAGAACAGCTGAGATTACGTTCATGAAGGATATTTTGGAACCATTTGCAAACTCTTTGTTGCTAAAACGCAAGAACTGGCATGTTTCTAACTGGTTGTCAAGTTGGCGCTTTGATATTTGAAGAGCCTGTCATGTATGGTGGATTATTGTTTGGAATATGGATTTGAGGAGATATCGGAAAACATCACGTATACCCTGTTACTTGATAACGTGATTGCAAACTACACAATAAAGCCAGTTTGTTCGTTACACGCCCACTGTCTTATTTTAACTAAAAGTTTAAACGCCACTTCTGATGATTCCTCGCCGACATACATAATATCTGTCACGTCTTCCCATCGAGGTACTCAAATATTCAAATCTTTATTGCACGCCATAGGTTTACAATGGGTCTTATGATGGTAGTTAGTGATAGTGCTAACTATAGACGAAGTAAGCAGAGACCACTTCCACCTTGCTATAAAAATGAAGATCGATAAATTCGTTTTATCTCCAAAAATAAGTCATATCTAAATGGCTAAAGTATGTAAGTGTAAAGCAATATTTTACGCACTTAATACACCTGCCTAGATACCGAGCCATTATGATATCAAACCAGCCGATCCATTAGAAAAGGTCGAAAACTGTACATACTTGAAAGTAACCTACACTATAACGTTGTTCCCAATATTCTATCTATGGTTTTTCCATACTGGACATAGAAATAGTTATCTATCTTAGATTTTTTCCCTATAAACCTACCGGTGCCAAAAAATCTATGAGATTCTGAAGGATAGATCAAAAGTGACAGCTACGTGACAGTTAAGTCACTGCCGATCTTGGGAAGCTATCTATCTTTTGAATATTGGGAATAGCAATAACTGAGTAAACATTGAATCCTAAAGGTCGCTCTTACTACTTTTATAACCTTTAAATAGGTACCCGCTTAAGTCCTATCAAAAGCCTTTAACATGGCCTTTATTTTATACTTACCTACTTACGTAATTTAAATTTTACTTAAAACTCTCACGCCTTTTTCCAGGCAGGGAATTCTTTACCCCACTTGCTACGATCTAATGGTATCTACACACCAAAGCCGCGGGCTTTTTTGACAGCTGCCATTCGTATGACCTATAGCATAAAAAACCGCAACACTGCTGCGTACCTACGCAAGAAGTTATGCAAAAGGTAACGTATAACATATACCTATATGTTATACGTTACCTTTTGCATAACTTCTCTTGCAATAAACTATTAAATAAATAAATAGGTATACCTACCTACTTCTTTCGCTTATTACATAATAAAGTAAATACTTAGGTACTAAATAACTTAAAACATAACATAAGTTCGTATATAAGTTGGGCTATGTCGTTGAGTATTAGTTGATATAGTTATTACCCAGGCAACGTTGAAGGTTTTAATAAAATACTTAAAAACCGTTAAAAAAAGCTTAAAAACTCATTAAAACTTTTTTATTTGTCTTAAAAAAACAAGAATAAAAGGATATTTTTGTTTTTGAGGTTAATTATGTTTTCCGAACGATCGTAATGAATAAAAATAGGTAAAAAAACTTTTTAAGTTAAACGGTTTTATGTTAAACATACTTGCAATGTTTAAGATAAATGTACTAAAAACCAAAAAATAATAAAATAGATACAGTCGTGGGAATTATAAACATATGCATAGACTAGACTAAAATAAAACCGTGGGGCACGAAGGGCACGTGGGCAGAGAAGTTCTTCTTGGCAAGCCCTTTTATTTGATACCCATATTGGTGGGATTGATAAAAAATTGTTATCAGCCATTTGGTAGCGGCGGCCATCTTAGATTTCAATTTTGCATAGTAAATTATATTCTACTTGTTGAGACCTTTCATTTGATACCCATATTGATGGGATTGATAAAACCTAAGTTATCCGCCATTTTGTAGCGGCCGCCATCTTGGATTTTAATTTTATATAGTACATTGTATTCTACTGGTTGAGCACTTTCATTTGATACCCATATTGATGGGATTGATAAAACCTAAGCTATCCGCCATTTTGTAGCGGCCGCCATCTTGGATTTTAATTTTATATAGTACATTGTATTCTACTGGTTGAGCACTTTCATTTGATACCCATATTGATGGGATTGATAAAACCTACGTTATCCGCCATTTTGTAGCGGCCGCCATCTTGGATTTCAATATTTTATAGTATATTGTATTCTGCTTGTTGAGCCCTTTCATTTGATACCCATATTGATGGGATTAATAAAACCTAAATTATCCGCCATTTTGTAGCGGCGGCCATCTTGAATTTATAATGATAATGAATAAACATAATTGTATTGTCACCAAAATCCAAAGTGTATACAAAATTTCAGATTAATCGGTTGACAGGAAGAGGGTGAAATTAGAATTACTAAATTTGACCCAATAAAACAAACGGGGTGAGCTAAATAAAACCGTTTAATAAAAAGGAATACGGACGTCTCATTTTCCCTTTATCTTTGTTTGTGATAAGACACGTTCCTTTCACACCCTAAGGGGTCAATGGGTTTTCTTAATCATGTTTGAAACGGAATAATTAAACGTAACTAGTTAAGACTGCTAATTTAAAATATTCTTAGTTGTGTCGGCAAAGTGTCAATGGCATTTTTGACAGATTTGATTGCAATCTTTTACAAGTGTAAGCTATTGAATTAGAATTTGTTTATTGCAAGTCACAGGTTGGGTAAAGTGTTACAGAGTCGTATGTACATGTGACGCCCTGCAAGGGCACAGCAAATAAGAGGGCAAGTAGTTGCCAGTTACTTAAAAAACTTTGTCTTAAAACTATTAGTAAATTATAATAAAGTATTGTATTGTACTTATCAATAGCAGAATACCAAATATGTCAAAAAATGCCACTGACACTCTACCGACACACAACGTAGACTATTTAAATTAGCAGACTTTGGGCCCCTGGATAATTTACAGCTCAATTTAATCTATAACTGGCACTCTCATGATTAAAATCGGAATAAGGTGGCACAATGTTTAATGGATTATTAACTTAATGATTCTTTTATGCAACTGGAGGTATTTACAAGTACTTATAATATACTCATACAAGAAACGCAGCAGGTTGAGAACAGCTTATATAGACTTTCTTCAATTAAAAGTTACGTAAAATGTAATGATATCTAAGTAAATGATCTAATATGATCTAATATGTACTTATTAATGGGATACCAATCACTTAAATAAGTACCGAAAGATTTTTTAAACTTCAAGCTTACTTCAAACGTTTCTAAACAAACATCGCTAATTACAGTTCGTTACAAAAGAAAACTATAAAAAAAAAACTTACCCATGGATAGTCACTGTTTCCCTCCAAAACTCCAAAATAACACGGGCATCATTTTGAATAAAAAAAAAAATCTTTTTTGTCGAAAAACTTTTTGCTGAAAATCTCTTTCGATCGTTAAGAGGAGAGCAGAACTCACGTGGCGATCTTGAGAGGGCGGGGCGTGTACTAACGGAATATAGCACTGAGGAATCAAATCTGCGCCACCCACACCTTATCTACCACGAGTAAACTTAACACGTAATTTGTTATAGCTCGCATACTGTTCGGGCGCCAAGTTTATTCTTGCGTATTTTAAGTGGTATTACTAGTAAGTAATACATTACTGGTTTCTTAGGGAAGTTTTTGCGGTTGTATGGAACAAATGCGTCAGTGGAGCTTAAATTTGGCTGTACAGGTTGTTTTTATTATGAAAAATATGATTTTACTAACTTTTTCCCGCGGCTTCGCTCGCGTTAATTTGGGAATGTTCTATGGAGCCACTGTAGGAGAGTGGAGGATTAGAATGAAACTAAAAGTACCTACCCCATCTCATTCTTCATCTCTTCAACCATTTTCACTTAAACTGCTTCAATTAGTGAGTCCGTTTTGTGACGATAGACGGAAAAACATACTCTTTCATAATTATAAATTAATATAGACTTTAACAATTTTCTTGTAATATTTTTAGCTATGAGCAGTTTACTATATCTCAACCTAGAAAGATAATATGTATTTTACTACTCTTAATCAACTGCTATGAGAAACTATGACGTCAAATTATGTGACAATCTCTATAATCTCAGTATAACGTTACAGCTTCATCGTTTGGTAAATACTGTTCATAGGTACATATTTATACCTATACAGTTAAGGAGTTATGCTATCTACACACCAAAGCCGCCGGCAAGCCGCCGGGCTAGGTCGGCGGGTTTACGTCATACGAATGGCAGCTGTCAAAAAAGCCGGCGGCCTTGGTGTGTAGATACCAAGGAGTATCTATCACGCTTTTCTATCGGGGTAAAGTTTCTTGCTGGCTTCTTCTCTGCGAAACTGCCTTCCGAAGTCAGCGTAGCTTCAGTCATTTAATTTGCTTTTACTTTTGTTAATTTGTTATATTTTTATTTTTTGTTTTATATTTCTGATGCATTCAAGTGTAATTTTGGGTAATTTATTGAATTTGAATTTGAAAAATTTTGGGTAGGTAGAGAACGATGAAAGTACGATAAATTGATAAATAATTCATATTAATTATATACAGTTATTATTTTGATATTGATGAAATGAATTAGATTTTATTATTATGATTATTTAGTTTTATAGATTATTTTGTATGTTTCTTTATTTTTAAGATTGTTTTTGTATTATTTTCGTTAAAATGTGTTATTGTAGGCAACTAATGTAATTGGATAATAAATATTTAATTTTGTTATTAAAGTGAACGGTTAATTTACAACAATGTGGCGTCATCCCTTTCAAATATATTTAAGAAAAACGGGACGACACTACAGTGTTGCCACTTTTTAAATTCTACTCTTTTTCTGGCATTTACAATTCCCGTCACGTCGCGTCCCAAGGTTTGTAGAGTGTTTCTGCTAATCCTTTGCCAAAATGTTGACCGCTTTATTGTGTTTCGTTGAAACCTTTGACTTCTGTTAGGATATCGGATTTATTTAAGTATTTTTAGTGCTTTATTGCCGAACCAAAGAAAAATAGCCATAATAAACTTTTTAATTGTCTATCTATAAATTAATTTCTTGTTCTTTTTAACGATTTTGGCTAACTGACCGAGTAAGTTAAATCAAAGTGTTTAACGGAAGAAATAAAATTTAATATTTGAGTTTAAAATGATAAAATACTTTGTTTTATTCGTACATAGATAAACCTACCGATTGGGCCTTAGTGGTTTGACGTTTACTATGGAAATTGAGTCAAGAGGTAAACGGAATGGAAGAAGCTCAGCCGACATAGCTCTTAACTAATTATCGATAATGATGAAAATAATTAAAACTGCGGCGACTTCTTCTATTGATTTCATATTGTGAAAACCACGTAAATGGTATACCTCAGTGCGTAAAATCCTCCAACACGACGCAATATAAAAAGTAAATGGAATACAAAATAAACAATGAATTTGATTTCTTATCTATCGATAGCGTCACTCAGTTGGAAATATTAGTACCTTCCCGAATTGCTTCAATGGCCGACATCGTGTCGTCTTTTTTTGATTTTTAGAAAATAACAGTGATAGATATAGGTTTAATAGAACGTTAGTTTTTATAACAAATTCTGCAACGGGGTATCCATTTAATCATGAAAATGAAATAGTACATTCTTGATTATTGTAAGCGATTATTTTTTGTGCGTTTTCAAGAGCTAGTTTAGTGTGCTATTAAGAAACATCATGTACTGTTTAACATGGATAACATATCGCACTACATTAATAATTCATAGTTCACCCCACTTACATAACTAACAGACATTCGTCTCCAAACTTCGCGACAACAAACATGTTTCTCAAAATTCTCGTTCTAATTTCCGTTTTTCTTCAAGCAAACTGCAATGAACCGACCAATTTCGTCCAAATCAACAGATTCGGTGTAAACACTCACGAAAATAATGTCCAAATCGCTTCACTGAAGCAGACCCTAATCGAAAATTTAATTTCTACGAGTGAAAGTCTGAAATCAATTTTGAATATGGAACGAGAAATAAATGAAGATCAGAAACGAATGAGTTCTGAATTTGGAACTAATTACGAAAGAGGTCATAATGGACTGGCTGGTGAGAATGATATGCAAACTCCTTGGAGTAGAAATTCAAGGTTATTTAAAAGGCAAGCTTCGGGGGGAGGTAGTCAGGTTGTACTTGGGACTTTTCAAGCAATGATGAGACCTATGAGTGTTGGAAGTCTCCCTGGTCTATCAGGACAAATGGAACCAACACCTGAAGATAATGTTTAACAAAATAATATTGAGTAATCTATTTTGTATGTTAATTTTATTGTGTTTTACTTATTGTATGGTTACGTACTGTGGTAATTAAAAATCTTATATTAAAATGAACTTACCTGGGCATAAGTACATTGTTTATATTTTAGTAATAAAATCACTACCTACACAATGTTATTAAAAGACATAAAACACGTTTCGAACCTATTTCGTCTCTTGTAATGCATTGAAGATACCTACTGCATTAACCAAATTAATATTTAACTACCTACGTAAAGACTTTTTCAAAAGTTACCTCTTTGGTAAATAAGATATTTAAGAAATGACGTACAAATTCAAAGAAATTGAAGATTCTGTATTCTGGAAGAGACAAAAATGTGGCATCCGTAAAATGTCATTTAATACCCCTTGTCATCATGATTCTCAATCATTCGCGCTATTAAACATAATATTTATGGGAACCCTATAAAACTTTCCTTACTACCTCAAGTAATGTTTAAAAAATTTGCTAGGGCATATAGTGTATCATACAAATTAAGGATTTTCTTCACAATATTCAACTTCCATTAAAAAATATTTTAAAAACGTCTGCAGAGTGACAGATGACTTAAAACAGCTACCCAATGGCTACCAACTGCCTAACGGCGTCGTGGGACGAGCTGGACACCTGTCCACCAAGTCATGGTGGATGAGAAGAGAGGCATATGCCCAGCAGTAGGATACCAATAGCTAGATTAGATAAGTTTAGATTATATGTCTTTTCTAGTACTTTATATCGAAGTCTGTGTAAATAAAATCAGTAAAAAGGTTATGTTTAAGTATGTAGACATAAGGCTCATTTTAGTGTAAACGTTGGTCCAAACGACACATTGTCATGTCACAATCGAGGGTGGGAAGCTACAAAATTATACAGAAGACGCGTTTGCAGAGCTTCAATTATGGTAAGCCACTAAGCATTTTTTTAATCAATAGTAAAGTATTTTCTACATAGGTATTATAATAAGAAGAAGAAAGTGGAAGGAAGGAAGTGGTCTCTGCCTACCCTAATGGGAGAGAGGCGTGAGGGATATGTGTGTGTGTGTGTGGTATTATAATTTTGCTACGCCTACGTGCAAAAATTGTAGTAGAGTCTGGCTAAAAAGAGTAGAAATTAAAAGTGACAATTTCATTCTAATCAATCTAAGAAAAACGGTACGACACCAGTGTTGCCATTTTTAAATTTCTAATAATCTTTTTGGCCAGACTGTACAATTTTTACTTATTAACTTATCTATCCTCACAGTCGATAAAAACGCATAGGTAGGTATAAAAAGAATTTCGCCAAAAAAAAAAAGATTACGAGTAGCTACCTATTTAATTTCAAAAACTGTTTTATTGCTTCTTAAGAAGTTTAATTAGTTTAATTTTTATTCTGATATAATTTCATTTACAATAAAAACCTTACAGGAAGACAACACGTAACATTTTATAAACATCGTACAAACTTGCTTGGCATGCCACGCGATCCGGAAGAATGTTTAGTGTTTGGCGCACTGGCACT
This sequence comes from Anarsia innoxiella, assembly GCA_947563765.1. Lineage (NCBI taxonomy): Eukaryota > Metazoa > Arthropoda > Insecta > Lepidoptera > Gelechiidae > Anarsia > Anarsia innoxiella. The sequence goes on along the minus strand of OX387410.1, from coordinate 2,800,627 downwards.
GTTACTACGCATATGTCGTTTGGCAGGCATAGCACCGTTACGATTGGCACGCGATACAAATGGCTGGCGTGCCAGTGTTACGTCAATACTGTCTATTTATGGATATCTTGTTTTGATTGTTTTACGTAAGTACTTTTTGAGAAACTTTGGTTTTTAAATTTTGTGTGCAAAAAATCCAAATCAATTATTAATTTTTCATAAATAAAAACGAACTAAGCACATATAATCTTTCACATCCCATAAAAAAAAGAACAATAGAAAATATATTGTGTCTGGGTTTATAATGGGTCCATGGGATATGAGAGGTTAAGGAAGATTGGTGGGAAACAGCCACCGACAGAAATCTGTGGAAAGGCATGCGAGAGCCTTTTCCCAGCAGTGGGACACAACAGGCTAAAAATATAAAAACAGTACCGTACATATTTTTTATTCCTTGTCTTATCAAATCTTATTCTGCTTTTTTTAAAGAAATTGGCATCATAATTTCAATAGTAGTAGATATTGGGATTGGTTTCGATCGTGCCATACGTATGACGTCGACAACAAGTATGGCAGTTTTTCTGATGGAAGTAATAATAGCTTCAAGCATAACTTCTCTTGGGATAATCGGTGCTGTTTGGCGAATGAATAGATTTGTAAACTGTTTGAAAACTCTTGAAAAGGTAAGTTTGATCTCTCGTGGTAATCGAGTCGACATTTTTGGTAATCCCGTTAAGGTCTATCTAAACAGATCCGGGCCGTGCCCGGGACGTGTCCGGGCCGTGGCCCGTCAGTAGGGAAAACAATACTTCGTTATGTCAACGTGTGTGAACGAATCCATAGAAAATGTATGGAATGACATTTTTCTCTGACACGTCCCGGACACAGTCCGGACACGTCCCGGGCACTGCCCGGATCTGTGTACCTTTAAAATCTTTAATTTCAAACTTTACTAACTAACTGTAACTTTTTTTCATTGAACATAATATTATATATTTTACGTACCTACCAAGCAAGTATGAAATGTTTATTAAAGTAATGCGGTTTTTATTTTAAGGTAAATACAATAAACGGCTATGGTTACTCAAATACATCGAAGAAAGAATATTTAATGTTCATTTTAACAGGTTACTGCTTGTTGATATCATATGCTGAACCTCTGATAATTTTTTATGTTTTCATTTACAAAAATAATGAATACAGTGGTGGTAAGTAGCTTATATAATTATTCAATTTAGCGCCATTACCCATGCATTACAACGATTATGCACTTCATCCGATTCTTACATAGGTATGTGGTAAAGAAACATGGGAAACTGAACTCCGGGGCCCAAGTCTGCTAATTTAAAATAGCCTCAGTAGTGTGTCGTCAGAGTGGCATTGGCATTTTTTGACACTTTTGATATTCTGCTAAACAATGGCTTACATACATTGATTGCGACCAAATGTGTCAAAAAATAGCATTGACACTCTCATTGACACTCTGCCGACACACAACTGAGAATATTGTAAATTAGCAGACTTGCACCCCAGGTTAATGGTTATTACGCATTAGCATTAGTTGAATTGAATGAATTGTTTTTGTTTCAGTAAATATATTTAGTTTCAATATATGTTACTATATCGAAGAAATCATATCAGTGCTACTAGAGTTGCAGTTCTTTTTTATCGCACGATGTCTCAATAAAACGTTGAAAAAAGTTAACGATAAATTTGGAGAATTTAACGCCTCTATAAATAAAACAGGCAAGTAAACCTACTATTAACCAATAGTGTTGCAAAAACTAAAGGCCAAAACACACCGGACGCGTACCTCTGAGTTGTAATGTATGGAACTGTCACCGCTTACGTACCGTAGACTTACACGTCGACGTGACGCGTAGCCCGGTGTCACATCGGGTTACACCGTAACTACGCGCGTGGCTACGCCGCCGTGCTTACGTCTACGTTACGCATACGCATCCAGTGTTTTTCAGCCTTAAAGATTTTTTATACTCTAGATTAAGTGCCCCTTTTCACAATGCGGCCAGCTGGAATGCGGTCAGCCACCCGGTTGCAACCGCATCGCAGTGCGGATGAAAACTACTTTATCGTAAAAAAAAGTGACTGACGGCACGCATTCCGGCTGGCCGCATAGTGCGTTGCCTCGCTTATACACCTACAAGGATTGTAATAAATCATATTTTTTTAGTTCCTTCACGTGAGATTGAAGACAAAGTTCACAATTTCATGTTGTCTTATAGAGCTTTATACGATGTGACAGATCAAATAAATGAGTGCTTCGGTAAAATAGTCCTCCTGCTTGTAATTAAATGGTTAATAAACCTTATTGTGATGCCTTCCTTCGCATTTTTAACTTACTGTAAGTATTTTTAATTAAATAATTAACTTTTGTTAATCCGGAAATTAAAGTTCCGATGGAGACTCTTTTGACAATTATTTTTTCTAAATACAACGTGACACCAACCGACTATTATCCATTTATGCATGGGAGAGGCTTTTGCCTAGCCATGGGACAACATTGGCTAAAAAAAAAAGTTTAAGATATGATAACTTCTCGGTTTGACGCTAGATTTGTCATCTGATGTGTGATATGAAACAGCGCTATAACCTCAAAATTAACTGTCTAGTGAAGTTTATGATTTTACATCTAACGTCAAACCGCTGATAAAGTGCGTTTCACGAAAGAAGTCCCCCGGATCTTTTTGGAACTAAATTTGACAAGTCCTTTTTTCCTATTTTCTGATCATTTCCCTGATAGTAGGTAGAAAACCCCTTACTTATTTTAGTAAAAATAGACTTCGTACTTAACAAAAATATAGGTAAATGCATATTTTTATCTAAATGTATACCAACCTACTCATGGAATAACCAGGACACTCGAAGTATGCAAGAAATAGTAAATATTATTTTATAAATTACAAATGAAATATATATAATATAGGTTATTTTTTACTCATAAATGGCAACATCGTTAATTTTGACATGTTATACAGCGCCGCGGCTAGGGGACTTCTTTCGTGAAATGGACTCTACTACTTTCTGTCTTTAAGCTATTATTACATGTACAAGCGTACAGTACAAGTTGTTTTCTAAACTTAATGTATTTTAACAGTATCGCCTCCACAAGAGCTAAAAGAAGATATAAGAACTGTATATTTATTTATGCATCCACTAATTATAGTCATCAGTTGTATGTATCTGGTGTTATTGATTGAATCTGGACACGAATTGGAGCAAGAGGTAAGATATTATTCGCGGTGTCGTAAAATCAAACTTTTTTATTTATAATATTTATTGTTACTTTATAATTTCCTGTAATCGTTAAAGTAGGCATAGAGATTTTATAGAGTTTTTTTTATGTTTTTATTGTTAGCTTTTTCCATCGTGCTAAGCAGAGAGCACTTCCCTTCACTTGCCACCATCCAAACACACTTCTTTCTATTCTTTCACATTCATCAATCGTCTCATACATACTCCTGACTTGGCCTTTTTTAACAAGTCTCCGATTTGATCGAGATACGTTCGTCTTGGCCTTTCCCTCACAACATTTCCTTCCACTCTCACCTCTTATCTTTTTCGTTAATCTTAATTAAATAATTAATTAACCAGATGCAGAACACCAGACATTTAACAAGCCAATTTTTATCACACTTTTCTGGAAAAGATATCGCTGGCAATGTTCTTATTGAAATGTTTATTCAACAAGTTATTGTAAAGAATGCAGCCTTCTTACCTATGGGAGTTTTCACGCTTAGAAGATCTTTGATAATTTCGGTATGTTTTATTAGTATTTTTTATGAAAACTACAATAAAATCAACTTACTAAAGAAAGTATACATAAAATAGGGTATACTTTTTAAATGTGACCATAGATGTATCAAAAACGATTGCGTTGGAAAATCATTGGAGAGTCCTATGCTCAGCAGTGGGCAGCTACTTATTGGCTGAAATGATGATAACTTTTCTCATATATGTTTTTTCATCGTAATAGACTAAGTTAACAGAAAATATTCAAGAGTATTTTAGTTATATGAAGATTTCGCCTATGCTCAGCAGTGGGCAGCTTATTGGCTGAAATGTGGATAACTTTTCTTATAAATGTTTTTTCATCATAAAAGACTAGTTAACAAAAAATATATTCAAAAGTATATTCATTACAAGAATTTCTTTGTTTCCAGATGTTCAGCGTCATCATTACGTATTTAATCATCATATTGCAGTTTTTGGCTATAGATAATAAAATGATAAATAGTTATTAAGATATATACCTATAGTTAAATATAAGATATACTTAAATAAATAAAAGCTTATATTATTTAACATAAGTATATTTGTTCCTGATTAAAGAAAACAATTGAATATCGTAATGATTCTCACTTTGGTAGAATTTCGTGTTCCAATTTGTGTTCCGATATTTTTGTCTTCTCAGATTTTTGATTAAGTATACATCATCATCATCAGCTATTTTACGTCCCCACTACAGGGACACGAGCCTACTCTCATCCGAGAATGATTAGACTTACTAAACAATACTATAGCTATACTTTATCTGTAAATATACAAATATTTTACTCCATTATCAATTTGCCGAAACCTGTACTTATAAAATCATTTTGTGTAACTAAATATACATTTGGTCGTAGTGTTGAGTGGAAAATAAATAATGTTATTGATTCTTGATCACATAAAATGCATTACGGCGCTAATGATACAAAAAATAAGTACCTACTTCTTTTGAAACCTGAAAATGGTTATCACAGTTTGTTCGTTTACCAATCAGTCTAGTCTATCAAAGATTTGGACATTTAAATAGATTTGAGAAAAAAGTTGATAGAAAATTCAATTTAAATGTTTCGTGAAACGTAGAAAAACATAGCATTTTTTAATCATAAAGATTTTAAATCAATAGTTGCTTAGATACGAATTGAATAGTTGCTTAAATACGAAATGAATTGCTTTTAATCCAAAAATACTACTTAGATTAAAATATTTTAAAATATGGCTACAACAGCCTGGGCACAAATTCGAAGAAGAAACGACATACATGTAAAATTTGGTAAGTAAATGCTTATTCTTGGAATTAGAATTTTAACAAACTTGTATCATAATTTACTAAAAGCCTCATTTTCATACGTTTCCGATTAAGGTAGGTACCTATTTGATTAAAACAAGTCTGTTTTACCATCAAAAAGTTTTTAAGCACGTTATATTTCACCAAAAAGTCTTAATGCAATTTATTAAAACTTTACAGAAACCTATGACCACAAAAACCCTGTAATACTAAAATCACGTGAACCAGAATGCATAGTATGGGGTGGATTGGCACTGGTACTACGGGTTTCTCGATTGGCAGGTGTAGCACCATTACGATTGGCACGTGTCACAAATGGCTGGCGTGCCAGTGTTGCGCCCAGTTTGAATGTCTACAACTATCTTCTTTTGCTGGTTTTATGTAAGTGTGCTTTGGCTAAGTATGAAATGGGCAAGATTCCTTACCAAGATACCTTAAGAGAGAAAAAAAAGAGAACAAAAGAAGAGAAAAAGAAAGAAAGAGAAAAAAAAGGAGGTATTACGAGAGAAACTATTAGCAATGTCAGTTGGATCAGAAGGGCTACGATTTTTATAAGTCACTCTTGTCGTTTTACTCTACGCCACTCTGATCTTTTCTCTACCGTCCATTTCACAACCGTGTTTATTTTTTTTGTTTCTTTTATCTATTGGTAATAAAGTACATACATACATACATATCCGTCACGCCTCTTTCCCATAGTAAGGTACATATAAATAATGTGTGCCCGATCTTTTTTCTTTAAATTTGAATAAAATCTTTTTTTTCAGTGGCAGGTTTATTCACCGGCCTGTATTTCGACTTCAAAGCTGGTCCAAAGAATGCAGTCCGTACTCGTAGTCCAACGTCTAAATTCACGTGGGTCAGTGAACTCGTTATAATTATTCCCGTAGCTGTTATTGGCGTGATTGAAGCTCCTAAAAGGATGAAAAATATTTTGGAGTACCAGAACACTATTAATGAGGTAAGATGGTGAAGTTAAGAGAATCCTCAACCGACGTGCATAATATGGGACGACTGATGAATGTCAGTCGTTTGGATCGTATTTGATGTTATTGATGTATATTGATGTGTATTGATGTGTATTGATGTGTATTGATGTATATTGATGTATATTGATGTTTGGATCGTAAGTGAAGGGTCTCTGCTTACCCTGATGGGAAAGAGGCGTGACAGATAGGATTATTTTTAAATATAACTATTTCAGATACTAAAAAAGCTGAGTAGAAGTAGAAAATGGCAACCAAAGGAAACAAAAAAGAGAATTTTAGCGGCAATGGCGATATTTGCACTGAATGGAATTAACTTCTTTGATTTCTGCATGTATATTGTAGATATGTTGGCTGATCATAAGCAAGGTAAAACCATCGAATATCGCAAAAAAAAATTGATACCATAATGCTGAATATAGGTCGCGCCACGTAAAAAGAACGCTGGAAACAAATGAAAGGGATGAGTTCGCGCATGGGTACATTTGCGCATGAAAGTACTAAGGCTATTTATTGTTTTTGACCTTTTAACAATTCGTCTCAGTACAGAATTAGAATATTTTGTTGGTGCTGCGGTCTGTTTCATACTTTGTTTTATATTTTCAACTGCAATATTATTGGCTTAGCTCTAAATAAAACAATACACCTACGTCGTAATTAATTTTAATACTTTTCTGTGTAAAACCATGAACGTATTTAAACACTTTTGTCCGCGATGGTATTCTAGAACAAACGATACACGTCAAACTCAAAAATCGTCTAATGCGCAGCTTGACAGCCAGCGTTCTTTTCACGCGACCTATATCTTTCCCTAAGTAACCGAATTCGATAGGTATATAAAAAATATCTAACCTTTGATACAAAGTGCCCGATCAGTTGATCAACACTACCGAAGATTTTTTTTTTGTTGTATTTTGACCCGCATTTCAGGACAAAAGTCAATTAGTTTTAAGAGCAGATTATGTCCCTCGATTTCCGTCATAAAGTGAAATAACGCCTTGAATATTTATATACTTAATGCAATTTCTTAAATACGTAAATACTTTAAATACATATGTCGACGAGTCATCAGAAGTGGCGTTTAAGCTTTTAGTTAAAATAAGACAGTGGGCGTGTACTGAACAAACTGGCTTTATTGCGTAGTTTCCAATCACGTTAGAAAATAACAAGATGTACGTGATGTCTTCCGATATCAAAATCCATAATCAAACCGAACCCATCAAACATTCATGACAGCATCTCCAATATGAAATCGCCAAAGTGACAACCAGTCAAAAACAAGCCAGTTCTTGCATTTTAGCAGTAAAGGGTTTGCAAATGGTTCCAAAATAGCCTTCATGAACGTAATCTCCGACATATATTATTTCTTATTCAATTTTCAGTAAAAGCCGTTTACCTATATTCTTGTTTCTACGCCATATCAATGTTGCTTCACTACGTGCAACTGCAATTTGTTTTCGTGGCGTGGCTGGTAGATACAGCTCTTGTCAACATTAATAAAGCATTGGAGAGTGTCATCTTTATGATTCATTTACAATGTACGTAAAGGCTTTATCTTATATTAACCATATTAGTCGCAAAACCGATACCCCTTGGAGTAAATAAGTTCTTGATTGGAGACCGCGACTCGGCAAGAGTAGTGTAGGACGTCCTCAGGCAAGATGGAGTGATGATTTGCGCAGGATGGCCTGAAGAAGCTGGATGCGAGCAGCCGAAGATCGATCTCAATGGCGTGTAATAGGAGAGGCCTAAGTCCAGCAGTGGCCTGCAATAAGCTGAAGATCATGCATTAAGCCTCGTATACTAAGCAACAATTAACGTTCATTATGTATGTATAGCAAAATTGCTTAATAACGCGCAACAAAAGTCTGCTAATTTGGCCGCAATCAGTGTAAATCATTATTTAGCAGAATACTAAATTTGTCCAAAAATGCCATTGCTGTTCTGCCAACACACAACTGTTATATATTAGGCAGACTTGGCCCCAGCTTGCTGTCAATGTTGCTCCCTGTTACGCAATATTGCCGTACACTCACGACATGTGTTGCGCATCAATTTTTGCTAAGAGAATGGATATCTTTACTCCTTCAGTGTGTAAATGTTGGTTATTTATTTATTGCAGCAAAGAATCAATTATATTCCTTAGTAAATCATACTTTGGACACAATGAAGTTTCCTGACAAAAAAGTTCTCAACGTAACAGAAAAGAGTCAAGGTAAGTGGTAATACTTAACTAAAACTACTTATAGTTTAAAAAAATCTTTTAATCAAGTAGTTTTCAACTCTCATCTAATATAAGGAAAGAAAACACTACTTAAAAACCGGCATATTAAGGCTTCATAAAGGACTTCCCTTTATGAACTTTCCTTTATGACCTCTATAAGTTCGCATTTTGAGAAAAAAGTTTTTTACTTCGACAGCCCGTATGCATGTTTTTGTTTATTAAATGTTGTCTCTTGCTACTTCATTGTCTACCCTGTTTTGTGTTCTTTTGCAATAAATAAGTACTTATAATGTATTTAAATTAACTATGTGTATTATGTTTATCATAAAATAGTAATCAAAATAATATGATTATATTTATTAATTTATACCTATGTTTATTTATACCGTTTTATAGATTACCGAACTTCTGGTAAACATCGAGACACAATTATGGAGCTGGCTACATTTTATGGAATTACTTTCGACGTGATGCGAAAAATAAACGAAACATTTAACACAGTGCTTATTATACTAATGATATCATTCTTCTGGCATTTAGTCATAACTCCGTATTATTTCGTTGTTTATTTATGTAAGTATTCATTTATAAGGGCTGAAATACATAAACACGACACAACACGTGTTTATGTGTTTCAGCCCTAAGTAAATAAGTTGTGCGAATAATCGCAGTTGATGTTCAATTTAGAAGATTTATATCTTTACTAGCTTTTACCCGCGACTTCGTCCGCATAAGTTTTTTTGTTTTCTCCCGGCTGTAAGTCCCCCTGCAACAATGTCCCTCTATCGTGTTCCGGTCCTCAACTTCACATCAAAATTTGTTCAAAAGCAACCTAAGCACATAATGGATAGCTCTGAATGTTTCCTTAGTAAATATAAAAAGTAAATAATGTAAATCGGTTTAAAATACTACTAACTATTACCTACCTGCCAACCTCCGATGTATACAAATCAGATCAATAGTTTTGGCGTAATGTGATTCTAGACAGAGTTTTAATGTTGTAGATAGGTAGCTATGTATACGTTCCTGTGGGAATGAGATATTTTCCCGAAGTAAAAAGTAGTCTGAATTTTGGTACCTTCCTACCCTTTATGTTAAGTAGTGTGATGGAATGTCGCTAAGTTTCGATCCAAGTAAAACTGTTAAATAAAGACAGTTGCATCAAAATTTTATCATAAATTCCATAAATTATGGCGCCTACCTACCCTCTAAGTAAGAAAAGTGATTAAATACTAACTTGAAGTCTTAGTAACACTCAGTTAAAAAAAAAACATCAAAATCATTTCAGTAGCTATGGCGTCATGCGCTTCTTAACACGATCACGCTAGATTTCCGCGGGAATGAGGTATTTTCCCGCCGTAAAAAGTAGCCTGTGTCCGTGCCTAGGATTCTATCTTTAAATTAACCAAGTCTTATAAAAATCCGTTAAGACGTTAAGGCGTGAATGAGGTAAACTTTTAAAACAAACCATAAAAAAATCACTAACTCAATTCAGTTTCTGCCTACTTCCTACCCCCTAAGTACGATGACGTGATCATTTTGATCTTATATCCGTTTTTAGGTAACCATCTACCTTACTAAATTTCGTCAAAATCCGTTCAGCCGTTTAGGCATGATAGAGCAAAACTCCCAACAAAAACGACTAAAAATCACTAACTCAATTTAGTTATCTACCTACTGCCTACCCCATAAGAACGATGGCGTGATTATTTATAGCCTATGACCATTTCTAGGTTATCATCTATCACCATACCGTTTAGGCGTCAAAGAGTAACAGACAGACAGACAGACAGAGTTACTTTCGCATTTATAAAATTAGTATGGATGGAAGTATGGATATGGATAGTATGGATAGTATGGAAGTATGGATTTAGTATTAAGAGCCTAAATATAAAGTTCCATGGTTTTATCTTTGAATAATGACGATCTCCCATACTAACTTTCATCCCTCATAACCACCCCCTTAAGCCGTTTTTTTTTTCTCAAAATAAAACATATAGCCTGCGACCTTTCCTAGGCTTTAGTCGAACTCTGTAACAGATTTTATGAAAATAAGTTCCGGAGTTAGGTGTGGAAGCGTAACTTTGATAGGCCTTCCATACGAACTTTCATCCCTTATTACACGTCTATACAGGTAGATATTTCCAAAAAGCTAGAACAAATATTTATTTATTTAGTACTAAGTGCCTAAATATAAAGTTTCATGGTTTTATCTTCGAATAATGACGATCTCCCATACTAACTTTCATCCCCATTTATTACCACCCCTTAAGCCTTTTTTCGCGACAAAATATAGCCTATGTCCTTTGTCAAGGTCTAGACAACCTCTCTACCAAATTTCATTGAAATCGGTTCAGTAGTTTAGGCGTGAAAGCGTAACAGACAGACAGACAGACAGACAGACAGACAGACAGAGTTACTTTCGCATTTATAATATTAGTATGGATATGGAATAGTATGGAAAGTATGGATAGTATGGATTTTTTATATCTTTATCTTTTTTATATCTTTATCGAAATTTAAATTTTCATGATAGAACTAAAATTACTTGGATATTATTTTTCGATATTATTGCTTCGATTGCACCTTGAATTATTTCAAATTATGTTAAACGAATTACCTCTTTTACAGACAGTACAAAAGTAAGAGTTGTGAATGTTCTAATCAATGCAATATTCTTTATAACGCATACTTCAAATTTATTGATAGTCATCGAACCGGGGCATCATTGTAAAATACAAGTAAGTTATCATTACAGGTATTAGATATTACGAGTATTAACAAAAAGGTTCTTATACTTTAGCGGTTCAATAGCCTTTTTACGCACTAACAAATTAAAGCCTTACGAGAGATAAATACAGACTATAGTACCTATCTGTTGTTCATAAACTTAGATAGGTAAATACATATTATAAAGAGAAGTTTACTAAAATCTATTGAGAACAGAAGAGGAAAGATGCTAGGACATTTGATACGACATGATTCCTTTATAAAAAAACATCATAGAAGGAAAAATTGAAGGGAAAAGGAAGAGAGGAAGACCCAGACGGACGTTCCTAGAACAGGTGAAGGAAAAGGCGGGTGTCATGTCGTATCAAGATGTTAAAAAGAAGGCAGAAAATAGGGAGGGATGGAAGGGGCTCCACCGACAAGAGCTTAGCTCTTAAATAAGAAGAAGAAAACATGTTATAACATACCTACATAGGTACCTGTCACACCTCTTTTCCATTGTGGAAGGTAGAGACCACTTCCCACCCACTTGCTACGATCCAAACACACCTCTTTCGCTGCATCCATATTCATCATCATTACATACATGCATGTCGGTTTAATTTGACTTGTACTTTCTTTAACAAGTGCCTGATATGAAGAAATTGCGTAGAATTAAAAAATTGACGTGGATGTAAATATTTTATTAAATTCTGGGGCTAATTTACTATATTCTCAGTTATGTGTCGGCAGAGTATCAAGGACAGTGTCAATGTCATTTTTGACACATTTGGTCACAATCATTGTAAGCCATTGTTTGGCAGAATACTTATTGTGTCAAAAAATGCCATTGACACTCTACCGACACACAACTGAGGCTATTTTAGCTTGACTTGGGCCCGATATTTTACTATCTTTCTTTCAGATGGACCGAACAAGGATGTTAGTAAGTCAACTATTGCGTCAAGTGAAAGTAGATGATCCACTTGTTGAAGTTTTATATTATTTCAACAAACAAATCGTCCTAAATGACATCAATTTTACCGTCGCCGAATATTGCACTTTGACACGGCCGCTTATTTTAGGGGTAAATATTGTGGTATAAAATAACTTTAATTTAATGTATAATGGTGTCTAGTCTACACACCAACACACAATACAAAATACATACAATGTTAAAATATTATCGAAAATATTTGAAAATGTCGTAAGCCGCCGAGCGCCGAGCCGGGGTATTGGTGTGTAGACCTCATCCTCCAAAGATAGTTTGACGTTAGTTCGTTTAGTTTGACGTTTCGGATATGGACAAAACGTCTATTTAAACCGAACTATCGAACTATTTTCAAAACTCGTTGTATGTATAATAAGGGGTCGCAAGTTTTTTTTATTGTATCAAGCATTGCATCATTGGGTTATTCAATGAATAAGTACTTATTTTATCTTTCTTTCCAGGTTTTTGGAGGAGTCACAACTTATATGATGCTTATACTACAAGCTCAAGTATTAGATGAGAATAATTGGTAAACGGTAGAATATTTAATATTTATTTTATTTATTTAATAGGTTTGCCAACAGGTTTACATCGATTCTTAGTGTAAATTATGGTAATAATTATGGATCGACGTAGACCCAATAACAGGCAAACACAGCTTGCTATGTATTAACATTTCTAATTGCCAGGGTTTACGAAAAGTTTCTTGTAGTTTTTTCTAATATAATTTAATAACTTATAATTTAAATCTTTGTAACGCTTACGCAAAATAAAAGCTTGAATGCGTATTTTTGTTTTATTTATAAACTGATCAAAAGGCCTCCAACAAGGTAGACTGACGACTTGGTTAAGGTCGCTGTAAGCCGTTGTATGTGGGCAGTGCAAGATCGGTCGTTGTGGAGATCCTTGGGGGAGGCTTTTGTCCAGCAGTGGACGTCCATGAGTTAACATGATGATGATCAAAAACTTCAGGAACCTGTAGCATTGGAAAAAATAATAATATCCAACTGTTCTTTTGCTAATGTCCTCCTGTTACTCAAGTAAAGAAGAAAATTAGCTATGTCGTATATATATATTAAGATACCACGTAGATACATAAACACAATATTTTACTCAATATAACACGTTAATATATTTGTAATGACACAACATTAAAAAAAGTTTGTAAACATAATTTGTACGAAGCTCAAATCAGTTTTTTATGATATTTGTTTAGTAGCACATCAATCAAACTTTACTTTAGGTTAAACAAATAGTAGTAAGTACCTACTCCAATTGCGTAGACCTTCAAAGCGTCTTGAGGTTTTAAAAGTTAAACGTAGAATACTTAAGGGTTTGAGCTTTCGCTAATTTACAATATCCACAGTTGTCTGTCGGCAGGGTGGCAATAAACTCTCATGACACTCGTCAATGTCATTTTTTAACACATTTGGTCGCAAACAGTGTAAGCCATTGCATTGTTTACCAGCTTGCTTAGCATGGCACTCCGTGACAAGACGTTGTCGTGCGTTTGTCACGCTTACGTGATGTGATAAGGACAGCATGCGTGAGATAATTGTCGCAGCGCGCCATGCTAAGCCCCCAGAATACCAAATGTGTCAAAAAATTCCATTGACACTCTGTCGGCACACAACTGAGGCTATTTTAAATTTGCAGACTTTGGCCCCAGTATTGTCATTTAGAGAGGCACTTTGTTTCTGGAGACGCGCTGGAAGACATATTTATGTTATTGTTGTATTTTGTACAGTCAAACAGGGAGTAAAAAGTTTCAATATGAATCAAGTGAATCCTATGAAAAGTTTGAAACGTATAAAAAAAATTGACAACCGACAATATTCTCGTAAGAATCGTAAGTTTATTTTAATTTTAATTCAGATAAAATGTTTGTTAACAAGGAGTTTTTAAAATGTCGTAAATACTCCGTTTCTTCTTTCTCGTTCTTTAATTTATGTAAAGTATAAAATACTCTATTGTTTAAATCTAATAGGGGTAGCCGTACAAGAAAAGAAAAAGCAAACTTCAAAACTTTCTCAAAAAGACTGCCTGGTATGGGGCGCTTTGGCACTCACACTAAATGTATCTCGACTGGCAGGCATAGCACCATTACGATTGGCACGTGCAGCAAATGGATGGCGTGCCAGTATTTCAAAGCCTTTGTGTGTATATAGCTATATCTTGCTTTTTGGATTGAGTAAGTGACTTTTTTCTTTATTTCGTTTATTTATCACAATTTTTTGAAATGATATAGGATTCTTATCTAGTAGCTGTTATAGTGTCGAGACGCCAAAGCCGCCGAACAAATAACAAATAAGCCGGCGGCCTTAAAATGAGACTGCCCGGTATTGCCCTTATTGCGGCTTTGTAGACACTATTAAGCCGCCTCTGTGGTTTGACATTTGCTAAGAAACACAGGAAACCCGTAGTTTGGTGCGGTTTCATTTAAATGTTCGAATCATTGGGTGTCGGTTCAATGTGTATGGGCCCTATGTTTGTAGTATCACTAGGTACTTAAAGACATTGCTATCATGAAATTTGAAATTTTGATTATTTGTTTAATCGTATTCTTGACGTTGTACTTAGAAAGGTATTTAAGTCGAGCTAGTACTGCCTAAGAGCGAATTCGACGGCTTTTCTTCCATTCCAGTTTTTTTATTCCCTTTTTTTCTAGACGCAGCCGCTATCACTGGCCTGGTATTAGATATTCGAACTGATAATCTCCACGCAGTTCGTACTCGATCTTCTATTGATACTTGTCTATGGATTACTGAACAAGCGCTAGTTTTGACGATCATAGCTGTCTGTGCGTTCGAAAACCCTATAAAGATGAAACATCTTATTGAACACATGAATCTTATGAATCAGGTAATAAGACAAACGTATATACGGGCTATATGCATGTATGAGGTGAACGTGGATGAAGTGTGACTGGATCGTAGTAAGTGGAGTAAAGTGGTCTCTACCTACCCCGATGGGAGAGAGACGTCACAGCTATGTGTGTAGCAAACTATAATTAAGACAGCCTGGCGATAAAACCAAATATAAGATGCAAATATAGTTTGCCTCGCAAATAAGGAATACGTATGTTGATTGATTTAATACATGTATGAAAATTATTATTTTGGTTGCTTGCAATAGCTTGCTGCTCTTCGACAAATATTTTAACAATTTAATAAAACACTGTGACCATCACTTTGATGTACTACATACCTACAGCCCAACTTTTAAATGGCCGTCTAACAACGACGACAACCAATGAAATATGTTTTTTTAGATCCTCATCAAACTCAAGAAAAACATCGGATGGCAACCGACGGAAACGAAAAAGTTAGTTTTCACCATAACCAGCACATTAATAATTATATTTTTGAACTGTTTCGAAGCATACACTTTATTTTTGGAGTCTTGGCAAAAAGGCAAAGATTGTAAGTGTTTCTTAAGTTATTTTATAATTTGTAAAAAGAAAATATATTTTTAACTATAGGCTGCTCGCGACTTCGTACGCATCATCATCATACCTTTAAAAATCTTGACATCTAAAAATAATATCTGCGCTTGAAGTTGTTGACCAGTATGTATACCTAGGATAAACAGTCCAGTTAGGTAGGTCCAACTTTGAGAAGGAGGTGTCGGAAGGAAGAATCGCAAACCTTAAGTGGCACTGGGCGGGGCACATTGCTCGTAGAACCGATGGATGATGGGGCAGAAAGGTTCTCGAGTGGCGACCACGCACCGAACGACGCAGTGTGGGAAGGCCTCCAACAAGGTGGACTGACGACTTGATTAAAGTCGCTGGAAGCCGTTGGATGTGGGCAGCGCAAGTCCGGTCGTTGTTTGGAGGAGGCTTTTGTCCAGCAGTGGACGTCCATAAGCTGACATGATGATGATGATGAAAATATTCTGATATTTAAGCTACAATATTGCAGAGTTTTATCAAAATCTATTTAGTAGTTTTGGCATGGAAGAAACAAACATTCATCTATCGGCACAAACATTGACATTTATAATAAGTATTAGTAGGTTATATTTTTTTGTTACAAAAATATGTACTAATTACTTTTCAGTTACAGTAATCTGCCTTTACACTGGCTACTATATCAAAATGAATATCATATATCTACAAAAAATGCAATTTGTACTTACTGCATTGTTAATACCGACATCCTTTTCCTACATTAATGAAAGACTGAAAGAGCTAATTTATGCCATGGATTTACAATGTAAGTTTATTTACATTTAATATTGTAATATTTGGACATAATATTGTTAATATTTGTTATATTGCCTTTCAACAAAACCGCATCGACCATGGGACATGCCTATCATATGACTTTAGGATTTTTTTATCACTTTCACCCTAGAACGTCACATCCACAATCATTTTATTACCCTGGTACGTCAAAGTTGTCAAATTGCTTTGGATTTGTCCCATTTGACATAGGTACCTGGCTGGATAAATATAATGGGTGTAACAGAAAGGGGGTATAAAGCCGAAACCCAGCGATAGTCCTCATGAAACTGAACAACTTTCCCCAAGAAACATGGGGCGTAACTCGAAAAAAAAAATTTCGCCTCCCCATACAAAATGTCCGATCAGCTGATCGAGTAAGTATGGGCGATCCAAAAAATTTTTTCGAGTTACAACCCATGTTCCTTGAGGAAAGTTGTTCAGTTTCATGGGGACTATCGCTCTGTTTCAGCTTTATACCCCCTTTCTGTTACACCCTGTATAAATCATCATAGTTCGGTAGAATTTGCCGTTCGTCGGTTATACTATATGTAGTATAGTTAAACCACTAGCCAGTGTAAAAGACACCCTATGAAACTTTGTGCAACTACCGATACATTAGCATTTAAACCAACTCAGGACAAATTGAATTCTAAAAAAGTTTATGATAACGGTATGTATTTCAAAATCGATTTGAAATTAGAATGGATGGTACGTATATTATTAAACACTTATTTATAATATATTTATCTATAATTATATTAATTATACCTATAATATATATAAATAGATAGAGTTTAAGCGCTGCCTCGGGGGCCGAAGCCTGCTAATTTAAAATAGTCTCAGCTGTGTGTTGTGTGACTATTGAATGTCAATAGCATTTTACACATCTAGTATTCTTCTAAACAATGGCTTGACAATGATTGTCACCAAATACGTCAAAACATGCCAATGTTACTCAATAGTCACTTAACTGAGACTATTTTTAAGGTCTGTCTACACACATCCGGGCCGAGGTCGGGACGTGACCGGGCCGTGGCCTGTCAGGAGGCAAAAAAATACGTCGTTATGACAACGTGTGTAAACGAATCCATAGAAAATGTATGGAAATATTTTTTCCCGGACATGTCCCGGAAACGGCCCGGATGTCTGTAGATAGACCATAAATTTGCAGACTTGTGTCCCTGATCAATTAATCACAGTATTTTTTCTATTTAGGTCTCACTATTCAAACCACAAAGAAAGTACGTGAAACTCTAAGCACTATATCCTTAGCGTATGCGAATACATTTTTAATGATGGAGAAATTGAACAAGACTTATGGAAGGTTTCTAGTTCTATTCCTCAGTCTTTACTTCCTTAATCTAGCTATTACACCGTATTACTACGTTTGTTTTTTAAGTAAGTATGTTTTTAGCATTATTTATAATATGGGGTGTTACAGAAAGGGTATAAGCTGAAACTTTGTGATAGCACTTGTGACTAGGTTACAAGGGCGTTTTCAGACCTAGCCTTTTATACGCGCGTATACGGTCGTTTTCAGCATACGCGCGTACAAGCGAAATACAATACGCACTTCAAAAAACCGGACGCGCATATACGGGCATTGACGCTCGAACAGGCGGCGGTGTCGTGTGATGGACTACATAAACTTAAAAGTGGAAGCGCGTCAATGTTCGTACGAGCAAAAGATGCGCGTAAACGCGCTTCAAAAACGAGCATAAGCGCTTATAAAACGCTAGTCTGAAAACGCCCTAAAGATAAGAATGAATCTCTTTGTAAAAGTTGTAAATATCTAATGACACAATACTTTGAATTCTCTTTAATAAATGAAACTTTTTTATTTATTTCAGTGAGTAAAAATAACAGATTATTCAACGTTATGATAGATTCAATAGGTATCGTTTGCTACGCACTTAAAGTTATCATCATTATTGAACCCGGCCATCAAACTCAAATTGAGGTAAAATACTCCTTAAAAATATAACTCTCTCACTTAAAACCATAGATTATTAAACTAGAATAACCCAACAAAAAAAAAACACGCAACTATTTTACTTCATATTTTCGATATTGGCAGAATCTACAATGGTAATTGCCATTTAAAAAATAGCACTTACATTTTTTTACTTGACAGATGGAAAGTACGCAGATGCTTGTCAGCCAGTTGCTCCGTCGGGTTAAAGCAGAAGACCCATTAACAAAAGACCTACACCACTTCTGTAAACAAATCAAAATATACGAGTCAGGCATCCAAGCTGCCGGGTTTTGCGCTGTAAACCGATCTCTTTTGACTGCTGTGAGTTTTTTTTTACAATTTTTTTTTCTATTTCACTTTTTTGTTTTTCACGTCTGCCTATCTGTTTAAGAGTGCGTTTCACGAAAGATGTCCCCCGGATATTTTTGGAACTAAATTTGACAGATCTATTTTCCCTATTTTCTGACCTTTTCCCTGATAGTAGGTAGAAAAACCCTTACTTATCTTAATAAAAATATATGTACTTTATACTTAACAGAAATGTAGGTAAATAGATGTTTTTATCAAAATGTATACCAACCTACTCATGGAATGACTAGGACACTCGAAGAATGCAATTATTAGTAAAATTTGATAAATAACAACTGAAATGTAAATAATATAGGTAAAATTTGTACTCATAAATGGCAACTTTGTCAATTTTGACATGATAAACAGCGCCGCGGCTAGAGGACTTCTTTCGTGAAATGGACTCTACAAAACGATACCTCTTTTGAACCGCTTTTATGGAATAGTTCCTATGCCGCCATGTTGGCAGCATTGAAAATTTGTACTGCTACATTACCCTTAATGACGTTTATTATTACTTCAATGGCGCCAACATGGCGGCATAGGAACTATTTCATGAAACGCACTCTATAAAAAGAGGTATATATTTATATTAAATTAATATTTTATATTATCTATATAACATTTAAATTAAATGCTTTCAGGAGAGCATTGAGTCCCATATAAAAAATGTAAAAAAATTGTTAAAAAAGCTTCTGACTTTAACTTTCTTTTTTTTTCAGATGTTCGGAAGCGTCACCACGTACATAAGTATTATATTACAATTTCAATCGTTGGATAATAATAATTGGTAGCTAGAATTGTTAATTTAATTACCTATAATTTTCAGTTATTTAGTTATGTCACGATGTTAGCTTATCGATAATAATAATGAACACAGATATGTGTCTACCTCGACAGGAAAGTGATAGATATGTATATATGTATGTTTAACACATTATAATTCATGTACTCAGTTGTTATTTTATTCGGTATAATATATAATAATTTAACTAATATAAGTTAAGATAAAGATGTAATCTTTTTTAGTATTATATATTGCAAAAAAGTAAACATTTTAGTACAGTAGGTACTTACAGTATAAAATAGTAACTACATTGTAAAAAAAAAAAAAAAAACACTTTTAACTTTTAATAAATACTTACTCTTCTAATTACTGATATGATTTTTTTTTTATTGTAATACAATCTCTTTTGGAAGATTGGTGGGAAGCCGCCACCAACAGAAATGTGTGGACAAGCATAGGAGAGGCTTTTGCCCAGCAGTGGGACAACATAGGCTAAAAAAATACAATCTTTTTTACACCCTGTTTATAAAAAAAAACCAACGGCCCGGACACGTCCCGGGCACGGCCCGGATCTGTGTAGATAGACCTTTAAAGTTTACATTTATGAGCCCTTACGGTCATTTCAAAGCATTGGGGACCCTGTGAGAACACGAAAAATAGTTAAAACAAAAAAGATCTCTTTTCTACCGTGATGCCCGTTGTGAAATTATTTATTTGTTTATCAACAGATTGAAGATATGAAGGGACAAATTAGCCAACTATTCTGTGTTGTAGGATCTGATGATCCGTTAGTACTAGAATTAGATATGTTTTATAAACAAATTGCGTTAAATGATCTCTCGGCTGCTGGAATGTGCACATTGTCTAGACCTTTTATACTTGCGGTAAGTTGAAGATAATGGAAAAGTAAGTAAGTTAGTATATAAGTCATTTATTTCCAGTTCAAGATAATTTTTAGTACATAATCAAATTATGAAACAAAATAACTGACGTGCCTGTATGAGGCGACTGATGAATGTGGATGAAGCGAACGAAGTGTGTTTGGATCGTAGCAAGTGGCGGGAAGTAATCTCAGCTTATTCTGATTTTTTATTATTATTTTGAGAAACATTATTTAAGGAAAGGTTGAGGGGAAGAGAGGCAGAGGAAGGCCGCGACGTACTTACTTCACTCAAGTAAAAGAGAAAGTTAGCGTCATGTCGTATCAAGAAGTTAAATCACATTACATTCCACCGACAAGAGTCTAACTCTTAAATTAAATGATGATGAGGTACCTAGTTAAAAAGTTGATAATTGTGAAAGAATGAAATCACTGGATAGATTCGTCTGTTTAAGGGTAACATGATTAAATTATTAAAACAAAAATGTCATTGGTTACTATTATAATAATCTTCTAACATTTGTTCTACCTTAATAGCTTGATCAGCAACTTCATCTTGTGTTAATTTGCTAATTTCGTAATCAAAATAGTCGAACACAATTGCGTTGTCTTCATTTTCTATTTCTTCATTTACATGTTCTTTTTTATAATCTTTTTCAGTTACATAGTCATCAGTTTCAGAATCATTATTATAGTAATCAGGATCATTATTATTTTGCAGTATTTCATCTTCATTAGTTCTCCTTTTGAACCTGGCGTCATTCCTTTCCAAAATCTCAGGTCTCTCTTCAAGGGTCTCTATAAGATATTCGAATAATTTCGGTATGTTTTTGAATATATTTAAATACTCTCGATGTGTTTCGCTTATTTTGTTATTTGAATCTAAAAATTATGACAAAATATATGCTTTTTCGTTTTTTTAAAAACACTTCGTGCTTTTTCACCACCTACAGATAAATTTTAACTGACAGATAAACCTATATTTCATAAAACATGACGTTTTAGACAGTGACAGGTATAAAATATTTGTCAGATAAATTTTATCTGTTGATGGTAAAACAGGCCCTTAGTGAACTATCAAAATTGTTAATTAGAAAGTTATATTTGTGATACTACAAAAATATTTGTGAACTGTGTCAAACAAAATAATGATAAATAAGTGCAAGCCTTACCGACATTCATAAAAACCGTAGAAAAAACTAATAACAATGAAGAAACACGTCTAAACAACAACATTATAACAAAACTTAAAACTGTTAAAAATATTGCAAACCGTATGAAGACAAACGATGTTAGTGACAAAATGAATGTTCCTAGCAATAAGACTAATAGCTTTGACGGTGTTCCATTCACGTCGATAAGATAAAGGTGCAAAACAAGGACCACATTTATTCTTTCTTAATTGAGGTCGCTGTTAATATTCCAATGAATTTGCTTATTATGTAAATGTTTAGTAATAGCTAATTATAGTACCTAATTATTGTTTACAAATCTATAACTAAACTTAAAAGTTACATAAAGGTCCTGAATCCCTCAATAGTCCATCCGATGCAAAGCTACCTGTTAGCAACTCAGCGGTGATGCGACCTCCATCGTATTTGTCTATGTTTTTTACTTTTAGTTTTTGACATTGTTTTGTCATTACTTTGTCTATCATCAGGTGGTGTTTTGGTTATTTGTGCGTTGGTCGAATAAATAGTATTTGAAACTTTTCCACAAACATTTAGTTTTATTTACAGTCCACTTTATCGCCGCCTGTAGCTATCACTGCCCATGATATACGTGTTGCCGCATTAGACTGCCAAGGATACTCTCTGCATCACATTTTATCTACTTTATTTTATAACTACGATGAAGTGTTGATTTCAGCTTCTATCTTGCAGCTGAGTAGGCTACTGCTCCAGGCGACCTGGATATGCAGTTTTTGTGAGAGATACGGAGAGGCAACCCAAATGAGCTAAATGGTCATCAAACTAAATGATTGCTGGGTTCAAATGCAGAAAAGGATATAGAAGTCAATTCATAATCACGGGATGACGACAATATGCTTAAAATATAGAACACCATTTTCTTCAACTAGTTATAAATCATCATCATCATCATCATGTCAGCTTATGGACGTCCACTGCTGCACAAAAGCCTCCCCCAAGGATCTCCACAACGACCGGTCTTCCGCTGCCCACATTCAAAGGTTTCCAGCGACTTTAACCAAGTCGTCAGTCCACCTTGTTGGAGGCCTTCCCACACTGCGTCGTCCGGTGCGTGGTCGCCACTCGAGAACCTTTCTGCCTCTTTGTCCATCGGTTCTGCGAGCAATGTGCCCGCCCACTGCCACTTAGGGTTTGCGATTCTTCGAGCTATGTCAGTGACCTTGGATCTTCTGCGGATCTCATCGTTTCTGAATGTGATCACGCAGAAAAACTCCAAGCATAGCTCTCTCCATCTAGTTATAAAAAAATATTCAAAAATAGGTAGGTACCTTATAAACCTAATCTTTTGTTTTATTCATACAATACTCAAGCAATTTTCTAGGTAATATGTTTGCGTGTTCGGTATCAATAGGCACTTTAGATATTGTACCTTAGCTTATAATTTGTAGCGTTTATAATTACACGTGTTGTAATGAGAGTGTAGTATAAAACGGTGGATTTCCTTTGTTAGTTTATGAACAACTAAAATGTTCTTTTTACGAGGTTCTTTGGTACTGCTCGCTACTTTTGGTAAGTTGGTGTAGGTACCTAATGAAAAAGAATATATTGAAATACAAGTTTCCAAAAAAAGAAAGTTTTTTTGACCATTGCAGGAATGATTATCGATTATATTACTGTTTGTTTTACTTAAAATAAAACTCATTTAAAATAACAATCAACAAATAATTTAGCGATTCCAGTCGAATAAATGCACCTTGATCAATATCAGTAGTTTGAAAAATATGACGTTGATAGACGTTCTTTATAAAATTGGGTTTTACTGTTGAGTATTATCACAGCGAATTGAGACTGACTCTGTTTGCCAAACTGGTGGTCGTGTATCCGATTCCCACTAGGAACAAACATTGCTGTAATAAACAAATGTTAGAAAACACTGACTTTGCATCTAGGTTAATTTTATACATTTTCAGCTATCGCCAATTGCCATGTGCGCATAGCAAGATCACCAGATAGCATGGAAATAGATATGCCGAATTATTCAGCGGATTCGCCAACTGAAAACAACCAGGACAAGATGAATGAAGAAGGGGAATATTGGGCGGGAGAGGGAGACAGATATAACGAAAGATACGAGGAGGATAGAGATAACAGGTGAGCTCAAATAGTTCGTCTCTTTGCGAGCTTTAGCTTGACCATTTGCTAAAAAAAAATTGAATGAAAGTACCATAATTTCAGAATTACTGTGTTAGACCGTCAATAGTAACCAATGAGGAAGGAATATAAGGAGTGGCCCCATTTTTTTTCATATACAAATGAGTTTATGACAGCGTGCCAAGGTTAGCGCAAGTTTTTCATAGTTTTCTTGGTAGATGACCTGTCAAACGATAAGACATTCCATACAAAAAGGTAGCCATTTTGCGCTAGACCAGGCACGCAGATCCTCCTTATATATTCTATACTCAAAGATGATAACCCTATTTTTAGATAGACGCTGTTACCGTTATATTGTTACAACCCGTCTGAAATATCTGGGCACCTCGTTATAATGCGCTTTTCCTCGTACTTCCCCGTTTACGCCCATGGCGAAAAGTACGTACGAGTTGCATGACGTCACTAAACCAAAATGCGCGTTTTTGTTGTTGGTGACAGGTAGTGAAGGGTTGCAAATATACAGTGATTCAAAAAAATCCTTCTTTTGATCCACAGAGACCAAAACGCACAGAAGAATCAAGAGAACTTAGAAAAAGAGAAAGATTATCGCGAAGAACAGCGGGATGACTTCAACAAAAACACAGAAGAAGATTACAACAAAAACAAAGAACGAATGAATGAACGACAAGACAAAGATAGCGAACATTACAATGACCGTCAGAATGAAGATTATGAAAGCAGAGGTAACAATGCCAATGAAGAGCTTAATAAGGAAGCCAATAGTAAAGGAGAGAGATATGAAGAGAAAAGTAAAAATGAAATGGATGATAGAGAAGGGCGAGTAGAAAACTATGACGCATCAGGACAAGCCCCTTCAATGACTTATAACAGAGACTAAATTGATAAATCTGGAAATGACTTCGTATGTAAACTACTAATGGTAACTAATAAATATAACCGTTTTGACTTGAAAATTTTGGTTTACTTTTATAATTTACTTGAGGCTGCCTGTGACTTCGTACGCATTTATCGTCATATCTTGGAAAAAAAATACGATATCTTAAAATAATATAGCCAAAGTGCTATTCTGATATATAAGCTTCAAAAGTAGTTGGTTGTTGGCAAAAGTGCCAAATTTCATCAAAATCTCTAATCAGTAGTTTTAACGTGAAAGAGTTCCAAACAATTCACATACATCCATCCATCCACCGACACAAACATAAACATTTATTATGAGTAGAATTTAAAAAACAAAAGAACATTCACGACAAAAAACAAACAGCAAGAAACGAAACATTAATGAATATGGACAAAATAACTGCGAAATAAAACAGACGAACATCGATGATCTAGTTACAGTTTTAGAATTTGACATATTGTCTTTTTCATTTGTTTTGGTAACGCATGAATCATAAGACTATTATAGGGTCAACGAGAGAATGCGTTCCTGACACATGTGACTAGTGATGTAACCTTACGTAACTGATATTTTTTTATTACCTACTTTAAAAAAGATTCTATTAGATACCTATTATAAAGAAACAATAAGCAACCTAAGAAATTAATATCACGATGTGGTTCGTTATTCTCGTTTGTAATTTTTACCCGACTGCGCCAAATCAAAAGGAGAGTTATGTTTTTCGAGAGTATGTATGTATGTATAATATTTTGGCACGCTCTACACTACATAAACAAGATTAGATAATATATTTTCGGCCAGTTAAAGCAAAAAAAAAATCTCGAAAATAACTGCACGCACTAAAAATTATAATACATATCGGGCTTTCGGAAGAAAACGTGGAGCGTTTTGTCCAAAAAGAGAAAAGATTATACATACTTAAAAACGCTCCACGATTTCTTTTGAATGTCCGAAATGTCCTTATTATTTATCATTTATAGTGCGTGCTAAAAGCGTGTTTTTTAATTTTTTTAAACTATTATTTTGATATACATAACCGTTAATCGTTACTTTTCGTTAATTTTGACTGATATTTTTGTCACATCACTAAAAAAATTCCCGGCTGCCAAAACATTATAGCAGCGCAGTATATTTTTTTGATAATCATTGTTTTCTTCTGTTTAAAATTAATTTGTAGTGCAAATATATGTAATTGTTTATAATTTGACATAATAATGTAGTTTTTATAGCTTGTTACTTGTTAATTGGGCGAATAAACAAAAAAAATTTTTTATCGTAAATTGAGCGCCACCTCAAAGTTATATTGGCAAGTCAATCACCACCTGTCAGGAACGCATTCTCTCGTTGACCATATAATAGCCTTAATATTCTAAGTCATTCTAAGGCCCAGAGTTAACAAAAAATTAATCCGGAGTTAGGTGCTAACACAGGGTTCAATCAAGGTACATCAATAAAAATTAATTACTTAACCCTGTGTTAGCAGCTAACTCCGGGTTTATTGTGTTAACTCTGGGCTGTGCAAGTGGGCCTTACTAAATTCAGTGTTCACACTTACTGAAACTAAACGTCGTTTAAATCTGAACGTATAAATAAAGCAACATACTCAATGAATTTATTGCAAAGTCAACATTATTGTTATTACAAATTCACGATAATAAGATCAATAAATAAGTTATATCTTGGTAAAAGGCAGCTGGAGTATTGATATGTAAAATATGTATATTAACACTTATTATATAAATTGAGGGCAGATAATTACCTAATTGTGAATGAAAAATGTATAGGTACTCGTACACAAAGATCTCGTAACACTACTTTTGTTTAATCACTGTCTAAGCTACTCAACTGAATACAGCGCGTGTACACGAAAGTTATTTTTTATTGGTATCATTAGAATAATATTCTGATTTTTAATATTATTGATATTTAAAATCAGAATGTCGATAATGATAACAATGTCGATAATAATATGACAATCAAAAATGCTCTGCGCTGCGATCCGTCCGGTGTGCGCCAGCTCTGATGCTGCTAAGCAACAATAACAATGTTTCTAATATTATTGTCTCTGTTTCTAAAAGTAATTGAGCCTTCTACCATGAATAATGCGTGAAGAAATCAGTTACCTTATTTTTAACTGCTAGGTACTTTAAGTACGTGTTATGCCATTAATTTATCTTTAGAAATAATACTAAAAGGCATATGGTAAAAGCATAGAAGAATAGTTTAAATTAGATTTTAAATGGTACCTACGGAAATGTCAAATATTCTATGGATGACATAGTATCAGTCCATTATTTCCGAATTCATGTAAATGTTCTAAATTCGTGTACCTACCTTCGTGAAATACAGTCAAATATTAAATCAGCTGTCTTGCCTTGGTCTCGAAAAACACTAGACGTGCTTTTGGATGATAAATATTAATAGGTTGGTTTTAAATTAATTTTTCATTTAAAATCCATAAGGTTTATTTGAGTCTTTCAAATTCATCGCATTGGAGACCAAGGAAGAACCCAAATTAAAGAACATAATAAACAATATGGTTGTAGCAGTGAAATCAACTGATCCTGAATCAGGGCAAGTCTGGAGACAGTATATTTTTGGCTTTATTGGTAAGTAGGAGATTTTTATTTTATTAACGCAATACGTAACAAAAACAGGGGCGCTGCGGTGCGTAGGTATAGTGCAGGGGTACCGTACCGCGCCGTGTGAACGGCGGGCGCACATTTAGCGGAGCGCACCGCAGAGCGTTTTTGATTGTCACATTAAAAAACACAACAAGCGAGCATCGAAGCGACTACAAGTGAATTTTGTGTCAACTGATTTTGATTATTATTCTAATGACAACAATGTCGATAATAATATGACAATCAAAAATGCTCTGCGCTGCGCTCCGCTAGATGTGCGCTGGCCCTAAGATTATTTGTACGTGATATGACATTAGCTGCCGTGCCGGCCCGTGTGGACGAGTGCCAACGCAGATGCTATTCTGAATTATTCTGTATAACTTTAATCAAAAGGCCGATTGACCTATAAATGTACTACTGACGTTTTTTAGCCAGCATCATAGTTCTCCTGGCAGGATTTTCGATGGGCTGGACAGCGCCTGTGATGATGAAATTGCAAGATCTGGAGCAGACACCCTTACCAAAACTGGTCTCCCATGATGAAGAGGCTTTGATAGGGAGCCTGCTTACTATTGGAGCTATATGTGGTAACTTTTTCACAATATTATTATAAAAAGATGGTGAGATGAGTTTGGCACCTTCACGGATGTCTGTGTAGACGCGGCTCAGGATAGAGAATCGTGGAGAAAGAGGAGAGGGGCTTTGCCGAGAAGGTTCACACAATACTATTTGATGATCCAACTAAATTTTTCACGTCAAATGACTTTAGAAGAAAAAAATATAAACACATAAATCTCGATCTTATTGTCAATAAATTCGTGTTATTTTAAGTATTTATTCCAATTTGTTATGTAAGAATTCCACCTTCTAGAACGTATCATACTATGGCCGTATTAAGAACCTGTCAGTAATTATAAACAACGTACCTAACTATATATATGTGTTTTTTTCCAGGTCCTTTCCTCGGTAGCTACATAGCAGAAACATTGGGCAGAAGAGTTAGCCTCATCACTATATCTATCCCATTTTTCATTGGCTTGATACTCGTAGCTCTGGCCAAGACTATAATGTACATTTACGTAGGCAGAGTCATTTGGGGCATATCTGTTGGTTGTACCTTTACAGTGCTACCTATGTATCTGGTTGAAATTGCTACGGTGAGTTTTATGATCTCTATTACAAGATGCTACTTTGTTACACGTATTCTATTTTAAACCTCTCTTCCCTAGAAAGGTCTATTTACACAGATCTGGGCCGTGCCCGGGACGTGTCCGGGACGTGTCAGGGAAAAAATATAATTGCATACATTTTCTATGGATTCGTTCACACACGTTGTCGTGACGACGTATTGTTTTCCCTCCTTACGGGCCACGGCCCGGATACGTCCCGGGCCCGGATCTGTGTAGCTACCTTAAGTTTTATGGGTTTCCCATTTGATAAACATATGACCTATATGTAGAATTTCTGATTACTTAGAGATACCTTAATATTTTCTAATTATAGCTTCACCAACCTCTCATGCTCTTTCATGTATAGTATTTATTTATTTATTTATTTAACAGTTTATTGTAAGATGATAGTACTTAGAGACAGAAAAAAAGAGAAGTATAGTATTCATGTCTAAGAAGGTTATGAAGGGAATTCTATGGATTCGTTCACAAACGTTGTCATGACGATGTATTGTTTTCCCTCCTGACGGGCCAGGGTCCGGACACGTCCCGTGCCCGGCCCGGATCTGTGTAGATAGACCTTAAATATATTGTATTTTGCTCTTAATTTCAAAAAAATATTATTTTCTTTTTTCAGTTGAATGCTCGAGGAATTTTATCCACTTTCCTTGAGCTCTTTGTAGGTATTGGCATTTGTTCTGCGTACGTTATCGGTCCATATGTTTCGTATCAGAATTTTGCATACATTGGACTGGCTATCACAGGCACATGTATATCATTTTATATTCTACCAGAATCACCAAGGTTTTGTTTAATGAAATGTAAGTTATTTTTGTCAATTCTCATCTGGTGTAACCTGTCACGTGCTTTGATTAGGTCAGAATTTTAATGTATTGTAAATTGATTGATTATTAAAAATATATTAGCTATTAATTTGAAAATTATTGGACACGCGCTCGATCTAAATTGATGCACAAGTTTAATATGATAGTCCCAATTGATCTGTCGGTATTTATGATTTCCCTGATGTCTTATACTGTTATTTCAAAAAACGTTGTTGCAAACTGGGGTTGGTTATACCAGGAGCCACACCAGGAGCCCAAGTCTGCTAATTTAAAATAGACTTAGTTGTGTGACAGCAGAGTGTCAATGGCATTTTTGACTTTGGTATTCTGCTAAACAATGGCTTACACTGATTGCGACCAAATGTGTAAAAAATTGACATTGACATTCTGCCGACACACAACTGACAGACTTGAACCCCTGGAGCTTATAAATGAAACATTCTAGATAAAAATGAGGACGCAGCCGCTAGTTTAATGAGTTTACGAGGAAAATCTCGGAAAGGAGTCGAAGAGGAACTAGCTGAACTTACAGAGGAAGTCAACACTTTGATGGACAAGAAAGCAAATGTATGAAACGTTTAATTTTTAATGATTTGTTAAAATGTTCGCGTATTTTTGCTTCAGCATATCTCTGTATAAATTTTGCATATTTAAAAAGCAAAGATATCAATGTTCTGGACAAAGAGTTAAACTCTAAATTTTCATTGTTCATCCATTCATAAAATTTGGTCAATTTTGGATGAAAGAGATTCACAGTACTCGTAAATTAAATTTGAAACAAAGCCAAATTGATAAATCTTGCTTCATATTTCAATTTTTACTGTAAACAGCATCTACGTAATCATCTCCTTGCTCACGTAATCTTGTTACAGGTAACATTACCATTTCCATTTGTTACCAACACAATTGCCGGCACATCACTAATCATCTATCTTATTTCACAGTTCATGGACTTGTTCAAAGGCTCGAATCTAAAATGTCTTATAATATCATTGTTTTTGATGTTTTTCCAACAATTCAGTGGTATTACACCCGTGCTGTTTTTCACTACAAATATTTTTGAAGCCGCTGGAGCGAAGTTGGATAAATTTGTGGCTACTATTATTGTTGGGGTTGTGCAGGTCAGTCAAGGTCTATCTACACAGATCCGAACCGTGCCCGGGACGTGTCCGGGCCGTGGCCCGTCAGGAGGAAAAACAAAACGTCGTCGTGACAACGTGTCCTTGCCGTGTCCGGGACGTGTCAAGCAAAAAGTATCATTCCATACATTTTCTATGGAATCGTTCAAACACGTTGTAATGACGACGTATTGTTTACCCTCCTGACGGGCCACGGCCTGGATCTGTGTAGATAGACCTTTATCATTTCTATGAATTCTATGCATCACAATATTTACTCACAAAACTTGATGGATATCTTTCAATAACCATTTCTAATCTAATGTTATCTTATCTAATTTAGCCATTAGTGTCCCACTGCTGGGCAAAGGACTCTCTCCTCATCCGTCATAATTTTCGGTCTCGAGCTACCTCTGCCCAGGTATTTAAGATGGTATCCAGGTCGTCCCGCCACCTTTTCCGTGGTTTGCTGCGACGCCGTTTGGCAGTTGGTAGCCATTGGGTTGCTGTTTTAGTCCATAACCATTTACTGCAATATTTTTGTTTATTGCAGATGGGTTCTTCATTAACCTCGTCCATACTCGTAGAGAGACTTGGCAGAAAGGTATTACTTTTAATTTCAACGGCAGGGCTCACAGTCGGCATGGTGAGTATCAACATATTCTGCATTAAATTAATAGTACTAAGCAGGAATGCAATATTTATGCCGATAGATGAATGGTTCTCTGTATGTTTGTTACACGCAAAAACCACTGAACAGATTTTAATGAAACTTTGCAGTATTATAGCTTGCACATCGGAATAACACATAAGCTACATAATTTTAAGTTATTGTCTTGGTTTCTGAAGATATCATATATAGTAAGTCGCGGGCAGCCTCTAATTTTCATACATTTTCTTTTCTTTTCTAGGGATGCCTAGGCTTATATTTCTATTTGGAAGAAATAAAGCATCCAATACTACCAAAACTCGGATTACTACCCGTGACGTCATTAGCTGTTTACATCATCGGTTACTATATGGGATTGGGTCCAATCAGTTACACGCTGATCAATGAAATGATGAGTATTGAAACGAAAGCAGTGGCTTCACCTTGTATAGTAGCGTTTAATTGGGGCATGGCCTTTGTTTCCTCCAGGTTAGTAAGTGCTACTTTTTTAATGAGATTTTAAGTATTTTAAATGAGGTAGGTATTCAAGGAGGAAGGAATTCTGTGAAAGGGAAAGAATAGAGGTTCTGCCATTAATAAACAAGAAGAGAGTGATTTTAAAGGCCATTAGTACAAGGATAGCAAAGATGCTGGGTCACCTGATGCGATGACTTTGTAAAAAACATCATGGAAGGAAAAGTGGAAGCAAAAAGGGAAGAGAGAAAGACCACGGACGACACATAGATCGAATAAAAGAGGGAATATAAATTGTGTCGTAACAGGTGCTCAAACATATGGCAGAGAATAGAGTAGAGTGGCGAAGACTCCATCGACAAGAGCGACGCTCTTAAATTTGATGAAGATGATAATTAGGCTGTTTTCAAACATAAAACAATAATCTATATCATTTGTAATTGGCATTGTTCAACATAGAAATCGATTTAAGGGTCTTATTTTGCTGTAAATCTTCCATAAATAAATAAACCTCTTACCTCTTTCTAGTTATTTCTTACCCTAAGGTTGCCTGGAAGATATTGCTACCTAGCAATAAGGCCGCCTGTTGCTTCTTATATTCTTGTCTGTGTCTGTACCTTATATCTTTTGTGCAATAAAGAATATTTGTATTGTATTGTATTGTAAATAGATAAATAAATTGTTTTCAGATACTTTGTACCTGTAGCGGTTACTCTCGGTTGGTATGCCGTGTTTTGGTTATTTGCCGGGATCTGCATTATTGCCTTCTTGTTTACTCTGTTTATTGTACCCGAGACAAAAGGACTGACTGCTTTGCAAATTCAAGATATGCTGGCTGGCAAGTGAGTGTCCGTCGGATTCATTATTTACATTAAAAAGATGACTTTAAAAAAAGAACATAAGAAATCTGGCACTTAGGCCCTTGTAAAGATAATGCGAGTCAATTTTAAGTATACCCCTTTTGAAATATCTGCGCACCTCACTGGAATGCGTTTCACCACGCGCTTGCCCCGTTTTCGCCTATCCAGGTACCGTGACGAGTACGCAACAGATGACATCAGTAAACCAAGTGCGCAGATTTTTCCGATGGGTTATAATATACCATATGATATGATTTAGTTTTGGCTCTTTTAATCTCTCACATCCCACTGACCCATTATAAACCCAGCCACAATAGACTTTCTATTGTTCTTCTTTTTCTGGGATGTGAAAAATTAATTATAAGCTTCTGTTTATTTATGAAAGATTTTTATTTTAGAAAACCTTCACTGGAGAAAGAAGAATATGAAGAAGGCAAAGGAGTGTACAAGATAAAAGTGTGACCAACGTTTTATTAAAGAACTAGCTTTTACCCGCGACTTCGTCCGCATAAGTTTTTTTGTTTTCTCCCGGCTGTAAGTCCCCCTGCAACAATGACCCTCTATCGTGTTCCGGTCCTCAACTTCACATCAAAATTTGTTCAAAAGCAACCTAAGCACATAATGGATAGCTCCGAATGTTTCCTTAGTAAATATAAAAAGTAAATAATGTAAATCGGTTTAAAATACTGCTAACTATACCTACCTGCCAACCCCCGATGTATACAAATCAGATCAATAGTTTTGGCGTAATGTGATTCTAGACAGAGTTTTAATGTTGTAGATAGGTAGCTATGTATACGTTCCTGTGGGAATGAGATATTTTCCCGAAGTAAAAAGTAGTCTGAATTTTGGTACCTTCCTACCCTATAAGTTAAGAAGTGTGATGGAATGTCGCTAAGTTTCGATCCAAGTAAAACTGAAGTAAAATAAAGACAGTTGCATCAAAATTTTATCATAATTTCCATAAATTATGGCGCCTACCTACCCTCTAAGTTAGAAAAGTGATTAAATACTAACTTGAAGTCTTCGTAACACTCAGTTTAAAAAAAAAACATCAAAATCATTTCAGTAGCTATGGCGTCATGCGCTTCTTAACACGATCACGCTAGATTTCCGCGGGAATGAGATATTTTCACGCCGTAAAAAGTAGCCTGTGTCCGTGCCTAGGATTCTATCTTTAAATTAACCAAGTCTTATAAAAATCCGTTCAGACGTTAAGGCGTGAATGAGGTAAACTTTTAAAACAAACGATTAAAAATCACTAACTCAATTCAGTTTTCTGTCTACTTCCTACCCCCTAAGTACGATGACGTGATCATTTTGATCTTATATCCGTTTTTAGGTAACCATCTATTACCTTACTAAATTTCATCAAAATCCGTTCAGCCGTTTAGACGTGAAAGAGCAAAAGTCCCAACATAAACGACAAAAAATCACTAACTCAATTTAGTTATCTACCTACTGCCTACCCCCTAAGAACGATGGCGTGATTATTTATAGCCTATGACCATTTCTAGGTTATCATCTATCACTATACCAAATTTCATCAAAATTTGTTCAGCCGTTTAGGCGTGAAAGAGTAACAGACAGAAAGACAGAGTTACTTTCGCATTAAAAAAAAAAATTTTTTTTTTACTTTTTTTTATTTAATTTTTTTTATTTTTTATATTGGATATATATATTAGTATATTATTATCTAATATTATAATATTATCATATAATTAATAGTATATTATTATCTAATATATATTATCTAATATATTAGTACAGCTTGACCATAAAGAGTTGACAAAAAATGAGGGCGCCACTATCGTTTATATAGCAACATTTATACTAGGACCTGAACGAATTTGATACTTTTATTTCATACAATGAATTAAAACGGGAAAAAGGATGAAAAGAGAGAATAAATAGTGATAATTGAATATAATAAACAGCATATTTTGTTTTTGTTTAAGTACATAATATTTAATTTTTACTTATTTCGAGAAAATATTTTTTTCTGTGAATAATTTGAAATTAAAAAGTCCTTTTATAATTATGAATTGCTGCTTCTCTTATACTCTAGTTTGAAAACAAACAAGCAGTACAATAATAAAATCTTTATTTATAGAAATATTCTAATCACTATCCAAATATTCAACACCAGACATTTCATCACATTCAGTATTTGAGCTGCTGTCACTGTCACTGCTTTCTTCTCCTACATTAATTACCAATTTGTCGATATCTTCATAAAGTGTTCGCCCCCTGCAAAAGTACTCTTGTTCAATTTTTTTTACGTGTTCGACACAATTATTCCATATTTCAGGTGTAATGCTATCAAAGGCTTCCTCGGTTGCTTTTTTAATGTCAATTGCTCCAATATTGCGTTCAGCCACTTTTTGCTTAGCTATGCCCCAGATGAGCTCTATTGGATTTAGGTCACAATGGTATGGCGGTAACCTGACCACCTCATGACCGTGTTCCCCCAATAACTCGTCTATTTCGTACACTGGTTCTGGCTTGTTCTTTTTGACTAGCATTAATAATCCAGGTTTCCTTGTAGCTGGATCAAATGGAATGTTGTTTTCCGACAACCAAAGTTTTATATCACCTACCCGAGATGCGGTTGTTGGGGCTTTGTTCTGAACCACACTATGGTATGGCGCATTGTCCATGACAATTATAGAAGCTTCATGGAGGTTAGGAATCAATTTTTCTGTCACCCACTTCTTGAAATTATGAGAATTCATTTCTGAATGGTAATCTTCCATTTTGTTAGTGCCACTAAATATAAGTGAAGCATTTGGGATAAATCCATTAGCAGTTCCAGCATGGACAAGAATCCAACGTTTGCCTTTTGAAACATCATGTTTTATGCCTTTGATTTTGATAGATTGCCAGCATTTTTTCAATTTATAAGAAGCATGGATATAGCTTTCATCCAAGTAAACTATTTGTTTCTGGAGCTCTACAGGCAAATCTCTATTCTGTTTGATAATATGGAGATATTTTTCTCTCTTTGCCGCTATATGTGTTCTCTCAATTAGCATTTCTCTATTTGTAGAACATTTTTTATAGGAAAAACCTATAGCATGTAAAATTTGTCTTAGTTTCTCGCGGCCTCCTTGAAATCTTAAATCTTTTTTCACCACAGCTAACAACTTTCGCAATGTTGGTACTATTTTCTTCACTGTGTAGAAACATTGAACTTTTTGGCGAATAGCGCAGATGTCAAAGTCATCTAATTCTATTTTCGGTCGACCACTTCTATGCTTCCCCGGTGTTGAAAATTTGCCACTATTTTTATGTCCTTCATCAATTATACGTCGAACAGTACTTTCCGATTTTCCTGTAACCAAAAAATAAATCAATGGAAATATAGTGTGTAACGATCAAAGTATGCAGTCGCGCTACACACAAAGCAACTTTACTGAAATGTAAACATAACCTCTCAAATTAATCAAATCCGTAGAAAATATCGATACCGTGACGTCTATTAAGAACCAGACTGAAAAAAAATGGAGTTTATATCGTAAACTACTTATATCATGCAAGATTCAAGTATAAAATACCTGTCATAGAAGCAACTCGTTTGTAAAGGTCATCCAATTCTGTAAGAAGTTTACCGGCATGATATTCCGCCAAACACATCCTAAAAACACTATATATCACTTCTCTGGCACCACTTTTTATTGTCTTACCCATCTCAAATAACAAAGTACGAAACAAAACTATATTTTTATGATATTTCTCAATAAATCGCAAACAAATCACGAAATTTCGGTAATGTTTTGAAGTTTGATTGACGTTTGACAGCAGCTGTAGTGTTGCCATATTGTGAAAACGTTTTAGTTCCTCAACAATTAATTTCTACTCTTAATGGTCAAGCTGTATATTAGTATGGATAGTATGGAAGTATGGATGGATTTAGTATTAAGTGCCTAAATATAAAGTTTCATGGTTTTATCTTTGAATAATGACGATCTCCCATACTAACTTTCATCCCTTATTACCACCCCCTAAGCCTTTTTTCGCGACAAAATATAGCCTATGTCCTTTCTCAAGGTCTAGACAACCTCTCTACAAAATTTCATTGAAATCGGTTCAGTAGTTTAGGCGTGAAAGCGTAACAGACAGACAGACAGACAGACAGACAGACAGACAGACAGACAGACAGACAGACAGACAGACAGACAGAGTTACTTTCGCATTTATAATATTATTAGTATATTAGTATGGATTACTGAAATTGTTTGAACTGAACAGATTTTGATTAAACTTGGCAATATTGTAGCTTGCACATCAGAATAACTTATAGGTTATATTATTTTGAGATATCATGATTATTTTCCGAGATACGACGATAAATGC
The DNA here is from genome assembly GCA_947563765.1 of Anarsia innoxiella. Lineage (NCBI taxonomy): Eukaryota > Metazoa > Arthropoda > Insecta > Lepidoptera > Gelechiidae > Anarsia > Anarsia innoxiella. Next base: position 2,764,130 of record OX387410.1, on the reverse strand, counting down.
GTCCGAAGTCGTGGGAAGCCACTATTTACTATACTAATAGTACAAAATATGTTTATTTACTTTACCAGTTAGATACAATTATTAATATCTACGTTTACTTAAAAATACTACACTCTAATAAATTTGCAGTTGAAACGACCGGGTGCTTTGGTAAGGAAGCAAAATGTTTACCAAAGAGCTAGCTGGTAGACTGCGGGAGAGGACCTGTGATCCCCGCGCAGGGTCTTTTCTGCTGCAGCGGTTGTCTATCGCTATCCAGCGTGGAAACGCAGCTGGGGTGATGGGCACGTTTGCACCAGGATAGACCAGGGGCGGATTATTCCCGGATTAGTGTTAGTTAGGTTAAGTTTAGTGCAGAATATTAATTATAGTAAGCTGTTTTTAATTGGATTTGGCAGAATCCGCAATGGTAGTTGCCATTTAAAAAAAAAGCTACGCGTAAAAGGTGCAATAGAGATAACGCTCTACAAAACCGACTTAAGCGCTTAACCGATTATCTCTTTCTAGCAAGCACAACCAATGATTTTTTTTGAGTACGAGTGAGATAGAAAATTGAAAGACAAACTAGAATAAATGAGACAGCATTATAGTATAATGTACTTTGAGTGTTTATTTATTCAGATGTAACACTTTCTGTACATAATATTAAAGAAAATATTTTATGCAAAATAAATGAATTGTTTAATTTACTTCGGATGTGTTGACTAATATTGTTTCTGAAATAAATGTCTGTATTTATTATTTACCGTATTTCCGTTGGTTTTATATCGAGTTACTTATTCTTTCCGACTTGAGGTGTATTTACCAGGGATTTTTATCATAAGCTCCAGTGGCAGAACATTTTCTATGAAGCTATTCACATATTATTTTTAGGTAATTACATTACAAATTTTTGAAGAATAGAAGAATATTAGGAGCTTCTCATAGAACCACATTATTTATCATCGTCTTTTGTTTTGTTTTTTTCAGATTGTAGCACTGCTGCGTGACCATTGCTCTTGTAGAAATTAATGACAAATATGGTCAAAACCATAATAAAAAAATGAAAAATGAAAATGAAAAATACATCAACCAACAATAACAAACAATACATCTGAATAACCCAATAACTATCCACAATAGTACTCGTAGTTGTCATTAAAAAACCCAACTACCCATCATCATCAGTTCTTACATCCCCACTACTGGGGCATGAGCCTACTCTCATACAAGATTGATTAGATCGTAACACCATCGATTTCCTTTTCTACTTGTGCAGGTTTCCACGATGTACCTATTCCTTCATCGAACTACCCGACTAAATAATAATCAACGACGGTTATGCTATCTACACACCAAAGCCGCCGGCTGGGCATTATGCATAATGCCCAATTAATCACATTGCCCATAACATAGATATAGCATCATATTCAAATTATGAAGTTGAGCGATTAGGACAGCGATTGAATGCGAAAAGGATCGCCATAGTAATCCATTTGCATTATGCAAGGTTTAGAAGTAATAAATATCTTTATTCGCGATTGTTAACCTCAAAATAGAAATAGATTAGTCTTGGACGGCTTTTTTGAAAAATAAGCAGCGAAACTGATTTTCTTCAACGATCTTTTGTTATGTAGAAACATCTAGCGTTACGCTCTAGAGGTATAATTAATGTTATAGTCTGTAAAAACAGACAAAATAGGCTTTCGAACACCTGTCTTACATCGGACTCTCTTTAAAACAGTCGTGTTTTAACGACAGTGAAGTGCGGATGTAGTCAATTTAAAAAAATAATTATTATAATTATTTAAAAATTTTGAAATCTAAATAAATTAAAAGAATAAAGTTATATTTAAAAAAATATAATAATAATTGAAACATTTTGGAATCTAAATAAATTAGAAGAAAAAAGTTATGGTAGTCGCTGGTATTGATTCGGAAAAGGGTCAAATATGGAGACAGTATGTTTTTGGCATTATCGGTAAGTATTTTACAATGCTAATTTAAGATATGACGATAAACATAAATTATATGCAGTTGCAATACTTCATTTTCATTTATATAAACACAGTTGATATTTATTCAAAAAACGACAATTTTAAAATCGCCATCTTTGCCACAAATTCAAACTGCGAACGCGTGTTCTTTTTTTTACTTTTTAATAAGAAAAATAATCTGTCACCGAGCTTTATTATTTTAAGAATATTTTGAGTACCAAGTCGCGGGCAACCTCTAGTTTTTAATAAATGGCAGTATGGCCGCATTCAACACTTTAGTAGTCAATAATTACCTAAATTATTCTGAAGAGTATTACCTACCAGAATTTACTCGATTATTATTATTATCTTGATTTATATATTTTTAAAATTTTTTAATTGCTAAAATCATTTGTAGCCAGCATCACAGTCCTCCTATCAGGGTTCACGATGGGATGGACAGCACCTGTGAATATGAAGCTACAAGATGTGGAGCAGACTCCTTTACCAAAGGCAGTGACCCCTGAAGAAGAAGCAAAGATTGGCTCTTTGCTTACAATCGGGGCTATGTGTGGTAACCATCGCTTATTTATTAATAACACTTTAATATCAACCTTCATGAGTTTGAGTAGACAGGCTGCAATTAGAATTAATTTAACCACAAACAGAATAATTGACAAAAAATACACTACATCAAAATAAGTCAGTGCATGTCGTAAAAAAATCACATAGCTTTTGATCACGACTGTAGACGTGGGGCTTAGCACGGCGTGCCGCGACAATTATCTCACGTATGCTGTCCTTATCACATTTAAAACTATAGAAAGAGACGTAAGTGTAACAACCGCATGACAGCGTCTTGTCACGGAGTGCCATGCTAAGCTAGCACGACATCGCTTTAATCTATAGATAATACACCTCTAGTAAAGTTATAAAAGTATTATTCACTGTTGGTGAAAATCCAGTCACAGAAAACAACGCAGACCCATAAAGGTTTATCTATACACACAGATCAGGGCCGTGGCCCGTCAGGAGGGAAAACAATATGTCGTCATGACAACGTGTCTGGTCCGTGGCCCGTCAGGAGGGAAAACAATATGTCGTCATGACAACGTGTCTGGTCCGTGGCCCGTCAGGAGGGAAAACAATATGTCGTCATGACAACGTGTCTGGTCCGTGGCCCGTCAGGAGGGAAAACAATATGTCGTCATGACAACGTGTCTGGTCCGTGGCCCGTCAGGGGGGAAAACAATACATATCGTCATGACAACAGGACTTGTTGCTCCTGACGGGCCACGGCCCTGATCTGTGTAGATATACTTGTAAAGGGTTCTTCAAGAGGTATTCAACAGGGATGGATTATTGATAATGCTTAGTAATTTGTAGAATAATAATAATAATAAGTAGAGGAATAACCAAGACTACAAAAACGAAAAAACTTTTTAGAAAATTTACTGTTGTACATTTTTTCAACTATGCATTTCTTTCAGGTCCATTTCTGGGTAGCTATATTGCAGCGACATTAGGCAGAAAAGTGAGCCTCATCGCTATATCTATCCCATTCTTCATTGGTCTGATTCTTGTAGCTCTGGCCAAGACATTGATGTATATTTATATAGGCAGAGTTCTCTGGGGAATTTCTGTTGGTTGTACTTTTACAGTGCTACCTATGTACCTTGTTGAAATTGCTACAGTAAGTTATAATTTAGTCTCCTCTTCCATAGCTTTAAGATTACAAGTAGAAAAACACTAGACTGTCCACATAGCGTGGATAGTAATGACTTTGTCTGCCGTGCCATAGTTCGAGGGTTCGATGCCCACCCATGAAACAAACATTGCAGCGATGTACGAACAGAGAAAAAAAGCATTGACCTAACTCTTCTTACATTATTTTTAATACTAAACTTGTTTTAATTTCTGCAAGAAGCTCACGCTTGATTCATATCTGATTGTATTTTGGATAAACAGCTTAGTGGTATATTAGAGAGGTTACGCACTACATCCGATCCGAATTGATCCGATGGGGGATAAAAATACCATAGAAATAGTTCTCCTATATAATATGTGTGGTGTTTAATAAACATCTCGGATCGGATTCCGATCGGATGAAGTGTGAAAATGCTCTTAATGTACAATACAATACAATACAATACAATACAAATATTCTTTATTGCACAAAAGATATAAGGTAGAGACACAAACAAGAATATAAGAAGCAACAGGCGGCCTTATTGCTAGGTAGCAATATCTTCCAGGCAACCTTAGGGTAAGAAATAACGAGAAAGAGGTAATAATGGTTGCGGGTTGTGCAAATAATACAGAATACATACATAACTACATATACATACCAAAAATAGATAGTACCTATAATAAAAATAAACAAATAGATATCCAATAGATAAAATAAATATTACATACATATATAAATGCACCAGAGAGGAAATAGATATAAAATTAATGTAATATTCTGACATACCTTTTTATTTTATAGGTGAAGGCTCGCGGTACATTAGCTACTTTCCTGGAACTCTTTGTGGCTGTTGGATTTTGTTTAGCATACGTAATCGGGCCGTATGTTTCATATCAGAATTTGGCATACACTGGACTTGCTATCACTGGACTATGTATTTCATTTTATTTACTGCCAGAATCCCCTAGGTTTTACTTAATGAAGAGTAAGTATCAAATTGATACTAGATGACTGATTAAAATGATCATGTAGTCACTTGTTTGCGCATGGCATGCTTATTTCATCTAAATACCTAGATGCGCATCAAATTTTACCAAATCATTGACCAAAATAACTGCAGAAAAGTTAAAATTGAAAAGGTTGAAAGGCAGCAGCTTGGCAACTCAAAAACCCCCAATTCAATAGAACGCCTGACAGCATCAAAATTTTCATACTTGGCATGCTTTGAACTAAGTCTAGTTATACAGTCGATTTTAAACAAGAGGAGTTAACCCGCAAGTTGCAAGTTCTTTATTATTTGTAAACCCATTCCATCTTTTACGTAATCACACAGTTGTGTACATACGTACACACCCACAGATGTAGTTACATCTTTAAATTTTTAAGAAATATTTGTAGATAAAACTAAAGAAGCAGCTGCTAGTTTAATGGCTTTACGAGGAAAATCTCGCAAAGGAGTGGACGAGGAACTAAATGAATTAACTGACGAAGTCAATACTTTGATGGAAAAGTCTATGAAGGTAAGAAAAAATACAAATTATTAAATGTTTAAGTTTTTTTTTAAAACAGGCATATTTTGGATTTGACAAACTTAATTGATTTGTCGATCTATTTCAACATCTTTGCTGCCATTACCATAATTATTTGAATCCTAACTATATGAAAAGGCGGTGGGATGAGTTGGATACCTTCATCGATGCCTGGATAGAGGCGGCTAGGGATAGAGAATCGTGGAGAAAGAGGAGAGAGTGACCTTTTCCTAGCAATGGGACAGAGTCGGTTAAGAGAATAAGATGAGATTTAAAATTTTATTACCGTTTTTAAATCAAGTTTATTCTTTTTCCAGTTCACAGCATTATTTAAGGGCTCAAATTTAAAATGTCTATTATTATCAATGGTTTTAATATTTTGCCAACAATTCTCTGGCATCTCACCAGTGTTGTTCTTTGCTACGAATATTTTCGAAGCCGCCGGAGCTAAAATGGACAAATACATTTCTACCATCATCGTTGGTGTTGTGCAGGTCAGTTATAACAATCATTTATTTATTCACAATACCAATATTAATGACAAAGCCAAATGGTTCCTCTTTTAAAGCAAAATTTAAATTTAAAATGCTATTGTTACAGATGATTTCCTCGTTCACATCGTCAATGCTTGTAGAGAGACTTGGTAGAAAGATATTGCTGCTAATTTCAAGTGCTGGACTTTCTATTGGCATGGTTAGTATCCATTTAAAAAATTAATGATAAAATTTTTGTTTTATAAAAGTCTCTCAAAACAACGGCCGTTCCCAATATTCAAAGACAGATAACTGCCTGACATCGGCATGTCACGAATGTCACTAAACTGATTTATCCTTCAGAAGAATCCCATAGACTTTTTGACAGCGGTAGGTTTATAGGGACAAAAAAAAGACAGATAACTATTTCTATATCCAGTAGGGCAAAACCAGAGATAGATAGAATATTGGGAGCGGCCGTAAGTCACATCATAATTATGTTCCAGATTTTCTTGGGAGTATATTTCTACTTGGATGACATAAAGCATCCAATAGTCCCAAGTCTTGGATTACTACCCGTGACGTCATTAGCTATCTATGTTATTGGTTACTACATGGGGATGGGCCCTATAGTGTACACGCTTATAAATGAAATTACGAGCATTGAAGTGAAGGCAGTGGCTTCACCTAGTCTTATTACGTTTAATTGGGTCATCGCTTTTGTATCAACCAGGTTAGTAATATCATTAAAATTGGGCAGGCTTAATTCAGCAAGCAATTGTGTCAGCTTATGGACGTTTACTGTTGGACGAAAGCCAAGAATCTCCACAACGACCGGTCTTGCGCTGCCCACATCCAATAGCTACCCTTCTCTGGCAAGCAATTAGATATTAGGAATATCTATTTGCTTGCTACATCAAGCCTGCCTATCAATTCTAATTTTAAAAAGATCAAACCTTATTCGATTCTTTTTTTTTTCTTTATCAGAATCGTTTTGGTGCATGTTTTACTATACATATAAACTACCAGACGACCAGTATAATTTGATCGTCTTTTATATTGAGAAATATTTTTGAGTAAAGATCTAGTTTTTCTGGTTTGTTGATACCTTGTACCATGACTACTTATTAAGGTTTTAAGTTTCTTATGATTCTTGTGCGTTTATAATAGGGTTGTTTTTATACATGCTTTCTGCCCCTTCCAGATATTTCGTACCAGCAGCAATGGCGCTTGGATGGTATGCAGTATTTTGGATGTTTGCCGGGATCTGCATATTTGCGTTTATATTTACATTGTTCTTTGTACCAGAGACTAAAGGAAAGACTGCATTGGAAATACAAGAAATGTTGGCTGGCAAGTAAGGAGCTATTTTTTTAATGTTATTTTTGAGTAAGGTGCGAGAGTTTGATGTAGGGCATCTATATGAAGTAAATTCTTCTTTTTTCTTTCTCTATTTCAATTTTTGTAAGTAAGTAGGAGTACATTCAAGGAAATTTTTATTTCAGGTCTTTAGTGAAGGATGATATTGTAGAAAAGAATGGAGTGTACACGATAAAACTGTGAAGAAAATTATCAAATACACAATTGTAGCCCATCACGCTTGTTAAATGCCGGCGTGTATATAAAAATATTATAGGCACCCGGTCTAACTACCACTATTATGGTCTATCTACACAAATCCGGGCCGTGCCCGGGACGTGTCAGGGAAAAAAGATCATTCATACATTTTCTATGGATTCGTTTACATACGTTGTCATGACGACGTTTTCCCTACTGACGGGCCAAGGCCCGGACACGTCCCGGGCACGGCCTGGATCGACCTTTATGATCAACCTGGCAATTTTAATGCTATTAGAGAATCATTTAATGTAAAATGCTACTTTTGTGCCATCGACTGTTCTATTTAGTCGTTTAATACAGTTTAGTGATTTTGACAGTGACATTGGAACCGGCTGTGTTAGAATAGCGTTAGATTAGCCCCACTGCATTCTTATTTTGAAAGATCTCGGTTAAATGTGAATAATATTTTAGCTCTGCCTTGAAAAAAAATGTGAATGAATATTATGTATAATTTAATATCCATATATAGGTAATATAGATAATTATTTAATATTATTACAAAAAGAATTTAAAACTGTGTTATTTTATGAGGCATTTATGTATGAATGTTATTTATAATGATACGATCGATGTTCTTATGTTTTTCAACAAAAGGATTACACAGGTGGTTTGCGAATTTAAATTGGATTCACTCATAATAATATTTAGTTTATTTACGTGAAAATGTTCAATATATTGATTAATATTAAAGCTTACGCGCTTGCCGTTTAGGTTAAAAATTATTATGAAAAAACGCGAACTACGAAAAGCGGTTAACCTGCGGTTTTGGCTCAAAACAAAACCGCGCCGCAATCACACGTGCGTACTCGCCCATGAAGGCGATATTAAATGGATTCCATTAAAAAGTATTGCACTTGTATGTATTTATATGACATTGTATGTATTTATATATCCCAATGCCGTTACAACAATGAAATTAAAAGTAATGGTGTCTACAAAGGTGCCTACACACCAATGCCGCCGGCCCGGCGGCTTATGGTATCTACACACCAAAGCCGCCGGCTTTTTTGACAGCTGCCATTCATATGACATAAAGCCGCTGGCCTAGACCGGCGGCATGCCAACGGCTTTGGTGTGTAGTATAGCATTACCTACGTCATTTTCAAAAATTTTCGATGATATTTTTGACAGATAATCCGCAGCCTTACCGATGGTATTGGTGTTTATGTAATATGTAGATACCATAATATTGAATCGTGTAATTTCGGCTTATCTAGATATTAAAGCTAATATTAATATGTTAAAAAGTTAAAAAAGAGACTGCTATCCAACTTGTGAAAAGGAGGCGTGTCATTAGTACCTGGCACCAAACAACACGAAGAAATCGGAATATTTATGTGATAGGTATAATTTTATAAGGAAAATCCAATAAACTTTTTTACCAAGCCATTTTTTTTATTGTTTACTTACCGCACAGGTTTTAGCGTGCCTTCTGACCTTTGCTATACAGGATGTTTATAAACACTTGAAATCTAATCTAGTCTAATCTAATTTAGCCATTTTTTTGTGTCCCATTGCTGGGCAATAGCTTCTCTCCTCATCCGCCATGACTTTCTGTCTCGAGCTTCTTCCGCCCAGCTACTTAAATACCTTTTTTTAAAAATATGGCCTGAATAAGGATATCCAGACTCTTCTCCTCTTGGCTCCACTGAAAATCAGCGTCATGTCATTGTATAGTGACATGATATATGCTGAGTGGAGTCTTTTTCCCAGTTCTATCTCTGTCTGTTCCTTGTATTATTGTTCTTTTTTTATTTTTATTTTAGCATAAGGTGCTATTTTATGTTTTTGTTTTGTTTATTTTAATAATGTTTTACTGTAACTGTACTGGGAATAAATGATTTACTTACTTACTTAATCAGCAAAATATGGCTTCAATTCAATAAAACAGGTAAATATAAATAAAAGTTAATTAAGTTACCTAAAGAAGCTTTATTTTATCACATTGGCAGACTTCACAATGGTACTTAGTTCCCATTAAAAAAAAAACAATTAGAATATAATATAATGTCACACATTGATAAAAAGGAAAATAATAAGTAATTTTACAAAGCAGTAACTGCGCCTTAAATGAAAATAAAATAAATACTAATTCAAGTTAGGTTATAAATATATGCAACCGTTTTTAAATTCATATAAAATCTTTTTACTTGTTGTATTATATTTGTTTTCGATGTACTTGATTACAATGTTATTTCATAAGTGTAATTTGCAGTCTTAAAAATAGTCATTTTCATTTTATTGTACCTTATGTCACGTCTAGGTAGCAGTTGCATAAAAATATTGTTCTAAATTATTATTTTACCCACATAACTTTGTAACTTTACTAGAGATAAACATTGTTTCGATGTACGGAGGTGTTTGCGTGTTTATTATATTTGTATTTAGTATTAAACTATAAAATTAAAATATGTAATTACAGTAAGCTTTGATTCACTAGGCATTGCGTAGGACCAATTTACCAATGGCCGATATATATGTAATTATATTAAAATCCACTGGCCATATTAATAAAGTTAAAGTACTTAGCCGGTTTCATTGAACAATATATCTCTATTCATGAATGGAACATAAAAATAAATGTATTAAGTGTTGTTTAATGAAAAAAGCAATTCATTTACCGCTATTACGTCTTCAAGTCACATTTGTGCAAACTCAAAATTCTGTACAAACAAAAAATACGACGCGCATCGCGAAAAATTCGCAAATTTTAAATTAAATTGAAATGACATCAATTCTTTTGCATATCTCCTTTTTTTGAATAATATACTATTTACTTAATTATTCAACCATCGGGAAATAAGTAAATTATATGTATGAAATCACGTGACTGGGTGGATCTTCAAGAGGTCGAAAATTTATGTCTCGCCCTATCATTCATAATTGTAAAAGAAATTCAAAACTTTTTATAGTTATTCTACTACCTAAATAAATGAAGTAAAAAGTTATCAAAACCGTTCAGTGATTGAATAGCAGAAAAACAAGCTATTAGAAAAAAACGCTAGAAAACCACGATATTTTAGGTGTCGCCTTTACATGATTTTCGATATTTTATATCATAGTGAAAATATTATTAATAATAGAGTAATCCTGTCTAGGAATATATTATTTATCGTTAAACAGGCAAGAAATTTTAAAGAAAATAAATTTAAAAAGTAGGTGGTAAGTTAATTAAAAATTAGTTCAAACAATGTTCAAAAAATATTCGTCATTATTGGTAACACGTTTACTTAGCATGATTAAAAAAAAACGGAAAGCACCCGAAGCGTCACGTCTAACTTAAAAGTCGCAGCCCCCTCGTACCTAAGTCGAACACCACTCGTCATAGTGAACGGATGCTAATTTTTCCAATGATAATTAATTGAATATCGTTCTCCAAAGATATTCATGCCACGTCGTCATTGGTTTCTTTTGCTGTATTTTAAATATAATGCATGGTAAACTCTTTATTTATTTACCATGGCGAACTTATTAGGGAAACAGATAACGTGTAATGTTTGTTTCATAATTTAATAACCTATTTTGCCAATAGCAGCGATTTTTCCCAAAATTCGTCATTGTTAGTAACATCATTATTCCCAACATTGTGTCTGACGACGATGACATCTGTCACCAATAATGATTATTTGTGTAGAAAACAATGACGTTTGTTACCAATAATGATTATTTGTATAGAAAACGACTGATGGCAATAAATTATTTTGATGTACGATTATCATTAAAAAGCATGTTTTTCATATACAGGGCATGCTACATCATTTGCAAATGTTGAACCGGCAGAAAAATGGCAGCTCGCACTCCTGGAGGCTCCCATTCTTCATGATGCTATTCCAGCTGCCTTAACTTAAAAAACGAAATAATCTGCCGGGCGCGCCAGCATCTGAAGCAGCTGCCTGCCCATGTGGCCTTAACACTCTTCCGTAGTTGCCTATATGTCCCAACACTGGTGTATAATATGAGAACGTCTCCGACTTGGTTTTTATGAAATGTCAATGAAATGTCTAAAATCGGCGAAGACTTCAAGGTGACATTGGAGACGATTCTTAATGTAAAACTTAATGAGGCTCAATGACAGCAGACTTCGTTATCATCCGCTACGGCAGATTGGGTGTTAGAAGAATGCAGGATATCAATATATCGGCGTTTTAACCTCCTCCCACGAGGTTAACGGTTGAGTCGCTTAAAAACTTCATGTCCAAGGTGGCAATCTTCTTATTAGTTTTATACGGCGGAGGCTTTAAATGTTTGGGCAACTGTGTGTCTTGAGCAGCCAAGGGACAAAGGTGTCCAGCGCTCTTGGCACGATCACATGTACAAAGCAAGCAGCCGGATTCTAATGAAGCGGCTGTGGGTAGGAATCTGGCTATGCTTGAGGCGGCATCAAGCCCAGAGTCTGGCCGTATTTGGGCGCTGTAATCAACGAGCTCATTGAGGATAGTAATTTATCTGCGGTTGGATTGTCACGTTTGTGGTACGATTGCGGACTCTTTGGGACATCAAGGGTTGAGTTGTGTCAAGTCAGCTAGACGATTTCCTCGTCACTATAAAATATGCTTAACGAGGTTGAGCGGCGACCCCGGAACCGCCAAGCCTAAATCACACAAATGGCAAGAAGACTGATTGATTAATCCTCATCTCTCGGAAAGGGGACGCTGTCTAGTTTAGGATGCAACTTGCATAAGTACCTTCGCCATGTCCCACCTGCCTGCCTGCCACCTGCCATGTAGGGCAGCTAGTGCAGCAGCAGAAGGAGCTGCCATACAAAAGCATGCTAAATATGCTCCCTTCCAAGACGAGGTAAGTACCTCTTTGTTCCCGTCGTAGTGGAGGAAAGCGGGACTTGGTGTACGGAAGCTAAGAGTTTGATGCGTGAACTAGGGAAGCGCATAAAAAGCAATAGTCGGGACCCTTGCGTAGAATTTTACTGCGCAATGGTCCCGACTAACCTTTTTTCCTCGCTATTCAGTGTGGGAATGCTGCTAGTGTCATAGCCACTTTTGCATCAGGTGCGATTCAGGGTGGGCTTTTGACCTAGCCGTCTTAGCTAATTTGTAATGGATTGCATGTTAACGGTAATTAAGTTGTAGTTAAAAGACAAATAAAAAAGTATTTGAGAATAAATATTTACATCAATAATATAACTCAAACGTCACTGTCGGTAACATTCCATCATTACATTCGTCACTGTCGGCAACATCCGTCATTATTCACGTCACTCAAATTTTTATATTTGCCAATATTTTCTAAAATATTAAATTCTTTAACGTGTCTTTAATATAATATAGCATATAATTCATGTGTTTATAGATTTAGCTTAAAATAAACGCCATTCTCGGGGTAAAATGTGATTTTTTTTTTTTTGTATGAGGAGAATAATCTTGAGTAGATTCACCCGACTACGCGTCTTCAAACACCACGTAGTGTTATAATTTAGTGGATAATGTTGTGTAATTTTATTTATTAATTTTGTGAAGGTTTTTCTATATTTTTATATGTATAAGTACTTACTACATTCTTAAGCATAATAATACGAACAATAAGATTTTTTAGACAAGTAACAAATCATCTACTCTATGTTACCTTATAAGAGTTGCAAGCCCGTGTTGTAAGAGCATTTACACACGTGCGCTATTGATATAAAACCGCACCAAAACCACGGATAATAGACCCGTGGATGTCACAAATTCAAACATTCATTCATTTGTTTGATAAACCGCGCCTTAAGCAGTAAATGGCACGGTTTATCAAACTGCACACTACCTGACGCATCAGGTACTTAGTGTGCAGCTTAAGGTCTATTTACACATATCCGGGCCGTGCCCGGGACGTGTCCGGGCCGTGGCCCGTTAGGAGGGAAAACAATTTGTCGTCATGAGGTTGTCATGCGCCGTTCCGGCCCGGATATGTGTAGACAGACCATTAAAGTGCAGATCAACCGCCTTCCGTTCATGTTTTAATACATTAATACTTGATACCGCAACTACGATGCAACTGCAGGTGTGTATGCTCTCTAAAAACAGCAAGAGCATTCATCATTTTGGGCCATGACACGAATTTAATACCTATTTAAATTAATAGTCACATGTTTTCCCACGATAAGAAAACAAGTTTGTGCGTCTTCAAATTACCCTCTGCGACGAATGCAAACATCTGAGAAAATACAGGTTGTTGAATAATTGACGTTCAACATACATACAAGTATATACCTACCTACATATCTGCCACGCCTCTTTCCCATTGGGGTAGGTAGAGACCACTTCCCTCCACTTGCTACGATCCAAAGACACTTCTTTTGCTTCATTTTCATTCATCAGTCATAGAATTTAAGGGACGTAATAAATAAACATTCAACACTTATAGGCCAACACTAGGATTCAGTGTTGCGGGTGCTTAGACAATTCTATAGACTTAGTCGATCGATATGAAAACTAAGCAATAATATTTCGATTCATGTTACATGGGAAAAGTTTTAGAAGTTCATGGGTAGATCGCGACGCAGTTGACGCAACCATGTCGGATGCAGTTGACGGTCCTGTGTTCGAATCCGAGCTGGGTGGATATTTAAATTATGAGTTAAAAATTCTGGATATCCTTATTTATAAAACAAACGTTTTACTTTTTTATTCAAAAACTTCATTTTCAGGTACACTCCGCCTTAACAAATTTATGTTAAATACACATCGATATAACGAAATAAAATTATAATTCTGGTTTCGTCGCAAGCGCAACGTGGAGCAAACATTTGATTTGGTCATCTATTTCGAATTAAAACAGCATCCGACCAAACGTGTTACGTGAAGATCAATTTAATTTAATTCTGTTTATTAATTTATTTAATAATTGAATCAATAGCCTCTTTTATTTAGTGACTATAATTGGACATAATTAAAAAGTTTGGTCATATTGAAATAATAAAAATAATTAAATTGTAATAAGGTGATATTTAAAGTCTACCTCGTCGGCCTACTTACTACAAAATAAATGTAAACAAAATGTACACGTGTTAAAATTACAATTTACATATAAAAATCAATTTGGAGTAAAATGAGTGATTAGTGTTTACAAGAAGTTAATCAATAGTAAATTTGAAAATTATAAAAAGTGAAAGTAGACTAAATTCTAATTATTAAAAGAAAGTTAAGAATTACATAATTCAAAATGGTTGCATTTAAACAAAGGTGGTTAACCCGTGATTATGAAACTGGACAAGAATGGAGGCAATATGTATTTGCTGCTATTGGTGAGTACAACATACACTGGGATACTAGATAGATACTAAGATACTCAGCAGATACTAGGGTAGAAGTTGCACCCTAGTACAATATAAGTTTGGAGACGGAAAGTATCCATAATAGATGTCCCCACGTAAAAAATAATAATTAAAAAAGTGTTGTTGACAAGAGTGACTATCCTACTTTCTTGTTTTCATTTCTCTCTCTGTGGCGTCTGCAAGAATAAACTTTTAGAATTATGCTGTACCTACCTTTAGTTTAACTTCTCTTTTTTTCTGCCTTTAAGTACTATCATCTTAAAATAAACTGTTAAATAAATAAATAAGTTGCACAATCCGCGGGGTCTTGATGAATGCAGGTTGCAAATTGCAACCTGCATTGCAATGAACCGGTTGCACTGAAAAATATCTAAAGGGGCCTTTACTTAGCAGCGAGCAGCTATAGGCTAAAACGATGATGTTGCAGATACTTAAGTACCTACTAGATGTGCTAGAATAGTCATTTTCAAAGATTTGTAAGCTCGATCCCACGTGTCGTGGGTAGGAGTTGGTTATTATACAATACAACAATACAAATATTCTTTATTGCACACAAAGATATAAGGTTCAGACACAAACAAGAATATAAGAAGCAACAGACGGCCTTATTGCTAGGTAGCAATGCCTTCCATTACACCTACATATTATACCTATACAGGCTTTTGTGGTTTATTTTATATCATGATTTTAACACGTGCCAAATCCCGTATCCCTATCAACCTGTGTGAGCGATTACTTACGATTTTTACAGCCAGGTTTTATTTGAAAAGTAGATCATATGAATACAAACAGCTTTAAACTTTCGATTTTCCTTAAGTTTTGCGTGTCACGGTAAAACTTGTTTAGCAGCATTGTATAGCAATGAGTCAATATTAATTGATTAGATATGTAAATTCACTTAAAACTAATCAACAAATATGTATATTTTTAATTACATAATGAGCAAAGAGATTGACATAAGACGCTTGTGTTGCTCGAAAAGGTATCTACATACCAAAGCCGCCGGCTTTTTTGACAGCTGCCATTCGTATGACGTAAAGCCGGGTGCTCTGTGCCGCTAACCTAGCCCGGCGGCATGCCGGCTTTGGTGTGTAAATAGCATAAATCAAGAAGCAAAATTGTAGTTTTGTAATTATTTTATAAGAAAATGTTGACTACGTAAGAGAAATTGACTGCATACATGAGTATAAGGAATCAAAATGCAATATTTAGCATTTAAGAACCATTTCTCTTATTCACATCCATAATTTGACTGAAATATCATTGTTGACTGATAAATAATTAAAAAAACAAAAGTGAATCTAGAAAGCCCGTCAAAAAAGTTATAATAAAAACACGATCTTCATTTTGCAGCCAGCATCACAGTCCTCCTCGCCGGATTCGTGATGGGCTGGACGTCTCCAGTTAACATAAAACTCCAAGATGTAGACCAGTCACCGCTATCAGAAGTGGTCACCAAGAAGGAAGAGTCTTTAATCGGTTCTTTTTTGACTATAGGAGCTATGTTAGGTAAGATGTATATTATGTATAAATGACTGCACGTTGTAGATATTGCTTTTAATATGATAAATCTATTAAACCTTGTACTAAAAATTAATAGTCATTGTTTAGACTTTTTCTGCAATTGCGTAGTTTTTGCTTTTTTTTTTTGCTTAAACTAATAAAATTATTTATAATAGAATAAAACTGTTTGTAACGCCTTATATTATGTTCAGCGCAATGTTACAACGTGTTGTCAGATATTTTGCTATCGGAAAAGTAACAGGCGTTTATAAATCAACTGTCATAACATAACCTTTCAAATTTTCAACACCTTGACTAAATACGAGTACACATCAATGCTGGAAGTATTAAAAATATAACTATAACTGGTGTCTATTTAGAGAGTTGTGTTTAAACGCTTAAGTGATTTTAATCTAGTGAGTCACGCAGAGATTCTTCAAAGATGTGAGCAACATAGAGTAGTTGCTACATAGTTTTATCTCACTTTAATTACCAATTTGAATTAATTTCAGGACCATTCATAAGCAGTCCAATAGCAGCAGGACTGGGCAGGAAATGGGGCCTTCTCTTCATATCGCTACCATTATTTGCGGGACTGGCCTTCGTCGGTCTGGCCAACAACGTCATTCTCATGTACGTGGGCCGGGTCCTGTGGGGTATAGCCGTTGGCTCCACGTTCACTGTTCTTCCAATGTATTGCGTTGAAATTGCTACGGTGAGTATTATTTTTTTCAATTCAATTCAAAAATAATTTATTCGTAGGTAACATTAAATTAACACTTGAATTCGTCACAAAGTAAAAATTATAAAAAAAACATAATAATGAATTTAATGTTGTTTATTTCTTTGAATCCAAATTGTAGCACTTAAAATTTCCACTGGTGTAAAATTACATCTATAAACGACGATTTCTTAAATAACGATGATTCTTTGCACATTATTGGATGCAGGTGGGAATGAACCGGTCCCGTTGAAGAATCATTAGAAAGGCCTATGCTCAGCAGTGGGCAGCTATGGGCTGAGATGATGGTGCTGAAGTTCAAATTAAATTGAGACTGATGATTGGGACTGCGTGATGATTGGACGGGCTGGATACTTTAACTACCATGGCGGCGGTCTCTCGAGAAAATCTAATGAAGAAAGAAGCCTTTGCCCAGCGGTGGGACACAACACACAAGTGGCTAGATGAGATAACATAAGATTGTTTTCCAATTTTCAGGTTAACGCTCGTGGTACTCTCGGAACGTTCCTAGAACTCTTTGTAGCATTTGGTTTTACATTAGTGTATGCAACCGGGCCTTATCTTTCATACCATGCCATCATTTACTTAGGCCTTGGTATTACGGTGGCCTGTATTTCATTTTGCATCATACCTGAATCGCCGAGATATCTTTTGATGAAGAGTAAGTTTAGTTTGTGTCTTTCTCTTATTTTATGGTCATTTTGAATGCCTTGGTTGCTAGCTCAAACAAAACGCCACTTTGAAAATATCTATTTGTTTTTGTACTAGCAAACATTGAAAACTCAGACATCTACTTCTCAAATCAATTATGAAACGGGAAATATTTATCAAACCACGTCAATTTAATTTGAGAATAACTTCCTGACTATCTAGAGATGTTTTAAAAATTAAAATACCTACAATAGATCTACAAAATATGAAATGTTCCTACTCGTACAATTTGATCAAAAAATATTTAAAAATGCAATAGAAAGTACTTGCTCTGTAATTAATAAAAGTGATATTTCAGATGATAAAGAAGCAGCGGCTGCTAGTTTGATGTATTTACGAGGTAAATCCCGGAAATATGTAGAAGGGGAACTAGCTGAGCTTGTTGAGGAAGTCAATACATCGATGGAGAAGACTGCGAAGGTTGTTATGAATTCGCAAAAAATACTTTAAATACATACATATCTGAAACGCCTCTCTCCCATCGGGGTAATCAGAGACGTCTTCGTTCTACTTGCTACGATCCAAACACAGCTCCTTCGGGTTTTTAATTCTCTAACTGGTATAAATGATAAAGAATCATTAAAAGAATAGAATTAGAAAGCTAGCTTGAGCTCTTTGATAAATCTATGTAGAGACCTCATAAATAGGTAGATGATGTTACGTTTTGAATGGATCTTATTGTTTAGTTAACACTGGTATGAGATAATAATTCAGGGTCTAATGTAATGGCCAACATTGTTAAATAGATACGGGATGTGGTAACTACATAATATTTAGTATAATCTGTGACGGGGTCCACACCGGCTCTTTTAACTCAAAACAAAACAAACTAACAATCAATTTCAAGATTTTTTTCTATACAGATCAAAGATGTCTTCATGGGTACAAATTTGAAGTCACTCTGCCTCTCCTGCATTCTGCTGCTTGGCCAACAATTCTGTGGAATCACACCAATGCTGTTTTTTGCAACGAACATTTTCGATGCTTCCAAAACTAAGATGGACAAACACGTTTCAACTATTATTGTTGGTGTTGTTCAGGTAAGGAGATTGTCATGAATTTTACTGATAAAATAAGGACATTTGTATGATACTTTATGTTGTTAGAGGAAGGAAGGTTAGAGGAAGGAAGGAATGAATGAGGCAATTGTACAGGTTTATGCTATTTGAATCCAAGTGGATGCTCATGGAACAGAAACATTCTCAATTTCTTCATTGTTCTGATGGGAGGGATAACACGACCGATTTTTTATGTTTATCGAGTGTTTTAAAATTTTACAGATAATTTCATCGTTTACATCATCTATTCTAGTTGAGAAGGTTGGAAGGAAAATTCTGCTTTTAATATCAAGTGCTGGATTATCTGTTGGCTTGGTAAGTAATGGTTTAGTTACCTAATAAGAAATACCTATATTGCAAGAGTCCATTTTAGCTATCTACAGTCTTAAATTGATTAAAAATGGATGATAAATAACATTTTTAATTAATTCTCTTCATCTTCATAAAACATGGCGACAATTCTGACTAACTAACAATAACGACAATAACTAACACTGACACGCTGGTTCCAAAATTGTATTTAGGTATCAGTCTGTGCACGAATTACAGAACGTATTCAGAATTGGAGAACAGGACTGAAATCAAAACTTTTCTTTTTCTTACAGTTTTTCCTGGGACTATTCTTCATGTTCGAGCAACAGAAGAATGCAATAGTGGAGAGTCTTAGTTTACTACCTCTGCTGTCTTTGGCCACGTTTGTGATTTCATACTACATCGGTATGGGACCAATCGTCTGGGCCGTGGTTTATGAGATACAGAGCATTGAGGTCAAGAAGATTGTGGCACCTTTGTGTGCTGCGTTCAGCTGGAGTATTGCTTTTATTGTTACTAGGTAATTGTTAACTTTCTTCTTTCTGAATATAATAGCTTGAGGATCACTGGTTTATACGTTAATGCCAAGGACATATGACCCTGAGATTTTTTACTGAACATATATGTACAGCATTATTCCAAAACGAGATTTAAATAAGTTCTTGAACTAATTCAGTTTTAAGGCATGTCACTTTGACACAACATTACGGACATGAAATTTACCTGAATTAGTTCTAGAACCATATTTTAACCTCGTTTTTAATAACGCCGATGTAGTTTATCCTCTATTATTTCTTTACAAACATAAATAGTCTTCTAATAAAAGCCCTGGTGTAATAACCAGGTACAAATTCTCGTGAAATAACAAATAGGTACTTGAAAATATAATATTATCCGTATTGTTGAAGATTCTCCGTAAAATAATGATCATTTTGTATTATTTCTTCAAGATACTTTGGTCCTCTCGCACTGTCACTCGGCTGGCATATAGTATTCTGGATGTTCGCTGCCAACTGCGTGTTTGTGTTCTTTTTTACGCTGTTTGTGGTGCCAGAGACTAAGGGAAAAACTGCGTTGGAAATTCAGGAAATCATGTCTGGCAGGTGAGCTGAAATGACTTCATTGTTTTTGTATTTTAGAAGATATTTTGATCAAATAAGTTAGTTTATAATAAAATTATCATCATCAGTTCTTTTAACGTCATCACTACGGGGGCACGAGCTTACGTTCTAGGATAAATTCTAGTGTAATTCTAGTGATATAAAAGGCCAATGATTGTGAGTTTTCTGAGATGGATGTTTGATGAACGTAAAAACAACCGAACAGATAATAATAAAAGTTGAATACGATGTTGAGAAGGAATCAGTAACTATTTAGTATCTAATTATAAGGGCGTTACGCACATGTGAAAGAGGTCCAGAGGTCCGCAGCGGTAAGCGGTTGCCCCGCGATTTTGCGGTTTCATGCCAAACGTCAAACGGCAACCGCGTCACAACCGAAGGTGCGTGAATGCTTATATTGTGTTTTATATTTAATTATGTCTTGTTTTTTTCTTTCAGGAAAAAGAATGAAGACAATCAAGAGCAGGCTGCATAGAACATAAGAAACTGATATGTTTAGTACAACTTCAGTGGATTATCTTCGAAACAGAACAAGTTTAGTCGGAAGTCTTTGTGTACAAGATTGTGATTGACCTTAAACGTGATACTTTTGTATAAAGAGCACAAAAAGGACTGGTTTGAATAAAAAAACATAATGTAACTATGAAAAATATAATCGATTTAGAATATTTTATAATAAGCCACATTTTGGACTAAGAACTAGTTTTAATTATTACCAAATATAAAACTTTGAATACAACTATTTATAATGAGTTTTACTTCTTTTATCTTCTTTTACTTTTTTTTACCTCTACATAATGTTTGTATAATATACATTTAAGAAAATCAAGAGACATTATCTGCCAATACCACTTGTACAACATTCCCTTTAAAAAAAACATGGATAAAAATAGTAATGTAAAAAAAAAACATATTTTTCCTTTTTTTTTTAATAAGCTAAGTGCACTCACACACCTACGGTTGGGATGCGGTTGCGGGTGGTCGCGGTTTGATGCTTGATATGAAAAACGGAAATAATCGTGGTAATCGGTTAAACCGCAATTTTGGTCCTATTAAACGCCGAACCACAACCACACGAACCAAACGCAGTTGCATAACCTGCTTCAAAATCTATATGATTCTGAACTTGAATGTTCTTATTTTGCATTTTTTATAGCACAGTCAACCTTTACATTGCTCTTAACCGTCGTTTCACGTGCGGAACAAATGACAAATGGCGTAGGTATTACCTACAACATTTTCTTATGTACAATAAAGGTAACACGTGATTCTATTTTGCAACTGCTGAAATGAAATAAAATATAAATATATTTGCATGTACAGCAGGGGCTCTCAAACTTATTGGGTCTACTGCCCACTTTTGAGGATAAAATTATCTTTTAGCGCTCCCATTTTTCACTCACTTAAAACTCCTTTTTTTGCTAGCTATCATGATCCCACTGCTGGGCAAAGGCCTCCCCCGCGACTTGCCACTTAACACGGTCTCCGGTAGCGTCCCGATATTCCCGTGAAAATGCATCCAGATCGTTTCCTAAGCCCCATATTTTTCTTAGTCTATTACCGCTCCCTTTAAATCAACAGCACCCACAAGGGGGCGTTATCGACCACTTTGGGAGCCACTGAATTGTACACATTATAAATAAAGCAATTTTATACAATTTTCTGTGGAAAAACATGGAAATGTGCGGCATAATTATCATTTTCTGATAAGCATTTAGCTTCTTGTATAATAATAAAACATTAGGTACCTACCTTTACCTATATTTGTACAGTTTATTTATTTTATAAGTAGTACCTTAATTAATGTGGCAAAAACCAAAACACTTGTAGCGTCAAAATCAATAGCCAGGCATAGACAGATTAAAATAAATTCCACAGTATTAGAGCAGGTTAAACAATTTAAATATCTGGGCAGTTTTATTACCAGCGACTCAAGATGTACACCTGATATAATTGCTAGGATAGCGATGGCCAAGCAAGCTTTTAATAATAAAAAGTACCTTTTCAAAGCCCGCATAGCAAGAACAATCCGAAAAAAGCTTATAAAGGTGTATATCTGGAGTATCGCTCTATATGGCAGCGAAACGTGGACAATGAATAAAAAGGATAGAGAAAGACTGGAGGCATTTGAGATGTGGTGTTGGCGAAGAATGGAGAGGATAAGTTGGACTGAAAAGAAGAGAAATGAGGAGGTATTACAGATTGTGGGAGAAAAGAGAAGTTTACTAAAATCTATTGAGAACAGAAGAGGAAAGATGCTAGGACATTTGATACGACATGATTCCTTCATAAAAAACATCATAGAAGGAAAAATTGAAGGAAAAAGGAAGAGAGGAAGACCCAGACGGACGTTCCTAGAACAGGTGAAGGAAAAGGCGGGTGTCATGTCGTATCAAGATGTTAAAAAGAAGGCAGAAAATAGGGAGGGATGGAAGAGGCTCCACCGACAAGAGCTTAGCTCTTAAATAAGAAGAAGAAGACCTAAATTACAGTATTTATTTATTGCCCTACTCTACTCTACGGTCTCCCTAAACTAGTCCTACTCCAAAGGTTGTCTGGAAGAGATCACTTTTAGTGATAAGGCCGCCTTTGCACTCAATCTTTTAGTTTTAAGTTTTATTTGTATTTCTTTGTGTGCAATAAAGTATTTCTATCTATCCATCTATCTTTACTGTATCTTTGCGCAGTTTAGTTTGAAACTAACAATCATACCTTACCTCACGTAGGTAGGTACCTAATTAACTGTTGCCATTAAGATGTCAATTTCAAAGTGAACTACACACAGTGTGACATAACTTAGACGTATTAAGACATGTACCGTAAACTGGGGTTACTTTTACGTGTTGTGTTTTTTTTTCTTTTGTACTTTTGGACGGAGTGCGAGGTCTTTACGTCGACTACGCACAAATGAAATTCGATTTTATTTGTTTGGTGAGATGATGCACGATTTTCCCTTACCACGTCAACCGATACTGAAGAAGTTGCCTTAAAGCATAATCATTTGAATAGAATACACATAAATCAACACATGCACATCTGTCCCGCCTTTTTCTCATAAAGGTAGGCAGAGATCACTTCCCTCCACTTGTTAGGAACCACCCTCTTTCACTTTTATATAAAATATTTTAGATTAAAAGTCACCCCATTTACTAGTACTTATTACTTGACCACTTAAAAGCAATCACTAAAATTACCACCTTTGTACCTTAGTCTTGAAGTGAAGTGGACGTGACATACCATTAAATTAAACCACGGCATTAAATCATAAGATTACTTGAGTTATCTAAGGTTATTCATATTAATTCATTGAAAATAATGCTTCTGTGTTCAGTTTACAGTGGCTATTTAATATTTGTTATTGAAAGAACGTTTTTGTTCAGGTTCTCTTGATTTAGTGATAGTAAACGCGCGAATTCGTTGGCGAGCTATAATCTGGAGTCGAGTTTGCTCATTTAAAATAGCCTCAGTTGTGTGACGGCAGTGTCAATGGCATTTTTGGAAACATTTGGTCGCAATCAGTGTAAGCCATTGTTTAGCAGAATATCAAATCTGTCAAAAAATGCCATTGACACTCTGCCGCCACACAACTGAGGATATATTGAACAAACGTACAGTAAGACCCAAAACACACGGTGAAACGCAACTGCAACGAAACGTTTCAAACGTTGCGTCGTGTGTGGTTTTCTAAGGAAGTCTATAGCAGAAACTTCGATGCAACTGAAAAGTAACAAGCAGTTTCAGTTGCGTCGCAGTTGCGTTTTACCGTATGTTTTGGCGGTAACGAGGTTTTACTGTGTTCGCGTGTTACAGTAACGATAACTTTTTAATCTTCGGTTCGCTACCACGTACACTACAGTGCATGTAACTTTTACAACAGTTACAACTCGGCTTTACGAATCATGACATTCAAGGACCTGGTACTCGCTTGCTTTAAGGGCGATAATGCAGTTGCGGTTGTGACGCGATTGCGGTTAGATATGACGTGGAACCGATATAAAATCATGAAATGCATTTAGTTTTGTAACAAATACTTGTCTAAATATTTGTAGGTAGTCAATGTGAAGACGTTTTTGCACTTGTGGACCAAACCACGTCAAAACCGCGGTCGAATCGCCTCCTTCGGTTTGTGTTTTTCATAAAAACTTCAGACTGCACCCGCGCCGGAAGTTCGTAAACACCCTAACTTCCTAAATAAAGAAAAGATGAAAAACACAATAATATACGATTCTTTATTATTTGACAACATGGTAAACAATCTATGTGTAAAATTTTATCAAAACACGTAATAAAAATTAATAACTTTACAATTAGTCGTAAAAACCCACCTGTCGCGACATTCAGTCAGTGAGCGCTACTTTATCAAAGGTGACATAATCCATGATTAGTCTATGCAGGGTATTTATACAGGGTGTAACAGAAAGAGGGTATAATGCCGAAACACAGCGATAGTCCTCATGAAACTGAACAACTTTCCCCAAGGAACATGGGTCGTAACTCGTAAAAAATTTTTGGATCGACCATACTTATTCGATCAGCTGATGGGACATTTCTCATGGGGAGGCGAATTTTCGACTTACGATTACGACCCATTTTTCTTGGGGAAAGTTGTTCAGTTTCATGAGGACTATCGCTGTGTTTCGGCGTTATACCCCCTTTCTGTTACACCCAGTATAAATACCCTGCATAGACTAATCATGGATTGACATACCTTTGATAAAGTAATCTGCTTTTAAAACTTAACGATTCCATTTAAAAAACAATAATTGTCGAAATACGTCAAAATTTTGTTAGGTAATCACAATTACCTAGCTATATCGATCGGGCACTACTAATAATATGCTTACTTATATGAGGAAAGTTTTTTTTCGTATCTTTCTTATGATAGAGTGAGACGAGACAATTTTGTTTAAAATCACGTGGAAACCGCTCATCTGTATAATCCAAAAACGAACGCTTTTTTCCATCTTACGTAGCAATAAATCTGTGGAGTCTGCAGGAAGAAATTTCTTTTAGAAATATGCTGTACTTTTTGTATAATTTTTCTTTTTTTCTGTCTCTATGTACTATCATCTTACAATAAACTGTTAAATAAAAAATAAATAAATAAACAGATTTGTGAAAAGAAAAATCCAATTTTAATTGAATCTTATATTTTACTCTATGTAGGTGCTTATATGTTCTAAAATTACCTCAAAACACAAATAACATCAGTAGGATAATTAAATTTTTAATTTAGATTAAAACAATTTCGTTTTATAAGTGCTATTCCAAGATTTTTGCTTCTTAAACTTATTTTTTTAATAATCCGCAAGCAAATAGGTATTTACGTAATTTATCTTTATAACTATGACATTGGTTTGCATGTTTTTTTCCTGTTATTACACTCATTTTAGTAATCTGTGGTTACTTACCGACTGTAAGTTGTTTTTCAATGAAATAGGCATCTGTCTATGTAGGTATTTTATTTCTATTCAAATAGGAATTCTCTATTTTAAGCACCGACAAATTAAATCGTAATTGCAAATAAATAAAGGTTTCATCAGGTTTAACTTCCCTTGACTTTTGTGTTTTTACGCATCATTTGTTGATTCGATTTCGCAGTTTAATGTTAGTAATATAACCGCGACAAATCCGTGATTAAATTGTCTAATATGGTTTTTTAACCAACGACATAAAAAGAGGAGGAGGTTCTCTATTCGATGCGTATATTTTATCATATATAAATTAAACTACTGCGCGAGACCCTAGGCGGGATCTATCGCAATAAGTTTGGATTTTAGATAATTCTTCATAAAATTCCATTTCCCTTTTTAATGGAATTTTGGGAGTTAGAAAAAGACTAAAAGCAACCTTTGATATTCTCCTTCCCTTCAACAAATTCCACTGAAAAAATCACGTCAATTCGTCACTCTCTTTCGCATATTTTACGAGTATTAAATATAAGTACATGTATAATATTTTCCGTCCTAAATATATCTATTTTTGGCATAGTCATTCATAGAGCCTTATTATTTTTCATGTTTACAAGCTGATATGAAAATAATTAACATTCCTATCTCAAACCCCCCCTTGAGTTTCCCATACTTATCTCGGTCATATAATCGTACATATTATTAATATTTACGTACATTATATATAAGTATATAAGCTTACGATAGCAACATACAGAGAAGTAGTTTTCAGGTTATTGATAAAAATATAGGTACCCATATATTTAATGCTATCTACTCCGAGCTATCTACACACCAAAGGCGCCAGCATGCCGCCGGGCTAGGCCGCCGGCTTTACGTCATACGAATGGCAGCTGTCAAAAAAGCCGGCGGCTTTGGTGTGTAGATCTATACCATTAAATATGTAAAGATAAGTGTATATTATAAGGACTATTTCGCGCGGGAAAGAACAACTGGGGCCCAGCTGCCCTGAAACACAGACTCCCGTCTGTTTCAGGCACCAGTCTCCAATTGTGTCATCCTTTTATTTTGTTCCTTACATATAGGTCCCTTCCCACACTGCGTCGTCCGGGTAGGCCTCCAACAAGGTGGACTGACGACTTGGTTAAAGTCGCTGGAAACCGTTGGATGTGGGCAGCGCAAGACCGGTCGTTGTGGAGTTCCTTGGAGGAGGCTTTTGTCCAGCTGTGGACGTCCATAAGCTGACATGATGATATAAGTCCCTATGCTCTGTAATTACACAATGGAGAAAGAAATAAAGTAATTATTATTATTATCGGTATATTTTAAATAAAATCTCTCTAAAAGAGATGATGAACCCTCATCACGCGGGCCTTAGCCAAGCGTGAAAGGGGGAGAAGAGTTGAGAGAAGAAGTGGATGAGTTGAGGAATTTACGGGTGATGCGGCATGTGTTTAGTATGGTTGCTTTGTAAAGTGTGTATTATCGTTATTATTATTATTATTATACCAAAACCTTATAACTCCGTAAATCTAGAAATCAGGTTACCTAGAGATAACTTAAGTAATAATTTACATTGAATAACTACCAGACATTTAGACAAAGACCTGTTATTTAACTAAATGCATTATTTGACCGTGATAAATATCTTCTGATAAGAAAACTGAAAGCAAATACTAAATGCAGACTTTATAAATTATTGCATAACAGATTGTAGACCTTGAAATTAGCTTGAAATCTTTCACGATAAAAATTACCTAGGTAGGTGGGTAAGAAAGAATAATGTTCAGCAAAGTGTTCGACGTAGGTAATAAATCTATTTACATCTCTGTCCTATCGCTTTTGACACATATGCGTCAAATAAAGACAAAAATAATGTCTGACAGTATGGAATCTGTGTATTTGACAATTACCGTAATAGTAAACTAAATAAACTTTTATTTTATTTATTAAATAAAATCTAAATTGTATTTGCTATTCGTATTCCAAAAACGTGAATACAAATCGGCTAAAACAAACAAAAGGAATCAATTAAAATTTTGGACTAATTCGACAATTTATCTAAAATACACATTGTTTGTCTTGAGACAGAAAAGAAACATATTTTTTAGAAATTAAATACTATAAACTGATTAGTTGGTGTGGTTGATAGTGACCCTGTTTGCCACCCCGCTGGTCGTGGGTTTGATTCCAACTAGAGACAAACATTTATGTGATGAACAAAGATTTTTGTCTTAGGTCTGGGTTTGTGACTATCATATGTAATGTACTAGTAAATTAGGTATAATTATTATAGTAAGTTTTATTTCAGTTGACATTGGCAGAATTCATACCGGTAATTGCCATTTTTAAAAAGAAAAAGTACCTAGATTAAAACTAAACAAACAATAACTCATAAACATTTTCTAGTGTGTTACTATACTAGTAACGGACGTCGGTAAATCGCAGTTAAAATGAGATGTGGCGAGGCGCGAACGTTTGCACAGGTTGTGCGAGTGTAATTTTTACATGAAATCCTACGATTGAGCGATCGCTATGTGTTCAACTCACGCGCATACATCGTGGGGCATCTACTGTATCTAACAGTTTATCTACCAGTTACGCGGACAGTTAAATCCATTTTATGACAGGTTATAAACATTTTATAACATTTATCGATAGCAGATTAATTTACTATAAGAATATTTGCGTTCAACATAATCGAAGTATTAATGCGAATTGTGTTTAGAAGGACAGAGGCAGTTGATGATGAAAATCGTGGTTGAAGAACTATAGAAACTTTTTAATTTATAAAATTATAAAAATAAATAAAAACCAATCGACTTAGACATTAAGATATAATTTTTTTGGAACTTGAAAAATAATTTGAAGACAGTGTGTAAAAAAAATCTTAGTTTTGTTTGAGACTTTGACAGTGAAAAAGTGAATATAATAAAGAATCATGGCAACCCATGATTATAAGCCAGTTTCGACTGATCCAAATCTACCACCTCCTGTACCAGAGCGACAGCAACTATGGAGACAATATGTATTTTGTTGTATGGGTAAGCACAAGTTTATAATTTATTTTTGTACCTTTATTTTTTTATTCACGAACAGAATGTTTTTTGTCTCTTGTTTAAGTCTTCAAAACCAGTCAAATATAACCCTAAGGGTATTCCGCACTTGAAGTTGCGATTCGACGGGCTACCCGCAAATCGTCGTTGTTTTTTTCAAATGGTTTTTGCTAAGTTTTCAGGAGAGCAAAAAAACCGTATAACAGGTAGGTTAGTAATAATATTGCTGTTCTTTATATGACAGTGTCTTATATAGCCGTGCGGATGTTTACACACTAGCGGACTAAACGCAGGTTGCGGCTGCAAATCCTATGTAATCCCACCAAGGCCTCGTTTACACGGTATTATCCTGCTTTTTTGCAGTATACGTCCTTAACGTATAAATTGTGACCAGACAACGTATGAAGATCTATCGAGACAATCGACATGTGAATCTGATCTATGCAAGTCTATACTCCAAAAAAACATGCAGGACAATACTATGTAAACTAGGCAGGGCCTAATTATTCACACGGACCGCACCTGTTAAAAGCGGGCGATACGTTTTTCAACCGCAACGCGTGGTTCACCAAAATATTGTAAAGAACGTCCCCATTTTTAAGTCAAGTTATATATGATTCAAGGTCAGTTGAGTGACCTTGAATCACATTTCTTTACTCATGTGCCTGAAACGAAAGAAATTACTCTTGAGTGGAATAGGTATATAAACATTCCACATAGCACTATACCGTTACACATATTCCCACACTAGGATTCCCTATGCCGCTGTGGACACAAACAAACACACATACATATACTTACATCTGAAAAAGATATTTAAACTCTTTATTTTAATATCTGTCTTGACTCTAGCTGGGATTCAAAACCTTGATCCCACCTTTCAAGTGGGGCAGCCCAAGTGACTATTTTGCCAACTAGATGATCAAATGTAATTTTTGAGGCACGTAGATACACATACATACTAATTTAGTTCTTTTTTACACAATTCATATATTTTAATTTCACAACTATAAACCATGGCAAGGTTAGAGTGCTTACATCCGCTACGCAAAGAGGAAAAGATCAAAAACCAACTGACATCCTCTGACACCCTGTATAATTTACTTACAGGATTTTTCTTAAAAGATGCAATCTAAGGCCTCGTTCTCACGGCAGTGTCCAGCACGTTTTTATACAGTATTCGTTTCACATTGCTAGATTCACATTTGCTAGATAATAATATGATCGAGACGTATACTGCAACAAAACTTACAAGACAATGCCGTGTGATCGAGGCCTTAGATAATAGATATTTATACATATCTTAGCAAATTAGATATGTATACCTCAATCGTAAATCAAAATAAATAAATAAAAAATAAACAGATTAGGTACAGTCACTAGCAATAATATGTCTACACTGTCACATTTTCAAAGTATCGTAACTTGTTTTGTTTCAAAAATATGTGTTCATCAATTCGTTCAATGATACAACCAACAATCATTGAAAAAATTGACGAAATCTTAAGTTTACTTTGAAAATGTGACAGTGTAGACATATTATTGCTCGTGACTGTACACCTTACAATAAATAAATGTATAAGCCACCATAAAACTCACTTTAAAGGAAGATTAAAAGCAATATTAAGAATTTATGACCAAATCAATTGTCCGAGATAAAGCCAGGAAAATATGTACATAAGTGATACTTGTCGGCTTACCGCTCACATGTGGTTACCTACATTATTGTTTATTATCTAAGGATTATGACCATAAAGATTTAGACCCTTTGATACTCAATAATCGATGATTATATTTATTTACAATATAGGTATCTACCGTGTGTTTAGCATTGTATGTATATGTATAAGTTCTACGTGGTTTTACTTTGCGCCAAGATCTGTCCTTCGCTAAATCAGTCGAGCTCGTCTCACCATGTTCGCCTAGACCTGCCGCGATGTCGTTTCCCGTTATTGGATAGCCAGTCGGTAGATGTTTTGACTCATAAGTTCATCAAACAGGCGTCAGATATGACATGGACGACAGGGAGGAGACCTTTGCCATGCAGTGGGACATGATAGGCTGACAGTATCTATACCTGTATGTACAGTAAATAAGCAGAGAATACAAAGTCTGAACATTTTATATGGTACCATTCACAATTGTCAAATCCTGTATTTGTGATATTCCCCATGGAATTTAAAACTATATTCCATCTCCTTGATTTAAATCATCATCTCATTTGTTTCCAGCCAGCATCACGTCACTTTTATCAGGTTTTGCAATGGGCTGGACATCACCAGTGAACAAGAAACTACAGGATGTAGCGCTGTCACCATTAGACAGACCTGTTACCAAAAATGAAGAGGCCTTAATTGGTTCATTGCTTACCATAGGAGCCATGTTTGGTAAATGTGTTGAAAATCTGCCTACTTATTCACATTTCTTGAAAAATTTC
Organism: Anarsia innoxiella; assembly: GCA_947563765.1. Taxonomy (NCBI): domain Eukaryota; kingdom Metazoa; phylum Arthropoda; class Insecta; order Lepidoptera; family Gelechiidae; genus Anarsia; species Anarsia innoxiella. The sequence continues at coordinate 2,733,242 of OX387410.1, read as the reverse complement.
TCTTTTTCGGTATTACATGCATTCCCTTTGAGCTGAAATGGGCTCAAAAACCCATAGTATATCCATACATGCTTAATTTTATTCAAAGTACCTAATAGGAGATACGTTTCTTTTTCTTGCTCCCTCTCGCTCTCTATTTCTGCTGGATCAGTCAACAACATTCATTTCTTTTCATCTTCCTTTTTAGCAAGAATATTAATGTAGTTAACATACATTTCAGGCCCCTTCATCGGAAGTTACATAGCAGCAAAAATAGGACGAAAGAATAGTCTTATAACAATAGCTATACCATTTTTTGTGGGTTTCTTCCTTATTTTAATGGCAAAGAGTGTGATGTGTCTATACATTGGCAGAGTTCTATGGGGTTTGTCTGTGGGGTCTACGTTTACAGTATTACCTATGTACAGTGTTGAGATTGCTACGGTAAGATTTTTTACTTATTTAGTTTTGTAGATAGTTTCAGTTTTATGCTCTTCTCTTTTACACAAATCGTCAGAACGTTTATCGATATAATAGTTTACTTCTTTGTATCATTCATGACCGGTATCTTTACCACTTGAGATAGGTACTTGTAGGTACAATTTTAAAAGTAAACTAGTTAGGTACCTACCTATATACTTGTAGCTATAGAAGGCTAACAAAATGATTATGTTAGATAAACCCTGTTATCGGTTGCCGTTTGATATGAAAACTGCAAACTGTACTATGCGTTTATCCTGCTTTTTTGTTGCGGTTTCGTATCCAATTACAAATTCTAACTGCAGATGCGTTAGCTTCCTAAAATATTACGCATTCACAATCTCTACCTAAAAATACAATTATTTCCCCATAGGTGGACGCCCGTGGCAGACTCGCTTCATTTTTAGAACTATTTGTAATGATGGGATTTCTGGTAGTATATTCAATAGGACCCTATGTATCTTATAACGCCGTTGCATACATTGGGGTTGGTATAACTACAATTTGTGGAACGTTCTTCTTTATACCAGAATCTCCAAGATACTATTTAACGAAAGGTAAGTTTAGTATTTTTAATCATTGTCAAATACTAAAATGGTGTTCATTCTGGCCAGATCATACCAAAAAGTTTTGCTAAGAAAGTTTTAGAAAGAGATTCATTGAATCCCTAAAAACCTGCCTCTTAGTGATGATGATAAAAATACAAAATACTGTGATATCAGCTTAGCATTTCATCTTGATTTAAAATCACTTAACTGGTAAACACTTTTTTCAAATGTTTACCAGTGACCATTCAACAATTTATATTTCATAAATCATACATATACAGTTGGGTCAATGTCACTTAAAAAGTTATAAGTGTAGTGATCATGAAAGAGAGGAATTGCTAAGCTAACCTTGAGCATATGAAAATAAGGTTCCATTGGACTCCATTATAATTAATATAATTATTTCAGACGACACAGAATCAGCAGCAGCAAACCTAATGTTACTACGAGGTAGATCCCGAAATGGAGTTGAAGAGGAACTTCAAGAGCTCATAAAAGAAGTCCAAGCTAGTAAGACTGGCAAGAAAGCCAAAGTAAGTTCAGAAACGTAGTATTTGAAAATGTTCAAAAAATTTTCAGTATGGAAAAAGCCGGTTATAGCTGACGCAGATTTCTATACTTGTGTGTAGACCGTAAACTATGCCACAAGTATGAAAAACAGCGTCAACTAAGTGAGCTAAGCTAAATTAACTTAGCTTAGGTCCTGGTCTGCAACCGGCTCTGTGGAAATTTAACTGACTCGTGAAATTGATCAACTAATTAGTACCTATTCAAAAACCAAGATAAAATTGCGACTTGCCATATTAAAAAAGCCTTGATTTGTATCTTCAATTCTGATCATAAGGTTATGAACAGCTTGTATATTATAAAATACTTTGGTACTTACATACAAGTAAATATCACCCGTCGACTATTCATAAATCATTTGCTTGCTACTGTTGGGAAGCAAATGATTTATGACTCGCTGCAATTGTATGTTAATTGCAGAGTTTGTTTGTTTAAAGATGAATTATTTTTATCTACTATTGTCATGCAGTTATTCTATAGGCGCTTAATATCTTTTAACTCCGACACAAATGCAATACGATATATTTTTTTGTCTCTAAGGCAAACGAAGTACTCGGAATTCAGATATCCATTAACAAGAAAGACAGATTGAAGAAAGGCAGTAGGTTCACGATGGTTGCAAACCGCTTTTGACTGAGACAAGCATAAATCTATAAAAGTGGCTTATGACCAGCAGTGGATGACCTACTGTTGAATGATAGTCCTACTAATTTTACAAATGCCAAACTTTATGCTGATGAGACGATGTCAGAATGTCTGTTACTCTTTCACGCAAAAACTGAACAGATTTGTATTAAACATATTACTTTAGAATACCCACTTTGTAATTTTTCCAAGACATGACAATAAATACATAAGTAAAAAGTCGTGAGCACTCTCCAATGCATACATCAGAATCGCGGTAATAACAATAATTTATCTATCTTCCAGCTAACTGACATATTCAAAGGCAACAATTTAAAGGCTCTGTACATACCCTGCGTGATGCTGTTCTGCCAACAGTTCAGTGGAATAGACCCAGTTATGTTTTATACGGCTGATATTTTTGAAGCAGCCGGATCTAAAGTTGATCCTAACATTTCTGCTATCATCATTGGTTTTGTTCAAGTAAGTGTATCATTCAGATGAATACATACATACATATCCATCACGCCTCTCACCCATTGAGGTAGGCAGAGACCACTTCCTTCCACTTGCTACGATCCAAACACACGTCTTTCGCTTCATCCACACTCATCAGTCGCCTCATACATGCCCGCCCGTCGGTTTAGGGTACTCTTGAGTTGGCCTTTCTTGAGCAAGTCTTCGATTTGATCGAGTACGTAGATGAATAACGGTACTTAATGGTTTTAAAAATAGACTCGTATAATTATAAGACCTTGTTAATTACAAAGCTGTCAACAATCAGCTCATGAAGGAAGTCAAATATAAAGATGTAATTTGATCTGGATCTAGGCATTCATCTTTATCTGTCACGCCTCTTTAACCATCGGGGTAAGCCGAGTCTACTTTCCCCCATTTGCTACGATCCAAATACACCTCTTTTGCTTCATCCACATTACAATTGACTCAATAATAATAATTTTGCAGGTATGTTCATCATTAGGTTCATCAATCTTTATTGAAATGCTTGGAAGACGAGTTCTGATGATGATTTCAAGTGCTGGTACCGCGATCGGTTTGGTAAGATGACTTTTAATAATAAATTTGTTATAAGGAAAAATCGTTAGAAGCTATTTCATTCCTTTTTTGCCAATGATATTTTTTGGATTATTGCGTCATCACTCTCATATGAGAGGAGGCTCGTGCCCCTATAGTGAGGACGTTAAAGAGCTGATGCTGATAACGTCACTTGGCCATTTCTGTAAAATGATTTAAAATGACTCAATTGCTTATGCCAATTAAGCACAAATAAAAGTCAGTGTTATGAAAATTTTGTTGTTGCAAAGCGTTTCTGAAAAACTTGGATAAAACGAAATAATTTTTACTTTTTTTTTAATTGGCACTTTTTTTTCAGGGAGTATTCGGCTTGTACTTCTATTTAGACAAGATCGAGAGTCCAATAGTGCCACAGATAGGTCTAGTACCTCTTATATCTCTGACTGTGTTTGTGATATCCTATAGTGCTGGTCTTGGCCCAATACCTTGGACTGTCTTGAATGAATTGCAAAGCATTGAGGTTAAAGCTGTCACTACGCCTTTAGTTGGAGCGTTCAGTTGGGGGCTTGGATTCATTGTATCTAGGTAAACATAAACATTATACTTACCCTATCTTTTCCTCTTAACACACGCGGTAAGATAGGGTCTTGTCATTTTCGTGTATCATTCTGCCTTTATCAACTGAAAACTTATTTGTCGTCATAAGAACATAGTGTTTCACAGATCGTAAGCTGTGATTGGAGACCAGTAGGTATTGATCTGCTTTGACCAATTCCAGTACTTAACAAAGTGTTCACAAAACTCATGATGGCGAACAGATATTGGCCACAACATTGGCCAATAAGTTGGCTGTCATGTAGAGCAGTCTTTAAACTAACGTAAAAAACAAAATAAACACGATAAAAAATCTTAAAGCAATAAAATATAGATGACGTAGGTAATTTTTTTCGGTACAGAACTCAGAGCGTAAAATGTTTAGTAATTTTCAATCACGGAGCAGTAAAACACGTGACCGATAAAGAACTCGCGTCTGAAGCAAAACAATTTCCTTATTTCAGATACTTTGGACCAATTGGTATTGAACTTGGCATGTATGTCGTATTCTGGATATTCTCAGCTTGCTGCGTGTTTTCTTTTGTGTTTACGTTGCTTGTGGTGCCAGAGACCAAAGGCAAGAGTGCCTTGGAGATTCAGGATATGCTGGCTGGCAGGTAAGGAGACAATGCAACTCGGCCTAAGACTTCTGAAGATATATATTTCGATCCAAGAAACATGGGTCGAAATATGATTAAAAAACATTTTACCATGCTTGTACGATTTAAAACGTACGGCACATTCTTTACTTAGCTAGCAACCTACTTTCAATTAGTGCTGCGTACACACGATGCATCATAATCATTTTAATTTAATCTTTCATTACTAATTAAGAAACCAGTGTCTATTTAACTGTTCTACTGTATCAGTTTGTTTTTACTTAAATATTATTATTTATTAATATTTTATTATTAATATTTACCTTTCGTGAGTTTTTTAACTTTTGGACACTCTAACTTAACTTCGTTGAGTGCTGAATTGTCTGTGCAACCTTAACTTTTTAATTGCTCCTTGATAAACTTATGTGTGGTGCTATTGTGGTCCACTAAACATTGCATTATACAATGCTAATATCGTTTAGTAATAAAAGTCATTTTATCATGAATCGAAACAGCTGAGTATTTGTATCTAATTAGAAAATACTCAGACCACAGACTCTTGCCTTTTAAGACGCTTTTTTTTATAAATGTGTTCCTAATACAATTTTATTTTATTTCTTTCCACAGAAAAGCTTTGATGCAACGAAATGAAGAAATACAAGAAAAAGTTTAATTTTAGTTTTTTTTTTTGAAGACATAAAAAAATTGTACTGTAAATAGTTTAAGTAGTACCTACTTACTTACATGTTTATGTACTCCTGTTAATGTACAATAGATTTAAATAGTGTTAAGTAGTTAAAAATAATAATTTATAAATAAGTTTCTAGTCACGGACGTCTGTGAATGAGATGAAGTGAGTTGTTTGAAATGCTCAGTTGAAACAAGATGCGCCGAAGCGCGAACGTTTGCAAAGGTCAATAGAGTGTAATTTTTAAATGAAATACCTACGCTAGGAATGTACGATCGCCATGTGTTCAACGCACGCGCATACATCGTGGGGTATCTAACTGTATCTACCAGTTATGACAGTTACATCAATTTTAAAATGATGATAGCAGATTAATTTCCGATAAGAATATTTCGCTCAATATAATCGAAGTAATAATGCTAATGGGTTTTATAAAGACAGAGCTTCAGTGAAGAGGATACTGTGATTGAAAAAATAAAAGAAAAATTTTAATTTGTAAAATTAAATTAAAAAATTCTATCAACTTAGATGATAAGGTGTAATTTTAATGGAACTTGTGAATGTAAAATAAAGTAATTTTAAAAAACATTCAGTGTTTATAAACGAAATCTCAGTTTTGAAATATTAAGAGACTTTGACAGTGAAAAAGTGAATAAAATAAAGTAACATGGCAACTCATGATTATAAGCCAGTTTCGACTGATCCAAATCTACCACCTCCTGTACCAGAACGACATCAACTATGGAGGCAATATGTATTTTGTTGTACAGGTAAGCACAAGTCTAGGTTTTGTTCGTGAATAGGCAGATCCACACAGAGCGAGCACCCTCGCGAGGCAAACGTTTGACCAATGAAAACAGGCCCCTAAGTACTACCCAACTCAATAGGATAGAGAGGTGTTTCCTGACCGGCTTCCTCGTGAGGCTGCTCGCTCTGTGTGGATCCGTCTAATAGAATGTTTTTGTCAATTAGATATTGTAGCTTGCTCATCAGAATAACACGTTTTCCAAGTTAAGATGATTAATGCGTAGGAATGGTGCGTAGGACGTACAGGTGGACTCTATAAAAAAAAAAAAACATTTTACATAAACCTCTGTGGCATGGTTGCCATGGACACTAACATCGAAATCTGAAACAGATATTTAAACTCATCACTTTAACATCTCTCCAGCTGGGTCTCAAATCCCCGATCCCACCTTTCGAGTGATAGTCAGAAATGATGACCACTACGCCAACTAGGTCGTCAAATCTATGTAAATTTTGAAGCACATAGATACATATTAATTTCTTTCTCGTTTTATAAACTAATTGTATACAATTAGGTACATATTTTATATTTTAATTTTATAATTAAAAACCCAGGCAAGTTTAGGTGGACTATTTACAACAGTTAGGCACAGAGGAAAAGATCAAAAACAACCTGGTTGACATTATCTGACACCCTGTATAAGTAACAGGTGTTTCCTAATTAGATATAAAAATTAAAACAGATAGAAACTGATTTATATAAAAGATTAATCTACATAAATAGGTATAACTCGAAACAAATAATACTAATCCTTCTTTCAACTAATATTTGAAAGTCAATGTTTGTGCTGATGGATGGATGGAGGATAGAGAGATAATTGAATAGATAGATGGATGGCGGGATGTGAGGATATTTGTTACTCTTGCACGCAAAAACCACTGATCAGATTTTAATGAAACTTTTCAATATTGTAGCGTGCACATCAGAATAACGCATAAGCTATAATATTTTGAGATATTATGTAAATTTTCCAAAATATGACGATGGATGCACACGAAGTCGCAGTCAGCCTGTAGTAATAATAAAATTATGAAATACCTGACAGCAAATAAATGTATAAGTTTGCGTAAAACACGCTTTGAAATTAGATTAACAATAATTCTACGAATTTATAATCAAATCCGAGATAAAAATAGGAAAATATTTACACAAGTGATGCTTATCAACTTACCATCATTATTGTTTGGTATCAAAGGATTATTATATGCGTAAAGATTAAGACCCTTTATTTTGATTATATTATTTACATTATACGTATCTCATTTATTAAGATTAATTGATTATTATATTATATCTTATATGAATAGTTCTACTATGCGTCAAGATTTGCCACTCTTCTCTAAATAAGTCGAGCTCATCTCGTTATCTTCGCATCTGATCTACCGCGATGCCGTTACCACATTTAATTTCCGTGTTTTTAAATTATAATTAAGAGCAATCCAACGGAGTTTCTTGCTAGATATTTATCTGGAGAAAACTATTAGAGTGCGTTTTATGAAATGGTTCCTATACCACCACGTTGGCAGCATTGAAAATTTGTACTGCGAATCACAATGAGTATAACGTGGCAGTACAAATTTTCAATGCTGCCAGCATGGTGGCATAGGAAGTATTTTATGAAACACACTTTACCTTGCAAGTCTAGCGTTAGCTTTAAAAAAGAAGTATACTTTCGACATATTTAAGTGCATAATTTGGCTATGAAATAAAGATCATTTGATTTATTTTTTGTTTCCAGCCGCCATCACATCATTTTTATCAGGTTTTGCAATGGGCTGGACATCACCAGTGAACAAGAAACTGCAGAACGCAGAGCTCTCGCCGTTACACCGACCCGTTACCAAAGATGAAGAGGCCTTAATTGGTTCCTTGCTTACCATAGGGGCCATGTTTGGTATGTGCTCTAAATTCATTATTTTTAATACGTTTTTTGAAAGAAATTTTAAAGAGACAGTTTCATCTCTAATAGTGAAGAAATTCTATTATCTTTGAGCTAAAACTGGCTTGTAAACCCATTATATATCCACAAATGGTTATATATTATGTAGAAGGAGACACGTTCCCTTTTTCCACTCACTCTCTCTTTTTCTGTAAAATCAGCATGAAACAAAAATTAAATTCGCAATTACCTGCTAATATGCTTATCTTATACATTCGTGCCTATTTAAATAACGTAAATAATAAGGTGGTTATTTAACATTTCAAGCCACTTCATCGGAAGTTTTACGCTACCTTTTTTCACTGACTCTCTCTCTATTTCTGCTGGTTCAGTCAGCAGCAACATTCTTTTGCTTTTTATCTACCTTAACAACAAGAATAATATATGAATAATATATGATTATTTTCAGGCCCCTTCATCGGAAGTTATATAGCAGCAAAAATAGGCCGAAAGAATAGTCTTATAACAATATCTATACCATTTTTTGTGGGTTTCTTCCTTATTCTCTTGGCAAAGAATGTGATGTGCCTATACATTGGCAGAGTTCTATGGGGTTTGTCTGTGGGGTCTACGTTTACAGTATTGCCAATGTACAGTGTTGAGATTGCTACGGTAAGATTTATTTGTTTAGGAAACTCATACATATAAGGTGACTTTTAATAAGTGAACGACAGAAAAAGATATGTATATACTCGTGATAACAAACAACTTTTACTATGGGACCAAGGTCGAAATCATTCAAAAATATCTGAACTCCCCAAACAAAAAGCACCAGCTGACAGTACGGGGAACAATTTTTTTATGATTTCGAACTTGGTACCATATTGAAAGTTGTTTGTTATCACGAGTAAATGCATATCCTTTTCTATAGTTCACTAATTTAAAGTCACCCTGTATACTTTCAATATAGGACTTGCTTTTGACTTTTACATATTCAGGATCCCTAATTAAAATATTTTCCCATAGGTGGACGCCCGTGGCAGACTCGCTTCATTTTTAGAACTATTTGTGATGATAGGCTTCCTCGCAGTGTATGCAATAGGACCCTATGTATCTTACTACACCGTTGCATACATTGGGATTGGCATAACTACAATTTGCGGAACGTTCTTCTTTTTACCTGAATCTCCAAGATACTGTTTGACGAAAGGTATGTTTAGTCAGTCATAAATGTTCACTTTTTTAAATTTCAGTTCATTTCAGCCATGCCATATCAAAAAGCAAAGGCAGAAAGGGACTCATGGCTATCACTCCATCCCGATAAGCCTGCCTTTTAGTAATGATGATAAAACATATTCTTAATTTTCCTGGATTAACGTGTAGGATATTGTTTATCCATTTTCATGTTCTTAATTATAGTGACTGTTAAAATCACTCAACTTTTTGAAAGAGTGAACATCATATATTCCATATTACCAGCATTTATGTACATTTAGTTGGATCAGTGTCACTTAAGTGGTTTTGGAAAGTAGTAAATTTAAATGAGAGGAATTGTTAAGCTGGTCAAACTGAATTGTAGATATGAATGGTATCTCATCACTTAAAAGAGTTTTTACAACAAATGCTTGATTGTAGGTAATTCATATGATTATTTTAGATAAAATTGAAGCAGCAGCATCTAGTCTAAAGTTACTGCGAGGAAGATCTCGAAATGGAGTAGAAGAGGAACTGCAAGAACTCATAAAAGAAGTCAGAGCTAATAAGACTGGCAAGAAAGCTAAAGTAAGATAAGAAACGTACCATTTAAAAATGTTCAAAAAATTTTGATTCTGCAATTTAAGGGGGATGTTATTTAGTCGTGAAACTGATGAACTTTCTCCTAGATTTTTTTTTAGATATCCAAAAACGACAAAATAAACTTACCGCATTAAAAACGCCTTGGTTTGTGTCTTCAAACCGCAAGCAAGCTCTAGTGGCCCTTGCACTAGGGACCCAAGACTGCTATTACTAATTTACAATATTATCAGTTGTGTGTCAATGTCATTTTTGACACATTTAGTCGCAATCACTGTAAGCAAGGTGTAATCCATTGTTTAGCAGAATACCTACCAAATGTGTCAGAAAATGCCATTGACACTCTGCCGACACACAACTGAGGCTATTTTAAATTAGCATATGTCTTGGACTCCAGAATCGCTGTAATAATAGTAATTTATCATTCTTCCAGCTGACTGATATATTCAAAGGCAACAATTTTAAGGCTCTATACATATCTTGCACGATGCAGCTCTGCCAACAATTCAGTGGAATCTCTCCGGTTATGTTTTATACAGCCGGTATATTTGAAGCGGCTGGATCTAGAGTAGACGCAAACATATCTACTATCGTCATTGGTATTGTTCAAGTGAGTGAATGAATATTAATTTCATTCAATTGTTTTAAAAATAGGTCTTTTATATCAAAATTGCTGTCAATAATCACCCTCAGAAAGCCAATTATAAAAACAGCTGTGATTAATATCATGATTAGGCTTGAAGTTAAAAAAAGAAAATTATATGGATTCTCACCAATGCAAAAAGTTTTAATGATCAAACAGAACATCATTAACACAGGAAGTATGTTTTCGATTAAAATTTTAAGAGTTATCCGACTCTTCATCATTGTGTTTACACAGATAAACAAAGTAGGTAATATTATGCATGACTGTTTACACTTTCCTAGACATACATATCTGTCACGCGTGTTTTACATAGGGAAAGGCAAGACATCATCATCATGCTTCGCTTCATTCGCATAACACCTTGGCTAAATATTAACAATTTTTCAGGTATGTGCAACATTTGGCTCCTCAATCCTCATTGAAATGCTTGGAAGACGAGTTCTGATGATGATTTCTTGTGCTGGAACCGCTACTGGCCTGGTAAGATTACTTCTAATAATAAATCAGCAAAACTCAATATGAAGTTTTATGTTAGTTATTTCAATACCTATATCTTTTTTTGTCAGTGATATTCTTTAGGCGGCTTAGGATAGAGAGTCGTGGAGAAGGAAGAGAGAGGCCTTTGCCCAGCAGTGGGACACTAGATAAGGCTAGATAAGATATTCTTTCATACGATTATTAAACCGCTTGGCAATTTCTCTCATTTACAATCTCAGTTAAAAAAAAGCTAACAGCTTCATAACCCAACTGAACAAAAATAAAGCCGGTGCTTGATAAGCGTTTCTTAAAAACTTTGGTTATTTTTTTTATTATTTCAGGCAGTATTCGGCTTGTACTTCTATTTAGACAAGATCGAGAGTCCAATAGTGCCACAGATAGGTCTAGTACCTCTTATATCTCTGACAGTGTTTGTGATATCCTATGGCGCTGGTCTTGGGCCAATACCTTGGACGGTATTGAATGAATTGCAAAGTATTGAGATTACAGCAATCACTGCGCCATTGGTTGGTGCATGCAGTTGGGGCCTTGCATTCGTTGTATCCAGGTAAGATGCTCTTAGTACATGACAAGATAGGTGCTTATCGCTTTCGCAAAACAAGGGTTTGTAGTTTCCGTAGCCCTTCGATTTGCGTTGAAAAACCGACTCTAAATGAAACTTGGGCTAATGTGTGGGCCAACAAACAATACCTTACAAAGTACTCACAAACATCTTCTCCCTATGATGGCCAACAGGTGTTGCCCACAACATTGGCCAATAATTGGCTATTGTGGCAGAAGCAGGTGATGTTGGATGCCGTTGGACCTCCAGGCAATCTTTCAGCAATAAATAACTCTCATCTAATCCAAAACTCTTTTGTCATTTCAGATACTTTGGTCCAGTTGGTATAGAACTTGGCATGCATGTGGTATTCTGGATATTCTCAGTTTGCTGCGTGTTTTCTTTTATGTTCACACTGTTTGTGATGCCAGAGACCAAAGGCAAGAGTGCTTTGGAGATCCAAGAGATGCTGGCTGGCAGGTGAGGAAACAATGCAACTCTGCCGTGTGATGACAATACACTGTATCTTGAAACTATATGTTTTTGGTGAGCGCCGTTTAAAACAAAATAATGTTTTTTCTCTATAACTTTTAAATTAGATAATGGAGGAATTTGAAATTTTGAATAGTCGTAGATTTAGTTATGACTTAACAGGCCGTTTAATAAAAAATATAAATTTTATATAAAAACGTTCACTATTAGCGAAAACGTGTTTTGTAGCAACATCGGCAGCAGATTTTTTTAGTATTTATTTTGACAAAACACTGTATGTCTAAAGGAAGACCCATAAAATAAAATAAAAACATCAAAACCTAGGCATTATATTATGAAAAAAATATATTTCTTTACAATTATCCAATATAATCTGTTTTTCTAGCATAGAGAAAGAGTTTCTAAACGTAAAGAAATTATGATGTTTTTAAAGATATTCCCCGCTCATCCGTAGTACTGCCCGCGCGGATTTCCACCGCGCTGTTTCGACAAGACACTGTATCTCTGAATACATCTTACAATTTTCGCGCAACTATCATGACAATAAACTGTATCTTTACTTAAATACAGTGTTTTGCCAAAATTAAGCTCAATAAAATTTAAAGATACAGTGTTTTGACATTGGCCTATCTTTATAAAAAACGGTTAAAAAAAAATGTTTTAATACCTGTATCATAGAGGAAGGTTTAATTAAGAATTTTTTCACTGTTATCACAAAACACTGTATCTCAACATACAGTGTTTTGTCATCTCATCACACGGCAGAACTCGGCCTAAGACTTCTGGGCCCAAAAAAAGAAACTCACTGCCCAGATATGAAACATAGGCTAGAGTATACACCTAGACTGTCCCGACATTTTATTATAATTATGGGGTCCAAAATAACAGCTCCAGAAAAAAAAGATACATCTTCATATAAAGCTGCTATTTAATATGAACGACATGATAATTTCAGTAGGCTATGTGTTTTTTCTTCTGGAGCCTTTTGACTCTATATGTTTTATTTTTGGGCAGTGAGTTTTTTGGGCCCAGTAAGTTGCATTATCGTTTATCAAAGATGCAGTAAAAATATAAGCCTAATACAATTTTATTTTATTTCTTTACACAGAAAAGGTGTGGTGCGACAGGAAACGGAAATTCACGGAAAAGTTTGACTTTTAGTTTTTTCCTGAAGAAGTTAAGCTTCTTTATTATTTTCACGGCCTGTTGCAAGAAAGGTCAATTAAGCTAATGCTCCATTACACATATAGCTGTCACTATCATTGTCAAAAATATGAACAAGATGGCTTGATGTTTAATGGATTAACCCTGATTAACCTAATGAGGCTTTCATGCAACTAGGTATAAGTAGCATCCTAATATTATTATAAATGTCAATGTTTGTGCCGATTGATGGATGGATGGATGTTTCTTACTTCATCACGTGAAAACCACTGAACAGATTTTAATGAAATTTTTATAATAACTTAGCTAGGACATCAGAATAACACATAGGATATATTATTTGCAGATATTTTGTGTTTTTTTTTAAAGATATAACGATAAATACGTACGAAGTAGCGGGCAGCCTCTAGTAGTTATATATTTGTATCTATAGTCGTTTTGATGTACAATAGATTAAAATATAAATAAATATTATGTATTAAGTTTCTTTAGTTGTAAACATTACTTAGGTAAATACAAGTACTTATGGTTTCTTTTAGTAAAACAAAAACATGTCATTAACTATAAAAAGAACAACTTATTTCAATTGTGATATGATTAGTTTATTATTTGATTATACTATTATAAGTTTACTTAATTATTTGTTAATCAATTTCGAAAACAGTTTGTAAATATCACGAAAAATATGTGTAATAATATAAATAAAAGTAGGTAAATTTTAAAATGGTAACCTTATTTTACAAGCTTTTATTTAGTTTCACCTGTCCCGTTGTCTGTCGTTCTGTAATCAAATCTTGCAACTTAAATTTGATCCACTTCCCGGTTTCCGATTGAGCTGAAATTTTGCATGCTTATGTATATCGCGTGACAATGCAATATTATGGTAACATGGAGCTGATCTGATGATGGAGCTGGAAGGTGGCCATAGGAACTCCGTAATTAAATGATGCAACCCTATCGAGTTTGGGCTCATTAGATTCGTCTTGACAAGTACTTTGATACTATATGGTAACCAGGGTCTGATGATGGAGCCGGAAGGTGGCCATAGGAACTCCGTAATTAAACGATGCAACCCTATCGAGTTTGGGCTCATTGGATTAGTCTTGACGAGTACTTTGATACTATATGGTAACCAGGGTCTGATGATGGAACTGGAAGGTGGCCATAGGAACTCCGTAATTAAACGATGCAACCCTATCGAGTTTGGGCTCATTGGATTAGTCTTGACGAGTACTTTGATACTATATGGTAACCAGGGTCTGATGATGGAGCCGGAAGGTGGCCATAGGAACTCCGTAATTAAACGATGCAACCCTATCGAGTTTGGGCTCATTGGATTAGTCTTGACGAGTACTTTGATACTATATGGTAACCAGGGTCTGATGATGGAACTGGAAGGTGGCCATAGGAACTCCGTAATTAAACGATGCAACCCTATCGAGTTTGGGCTCATTGGATTAGTCTTGACGAGTACTTTGATACTATATGGTAACCAGGGTCTGATGATGGAACTGGAAGGTGGCCATAGGAACTCCGTAATTAAACGATGCAACCCTATCGAGTTTGAGCTCATTGGATTAGTCTTGACGAGTACTTTGATACTATATGGTAACCAGGGTCTGATGATGAAACTGGAAGGTGGCCATAGGAACTCCGTAATTAAACGATGCAACCCTATCGAGTTTGGGCTCATTGGATTACTCTTGTAGAGTACTTTGATACTATATGGTAACCAGGGTCTGATGATGGAGCCGGAAGGTAGAAATAGGAACTCCGTAATTAAACGACGCAACCCCATCTAGTTTGGGCTCATTGGATTAGTCTTGACGAGTACTTTGATACTATATGGTAACCAGGGTCTGATGTTGGAGCCGGAAGGTGGCCATAGGAACTCCGTAATTAAACGACGCAACCTCAACTACGGACTTCATAACGGAATAACTCTGCTACGCGCTGCGAACTACGTCGTAGTAAATCTCGAATTAAAAATAGAGGTACTAAAAAGTTAAAAATAAAATTAAAGAAAAAAAAAACCTTTTTAAAAACAAGCTTTTATTATTTGTTTATAAAATGAACTAAAAAGTTAAAAATAAATTAACTCTAAAAAGAAATATAACACTTTGTAACTTGATTGTAACCTTTAACGACAAATAAGCGTCTTCGTCTAGGACAAAATAATTCCATATTGTACAAATTTATTTAATTTTAACACTAAAACTTTTCACCATACATAATTATTCAATCTCGTCCCCTCTCTTTATCATAGTCCCCATTTATAAATGAAAGCGTGTTACATTGTGATAGCTTGAGGAAAATGAGTATTTAATTAATACAACACAAAATTTTTCTTTTCAATTTGTTAAATACAACTTATATGTTGTATAAAATATGTTATATGTTGTATAAAATACAACATATAAGTTGTATTTAATTAATACATCACAACATTTTCCTCAGGCTATCACAATGTAACACGCTTTCATTTATAAATGGGGACTATGATAAAGAGGGGGGACGAGATTGAATAATTATGTATGGTGAAAAGTTTTAGTGTTAAAATTAAATAAATTTGTACAATATGGAATTATTTTGTCCTAGACGAAGACGCTTATTTGTCGTTAAAGGTTACAATCAAGTTACAAAGTGTTATATTTCTTTTTAGAGTTAATTTATTTTTAACTTTTTAGTTCATTTTATAAACAAATAATAAAAGCTTGTTTTTAAAAAGGTTTTTTTTTTCTTTAATTTATTAAGTTTTTTTTTGTTTTTAGGTAGTTTATTGAAATAAAAGTAAAGTAAAAAGATAAATTCTTTATTAGAACGATAAGTATCTAACAAATAATGTGCAATTGTTCGCAAAAAGCATAACATAGTTTGAAATAGTGCAAAATAATCTAAAGTAACATAATTCTTTTTCAAAAATCTAGCGCCGTATTCGAGGTCTTCTTATTTCGTCTTGATTCGATCAAAATTTTTATCAGGATTTGTCAAACAACTCAATTTCCTTTTCAATCATACATTTCACAAACTGATAAGCACTATCACATTTACATTTTTCATCTAAAACACAAGATTTATTTAACATATTAATAAATTAAGAACAAGAGTGTGAGCGCTAACGCATTTGCGGTTGTGGTTGACCTTTTGATACCAAAAACACGACCTGCGGCAGGCGGTTTTGGCACTACAAACCGCATCTGTGCTGCAACTTTAGGTACGTTATGGTAACCCATAAAGATGGCCTTTAGCTTCTGCTAAGTTTTGATCAATACCTACTGAATGTCAATATTCGTGCCTTTGGATGGATGGATGTTTGTTTGACTTTCACGCAAAAAGCACTGAACAGACTTAAATGAAACTTTGCAATTTGTAGCTTGCACATCAGAATATCACAAAGAGTAAAATATTTAAGAAAACAGAAACAGAAACGCTTACAAAGTCACTGTCATCTATTAATTTCAAAATTTATCTTTTTTTTTGTTGTACGTTTTACCTAAATCTTAATAAAGAACATAAGTACCGTGTTTTAATTCTTACCTCTTTTAGCGCAATTAGAAGCAATGTCCTCAGCATTGTCCACAACCTTCACTCCCCTCATCTCAAACATTGCAGCCGCTCGTTTAACGTCATACACTGCGTCTTCATTCACAATACCCGTCATTAGGAGTATACAACGGATGTAGCACTGAAATGAAAATTTTATAATAAATCATTTACAATTAGAATTAGAATTTATTTATTGCAAGTCACAGGTTGGGTAAGGTGTTACAAAGTCATATGTGACGCACATGTGACGCCCTGCAAGGGCACAGCAAACAAGAGGGCAAGTAGTTGCCAGTTACTTAATAGCTTTATCTTAAAACTATTAGTAGATAATAGTAAATTATAATTAATTTACTAATATCTACTGCATTTCACAACAGCACACAACATACATACGAAGATGAGTCATATAAAAACTTTGCATAATTTATGTTTTAACATTTATGGAACAACTAGCTTTTACCCGCGACTTCGTCCGCATAAGTTTTTTTGTTTTCTCCCGGCTGTAAGTCCAATGTCCCTCTATCGTGTTCCGGTCCTCAACTTCACATCAAAATTTGTTCAAAAGCAACCTAAGCACATAATGGATAGCTCCGAATGTTTCCTTAGTAAATATAAAAAGTAAATAATGTAAATCGGTTTAAAATACTACTAACTATACCTACCTGCCAACCCCCGATGTATACAAATCAGGGCCTTGATTCTGTAAGTTAAAATAGCCGTGGATATCGTGTCGGTATACTGTCGACAGCAATTTTTGACACATTTGGTATTCTGTAAAAAAATGGCTTGGCTTGATTGGGATCAATGGGGCCACCATGAAGCCACTGAGCCATGGTTGCAAATTTTGGTATTCCGCAAAACTCGTTTTTTGATACATTTTTGACATCGATGGCGCCATCGTGGGGCCACGGAGCCATCTTAGCAAATTTTGGTATTCCCGTAATCAGTGGCTTCATGATGTCGCATCAAAACCGTATTCCCTAATTTATTTGACGTTTTTTTCAATGGCTGTCAACTGTCAAAACTGCATTTGAGCAGACACTGCTATTTTAGCAAAGTCCTTTCAATGTCTCTTCACATTTTATATAGTATCGATAAAAAAACACATAATGTTTCTTTGAATAACAATTCATATCTAGGAGAAAGAAGGTAAAGAAGGAAAAAAAACCTATTCCGATATGTCGTGTGTGTGTCATGTTTGATTTTATATACGTTTGGATTACTCTATCTCCTGCTGCAGTTTTTTCATTGTGTTGGTGTTTACCTACGGACTTTGAATCTTCCTCCTTGTGGACCTTTGCCTGTATACGTTTTGTAGTTATGTAAATACTGTAAACAACACAACTTTCTTTTATATAGGTACTTATATAGATTATTATAAATGTGTAAAAATGTATAAGTATTTCAGAATAAAAGGCTATAGTATTTTGAAATATCTTCCTTTATTTAACACAGTTACTAGCTAGTTTATGAGAGACCCACAACGTACACATATTCAGATAAATAAAACTCAATTGCTTCTTGCAAAATGAAACTACTAAAACAAGACTACACTATAGTTAACAAGAATAAATTCCTATTAAATAATTTCTACATTCTACTCAAAGTTTAATACCTACAAGTAACATATTTGCTCTAAGATGTTTGTAAGCGATAAGTACCGTATTAATGTAGTTAATCATAACAAATTCTAATATATTAAATAAAACTCAAAAGGAGTTATAGCATTCTGAATGGGTTAATATTCAATACGTTTATTTGCACTATAGGTTTACATTAGGTCACGATAATAGTTTTAGATCAAACAAAATGTGACTACGGCGGCGGCGTCTATTAGTTGGTGTTAAGCCATGCAATGATATTTCTGAAAGCTTTGCAGCAAGCAACTCTATATCTTCTGCCTGAGACAATGTTATTTCAGCAGCTGCCTTCCTCCTGTTGCACTTGTCTTTTCTTTCTGATTTAATTTTTCTTATGAGTTTACTCTTATATTCGTTGTAATTCTGAAAAAGGAATAAATGTTGATCAGAGAGTAGTCTCAGGTTAGTACCTACATTAATATCATATTGTATGAATAATCCTCACTAGTTTTTATGAGTACCTACCTACAGTCTGCCCCTACATTGTTCAGTATCAGGGCGCATTCCTCTCAGAGCCTTTAAGCTAGACTGCGGCCCTCCTTCGTCCTTGTGCACCTTCCTAGTGCCAGGTCAGGGTGGGCCTCCGTATAATCTATCAAGATGTTACCTAAAACAATCAGGTTTTTATAGTAAGAATTGTCTTGAACATTTAAACAACGTAATGATTTGTAAAAAAAAGACTAACTTACTTACTTACCAAAGCAGAAGTAATTTGTTTTTAAACAGTTTTTCTACAATTTCAGTCGCATCTTCCAAATTTCCAATGACTTTCACCGTCAAACATAATGTCAACCAACAAAAAACATGCCACTTTTTTCTTCAAATATATAATTAGCAGTAACATTCGGCTATACAGCCACTAAAAAGAACGAATGAAAAAAACATCATTAAAAAATATGGGTATCAAACGTGTTTAAAAAAGAAAAAAGAAAGTCACGATCGACAGGATAGCGGCACCGAAGTTTTAATTTTAGAGACTACCAAAATTTTCTTCAGTGGCTTCATGATGTCGCATCAAAACCGTATTCCCTAATTATTTGACGTTTCTTTCGATAGTTTTTTTAATGGCTGCCAACTGTCAAAACTGCATCATAGCTTTTTGTGTTATTTTCTGAATTAATTCTGTTATTTATGTTTCTGCTACTTTTGTCTTCGGAGTTTTTTAAAATGGAGAGTAATTTTATCAAAGCAGACGGTAGACTTTTATGCTGCAGAACTCGGGAATGTGAAAACTGCTGTGTAAGTATATAATTTACATTCAACTACTAAAGATTTATAGCATTATTTTAGCTACCATTGCGAAAAACAGCTTCATTAGGTACCTAACTTACTTGTTCTTTGTTTTAGGGGTGGAAGAGAGTCGTACGGTGACGATGCCATTGGTTACGTGCAACTGCGTCGCGAGTCTGGCGTCTGCACACTTAAATGCAAGATTTGTCCAGAACACAAAGTGAAAGCGGGTTCTTACAATGTGACAATGGTTGTAGACGAGAACAAAGAGGAAATTGTAAGCTGCCAATGTTTAGACTGCACAGCATCAGCTGGCGGTTGCAAACCTGCTGTTGCTTTCCTAATGTGGTCTCACAGAAGAAGCGAGGAGCCTTCTTGCACAGAGGTGGAGTGCTATTAGAAGAAATCAAAACTTTCCCATGTTGGAACCACATTGAAGTTTGTAACAGTGGAACAACATTGCAATAAAGAAGCTTTGACTTCAGACAGTAGTGCAAGTTCTGCTAAATGAGTACCTTCAAACAATAAAAGATAGAAAAGTAATGAACTGTGAATTAGTGCGCTGCAAATGTACCTAACAAATTTAAAAAAAGGATATTTGTGCGTTGCACATCCAGACTTTGAAAAAACAAAGAAAGTGGATGTTGTTCCAGTTATATTTAATGAACAATATTTAAATTATTTATTTATTTCACCTGAGTTATTTTGGAAAAAAAATATCTGTCCCATATTATTCATAATCGTAATAATAATAGGTACCTATGTATTTGGTAACGGTACCATTATGGACCATACACCATTGTGTCTTTGCTAACTATTTAAGTAATTAAAATATTTTTAACTTCTTATTGTTTCCTTTTTACATAACACCATTCAGATAGGTATGTCAATATCATACAATAAATAACTATTGTTCATTGAAACCAAGTTAATTTATTCACTGACAGGACTAACTAATTTGAGTGCACATCCTAACAAGTAAAGATTGAAAAATTAGTTTGAAGTAGAGCACTTTCTACATTTCAGTGCCTATGAATTTGTTAGGTACTTACATACATACTAGGATATTATAGGTAACTTAGTAATCTTGGGTCATTTAACTGTCTTCCAAAAGTAATAAACAAAGCTACCAATTCCTATCAAGGATTAGGTAGGTAGTTCATTAGAGAGATTTTTTATTAGAAAAATAATAAATGCTGGATTTATTTAACAAATAACATATATTTCAAATAACTAAAACTAAAGGTACATAGGTACATTTTAATGCCCATCATTTTCCTTATTTTATAAGAGAGTCCTGTGTGTTGATCAGAGCACAAGCTTTAACGATAACATCATCAAGTACTCGTAGAATGTTTTTGTTGATAACATGATATTGTTTTAACATGTGGAACTCTCTTAATCTCCTTATCACTCGTTCTATATGAATTCTTAAACTAGCTATAATTTTCGTTTGCCTTACTTCTTTTTTTGTTAGCTTTGACCCTGCTGGGACACTTGGTGGTCTAAGCAATTTAATTCCCTTTGCATTCAGTGTTTGCTCAACATGCTTAAATCCCCAGTCAGCTGGAACATAATTACCTGGACCTAATAAATCTAAAAAGTCACAATTTTGTAATATTGTAACATCAGTGGCCCATCTCCCAAAACCAGGTGAAATGTAATTGACCTATCCATTTAGAGTACATGAAATCAAATATTTTACTGTACCTATTACCTTTTTTATAATCAGACCAAGTAAGTGCTTGGAAAAGGGCTTTAGGTGGCTTATGAATATCAATTTCTAAACAATCAATTATACAGCTGACATTGTAAAAAATATGGCGAAATGAAATGGGTAGTGGCTTTTTAGTTGAAACTACATCTATATTCACAATATAACTTCATAGCACATTAGCAATCAAGGGTATATTTTTTTAAAATAATTTACTAGCATATGACAGAGATAATCCAAAATTATCTTCAAGTTCTGAAAAAGTACTCCCTAATCATTTTTTTTTTAAGACAAAGCAAAATATGTTCATGTGGTATACGGATACGTTTATGAATCAGGTGTACTAAAAAATATGAATCTTCAGAGATTCCAATGTACATCATAGGTTTTCTATGAATAAGGCGCAAAATATGCTGCAAACACTGTATTTTATGAATATCTTCGTTGGTTTCTGCTATGGTTGTACCCGAGTTGGAAACAATAGATGAAGAAGGTGCATATGATGATGAATCTGGCTGTTTTGGAACCTCTACATTTTCACTGTCTGATTTATCTTCATCAATAAACCCAATTCTCCTATTAATTCAGTAAGACCCCTTTTTGATGGCTTTATTACATTACTGCACTGTTCCATCTTAAATGGAGATGTGTAACTTGTAATACTTGACAATTTATAAGGAGAAAGTGCGACATCTTTGGACACCATTGTTGTTGGTAAAGCTTTACTTCTATAATGCAATTTTTCCTTAAATTGGACTGCCTTTTCAGCTGTGATGTAAATTGATCGTTTTCGGTTGATGTAAATTGATCTTTTCTTGGTGGTGATTCTGTAAAGATAAAAAAATATGAATACTTACATATCATTATAAAATAATTTAGGAAGCTTGGCTAATACAGTCTGGCTTGACAACAACAATATCGCATAAGGACTTTATATTTCTCTGTCATGTCTATAGTTTTCAAAGAAATTGATTCACGAGTTTGAAGCACTTGTTTATTAACTTAAACAGATAGTAGCATCTAGGTAGAGAAATAAACTAAGTATAATAGGCATACATAATGAAAAATCTCACATCGCTTTATTTTTGGATATGTAGATAATATAGAAGTTCACATACCTGTCGTTATAGGAGTTTCAATAAAAATTTCAGGCGCACTTTCAATAGGTTGAGATTCTTCCTCTTTTCTAATGAGCTCTAGAAGCATTTCAGTTTTTGCCTTTTATGAATGTTCGCCGAGAAGTACTACTTTTATCAGACGTTATTTTCCGGCGATCTGGTTGGCAATCAGATTTAGAAGGCGTTGCTCCATCGATCAATGCATTTAAAAAAAAATTCCTTTTTATATTGACTATAGTTAGCAATATCTTGCTCCATCTGTAACAAAATAACAAAGTTATAAGCTAACCTCAAAACCACAACATACTTTAGTACCTTTTATCACTTTAGTACAATAATCTTTTATCTCTAGGTATGTTAACTTACATTGAAGTGGTCTTCACAGGAAAAAGTAGTTGATCTATAAGACATATTCCTAGGATCCATGCGGGCAAGCTGCAACCACTTTTTACGAATTTTCAAATTTTTTGGTAAACAGTTTTTCGGGTGTTTTGGAGAATTAGATTACACCACTTATAAAGTCATTTTTACACCACTTATAAAGTCATTTTAGTGGATAAATACACGAATAAACACAAAATAAACACCAACAAGTTATCACAAACAATGTCAAAACAACGCTGACAATGACAACTGACAGCGACTCAGTGTTGCCATACAACAAGAACTAAAAATCTGTACATTCGACAGTAAAATCCGTACTAATTCCGTACGTAAAATAAATCTGAAACTCCGTACGAAATCCGTACAATAAAAAAAAAATTCAATAGCAAGAATTATTTATACATGTCTTTATTAATTTTTTTAATCATATCATTATCAACATTCAAATCAAAACATGGCGTATTTCCTAACAATTGTTTAGTATGCAGAAGCGTATCGATTGTCTCTGTTGAGAGTTGATTTCGTTGTTTTGTTTTTATTAAGTTAATAGCAGAGAAAATACGCTCAACTGCTGCGCACACAGCAATACTTTATTCACTTTAAGAAAGAACAATGCGTGTAATGAGCGCGTTATGCCAAAACAATAACCACAACAACAATGGATTTATAATGTATCTCTTTCGTTCATTCATGTCAGTCGTGTATCATGCTCCCTCTGTCAGACGAAACGAAATATGTTGCGGTAATTCCCGATCATAGACAATCAGTTGTCATAGACAAGTTATTGTCTAGAATGGGGAATTACTTACTCAATAATATAATTTATGAGATGAGGGAAGTGAAAAACTATCGAAATCGACATAGATATTCACTTTTATTTTTGAAAGCGTGCTACATTTTATTTATAATGTGTAATAATTAAAAATCCGAACACAAATCCGTACGCCATTTCTCTCCGTACGTAATACCCCAAATTCCGTACGTGTACGGACAAATTCGTACATACGGCAACACTGCAACGACTCTATCTCATTCAAATATTTGGTAAGCAGTGACATTCGACTATACAGCCACTAAAAAGAACGAATGTAAAAATAAATCATTAAAAAATATGGGTATCAAACGTGTTAAAAAAAAAAGCAAAGTCACCATCGACAGGACAGCCACACCGAAGTTTTAATTTTAGAGACTACCAAAATTCAGTTCAGTGGCTTATCGGTGTCGGTGTCCATATCCTTACACTGAAAATAACAAGAAATTACAGAATCGAGGCCCAGATCAATAGTTTTGGCGTAATGTGATTCTAGACAGAGTTTTAATGTTGTAGATAGGTAGCTATGTATACGTTCCTGTGGGAATGAGATATTTTCCCGAAGTAAAAAGTAGTCTGAATTTTGGTACCTTCCTACCCTATAAGTTAAGTAGTGTGATGGAATGTCGCTAAGTTTCGATCCAAGTAAAACTGTTAAATAAAGACAGTTGCATCAAAATTTTATCATAAATTCCATAAATTATGGCGCCTACCTACCCTCTAAGTTAGAAAAGTGATAAATACTAACTTGAAGTCTTAGTAACACTCAGTTTAAAAAAAAACATCAAAATCATTTCAGTAGCTATGGCGTCATGCGCTTCTTAACACGATCACGCTAGATTTCCGCGGAAATGAGGTATTTTCCCGCCGTAAATAGTAGCCTGTGTCCGTGCCTAGGATTCTATCTTTAAATTAACCAAGTCTTATAAAAATCCGTTCAGACGTTAAGGCGTGAATGAGGTAAACTTTTAAAACAAACGATTAAAAATCACTAACTCAATTCAGTTTTCTGCCTACTTCCTACCCCCTAAGTACGATGACGTGATCATTTTGATCTTATATCCGTTTTTACGTAACCATCTATTACCTTACTAAATTTCATCAAAATCCGTTCAGCCGTTTAGGCATGATAGAGCAAAACTCCCAGCAAAAACCATAAAAAAATCACTAACTCAATTCAATTTTCTGCCTACTTCCTACCCCCTAAGTACGATGACGTGTTCATTTTGATCTTATATCCGTTTTTAGGTAACCATCTATTACCTTACTAAATTTCATCAAAATCCGTTCAGCCGTTTAGACGTGAAAGAGCAAAAGTCCCAACAAAAACGACTAAAAATCACTGACTCAATTTAGTTATCTACCTACTGCCTACCCCCTAAGAACGATGGCGTGATTATTTATAGCCTATGACCATTTCTAGGTTATCATCTATCACCATACCAAATTTCATCCAAATCCGTTCAGCCGTTTAGGCGTGAAAGAGTAACAGACAGACAGACAGACAGAGTTACTTTCGCATTTATAATATTAAGTATGGTTAGTATGGATAGTATGGAAGTATGGATTTAGTATTAAGTGCCTAAATATAAAGTTTCATGGTTTTATCTTTGAATAATGACGATCTCCCATACTAACTTTCATCCCTTATTACCACCCCCTTAAGCCTTTTTTCGCGACAAAATATAGCCTATGTCCTTTCTCAAGGTCTAGACAACCTCTCTACCAAATTTCATTGAAATCGGTTCAGTAGTTTAGGCGTGAAAGCGTAACAGACAGACAGACAGACAGACAGAGTTACTTTCGCATTTATAATATTAGTATGGATAGTAATAAGTTACTTTTTTGGAATCATCGGTAAATATACGTCAATTTGGAATTTTATCAGTCTGGAAGCTCGGGGTTGAAACACGAATACATACATATCCGTCACGCCTCTCTCCAATTGGGGTAGGCAGAGACCACTTCCTTCCACTTGCTAATCCTTGCTTATCCTTATGTATCTAGATTTGGAAGTGCCTCGATCCTCTTAATTACCGCGCTAGCGACTCAAGCATTATGTGACCATGATTATAATGCTGTTGCTCTTACCTTTGCTGTCCTGTCAGTTTCATCTGGAAAGCTACCACTTTTGTTCATTGCTTCTAGGAATCCTACAAAAAAAAAAGACAATCAATGATTTCAGAGAGTTTTCACAGTGACTCTTGTGGCCAGGAAAACAGATTTTCAACTAATCTCATGGCTGATTTCAGAATAGATGCAAGTAAGTAGGTACTTAGGAATATTGTAGAGCGACGTTTTCAGCAATCCTTCGCAGAGAAGGAAAGTGTCCATCACCTAGAGTTTAAACTGTGCAAAGATTTGAATTAAAAAAACCTCTCTTACCCATCTGAATTGTGAAACTTTCATTACACTTGTTCATTGCCTCCATTTCATTCATATATTCTGTTTTGGCCGATGGTTCCTTTGCCGGCATATCCTTATTTTCAGCAGAAACATGTCTGGATAAGGACAGCAATGTCAAAACTGTACTCAGTATCAGTAATTTCCACATGTTTCTCTTCTCTATAGCTTCTGGTGACAAATTAGGCATATGTTCACTAGGATGGGCATTATAAAGTGTAAATCGGCTTTCAGGTTTTGCAAACATTTGCTCTGCTTTTGCGTGTATATTAACTTCTATTACATCTGCTTCGTCTTTTTATAATATGTTAGTCTTTATTAATATTTAAGTAGAACTTATATACTTACGAAATTTTATTTTTAAAAGTAAGTATATTATTAGTTTGATAAAAGACGACATATCTTATTCTTTATGTACCCAACAAAATTCGAGCTTGTTTCCTCTTTGCATTTTGATCTGCATTCGCATTTTGTGTGATCTGTTTTTTTTTTGGGTTTCGCGTTTGTTCATACTACTATTATTAAAGGTCACAATAAAAAACGGATCCGATATAAAACGGGCTATGCATTTTTTATATAATTTGAAATCCTTTTCTTACCCTATAATTTATATTTATTTAGTATTTCTTTTTTTTCCAAAGCCATCGTTATCAACATCTGGCATCAATTTAGTAAATCCAGCTCAAATAACAGGAATTACACTTAAAAGTGAGAAAATTGGAGCAATTTACCTAATAACTGAATGCATTTGTACACTCGCGTTCTGATTATAGTTGTCGAGCATCAATGTCAATATCATGGCAATGAAATTAATTTGTTTACAACATGGCGTCAAGGGGACAATTCTGATAACTTAGCGCTAATTTTAGAATATTTGCGCTGACTGCAAGTGCTTTAGAGATCCACCAGAATGGGCATTTTAACTCACCGGCCCGGCACCGGTGCCAGCGTCCGTGCTGGAGAAGCAAAAATTTACTACTTATACTCACTAATGCTAGTCAAGTCAAAACACTATTTCGGTGCTTATAGTGGGCGAGTGCTAGCATGAATGATCAGAATTGGGGAGCTAGTGTTTATGGAATAAACCGTAATTAAAGTTCCTAAATAATTTAATTTCTGGTCTAAATGATTATTTAAAGTATATTTTAAGAACGAGATGCGTAATTAATTAAGCCTTTTTCTGTTATTGTTTTGATATTCTTTATTACAATACAATTTAATTTCTTCAAACATTATAACCATAATTTGTTAGTTAAATAGATAAGTTCTTTAACTATTATTCTAGTTAATAGTGCCAAAGTCAGAGAGCACAAAAATTAAGTTACTATACTACGTGTATTTTACATTTACTCATATCTGCGTTTGCTTATCCGTGTAGCCTTTTCAGCTCTATATTATAGTCCATATTCAAATATTTTATTATAATATTAACATTATAAATACCCTAAAATTTAAAATTATTTAAAAACTTAACAACAAGTTTTACGAACACTTAAATTAAACAAATAAATAAATATGACACTACTTTTATAGTTTACAAATGGATTATTATTAGCAACATATAAATCTATAGATCTTTACTAAATAAAGTGATTAAAATTCAACTAAACTTTTGATTTGAGTAATTGAGTATAGGTACAGTCGACAAAGTTGTCAGGGTATCACCCAACATAAGCAAATGTTGAACTATCTATAAGTCTAAACTTGGCTCGTTAGTGTGAGTGAGCTTTGCTTTGACCTCATTGGTCAAACATTTTGAAGAAAGGTCGGTAGTAGCAAATAATAAATATCAAAAAAGATCATTCACTGTCAAGTTGAATAAGAAGCCAATTTTAAAACAATTCGTAAGCAGCTACCGTGGCACAGTTGGTCAAGCGGCAGCGGTGGGGCTATATGGATGGATCGATCGATCGAAGGAACCCAGGTTCGAGTCCCTATCATGCCAGCCAGATTTGTTAAATGTTATGTTTTTATTTATTTTAAAACGTAAAATGAAAAAAAAAGATCGCAATGAAGCAAGATGGAATATTCTCGTGATGATAAATTATGATTTGCAAACTAACATTGCTAGTCAACGAAAACTACCCTCAGATATTTTGATAATTCTTTTGTTAAACTGCTCTGTGGTTAAACGTATTGACAGGTAGTCATTAGTCGTTACAGAGCTTCGTGCCTTATCGATACGTTTTTAAACTTCTTTTCATATTTTGTCTATTCTTTTAAGCAAATATGGAACATTTAACTCTCTTCAAACGTGCAGAAATAGTTGTTTTGCACGAGCAGAATGTTTCTGTTAGTGAAATTGCAAGACGGTTAATGATATCGGTAAGTAACAATTACTTATTTGTAACCGAAGCTCATACTGTTCCAAGCAATTAAGAATAGTTAATTACATTTATATTATTCTTCTGCAGAGAAAGGCTGTTCGATTGTGGAGTAATCGTCATGCTGCTACAGGAAATGTAGACAGCCTGCGCCGTGGCCCTACTAACTCCTTCACAGAAGCTAACCCCATGCATCGTGATATCGTGGCTATCCACACTGCAGATCCCTTCGCGACAACCCGTTCCACCGCGACAAAACACGATGTGTCGCTGCAAACAGTGCGCGACCATTTACGTGCAGCTGGGTTAAGATGTCGCAAACCAGCAAGAAAGATTGATTTAAAAGAGTGCCATCAACAAGAAAGAATGCGTTTTGCGAAAGAATATTTAGACTTTGATTGGTGTAACAAAGTGGTTATATTTAGTGACGAAAATGTTTTAGGTCTGACAAGGATGGTCGTGTCATATTGTATCGAAAAACGGGTGAGCGATTTCACGAAAAGAATATCCTTCGAAATAGGTCTAGTGGTCACGTGACCTTGGGCTTCTGGGGTTGGATGTCGTCGATGGGTCCCGGTGAGTTAGTTCAAGTAGAAGCCACTAATACAGGTCTAGGTTACTTGGATGTTTTAAAGAATGTGATGCTGCCAACTGTGCGCATTGCGTATCCTAATGAACATATTTATTTTGTGCATGATAACTCATCTGTTCATAGGGCTCAAGTAGTAAAAGATTGGCTAAACATCCAAGATAACCTGACTGTTATTAAATGGCCTTCTAAGAGCCCGGATTTGAATCCTATAGAAAACTTGTGGGGCCTTATGGTGTTAAACTGGGACTCATCGCAAGTTAGGTCTAAAGCCAATTTAGAGGCCCTTGTTACATCAACTTGGGAATCATTGCGTGGTAGTGATATGTGCTTCAATATGGTTTCTAGCATGAGAAATCGATTACAGCTAGTATTAGATAATAACGGAGCGCCAACTCGCTATTAACCTATATTAAGTATATAATTATATCCAGTCTAAATTGCTATGAAATATATTTTATTGTTATATTGAATGTCTGAATCTGTAAAAAAAACTGATAGGTAACTCTTTAAAATCACTACCAGGCCGTGATTCCCAGAGGTAGTAAACTTATCGCGTGAGAGATGTTATTGTTATTGAATTTAGAAGTTACTTATTCAAAATAACTTCTTTATAAATAACATGTTTATTCATATCACCGATACATGCTATATACCTCCTTAAAATGTTGATTATTTATTTTTACACATTATATTGACTTTATACAGCCTTGTCAAATTCAAATCTGATAAATTTATTTTATTGTTTCGCTTTGATTCTTACAATAAATCATTGAAAGCAATCTACCTACCTATAGACGCCTTTTATTTAATGCTTGCTCCTTTTAACTTGAGTATCATCATAACATAACATACCTAACTCATAAGTCCAATGCAAATAGTAACAACACTCAGTAAAAGTAGACAATAATCTATCTATATATATAAAAATGAAACCCGTTTTCCGTTGTCACGGCATCACGCCTGAACGGCTGGACCGATTTCGCTAATTCTTTTTTTAAAATGTTCATTGAAGTCCAAGGATGGTTCTTACGGTGAGAAAAATTCGAATAATTGCCGGGAAAGCCCTAAAACTGACCTTTTCTTTTTCCCATACAAATGTTTTCTTACTAAAATGTAGAGTCAATTTGAACTTTATTCCTACACAATAAAGTTCATTCTAAGGCGGGACGAAGTTCGCCGGGACAGCTAGTTATAAATAAAAATACACAATAAATATTATAAACACTCAACCGCGAGACAGGATTCGAACTTGTGTCTTCTTTATTACATTCATTTGCTGCTATCCCGCTACACTACCATTGCGCTAGTGAGCGGCTTACTTGTCTGGGCGAAATTATCTATATGAATCTGTCTTGAAGCAATAAACAACAAAGAATACGTTTTGCCACAGATCAGAAAACTTTTTGCAAACGAGGAGGCGTAAACGATTAGCGCACACACACTACCGCTTGACGAATAGAAATGCTCAGCTAAGTTTAGACTTATAGATAGTTCAATATTTGCTTATGTTGGGTGATACCCTGACAACTTTGTCGAGTGTACCTACTTTAGAATTAAGCTTAAGAATTCTTGAACATCAAGAAGTCAATATGGATAAATCTAAATAATCTGTAGAGTCCATTACGCGTCTTCAGCATCTTCCTTCTTCAAAGTCAATGGCCTGAAAAAAAACATTATATTTTAATTTATATTTCATACTTATTGAAAAAGACAGGATATTTCTTCATTCATTAAAATATTTAAGAGCCAAGCTCTAGTCGGTGGAGCTATCTCCATCTTTGCCATTATTCAGCCAACAATTTGATTAAGGATGCTTATTTTTGGCGAGGCCGGGAAAAAATCTGCGTTGGTTTTTGAAAAAGGCAGTGACCCTGTGACAACTTCTTTTAGTTCTAAGTTTCGCGGCAATATACTAACTACCTATACTAAACGCACTAGGTATCGTGTGGCACCGTCCCGGTCCCGTAAAGTTGAACATTCGATCGTACAACGCACGTGTAAGAGCATAAACAGAAAGCTAATTTTCCATCCTCACCTGCCAGCAAGCATCTCTTGAATCTCCAACGCAGTCTTTCCTTTGGTCTCTGGCACCACGAACAGTGTGAAAAAGAAAGCAAACACACAAACAGCACCAAACACCCAAAATACTGTGTACCATCCCAGGGCTACTGCTGTGGGGACGAAATATCTGAAAAAATATATAAAAAAGATTAGAGCTAAAAAGACCACTCTTTAGCTCTAATTTTAAGAACAGAACTAATAATAAGAACAGCCACCTGTCTTTAAGCCTTTGAATACAGTCAAAGATCATTTCCATTTGTCTTGAGTCTAATCCGGCTGTAAATCGATGCTTTAGCTTGCAGAGCATTTTATTATATTAAACAAAATATTTCGTTTAATAAATGAACAGGTTCAATACGGATGGACAGACAGTGAAGTCTCAGTTTAGGGTATTATCAGACCAATCGATCGTCAATCAAAAGCTACGATCCTTGGTAGAATGGAATTTAATAATCGACGTCGACCGATAGTTTCTTCTATGAATCAAAAGTTACCAGTAGATCAACTTCGTTGACCAATGCCATCAATCGACCACCGATCGATCGGTCTGGTAACAACCAATGGAGTCCCGATTTTATACCTTTCAGGTATGTAACTCTTAAATAAGCATGGTGAACTTACCAAGTTCTATAAAAGTATAGGCACGGAGTACTTAAATGCACCCGCTTAACTAAATTATAAATACATACCTTGTTGATACAAAAGCGATGACCCAATTAAACGCAATAAGACTAGGTGAAGCCACTGCCTTCACTTCAATGCTCGTAATTTCATTTATAAGCGTGTACACTATAGGGCCCATCCCCATGTAGTAACCAATCACATAGATAGCTAATGACGTCACGGGTAGTAATCCAAGAGTTGGGACTATTGGGTGATCAGTTTCATCCAAGTAGAAATATATGCCTAAGAGAAGCTGGAAGATAATTTTAAAAGATAACTAAAGGGGAAATTGGTGAATAGAAGTTGATAGGGAAAAGGAAACAAAAGACATTTTAAAAACGGCCAAGTGCGAGTGTCAAGTGGGAATTAAAAAAAAAGTGAAATTAAAAAATGTTTACTGTCAGAATGTACCTCATTATAATGTAAAGTCTGGCAAAAAAGAATAGAAATTAAAAAGTGGCAACACAAAAACAACAAAACCTTGTCTGTACCAAATCAGTGTAAAAAAACGGGACGACACTACAGTGTGGTCAGTTTAGAATTTCTACTCTTTTTTTGCCAGAATGTAGATAATATTTCACTTACCATGCCGATAGCAAGTCCGGCACTTGAAATTAAAAGCAATATCTTTCTACCAAGTCTCTCTACAAGCATTGACGATGTGAACGAAGAAATTGTCTGTAACAAAAACAAACAATCATATACTTACTTCAATGACATTTATCCTATCCTATTCCTATTATTATTACAAATGTCAATGTTTGTGCCAATGGATGGATAAATGGATGTTTATTACTTCACGTAAAAACCACTGGACAGTGATTTTAATGAAATTTGATAATAACTTAGTTTGGACATCAGAATAACACATAGGCTAAGTCATCATCATTATAAACTTAAGAGCGTCGCTCTTGTCGGTGGAGTCTGCGCCACTCTTCTCTATTCTCTGCCGTCCGTTTGAGCACCTGATATAGGCTAAGTAGGTATAAATAATTTTAAAATATCACGATTTTTTTCCAAGATACCTATGACGATAAATGCGAACGAAGTAGCGTGCAATCTCTAGTAATAAATAAAATCTGACTTACTTGCACAAGACCAACGATAATAGTAGAAATATATTTGTCGACTTGAGCTCCGGCCGCTTCAAAAATATTCGTAGCAAAGAACAATACAGCCGTAATGCCACTTAATTGTTGACAAAACAATAAAACAGCTGATATCAATAGAGATTTCAAATTTGATCCTCGGAACATGTCTGTGAACTGAAATTTTTTTTAACGAAGTTACGGAAGTGTGTTGTTACTTACATCCCACTATTGGAAGATTTCCCGTGCATCCTTCCACAGAAGAAATCAATAAGTTAGAAAAATAGAACATAAATTATATTATAAACCAAAAGCTACAGTAAATAAAATAACATATTTCACTAAAGAATCAGTTTTAGGAGAAAATTCTGTATTTCGGTATTCAATTTGCGATTGGGTGATTTTAAAGTTGTAACATTGATACTTTAGTTAATATCTATGAAGCTGAGTGTCAAGAAAATGAAAAGCACCTTTCCAGTCTTTTCCATCAAAGTGTTGACTTCTTCTGTGAGCTCTATCAGTTCCTCTTCCACTCCTTTACGAGATTTACCGCGTAAATTCATTAGACTTGCAGCAGCTGCATCGTTGTTTCCTTAAATATTAAAAAAGTAATACATACATAACGACGACTTTGTAAAAAAAATCATGGAAGAAAAAGTAGAAAGAAGACAGAAGAGAAGGAGACCACGAAGGACTTACAAAGACCAAGTAAAAGAGGGAATAGAAGTTGTGCCCCTCAAACGTACGGCAGAGAACAGAGAAGAGTGGCGTAGACTCCACTGACAAGAGCGACGCTCTCAAAAATGATGATGATGACATATTTGTCATGCCTCTCTTCCATCGGGGTAGGCAAAGACCTTTTTAATATCAACAAAAGTAATAGCAGAAGCTGGTTATGCGGTGACCGAAATTATGTGGAGCGAAGTGTGTGGTAGCAAAGGAAGTGAAGTGGTCTGCCTACCCCGATGGGAGAGAGGTGTGACAGATATGTATGTAATTGCGTAGAGGCGACGCCGTTTGCCTCTCTTCAGAATACCGATGCTTTCGACAAAGACCAAAAAGACATATCTAAGAATTTGCAGTAAGATTTAATCATTGAACATGACATCTTGTTTTCCATGTAATCAAAAACGAAATGGACCTTGATCATGCAAATTAACACGCTAAAGCCGCTATAAACATTGCAAAAACGATAAAAATTCAGGAAATTCAGGCACTTATCTGAATATTTGATAAACACTTATATAATCTTATCGTTGATATCAGCTTAATTATATGCTATCTCATAAAAGTGGATTGTGTTTATCTCGAGCAAATTCAGGTGTACTCGAAATATGATAGACAAGACCACACGTGAACTAGGTAATGAAAGTATCAAAATTAACGCACTTGCGATAAAAGTTGTTTTTACACATAATATTACTTTATGAAATGAACCGCTGAATATGTTGCTAAACTCTATTGCTATTGCTAACTCATCAGTTTCTTTCGTAACAAATTAATCTATACCTACATTGTATTGGCAGATTATTATAAGAATTTACATATAAATACTTACTCTTCATCAAATGAAATCTCGGTGATTCAGGCAGAAAATAAAATGTGCAACACGTAGCAGTGACGGCTAAACCGAAGAACGCGAAATTGTGGTACGAAAGATATGGTCCTACTGCGTATGCAAGGAAGAATCCAATTGCTACGAACAGTTCGAGGAAAGTTGCCAATGTCCCTCTTGCATTTACCTGAAAAATATAAAATATTTAAAAGAAGGCCTTTGCCCAGCAGTGAGACGTGACAGGCTGTCTATATCTTTACATATTTGATATAATTATTTAAATATCAATACATTGATGAAAATGAGTATAAGATGATTAAAATAGTCAAGAATGTGAATGAAGAAAAAGAGCTATGTTTGAATCGTAACAATTTAGCTCTGCTTACCCCGATCCCGATGGTAGGAAGACGTGACAGATTTATGATGCTAGTTTCCATGCTTTTAATGGACTATAACGGCCTTTTCTGGACCAAGTTTTTATAACTATAAATCTCTCATAATGCTTACCGTAGCAATCTCAACGAGGTACATAGGCAGTACTGTGAAGGTCATACCCACAGAGAGACCCCATAAAAACCTGCCGATGTAAAGATACATCACAGTCTTGGCCACAGCTATGAGGGTTAGACCTAAGAAGAATGGAATAGCTATTGCAACCAGTGAGGACTTTCTGCCAAAAGTTGCTGCTATGTAACTGCCCATGAACGGTCCTGAAAAAACGATCTAATTAAAATATATTGAGGTGATTTATTAACTGACTAAAAACAAAAAAGGTAGTGGTGGTTCTCAATTCGGCAGTTTCTTTTTTGTATTTACACGAGAGATTGACATGCTGGGCTAAGATGACTAAAAAATCACTTAAAGATAGTTAAGTACGTCAAATCCACAATAATTTTATCACTTTAACGTCCCGAGGCGACAAATCTCCATGCACTCAAAAGTGATTAAAAATATGATCGTCATTTTAAACCAGCAGAATAAACTGTTCCAAAATAATCGTACATTATTTAATTTGTATAAAGTTTGATACCTAACACAACAGGAAGTATTTTTACTTAACGATGTAAAAATATGGTAACATAATATGCAATTTTTGAGTTTCGTGTCAATTATTACGTACCAACAATAGCACCAACAGAAAGTAACGCCCCGATTTTAGACTCTTCTTCCTTAGTTACTAGTTGAAGAAATGGAGACTGCTCCAGATCTTGAAGCTTCATGTTTACTGGTGCTGTCCATCCCATTACGAACCCTGACAGAAGGACTGTGATGCTGGCTGCAATCAAACGTAGAAACTGATGACATTTGCTCCATAGAAATATTATGATTAGAAACACCTTTGTCACACACACACGTGGGATAGCGTTGTGTGTGACAAGTGTGTTTGTAATCATAATAATTTTGTAAAAGAGATTGTCATAATGCTTTGCGTATGTGTCTGGGGCTTAGCATACGTGCCGCGACAATTATCTCACGTCATGCTGTCCTTTACACATTTAAAACTATGGACAGAGACGTAAGCGTGACAAACCCATGACAACGTCTTGTCACTGCTAATGCTAAGCTAGTAGGTCTTCTTCTCAGGTGAGATAATTTAAACAATATTTAAGTAATCTATCTGCAAAGATTCTTTTTTCAGATAAATTTCAAAAATCTTTGGATAGGCTAGATTGTCATTTGTCCTACATATTCAATTTTGTCAGTAAGTTGTTAAAAATGGACGTCCGGTATCAAAAGTCGAAAGCGAAATCAATTCAAGTTTTCTTGTAAGAAAACCAGAAACAAACCTTTTTAAAATTTAAAATCAGGTTATAAATTTGCAAATAATCAAAAAACTTACCAATAATCCCAAATACATATCGACGCCCCCCAAGAATA
The DNA here is from genome assembly GCA_947563765.1 of Anarsia innoxiella. Classification (NCBI taxonomy): domain Eukaryota; kingdom Metazoa; phylum Arthropoda; class Insecta; order Lepidoptera; family Gelechiidae; genus Anarsia; species Anarsia innoxiella. Next base: position 2,697,299 of record OX387410.1, on the reverse strand, counting down.
ATCCGGTAATAGGCTATTATGGAGTTTTTCGTGTTATGCGTTTTTCTGAATCCTGAGACCGTATTACACCTTGTAAATTTTTTTCAGATTTTTCCTATTGTCATTTACGGAGATATAAAAACTTACGGGTATATTCGATTCCAACAATGATAACGATTTTTACACGAATAAAAATATAATCGTATGTTACTATAACATCTCTACAAAGTTGAGGACAGTAAAAGTCATAACGATATTTTTCTAGTAAAAAGTTCAATGGGACTTGTACGGTAAACGCTAATTACGATATTATTCGTGTAAAAGTTTTATAAGTATTGGCGAGTAATATAATATTACTATAATAAGAGCATACAGGTTGTTTATGGTTGTAGTTAGTACCTACGCTTTTTTATTTTAATAATCAAACCGTATTAATAGTTAATCGATCTATATTATTCTGTATCATCTTAATTTCATATCATAAATATCATATCCTATTACAAATACGCCGGCTGGTGGCAAAGCTTGGTTGTTCTGCAGTATGGTAGACTTTTTTGTCCTATGCAAGTTTTTTTGGCACACCACCGCGGGATGTAAGGCCACTAGTCGTTGCTTCTCGTACGTACACGTTGGATGACGGGGATGTAATTATTAAAAACGCATTTAATAGTGTCAACATTGACCGAGGCGAAGGATAAAATTTCTTTATCAAGCCTTTTTCTTGCACAATGTTACGTCTCCCTCACTTATCTTTATTACAATTGAGACAAAATTGAGTCTAGAGCACGTTGGAGCACAGCAGGGCGATCCTCTTGGGCGATTATTGTTCAGCTTAATTATAAACCAATTACTTAATAACTTCTTTGGAGGCGCCGATCAATTTGTCGTATTTGGATGATGGCACGACCGGTGAGCCCCCGGAGGTTGTTGCCAGAGACCATGAGAGATTGGTACCCAAATTGCTGGCGTTGGGCTCCGTTATCAACGACGCAAAGTGTGAGTTGTATCCGTGTGAAAACGGAATCGACCAGTACTTGTCATCTTTCCAGAAAACCTTGGACTGGCGGGCATTTTTGCCTTGGAGCATAAAATATTGATGCTTACCCGGGGTCGTCAACATCTACAGCAGTTGTCAGCTCATGTGGCTCTCACTCTTTTTCGCAGTTGTTTCTCAGTCCCCAAATTGACTTACACCTTGAGAACTTCTCCAACATAGTTGTTTCTTGAGAAAATATGCCAGGTGGAAGTCAACATCACGTCGTACGTTCAAAATAACCACTAATATTTTGAACGTACGTCTTGATGAAGCGCATTGGGTGCAAGCGTCGTCGTTGCCGATACGTTACGGTGGAGTAGGTTTTAAGCGAATGGCGGACACCGGTGTATGGACGTTCTTGACTTCTTCCAATGGGGCACACAGATTAGTTGCTAACATACTTAAACTTCATGGTGACAATCTAGTGATCTCCTAAAGGCCTTGAGCGTCTGGTCTTCTATGTGCCAAGACTTCGTGCATCGTGAAAGTAAAGCTGTGCAACGCCAGTGGGTACGATCCGTGGTGTAATGAGTGGTTGATTGAGGATGCTGTTGGAGGAGATGTCGCGCGTCTAAAAGCAGCATCTACTGAATCAGGAGCTTGGCTCCATGCCCTTCTGCTTTCCATTACTCATCTCTATCTTACTCTCTATCTCGCTGTTGGTTTTCCAATAAATAAATAAATAAGAACAGCTGTGACTCTGAGCCTCGGATGTGATGTTTAAGAGCCAAATATTTGTATTTGTGGGGCACAGGCAGACAGCAAAGAGTATCACGGACTGGGTTGCAGGAAATCAGCTGGACGGTTTCCGTGCCACCATTTGCTCAACGAAGTCATCAGACGGGCTTTGGAGTCTATCTCAGTGTCGTGTATTCTCGAGCCTCCTGGTCTGTTCCAGACAGACGGAGAAAGGCCGGATGGGTTAACTCTCGGGCCATGGAAAGGTCACGTTGCTTGGTAGAGGAAGCAACATGTGTCATCAAATTTGCTTTTTCCCACCTGTCACACATTTGCGTGCGGCCGGGTCGGTAGCGGAGTCGACGGCATCCCATAAACAAGCAAACAAAGTATGTTCCCCTTCTGCAGACCTATTCCATTGTGCCATTCGCGGTGGAGGTCTGTGGAGTATGGTGAATGGATTTAATTAGAGGTAAATGGATTCGTGGGTGAGTTCGGCAAACGCCTGATAACTAATGGAGGAGATGGCCACCTCGCATCGTACCTGGTGCAACGCATTGCTTAACTTAACAGCAGGGGAATATTGCTAGCGTTATGGGTACCTTCGTTTGCCCCGGGTGCTATGCAGGATGGTCTTTTTGACTGATTCTGTTGATAGATGTTAATTAATTTTTAGTATTATAGTTTAATTATCTGTAAATTTGAAGTATATTATTATTATTTTTATTAAAATATGTAAGTATTGTAATATTTAACAAAATAACACTTTTACAGTACAATATTATGACAACATAACAATACAGCAATAACATAATACAAATCATATATTTTTATTAAAGTATACTAATAAGCAATGCTGAAAAATGTAATCTATCTAATCGAGACGAATAACACTATACTTGCGTATTGCTGGATTTGATAAAACATAAAAAATCATGGAATAATCAAGTAATATAACATTATTGTTTAAAGCAAAAATGTAAATGTACACGAATAATATCGTAAAGCATCATTACCGATCTGAGGAACTGCTGTTTAATATTGTAAAATCTTTGAAGCTAATTTATTAAAAAGCTGTTATAGATAAGTACACGTGAATATTATAAACAGATAGCGACAAAAATTAGCTTTAATTTGATATATAAATGTCTATGGAGACTTATTTTGTTATTGAGTTATTAACAAAAATAGGTTTTTTGCTTCTCCTGTAAAATTTGGATTTTTCTATTACCGGATTATTCGCGGGGGGCGTCGATATTGTTTCCATAATTTTCCAGGTTCTGGTGCAAAAATTTGAGGTTTTACGTCCGTAGCCACTGGTTTATAGTCGTGAGTTGCCATCTTTATTAATCAGCTTTATTTTCTAATTTATGTGATCCTAGTACCTATTTCGAATACTGAGAGGCAATTTTTGCTCTATTACGATTTTTTCTATACTTAGGTATATTAATTAAACCTATTCATCTATCCTTTCTTATTTTCTTTGTTCACTTTTTCTGTAAAATTTTGTTCTTTTGATATTTTTCAAAACTAATTATTTCTCAAGACATGACACCGTTAAGGCCAAATGTTATTTAACAAAAAAATGAAGATCAAGTAGAAGATCATAATATACTTACTTAACTCCTACAATAACAGATTAAAGAGATTATATTTTATTATATTTTATTATCTTAATATTATGTTGTAAAAGTAAAAGAAAGTAGGCATAATTAATAAATATATTCTTTTATAAATACCTATTAAATATATATAAAGTTTTTACCCATTGTTTTTACAGATCATTGGCTATCTATTTTTAAACTTTAAAATAGGTAGTGCGTTTTAAAAAAGTAGAAATTTAAAAAAGGTTTTTTTACACATATAAAAGCACTTAAAACACATATACACACAAATGTACACTCATTAAGAAACTGTAGCCATTTTCAGTGTCTCCTACACACTGGTATCTCTAACAAAACGTGACACGGCAAATTAAAATCAATGAAACAATAATTTAAAATGACAGACTGCCATAAGCGTAGATATTCGCCATACTAACAATTGTAAGGAAGTAGGCACCTATATGAAATTGCTAGACTGCAAAAAAAAATGTTCAAGAAAATTGCGATCGAAGCAAAAAAGCAATCTAGGTATATTGTTATCGACAAAATTGGCCTCGAAAATAAGTAAATGCACATTGCACGTTTACGCATACTCCTTTTTAATTCGATTTGTTCCGCTTCCATATCGTTTCTGTATTTTTTTAATCGTAGGTTAAGTAGAAGGAAAATGGAAGAGAGGTATAATACCACGAAGGACTTACATAGATCAAACGAAAGAGGGAATAGAAGTTGTGCCGTATCAGGAGCTCAAGAAGACGGTAGAATACAGAGCAGAGTGGCGTAGACTCCACCGACAAGAGCCACGCTCTTAAAAATGATGATGATAAGAGTAGGCTCGTACCCCTGTAGTGGGGACGTTAAAAGGTATGACTATGAAAATCCATTTAAAGTGTTCAAGCAAGGGAATCGATGCCAAGGGACAGGCGAGCCGGATGGGGTAAAGATAAAGATAAAGAATAGGTATTTATTGACATAAATGCGGTACATGTAAGTAGATGTTAAAGTACATACTTTAATAATGTTTCGACACACCTAGGGTATCGTATCATTAGTAGATATCATTACTTCAAACCCGTCGGAAATATCTGCACACCTCAGAATTACGCTTGCTGACGCGCTTCCCCCATTTTCACCTATTCAGTACCGTAAAGAGTTGCTTGACGTTTCTAAGCCACGTACAGATATTTTCGACGGGGTACCATTAGTTCACTTTGCAAACACTTCTTCAGAGATACAGATTAGGAATTTTGTGAATATTCGCATCCTTATTGGCAAGCGTGGATCATCCACTTGGCTCTTACACAGTAAGAGCGGTAACGCCAAGACGCACTACATCCGATTCTTATACGTTCCGAGATATTTAGTAGTATGGATCCAAGATAGATCCGAGAACTATTTCTATTCGTACATAATAGGTTGGGGAAAAAGTCTTTTCGCATATAGTATGTATGAACTTGTATTAAAATCTCTTTGGCTATACCATTTGTATCTGGCTGGTTTTGGTATCATTCAAAAGTTTTAATTTTAAAGAAGGCACTTCCAAATTCAAATTAGGAATTTGTGTGATTTTCATTTGTTATTGTTGTTGTTAAAATGAGTGAATCTAAAGAAGAAATTCGATATATTTTAAAATTTTACTATAAAAAAGGTAAAAATGCAACTCAAGCCGCGAAAAAAATTTGTGATGTTTATGGACCTAATGCAGTATCTGTGAGAGTAGCGCAAGTTTGGTTTAAACGTTTTCAAGCCGGAAATTTTGATATCAAAGATGCATCTCGCTCTGGTCGCCCTGTTACGGACAAAATTGATGCCATTTTTGAAAAAGTGGAGCAAGATCGGCATATTAGTAGTTACGATGTAGCTGAAGAACTGGCAATTGACCACAAAAGGCTGATTCTCAAAAAAGTGGCACCGCTGAATTAAATTTGCATTTTTTTTTTAAGTTTGCGATTTTAAGTTTCTGACTTCAGTTATCGCTAGATATATAGACCAGTATTCGATATCAAGTGGAGGGAAGTAAATTATTCAAATAGTTTAGGAAATATAAGCATTTAAAAATACTAGGCGTCCAGGTTAATGACTGTGATGACAGGTGAACGAATATCAGGATCCAGGTTATTGATAAGAAGTGCAGGATACCGACAATCCAATACAAAATTAGTTGAAACTATCAGCGGGTTAACGACAATGTGCGCAGGTTCATAGTTTAGACAAATAAAATACAGTTCATTTAGAATAATCAATCACATTTATTTTAATTATCTTTAATATTAGCCTTTTCAAAGTACCTCTTAGGCTATAACGAAAAATAAACAAAGCATAATTCTAAACTTTTTCCAAATAATTATTAATGAAATCAAAATTTTAGTAAAAAAAAATTTGATTTCAAATGCCTAACAATTCGTAAATATATCGCAAGTACTTTAGAAGAAGGGTAAACAACCCGATTGGTTAGTCTTTTGTTTAACACTAGCAGGCTAACGACTTACAGGTGACCGACAATTTAACGGTTTTTTTACAATTACAAGGAAAGTATTTGGTTTATGCCCGTAATATGTTTTGACAAGAAAATAAACACCAATTTACATAATGCAAACGAATTTGATCACATCAACTAGTACATAATTTTCGACTTTTGAATGGCAGAACAAAGACAACATACCTGTTACAAACTCCCGCTCGCCGAATATTTTTATTTTCCACGTCGCCTACAATAGCTATAAACACGTGAACTTGTAACAGGAGCTGGCCGACATCTGGACGCGTCGATTCATGCAAGAGGGGGCACGGGGGGTAACATAGTGCTTACTCTATAGGAGTGTTCGTGCGGTGGCAGAACAACGACAAAAACTACCTCGGACAAACTTAAACTGCATTTTTCTACAAAAAATTGTATTAAGAGCAGTTGTAAAATACTAAAATTATAAATATGGAAGGTATAAGTAAGCTACGTAAAGCACTCAATATTTTTTTGGTTAATGTTTTCTATTTTATTTTTAACCTCAAAGTTCGGTATCTGGCGTTGGGACACGTCAAGTGAACGACAAAACGTAGTTACAAACTAAAGTTAATATAATATTATACATTTTATTTACTTTTAATTACTAGGCCTCGATGTAGAAAGAGTCTTTAAATAATAATTGATAATTTAAATACGATTAGGACGTACTGTAAAAAAAAAGTTCTAACATTAATTGATTGACAGGTTGCGGTGCCACTTTTTTGAGAATTAGCCAAAACGGTTTTGACTCATTTGAATAAAGCTGGGTACACTAAAAAGCTCGATATTTGGGTGCCTCATGAGCTCACTGAAAGAAACCTAATGAACCGTGTACTCATTTGTGATTCTTTATTACGACGTAATGAAACCGAACCATTTTTGAAAAAGCTGATAACTGGTGATGAAAAGTGGATCACATACGACAAGAACGTGCGAAAAAGATCGTGGTCAAAGGCCGGTCAAGCTTCACAGACTGTGGCAAAACCCGGGTTAACTCGCAACAAGGTAATGCTGTGTGTATGGTGGGATTGGAAGGGCATCATTCATTATGAGCTGTTACCGCCAGGCAGGACCATCGATTCAGAACTGTATTGCGAACAATTGATGAGATTGAAGCAAAAAATTGAGAGAAAGCGGCCAGAATTGATCAACAGAAGGGGTGTGGTTTTTCACCATGACAACGCTAGACCTCACACATCTTTAGCCACTCAGCAAAAATTACGAGAGTTTGGCTGGGAGGTATTAATGCATCCGCCGTATAGTCCTGACCTTGCACCTTCAGATTTTCATCTGTTTCGGTCTCTGCAGAATTCCTTAGGCAGTGTCAGGTTAACATCACGAGAGGACTGCCAAAACCACTTGTCGCAGTTTTTCGATCAGAAGCCTCAAAATTTTTACAGCAATGGGATCATGTCACTACCAACAAGATGGCAAAAAGTTATGGAACAAAATGGCACCTACATACTTTAGTCAAATGTAAATAAACTATAAAAAAAAACTTTTTGAATTTTCATATAAAATACGAAGAAACTTTTTCCCCAACCTATTACATACATATCCGTCACGCCTCTCTCCCATTGGGGTAAGTAGAGACCACTTCCTTCGACAACAACAACAACTAAACAACATAAACTATTTCTTCTTCTTTTCTATACCTACTAAATATCTCGAATTGAATCAGAATAGGATTTAGTGCGTAATAGCTCGGATGTAGAAAGGATAAGTGGCCATGGCCAGGATTAGGTAAATAATGACAGTAAGAATTTTAGATAAAATAATTTACTAATTTTTTGTGCTATGTCTTTTTTACGTAAAATTACAAAAACCTTTTTATCTAGTGTCCTTAAAATTAAATTATGTACATTAATAACTTAAAATAGTTAAAATTGTACGTTTAAGATTGGCTATTACAATATTTTAATGTCAATGCAATGCGAAGGCGAAAGCTCTTTGAACCTTGTTCAACTTTTTACAATAAAAACGATATACATATTTTGAATTAAATGAGTTCATAATTAATTAAAATATCACATACATGCGCTTTTAGGAATATTTGGCTATTAAGTAGACGATCAAAAATAGCTTAGTGAAAATATATAATTTTATATTTTTTTTACCTTAAAACCTGAGTTGTAAACATATTTTTTTTAAAACTACTTATTAGAATATTTTGATCATAATACCTATGTAAAAACCTTTTATAAACATTTCACAGACGTTACGAAACTTGTCGATTACAACTTAACAAATGAGATCTTAGCAAAATGTATTATTTAATGCTCATTTTAATTTACTAGTTACAATCAGATTTGACCTGAGGTCAAACTTTTAATTGTTACCAACAATTATTTACTTATTCAACATGAAAACGTTTTGTTAGACCTAGAACACACGGTGAAACGCAACTACAACGCAACTGAAACTGCTAGTTACTTTTGAGTTGCATTGCAGTTGCGTTTCACCTTGTGTTTTGGCGCTTAGGGTTACCCCGCACTATGCGGTCAGCCGTAATGCAGTCAGCCGTCAACACAGCCTTTGTACGATAAAGTAGTTTTTATCCGCATTGCGATGCGGCTGCGGCTAATACTGCAGTTAACCGGACGGCTGACCGCATTCCGACTGACCGCACCATGAAGGAAAAACAAAGACCGCACAGTGCGGGGGGCGATAACAATTTGGTTACAAATTATAATTGAATGAGTCCAAATTTCAATCATCTGATGCACTAACAATTCAAGCACATACATAATTAAATTACCTACAAATTTAAAATTCAATCCAATTAATAAAAACTACATAAACTAAAATGGAATCGCACTGGATCCTACTCAAACTTATTAATTAATTTACATTATTTTACTTAATCATAGAAATAATACTCGTATAAGATATGTTGTAGGGTACAACCATTAAAATTGGCTAAGTGGTCATGGAAGGATTTTAACAAAATAATACGAAGAAAGCGTACTTAATGCATCTTAAAAGTCATGTAGATAGATACGTATATCGCCGCCTCTGGCTGTTTGAACGCTCTAGTGTGCACAGCTCAGTATATATTCATTATTCTGATACAACTGGCAGTCACGTCCAAAAGTCGCGACATACTACCACTTTTTTGTGTGAATAGCTTTTTGTGGACAGAAATAAATAAATGCAAAAGACACCTTAAATATCTGATTATATCTCGCTCGCATTCAGTTGCTACAACAGGTGTATGACGACAAAATCTCTTTAAACATTAACCAATCACGATGTTTTGGTTTGAGTATGTTTACTTTTTATATTAAATCATTAGCGTTATTATCACGCGTAATTCTTAGAATTTTTCAAGGCCACTGACTCGGTCCCGTCTTCTATATTGCTGTCCTTATTTGAGGTGAATCGTCTGAAATAAAATTTATTTATTTATTTATTTATTTATTATGGAAAACAAACAGCACTAACTTAACACCTATGATTAGATTAAATTAGAACAATACATCTGCCAGTAAAGTTTTCACCGATCCGTTTCACTTACATCACTGGTTCAACAATATTAGAAACTATAAGAACAAGGTTCAATGAATTTTGTAAATCAAAGTTAACATAACTCTTACAAAGTAATACACTAAGATAACAGAAGAATAGGAGCAATGCTAGGAATGCATCAAGTTAGTACTTCTTAAAGAAAATTATATAAAATTATTATTTTTTAACAAAAAAAATATAAACATTAAATATTATATAAATGTGATTGAACCGTTTTTACTCCAGAAACACACAAGAATTTTTGCAAATATGGTTTGACGCAACTTTACATAGGTAATTAATTATTTAGAAAACTGTACAGGAAAAAAATGATTAGTTCAAATTTTCATTTACACAGTTTAGATTTTGTTATATTACTTACACTTATAGTGTATCAAGTCACGTCACATTACTGAGCAAAGGCCTCCCTCCTACATCTCTATTCTATTCTACTGTACAGCATTTATTACCTATAGCTTAAATCTTTTATTCCATTGGTATCCTACATCCAATTTTGAAAGAACAATGTAAAAGAATTTCAGCAACCCTCACCTGCCAGCAAGCATCTCTTGAATCTCCAACGCAGTCTTTCCTTTGGTCTCAGGCACCACGAACAGCGTGAAGAAGAAAGTAAACACACACACGACGGCGAAGACCCAGAATACTGTATACCATCCAAGAGCCACTGCTGTGGGGACGAAAAATCTGGAAAAAAATTCATTGAAGTTAATTCTCCAATTCTGTTCACATATTATGCCAGCGTAAGGCTAATGATCAGTATATTAATGTATCTGTGGTTTATGCTAGTGATGGTTCCAATAATGGAATCAGCGCCAATCAAATAAATATCCGCCCTGTCTGATTCACCAAAGGTCATATCGTCATAGGTCATAATCATAGACATCTCAAAGACATAAACAACATTAACATTAACAAACAACTACTGGCAATTCAATTTATTAAGCATAATCACATCAATATGATTTTGTCAAATTGATACACGTAACCTCGTTCAAATACTAAACTATTGTAACTAGTTTAGAGCTAGTTGTATCTGACAGTTATATATGTTTCTTCGTTGCCGAAATCACTAATCTAGGCTATTTCTCCACGGAAAATTAAACAAATCTTTGTATCTGTGTGAATTGTAAAATTTCATTTGAAAAGAGCATCCTAACAGAGTTTCATGCTAGATTCTTCTCTGGGAATAACTGCTAACTTGAGAATCTATTTTTAACAAACATTGACATATTTAAAATGCTACAAAACAAAGATTATTTGAGTTTAAATTAAATTGTGTTATAATCTCAAAAACGAACAGTAGACTATCTGAGGCAATTCGATACACAGATCTACAACACTCGAGAATTAAAAATAGAACCATAATTTAAATTCAAAGAGGTTTCTTAATGTGCACGTGCTGCGTATATTTAAATTTGTATTCAGATAGTGACCTATAGACCAAAATCGTCGGGTATTGGAGATTTGCATGGCTTAATTCAATATGATCCAAGTTTCTGACCAAGAAAGACATCGATATATCTAATCTTATCTAGCCACTGCTGGTGCAAAGGTCTCTCTCCTCATCCGCCACAACTCTGTCTTGAGATTCCTCTGTCCAGGTATCCAAGAAGGTGTCCAGCTGTATAAAATACTTTTTGGGAAAACCTAACCGCTGGCTTACAGGCTAACTGATGATTTAAAAAAAAAAATTCTTACCTCGTAACAACAAATCCAAGGCACCAACTGAAGGCAGTTAGAATAGGCGACGAAACTGACTTAACTTCTATACTTTGGAACTCGTTGACAAGAGTCCAAATGATTGGCCCAGCGCCGATGTAGTACGCAATTACGTATAAAGCTAATGAAGATACTGGTAATAAACTTAACTTTGGGACTATTGGATGACTAATTTCATCTAAGTAGAAGTACAGGCCTAGGGAAACCTGAAACAAAAAAAGATCGTAATTAAGTAAGTATGCGAAATATGAAAAATCGAAATTGTTAAAAGATAAATTGGTAATTTTACTTACCAAGCCACAAGTCAACCCAGCACTGGAAACCAACAGAAGAATTTTTCTACCAAGTTTTTCTACGAGAATCGATGAAGTGAATGATGAGAATATCTGCAAAAATAACATTAATAAATAAAAGTAGGTACCTACTGAGTCACAAAATACATTTAAATTCCTGAACAGCTTTTTGGAAGAAACCTTACTCAAAAAAAGAAAAGATTAGAATCAGAGATAAAAATACAGTATCTCTTATGATCAATATCAGTTGAACGAAGTATTTCCTATTGTGCGTCATCAATCTCAAATACTATAGATTGCTGGCAACGACGTATGACCCAGTGACGCTAAAGAGTTTAAATAAATTGAACTATCGAATAAAAGGATCTTACTTGTACAGCACCAACGATGATAGTAGATACATATTTGTCCATATCAGCTCCAGCGGCATCAAAAATGTTCGTAGCAAAGAACAGCATTGGAGTGATACCACTGAATTGTTGGCAAAATAGCAAAGCAGATGATAACATTAGAGTTTTTAGATTTGTGCCCCTGAAAATGTCCGAAACCTGCAATACAAATTACAATTTTCATACAAATGTTTGCAAAACTAGAAATTTAACTGAATTCTTTGTTTTATCATGCTGATATTCTTCAGCAATGTCAATCCATTCGCGATGAATTCCTGATACATACATATTGGTCACGCCTCTTTCCCATCCGGGTAGGTAGACACCAATTCCCTCCACTTGCTATGATCCAAACACACTTCCTACGCTTCATCCACATTCATCAGTCACCTCATACATGTACTATGTTGGTTTAGAGTACTCCTGACTTGGCCTTTCCTAAATAAGTAATTATTAACCGTACCTTTGCAGTCTTCTCCATAGAAGTATTGACTTCCTCAATGAGTTCAGCTAATTCCTCGTCTACTCCTTTTCTAGATTTGCCACGTAGTACCATCAAGCTGGCAGCTGCTTTTTCTGTGTTACCTACAATATAATTGTCATTTTTATTCATTGTATGAATTTCTTCAAATTGTATTTTATTTAGATCGCATTGTTTTGTTTGATAGCTGTCAGACTATTGCCGTAATCGAAATCGGTCGTGATCAGAAGAGTCTATATTAAAGTATTAAGTTAATTTAGGTATTAAAGAAAATAAAACACGGCTTACACAACATTTTAAATAGCCTTGATAAAAACAAAGCAGATACAGAATTTGATAGTGTTAACTGATTTAAAAGGTTCAAAATCATGATCGATTGACGCTTTACATTATTTAATTATAAAGATAGTGTAAAACAGCGATTTTTAGTAGTAGATTGTGATAAAATTTCAGGAATCTTTTGAGATATAAATCTGAAAGATATGTAAACAAGCAGCGGCTCCGAAAACAATCAGCATTTATCTTATCACAACAATCTGACATTTCTTCTTATCTCGTTTGAAATTTTGCGGAATGTGGCAGGTGAAAAATGCCAGAAATTACTTTTAAATAAAGAAAGATTCAGTTCCACTTAAGGAGCATACTAATTTGTGCTATGGGAACCACAGAATAGGGATGATAACAAAAATTTTTTTATCAGTCCATCAGTTAGACTATTTTAAAATTGGAAATGATTTTTTCTTTTCAACTTATAATGACAATGGGTTAAAGTCCCTCGTGACGTCACGCTTAAGTACAACTTTTACCTACAAGTACGTGCTACATACATTTTTTTTTAAAGATACTGTGTCTGACTGTACCAATGCTTTAAAAGAGTCGTTTTCTAATCTAGTCTAGCCATTTATGTCTCACTGCTAAGCAAAGGCCGCTCTCCTCTCAAAGACGATTTCAATCTGTTTAAATAAATATTTACCCTTCATCAAATGATATCTCGGCGACTCAGGTAGGAAGAAGAAAGAGGCACAGCTGGACGTGACGACGAGACCAACATACGCAATAGCATGGTAGGAAATGTACGGACCAATCGCGTATGCTGAGAAGAAACCAACTGCGACGAATAATTCGAGGAATGTTGCTAAGGTTCCTCGGGCATCCACCTGTAAGTAACCGAAGGGGTTAGAAGATTTTCGAGGTGAATCATGTTTCCCAGACCTATACATTAGAAGAATACGTTAATATTGGTTGCATGATTTAGTGTTAAAAACCCGAAAATCTTTATACCTAATACTGGTATTAATGATGGATTGTAAAAATACTCTTAGCCCCCCCTTCGCACTATGCGGCCAGCAGCATATGCCGCCAGAATGCGGTCAGCCGTCCGGTTAACCATAGTATTAGCCGCAACCGCATCGCAGTGCGGATGAAAACTTTTTGAATGAAGCTACTTTATTGTACAAACAAATTGATTGCGGTTAGCCGGACGGCTAACCAGATTCCAGCTGGCCGCATAGTGCGTTCCCTCGCTTATATTTAGATGCATAATTAAACTTTAAAAAAAAAACTAAAATTCTCACCGTAGCGATCTCCACAAGGTACATAGGCAGTACTGAAAAGGTCATACCCACAGAGAGACCCCACATGAACCTGCCCACGTATAGATACATCACAGACTTGGCCAAAGCTATGAGGGTCAGGCCCACAAAGAACGGAACTGATATTGCTAATAGTGATGACTTTCTTCCTAATTTTGCTGCTACGAAGCTGCCCATGAATGGACCTGAAACAAATGAACGTCATGAATTGTTAAATGTATGACTGGTTGGTGGTCAGTCTATACTATAGATTTCTACTGAAGAAAAAATCTGCCTTGCTTTGTTTTTTTCTGACTTATTATGGTCGGTCTATAGATTTCTATTGGAGGGAGCCGTCATAAAGAAGTTTCTTTATAATCTAACTAAATCACCATGCAATCACAACACTCATAAGGTAGCCAATGCTGATCATTTTCTCCCGTAAAGTTGCAAGTCTTGCTTCTATTGTTGCAACTAGCTTATTAACGATCTGGTAATCCACGCTACTTCGTAGCTGGAGGAATAAAAAAAAAAAAATAATAATAATCAGAATTATCACCCAGCTCACAATACTACCAGCTGTTTATCATCTTATTTGTTGTCTTCAGGATTGAAACGTAGTCGTTTTCTATTTTATTTTGTAATATGACTGAAGGTCACACAAAGACGTGTGTCTAAACATGATGAACAGAAAAACTACCAAATTGTTCATACCTATTGCTATGAAGTCAATACACAATCGAACAAAGAACTTGGCAAAGTTGGCACGAGAAACAGAAAAAAAATAAAACCTTGAAACTTCGTTTATTCTATATCTCTCTTTCTATTTACTCAAATAAAAAAGAGGAAGATAATGTAGGTAACCATTAAAACACTACATACACGTTCATTATTTTAAAGACTACAAAAACCTATTGTTAAAATGATCGAAGACGTTTAAACAAGTGCAGATAACATTATACAAAACAAACATTAGTATAGTTTTTAATTACTGTTAAAACACTATGTATTTTTAAGAAAAGGGACCATATTACAACCGAAAGCAATGAATATTAGTCATAGTATAATGCTTTATCCACAGACAAGAATCTGAATCTTAAATATAATGATAATGATGAGTGCTTTTTGATAATACTTTTAATAACGTGAAAATTGCTATAATGGTATCTACACACCAAAGCCGCCGGCTTTTTTGACAGCCGCCCTTCGTATGACGTAAAGCCGCCGGCCTAGCCCGGCGACATGCTGGCTGCTTTGGTGTGTAGGTAGACAGCAAGCTGCCTTCTAATAAATAAGTACTAAAATAAACATTACCTACCAATAAGAATGATCAAATCAGGAATGATAAAAGCCCAAGTCAAGAATACCTTAAACATCTTTTAAACGACTAATAGATTCAAATTTAACGCGAATTATGTGCATCTCATTGTTATAGCTTACCTCTGTTGGAAAAAAGAATGATATAAATGGATATGTCTTTAGAATAATAGATAAGTTACCTAAAATAGCTCCAATAGTAAGTAAAGCACCAATCATAGCCTCTTCGTCTTTAGTGACAATCGCAGGTAGAGGTGTCTCCTCCATGTCTTGTAGCTTCATGTTCACAGGTGATGTCCAGCCCATCACGAACCCGGATAAGATGACTGTGATGCTGGCTGGAAAATTAATAAATAAGATTATTTAAAAAAGTAAATATGGAATTTAAAATTGGAAATCAAAACGTCATTGAAAAAACAAACGAATAACGAATAAATTTGGACTTTATTTAAAATCTTCTGTTAGACACTCCGATTAAATAACACAGAATTTTTATAACCGCATTATTACACATACATATCCGTCACGCCTCTCTCCCATCAGGGTAGACAGAGACCACTTCTCTCCATGTGCTACGATCCAAAGACATTTTCTTCGCTTTATCCACATTCATCAGTCGCTCATACATGCTCGTCGGTTTAGGGTACTCCTGACTTGGCCATAGCAATTAGCCTATCCTACTAATATTGTAAATGTCAATGTTTGTGCCGATGAATGTTTGTTACTCTTTCACGCAAAAACTTCTGAACAGGTTTAGATGAAACTTGGCAACATTGTCGCTTGCACATCAGAATAACACAGGCTATTGTACTATATCATGATTTTGTCCAAGATATGACGATTAATGGTCTGTCTACACATATCCGGGCCGTGCCCAGGACGTGTCTGGGCCGTGGCCCGTCAGGAGGGAAAACAATTCGTCGTCATGACAACCGGACACGCCGTGCCCGGGACGTTTCCGGGCCGTGGCCCGTCAGGAGAAAAAACAATACATCGTCATGACAACGCGTCCGGTTGCCATGACGACGAATTGTTTACCCTCCTGACGGGAGACATCTACCTCAGTATTACATTATGTAGCAATATTCGCAATACAACTTTATGCGCTCTTATACGTAATATTACGTTTAAAGCATGTCAATGATTCACCATGAGCTCTCCTGAATGTTTACATTGACTGAATTATCTAACGTTATTTGGTAATATCTATGACCTAACGTAACTTGTGATAACCTTTGAACGGCTATGGTGTTTATTTTCTTTATTTTTTATCTTAGTTCAAGCACTTGTTTATTAACGAGCAACTACTATTGATAGCTAGTTGATTAATATCATTCATAGGTCAACTTTGTATTCGATATGGTTTTCTCTCAAATATTATTGTACTAGAGGCTGCCCGCAACTTCGTACGTACGCATTTATCGTCATATCTTAGAAAAAAATCATGGAATCTCAAAATAATATAATTTATGTGTTTTTGTAATATATAAGCTACAATATTGCCAAATGTCATCAAAATCTATTCAGTAGTTTTTGCGTGAAAGTGTAGCAAACATTAACAACGCACAAACATTGACATTTATAATATTAGTAGGATGAGCCGTATGAAACAAAAAAGGCCGCGTGTTTTACAAAAGTAGATTAGTCTCTGATAGGAGTTGATACAGTGCCTCTATAGTAGAAACTACTATTTATTACCTGTAGATCGTTGTTTACTATCCAAGTCAGAATAGCCGTATTTTTTGTAGTAATTTATTTTATAAGTTAGTTAGTTTTTTTTTATATAAAAATGTACACAAAAAAAATACAATTAGGTATTTGCGTTAGCAACTCTTTTTTCATGCGATTACGATGCCTCATAAACAATTTGTTTCATTAATCATGAACAAGTATTTCTTTGGCTTCATTAATCAAAATCATGATCTTTAAAGAACGTTTGCAAAAAACGTCAATTTGATTTGGCTACAGTTTTTTTAGTACATAGTTATGTTAAGAGTACCAAATGGGTTTCTGCTTGGTTGCTCTCTCAAGTCCCATAGGCAAGATCATCATCATCGTGTCAGCTAATGGATAAAAGCCCCCCCCCCCCCCCCCCCAAGGATCTCCACAACGACCGGTCTTGCGCTGCACACAACCAACGGCTACCAGCGACTTTAATCAAGTCATAGGCACGATAAGGCATCAGAATTTAAAGACTTGTTAACTAACAGTCAGTTAATTTGCTGACTATTTCTGCAACAACACTATTGGATGCTATCACAAGGTAAACATCCTCAATATTTAATAATATCTGTGTACTTATGTAGGTACACTATTTATGTAATATTTTAACCTGAAAGCGACAGTGAAGGGAAGTATAGAACGAGAAAAAGATCGAGGTATTAGTTGCTTTTATTAACCAACTCTAAGTTAAATTAGGTGATGTACTAAAATATGAAATTGGAATTGAAAATTTTAATAATGACCCGTCCTAAGTGTTGCCAAACCAAACCTACAGGTTTAAATGAATTTTCATTTTGTCAAGAGTGGTCAAGAGTACCTGTGTCGGGTCCTTACACCGACAAGCACGGATGAAGAGACTGATGACTGTGTATTAAGCGAAAGAGGTACCTATGTTTTCCTAGTACGTATGTACGCAGAATGTACGTGTATGGAATGAAATAGGTAATAATAAGTTATCTAAAAGTATTTCATTTTGCCTAGGTTTTATCAAATTTTCGTTTACCTAGTATGCGCTGATTTTGATAAGCTTATCATTGGTATAACAAAAGAAAGTTGTGAACGAGAGAAAATTCACAGCTGATTTCAAAAATATTCTAGAAAAATAATAGTGCAACAATAGTAGACACGATGTCTTAAAAATTTGTTTTAATCCATTACATAGATTATTTTAAAATATTCGACACGTATTTTTTCCTTTTTCTCTTATACTAAAAATGACAAAGTTACACTGGGTTTAAGTTGCTCGTGACATCACGTCTAGGTAGGTACGATTTTTACCTAGGAATGACGTCAATACCCCCACTCCGTAACTTTGATGCTCTGTATCTTTGTATTTATTTACGTATTTGATTAGGAAAAAAATGTGTTTCAAATATTTTTAATAGGTAGCCGAAAGACGGACTAATTATTTTTTGAAATTTTGGATGCAGTCATCATCCCTATTGTAGTGCAATAACATTGACAGGCGTTCTAAAAAGAATTTGAGTAATTGATTTTAAATTATTGGAATTATCTCGTTCAATCTAGGTAAGTATTAGATTATTTCGTTTTGTAAGCTTTTTTGAAGTTCGATAAAGTTACGAATATTATTTTTCTACCTGAATGTTTATTTGTTTGTTATAAAAATAATGTTCTACCATTATTATTTTTATTACCTGTAAGTTGTTTTGCAATAATTCGGCTAAAATTATGACCATGAACATTATATCATTTTAAACGATAAATTATAAGCAATTTATTACTCGTTATACCTAAATTATACCTAACTCTGGATAATAAGCGGTATAAAAATCGCTTGTGGTATTTTTTATCAAAACGATTAAGGCTTAGGTTAATCCATCCAGTTATACGTTTACCGTCTTATCGGAGAACATTGGTATTTATTTCATAAACAAAACAATTCCAGAAATAATGCCGGATGCATCTAAGTGCCTATGTACCTATAGTTCTAGGTTTAAAAGGCTATGGTAGTATGCACTATATTGACCAAACAATTTTTATTCAGGATGGCCGATTTCTATCGTCATATAAAGATAGTGTTAAAAAAAATTCAAAAATGAAAATCATCAAAATATGAATTTTGATCTGCCCCATAGACAAGACTAAAAGCGGACTCTTCTTCAAGCCTAGAACTTTTCACTTTCCATTTTTTTTTATTATAAATAACCTTATCATTTTAGTACTAGTTATTATATATGTCGGCGAGAAGTCATCAGAAGTGGCGTTTAAACTTTTAGTTAAAATAAGATAGTGGGCGTGTAACGAACAAACTGGCTTTATTGCGTAGTTTGCAATCACGTTATTAAATAATAAGATGTACTTGATGACTTCCGATATCTCTTCAAATCAATAATCCAAACAATAATCCATCATACATGACAGGCTCTTCAAATATGAAAGCGCCAACTTGACAACCAGTTAGAAACATGCCAGTTCTTGCGTTTTAGCAACAAAGAGTTTGCAAATGGTTCCAAAATATCCTTCATGAACGTAATCTCAGCTGTTCTCCGACATGTATAATAATAGTTCATTTGTGGTTTCCTCGCAATACTGTTTAAAATATTCTCAGTTAAGTATCGGCGCAGTAATGTCATTTTTGACACATTTGGTCGCAATCAGTTTCAAGTCTTTATTTAGCCGAATGCCAAATGTTGTTGACAGTCAATAGTCACACAACTGAATATATTTCAAATTAGCAGACTTGGGCCCCAGGATTATGACAATTTTCCCCTTTTTTGTGTAACGATACTAATGATCTAGCTAGTTCTATCATCACGTGAACATTATTTAAGCTGTTCAGTCAATTTGTTAACTGATAAAACCAATCTGCGTAAAAAAGGCTGGTGTTGTAAACATCATATTGACCTCAATATCGTGATTACAAGTACAAAGTACAAACAGTTAATCTATTAATAAGTAAAATTAAGACGAGCAATAAATAAAAATATCATTCTGTTACAATGACATTTAAACACGGATTTCTCAGTGCGACAATAACACAACAATAATTTTCTCGATGATTTGAAACATCGCAGTTTTAGTTACTGGCTCTCTGGCTCATTGTCCTAATTTGTGGCATAGTATTTGTAGCGATAAATTTATATTCTTTCTAAATCAATGTTGATATGGAATTGGAATAAAGATTCGATGAAATAAAAAACTATATCTTAAAAGCGAGCAAAATATAAGACATATTTCGAATTTTCCACACTTGCCCAGAACTATTTTTTCTTATCGATTGATTATATTTAGATAGAAATCATTGTCATTTAACCAATTCTCGAATTTAAAAAAAAGGCAATTATGGAACCAAAAATTTATATATTTCTAGGCTTATTCAGACTTAGCTATCGGTTAATTACGAGAAAGACATTGCGTACATAATTACCTAAGAAAAAAAATATCAACTAATTTAAAAAGTCTTGCGCTCTGACTTAACTACAAACTACAAATCGTAACGGAATTCGACAATGCATTCGTATCACTTTTTATACTATGGAATTTCAAATTTTGTCTGTCTACCTGCGACCCCTTTGTCAGATAATGTGTTAAAAATATTCACGAACAATGATTCGAAAGAGACTCTTTGACGTAACATTTTTCGTTCGTTCCACAGTCGTTCATATGCAGAGCATATAAATGTTCAATAAAATTAAATAGTTAGAACGAAATAGGTATTGATACAGAAGTTTTTATTAAGGTTTTGTTATAAGTAGTTGCTAGGGAACGTAGCTTCCTATGTTAATAAATATTTTTTTGTAGGTAAGACGATTTAATACTTACATTTGTCACGTTTTGTGTTTTTATTGCAATAACTACCATACTTCCGTAGTATTTATAATAACCAGTTTTTTGTAACTACAACTATTTTACAAGTTACATATTATAAGATTTGCTACCAAATATTTTGTACCTATAATCGAAACTATCAAACTACTAAATAATACTAACTAATAATAAATTAAAATTATATATACATTTTTTATTAATGAGGATACATATACGGAAAATAATAAATGAATTAGTAAAATGTATTAGTACTTACCAGTACATCCAAATACATATTGCCTCCAATACTGTCCTGGTTCTGTTACAAGAACTGGTAACTTGGGGTCAGTGGCCACTGGTTTATAGTCGTGAGTTGCCATCTTTGTTTAACTCTTTTATCTTCTGATTTATGGGATCCTGGTACTTCAAATCTTCAAGATGATTTTGGTGCACTTTTTTCTAGTTTTTTTTTTTTATTTCCTAAAGTATATTAATTATATTAAGTTATTTAAAAATATTACTTAATACTATTCTTATATTAGTATCACAAAGTATCCATCACAATTTTTTTTTTATTAAATTTATATTTTTATTAACTTTTTACTCCACGTGCGGCACCGACGACGTCTTATTAATCAAATACGAAAAGACCATTATTAATTTAAATATCTTTCAGTACAGATTAAAGGCGATATTGTAGTAGATAAACCGGATTACTTTAAAGAGAATATTTTATTATTTTATCACTGGAACGCGTACGAGGTTTAAAAATTCTGAAGTCGGGCTGTCGCGTCTGGATGGCTGGACGCCAAAACTCTTATGGCAGACGGATCGATATATGAATACAGTAACTAAGTATAGTCACCACGTGATTTCAATCCCAACACTTCTCAAGTCATGCCTATTCAACTTGGTTGAACCGAATGCGTTAGCTATACCATGCTCGTTTTGGTTGACCTTGATTTTTAATCATAGTGATTAAAAGTAAGCTGTTACCGTCATAGAATGATTTACGAGTCACCGCGTAGACGCGACAAATGTCTGCTTAGAATTAAAAGTTGGCATAATGACAACTGTTACACGCTATGAATGAAATTGTTATAAGAGCCAGGTTATTTTTATAGATTTTTGTTTCATGGAATGCGGAAATAGTATTGAATTTCTTGCTATGCCGCAGGTCGTAGGTTCGTTTCTCACTAGAGACAAGCATTGCTGTGATGAACTGAGATGTTTGTCAGAAGTCTGTGTTTAATTAATATGTAGGTATATTTTATGATAATAAGCTTTACTTCACTTGATAATGAACCACAATGATGAGAATCCACAATGGTAGTTGTCATTATTTATGCTTATAGGTATTCAGTTTCTGTCCTTTTTTTGTAAAGTCTAGAACTGTATGTCATTCGCACGAACGCTTTTTCAACGCGCGTTAAAAAAGCGTTCAAATAGTATCCCACATTTCCTAGTATGTATCTGTTCACACTACGTCATGTGAATGGATACTAGGGAATGCATTTGTTCTATTTATTGTTTTTTTAACGCGCGTTGAAAAAGCGCTCGTACGAATGTGTACTTAAAATATCAATGTACCTATGCGTTACACTGTGGCCTATTAAAAAAGTTACATTAAGATTTAGATAAGTTGCGTCCATGTACTCTGACTCTTCACTTTTATCTATTCATATTTTTTTATTGCCAGTAGGTAATACTATGGTCACGTTTAGAATATAATAGGTACGTTATGATAATGAATTATGAATAATATCTAATTGAATGTGCATTGTATTGCCGATCAATACAGAATTGGTAGGAAGGTAAGTATTCTAATAAACTACACTTCATTCGCAATGATTTTTTTTTATTATTTATACTAGATAACTAAAACATCAAAACGTGGCATTAATTACGAAATACTATATTATAATTAAACAGAATATCCGATTTTTAAAGTAAAAACAACAGTCCCAATAGGCATTAAATAAACGTTTGGCCCATCTACACCTTATTTAGTATTTGACCAATTCCCCGCACGTGACTGTCTCGAGTCAGCTGTTTGCAAGTTAATAACCCGTACTACTTAACTAGAAGCCTAATTTATTCCCACGTGTATAAAACCAGAGTCTCAAATAAAGTATTGTTCGTTTGTAATTGAAACTAATGCATCGAGACGACTTGTTGGACCAACTCGGAGTATTTCAGTGTCATTAGAAATGTATTTATAGCCTCAGGAATTGATACGAGTTACTCGCTTTAAATTAAGACCAATTTATGAGTTGCCATGGAGACTTTACGTCACTTTTGACGTAGTTTTATTGTAGGTTTATTGTAGTCCCAAATGCCCCGTGGTAGTTGTCCCGTTACGGGACTGTTGGGATTTTTTATTCCAAAAAACCCGGTAACGGCACAGAAAAAGCTTACCTACAGAAAATCTCAGAGTAATGCGTTATTCTTCTGATATGCACGCCACAATATTGTAAAGTTTCATTAAAATCTGTTCAATGGTTTTTGTATCAAATACTTGACAAACATCATCTTACGTCCATCCATTCATCAGCACAAACATCGAGATTTATAAAATAAAGTTATTACTTTTTATCGTTAAAATTATCGCAAATATTTTTGGACTGAAATAATTATATTTAAACTTATTTAATTAAACGGTTAATTTATTTATAACTCTTAAATAAAAAAAGAATTAGGTCTAGAGTACAATCCCCTATTTAATTTTTTATGCGTGGAGCAGCCGCAATCTAGTTAAATTGAGACTCAAATCGTATGAACTTGCGTATAAACATGGTACCAACTTAATTAACGTTATGTTATCAGTACGTTCCACGTTTGGCAATTGGTTGCGCAAAAATTATCATGTGTCTAACGCTTCGTAGAATTTTGGTGTTTGTTTATGAGTCATTGGGTATTTTTAGTCTGTTACTACGCTAGTTACTTCGATGTAACATTCAAATTCGACCCATATCGGCGCGACGGTAAAAAGCGAACCTACTGGAACCTACACAAATCATGAAAAAATATTATAACATTTGTTTAAGATAGTCGTTGAGTTTCATGGGCAGATTAGATTAGATATCTAGATTTTCCTAGATTTTCGGCACATAGCGTAAAAACATCCTGTGTTTGTATGTTTACTTAATAAAAAATATTAATATTTAATATTATTTGTTTTTTAAAGGAGACAAGTTACAGCAATTACGATCATCAAAAAAAATAACAACGCACTTTCCTGAGGATCCAATAAGTAAGTCGAAATTCTCTTCGGAATCATTCGAAGTTAAATTTAATTGACAAAAATATTTATTTATCGGTCAAAAGCCAATAAGTTTGGACAGTGCTCGATTCTAATACATACACCTACTGCATTGATAACGGTCAGCCACATCTATAATAAATTAGAGGGGCGTTAGAGTGATATAATAGCACAATCTCATGGTGGGTAATATACGTTCAATCTTACTTCCTATTGACATTATAAACAAGCTTTATTTCTTTTAGAAATATGCTGTACCTTTTTAAACTTCCCTTTTTTTCGGTCTCTATGTACTATCATCTCACAATAAACTGTTAAATAAATAAGCTGTTAGGTACCTGAAAAAATCACGTCTCTACTTAAAAAATCACGTCAATTCGTAGCTCTGTGACACACACACACACAAACACTTTCGCATTTTATAATATGCCAAAGATGCCAAAGTAAAAAAAATGCCAAAGTTTGTGCCGATGGATGGATGGATGGACGTGAGAGTATTCATTTCTCTTACACGCAAAAACCACTGAACACCCTTTAATGAAACTTTACAGTATTGCAACTTGAATAATCAACTATCACATTATTTTGAGAGGCTACATTATTTTGAGAAATTGTGTAAGATTTTCGAAAATATAAAGATAAATTCGTATGAAATTCGTCCGCGGACACGTATAGTATAGTCTATTATCTTAATAATTCGGAAATAACTGCGTATTACCTACTTCCTTTTAATGGGAGATCCATCATAATAGACAAGCTATCACCTTAAGTAATTGCTAACGAAATTTCTCCGTAAACATTGGGTAAGTGCAAAAATAACATTACCAACTTATAAGCAGGTACATACTTACATAAATAGTTTAATAAAGGTTGCTCTATTGCAATTTTGTCCTTCTTCATTTAACATCGATAGAATCCATAAAGGTAATTCATGGTCCATCAATTTTTTTTTTTTTAAATAATCGTTTCAGTATTTTGTCTTTTTTCTCTTGAACAAAAACTGTCATAGATACAGTTGGTTAAAGTTCCTCAGGACCTCACACTTAAGTACTATTTTTACCTAGAAGTGACATGAAAAGCCCCCACTCCGTAACTTTCATGCTATAGTCTATATCTTTGTATTTATTTATGTATTTGATCAGACAAAAAATGTGTGTCTAATGTGTGTATTTTTTAACAAACTAAAAGATGCCATTTTTAATGTAGTTTATCATCCCTATTGCCATTATTAATAACAATAGGTATCTACATTCTGTTAAAGTTCTCAATATTGCAACATTACATAAACTGTATTAAAAATCCGTATTGACTAGGTATTTAAATACCTATTTATTTACAAAGAAATTTTCAAGATAATTTTGCAATCATGGCTTAGAAGTAAGTAATTTATAGAGATAAGGAAAAGATTTACAATAGACTAGTTAGAATAACCGATATGCTACTAGAAATATCTAAGTTTGTGCCGATATAAGGATGTTTAAATGTTTGTTAGTCTTTCAAGCAAAAATAATTTCAAATAGATAATAATAAAAAATTAAATAATCTTTCTCTTCTGAATATCCTATTATAAACCTTTATGCATGTTATGTGTAGGTACTCCTAAGGGTATACTATTTATACAAGGATAAAGGATTTAAAAGTTATAATACCTAGACCTAAAACTTATTTGATACGACATGATTCCTTCATAAAAAAAACATCATAGAAGGAAAAATTGAAGGGAAAAGGAAGAGAGGAAGACCCAGACGGACGTTTCTAGAACAGGTGAAGGAAAAGGCGGGTGTCATGTCGTATCAAGATGTTAAAAAGAAGGCAGAAAATAGGGAGGGATGGAAGAGGCTCCACCGACAAGAGCTAAGCTCTTAAATAAGTAGAAGAAGAAGACCTAAAACTTATTATACTTAATTAGCTATCTCAATATTATAATGGCTTAATAAGTTTCCGTTTTTCCGTTTAAAAGGCCGCCTGTTGCTTCCTATATTCTTGTTTGTGTCTGTACCTTATATCTTTGTGTGCAATAAAGAATATTTGTATTGTATTGTTTCCTTGAGGCATGGTTACCAAAATACTGACTACATTTTCCCTGCTCTATCTGCCAGGATAATTATCTGCGTCAAAATTCAATTCTTGGGACACCAGTAGCCTATAATATACTTTCAGATGTCGTATACTTAAGTTTTCCAAGATTACAATTAACGCGTACGAACTCGCGAACATGCGCCGGTTTATAAAATATGGAAATTATCAAAGCATATAAAACGATATAAATAATCCCGGGATTAACTTATGTTCAAAGGGGTCTTTAAATCATTTGATTAGATATAAATACTTTGGTAATTGTACAATTACAGTAGGTAATATAAAGGGCTAGGTTATTACCTCCCACGTCCGAATTTATTTCCGATATAGGTAGTAAGTGGACAGCTTGCTGTTTTTAATAATTGAGACAATGGAATTATGTTCAGTAAGAAGAATGTAACAGGTAAACTGCGTTATACGGGTAATACAGAAAGTAACAGAAAGTATTTATACATAGAGAGAATGTAACAGGAAGTGGAAATAATGAAAACTTAACAAATTTTGTAGCCGACATTTTTAACTTTTTCAAGCCGCAGATCCTAACCCTACTAATCTTATAAATGTTAGTACCAGCCAATGGTTGGATGTGAAGATGTCTGTTACACTTTCACACAAAAACCACAGAACAGATTGTAATAAAACTTCGGAATATTGTAGCTTGCACATCAAAATGAGATATGGCTATATTATTTTAAGTAATCGCGTATATGTTTCGAGATATGACGGTAAATTAGTACGAAGTCGCAAGCAGCCTTTGGTAATTTCATGATACGATGGTAATATAACATAGGTAAGGTAAATTGTATGGTAAAATGAAGTAAAAGAATATTATATTTGTAATAATAAGTCTATATTGCCACATTTATTTGAGTATGTCCTGCATGACTCGCAACAACACTTTTTATAACAAATTTCAAATTATTTATCTGTACAATTTAATTATAAAGATACTTAATTTTACTAATCTAATTATATAAGTAACATAATTTAATCAGACCAAAACTAGAGGTGTAACTACTAAACCGAATTCCATAAGGTTCTGTTTTTTGAACATCACAAAATGTAAAAAGAAAACTAAGAAAAACAATTTAAGAATAAAAATAATATAAAATAAATTGTCAGGTTTGTATGAAATTATACTCAAATATTATAAGTACCTACCTACGTATATTTATCTACGAAATGAGATGACTGAGCATTTTTGTCGCACGCGCACATTCCGGGGCACGTGACAAAAAGAAGATTGTATATAAAAAATCATAAAATATAATATATTCAACTATACAGAGTCATAGCTCACAAAAAGACTTGATTTTTGAAAAAAAAGGACTTTCCCCATAGAACAGACATGATTTTTATCCTTAGTTGACTTAAAAAAGCTTAGTCTATTATAGGTCTATTTACACAGATCCGGGTCATGCCCGGGACGTGTCCGGGCCGTGGCCCTTCAGGAGGGAAAACAATTCGTCGTCATGACAACCGGACAAGCCGTGCCCGCGACGTGTCCGGGCCGTGGCCCGTCAGGAGGGGAAACAATTCGTCGTCGTTATGACAACCGGGCACGGCCCGGATCTGTGTAGATAGACCTTTAGTAGCTTTTATTTCGATCAACGTCCCATAGAGAAAGTTCTTTTTTTCAATATAGTCAAAAATCCTTTTGCTATCTAATCTAACACATTACACCTAATCTTACGCTATAAACTTTAACTTTATGAAGTCTTTTATAATTTACAGTCATTAATTAACAACATGTTTAAGTAAATAAACTAAACCTCACAAGATTTTATTTAAATTGGGAAATACTAGGGAAATAGAAGTAGTTGGGTAATTTGGGAAAAAAGTAGTTGGTATAATATTTTTTCAAGAAACAGTACGAATAAAATCTCACTACGCGAAAGAACTACATTAAAACAACATAAATGCGCCACTTTTAGCTCAACAAACATTGACATATTAGGTATATATTCATTTAGATATACGAGAACTATGTGATTTTGTACTAACTGTTATTTAACTCTAATAACTGGCCAGCAGCCTCTCAATAATGGTCGATCTACACACATCCGGGCCGTGCCCGGGACGTGGCCCGTCAGGAGGGAAAACAATACGTCGTCATGACAACGTGTGTGAACGAATCCATAGAAAATGTATGGAATGATATTTTTTCCCTGACACGTTCCGGACACGGCCAAAACACGTTGTCATGACGAGGTATCGTTTTCCCTCCTGACGGGCCACGGCCCGGACACGTTCCAGACACGGCCCGGATCTGTGTAGATAGAGACCATCTGTTTCTCTTTACTCTATAGAACAACTGGCCTGCAGAGTCTCTATAAATTTAATCTATAGACTTCAGTCAAGCTTTAATTATGTACCTCTTAACTCAGATACCCTGTATATATTCACTATCTTCATTCCAACCACGATTACGGCTTATCAAGTAGACTCGATTTTGATTTCCTGAAAAGGTAAAAAAAACAAATATTATTATATAATTTTTAATAATTTACTAAAACTGTCGACATTGACGTGAATGTGGATGAAGAAAAAAATGTTTGGGTCGTAGGAAGTGGAGGGAAGTGGCTTCTGCCTACCCCGATGGAAAAGAGGCGTGGCATATTATGTATGTATGTATGAGTAGGTTCCACACACATAGGCCTACACATTTAGTTATCTGTGCCTACACTAGGATTCCCTGTGCCATCTTTCTATAGACACAAACAAAGACAAACGAGAAAATTCAGGCCTGAAACAGATAACTTATCAGTTAAGTTATCTAAAGTTAACTCATCGTTTAAATATTTGCCCAACTGGAATTCGAACCCAGGACACTGAGTGGTAGTCCGGTAGACCATTGCTTGTTGTCATCAAAATGCCTAAGATGTGAAGTGTCCGTTTCACCGCCTTCAGATAAAATTTATCTGACAGATATTTTATACCTGTCTCTGTCTAAAACGTCATGTTTATGCATAATTTCATTGCATAGATCGAGCGAGCACGTACGCATAATCAGTGCATTAGTGCTTTGACGGTACCTTCTTATTATATTTCTATTTGTGAAAACCTGTAATTGGCTCGTTTGTTAATTTTTAATTTTCTAATGTATTTAATGTAGCTGTTGGTTTTCCAATAAATAAATAAATAAATTAGACATAGGTTTATCTGTCAGTTAAATTTTATCAGTAGATGGCGAAACAGCCCGTTTGTAATACAAATTCTATTCCGAAATCTTTTGTCTAAATATATGTATACCTATAACATTTCATAGTTTGCATTCGGTAAGTCGTTTTGTTGTGTCTGGAGCTGAGCGACTCTATTACCTCTCATATCAATGACAAAGAATTCGCAACCCGTCACTCAAACGACAATTCTGAGACTTGTGCAATAATACTGTCTGAATAAATAACCTAACCTTTTTATTAAAAAAAAACCGACTGCATTTTAAAAGCACATTTTCTTTATTTTGATGTACTCAGTGTCACTCTCACAGAAAATACGAACCTAACGACAACTCTCAAGCTCCTGCTCCATCCAGAATCCATCAAGCTGTTTAAGCTTTAGATCGTGCCAGGAATTATACATACATACATACATACAAACATACATACATGCGTACTCTCGAAAAACATAACCCTCCTTCTGGCGCAGTCGGATAAAAAAGATTTGCAATCTTGGACTGGCGTCCGAAAAGTTAGTTAGTTCAGTTAGTAATCCATAATTGCAAAAAAAAAAGGAACTCTGCATCAAATTATGATAATATATTGCGAATACAATAAATACTAACTACACTTGTCTTTGTTAGTTTTATCAATGTGTATTTACATTATCTTATTTATGTATAAACTAAATAGGTAATAAATCAATCTAAATACTCGATAAATATTGACGATGTGTAGAGACTTCTCGATACACAATAATTTTCCATACAAGTAGGTAATGAATGCATTGGAATTGCATTGGAATTTATGTTTGATGAATGCATTATGATGAAGAACTTTCTGAGATTTGATTAGATTAGATTAGAGATTAGATTTGATTAGGGGATAATAAAGCAAGGGGGATGTGCACTATACCCCCGTGAAACTGACCCCACTTCGACAAAAAAAAACTATTTACGAAAATAGATCTGTCCATGAAATTGTAGTCAATTATATTTTTTGATCATATTATTTCTTGGACTACCTTTCTTCCAGAAATATGAAGAAACACAACAAACACAAATTTTTAATCTAAAAGTTCGATTGGCTAACTAAACGAACCATCGAGAGAATTTCGATTTATGTTTCTTGGGGACTTATTCAGTTTTATGGTTTGATAAGACGATATTATGATTTTCCTAAGGAACATACCTCAGGAAAATATTATATCATCATTATATTTTTTCCAGAAAGACTAGACAAATATTGCGAATTACGACACTGTTATCTATTAAATCGATCGATATCTTAAAGAATTTATTATTAACCAACTAAAATGTATGAAGAAGATACTAAGATACTAATGTGTAAAGAGATACTTGTGCGCTTTACTAAGACAGCACAAAGTAAAAAACATACTCACTTCCCGGCCAGCATCTCTTGCAGGTCCAAAGCGCTCTGTCCCTTAGTCTCAGGTACCACGAACAAGGTGAATAGCAACGCGAGAGCACAGCAGCCAGCAAATATCCAGAACACCACATACATGCCCAAAATTGCACCCACTGGACCGAAGTATCTGGAAACACAAAGAAGTTCTTGTCAAAATTATTCATCTTCAAGTGCAATAGATTTGCCTATTATAAAGATTTTAATGATGATGGAATGGAATGGATCTGAAGATTTTATTTGATCAATTAAAAGCTACTTAATCTATTGACCTACGTTTGATGGATTGGCCATATAACACGGCTATTTGTTTATACTTAGTAATTTTAGGGTGACTGAGTACTTAAGAACATTTTTAGATTTAGCAAATTGGATTTTACTATAAAATGTACAAATCTTAAACAAAGTTTCAAATACAAAGGGTATGATTATACCTTATTGATATTGTTTATTTTTTAATCGCAATTCTTTCCTATCATAATCCTCACATGTCATAAACATTTTTATTTAAATACCTAGTTAATATTTAAAAAAAAAAAACAAATAAGTTCGACCATATTATTGTGACGCCATCTTTATCACACTCGTACTATCTAAAGTAAAACGTTTAATCATTCAAATCTAAGACTTACCTAGTAATAATAAAGCCTAGAATCCAGCAGAAGCAAGTGGCAATTGGCGAAGCTACAGCTTTGACCTCCATAGGCAACAATTCGCTCATGAGCGCCCAGGGAAGAGGACCCAAACCGAAGGAGTACGCCACTATGTAGACGACCAGAGAAATTAGGGGGAGGAGACCAAGAGATTCTTTTAGTGGACTCTTCTGGGCATCCAGGTAGAAGTAGACCCCGAGTGCTATCTGTAAATTCGAAAAAAGAATGGTTATTGTAAAGGACTTTCGATTTTTAGTGCCCTGGTGAAACATCTGCAGATAAAATGTATCTGACAGATATTTTATACCTCTCTGTCTAAAACGTCATGTTTTATGAAATAGACATAGGTTTATCTGTCAGTTTAATTTTATCTGATGGTAGTGAAACGGGCACTTAGCATTCCTAACTCTAGCTGCTAGATTCTAGAAAGCTCAATTATAGCAAGTTATATTAAAACAGCGTCACGACAGACTTCGATAAAAAGGTATCTACAGATCTTATTAATGAATAGCAGGGTGTAGTATCTATTGTTTTTTATTAAATACAAATTTTTCCAATGTCATGTATTCGAGCATTTGTTAACTAGTTTACTGGTGCTCCCACATGGCAATATACATGGTATATGCATGGTATCTATTTGTTTACCGTGATCGGAAAATGACGTAACATAATTAATGTATTTAATGTACGTACAGGCAGTCCAGAATTGAAAATTATGCTGACAAATGGCATGTTAATATCTAAATTCTGTACCTACCTCGATGGGAAAGAGACCTGACGTGACAGACATGAATGTATGTTTTAAACAAGTGAAATATCCAGGCTGATTAAAATTAAGCTATACCAACTTACCAAAGAAACGCAAGTCCCAATTGTGGATATAATCAGCAACATCTTCCTGCCAAGTTTCTCTACGAGAGACGTCATGGCTACTGCGGCAATCATCTGTAATTGTGGAAATTAAAAGTGTTAAGGCAGTCGAAAACTCATCTGTTGCTGTAACGAAAGTTAAGGCTAGCTGAATCTCTGACCAACCCAAAAAGAGTATCTTCTCTCTTAGAAGAAAAATATAGCTAGGTGTCTCTAGGAATTAAGCATTATACTAACCTATATAATTATGTATCTCTAGAAAGTTAAGGAAGCGTACATTTGCCCTTTGAGTAAAAAATATATAAGGAGGTGCCATACCGTCTGGATCTGCGTGCCTGGTCTGGCGCAAAATGGTTACCATTTTGTATGGAATTT
The DNA here is from genome assembly GCA_947563765.1 of Anarsia innoxiella. NCBI lineage: Eukaryota > Metazoa > Arthropoda > Insecta > Lepidoptera > Gelechiidae > Anarsia > Anarsia innoxiella. The sequence goes on along the minus strand of OX387410.1, from coordinate 2,664,892 downwards.
CTTATCGTTTGACAGGTCATCAATCAAGAAAACTATGAAAAACTTGCGCCAACCTTGGCACGCTGTAATAAACTCATTTGTATATGAAAAAAAATAAGTGGCACCTCCTAAAAATTGCCACACTTCGCAAGTGATTTGATTATTGCAATAATTGTCAAACAAAACAAAAAGACGCTGGTGTACAGAAAGTGATGGTTGATCGACCTATTTGGATCGTTACAAGTGAAGGGAAGTGGTCTTTGCGTACCCCGAAAGGAAAAAGGCGTGACAGATATGTATTTGTGTAAAGTATAAAACAATTTCTGATGCTAATAACAATACCTATAACTATTCTAGTCTTTAAATTACTTTAGTGATTCTATGTCTTTAGATTCTGTGAGATTATTTAACGTATTGTCATGTCGCCGTGTAGAGGTAGGTACACATTACACAGTCAAGTAAAGAGAAACATTGCTTGCCCTCACAAAAAGAGCAACTCTACAGAGTTTCTTGCTAGGTTCTTCTCTGGGGAAAACTGCACTCTTGCGAATCTAGCATTAACTTTAAAAAATTACCCGTCCTAAGTGTTTTCAAACTTAACCTACAGGATAAAATGATTTTTCATTTTCAAAAACCAGAATAGTAACCAATCAAAAATACCAACCATGACAGAGCCAATGATGATCGGTGCAATATTAGGGTCGACCTTAGCACCAGCAGCCGAGAAGATATTCGTCATATAAAACAATACGGCGTTGATACCACAGAACTGTTGCGCGAACAACAAAATGCAAGAAATGTAGAACGCTTTGAAGTTCGTGCCTTTGAAGAGGTCGCTTATCTGGAAGGTAGATACATAAAATATACAATACAATACAAATATTCTTTATTGCACACAAAGATATAAGGTACAGACACAAACAAGATTATAAGAAGTAACAGGCGGCCTTATTGTTAGGTAGCAATATCTTCCAGGCAACCTTAGGGTAAGAAATAGCGAGAAATAGGTAATAATGGTAAAGAAATAATGGTAAAATATATTAATAAAGGCGCCTTAATCATAGTCGAACACAAATACTTTACTATGAGGTCAATAAAAAGGGAAGTGGTCTTCGCCTACCTCGATGGAAGGAATACGTGACGGATATGTACCTATGTATGTATGCAATATAAAGGTCAAGTTGAGCTATCCTGCAGGAGAAGCTAAAATGTCTATTTATTATTATGTCACACGACTGCAACACTTATATATAGTTTCCATTTCAAAGCTCATATTCATAATCATGTAAGTATAGTGGCGTATCCGCGCTACAGCCGCAGTAATGTCTTTATTTCAGTGTCACGGCAAAAATGCCATAGTGTGAAAGTGTTATTATTTTAACAGCAGGCGTTCGTTGAAATGATTGAGGCTAAAACAGTTGAGTGATCAAACATCCAACCTAATTGGTATATTAAAAAAATTCGCATTTAACAATTTTCAAAGTTCTTTCATTTTCAAAGTTCTATATCTCCGAAAGTATATCACTTTCGAAAATTGTCCAAAATACTATCGTTTTATAATATTTTTCTCTATCGATTGACGTTAGTTTCACCAGTGGCCGCCGACTTTTTTGTCTCTATACTAGCTCGAATAGGGGATGTTGAGTCTAATTGATACCGTTTTTTTTACTATACCAGGCTCCATACTCCATCCATGTTTCATAAATACCTACTTTTAAGAGGTCTTCCCCAGTACCACTGTCATTTGACTTTTTTCTATCATACTCTTGTACACAATATGTATGTATAAGAGTATTCTCGTAAAAAATATAAGAAATATTCTAAATTTCATGTTCCTACTCTTCAGTTCAGTTAAGTGATTACAACGGTAGTATATTACCCAGGACTATAGTTAGTCTTACCGAAGCAGTATTTTGAGTAGCGGCATTGAGCTCGTCTGCAAGATCAGCCAGCTCTTTCTCGACTCCTTCGCGTGAACGACCACGTAGAATCATCAGACTGTGGGCTGCTGCGTTTATGTTACCTGAAATTGTTATATTTTCCACAATTTAAATAAGATTTTCCAATAACAGACATTTCCACAATGTCTACATTGTAAGAAGATAGTACCGTACACGGAAACAGAAAAAAAGAGAAGTAATATACATATGAAAATTAGAAACTCATATTGGTAGGTACTTAACAAAATAAGATATTATACTTTCTTGATTTCTTTGGTATTCTGTGATAACGGGTTGAAAAATTCAAAACTTAAAAATATGAATTGATTTTTAATCCAAGTTTTTGAGGGTAAGAAAACTACCTACAGATCAAAATCGCCCCATGTTTTATAGATAACACTATCTCAATATATATAGAAAATACCAACAAGAAACTCTTAAAAGAGTTGTCTATGGCACATTCCAAAAGACATGTATACTCACCTTTCATCAAATGATATTTCGGAGATTCAGGCATGAAGATCATTCCAGCAATGCTAATCACGACGCCGGCTACACCGATATAAGCTAAAGCGTAGTACGAAAGGAATGGACCTATTGCGTATATTATTAGGAAACCCATCGCTACGAAGAGAGCTAAGTAAGAACCTAGGATTCCTCGGCCGGTGATCTGGAAAAGAAAAGTTTTAAGATAGTAACAGATTGATACCACGTACGTAATGCTTTATGACAATCTATTCCAAAGAAATATTATGATTAGATACACAATTGTCACACGTAGTCATGTACCCCCTTATTACAAAACGAGGTTTAAAGATAGTCCGACGTTAGTCCGTTTAGTTTGACGATTTGTCCATAGCCGAAACGTCAAAAGAAACGAACTAACTTCGGACTATCTTTAAACGTCGTTTTGTAATAAGGTGGGTAGAGTCTACGACTTATCCCACTTGTGCGTGTGCTCTACAATGTAGAGCGTTAATATTATGAATGCAAAATGCTACTTATTTACAAATTTAGATTTTGAAAACTTAGAATTTTCTCGAGCATTCGAATTTGTCGGCTCGTAAAGTGTAATCTAGGTAAAATGTAATGTTATAGGTATTTTACATTGTATTTTGTCGCAATATGGTAAGAATAAACGAGTGTACTTTCTTTCTAATGTAACTTGGTATCTACGAAAGCCGCCGGCTTTTTGACAGCTGCAATTCGTATGACGTAAATCCACCGGCCTAGCTCGGCAGCATGCCGGCGGCTTTGGTGTGTAGATAGCATAACATTACGAAATAGCAAAAAATAATTACCGTAGCAATCTCAGCGCAATACATAGGTCCTATAGTGTATGTCATCCCAGAAGCCAAACCCCACAATACTCTACCAGCGTATAAATACTGCACGCTATTCGCCACGATGATTAAAATCCAACCGATCAAAAATGGTACTGAGCACGCTATTAATGTCCATTTTCGACCTATATTTGAAGCTATCGGGCTAGCGATGAAGGGTCCTGCGAAAAGTAAAATCAATTAGTTTTGGGAGGTATGAGATAATTGCTCAGTAAAAAATGCTAGACGCTGAAAGTGACGGGTAGCTTGGTCAAGTCATGAAAATGAATAATGTTGCTGCTGGCTTTTATTTAATGTTTCTTTTTCTTTTGTATGGTAAACATTCTTGTCACTCATATAGGAATTACTTTGTTTCGCAAACATCAACAGCGTGAAAACCTAAAAATAATATTAAATAATATCTTTTTAAAAACCGCGCATAATATAATTGGAACAAATTACAATTACTTTTACAAATACTTATGAGTAATAGCTCATTCTCATAACTTTTTAAACTACATAGCTGGTGCCTTAGCTTTTTTTTCTTCTATGAGTTGTAGTTTGGTGTGATGAAGATTTTGTATCTATCTACATACCACACATAGCGCCAATAGTAAGTACGGAGCCGATCCACGCTTCCTCATCCGTGGTGATAGGCCGAGAGAGTGGCGACTGATCCACGTCTTGCAACTTTGGATTCACTGGGGATGTCCATCCCATTGTGTAGCCCGCTGCTATTGTTATTATTGAGGCTGAAAAGGAATAATAAAATCAGTTTAAAAAGTGTTTTGGGAAACATGTGGATAAAACATCTACTCCCAACATGTTCCGTGTAATTATACAGACCGACTTTAATTTAGCGAACGATAGATAGGGATATGCATGTACTCGTGATAACAAACAACTTTTACTATGAGACCAAGGTCAAAATTAATAATAAAAAGTGTTCTCCCGTACATTTTGCACTATCAGCTGGTGCATTTCGTATGAGGAGTTCGAACATGTTTGAATGATTTCGAAATTGGTCACGTAGTAAAAGTTGTTTGTGAGCACGAGTACTTACATGATATTATTTTCTATCCTTCACTAATTAAAAGTCATGCTGTATACTAATTATATTATAATTATGGCTTTATCAGCATTGTGCACTGCACTCATTAATGTGGTACTTCCATAGCACCAAAATGATAATATTCTTTAATTATTCCTATCTTATAAATCTTATAAATATTATAATCAGAAAAGATTCCGAATTTTTTAAAAGGAATCGCAATGAAATATCAATATTTAATCTATCATGAAGTCACTTGATGTGAAGCATGCATTTTTGATTATAAGTAATCTGTTTTATCTTATTTTATAATCGTTGAATTGATTAAAAATTCCGTCCAAAATGAGTGGAAATCATTGGATTATGATCAGCAGTGGTCGTCCCATAGAACGTTTCTATAAATATGTATTGTATGCAATAAGACATTAAAAATAAATACATAAACACGTGTTTGTCATGTATGTGTTTTACAGATGTAAGTCAACGTGTACAGTCATCTAGCTATTTACTTAAACAAAACATTCAATAAAGTCGTATCTGTCACGCCTCTCTCCCATCGGGGTAAGCAGAAACCACTTCCCTCCACTTGCTACGATCCAAACACACTATGTAGGTACATGCCCGTCTATTGGTACTCTTGACTTGCCTTTCTTTAACAAGTCTCCATTTGAGCGAGATACTCTCGAGAGCAATGAATCCGGGTCGGGTAAACAAAAAACTAAAATATCTCGTAAACTAAGAATCCTAGCCTTATAAAAAAATGTGTTTATGAGACCAATAAATACTTGTTATATGTAAATGTAAAACTTCTGAGTTACTTCTATATTATTGTCATAACAATGATTCGTTTGCGAATTTTGGTTTATTTATAGCATGCCAAATATCGAATGGAAGCACGAGGACGCAATGCGAAATGTTAAAATTCAAGAAAATGCTTATTATTAGATATATATTGTTTTAAAAAAATATTTTTTACATTTTAGTTTTAAAGTTAGATCATCAGTTTTTTTCTTTACATAATATTATGTTATTAAAATGTTGAGTCTCATAGATGTTATTACTTACATTAAAAGAGTATAAAATTTTCTATTAAACACAATTTATTTCATTAAGCTAGCATTCTTGGATCGCGAGTTTTTTGGATTCTTTAGTGCCCCGGATTCATTGCTGTCTAGTGTATGTTCGCCTTGACCTTAGCAAGACTAGCTATGTAACGAATAAAGTTTCTAATAAAATTTTACGACAATGTTTTTCATCGACGCGTCGTCGGTCGTGTTATTGAACCTATTTATAAGATATTGATATCTGTTGATTAGGTAAAGTAGTTATTAATAAAAGATTGTGCACATGGTGCTGGCAAGAGATCAAAGTGTATCGCCTCTGAAATCACATACTTATATACCTACTTAGGTACGTATTGTGTAATATAATCAAAGTCTATAAAACACTCGTACCTCATTAAAAATATCTATTTAATAATTTTCCACTTAAAGTAGGTAAAAAGAACAAATATTTATTGGAATTATCTACTTATTACTTCATTTTAAGTGTTCATTCTGTAGACCTCGAAAAATATCGAGAGACGATCTGGATACATTTTCACAGAAATGAAGAGACGCTACTGGAGACCGTTTAAAATGGAAATGCGTGGAGGTGGCCTTTGGCCAGCTGTGGGATCTTAGTGGCTATGGCTATATGAAAAATCTAATATTATACGTGCCTAGAAAAAGTGAGTCGCAAATTCACAATAGGTACATGCAGCAAAATGTTTCTGTTAATATGTACTTACATAAAATATCAGTAAGTATATGTATTTTCAATTCAAGCTGTTTAAATATTACGTCAAACTATTTATTTCAATAAATAAACAATATTTATATGCATTTCAAAAATATATATATTTCTGATAATATCTATAGTATCAGTAGGTAATAATAATGATAATATAATAATAATGCAACTATTTCTGGATTCTGCCTATAAGAGTACCTACGTATACCTAGAAACGAACTATTTTCCCTTTTTTACCAAGTCAGTAGTCTCAGTCGGAGATTCGCCTTAAAAAATAACTTTGTGTGAATAAACTACTTTTCGTAAGTAATACAAAATTACGATATTTCAAACAGATGTTAACACTTATCAAAACATAGCAACGCCCCTGTTTTCATCTACACATCATCCATTCAACTTTTATTTGAAGATAGGTAAAAGAACAAATGAATAACATCTCAAATAATTTGAATATGTGTGACTTCAGGTGTATTTAATGCGAAACAATAATAAATATGAATTCATCCTTTCCATTCATTTAGATTATTTAATATGTAAACACACCTAGACGGTATTCAGAGAACTATGTGAAGTACCTACTTAGGTATTTGTTGAATATGGCAGGAATGGTACCGCAATTATTCGACTTTTTCGAAACGATGAACTTCAAAAAATTGTATCTTGAGTTCCCGATACATCAACATAGTATTTTTATTATTCAATGAAATTATTATTATTTTATTATCTTCCTTCACTTTCGAACTTTCTGTCAGACCTTATGGGCTCTAAGGCTGGCTTCTCACTGCGCGTGGTAGCCCGCGCCGCGCCGCGCCCGCACGCTAGTGATGGGCGAATACGAATGATTCATTCGAATGATCATTCGAATAGGCCTAATTGAAACTATTCGATTGTAGAATTTGACTATTCGAATTATTCGAATGAAAACATATTATTCGAATAAATTTTCATCAATCTCGGTGTGCAAGTACACTGTTTAATGGATTATTACTTTACACCTTGAAGGAATAAGATGCTATGAGCGAAAACAAACACTATTTATCAAAAAACGACATTAAACTTTTTCATTATTTTCATACAAAAATTCAAAATAATAATTTTGATCTTTTTATTCGAATGAATTAATTAATTAAAAATTATTCGAATAACGAATGTTCATTCGAATGAAAAATAATCATTCGAATGATGAATGATCATTCGAATACCGCGTTAGAAATCATTCGAATAATTCGATTGTTAATTTTTCTAACAATCGCCCATCACTACCGCACGCGCCCGCGCCTACACGCGCGAGCCCGCGCCGCGCATTTGAAGTTACCGACTTTTAGCGGATAGGTCGCGCCGCGCCGCACCTGCCCGCGCCGCGCCGCGCCTAGCTCTTCACACTGCGCGGGGCGCGTGCGGTAGTGATGGGCGATTGTTAGAAAAATTAACAATCGAATTATTCGAATGATTTCTAACGCGGTATTCGAATGATCATTCATCATTCGAATGATTATTTTTCATTCGAATGAACATTCGCTATTCGAATAATTTTTAATTAATTAATTCATTCGAATAAAAAGATCAAAATTATTATTTTGAATTTTTGTATGAAAATAATGAAAAAGTTTAATGTCGTTTTTTGATAAATAGTGTTTGTTTTCGCTCATAGCATCTTATTCCTTCAAGGTGTAAAGTAATAATCCATTAAACAGTGTACTTGCACACCGAGATTGATGAAAATTTATTCGAATAATATGTTTTCATTCGAACGATTTTTTTCATTCGAATAATTCGAATAGTCAAATTCTACAATCGAATAGTTTCAATTAGGCCTATTCGAATGAATCATTCGTATTCGCCCATCACTAGCGTGCGGGCGCGGCGCGGCGCGGGCTACCACGCGCAGTGAGAAGCCAGCCTAACACACCAGCCTTTTCGTTAACGAAACCCGGTAGGCTTCGGCCTATTGAATACTCTAATTAAATATTAAATGTTGTTGTTATCAGCCCATATATGTCAGCCCACCGAGGGGCACGAGCCTACTCTCATACAGAGAGTGATTAGGCCGTAATCCACCACGCTGCCAAGTGCGGGTTGGCGGATTTCACATACAATATAATATAATATAATATAATATAATATAATATAATATAATATAATATAATATAATATAATATAATATAATATAATATAATATAATATAATATAATATAATATAATATAATATAATATAATATAATATAATATAATATAATATAATATACGTAATAATATAATAATTATATTAAATTATATTATATTATATAATTATCTTTATTTAATACTCTAATTATTATTAATTAATCATAATATAATTAAATGTGACTCAATGTAGATTATGATTATTATTAATTATAGAATTTAATTTAAGAAACCTAGGCTTAGCCTGGTCTTAGATACCTTAGAATTATTTAACAAACAAAGATAATAATCATTTAACTAAATTAAGTTAACAAATCGCGGGCTTTGGTCTCTGACTCTCCGACCGTATTTCAACTATCTAACCGACCATATCCTTTGAAGATATTAAATAAAGTTTAAATAATAATAGAAATTCATGGCAGATGAAGAGAGAGGCCTTTGCCCAGCAGTGGGACACAAATGACTAGATAAGATTAAACAAAATACGTACCAACGCCTCCTATGATATACTGCCTCCATGTTTGTCCAACTTCTTGCACATATTTTTGTTGCAGAAGCCCTGTTGTAACCTCTCGCGGCTCATATTCTCTTGCCGACATTTTCAATCTCTTCTAATATATTTAATTTCACTTATTCCTCTTACTCTTTATTCATATATTCATTCTTTCTTCTTCTCCACTCCTGATGCACTGAGGTTTCCGTACAACGTGCAAGCGACGAATGCCTGATAAAATGTGAAATTAACGGAATAAATATTATGAAGAACGTGAATCTCATATCACACAGGTTAGGGGTCAAGTAAGGCGTAAAAATAATATGCTATGACGGCTATAAAGCAATAAACATTATACATGGAAAACAAATTAAAGACCTTGCGATGTACAGCTTAAAAGACCACTTGTGTGTATTCTCTGGTTGACACTGTCGTATTATTTCGACGTTCCGAAATGTTTGGTTTCGACGTCACGTCAATAATAAACATCGCATCGTCCAATTTTAGACCAAGAAGATTTGTTTATAAAATGTTTTGATGTTGGCTCCAACGGTTTCTAAACGTTCGTTTCAGCATGCGTTTCATGAGACATTACCATTGGAATCTGGTTATTTTGGATTGTATTAGCAATGTGGATCTGAATTGTGTTACCGAAAGTACTACGTTTCAATATAAAGTGAACGTGGCCCTTTGCTGTAAGGTTCCTTGTCGCCTCTTCCTCTCGGCTATAAGAGAGGTATTGCAGAGGTAGTAAAAGTGTTCCAATTTCGACTGTTAATGGTTACCATACGTAAAGACAGTTTTATTTTAAAAATTTTAAGCCTTAAAATATTTTTGTAAGATAATATAGCAAAATAATGAGATAGTTTAACTTAAGCAGCTTAAGCTACATAGTTCTAAACCATATTTAATTTCATTTGAATCCAAAACACCTACTGAAAAACTTAACTAGTCCAATGTATTTACAAAACTTTCTAGGTACTTACAACAATATCAGGTTAACAAGTTGTAATCCTTCTTAATTACAAAACCATTTCAAATCAAAGTTATTTAATACTAAAATTTTATAAGTAGAGTTGTTATCCACAACTCTAGATGATCACTAAATGAATAAAAAGAAATCATCGATGCATCTCGTTTATAAAACACGATAAAAATAGAAGCATAATATAATTATAACCACACTAGAGGCTTTCCGCAACTTCGTACGAATTTATCGTCATATCTTGGAAAAAAATCATGATATCGTAAAATGAAATAGCCTATGTGTTATTCTGATGTGCAAGTTACAATATTGCCAAGTTTCATTAAAATCTGTTTGGTAGTTTTTGCGTGAAAGAGTAACAAACATCCACCTATTCATCCATCGGCACAAACATTAACATTTATAATATTAGTAGGATTTATGTGTAATTGCCAAATATTCCATTCACGTGTAAATTAATTACCAATCTATAGATAAACTGTCGCAAATCGGTAATACGATCGATAGACAATTAGATTTTAAGGGAGATATATTCAAAAAAGTTATTTTAAGGGCATATGGACGTTTTTGATTAGATAGAGGTTGCGACGCTTCTGTTTCCGGTGATTAAAAAAAACATGACTAGATACATTGTTTTAGTGCACTAAAGTTAGTTAATTTCTTTTATTCTAGAAATGTAGATTTCTGCCTACCTAGAGATTTAGAGCAAGTCGCGGGGTCTCGTTGAATGGTGGCAATGAACCGGTAGTGTTGGAGAGCTATTGGAGAGGCGTTTGCTCAGCAGTGGGCAGCTATAGGCTGAGATGATGATTAATGATAATGATTCTAGAATGTCATAGAAAATTATTTTGTGCGATTGATTGTAAAACAAATAAGCATTCGTAAAGAACATTACGAAAATAAATGGAAAGTAACATTTCTCGTAGTGTTAGGTAGCTTAATTTTGGTATAGGTATAGCTTATTTGTTACTCTGATGTAAAAACTACAATATTGTAAAATTTCATTTAAATCTGTTCAATGGTTTTTGCGTGAAAGAGTAAAAAAACATTCTCTCGTTGATCCTGAAGCAAAAACATTGACGTTTATATTATAAGTACCTACGTTTAGGTAGGAAGTAGAAATAAGGCACCTTTTCTTATCTTATCTTATCTTATTTAGCCACTCGTGTCCCACTGCTGGGCAAAGGCCTCTCTCCTCATACGCCATGACTTTCTGTCTCGAGCGTCCTCCGCCCAGGCACCCAAGAAGGTATCCAGCTCGTCCCGCCACCTTTTCCGCGGTCTGCCGCGACGCCGTTTGGCAGTTGGTAGCCATTGGATAGCTGTTTTTGCCCATAAGTCTTTGTATTTCTACTTACTCGGTTTTCTATTTCTGTGTAGGTACTATTTTCTTACAATAAACTTTTATATAAATAAATACCTAAGGATGAAGTGGGATCTGCCAACCCTGCGTAATACTTGTCGCAGTGTGATAGAATCAGTGTGGCAACGGCAATCATAGCTTAGGTACATACATACTTATATACATTTTTATAATGAATGCGGAAACAGAGATCTTAAGTAAGTATAATGCTCTGTCATTAGAATTTCCATTTAGTACCAAGTTCCGTGACACAACTTAATATTCTTCTAAAGGTGGATATAGACTACAACATTTACTTGTACAACTGGAAGTTATGTGTATAACGGGCATAACGGCAGATATTGTAACTGCCGGTCTACCGACCACTAACACGGAAATGTCAAATTCCAGAACTGCTGCGATTGGTAGAATTACAATTTTTTATTACTACTAGTGCCGCCGTTCATTTCACAGATAAGTTGATCTACCTGTAACAGAACAACGAGCCGCTCTCACTTTTAACAAGATCTCTCTTTTTGCCTCTTTAGATTGAAAGAAGACATATTCAGACCACCTCAAGGCTATCTCTATGTGTTGGGGAATCATACATTGTGGCAGGAGAGTAGCTAGCTTTGGGCTCAGGGTGGGGCAGCAGTCAACGTATCCCCCGGGGGAGGGCGGGGGCCCTCCGATATTTTGTACCTTGAGCCGTTAATCTCAAACTTGTTAATCTCTTAATTTGAGAGGTTTATATTTTCAGGTAAAGAAAATAAACATTCACACACAGGACAGATTTTATAGTTTTATTTATGAGAGCCTGGGCCCAGGGTGGGGCAAGTGCCCCAGCTTGCCCCAGTGTGGCTACGCCCATGCATTGTGGTTATTTTGGCAGTTAATTCTCGAAGAGCAATTCCGAAAATATACCATAACCACTACTTTTAAAGACAAATTTTGAAAGAACTCGTATTCGTAAATGAGTCAAAAACACCTTAAAAAAAGAAAGAAGATAAGTTTTCGAAAACCTTTAATTTTATTCTTAATTTAAAATACAAAATACGTAAAGACTAGCACACTTAAATTAACAGATCTTTGGAATAAAGGAATATAAAATTAATTTGTTCTGTTTCAAGGTTCAATGACTTCGTCCCCAAAGATATTGTTCCAAATTGCACCCACCCAACCAACTTGAGGTTCCCTGCGAAGAAAGATGGCAGGTTTTAAAAAAAATCAAAAAAATAGATTAGTTTAAATAACTTGGCTGAATGAACCTTGAATGAACCGAACCGAATCGTTTGCCTACTTTGAGTATAGAATATATAAGGAGTTGACCCATTTTTTTTTTCATTTAAAAATGAGTTTATGACAGCGTGCCAAGGTTGGCGCAAGTTTTTCATAGTTTTCTTGGTAGATAACCTGTCAAACGATAATAAATTCCATACAAAAAGGTAGCCATTTTGCGCCAGACCAGGCACGCAGATCCAGACGGTATGGCACCTCCTTATATATTCTATACTCAAAGTTTGCCTACATATCAAAAAGGTTATGCAATTCTGTCAAGCCTTCCTCTGAGCAAATAGGTTCGTTGAAGGTTCGTAGGTACCTATTTTTCCTTTGGTTTGTTCCTTCTTCCTAAATAGTCTGCCAAATCAACCATTAAAATTGGTAAGTAGCTAATCCATTTGTCACAAATAAACATACAATTTTTAGGTGTTTATGATACTACTGTCAGTTTCTTAGTTCTTGCATACATTAAAGTTATTTTATATGAAATTGATAAAGCTAATGATACTATCAAAAAAAATCTAATATTGCGATAGGAACTGAAGACTTAAATAAATTAAACAAAAAAACTCACATTTTCCTACGTGTACTGAAGAAAAATAAAATGAAATTAATATCATAGGTAGGTAATCAATAAAAAAAGAAGTATAAAAAAAAATATAAGTAGGTATAAAAAAATAAGTATAACACGTCGGAAATATCTGCGGACCTGGCTTGATGACGTCACGCAACTCGTCACGGTACTGGATAGGCGAAAACGGGGGAAGCGCGGGGGAAAGCGCATTCCAGCGAGGTCCGCAGATATTTCCGACGTGTTATAAGAAAAAACTTAAAAGATACTTATTGTTTCAAAAGGCACATACTTACTCCTTCTTGCAGTTGTACATACTGTTCAACTTCTTTACATCGCCACGACTGAAACCTTCTCGTTGGCCCAATGTTACTCCGCCAATCTGAAAGTTCGTTACAAGTTTAAGAACGAATCTGCTTAAATGAAAAAGGTTTTTATTTAAAATTTTAACATTAGTAACTACGTGGTATTGACGTCACTCCTAGGTAAAAATCGTACTAAGGCGTGACGTCATGAGCAACTTTAACCCAGAGTATCTGTGGCATTTTTAGTTTAAGAGAAAAAAGAAAAAATACGTGTCGAATATTTTAAAATAAACTATGTGATGGACGAAAAAAAAATTTAAGTCATCATGCCCATTGAAGTAGGCATGTCAGAAAATTTTCGCATTTTAAAATATTTCAGAAATAAAGTAAACTCACTTTGGGCTCAATAGTTTTAGCTTGGTTCCTTGAGAATGCATATTCAGAGTAATGCATCACGCTATTGTAGTCGTAGGGGATACCAAAATCGTTTGTATGTTCAACAGATTCTTTCTTAAAGTTATTTTCAGTTCCTGAAAAAAAAATTAACGCAAGTTTTAGTTTAAAAGTTTTCCCTGCAGTTGCAGAATAGAATTTTGGTGTTAACACTTCATGAATTTTATCATCATTAAATTTAAGAGCCTCGCTCTTGTTGGTGGAGTCTACGCCACTCTGCTCTGTTTTCTGCCATCATTGAAACTATGGCTGAAATTTTTAGCAGAAATAACGCTAGTAACATTGAAACAGAACCCCAGAAGGAAAAAGAACTGCTTTTCGATATACTAAGCGCATTTAAGCACTAGGACCTCATAGGTAATAGGAGTGAAGGATAGGATAGAAAATCCGGAGTCGTAACGTTTCAAGAAGTTTAGAGGAAAATGCAGGACGGAACGGAAGAGGAAAATATAGGAGCTGACTGACCCCTCCTCTAATCCTTCTCAACCTCCCCCTAGATGCTCTCATACTGGCAAATGCTTACCCGGTTTAATATTCTGGTATTTCACATCAACAAACTCATCCCTCTCCGGACGACTCTGCTCGTGCATGAAGCCGACAGCGTGTAGCATCTCATGAATCACTGTACCTTTCTTTATGACGCAGTTTGGAGCTTGCAGGTTTAGTTCTTGACGACCACCTGGGTAATAACCATTTGAAGACTTGTATATTACTTTAACAGAAAGACTAAGCGCCAAAACAAACGGTGAAACGCAACTGTAACTTTACTGAAACTGCTAGTTACTTTTGAGTTAAATCGCAGTTTCTGCTATAGACTTCCTTAGAAAACCACACACGACGCAACTTGTTTGAAACGTTTCGTTTCAGTTGCGTCGTTGTGTGCGTTGCATTTGCGTTTCACCATGTGTTCTGGGTCTAATAAGTACATAAAAACGTATCAGAGCGCTTGTACTCGCACCGGACCTCCATCCGGAAAAAAACGGCTGCCATATATTTTTTTGCCGGATGAATGTCAGGTGCGTGTACACACGTCCATTATAAACCATACACCACCGCGTAACGGACAACGGAGCGTTGTCCGGAAAAAACGTTATATGTGGTGGGGTTTTGAAAGGAACAGATATAGTTCTGTCGGTCGGTCGTAGATCGACTTATTATATTATGAATGATTTTTTCATATTCAATACTCAAAACTCAATCATTTATTACACTCCACAGGTTTTTACAGATCTTATAAAAAATTTAAAGTACCAAATGTGGACCCTGATTAGGGCACGGCAATTTGTGTAGCTTAAAACTAAAAAAAACTTAAAACTAAAATGAGATCAGTTACAACAATATTGTAATTACTTAAACTTAAACATAGTTATGTTTCTTTTGAAACTTGTTTAGTTTGTTTTTGGTGATCTATATGACCCAATATATGAAGACAATGATAAAAATCTTACCAATACGTCCAACACTGGACCAACAACCACTGTTCCCACTCACAATAGCCAAATAATCCTTTTGCCCAGTATACGGGACGAACCGCAAACATGTCAACCTGTGGTAGTCAGCTATTGCTTTCATTATCAAGTCACGTTCATCGCGACCTGCAAAATTATCACATCTCATTAAATTTTAATATAATTGCCATGCTATTATCAACGGCCATAAATATATGAGACCACAATTAATCGACATTTGAACTAATGACTCTTTGATTGGACGTCAGACAATTTCACGAGATAGTTAAGAGATAAAAGGATATCATTTGACCTTGTTTTAACCATAACAATTTCATATAAACAAAGATTTGGTCAAATCAATGTTTGACCCCCATAGTAGTTGGCATCCTTATCAAATTGTCCGCGGAAAATCTTCCATTGATTGTTATTAAAAGAGGCGGTCTATACCTATATTGTGCCACCATAACGATATAATTTGTACCTACCTCAAACATAGGATTTAGATTTTAGGTAATACCTATTTTTATTAAAAGACTCAATTTTTTATGGCACATGGCGTTCTTTATGATTGGTCAGAAAATTAAGGCTCATTTTCATATAGGTGCTACGATGTAGGTATGTGGGTAAGAATTTTTTTTAAAAATTGTACAAACCCATACACTGACAAGAATCTAAGGGCCCGTATCACCATTTACCTACAGATAAAAAACTGACAGATAAACCTATGTCTATTTCATAAAACATAACGTTTTAGACAGAGACAGGTATAAAATATCTGTCAGATTTTTATCTATAAATGTTGAAACGGGCCCAACTCTTAAACCCTGAAGCCCTGTGCCGAAGGTGTCTTGCCGTTTTCTTCCTCTCGGCTATACAGGTAGTGAACCGGCGGCAGTAGTTTTAGATCAAAAAAGTGTAATGAATTTTGCCTAATTTGAATAAAAAACTTTTCATTTTCAAACATAATGATGATGAAAACCAAACTTACTATATCTCCCCTCAATACTATAAGGTATGATGCCATTCTTCCAGCGGTAAGACTCCGACTTCAGGCCATTCCGTGTGGCCAACGTGGGAATCAGGATGTCACCCTCAGCATACCCGCTCATCTCTTCAGGGTTCACCTTCGAATCAGGAGTCCACAGAGCTACAGCCTCTCCTGAAACAATAATATTTGTCTGTGGTAAACCGCGGAAAAGATGGTGGGATGAACTAGACACCTGTGGATGTCTGGGGAAAGGTGGCTGAGGATAGAGAATCTTGAAGTAGGAAGGAGGGAGAGTTGTCTAGCTGTGAGACATTAAAGGCTAGATAAGACAAAGAAGCATCTAATGAACAGTACGAGATATTAATTTGCCCATAATTAAGGAATTCCTTGTCCAAGAAATATAAGTCGAAAATAAATAACATTGTTTTTAAGATGACAAGTAGACACAACACAAGTACCTAACTTTAGTACCTACTTCATTCATACATCAGCCAGTGTTCATTTAAAAAGTAGATATCTATGCAAAAAACAAGTGAAGCCATTAAAGAGTTCATTACAGAGAGGAAGTAGCCGTCAAACCCAGGATCTGCGAGTCGTTTTTCAAATGTTTTTATCGAACGCGTCATGATGTGACATGACAATCACATGACATGTCTTAATTACGGAAGGTTGATTTATATTGTTGGAAAAGTTGAGGAAAAGTGCGAAAATTACGAAAATATTATTCTTAGTTTAGTTTTCAATTGTTTTTAATACCTATTAAACTCTTTATGCATTCAGCGCTGTTTGCCATAAAAATTTAAAAAAAAAACATAGTTAGATCCTAATTCCTAATACCTACTTAATATTATGAATGTCAATGTTTGTCCCGATGGAAGGCTGTGAAGATATTTGTTACACATTTGTACTCTTTCAGGCAAAAAGCACTAAACAGATTTTAATGAAATGATTTATATTATACATTACTGATAGGTATTATGTAGGTAGGTATACCTAACTAAGTTTCCCAAGATTTGAAGATAAAATGCGAATATAATAAAATAACGAAGCCACGAGTCACTACCTGCCACTTAAGACAACCTTAACATTAACCTATTAACTTTAGCATGAATGGAACAAATGCTAAAATTGAATTCAAATTAAATAAATAAACACCGATTTTTCTAACGCATTTTTGTTGCAAACTACCCGTGAAATGGATAGATATAATTTTTAATCGGTTATATTGATTTATAATTAAAATGCTGCGTAAATGACACAAGATACCTAAACTGCGACAAGATATAAGGCACATGCGTTGAGACCTGTGTGAAGGTGCTGCTGTGATGGCCGGTCATGTCATGCGGATCCCATCAAACTAAGCATTTCACTTCTTTGTTTCCCATTTGCTTGCCTTACTTTTTCCTGGATATTGTGGGGTCAAATTTTTATTATTTATTTATGGATAGCTGTTTTGAAATATTTATTTGATTATATGTTTCTGTGTTTATGCCTGAGATTTGTAAAACTTAAATTAAAAAGAGCAACCCTACAGAGTTTCTTGCTAGGTTCTTCTCTGGGGAAACTGCACTCTTGCGAATCTAGCATTTAAAAAATGACCCGTCTTAAGTGTTGTCAAAACCTACAGGATTAAATGATTTTCATTTCATTTTCATTTCATTTCATTTCATAAAATTGCTTATTTTTTGCAGCACGCAACACGTCATAAATTAAAATCAGCTCAGATATATTTACTTTAATAACTATTATGATTTGCTCTATCATATTATCTGTACCCCCTTTGATCGCATTTTTAAGACCAAGTTCGGCTTTGCAAGCCACATCAGAGCCCACCACCCACTTTAACAACAATCATAAATGTAAACCTTTCTGGAGTCTCCGTCGCTGGACACGGTGTGAACGACATGATATTGCTTAGCAAAGCTCTGCATTTGAAATAGGTAAACAAAAAATAAATTTGATTATGACGATAAACGTGCTTAATCATTCACATCCCAGAAAAAAAAGAACAATAGAAAATCTAATGTGTCTGGGTCTATGATGGGTCACTGGGATGTGAGAGGTTAAGGGACCATATCTGTACAATGCATCTAGACAGCTGGGCAGAAATAATACCAAAATGAGCCAAAAGGTCAGGTCACAAAAGGCGAGGAAGACTTGCAAAATGTCTCTACCATCTCCTGGAAATCTGGTTTCATTCTTACTAGAATGATGGGACTATATATATTTGAAACATTAATTTAAAAAAACTAAACACTCACCATTTTCATCTTTAGGATCACCATAAGCGTCTACACTTAAATGGCCGAGGTCAATCGCATCGTCTTCGTCATCATCCATATAAGTAAAACTTAAATCGTCTAAATCATTGTTTTCTTCCACAACTACATCGTCATCTTCTACTGGCTTACTTCTAGCCAATGCTAAAAGGAAAAACACAGACGCTAGCTTAAAGAAATATTTAGCCATTGTTTTCAGGTGACAAAAGTACCAAGCGTTAGGAAGTCTGAAGAGTATGTGGCTAAGAATGTCGCCGACACTTTTATATATTTGAAGTGTCGTAGGGTAAACAGACGAAAGCCGACAAGGTTCGTTACTCCTTTTCCTGATAAAGGATGTATACTGAAATTTATGTAAACTAGATCGATAAGAGGGACCTTCGTTTTGCTTTAACATACTTCCTCCATTTGTTGATGGATTTGACAACAGTTTTGTTTTTTTAGATGATTTCGTCGCTAGATTCGATAATTTCCATTATTTCATTAGTTTTGTACAGAAATGACAGTGCAATTGCAACAAAGCGACTTTTTCTGCTGTTTATTCGACAACAGAAATATAAAACTGTTTAATAAACTATTTAGTTTTATATTAGAATCGTTTCCTTAAATCAAGTTTTCTGCAACTGATTTTCGTCAATTTCATGTTTGATTGATAATGGGCAATTACAATGCTATTACAATGCTATTACAATGTTATTACATCCCATGAACCGTTTTAAAAGGTAATAAAAACTAGAACCTACTCGAATTAGAACAAAAATATCAACTAAATAGGTACCTATATTATTCTGCACGTACCTTTTAAGATAGGTAGGATTTTCTTTTCTTTTAATAACATAAACAAAATATTTCATAGGTAAGTAGATATTACTAGTTAATTAAAGCCTTGAAATATGAAGTATATATAGCTACCTACAGTTACTCATGAACAGTCGATAGATGCTTACCAATACGTATCTTAAAATCCTTCTAAAATCTATATCTATCTATCTATCTATTCTATATTCTATATATAATTATAGGTATATATATAAAAATGAAACCCGTTTTCCGTTGTCACGGCATCACGCCTGAACGGCTGGACCGATTTCGCTAATTCTTTTTTTAAAATGTTCATTGAAGTCCAAGGATGGTTCTTACGGTGAGAAAAATTCGAATAATTGCCGGGAAAGCTCTAAAACAGACCTTTTCTTTTTCCCATACAAATGTTTTCTTACTAAAATGTAGAGTCAATTTGAACTTTATTCCTACACAATAAAGTTCATTCTAAGGCGGGACGAAGTTCGCCGGGATAGCTAGTTAGATATAAATACCAATGTTTGTGCCGATGGATGGATGGGATGGGTGTATGGATAGATGTATGGGTGTTTGTAATTCTTTTACACACAAACCATTAAACAGATTTTAACAAAACTTTAACTGATACTTAATGTTCTTATAAGTAATATTTAGGTACCTATAACATTTTTTCCATAGTTGCACTTGACTGTGATCAAAGAATTCAAGGACCGTTTTATCATAATATTACGTGCGTTATATCAAACAGTAATAAAGTAATTTACATAATTTTCGGAAAAATAATCGCACAAGGTCCAATTGTTATCTACAGGAAAAGTTGACAATACAAAACCTTGCTTTTGTGTATTTGCTCTGTCCAATATTATCACAATTTACGTATCTAAATGAATCAGTCTTGACCTCAATTTTCTTTATTTGTTTAGACCCGGAACACACGGTGAAACGTAACTGCAACGCAACTGAAACTGCTAGTTACTTTTGAGTTGCATCGAAGTTTCTGCTATAGTAGACTTCTTTAGAAAACCACATCAGAAACTTCGATGCAACTCATCATATTCTTAGACTTCTTTAGAAAACCATAGCAGAAACTTCGACGCAACTCAAAAGTTACTAGCAGTTTCAGTTGCGTTGCAGTTGCGTTTCACCGTGTGTTCTGGGCCGAGGTGAATTAAGGTTCGTGGTTACTAGGTACTCAAAGGGTGAAAACGGGGCCCTATTACTGAGTTTTTAATGGCAATTAAGTATATAATATGTACTTACAACTGTGTAGGGTTCTGCTAATGTCATCAACATAGCATTTAAAATGAACATGAGTGCTTGGTACGGAACCCCTAAGGCTAAGGGGTTCATGGATCCTAGGTATACTTCATTTGAGAAATCCAAATTATTAACATCTCTCTAAATAAAAACTATCTGTTAAGGTATCTACTCTGTGATACCTACATACAATTAAATAGGTACTTATAAAAAAATAAGTACCTACCCAGGTACATAAATAGGTAGGTACCTACTTATTCTTTTGTTTGTAACTAAAGTAATGTAGGCACTATTAATTAGCAAAGATAGAGGCGGGTTAATCAACTATCCTACAAGTTAAAGAACTTTTGCAATAAAATTGCGATTTATTTACACATAAAATAGATTAAATAAAGGTATGTTACGGGCAATTTGATAAGTCCGGTCACTATTAATAATGATCGGTCTGTATTAATAATGCTTGACTCATTTGAGCAATGTGATTGAAACAGCAAAATTAGTGACTTTTTGCTGTTTCAATCGCAGAAAATAGGTGACAAAGCTAAACGGCCTGCCTATTTTCGATTTTCTGGGCACTCCGACTCAGATAGGTCAGGTCACAGAGCACCCCCTAATAGAGCCCGAATCATTACAATTTTATTCGAAACAAAACTCACAACTTTAGGCGGCAAGAATGAAGTGCGGGGGACGTGACAACTATGCTGTGATTTGCTGAATCAAGGTCAACGCATCGCTTAGAGATGTGCCGTGACGACAGTTAGGTTTATCGATAAAACATTTACATAAGTGTGTTTACATTTTTTTTTGTTGAACAATTCGATGTTAGAACAAAATTAAATAATTAGAGAGGTTAAGTTAAAATTGCATGACAATTGACGACACTTACCGGTAAAATTAATTTGAAAATAAATACATGCTTCCGAAAACTGAATTTCAGTGTCCCAAATAACCCAAAACTAGGTTATTATTTAGAAACTTCTAATAAATATGCTGTACCTTTTTTGCTCAGCACATTTAGGAAATCTTTAAAAGAAAACAAACACTAACTTTATTCTATTATTTGCGATGATAGGTAATAAAAAAATATCGAAGTACTGTTCTTTACATATTAATAATAATTATTAGTTATTTTTTACCTACATCTCATCTCAACAAAAAGTGTATATTATTATTGTATTTGATAAAATAAATCGATTACATTCAGTCGATAAATTTGTTACAACTCTAGTACTGAAATTTCGGAAACGAAAAAGGATAAACATAGTAATTAGCATAATGATAGAAAGGGATGTAGGCAAATCAAAATTTGTTGTCCAGTGTAACATGAACTCCGCGTAATATAAAACAAAAATTGTTTATACTTATCGGT
This sequence comes from Anarsia innoxiella, assembly GCA_947563765.1. Lineage (NCBI taxonomy): Eukaryota > Metazoa > Arthropoda > Insecta > Lepidoptera > Gelechiidae > Anarsia > Anarsia innoxiella. The sequence continues at coordinate 2,643,074 of OX387410.1, read as the reverse complement.
GAAAAGTTATTACATTTTTCTTAAAGCAAGATGTCCCAGAATTTTTCCCGTACCATTTCACAGAACACACTGTCATTTTATTACGCTTTAAAGCAAAATAAGAGCCATGTAAATTGCGAAAAAGCTTGTGCGTACGGATGTGACAGCTGGTCAGTACTGACTTGAATGACATAGTTCGCTTTGCTACATCTGCCGAAAAAGACATATGTACGGTGCACGTCTATTGCCTTGCAAGTACACTCTATTAGGGGGTGCTCTGTGGGTCAGGTTCAGGTTATTTTTTTTATGACAACCCAGACCTAAATGGCCTGCATTTAGGTTTGCTTTTTTTTTGGGTTGTCATAAAAAAAATAACCTGAACCTAACCTATCCGAGTCTGGGTGTCCCAAAGTGATGGATGCAAGCTATGTCAAACACCGATTTATTTATTACATGGACCTCGGACCGTCGGGTATTATTTATAATGGCCGGTCCGTATTTATAATGTCCAGTTAATCACATGGCCTGTAACAGGTATATTGTCGCCAATCCATTTGTAAGTAGGTAGGTATATGAGGGTCCCCTATTTTTAGGTAACTATTTGACTATTTTCTTGTAAAGTAAGTAATTAAAAAGTAATAAAGTCGAAAAGTTAAACTAAAGCTCATAAATATGTGTTAAGTAATTACTATATTAATGATATGGGTAGTTCGTTAATACTTTGTAAACACGTGTAAGAAATAGTATCTACCTTCAGTGAATAAATAGGTACATATCTTAGTACCTAGAAGAACTATCTTCGCTATTGAATAAGAAGAGATATATTTTGATAAATTATAATGTGCATCATAGTGTTTGGAATCTCAATATTTTGTGAATTAAAATATAGGTACCTAGGTATGTTATTGTGAAGATCTTCGTAACTACCTAATGTATTTTATTATTTCAATTGAAAAAAATAAATAAACAATATTTGGAATAGCATAGGTAATAAATAATATTACCTACCTACTTAAAATGATATCTCTCCAAAACTACGCATGATAGACGTATTAGAAGTAGTAGGTCATTAAGAAGGTATTGTAGAAACTAGTCAAAAAGCATTTGGTATTTTATTAAATACATGATTTTGCAAAAAATAAACCAAATAGGTTCGTTTTACGGTAGGTCAATAATATTGCTAGATCGTGTGGGAGGTAGGTACTAGTGAAAGATAGGTGATACGGATAAAAAGAAAACTTCAACAATTATGTAGGTATTTTTTGTGTATTTCTAACATATTAGAACTTTATACACTACGTCATACTATTTACATGAGCATTCGCTTCACAATATTATTACAATTAAAATAAATTTCTCTCTTTATTATATTATTTTTTTTATTTTTTCCACCTATTTCTTAGGCAAAGTGACAAAATACTCACAAATTAAAATTGGGAAACAGTTCGTATAAATATTGCAAGTTTCAAAGTCGCCATACTTAATCTCCTTTTATTGCTGATTTATCTAATTTAATGAAACAAGTCGTTTTAACGGAGGATTAAGTTAATGGATGTTTTTGAAACAGGCGATTTAATATAGTTTAATAATAATATAGGGATTAAAAATTAAAATTAAGGTACTTAAGAGAAGGCCCTGCGAAACTTTTGTGATATTTATTTGTAATGTAATATAGAATAACGAATGAACACAGAAAGAAACTGAACGAAATAAAGACCAGCAAAACATGACCCCTAATTGGTGCCAGATGTAGGCGAATGTGAGGTATACTTACACTAGTCTATTTCGTACAGTTGAAAATATCAAATTGCCGGTAATGAATTTTATAATTGAATGATAAAGCGCCATAAAAATATATATTTTCACAGCCAATTACTGTAGGTAGTTCGTATTTGGCATAACAAAAGGTTGAAATTACAAAGGGGTCCGCTATATAAAAATATTTTGTTATCTTTCTATATCTTTAACGATTTAGTAAGAAGAAGACATTTTAGTTTAAAGGTTGTGATTTAAAGATGTTTCGGAAATTTGATTGTCTAAGGTTTTTAAAACACGTTTTTCAACAAAGCGTGTTTGATTGACCAATCAGATTTCTTTATTTCTTCATCCCCTCACCGCTAGTTAGAATAACGAAACCTGATTGGCTATTTATTAAACACATCTCAACTTTGGAGCTAATTAAGCCTTATGGTATCCTGGTATTATATTTTTGCTACAGCAAACCAATCGCTCGTCGTTTATTTATTTGCAATAAAATTATTGTTTCAATTTCAGGTACATGAACATCAATTAATCTTAGACAATCGATTTAAAATAAAAAGTATTTCCACAATAAATAATTATAAATGCTATCAGCAAGCTAATCAGCTGTTGGCACAATATTGCTTTAAAGAAGACCTTAAGCCACATACAGGTGTCTCTTTTCTTTACCAACAATTATAAGAGTAGCGAAAGAGACAAAGACTCATAAGTTAACAGTGCTAAGTCAACAAGATCAACGTTCAAAGTTAGCTAAACTTAACAACGCGAACAGAGAGCTATAATATAGCTTGAAGCTGTATTGTGGTCAAAATTAACTGTCTTATACAAATAAACTTTTTTGTAAATCATATATGACTAAAATTAATAAAAAGTTTCAGTTTGGGATGCTCTTGTTTATTTATGAGATCCTGGTAGTCATTGTTAACAATAGGTAAATGATCTATAATTTAAATGGAAACGTCAAAAAATAGTTTATTGATAATAAAAGTCAATTTTGGCCACAACAGCTTCAAATCTCGTAATCTACTTATTACTTAACTTCAATATCAGCCAAGCTAAAAGGAATCAATCAACTATGTATTGGACTTGGCTATATGGGGAAACCATGAAAAATTGTTCCAAAATAATGTTTTCTTAGCTTGACCGATGTTTGTTTTTATACTCATTCTATAACAGGTATATGTAGGCACTGTGTGGACGGCCGCTCGGGGCGTGCCAGCTAAGGAGGTCAGGATTTTATATGCTGTTATATGACTGTTATAAGACTATAATATTATTATTTAAAGGTCTAGTATTTTAGCCAAAATAATATTATTATTTAATTGGAAATTTTGTGGTCATCCAAATTTGGCAAACGGCCCAAAAATGATAATCCTTGTTTGTAAGGAGAGGAGAATAAAAAAATACCCAAATTAGTTGCATTTCTAAAATATTTCTCTCTTCAGATTTATTGATTTACTGGTGTATCAAGTTGATTGTAGAAGACTAAACCATCTGAATCCTGACCTCCTAGTGCTCGGTGCCAGTTCGTATCAATTGCAATTTATCGCGACACGTTATAAGCCACATAATTTTATAGCTAACTTTATTCATATTGACTTCACTTTATACACATATTTGTTAAAAATTGACCACACAGAGTTTGTACAGAGTCCATCATCGGCACATCACAGATATTATAGAAAAAATAAACTTTTGTCCTGTCCTCTATACATAACAAGTACACTTTAACCTAACTCTATGCTTCATATATTGAGGATTGTATATGCATAGTCGTCCAAACAGCTAAAAATATGTTAAAGCTTATTGCTAGGGAATTATGAGAATATTAATGATTTTTTTCTGGGAATACCTACTGTTATTTGGCAATAATTTCCAGAAACTTTAATTTAACATATTGTAGGATGTTTCAATAAGTGTTTCGGTAGTTATTTCTAAGCCTCATATTCACTAGCAAAGAAGCCATTATTTTAAAATGTCAGATAGGATTAATGTCAATTGTCGCAAGTGCTTTTTTAAAGGTTGGGACCCATTAAATGTTAGCGCGTTTAATGCCTTTACGCTTGTTTAAATGTACTTTCAATCAGTGTATCGCAGCTTTTAAGATAAGGTCTTACATGCGAATTGTTTCCTATCTGACTTGAATACCTTGTCCAAATGCATAAAATGCTGACTTTTGTATCTATTTGACATGTAGTACGACACTGCGAATGTCACACTTATGTATAATCCTAAATATTATTGTGGACAAGGCATCGTTTGTTCATACCTACCCAAATAATTACCTACTACTTTATAACTATGTACACACAACAACACTTTACTACCTACAATAAGGTACACGATTTAACATGAAATATTTGTACCATCATGAGATGTTTATATTTTCGTAATGTTTTTACGGGCACTCGTAATCGGCCAAAAAAGGAAAAGTTTATTTTGGCCGACGGCCAGTACGTTAGGAATATTGCTTTTGCAACGATTTTTGTTACAAAACCGATTTCTCTTGTGTGATACGTTAATTTTAGTCCCGATAAGTGTTATCGACTGTACAATTGCATACAAGTATCTTAATATTTAACAGTTTGGGCGTCTACACTACATTTTGCTAAGCTAAATGATATATGGGCCTTGTCTGCCGCTCTCTGCCTTTTCATTTATTTCATACAACTGCTTATTATAAAAATTTTGCTCCCTATACTTACTGCTTCTATAATATCTACGTAACAGAATTATTCAGTGGTATCCACACAAACGAATAGTACTACATTACGCAAGTATAATTACTACACATTATTATTTGTGTTCTTTTGTGATTTTGTATGTGTTCCTTTGAGTAATGTAAATAGATTTCTTTTTCTGTGTTAATACTTTGTAATTTTCAAGGTAACGGCCCTTGGGAAAAAGGCACGTTTAAATATAACAACGTCTTAAAAAGGAACAACTGAAAATTCTAGTTACAACTTGTATATAAATAAAATTCAAATAAATACTATGTACCTACACTGATATAAATATTGTAGGCAATCACAATGAGGAATTGTTAACAGTAGAAAAATATAAAATTAAATGTTTCCATTCAATTAGTCTCTATTGTTTCTATTTTAACATTGCATTTCAAATCCAACTTCGGTATAATCTATTTTGGGCCGACGGCCAGAAAATGACTACCGAAGTAAAAATGAAACTGAAATATCGAAATAAAAACTATAGCAACTTTATTGATATTGAATGAGTTAGAAATAAAATTTACCAATTGCCTATTTATCTGCCATCAACAGGCAATTAGAAAATTTTAGAACTAAGTTAATAATTATTAAATTGTTTGGCCGGTTCACTCGATTTGACGTCACTTTTGTCACTTTGCTATCACCAGTAGGCTAAGCATAGCTGTCGTGACAGTAATGTCGTGTTTCTGTCCTTATCACATTTGAAATTTTAGATAGAGATGTGAGAAAACTGTGACGTCTTGTCACAACACGTATGCTAAGCCTACAGCATAAATAACTGACCACTAAGTAGATATTGCATAAATACATTTTTTTACATACGCACAGTCTTAACATAAGATGCGGTTTTCGCGTTTCCAGACGCACTTTTGCTTCATTTAGCGCACACGATCTGCTAATATTTAGACTCATGTTGAACTTTAAACCGTGATTCAGTAAAACAGTATTTTAAATACATGAATAGCTGTGTCGCTATCAAATGTTTTCTTAACTATTTTATATCGATATCCCTTCATTTCTCACTATTAAATCTATTTTTATGCTTTCATAAAATCGCTCAAAAATATTCAAATGCCACGTGTCTATTTATTAGCAAAAAATACATATCTTGAAACATAAACCCTATACTTTTCTTGTACAAAAATATTTTAACTTTAATTAAAAATTGGAAACGAAAGGATCCCGATAAATAATAGTCATAGATATTAAGGCCCCTGTCTTTCCTAAAATTAAGGAATGATTAAAATTAGCCGCCACAGCGTGATTATACATTAAGCCGCAAAAGATCATCACTTACACAGTTTTCACCATATTTTATCAACATAATATTGCTTGAATATTTGGCAGTTAACACGTTACACTTTGCTTTTTCATTTAACGGTTTAATTTAACGACTTCACAATAGGTATTTGTGACTCAAACCCAAGCAGGAAATCGTGGCTTATTTACTTCGGGCCATTCCTTATCGGGCCGTTCGCCAGGTACGGCTAAATCCTTTAACAATTTACTTCGAGTGGGCCGAAGTTTTAACGACTCAATCTAAGTCGGTTGTGACTATTTTTACACTATTGCGTGTCCTCGAATCACGAATCACTTAAGCGCTGCGATAAGTCTGTAAGTGTCACCATCAAAGCTAGAGGCGAGTGAGAGGCGGTGCGTCGTGGCGCTCACGTGGCGGGCGGCGGCGCGCCGGGGCGGGCGGCGGCGGACACCACCACCACCGGCTTCATCAGCGCCGCCGCCGCCACCCCCGCCACCCCCGCCACCCCCGCCACCCCCGCCGCGCTCAGGTACTGCGTCGGCACCGCGCCGCTTACTACTTGCGTCTCTACCATCTGAAGGCAACGTAAGTCTCGTTTAGGAAGTATGTTTGTTTTTACGCCGAATAAACTAGGTAAAGAAGAAGTATATTTTCTCAATTTTCAGGGATATATCACTGGGTTCTGTCAGTGATACAAAGCCGCGTAAAAGTGGCAAAGGCTATAGATAAACATGACCTCTTTATATTTCTTATAGAACTTTGTATGGAGAGCCTCGAGTCCCAAGGAAAATAAGAAGATGAAACTTTACAAGATCTGAATTTAAAATTACATTCCAGTCAATACATATTACACTAGAACACATATTTTCATACACTAATCCTACACCAGACCAATATGTACTAAAATGTCAAAAGATCGTTACCTTGTGCGCAAGAGTATGCGTCTGCAGTAGATGTCCGGTGGACTGCGACACCACGATCGGCGTCAGACCGCTTACCACGACGCTACCCTCTGTAAACCAAACAAAACACTACTTAGGCACGCGGTTGTTGAATGCGTTGCTCGCAGAGTCAGACGCATGCGATTAAGTTACTCCATACAGAAACTATGAAGATGAAAATATGTTTATTTGAGTTAAAGTATGGAGTATTCTGACCGCCGCATGCGTCTGACACTGCGAGCAACGCATTCAACAACCGCGCGCCGCGCCTTTATCCTACTTGTAGATATTATAAATATCAATGTGGCTATCAATAGATGGATGCAAGGATGTTTGTAAGTCTTTCACGCAAAAAGTACATCCAATTCCTAGTGGTAAAAGGAAACTGCGCTACCTACATAAAAATATGGGCCTACCTACTTAATTATACATACTAGGAACCTAGAATATTTTTGCACTGGCTAAATATATCAAACGCGTTTTGTAGAACAACGACATCTATATTTTGTTGTTTGAACTTCTTGTACTAAGCTTCCCTATATCAAACAACGCCATCTAGAATTTGTGATGAGAACTTCTAGTATTGTATATAGGTAACAGATGTCGCTAGTTGTATTTAAAAAGTGAAAGTCTCACCAGTTGATACAGGAGGCGGCGACACGATGCCGTTTTCTTTAGGTATCCTATTGTCTGTTGTTACTCCTGGAATTAAACGTTATAATGATGGTATTAACACACGGTTTTGGCAGAAAAAGAGGGGAAGGTTGTATATTAGGTTATACAAATTGTAACACTAAGGGCCGCCGCACACCTGACGAAGCGAAGAGCAGAGCATTTTTGATTGACATATTATTTCAGGTGACAACATTCGCATTTAATCGCTTCGATGCTCATTTGTTGTGTTAACATATTTTGAATATTATTCTAATAAGAACAATATCTATTTTAATATGACAATCAAAAATCTCTACGCTGCTGCGCTCCTTCAAGTCTGCGCCGGCGGGCCGAGGCCCTAAGACACACTTTTTTCAATCTTCACTAACTCATACTGGTGTTAATACAGTAAAGGGCGATAAAGAATGCACATCGATCTTTGGAAAGAGGCAATCGCCTAATTTCATTCACTCCATGACTTAGGTATGTATGAGTAGGTACAGCAATAAAGTACCTACGTAGTTCTAAATTCTAATGATTAATTAATCTACCGAATAATTTATGTACATGGAAATTAGCATTCGTTTGTATTCAGGAATGCGATGATACTGTAAACATATCAAGATAATTCAGACATACCATTAGTATGTACAGGCGCCTGTAGTACTCTCAACCCGCCGCCGGCAGAAAGGAGCTGTAACGCCGCGGGTCCTACCACCAAACCGCCGCTGCCCATTACCTGGTAACATACAATTATTGTTTGAAATTAAAAAAATAACATTTAATTTCATAGCATAGTAAAGACATCACCTGAAACGCGTTTTTTTTTAAAGCTAATGCTAGATTCGCAAGTGTGCAGTTTTGCAGTTGCTGATGAGATTTGGCACAGAGTAATGTCAACCAACCTGAGAGAGCGGTAGATGTATTTGCGCGGGATGAACAAGCGCGGTGCTTAACGTCGTGTTACCCACGCCGTTCTCCACGGGCTGCCCGTTCTGTAACTAAATTCAATTATTTATCATTAATACTAATAAGTATTATAAATGTCAATATTTGTGCCGATGGATACATGTATGTTTGTTACTCTTGGCATTATCGTAGCTTATTAACTTGGCATTATCGTAGCTTATTTCATACATCAGAATATCATAGGCTATATTGTTTTAAGATATCATCATTTTTTCCAAAATATGACGGTAAATGCTATCAAACATCGGCTCAAGAATATAACAATAAATAAATAAAATAAGAACTAACCTGCGTATCGGCGGGCGCCAACGTAGTTAATGTAAGCGTATTATGTCGTGCGCCGTAAGATGTCCGGACAACCTGAAATAAGATTAACCGGGTATAAGTACACATAGTAAATATAGGTATGTCAAACTAGGTAAAAACGAAAAAAAAATACAAAACATGTTTGATTAGAAAGGAAATTGTAAGTTCCTCTGAATATTATATCATACACAGCTACGTATTATATATAATGACACCTCCCTTTTCGGTTTCATAAAACTTTTATAGCTAGCTGATGAAACGGCGGCGTCACATCGATATCCATACGATATGGCTGATTTACAGCTTTACTTTGTGTCTTATTGCAACTATCTAACTAAAATTCTAAATTCATTCGTATCTTCACTTAATAGGTACTATGCATTTATGATAAGTTCAGAAACACCAACTTCCACATCGACAAAATAAAAACGATAAATCACCCAACAAATCCGCCAAAAAATCCATCTAAACTTCTAATATCCAACTAATCCAAAGATTAGGTCAGCTCTAATTCGTGCACAAGTACCAGGGCGGCATACCTGCGAGGTGGTGGGCGTGATCTGTATGGGCAACGTCCGCAGCTTCGTGCTGAGGTTGAGCGTGCGCGGCGGGGACGCTTCTAGCCGCGACGGAGATGTAATCTGCAAGTCAACATGATTACAAAACCTACCTACTCACATTCACATATCCTTCATAAACAATCATTAAAGTTATAGTGCTAATTAACGTATAGCTGACTCTATAATTGTCACAATTCAGAAGAAGGCAGCATGATGTTTATTTGTCTTAATTATTTTAATGGCATTTTCTATTATGTCCTGTATGTTCTTAGATAGAGCTACACCACTATTATTAGAAGCTACATAAGCCAGGAATTGCTGAATTAACAAGTTACTTTTCAGAAATTTCCGTGACCACAGATTACTAAATAGTTACTTCTCAGCATTGGGGAAGATCAACTGCAAAACAGTTCTAAGCTTATTTAAAAATACCCTCGAAAACACTTTTAAGGAAAATCCGTAAACCCCTGACTATTTTCTCTTCGCAAAAAATATCCGCTTCGAGGCAAGGTCACGACGAAGTAAAATCGATACTTACACTTATAGGAATCCCTAGAACTTGACCGTTCACATCTTCCCTATCTTTCTCTTCGGGGACGCCGTCTGAAATATTAAAATTCAAATATAAATATCTCAGGGAAAAAGTAATTTTAACTTTAAAATGTGACGTCATTAAATAACGTCACAAAATTAATACTAAACCAGTTCAAGAGATGGCACCACTGTCGAATATATTTTCAGCAGTAAAATTAAATGAAAATCGCGTTTTCAATCATAATAATTCATCACAAACATTATTAATAAGTTTAATTGACGATGATAATTTAAATAATAAATAATGGAAATAATAAAGGCAAGTGCCAAATATTAAATAATCTCGGGTGAATGTACTAGGCGAGCATAAGTTTGTGAGAGGTTGAAACGACTCTTTGATAGTAGGTGAAGGCAGCGCCACCTAGCCTTACGTTAGCATAGCTTGTATTACTTGATTACCTAGTTAGACAACTAGTAAAATACCTACTCATAATAATATAGAAACGTCCAGACCAGACTAAAGAAAACCGCTTGTGGTCGTCACTTAAATAATAATTAGGGCTTAATTAAATATAATTAGTACCTATCGTTGTATCTTGGGAAACTTGTCATATTTTGTGATATGCTGACAATATTTTAAAGTTAAATTAAAGTCTGTTTAGTGGTTCCAATAGTCTAAATTTTCCAAAACACCGTAGATGCATACGAAGTATCACTACTTAGGTGATGTTGATGGCAAACATTAATTGACTGGCAAATTGAATTGGACCTTATTTTTATCGTAATAACTTTCCGCCACCATGTTAATGCTAAAGAAGTTTTCTGGGTCTTAAATGTTAATAATGAATGCACATCGATCTTTGGAAAGAGGCGATCTGCTAATTTCGACTTCGTAATAGCGATATCTGTTTTGCACACATCACGAAACGACGTTCCTTTTGTCAGCCGTGGTTCAAATGCGAGAGAGTGCAACAATAAACTACTGAATAATTCTAAATTCAAATTCTGATGAACGATTTATCTATTGACAAACCAACATGTAGATTAGCATTCGTTTGTTTTCGGAAATGCGAAGATTGCCGATGTGGATTCTTTATCGCTGTTTACTACAGATACATACCGGTTACGTTTCTAGGCTGCACCGTAGAATTCACCCTGACAGACACATCCCGTTTCAACGCAGCCAGTCGCTGCTGAGCAGCAATCTTCTCCCGAGCCAGCCGCTCCATTTCATGCTCGCACTCGCGCTCCTTACGGCGAAGCACCTGCGGTAATGTACTAGGGTTACATGATGTTCAAAGAGAGTTCAAAAGATACACCTTCATGGATAGGCAGAGGCGACTCAAGATAAATAATCGTGAGGAAAGAGGAGTATCTAACGCCTTTGGCTAGCAGTGGGACACTAACGACGAGATAAGATAAGAGCGATAGTATGGAAAAAGAAAAAAAAACTTAAGTAGGTATGTTTCTTCAGAATGATTTTGTAATTAATTTAATGAAAATCTCAGTTAGTAGCATCGTGATGCCATTAAGAAATCTGCATTTGTTAATGCTAAGTTGATATTATAGTTAAAGTTGTTTGTATTCGTGAATGGAATCAAGTATTTTAATTTGTGGCTTGATTAAAAACATTTTTTATGTAAATATTGGTAAATACTAAATAGCTACAACAGGATAATATTAAAAATTCTGGGCACAGTTCAAAACGCCACAAGTTAGGTCCTAATCCATAACTTAAACTTCAAAACTTATTAACTAAAGACTAAACTATTTAGTTTTAGCTAAAGATAGACCTAGTTTTTAAAGTGGACAGTCAAATATTACCTACTTCTATAAGTTTTGTTCAGAACGTTGAATACATTTCGAAAAAAGCACATTAACCTTTGATAAACAATTATTTATCAGAAAACCTACAAATATATTTTATTGCAAGTTTCAAAGTACCGATATTCTTTTATTCATCAATTTCATAACATCCAAGCGAACTTTTCAAACTAAATAACGCAAGTTTGTTACAATTTGTTGTTTGCTTGTATCGAAACCTTACAAATGTTTGTAAGAAACACAATTGGGACATTCCAGAACTTTTTATCAACGATATGAAGAAAGTCTTGCAGTGGTAACTTTTATATAACCATATACACAAATGGTAAAGTTTAAATAGTTAATGAAAAAGATATCATCATCGTCAACACACGGGGAAACGCAACTGCAACTGCTAGTTACTTTGAGTTGCAAGAAATGAAAATGCAATTAGAAAACCACACACGACGCTGCAACTAGTTTGAAACGTTTCAGATTAGTTGCATCGTGTGTGGTTTTCTAAAAGAGTCTATAGCAGAAACTTAGATGCAACTCAAAAGTAACTAGCAGTTGCAGTTGCGTTTCCACGTGTGTTCTGAGTCTTGGACTCTTGTCGGTAGAGCATTCGCCATTTAGGCCTATCCTCTGCCAGTGCTTTGACTTCTTGATATTGATTGTATCAAGAAAAAGAATTACCTAAGTAATATAGCACTGGAAAAGTAAGTCTATTAGGGAGGTAATTGTATAGGTACTTCTACGGAACAACACACCAGCTAGATTTGTATCCAACATATTTTTATTATTATTCTTAGTTCCGATTAAATAACTAAGGCTAAGAAATAAAATAAAGATACTAAGGTATATCAAAAGTTTATATCAAAATGATACGACATTGTATAAAGAAAACTGAAGCTACGTTATTAACACAAATCCACCATATACTCGTCTTTTGATTATAACATGACAATAAAATTCCTAGACGCTACATAATTGTCTGCTCCATCAAGTTTGAATATTGACACGCATCACGAACTATAAAATTACAGCTAATTTATATAAACCTATTAATTTTAGAGTCTTCGGTTCTCCCCTGTCTGACCTCAACACAAAAGGGAGGTTCTTAATACGTCTGCTGACGTCACAAATGTAAAGTCGCATAACGTAAGAGTTAAGAAGAGATCCTAATTGTATGAGAGTTTATAGAATACAGGTCTGAAGGTAACTATTGCGGGTTTCATTCGTTAGAAATTAGAAGAACCTTAGAAACTAAGTAACTACCAAAATTCTATTTCCCACTAATTCGAGTCCTTTATTTAGGGTCCTACGAAATGGCGCATTTTTGGCAAAAAAATCTGAATCGCGATGAATCGCAAAGAAATGTAAATTCTTCAGCCTAAGTGCCCGTATCATCATCTACAGATATTTAACTGACATATCAACCTATGTCTATTTCATAAAACATTACGTTCTAATCAGAGACAGATATAAAATATCTGTCAGATAAATTTTATCTGTGGATGGTGAAACAAGACACACGGCCGCTTGTTAACATTTTCCTCAAAGCTAAAAGAAAAAATGGAAATAAAACTAAAAGATAAGTAGGTATAATAGGCAACAAAAATTCTTACCTGAATATACCTAATAGCAGATCCCAGAATAGACAGATTAGATGTCTTCTTATCATCCGAAGTAGCCGGCAGCTGTCGTTTTAGCAGCTCAAAGCATTCCTTCAAGTGAGCTCTTCGATTCTTCTCCAGCTTGTTATGGACTTCCCTGGTACCAGCCCTGGGGAGATTCCCATTGCTTCCGTTGCTGCTGCTGCTGCCGTTACTGCTCCCGTTGCTCCCGACGGAAGGTGGGGATGGAATTTGAGGGGGGCTGGTGGAAAAGAAACCAGTGAGGTTGTTTACATGAGTGATTTGGTGTTTTAACCTGAGAATAGGCTAATAGTTTTTGATATGCCATTTGAAAGGGATCTTTATGTGCTAATCCGCTCTTTATTAAATTGTTAGTTATACATTTGGAGACAGATTATTTTAACGTTACGTCAAAGGAGTTAAAAAGCTGGTGAACCTAGAGATTCGCAGAATGCAGATTGATAGAAATATGGTGCGTTTATATCACGGGCTATGGAGTCTTCTGAGATATCAAAGCAATTCAATTCTTTCTTGAGTAATGATAGAACATAAAGACATAAAAATATACATTTATTTCTGTCACTGCTCGTTTATAATCCTAACTGTACCTACTTTTAAAGATCCTTGGGTGGTCAATATGCAAATGACATTACCATTGCTTTTTATAAAGACGAATAAATAAATAAAACTATCAAGTAATTATTGAAGCATCTAGTACACCACTGCTTAGTAAGTAGATACAATTAAATTTCAAAATAAGAGCCTGTAAGGAGTGGAGCAACTGATAAATGATGTATGGCGCATAAACAAGGTTGCTTTACCCTTCGCAATTGTAACAAAAACCCTGACACATTTAGATAACCATTGAACAGCCCTTTATGAGATCAATGGGGATAGAGAGTTCAATTTATATTGGACATTTAGAGAGGCATACTAATAAATTAAAAATAAAGATTTAAATTAAATCGGTTTGTTAATATCCAGACCTTGGCAGCAATAGGTTGGAAAATACGAAGATGTTACCTATGTGTACAGAAGGATCTAATGGTAGCTTGGACAAGGATAAATTGTTATTCGAAGTTGACCCGTTTACATTAATCGCTTTTGTATTGAAGGAACGTTCTAGATTCGATTCGGTATTGGTAAAAGAAGATGTGATTGATTTGATACAAATTTCTTAGCTCGTTCGGCAATGAAACATAAGATTGAAGACATAAAACATAAAATATTGCAAAGAGGAGACTTGATAGGTTATAAAAAGCTAGTCTGGGAAAGAAACGCAATCAAGTGTCTACTTAAATTAAAAACTGATGGAAACTGCAATGACAGTTTGCCTATGCTTTAGTAAAATTCTTATCTCATATCCCACATTCGACTATCAACTACCTAAAGGCCCAATCTTGTTGAATCTTTGCTTAAGTTGAACTTGGTCGAGCGAGCCCAATATTAACTTAACATTTTATCATGTCAATGCATTTTCTTTTGCACAACTAAATTTTTCAGTAACAAAATGTCCAAAAGATATCTATTCGTAATAATAATTAAGTCCATCACAGCCATGTTCATTTTGCTATGATTTTCAATAGGTAAATGTATTAACATCGTAATAGATAAAATCACTTTATTTTATTATTCTGTTTAACAATTACCTACATTCATAATATAATGTTGTGCCACAGGTACTTTTTCTAGAACATTAATTTATATTTACCAATGTACCTACCATCACATATAACTATACCTATTTAGTATAGACCTAAATACCAAGTTGCATCATATGCGTAGTAAAGTAATGAAATGATTCATTTAATAATGCCGTTTCGTTAGTCATAGGTGCTGATTATTAAGTGTGATAAATTAAGAGTTATATTAATTAAATTTATTGTTCTCCACTCCATCAACTATAATTACTATAAAGTCAAGCTTATGTGCCACAGTAAGATTAGTTAGGTTACCTACCTACTAAAAAAGCTATATCAAATTCAAATAAGAATTTAATTATAACTCGGATGACGACTGCACGCGCAATCTGCGAATCCCCCAGCTGTTTCTGACACCGAGCGTACCAGGAGATCAGAACTCACCCATGACTGTTACTCGTCGTTCGCGGCCTGGAATGTTCTTGTACGAAGTCGAGGAAGAGGGCGGGCGCGGCGGCGGCGGCGTCGGCGGGGGGCGTCGGTGGCCGCACCACGCCGTTGCGCGCCGCCAGCCCCGTCACGACCCGGAGAGACACCGGCGACTGCGGCTCCTCCTCTGTGAACAATATTAAAACATTACCCAAACATACTACTTTGCGTATAATCTCCCACTACGCAGCGAGTTTTCTGTTTTGCCCTTCACGGCTACCGGTTCACGGCCCGGACTTGTCAAACCCGTGTCAACCGCTCATCGACGGCTGCAGTCCGTGGCGGTAAAGTACCAGGCGGTCATAGCTCGCAAAGAGGCGACCTAGCCGCTTGAGAGAAACCCCGTATCGGTGCGAGGGAGATAGCGTTATGCGACGACAAGACTTTGGCGCTTGTGTCCACCAAAACCGTTGTATAACAGACCGTACCGCTCAATAGTTAGGGATTATAATAAGTGAGTTCGTCGAAATCAGTCACGCTGCAATAAAGAGCGAGATAACAGATTAAGTGTGTGTGGGTGAATGAGAGAGTGGTACAATAGGGCGTGGCTTGGCGGCGGAATGACGTCAGAACATGTGGCTGTGCGCGTGGCAGAGTTTGACGTCCGCGGTTGCTACGCCGAAAATCAGCTGCTAGAGGAGCGAGGGGAAAAAAGTGGTCGCGTAACCGGTATTTCGTAAA
Source organism: Anarsia innoxiella (assembly GCA_947563765.1). Classification (NCBI taxonomy): domain Eukaryota; kingdom Metazoa; phylum Arthropoda; class Insecta; order Lepidoptera; family Gelechiidae; genus Anarsia; species Anarsia innoxiella. The sequence continues at coordinate 2,627,130 of OX387410.1, read as the reverse complement.
TAATCAAAACACTGATGTTTCTTTGGAAGCGTCCAGTTTCATTTTATTGTTTGAACGTTACGTGATGACCATTTTAATTAGTTTTTAGTGATTAACGTGCAAGTTAAGTACCTATAGGAATGCATAGCTAAGTTCATAAAACAATGCACATTATACCTACATACCTACCTATTAACTTGTTTTGATGCCGCGACTGAGACGTAATTATAAATTCACAAGTCACTGCATAAACATGACGCTTAATTAAAGGGATTGATAAGTTATATAGAACATATAAGACGTAGATATACATATTAATGCAGATAAGAAAGAAAAGAATAACAAAAGAGATGTATTTATGTATTCAATTCATAACAATCTTGAAAACAGAATACTACAAAGTTTTAATGAAGTAAACAATAAGTAAGTAGGTACAACAAACAAGCGAGAGCGACATAAATTGAAACTAAAATCCATCAGATAAAGTTATAAAATTCAAATCACGTAAAAATCCTTGAAAACAAGGATAAAATCAATGCGAAATCTATTCACAATGAAATAACAACATAAACACGTTAACGGGTACTAAATTGCAACGTAAAAACAAAGTAAAAAAGTGCGAAAATAATAGGAGAACATAAACATGAGGGGTAATATTGCTACAAAGTACTTCGGAGTTAAATTGCCAAAACACGTTAGAGGTGACTGGGTTTATCAACCCTATGACATTGAGGGATATCCGACATTGTAAAGCTGCCATCGAACTTTTATTCAATAAATCACAAATATCACAATATGGGAATAGACGTTAGGCGAATCAATAACCTCTCAATATATTCTTATGTGACCTTTTACGATTTATGTGTCTGTTTTAGGAATACGTCTCAGAGTGTGAAATGTAAACTGTACTTTGCAAAGCACTGTTGTTTTAATTGAATAGGTTTTAAGGTTTTAAATTCCATGAATCAATAATTTTGATTAATTGTGTGTAGGTACCTAAGTATCTAAGTCAAAGCAGAAACAACTTTTTGTCAATATGAAATAAGTAACTTTTAGAAAACAAAGTTGGACAATAGCAATAGAAAGTTAAGTTAGGTACGAAACCTTATAAAATAAATGAAACACAAAAAAATGGAAACTGAGTCTTTTTATCTAAAAGAACTTTGTCGATCGATGATTAAAAAATTCCAGAATCGAGAAGTTTTTATTTAAAAGATAAGAAAATTTTTAAGAATTTGGGCTTAATCTCAGAATTCTGTTATAAAATCATCCGTATTATAGTAAAAACCCGAAAGATTGTTTATTACCTAAACCTTACATTATCTAAGTCACGTACTTGCAAATGATAACAAAATACTTCGAAGATGAAAATGATCATGTGTGTGATGTGTATCAATTTATTTTACTAAGAACAACGTATGTATAACGTGTTTCATTAAACATTTTGCATAAATCAATCGATAGATACTTGATATCAAAATATTGAAAGCATTTCTAGGCCCATGCAAGAGTCTAAGCAACTGATAACTGACTCATTGACAACACTTCACGATATGCTGAGATAAATATCACACTGAACCAACTATTATGTCAAATCATAAAAAGAGAACGTAGAAGAAATAAAAACCACAAACAATGATACAGAAAATTACGTAACAGATAAAATAAAATCTAAAAACGTCATGTCATACGGTCACTGGACTATTAACAGCTTTCAGGAGCAGACTTGTGAAGGCTGTACACAGTACATAGGTTATGCAAGAGGGTGGGGCCCGACAAGTGCGTCATTGTCCTTCTGGCAACTTCGTACTAAGGACCTTGGAAGCGTGGGCGATAGGTACACGACACGTCTCAAATAGGCAGCATTCTGATCAAAATGTAGGTGATTCTATTCCAGATTATTGCGATTGAATCTAGCAAATTGTTCCAGCTAACAATCTAAGTTGTGACGCATGAAATATGCTACTTAGAAACAATGTAGGTAAATGGCGTGGTGGGTGATATAATAGGTATAATCCTAGTAAATTTAGTAGACCTTTATAGCATTGTTACTAGCAAAACAGGCTGAATATCTTCAAAACGAACAGACGGCGAAGAATAATATCGACAGAGAAGATATAATAATTTTATCAAATGCAGATCAGTTGAAATACTTAGAAACACGCGTCGAATGAAAAACACAACTCTGACGCTAACTGTTTTGCGCGCTCGCCTTCCATTCGAAATACTAAAAAAACTTTATAACACATGAATAAATAACAAACAAAGTTATTTTTAGTTGCAGAGCATCGCGTGTGAAAACTGTGATAGATGGAATGCCACGATCACAATACGCCTCAATGCGTAAACCAATAAATTTGAAGCAGACACGTTATAAAACTTGGTATTGATATTGATCATATTGCTACTCGAGCTCATTGTCAATGGTAATATAATGCGGAAAGAGGAAGTTTTAATTCCGGTATTTTTTATATACAAGTTGGTAAATTGTAGGGGAGTTAACACACATGTTAAGTGAACCCTGAAAGTGCTAAAAGTGACACAAATAGTGCATTTGGTTTAGCGTTTAACCCTAAGCATATTTACAATCTATAGGCATCTTATTTAAAGTACTTCACACGAATAACATAGATAATAATAAGAATATCTTACTCATTAGTTTCTTCAAGATCTTTACAATTTCCACAAACTAACTAATTAATGGATTAATTTATCATCTACGCCTTTCTTTTGAAAATTTCTTTCAAAAGTGCTGCCGTAGTATTATTCTGTGGTACAGCCGTACATAACACAGAAATTATACCTCGATAGTATCTAGCACTGCAACAAAACCATCTCTTCCACGTTTATGTTACCCTGGTAGAATTCCGCATGGCTACGCGCGCGTACAACAAACAGCGGCAAACAGCGACGACACCCACGAAGGTACACAACTCCACATTCACACGTTGTGTGTGAAACGAGTGTATCTGTGTGGCACCGACTAGGCTACTGGCTGAACCTATATGGTATCTATGACGTTAGAAAAATGGAACTGATTAAAACACTTCAAGTGTTTAGAATTTTGCGTTAATTTTGCACTGAATGAACTCGATATCATGCTGACAAATTCCTGAAAATTTATGACCAAATTATGTAGAGCGTAATTATTGGTACAATCTATTAATGAAACAAAAACAGAATAATGTTTTTGGACCTGAATAAGACTCGTCCTAAAAATATTATTCGATAACGAGAATTTTTAGACTATATTTTATCTGTGTAGGCGAGCAGCAGGCACTAACAGGAAATTGTGATCTTAAATATTGGTCATTGGCTCAAAGTTCGAAACCTCACTTCCAAATTTTAAAATAGAAAACATACATCAGAATTTACACTTACAAACCACTCATTGACAAAACCTAGACAGTCCCATCCTAGTGTAGCTATGCTATTCTAGCCTTCGTGAGAGTCCGAGACAAAAAAAAACATTGAATCTTCTCGCTCTCTCACTCGCAAAGCCTAGCTAAGTGTGTGTCAAGTAAAAGGGGCTAGTGGAAAGGGTGGGGAGGTCTGATAAGAGGGGCACTACGGGGGGCGAGGGGGAGGCTACCATTGCCACGTGATATGCTGTCACGCGGCGCGGCAAGATCTACCCGCATCCAATGATGTTAATGTAACATACTGGTTTGGTTGAGTGCACGGGAAATATAGGAGTAGCTAGCTAGCTACCAACGCATGGCAACAAAAGGGTTCTTAGCTTAAGAAACAGAAAAGATGGGCGACGAGTCTTATTCTGATTTGTTTTGAGTAGGTAATGAAAATAGTTTTACTTTCTGTAGAATATCATTTTATTATTTATAATAATCAAATGGCAACTCTTCCTTAAGTAGTTTAGCCATAGAAAGTAGACGACGAAGTCAAAGAACGTACACGGCCCTAAATAGTTGTTATTGAGATACGAAATAAAAACAAGAATGAAGGAATAAATCATTACTATTAAAATATGGTCCTGATCAAGTGTAATCACCCTTAGGAGCTATCGGTCAGTCAATAGCTTCACAAAATTGAAATAACAACAAATCAAAGTCACCGACTTGATGAGCGATAAATTCCAAAAACATTTCACGGGCTTCATAACAATTTATACTCAGTTTGATTTCAACAGTTCGCATGGCAACGCCGGAAACAATTAAAACAAAAGCCTAATTGAAACGTTCAATCAGAGTAAAGATACAATTTAAGATATCGTAGCTTCGTATTAAATATTTTTATCGTCATGTCAATGACCTAGCGAAACGACGCAAGCCGCTCTACATTTTTCATGACGCCTCGTTTCAAATCAACACACGCGTTTGATAAAGATAATTACTCGCCAATCTCTGCTTATTTGTTAACGCCCTGTCAGGCGGTTACTAAGAAACTGATAATAACATTAATTAGTTTGTGGCAGCAGGAAAAACGAAACTGTTACATAATGTGAGAGAAGTGACGCGCGGAGTTGCCTCGATGGATACAGAGGTCACTTGTAATAATAGGGTTCTAGAAACTGAAGATAGCATACATAACCGTAGTACGTAGTATGGCTAGATAAGTCTGCAACTCGCTTTACAAATCCTGTTGCATATCGAAGACGTTAATAAGAGGGCAGAGAGAACAAAATCGCATGAAAACTGTGGCACTGCTAATCGGCGTGAGAGTGAAACAAAGCCCGATAAGATAAAACAAAACGAAAACAAATGTAAAGCTCATGATTACGTCGAACAATGAGTGAATGCAATGATTTAGTTTATTGAAAAGTAGATCGAAATACAATGCTGAAACCAGCGGTAACATAGAAACGTTACGAATAAACGTTTACCTAATTGAAGAAAAGCAGAGCTTGCAAATTTTCAAGCTGCTAGTGACTGAAATTGTAACTCAGCCGATTGTTGCCTATATCACAAAAAAAACTAGAAAAGTTAAAATATATGAATATTGATCGCGTTTTTTTGTCACAGCCTTCTTTTGCAAGACAAGGACCATTATGACGTCATAAATATTCGAAAAAAAAACGTTTAGTCAAATTGTATTGGAATAAAATAATTATGAGTAAGTACCTACTACCTTGACTCGAATCAAGCGAACATCCGCAAACTAAGACTTAAGTAGATATTTAATCTCGTAAAACTAAACAATTGCCTGTATGACGTAACGAGAATACTACTGACAAACACGCGTTCGTTTTATTGGATTATGAGAAAATGTCATTGTGTGCTCCACACGCTATAGGTACCCGTACAAGTTACGCAAACAGACAAATGGACGGTGTTAAGCGTTTATGTATCAACCCACAAAATGTGCGAAATTGAGTTTTGAATGCAGTTTTGTTCGAAATTTTGTAAAGAACACGACCGTGTTATTAAAAAAATACGATCTACTTTACTTTTTTCATAATTTGATGGTTACATTATTGCTTAATTTACAATCAAACTATTGTATTTAGCGTTTATGTGTTATGCTGCATAGAACGTAAACGAAAATAATCTATTGCGCTATTCCTATTTTAGCGTTAATGTACTATCCCTCCTTGATACACAAAAGCAAAATTAAGTTTTATCACATTTAAAAAGCAATTATGTATCAACCTTCTTTGGACCTTGGGAAATTTTGGCTACACATGTTGGAATTATATGAAACTAGTGCCATTCGTTAGCTCTAAGGACGTACATTTTTTCCTTTTATAGCGACGCACCCAATACCTAAAGTGAAAGTACCTACTATTTTTGCATCTGAAAAATATGACTTATATGGGAGTAGCCTAAAAATATGGGTCTGCAGTCATGTGACTTATTTCAATCGGTAGCTATTCAAACAGAGAGTATTTCATCTCTAGACAATATTGCCAAAATCGACGGCCTACTTGCCCTAAATAGACGTCGAAAAAAATTAATGTACCAGAGAAGTCTGTAAATATGACTCAACACTAATAGGATACACATCGATCGATAGCTATTCAAACGGCGAGTATTTTATCCATAGATGTCATTGCCAAAATCGACAGCCAACTTGCCGTAAATTGACGTCAGAAAAGTCTTGTACCGGAGTAGTCTGAAAATATGATCCAACAGTCACCAATCGATAACTCTATTTAAATAGCGAGTATTTCATCTATAGACACGTAATATCTAAAATCGACGGCCATCGTCCATTGGTATGGTCGGTCGCCCTTTTTTTGTTTCGTCTTTTTGTGTTGATTTTATTTTCAAAATTGCTGATTCTATGAAAAATATTACATAAATTGTTGTTTCTTATAGGTATTTTTAATCCCTTTTGATATTTTAACTAGCTTTTGTCCGCAACTTTTCATACAAATTTTCATCCCCTATCTTATCCATTAAGGGATGAAATTTGTCAAATACCTTTCTTAGTGGATGCCTACGTCATAATTGTTTTATACATGCAAAGTTTCAGCCCGATTAGTTTAAAATTGACAAATTTGTATACAAACTATCACCCCCTATTTTATGCTCTTAGGGGTGGAATTTGATCAAATCCTTTCTCAGAGGATGTCTATGTTATAGTCACTTTATGCATGCAAAGTCTCAGCTAGATCGATTCAAAATTGACAAAGTTTCATACAAACTGTCTCCCCCTATTTTATCCCCTTTGGGGTGAAATTTGACCAAATCCTTTCTCAGTGGATGTCTATGTTATAGTCACTTTATGCATGCAAAGTCTCAGCTAGATTAATTCAAAATTGACAAAGTTTCATACAAACTGTCACTTACTATTTTATCCTCTTAGGGGTGGAATTTGACCAAATCCTTTCTCAGGGGATGTCTATGTTATAGTCACTTTAAGCATGCAAAGTCTCAGCTAGATCGATTCAAAATTGACAAAGTTTCATACAAACTGTCACCCCCTATTTTATCCCCTTAGGGCTGGAATTTGACCAAATTCTTTCTCAGGGGATGTCTATGTTATAGTCACTTTAAGCATGCAAAGTCTCAGCTAGATCGATTCAAAATTGACAAAGTTCCATACAAACTGTCACCCCCTATTTTATCTCCTTAGCGGTGGAATTTGACCAAATCCTTTCTCAGTGGATGTCTATGTTATAGTCACTTTATGCATGCAAAGTCTCAGCTAGATCGATTCAAAATTGACAAAGTTTCATACAAACTGTCACCCCCTATTTTATCTCCTTAGGGGTGGAATTTGACCAAATCCTTTCTCAGTAAATGTCTATGTTATAGTCACTTTATGCATGCAAAGTCTCAGCTAGATCGATTCAAAATTGACAAAGTTTCATACAAACTGTCACCCTTCTATTTTATCCCCTTAGGGGTGGAATTTGACCAAATCCTTTCTCAGGGGATGTCTATATTATAGTCACTTTAAGCATTCAAAGTCTCAGCTAGATCGATTCTAAATTGACAAAGTTTCATACAAACTGTCACCCCCTATTTTATCTCCTTAGGGGTGGAATTTGACCAAATCCTTTCTCAGGGGATGTCTATGTTATAGTCACTTTATGCATGCAAAGTCTCAGCTAGATCGATTCAAAATTTACAAAGTTTCATACAAACTGTCACCCCTTATTTTATCCCCTTAGGGGTGGAATTTGACCAAATCCTTTATCAGGGAATGTCTATGTTATAGTAACTTTATGCATGCAAAGTCTCAGCTAGAGCGATTCAAAATTGACAAAGTTTTATACAAATTTTCGCCCTCTATTTTATCCCCATAGGGGTGGAGTTAGTCAAAATCCTTTCTTATTGGATGCCTACGTTATAATGGTTATAACGGGCTGAAATTTGGAATGAAGGTATAAAATCTACCCGCATGCCAAATTTCAGCCCGATCTATCCAGTGGTTTGGGCTGTGCGTTGATAGATCACTATGACGGCAACAACACTCTTAATAAATAGGTACTTGCTTAATACACTTTTTCTAAATGTAAGCTCTATTGTAAATAAATCATTCATATATCAAGCCGCTTTAGGACATTTTTGCTAAACTCCTAATTCGAATTATTTTTGTACCAAGCAGCTTAGTACATAAACGCTGAATTCGTAATTCCAGATTCTTATTTGGCCATAATAGTTTTTTGTATTTTATTAAAACAGCAGCGGAATATCATTAGGTTTTGTTTATCAATTCGATTCAGTACTTTATTACGCATAAAATGGTACCAAAATCGTAACTATATATCAATAATCAGACATACCAAACCAAAAAAACCGTTTGAAACTTTAAAGACCTTTTTCTCAACTTTGATGATGTTAGGGTTGATACATAAACGCTTAACACCGTCCAAATGTGGTAGTGTAATGAAGCGTTATGCAACATACAAGACGATGACAGTTGAAAATCTACACAAATTTTGGTCTTGGTGATGCGAATGGTGGATACGAAGGTCTAGGAAGACATAGAACGTGGTAAAAAGGCAAAGATGCTTATGTCATATAAGGAGAACAAACAGAAAACTGATATCGGATTGGTGTAGACTTAAATGTTTACTTGTATGATGAAGATATGGATATAATAATATTGCCTGCAGTCATTTATCAAAAAGAAAGTATACAATAATGATGTTTATGTCAGACAACTACATTCTGAAGAAAGATGTTTCAACAAAAAGCCTGTTCCATTTAGACAACTGAATCCAAACATCAAAAACTGGTAACGCTAATGATTGTATTGTATGAACAAAAGAAGAAAGTTCTGCCAGTACAATCACTTTATTGATAACTTCTTAATTGGGCTGTCAACTAAAGGCCTTTACTAAGGAATTTCCACAAATTAACGCCCTCGTATAATTTGAGCAATCGATAAGCCCCTTTCGCATTGGACGCCTATTACCTAATTCAATTAGGAGTGCCTACGATATTACGGCATTTGCCGAAATGTAGCATCATGTAGGTAGACCTAATCGATTTGTCTAAAACAAACTCCGTTTCAGGGAATTCATCCGAGGTAGCCCTGATTTTAGGTCAAATCTAGTTCAGATATTAATTAATGGTCCTACCTAGCTAATGGTACCTATCGATTGACTGCGGACTGGTTTGTAGTTTAATTAATCTAGATTACAAATTCTGGGTTATAAATTCCACGATATAGGTGGGTACAATATCTGCAAAGTTGCTGTTTGATCAAATTTATCTTTGCAAAATTCATCGAAAAGGTAGTAAATGGGACAGGAAATAAAAGTATATGAACTGCATATCTAAAAGTATTGAAGGCAGTCCTAAATAGCACCGTACTATGTGATACACACGAGTGCAAGGCGTACTGAGCTCTGACCTTGGTTAGACGAACACCTTGAATCAACCGGCACGGCACCATGCGCCCTTGCATTGCATGCGCTACACCAACTATTGTCCTCTTTTAACTTCTGGTTTCCTAGCCCATCCTAGTATTTCTCAAAGGATATTCATTAATTTAGTTATGTAAATAACCACTATTCCAGAATAATTCTGTTCGACGATTAGCATGTAGAGTTTTTGTGGTATAAAAGAAACATCACACCACGTCGTTTTTTTTGTCTCATGCATTATTCAATTCAGGTTTGCATTAAATACAAAATTATTAACCTAAGTAGGTAGGTATACACATTAATTATCGGCCACAGATGTACTTAGCGTATATTTGAGCAGTTTGCTTCGTATAACCTGATTGAGACAGATTCTCGTCACAAATATTGTAGGCAGTTGTTTTCAAAATTACCTATACCTTCGACACGATACACGTCTCTTGTTGTGCAAAAACGCGCCGAGGTCGACAAGCAAGGTCCCTTGAGAATCAAGATTGCAGTTGTAAGTAGTTTTTTTATGAAATGACATTCAGTATCGTATGAAATAGCCAACCGGGAATATTTCCATAATAAATCTACTGCTGCTGTCTGGATACGACAAAAATATGAAACGATGTCATTGATCAATATGTCAAAAGATATTTTATTCATGTTTCACTTGACTGGCCATTTACATTCAGTGACTCACCTAAATACTCCATGATCCACTTCTTCTTAGGCGGAGGCCTTGTGATCTTTTGAGCATCTTTGGGTTCCTCTTTGACGGGACTCGGGGTGTGGTTGGAGGATGAGGTGGAGGGTCTCTCGACCTCGAGCAGTCGCGGCGCCGACGTGATCAGGGGCAAGGGGGCCGGGGAGGGCACGATTTGTTGCGGATACCCGTATCCATTTATCGGATGTACCCCACTTTGGAATTGCTTGTACGTTTTCAACGTTATAGGGATCGGCTCAACGATACTGCCGAATTCTGTTTCCCTGGTATTGATTGCAATGGTGTGGACGGTCTCCGCGAATAAGTCGTTAGGGGATCCCATCGCGCCAAAGAACTCCGGTTGAGCTCGGCGACCCCTGTAGCTGGCAGTGCCCAGATTCACTTCGGTGGATTCCATGAGTATACCCATTCTACAATGGGACACTACTTGTACTAACTTCTAATTGTAGGGGTACACATTTTCATAAAGTCACTTTCGTTCTCAACATAATTTAAATTATAACTATGTAAAAAGTCTCGTGTTAATTAACTTTTTTAATTATCTTTAACACTGGTAACACATTTTCTTCAATACATTCATCGGTGGAATGATCCCTACTTTGTAAATCTGCGAGAACATGAAGATGGCAAATTTTAGCAGATGCGTTTGCGATTGACTACTACATATTTCGATCACGTTTGACAGTGTATTTGCTTTGAACAAAGACCCTTGAAATGCAATATACTTACTTCGAAATAACAACGAGGGATGAAGATGAAAAGATGTTTCGTTTTAATTAAGTAAACATTTTGCTAAATATAAAAGGAAAAATGCTTATACGGCTATCTTCGTCAACATTGTGTCGCAAAAGTCTGCGTAATCACAAATTCTAAACAAAGAAAACGTTACGACGAAGATGACAAAAATCTGGAAACGATTTGCGCACAAGGAAAAGCTTGTGAAAAAATATAATATGTAGTTAATTAAACAGTTACGTAAGAAGACTCTAGACACGCATATAAATGTCATATACAGCTAAAATAATCGGTTACTTCTTATAAAAGAACAATAGTCGTCAAAGAAATCGATAATAAAGATGATAAAACTAAATATTTTCTGCGTACAACTTTCGAGTTCGGCGTGAAAGAGAGAGATGACGTGGGAAGCGAGGAAGGTAAGCCGGTTGTAGAATGGATGTGTGGCGAAGTGGAAGAGTGGCGCATGGCGAGCGACCTAGAAGCATTACAGGCAGCGGCCGACGTGCGACTCAACAAGTGAGGGAAGGGCGCTGAACGCATGGCGGCCCGACGGCACGTGCACTCTCCCCCTCCCACACACCACCCGGCCCCCTCAGACACAGACAGTTAGCTACACCTCCGCTGTTCCATGCGGCCCTGGTACCGCGACCGACTGAATTGGCAGACATTGTGGATTTCAAACAACAAAGGAACTCGAGTTGCTTTGCTTGTTTTGTGCTGTTTTCAAACAAACTTATAATGTTATGATTTATTGGGAGACGACAAAATGTAAAATGACGATGTCGAGAGCTATTTTTTCATGAGAACTTTTTGAGTTAAATTTTGATTTTTGATTGCAATTAAAAGGAATATGCACAAACTCAAATCGCCAAGAAATAAACGAAAGTTATGTATTAAAAAGTGACCAGAACTCCAAATAATGGTAAAAGCTAAAGAAGTTAGGTTCCGGAACCGATCCAAGAGCTAAAACACCATCCATGACTAACAATATTTGTCACATTGACGCATCAATCGGAATGGAGGCCAAAATTAAAATTTCCAATGGAGTATGAAAGTTTGAAGTAGTAAAACGAACAGGTGGTAACAGCAATACGTAGGTAGACTTAGTAATAACAGGGTTTGTTATCACTTTAGTCAGAGTCGAAGCGATAGAGTACACGTGCCAGTTAAAGAGTGTATACGATATCGCTGAATAACAAACGTATGGCCATACAACAACATACACGTCACAAACCTTCTCGATTTTAGCTCATTATGTAAGAACAATACACTAATTTTGATGTTTAACGTTCATTAGAATCATTAGCTTAAGTCAATGTGTACAATTTTGAAACTGTAACTGTAGAAAGAGAAACAGAATTTGCAAAAGATGTAAAAGAAGACTGTAAAGTTGAAGTTGAATTAAAAGTGAGAGCGAAGCATACATTGGCAGAATATCGGTACGCTTTCTAATATTCTGCGCCGGATAGAACAGGGCATCATGAACGTTGAGGAGCTCAAAGCGAACAAGACTCTTCTAAGGTCGACGTAAGCGAGCGTACACACAAGCTCGTTATATAAGCCCGTCGACACGTGTTAGTGTTTATATTATGTAACTATGTAGTTAGTATAGTTAACTATTGCCTGTGCCTAAGCGTGGCTGTAAATGTGCTATGTATTTCTGCTAGCCGAGTTACTCGAACATTGATTGGCTACGAATGAGATTTTTCTAGAAGCAATGTGTGACTCGCGTTGATATCCGCTTTGGGTTCAAGTTCTTTGTTTCTACGTTATTTGCGATTAAATTTCATTAATCTGAATGTAGAAGCAGATTTAAGTCACTTGATTTAACCTTAACCTTAGATTACTTGATGATAACACCAAACAAAAGGTTTAAGGTAGGTACTTCTTGAACATTTAGAGAAGATTTTAATGATATCGCAAAGGGATTGTTATCTTACTTAATAATCGACGTATTTTGTTCGGATTTGATAAAACTACAGTTTATTGACTGTATCAGTTTATCAGTAGGTATAACAGATTGTCTTCAAGTCTTTACGTACTGAAAAATAACAATAAAATAAAACACGTGTAAGGAATGATGAAAAGGAATTATACCGACGCGACGCGACGCAGAGTAATAAAAAATAAACGTTAAGTCTCGTTTCAACAGAATCATTTATAAGAAATAGGAAAGGAAAGAGTGATACTGGGAAACCAGCCTACTATAAAGCAATAAAGACGTGAGGAAATTGAAGGTGTGCTGTTTCGAACAGATGTGCTAAAAACACAATATAGGGCAACTCGTAAAGAAGCAATGTGCAATCTGGGTCAATGCTACCAGATGCAGCATATACCAATCAGGACCTAATTAGCACGACAAGAGAGTTCAAAACGAAACCCAATCACATTGCGAGTTAATTCGTCAGCATTTTGAATCATGACGAAAACGTATGATAATTACAATTGAGAATGCACGAGTAATTTATAGGGCCAATGTTTAGTTTGCAGTTTTGATATTGCGCAAGAGTAACGTTCAACAGAGCATTGTGTACAAATAACATAAATTATATTAGGTACCTACGATGAAAATAGACTTTTAGTATCCACGTCGAAATATCTATGACGCCAATAACTGCCACCACATAAAAAAATCGTTAGCTACATACAACATCTCGAAAAACAACATGAAAATAACCAATGAGCACTAAAGCCATGTATAATATTAATACTTAAACAGTAAATCAGAATAATTTAGGCAAATCAAAATTATTAGAAAATGAAATTTATGGTAAGGACGCGATGATGTGTAGAGAGATTTTATTTGACTCTTAGAAATTTATGCAAATAGGCCAAGAGGAATTTTCAAGACTATTTTTGTGTAGTTTGAAGAATCCAACAACAAAATAGGTATATAATTTCATTGTGTATCCTACTAGATAAATGTCAATGATACCTATGTTCGTAGATAAAGCAGAATCAAGGTGAAGGCTTTGTAGAAAGTCAAACTGGAACATGGTCGAAGACAAACTAGTAATACGGCACATTTACTAGCTTGCAATAGACATTTCAGCATTGCAATATTTTGTTATAGATGATAAACAAATTAATGAACAAGGAAAATGTATATGAAGACCGACAGCTAGATAATACAGCCAATAGTGCTGTAAAACGAAATAACCAGATGAAACTCACTACAGAAATATGAATAAGCAAAGACCAAGGTTAGACCAACAGGGAAGAAAATAACAGCAATATCTAGATAATGCAGAAATGCAATGCGATAAAATGTTATTGCAGTGTCGTCATTACATAAGCAATAAAGGTTGCTTATAAAAAGGTATAACAATTAATTACGCAATGTGATCAACAATACTTGTTAGACACGTCAAGACAACTACACACGGACAAGTCCGTTAAATTCAAAGGAAGGGTATCATTTTGATGATAAACTCAACAGCACAATACCTACCACGTACTTACTACCTACAAATTATAATAAATGGTAATGGAATGACTGTGCTTATGGGTAGGATGTTTGTTTCGAAATGTGGGTTGCATGAGGAGGTGGCGATACGAGTATGAGACGAGGACACTGTCATACGTGAGTCGAATGCGTTTTAGAAAGTCCAAAGTGCGAGTGTCCAGACAATGAGGGGCGTCGGGGCCGAAACGAGCCGCGGAGCGGCCGGGTGGCACGGCGGCGGCTGCGGGCTGCCGACACCCGCTAATTGCTGGTGCAGCGAGCACGTGGGGCAAGGCGCGGCGCAGGTGCCGCCGACCTCGCACTATCTCGTCTCGCCGTCCGAGGTTGCGATGATAACGCACGCTATTTTTGACCCGGGCCGCCCGCTGGGCGGTCGTGACCGTCGCAAACGCAGCCGCAAAATTTACCACGACTCCCGAAACGGAAGCGCCCGGAGACTCGCGTCGCCGGCAGTGCGAACCGAGCGAGCCGTTTTGCCACGCCGCGATAGCACCGGGAGATAAGAGGACGACAGTCGAACTGCGATGCCGACCAGCGCCGATGCGAATCGCTCGACGACTGAGTGGCCGCCGCGGACCGCAGACCGGCTCCGTCTCGGAGGAGGGTAGAGAGGGCGGGAGGCGCGCGACCTCCGAGCCCCGCGCCGCGCCGCCCGTGCGCGTCGCGAGTGAAACCGACGAGGACGAAATCGCAAGGGGCGAGGGGGGCGCGCACGCGGTCGAGCGCAACACTCGCTGCACCGCGCTCGCCGCTTTACATAATGCTGCACAGAACGCGCCGCACGACGACGATCTCACACCGCCACCGCCGCCGCCGCCGCGCAAAACGAGGTCGCCCGACACCCGCGAACAAGTACAGAATTTAAAGAGGCTCGCAGCGATCGGCGAGTGATGAAACGGCGGCATTAGCACGCAGATGACGTGTGCCGAGGCGTTAGTCGGTCGGCGGCGAAGTCAGTGAACCTCGACGCCGACGAATAAGGTGAATGGAACATTGCAACCGAAACGAGAACGCAACGGTGCGAGCCGGCGGCGTAGGAGGCGGCCGCACCACCTCGCTCGCTCCTTATGCACAATGCCGCTCAGCTTTCTAATGAAACGTGGCCGTCTGTAGACGATGTCACACTTCCTACTCGAATGTTTATCTAAAAATTTACCACCTCTTGCCAAAAGCATTTCTTGAACCATTCTTTACCCTGTTAAGAATTTCACCAGGTTATCTTTTCTTTAAAAGTTGAAAAACGAAAGAAAGTCATAATCAGCATGAAGATTCATTACAAAGCCATTTGATGAAGGACTCCTGAACTGAAATGGGTATTTTTTGTCATGCAGGGCGTGAGCCATAAGCTTCCTAATGGGATTTCTCGCTAGTGTTTACAGCCAAACTGCCTACGCGTTTAAGGCACGTGTTATCTGCAATGTTACGTTTAAGTCTATCTTTAGAACATTCAGATACAATGGAGTTCGTGCCGACTACTTCAAAACCCTGAACTTTGTTCACAGGAAGTCGTTTAAGACCTTTGTAAGACGAATGAAACGTATTTTCTGAAAGAACAAAAGCACTTCAAAATATGCAGGATACGGCCGTAATACCTCGTTCAACAATCGAAAACGTCGACGGGGCGTTTTAATTTGAAGAAAAGAATTCCCAGCCAAGTGTAACCAACGCGGTTGTAAATACATACATGGAGGTATCAAGGAAACGAGCTATACACAAGTACATGTACGTATACTTACCGGGCGGTATGAACAGCCCACGCAACACAAGAGACCTGTTAGCGCTAACACACATACTACTTAAGCATTGTGCGAGGAAGGCGAGAAAAGCGAGGGAGCGCACATCATTCCGAGTGCAAGTCACAGGAACGCATAAGTGGGTGCAGGTTCCGATAAGGCTGGGAGGGAGCGGCGCGCATGCGTGCGGCGACTGACCTTGGCGCGGTGCAACGTGCAAGCCCGGGCCGCCTCCCCTCCCGGCAGTGCCGCCACCTCACCCCCCTGTTTCACCTGCCGAGCAGGTTGTTCCCAAGCATTATCGTGCCTAGATTCTATTTCTGGAACGCAGAATCCTTGTTCAATCAACTACCTACTTGTGTGTAATACTGCCTTTTCCTCAGTGGGCTTATTTGAAATGTTATTTGGGATTAAAACGCTCATGTGATTCTTTTGGTCTTATCAAAGTTCATCAAACGAAGCGAGGAATGAATTTCAATTCGAAGGTCGGATATTGTCAACGAAAATTGAAATCTGAACTGAATAACGGTAACCTTGTCCTATATTTAAAGCTCCGACGTCTATAACTTTAGTAGGTACTAAGGTGCTTGATGACAAATTTTGATTAAATTCTCTTTAGAAAACCTAGGACATAACTGCAGAAAGAGTTTTTAACATCTAGTTTGGAAGTCAAAATATCAAAAATGGCTTCAACTTTATGGCCTTGTAAGAAATTTCTTTTAGAAATATGCTGTAACTTTTGTATAACTTCTCTTTTTTCTGTCTCTATGTACTATCATTTTACAATAAACTGTTAAATAAAATGGATACAAAATGGCTACCAATAAATTCGGCAAATAATGCTAAACAGAATTCGACGCAAAAGTTCAATTGGCATATCTCGCACATAATACGAATCCTGGTACATCAACAGAGCATGTGGATGAAGTAAGTGATTTCGACAATCAATATAAAACATTTACCACGGGCGGAAAGTGGCGGGGTCTCACCCACCGGATGCGAAGATACCAACGACTGCGGCGTGCGAAAGCTCCCTGATTTACGAGCCCGATGCGACGGTAACAACCCGATAAAACATCATGATGACATGAGGGAAATTCTAGTAAATTCAATCAAGCGGTTTTATTTTTGGATCAAGTTCAATTTAAGTGTAGGTGTAGTGGTAGGGTTACCTATTCTCTATTCGTCGATAGATTGAAATGGTTACGTTACGATCGATGTGGAAATAGACAGAAAACAAAATACACTAATAAAGTGGTGTTTTTCTGACTTTTGACTTGATTCAACAAATGCTGATAGGAACTGCTAGAACTGATAGAAATACAAAAAGAAAGGAAATCAAAAAATCATATAAACCTAGGTACCCAATTTGAATTGAATGAAAAAGGTTCAAGAGAATTTATTGCTCCAAAGGTCAAGACTGATGTTCAAATGAATTCGGTTGACGGAAATGAAAATATGAATTCGAATTCACTCATCACAAAGTCAATGAAGCTCTAAAGATTGCTAAAGTTACAAACGCAAAACATTTTATAACAAATAATATAAAGAAATATTTAAAGGAGCAGAATTTGTTATCAATACTGAAAGATTATATTACGTAATTGAATGATGTAGTGGTGATAGTTGAAGAAAGCTAATAGATTTTTAGGTTTTTCAAATATTATAGTTTTAAGAATTTTGCAGAAGAAATTATGGCAACTAAGTATTAGAGAATAAGAGTGTGATCGAATATCAGACACCACAGAGAATTTGTTGCCTTTCAATGTCATATCAGCTTAAAAGATTAAAGAAGAATTCCTAAGGCTACCAAATTAAATCCGATGGAAGGACATTACGCACCAAAACACGATATGAAAGGAAAAAATCATGCAGAATTTCGTGAGTTTTGATGTGATTAAGAATCAGAGTTCATTCGGAATTTAAATAAGTAACGGTTGATTAAAACTACCGTTGTCCACTTATACATAGGCAATGTACCTACATAATGTGATACGAACATTATCTCATATTGTGTTCGACGAACCGAATTTAAAAGTCGAAAATTCAAATTTCGAGACTGACTTCCTTTATTAGAAGCTCGCGAAAGTATCCAATATTCTAAAATTATTTTGTTTTCTTGATATTGATTGAAGAAAGTTTTGTCTGACAGACAACTGTTTAACTGTTAGGTATATTTTAATATGGACAACATGAAGTATCTAACAAAGTAGAGTAGCAAGCACCAAATTGTTTCCAGCAAAAAAATTATAAACTTTATAAGCTTGCATCTGATTCGAGTACAGCATTTTCATTTAAATCTTGCGAGCGACTTATTTCTAGAAATCCCTCGACGTAGGTACTGATGTCATCATAACAGTTGTTATCGCGTTGCAACAAACAAGTTTAAATGCAGACTCTTACAGGCAAATAATTTTCCGTCCATCTTTTCACTGGAAACGCTACTCGCACAAAAATACGCATTGTGGCCGGTTCAATATACTAGAGGCGTGCGTCCTCAGTTTGATGGCGAGGTCACACGAATCCCTTTCACCGTTCTGCGCGCCGGGTGCCGCCGTCGACCTTACTCGGGCCTTGGCGATGCGATTGTTCCACGCCGCAGGCTTGACTGTGACTGATTTTTAGCTCTGAGGCCCCTATAATTAGTCGGAGAGGTTTCGACTTCCAATTAATGAGTTTGGGAAACTCATGACGGGTTATTCAATCAAAGGAAGGAATAAGAATTTGAATATGTCAGATGAACGTGTAGAAATCCGTGTCATTTCTAATAAACTGGTGGAACAAATACGTAAATAAGCAAGGGAGAATAAGAAATTGTAGGGATAAATAAATATGTCTCAAACAGAAATAAATAAATGGAATATCTTTCAATCAGAGCAATAAAATAGAAACTAGATAAATTTAAAACTGAATATTAAAATGTCAAAGACAAAATATCGGGCAAACTGCGCATAAATCACGGAACGCCGCCATTCAAATCTATTATTTCGAAATTGACCTTTCTACACAATGCAGTTTTACCTACATTTTAACGTGCTGAGAATGTTTATCGTTTGGTATGGTATGACTAATAATTTACAATTACTCGTGCTTGCAGTAACGTAAACATTTTACCGCGTTGCCGTTGCCACATAAGGAAGAGTTTTGTAGCGTGTAGGTAATAAAATAAACTAATAATCCTCGGAACCTGAATGGTAATCTGTAGGTAAATTACTGAGAAAAAGATGCTATTCTTCCTGGATCATGAATCAAAGGTCTATGTGACTTGTGACACATTTTATGTAGGTAGGTACTTATTTAAATCGTGCGCCATGCTTGGAAGTTCAGATTGTCGGTTAATAGTTTTTATAATTGCTTTCAACGTCAACACTTACAATACATTTGTCTCTGTATTTCAACGCCGGTTCCTTTTTCGTTTTTAGCATTACAACTTTCACAATTTCTAAATGCGACAATCTCAAGTCTGTGCCAAGTAAAAATGTCAAAATTTTGAAAATATTCAACAGAAATCCGGAATTATAGCATCTAAAAATTCACAGACAGCTCAATAAAGCAACACGAGTCAACACGACACTTTGATATGGTAATGTGCAGTGACACGATACAAATTGCAGTTAGATTGAAACCTCTCTGTATCTGTAACGGAGTTCAGTGTCAACTCTGTGCCGTGATTCTGCATATCAAACGTGTTTGCTGCACGGAGCTCGCGCATGCATACTGCAAATATTGAAATGGCTGATATTTTTAAACCAAATACGGATTGTATTGATTCAAAATCGGGTTGAAGATGAATGTAAAAATATTATAGGGATAACGTTGCTGACGTCAAAAATGTGATCAGAAAAGTAGCTACATTAAATGTAACAGATTTTGTAGATAAAATACTTTACAATTGAAATTGTAGAGTCAAGATTGCAAACCTTAATTCTTCGTTTCACAGATAGTTAAATAAAACATAAAGCAAAACTATCTAGTTATTCCTCGCAGAGTCAAGCAAAGGACTTGAACTGCTTTAAAAGTACCACAATACCATCTAAAATAATGGCTCTCCACTCAGTTACATAATAACAACCACAAAAGACACAATTTTGAATACCCCGAAGCTTCCCCATTATTAAGGAAGAAAGGAAATCCTTGCAAAAAAAAGCAACCATTCTTGGGCAAGGATCGGAAGTCCTCGGGACAATAGACAGATCAGCTATTGTTTATTTATTTGACGATAACTTTTACGCAATCGGGAATAATGGAATAACTTGTGTTTTTATTAGCTAAAAGGGCTTTTTTCAGAAGTATCATTTTATTGTTACTATAGTCTACTTATACGAGTATGTTCTTAGAGCGTCTTACGTGGGTGGGTACGATTGTCAACAGATATCATTTTGTTTATTGTTTCTGGCTCATTTAGGACATTTGCAGACATGGTGAGTAATATGATTTGCGCCCAGTTTAACCTCTATCACATTTCCAGTTTTTGTGATGTCCTAGCTAAAAAAGACGAAAGCAAAATTGGTCTTAAATGTTATTGGTGGAATAGATTAGCCAGTTTGCGTCGTTCTTGGATAAAACATTATAAATATGGAATAAGATATTGTTTGTTCCCCCTGAATCTCAACTTCCATGTGCAAAGTTACCTTGCTTTTCTGCAGTTCGCATCGCAAACAGTCTTACGTAAGACTGCCAATGCCCTGCCCCCGATCATGACAAAAACAAAATGTAAATAGACTAAGTTCATCGTTTCGATTTCCACACTTTGGGATTGTTGTTCAAAATGTCAATGGCTTTGATATTGCGATTTTTATTCCGGGGTGAGACAAACAAATGTAAAGCAGCGTTTTGGAGCCTATTTTGTTTCAGTTGTAGATCTGGGAGATTTTATACTTGATATCTTTCATAAGGTTTTTAACTGACCAGATAAAACACTTCGCAAGATTTCAGACTGCTGAATTAAGTCCATGTATAAGTAATAGGTACTTAGATAGTATGACGTACAATAGCCGGACTAGAATTTGATCGCAAAATTATATACCTAAATGTCGGACATGAAAACAAAATTCTGTCATGACACAATTTTTAACATTTCCTTACGACAAAATTCTCTCATGACGCACATTTCTAGTTTCACGTTTACACTCACAGGAGTGTATTTTAAACTAGCTAATGCCGAGGCGAGTAGCACGGAGGCAATAAGTCGCCTGGCTCACTGATAAGCACAGGACAAACGACAAACACGATAAGGTTTTTCCATGCACCGACCCTGTCTACTTGTTTAGCTGTACATTACGAAGCCATGGGCGATATTCGCTGGAACATTTGACTTTCGTGACCCGATAAGGTAGTTTTGTAGAGTTAATTAGTGAGTCGGAATAATGAGTCATTTCGTCAATCGCCTTTGCGTGTGGATATCTTGAGATCTGTTAAGATTGAGTTCAGTAAAGGTGTTTTCGTTTGTCTCCTATGCGAAAAATTTTCCCTATTTCCTTGTGAGTATTCTTGTGTTGTATTCTTGTGAGTCATATCGTCAAGGCTTGCCTTTAGGACATTTTCCTCAACATGTTTCTGTTTCCTTTTTCCATGCTCAAGCTGCATTTATAAGTGAATTGTCAGTCATTTTTATGCAAGAAAGTAGGGGCACCGATACAAATTGTTCCCCATCCCACGACGCACGACTAGCCAGCGCTTATAATGGGACCCTTTTAAAAATGGGGTCGCTATGCTTCCATCGCATCTGTTGTTGTCGGCAAACTTATCAACCTTATATTCGAGTGTTTATCGTTAATTCCAGTAAAAATAAGTACGCAATTAGTGGATGGAGTAGGTAGCTAAAGTCCTTCGCAAACATGCACGCACAATGGGACAATTATGGCTACCTTTATGCGTGTCGAACAATACTGCCTCTAGTCGTTGCACAATGCTTCGTGCTTGTTTTTAGTTGAAAATTCGTAGTTTGGATGTAAAATGAATGCAGCGAGCGGCAGGCGGCGCATTGGCCGCGTTGCGCGTGCACAGCGCCCCCCGCCCCGCCGCGCGATCAGCTGACCGCCCCCGCCCTCCCCGCGCCCGCACCCATGCGTCATGCTCGTTGACTAACTACGCTCGCACGTTTCTCTAGCTCGCTCGGTCTAGGAGCATACGTGACACGAGGAGATTCGTTAAACCGCAGCGGTGGCGTAATCGCTAACTACGGGTACGGTAAGTAGGCATAGTACTAATGGGCACCGACTAGTGAGCCTCGGGCGAAGCGAGCTGCGATCGTCAACAAATTGATCGTAAACAAAAAGAGCCCAGTTAGATAACGCGTTACGAGCTGGATGCCGCGTTCCTAATGAGCGGATTTCAGGCTTCCTTTGTTTACGTGGGGCGTCGGCGCGTGGGCCGGGGCGCGGGGCGGGGTGCGCGGCTGCGTGATGTTCAAGGTCAAGAGCGACGGGCGTCGGCTCGCTGCACCGCGCCGCACGCCCAGCGCCGCCGCCGCCGCCGCGACACCGGTTTCACTCGTGACGTGGGCCGCGGCCCGGTAAACATGGGCCGGAGCGCCAAGCGCGCGGCTCCTGGTTCCGCCACCGCACTCGGGACACTTACCGGCTTTGAAGCGCTGCTCCTGCTGCTCTATGTAGCGCGCCGCCTCCAGTAAATCGAGGAGGCTCATGTCGGACGGCGGCGAGGCCGCGCGCGGTACAAGCGCGCCCGCTGTCACGCCGCGACTGCCACGCGCGCCGCGAGCCGCTCACGTGGCCGCCGCCGCCGCCGGCCAATGGCGGCGCGGCTCGGCGGTCACGTGACCGGCGGCGACCGCCAATGGCAGCGCGCGGAGGCGCTACGTAGCACGGGGCGTGCGCGATCGATGGCATGGCGTTGCAGCGATCGAATGCACGCGCCCCCGCCCGGACGCTCCGAGCCGGTTCCGTACCACGCGTAACCTTTGTTTATCTAATACTTTTCTTTTATAAAAATGTCTAATATCTAGTCAATGTATTGCACGACCCGTGATTCATTATTACCTCCCGTAGTTACTTTCATACTGTAGATGCGGCGCGCGAACACGTGGAAAACTCTAGCCGACTTTCACTTGTACGGTTGGCTCCGAAAGTTTCTAGTTGGACGACAATCGAAATTCTTGTTAGTTTCGCCAGGTTTTGGCTCGAATCGATTTTTTTTCTCATTTCGAGAATTTTACGGCGATGTATACGGGCGATCGATCGTTATGTATAAAAATAAACTAACTGCGTAGTAGGTAGGTACCTATAGGTGAATGTAGTACATAGGTACCTACTTGGTACGTAAACAACCTAGTTAAATTAGATGGAAGCGACCTTTTTAACGTACACGAGACGTGGTTTTTACGATAGGACGATTGTCTTTTAAATAATAAAACTTAGAATATTGTAGGTACCTAGGTAAAAACAAAATTTAATTGCGTACGTACCTACTTACCTAGGCAATAAAAAATCTAAGTAGTAGTGTAGATAGGTAGTTAGGTAGGTACCTACTGTAATTATCTGAATCAACATCTTTTTTATTGAGTTTTTCCTTTAACTTTTTACAAGCTAGGTAGGTAGGTAAATAAATACCTATACAAAAATCTTGCGATGCTTTATTTATAATATATTCTCGGAAAACTAAATCCTCGTGGCACTATTATCAAACTCGATTTTCCTATTTTAGGTATTTATTTAGATAAGAATATATAATACAAAATACCTACTTAAATCTCAACAAAACTATTAAAAAACAAACGATAAATAATATAAATACTTACACATAAACAAACTAATATAAATATTCTCAGGGGCGTGACGTGACAGGTATAAATAAATAAAACCTTTAAATATTTAATTTAAACACTTTTTATTGATATTTATAATAATAATATTAGGTATGTTATATTTTCTATCTACATTGTGTGACATAAAGCTGTTATATGTATAGGTAAATAATATCCAGGATGTAACTTTTAGGGGCGATGTTACTGAGTCAAGTCGAATAGGTCAAAATATGTATTTAATATTGCTTTTACTTACCTCAAATATTTGTAGGTAGGCTTTTACATATTTTAGTTTATCCAATTGGGGAATACCTTATATTTTAGTTAACAACTAACTGTGTAACTTGAAATAAGTAATGTATATTTTTACACGCTTTATATTAGCTTCACTTGTAAGTAACTATGTATGTAAACAAATCTTGGAATCTTAATTTGACACACTTCCCGGTCTTCGAATAGGATAAAATTTTGCACATGCTCTGAGTTCTGATGACAATACAATAATATGGTACTTTCGAACTGATCTGATGATGGAGCATGTTTAGTGCGAGCTAAAGCAGGTTTTAGTTTTTTATACTACCTATTATTTAATTAAATGTTTTTGAGCCCTTTATAGAAAGTAAGTATGTCATTTATAACATTATTATTGAAATTTAATTATAACCCTGTAATAGATACAATGTAGTCTCCGTAACTTAACGTAACATCGGTGCGGAATCTGGCATATTTCTAGCTGAAGTTTCTGCTATAGACTTCTTTAGAAAACCACACACGACGCAACTGAAACGAAAAGTTTCAAACTAGTTGTTAGTAGAAACTTCGATGCAACTCAAAAGTAACTAGCAGTTTCAGTTGCGTTTCATCTTGTGTTCTGGGCCTAAGTGTTTTGTCAATACCTTTTTTATTATGTTCCTATTTGTGAAAACCTGTAATTGGCTAGTTAGTTAATTTATATTTTTGTATTATGTATAGTGAAGCTGTTGGTTTTCCAATAAAAAGGTAAATAATAAAGCAAAACTATGAGACGACAAAATCTCATAGTCATGGCATAAAATATATAGGTACCTATATATTTTCTGGCACAATTATAATACCATACAAATGTCGATTCAAGACTATTTGGCTTTAATTTAATAATTAATTTAAACCTCATACATATATCGCTTTTTATTTGCTATTTTAAAACTTAAAATGCGCACCAAACGCGTAAACTAAAAAGGCACCATTAAATATTGAAAAATGTGATTTTTAGATATGATTGACTAATAGATGTGTTTTTAAATAACAACTTGGTTTGTATAGATATCTTAAAAAACTATATACGAATAACTTCGTATAACAAAAATGGTATTTTACATACGACTTTCTACCAAGCAAACGAGGATAAAAATCCAATCAAACATCCTGAATGAAATTAAACAATTATAAATATGTAATACTAAAATTAAATTCTACTGTTGACCTTAAATATTAGTGAGAAAAACATTCTAATTTTAAAAATTTGATCACAAAACAGCAGATTATTGCTTTTAGTTCCAAAACTAAATTTTGTACTGTAAAAGACCTAATTAAAAAACAAAACAGATACGTTATAGTAACGTAAGGGTAACTGTTACTCGATAACAGTTATTTAATACGCGTAAATTGAACTAGTTGTAGTGTAACTACGGGTGACTACGACTAACCTACGTCACTCGATACTCGTATCCACTCGGGAACTTAGGAGTTTTGAAAATTTTCTTCTGCCTTCGATAGTTTCTTTGTTTCTGAAATAAAAAATACTTTACAATTATAGAACTACAATAATTTGTTTAATGTAAATTATCAACAGTTTTTGTTGATTTATAAAATATAAGAATGATAAATAGATTTTAGAGTTGCCGCAATCGGCGGATTGCTTCAAGCAGTTGAAATCCAACTGCACTCTTGCAAATCTAGCATTAACTTTAAAAAAAGACCCGTCTTAGTGATGTCAAACTCTTCCTACAAGATTAAATAAATTTTCATTTCATAACTGCTTGAAACCGCGACCGCGCGGTAACTATAAAAGCAGTCGTGTGTACTTACGGCAGCTAATGAATGTATATAGTTCACCGCGCGATTGGCCTGACTTCTTGAAGCAGTTCGTATACAGCTATCGCAGTATCACTTTTAAATGTCCGTTAACTTAGTACCCCGTTATTACAAAACGAGTTTTAAATATAGTTCTGGGACTAATGTCATTTTTTGACGTCTACAGCCGAAACGTCATTTACCCGAGTTAGGGCCGTTTCACAATTTACAGAAAAAAATTATCTGACAGATATTTTATACCTGTACGTCTCTGTCTAAAACGTCATGTTTTATGAAATGCCTATTTCATAAAAAAAATATCTGTCAGTTAAGTTTTATCTGTAGGTGGTGAAACGGGCATAGTTCTAGAACTATAAATAAAACTCGTTTTGTAATAAATTCTTACTACAACAACTTACGATACTAACCAAACCACCAAACCACCACCATAGCTATCGACTAAGATTGCTGACGTACAAGCTCTTAAGCTCCGTTTTAGGCATGTTCTCGAACAACGCCGCACGGTTCTGCCCTTCGCCTTTCTTCACCCAATGTCCGTACACGCGGAAAGCGCAGCCGTCTATCACCTGAAACGTAGGGAATTTGGTAAATATGTGTACTGGCATTAAAATATAATTTTACAGCATGTATGGGGTGACTGATGAATGTGGATGACGCGAAGGAAGTGTGTTTGGATCGTAGCAAAATGGTCTCTACAATGTTTGTTCTGATGGATGACTATGTTTGTTACTCATTCGCGCAAAAAATACAGAACAGATTTTAATTACACTTCGTAACATCATAGCTAATTATTTATTTAATAATATTGCGTAAATCTTCCAAGGTATGAAGATAAATGAAAGATTGTGTTAGAAATTTAACATAATCTAACGCTAGACACATTTTAATGTCAAGCGGCGTTTAACCCGTTTAACGCGGTATAAAGTTTAACCCGTTCAACCCAAAGTAAAAAGAATAGCGTTATATTTACCTTCCTTAACGCCCGCATAGCGTAAGGGTCCTGCAGAGCTAGGTACAGCGGTACAGCCCGCGTTGAAATGTGCGGTAGACGACGCAGACGCACGGCAGCGCGGACAGTTACCAACGCCAAGCGCAATTTGGCGCGGGCGTTGAATCCACCGGATTTGATCGCCTGGCGTTGTAAGGTTAAATTAGTTTACAGTGTGATTTAAACTGGGTTGAACAAGATGCGTGGTTATCTTTATTTTATTTATTAAAAAGTTTAATTTATTTTGTCAATGGCGTTGTGTGTCTTTCTTTCACGCATCTTGTTTAACCCATATTTATTTCTATCCCCACTATTTTCTTGTTTTGTAAAGTAATGCTAAGACCTGTTTACAAAGATATTTCAAATACAAATATTTTAGAACAGTAACTTAAAAAAAAAAGAATGTTAAAATCATGCAAACGTGCTTTAACCATGCAATTACTACGCTAAAATAAGCTGTGTGAAGTGTTTGCCTGCATTTTATTTATAAGTGTAGATGTGATAAGAAAAAGTGTTGGTATGAATACAAATAGATGTGTAATAAAAATCATGATATTTTTCCTATTAGAAAAAAACAATAAAATGTTATATACAGCGTTATTCAAGTAAAAGTTTTATTCTTATATTTTACTACCAATGTGAATTCTGCCAATGTCTCTTGTTAGAATATTGAAATATAGTGGATGTCTACTGGCTGCCATTGAGACTGTCTCTTCATCTTTTGCACGGATAGCGCCATCTAGCTCAGAATTACCAAACTAATTAAATAACTATTTTTCTTTAAAAAAAACTTATAATATTAAACTCATATTAATTGTAATCTTTAAAAATACTGTTCTTGAGTACTATAAACAATATTTAATTAATTAAATATCTATTTTTTAAACTGTACCTAACACTAACTTAGAAACTTTCTTTAACGGATGTACTCAGTTGTCATATTAATACAAATTCAAGTTATTACATTCATTGTTTAATTCTGGTTAATAAATTCAAATATTACCTAAATTTGTTTTATAATTAAAGTAATAATTAATTTAATGATTTAATCCATTTTATTATATATATGAGAAATTAAGAAATGAAATGGTACCGGCCATATTGGTTTGAGTTTGACAGTGTAACCGGTAGATTTTGTGAACTGTGTGGTTGTAAGAAAAGTGGTTGTAATAAAACAATTATTGTGATTCGGACTGAGTGTTTAATTGATCTGCGTAGCACCCCATCACACCCTAGTCTAGTGTCTAGTGACGCAAAAGACAATTTTAAACTTAATTCTGTGCACAATTGAAATTAGTGTTACCCTTTTCGATTTGTAGTGTTATGGTGCATTGCAAGTTTAGTAATGTTTGTAAAAAATTTATAACAAACTTTTAGTATAGGTACTAAACATTTTATAACATGTAGTGTGGGGGCACCATTAATGTAATTTTTTTTAATGGCATCAGAATCCACAATTTTGAACCCAATTTTGGTACGACTCACATTGTCTAAGGTTATTTATACAGGGTGACTTTAAGTTTGTGAACGATAGAAAAGGATATGCATGTACTCGTGATAACAAACAACTTTTAATATGAGGCCAAGTACGAACTCATAAAAAAAAAAAAATTGCCCCATACTATCAGCTGATGTATTTTTAATAGGGACCTGATTTTTTTTTGGATGATTTTGACCTTGGTCCCATAGTAAAAGTTGTTGTTATCATGAGTACATGCATATCCTTTTCTATCGTTCACTAATTTAAAGTCACCCTATATAAGTGTTGCCATATTCAATCTAATGTTAAATGTAAATGTGTAAAACCCACACGTAAATAACCATACCATGGTGAGTTCCTCAATCCTGCTCATCTTCCTGCTGGCCGTCGAGAAGGACTTCTTGAGCGGCGTCATGTCTTGGTCCCAGAGCTGGTACCAATTTAACCATGTAGTGTTTATTAGAGCGGTTCAAATTTGAATGGAGAAACGCTTTTATTTGAAAATGTCGTGAACAGTTTATTGTGTTGTGACTAATTTAATAGTGGCTTCCCTCCACGTAAAACTTACATACGTAGAATGGGCATGATGACTACAAAATTTTTTTTAGTCATTCACATAGATTATTTTAAAATATTTGACACGTATTTTTTCTTTTTTCTCTTAAACTAAAAATGACAAAGATACACTGGGTTAAAGTTGCTCATGACGTCACGCTTTAGTACGATTTTTACGTAGGAGTGACGTCAATACCCCCCACTTCGTAACTTTGATGCTCTGTATCTTTTTATTTATTTATGTATTTGATCAGGTAAAAAACGTGTTTCAAATATATTTTAATAGCCTAAAAGACGGACTAATTATTTTTTTAATTTTCGAATGTAGTCATCATCCCCATTGACGACTGATGTAGCCCTCATTTGCCGCTTCTTTACCGAAGGTGGTATCAACATAGCTGTTCCTATAAGATGTGTTGTAATAGCTATTCCATTCGTATTTGAAACGCATTGTGTGAGTAGGTATCGTTTTGGCGGTTATTTGTCATCCCATTTTAGTCGGGTTATAGTTTTTTTTTCGAAGGCAGCGTTTGCGTTTCGTTTTTGCTATTGACTTTTGTGTTCTGTGTTTTTTTTTCGCAAATAAGAAATATTGTTAATTAGCCGTCCAAAGAGCTTTAAAACAGAGTCAAAACTAACTACTTAAAAATGGGATGACGTATAAAAAAGCAAATTAAAAGTGCTTAAGGCGAAGCTCTAATGTGCTGCATACACGGACATTTAAGTGTATGTACGAAGAAAAAGCGGGTAAACATTGGTAACAAATTCATATCACGAAAGACATAGTAACAATTCTGATAGACTAGCACTATATTGACGAAGTTTACATATTTCTTTTTGTTTAATACGAAAATGTTTAAAAAAAATATACTTATCAAAAAAAAGTTTAAATCTAAACAACTTACTTCATTTACGTTAGAGAACTATTTTTTAAATAAAATCACGCATTTTCCAAGTTTAAAAATCTTTCGTATTTAAATGAACACTACTAATATAAAAAAATACATAAGGGTAATTTCGAATGAGCGATTGCAAAATAGTATTTCCCATTTCTACTTAAAACCATGATAGACTGACATTTTCTACAGATAAATATTAAACAAATACATAACAATACACGATTAAATGCTCGTTTCACAATTTACAGATAACATTAAACTGACAGATAAACCTATGTCTATTTCATAAAAGATGTCGTTTTAGACAGAGACAGGTATAAAATATCTGTCAGATTAATTTTATCTAAAGATGGTGAAACAGGATTCTTTACTCATTTTTCGAGAGGGTAATTCCGAATTACCCCTTCAAAAGTAACATTCGAAATTTCCCCAATGTAAACTATATCAAAAAAGATGTAATAAAATATGAGTTCTCTCACCACAGTATTGAAGAACGAATGTCTAAGCGAGTCTTCAATGCTTATCCGCTCATTTGGTTCCACAACTAGAAACCGTCTAATCAGGTCTTTTGGGTCCTCTGAAATGTTAAACATTATATGTTTTTTAATTTGAAATATACAGAGTTATTGATTATAGGTTTATATGATGTTATCATAACAAATAGCACAGTTATTTATTACTTTTAATTGCATTTAAAGATTTTTTGAAGTCGATTTTTTTTTAATTAGATGCAAGTACCTACACTAACTGACTCATGGTAACAAGTTGTAAAATGAAACATTTATCCAAATGTACAAGAAAATATGGACACTTTATAGTAACTTGATGACCAGCTGATTTCAGAGGAAACATTTTTTTACTGATCTTTTTTCTTATTAAATAAAATACTTTTGTTTTTTGATATGTTAATAAACGTTTTTTTTTTACATTTTCGATATTGGTTCATGGTTTCGTAATAAAAGTTGTTTACCTGAAATATCCACCCACTCGGGACTTGTGAAAGAGTACTTCCCCTCCATGATGTTACGCAGCATAACCATCTGCTTGCGATGCCAAAACGGCGGACAGCCGACCAGTCTGTAAGAAAAAATCAGTTGCCTGACTATCTCAAACTTTACCGTAGTGTATAATTACACAGGAGTGGTAGGAACCGAATTGAGCCGATTGTGCCTCTCTCTCGTTCGTGCCGATCGTGTCTCTCTCTCGTTCGTGCCGCGATCTAAAGAGACAATGGCATCATCCTTTGCGTGCATGCAGCCCGTAGTACCTACCTATCGAGTTATAAGACGTTGCCACGTCAAACACAATTGAATATCTGAATAAAACACGCCCTAAATAAAAGTTAAGCTAGAAACAGTACGCATCGCATTATGACAATCTGTTTCATATAAATATTATGACTAGAAACACACTTATCACACGCAACGCTATCCCACGCAACATGGGACCAAGCGTGTTTCTACTCATATTTTTTCTATGGAGCAGATGTCATAATGAGTGGCATACTTGGAACCAAACTGTCTTTATCGTTAGCGTTTGCGAAGGCTATGGCCATTGCAACGAACTGCCAATAAAGCCAGGCAATAAACATTAGTGTGTAAGTTTCGCTAATGCTACGAGCGTACGTACACACTCCTTATTACAAAACGAGTTTTATTTATAGTCCTAGAATAAACTCAGATGAATGGCGTTTAGGCTATTGCAAAAATGTCAAAATATTACATTGGTCCTAGAACTATATTTAAAACGCCTTTTGTATTAAGGGGAACTATGTTCATAGAATTGAGATTCGATTAAAATTTCGGGTCGGACGTAGTGCGAAACTGATCTTAAATTTACAACCATGGTTTCAGTACTTACAATGTAAACATAATGACGCCGCACGCCCAACTGAAAATTAAAATATGTATTTTTAATATCGTAGCCTAATCGTTACGAATCAATTAAAATATAGCAATGTTAACATTAATCTTATAAATAAAAATGAATCGCAAAATGTGTTGGTAAGCGCATAACTCAACAACGCCTGGACCAATTTGGCCAATTCTTTTTTTAAAATGTTCGTTGAAGTCCAAGGATGGTTCTTACGGCGAGAAAAAATCGAATAATTGCCAGGAAAGCCCTAAAACAGACTTTTCTTTTTCCCATACAAATGTTTTCTTACTAAAATGTAGAGTCAATTTGAACTTTATTCATACACAACAAAGTTCATTCTAAGGCGGGACAAAGTTCGCCGGGACAGCTTTTACTATGTGACATATTTATTTTTCATTTTGGCATGTCCATGGTCCATGTTAACTTGCCGATCAGTTTTTAGGTTCTATAGTCATCAAATCATAATTTCAGCTTATAGCTGCCCATTGCTGAGCAAAGGACTCTTCAACGCGACAGGTTCATTGCCATCTTCGTCTAACGATACCCTTAGGTTTTCAATTTAGTGTTTTATAGTACCTAAAGGGTCAAACAGACACGGAAAACCAAAAATGTCTGTCCTGTTCTTGAAAGTTAGGGGCATTGGTTGCTAATTTCTGAACTTAATTTATATCCGCATAATCTGTGCCCGATGTAGTTTTGGCCTGTATAAACATTTTGAGGATTAGATGCTCCAATGTCCTTAATCATCTGGAACAGGAAAGACAATTTTGAACCTAATTATGTGTATTACTCTAAAAGTTGATTATTATATTAGTAAATCTGATCTAGACACTAAGCGCGACCAATTGAAGGCCCGGCCACCTGCTGCCATCATATACAATTATGACAACGGCGTTCTTACCTGTGCACTCTCAATGTGCACGGAACTTTGTCTCAAAGATAGGCTACACAAGCCACATGAGAGCGCACGAGCGCCAAACTGACCTATAGGAGTCGAAGTGGTCGCCATGGCCGGAATCGGCCGGATAGAGATAGATAGATGTGAAACATCGTCTGTTCCAATATTTGCATTAAATAAGGAAATACCTTATACATAAACAACGCGTAATAGCTGCTTATCTATAAACAAACTTATTACGTGCAGTCCCAAGATCAAACCGTCGATCTATTAAAAGATACGAATTGACGCATTTGCAATCTGACCACGCATTTATATCATTAATACATTTACGCATTTAATCTATATCCTGACTTATTGAACTGTGCAAAAAATATATAATATTTATTATTTAAGGTCAGATTCGCGGGTTATCTTATAAAACGATATTTAGCACGTGCACGATTATCTAACGTTTGTGAAATGATGTTTGAGCATCAGTTAAATTATGTTAAAATTATATTAACCAAAAGAGGATATAAAACTATTTTTTTATTTTATTTTTTTAAACATAGTAACTTTAACTTAGTGTATAAGTTTTAAAATAACTGATCTTATTTTAGTTTTAAGTTCGTAGCTTTGCTATACAAATTGCCGTGCCCTAATCAGGATCCACATTTGGTACCTACTTTATGTTGTTTATAATAAAATCTGTAAAAACGTGTGGAGTGCAATAAATGATTGAGTATTGAGGATGGATTGAATGTAACGATTCGAGGTATGAACCAAAGATATACAAGGCGAGAGTGGGTGAAAATATTGGGAAGGAAAGGTCAAGAACATATCTCGATCAAATTGGCGACTTGTTAAGAAAGGCCAAGTAAAGAGAGTACGAGTATTCTAAACTGACGTGTAGGGCGTTAATGTAGGTTGTCGCGATCGCACCAGTTGTTACGGTTCTGATCTGAAGCAAGCGACCGCACAGAAATGGGCGTGGCTAACTACATATGATCAGCGTCTACTCAAATCACGCCTCAACAAGTAAATTTTCTCATTATTAACAAAGTAATTTTCGACCGAGAAGAGTGGAAATCTTTAAGGGAGGGAAAATCTTTATATCCAGCTGTGGACGGCCTAAGGCTGATGATAATCATAATGTTGAATAAAAAAAGATGAATTAAAAAATTCAGACGACACTTAAATAAATAAAAACAACTTACATATCAACTTCCATGCCATAGCCAGGAGCGTCTTCAAACATATTGGCTTTTAATGTCTCTGGAGCCAGATAGCCTGGTGTTCCGCAAAGCTCTGGAAAATTATAACATAATTACATATTATGAGCATATAATTCTTCTTTTTTTGTTCCGGGCGGTGCCAATTAAAAAGAGTTTTAAAGGAATTGATAACGGACACCAAGTTGCACCTGGATTTGTCAAAATTGAGGTAAAAGGAGGATTGAGAAGTAGTTTAGAAGAGTCCATTTTTTTCATGCATCCCTAGTAGCAGGCAAATCCATTATAGTGCCAATTTCTTCTGATGTTTAACAAGTACAGGGTCAGCTACGTTTTATGGAGTGTTAGGATTAAATAGGTATAGGTCGCGCCACGTAAAAAAAACTCTAGAAACAATTGAAAGTTATGTGTTCGCGCACGGTACACTTAGGCATGAAAATACTAGGGCTATTAATTATCGTTTCATTCTTGAAAATTCTTGAAACTGAAACAAAACGTTTCAAACTAGTTGCGTCGTGTGTGGTTTTCTAAGGAAGTCTAGAGCAGAAACTGCAATGCAACTCAAAAGTAACTAGCAGTTTCAGTTGCGTTGCATTTGCGTTTCACCATGTGTTCTGGGTCTAATTAAACACTTTTGTGCGCGATGGTATTTTAGAACAACTGTTAAACGTCAGACCCAAAAATCGTCTAATGCGCAGCTGTCAGCTAGGGTTCTTTTAACGTGGCGCGCCCTATACCTACCTTTTCTGCAATTTACTTTAAAGAAATGAATAGCCTTTTTTAGTTCATATATGAAAATCTAAGCTGACAATAACTATGCCTACAAGTGAGACACATTGTACAAAACCTGTTACAGTAATATGATATTCTCTTTGCATGAGAAACGAAGCGCGTCGGCGTCGGCTAGACCTAAACTAGATACTAGATATAAACTAGGTGTTTAAAAATATAAATCTACCTACTCGTGTTTCTTCGGGGAAGTTGTTTTCATGGGCAGAGTCAAATATTTTTTTATATCTTATATAATATTTTTCTTTGTATATACTATTAATATTAAATGTCAATGTTTATGCCGATGGATGGATGGGAGGTTGTTTGATATTTTACGCAAAAACTACTGAATAGATTTTGATGAAACTCTACATGATTATAGCTTATATATCAGAATAACACATCTGCTAATATTTAAAAAAAAACTTATATTTATACATTGATTTTCGTGATCATTAATTTCATAAATATATTACAGTTCTCAAAACATTTGAATTTAAGTAACGAGGTAAAAAAAAAATGTATCTCTTATGTAAGTAACTGAAGAAAGAAGATTGAAGAGAGTACCTCTAAACTATCCAATCAAATTTAAACATTCCAAACTTAAATAAATAAAAAAAACAACTTACCAAACAACTTCTCTCCTTCTTTCAGCACCCTAGCGAACCCAAAGTCAGTGATCTTGACATTGAGCTGATCATCCAACAGGATATTCTCCGGCTTCAAGTCGCGGTGAACGATACTCTTGCTGTGCACATGGCGGACGCCTTCCAGGACTTGTCTGCGGATAAATTGGTAAACTAGTTGGTTGACTGGTTGTATTGGCGTTGGGTTTGATGCTGGATGAATAAGAAATATGATTAGAATGTTTGCAAAATCAAAACTGAAAAACATAAATACCTATTCAAAAATTGTTTTATGTTCTTTTCAATATTGGTAGGTACACTTTTTGACGTAGGTACCTACCATTTTTTTTGTTATCTAAAACGACTAATTACTACCGTTTTACTATGTTTAAAGCCGAGAAGAAGTAATGACAAGTAACCACGGTACAGGGCCCTGCGGTTACGTTATGTAATATTTATTTTTTCATTTTCCCTATTTGATATATTGTCAAAAATTATGGTCATGAGGTAAAAAGATTTTTGATGTAATATGTAAGTTCTGCGTATTATTTTTCGGTAACCTTGAATTTGGTAAACGATTTGTCTTATCATGCTGATTATTTTAATTAACTTGACAGTTAAGATAAAGTTACTTTTTTAATTAATTTACTTATAAACTGACTTGTTACTACCTACACTATGGTTTTGTATTTATTTTTGTTTATGGAGATCTGGTTTCATTCATATTGTAATAAATATTATTAAGTATATTAATAATATTCCGGTAAATATTTTGAAAAACTTATCTACACAATAACTTAAAGTAATATAGCTTATATGTTATTCTGATGTGTAAGCAACAACACTGCCAATTTTCATCAAAATCTGTCCAGTGGTTTTTGTGTGAAAGAGTAACAAACAGCCTCACATCCATATTTAGGCACAGACATTGATATTTATAATAATCAGCAGGATTATTATCAAAATAATTACCTCAAACAGCTTTGAATGATTTTCTCAACGAACACATTGCATATTGAAAGTAATTCAATATAATCAACAGCCATTTCTAATTTTTTATGCATTCTTGTTTCTGTATTATTATTTTTTAACACGCTCAGAGCCATTTTTACTTATTTAATATTATCAGTTAATTTTACAAAAAACACTTATTTTGAATTACGTCCTTGTTAAAAATACCAAATTGTGGAAACTTTGGTATTTTTATTGTAAGATTTGTTTACTTTATAAAAAACGCTTATTTTTAATTATGCTCTTGTTTAAAATATAAAAATGAAATTGAACTGCAATTAATTGCAATAATTAGTTAAGAAGGTTCTTTCTTAAGTACTTTTAAAAGTTTTGTAACAAATTAATTATTTATTCAATCTTTGAATAAGTTCACAAATTATTTAACACTTTTCAAATTAGGAATAAATACACTATAATTCATTAAGTAGTTATTAGTAGATCTGAATATTACACACAAAATTCAGATCAAACTCTAAAAAGATTTTTTCAAAAAACAAAAGGTTTAATTATTTAGGATGTGCAAGAGCAAAGTACCAGGCGCTTATAAACACGAGAGTCAAACCGAGACTGCGTTATCGCATCGAAGTTACGCGACGCTTCGTAGTTTCGCGATTCTGTACTATTTGTATAATTATACATATTTGTTGCTTGCCTTGAAGAGTATGCACTTTTGACAGGTGCTTCGCTAACAAGGCGTAGATAAGTTAACACTTTGAAAGCCGATAACAAAATAACTAGGTATGTAAGTAGAAGCTAGTTCTAAATAAAGCGTTCGGCACTCGCTGTGTTAAAGATTGAAATTTGTCACGCCTATTTCCCATTGGGGTAGGCAGAGACCACTTCTCTTCATTTACTAAGACGCAAACATACCTCTTTCGCATCTTTTTTTTTTAATTTACCTATTTATTACCATGACAGTATTTTCATCTAATTAGGAAACGACCTTATACAATCTTCAACAATGGTAGGAATCAATAAAGATTGAAACGTAGCCTTATCGTACCACCATACCTTATTAAAAACAAGGTTATTTACCAAGGAAAGTTATTCTAATTGCCTGCTTGTTAAAGATAAATAAGTAGGTAATCCAGTTATGGATGTTCGAGCTAGAATGATGGTATTCATTCATTTGTAATGACTTTTAACGCGTGTACACGATAAGAAAATACGCCGCCGCCGGGCCTACGCAAGAATTCGTGTCTTACTAGAAAATAACTGTGCACACTGTCCGCAGCGGTGCACGAAAAAAATTGGCTGGACAAGACACGACGCGCGAACGTTAATGAGGACCGTTGGTTTTTCGAGTGTAGAACAGACGAAATTCTTATCGTGTACACGAAAAATTTGTCTTGTCTGCCGCAGACACGGTTTTCTTATCGTGTACACGCGACGTAACTATAACCAAACCATACCAAGTCTTGTAACTAGACCTAGCATGCTATATTTTCTCTTAGACCCAGAACACACGGTGAAACGCAAATGCAACGCAACTGCAACTTATTATTATTCAATGTCATAGCCCACGGCCACCTAAGATAAACAATTCAAATCCCATAAATTTTCTTACACTAAGCGCCAAAACACACAGTAAAACGCAACTGAAACTGCTAGTTACTTTTGAGTTGCATCGCAGTTTCTGCTATAGACTTCCTTAGAAAACCACACACGACGCAACTGAATTGAAAAGTTTCAAAGTAGTTGCGACGTGTGTGGTTTTCTAAGGAAGTCTATAGCAGAAACTGCGATGCAAATCAAAAGTAACTAACAGTTTCAGTTGCGTTTTACTGTGTGTTTTGGCGCTTAGTGTAAGAAAATTTATGGGATTTGAATTGTTTATCTTAGGTGGCCGTGGGCTATGACATTGAATAATAACAAAGTAGTCAAGTGTGGCTAAAGTATAATTGGAATTAAAATTCTGCTTTACATTTGTTCTGGCTTTGAGAAAGTTTATTTTACAGTCGATTTTTACTCTCGACATTGACTTTGACTAGTATTTTATACTGTAGAGGGTCTATAGAAACTTAAATAACCGTACGTGTTCATTTTAAGCTGATCTAAAGATAGTAAAATTTTACCGCCACTACTGATAATTTTCTAGAGTAATCTAGCTTCTACATTATTTTTACAACTCTTTAACTGACTCCAAAAAATAGGTAGTTTAAAAAACTTTAACACGCTTTAGCTCACACTAAACATGCTCCATCATCAGGTCAGTTCGAAAGTACCATATTATTGTATTGTCATCAGATATCAGGGGCCGTATTCTTCTAATTACCAAATGAAAAATGGTGTCTCTCTAGAATGTGAATTGTATGAATTGACACATTTTGGTATTCTCTTAACAGATAAGTTGACAGTGGACAGCGATCGGCCGTACATTTTATTACTTTACGCTATAATCGGTATTCTACTCCGCAATGTCACTTTTCGCTATTTGACAGTAGACAAAACCCTCTAGAGACTACTAATCGACTATTAATCGTGGCACTTAAGAGAATACCAAATTTGTGACACATTGCTGTAGAATGTTTATCTGTTGGCTATAGTTTGGTCGCTTAACTTAATTTAGCGGAATTGCTACCCAGAGCGTGTGCAAAATTTCATCCTATTCGAAGACCGGGAAGTGGGTCAAATTAAGATTCCAAGATTTGTTTACATACATAGTTACTTACAAGTGAAGCTAATATAAAGCGTGTAAAAATAAGTTTTCTAAATTCGACCGTATATCTTTGAATCTAATGTCGTCGAGATGGCGTCCTATTCGTGCCCCCTACTTTAAAACTTTTACATAACTTCCTTTATTCATATGTCTAGTATAGTTTGGGTATGGTGATGCAAGTATTTTTTGATTGTAGTGGATCGAATTGGTCTCTGGGTAGGTAGAGAGTACTGGTAGATAGGCTTAGCAGAGATATGTCTTCTTTATCAGCTCATATATGTCCCCACCGAGGGGCACGAGCTTACTCTCATACAGACAGTGATCAGGCCGTAATCCACCACGCTGGCCAAGTGCGGATTGGCGGATTTCACATACACCTTCGAATTTCTTCTCTGGTGTATGAAGGTTTCCTCACGATGTTTTCCTTCACCGTTAGCAAATGGTAATCGAATAAATTGATTCGTACATGAGAAATAAACTCAGAGGTAGGTGCCCGCGCCAGGATTCGAACCCGCGCCCTCAGAATTCGAGGCAAGCGTTCTACCAACTGGGCTACCACCGCTTTTACCGAGATATGTACGTATTGTATTTATGTCTCATACTTACCTCATAATATACCTAGTCTTCTTCTCCGACAGTGTAACCACGGATGTAAGGTAATCAAACAGCTCTCCATTCTTGCACAGCTCAAACACTAAGAATATGAAGGTTTCCGATTCAAACACGTCTTGGAGTTCAACTGAAATCAAGAGGAATTCTATTGAGCTTATTTGAGTCATCTTCGTTATTTTTGTCATCACCAAAATCATTCCCATCATCATCATAATCACCATCACTACTATCATCATATTCATTGGGTACATTTAAGAGCTTGATGTAGAGTAATCCCTATCTTAGGCCTAGAACACATGGGGAAACGCAACTGCAACGCAACTGCAACAACGACGAAACTTAGATGCAACTCAAAAGTAACTAGCAGTTGCAGTTGCGTTTCACCGTGTGTTCTGGATCTATATAAATAAAGATAATTGAGTTCCTTACGAAAATTTAAAGAGGTCAAGACTGATTCATTTAGATAGATATGTAAATTGTGATAATATTGGATATGTAACACAAAAACCACTGAACAGATTTAAAAAAAAACTTTACAATTATGTAGCC
The DNA here is from genome assembly GCA_947563765.1 of Anarsia innoxiella. Taxonomy (NCBI): domain Eukaryota; kingdom Metazoa; phylum Arthropoda; class Insecta; order Lepidoptera; family Gelechiidae; genus Anarsia; species Anarsia innoxiella. The sequence continues at coordinate 2,587,253 of OX387410.1, read as the reverse complement.
TGCACATCAGGTGAAACATAGCCTAGGTATGGTATGAGTTTTCTGAGATAAATGAATACGTATTTGCAGTGACTGATGAAACTATAGCAAAACACTTAAAACAAGAGAACTATCAATAAACCAAAGTCCAATTTACGATTCAGATGTAATAATCTTATCAGTAGTTTGTTTTATTGAAGCGGCAAATTACTATGATGTTTTACCTATTCCTTGTAATTACCTCTGATGTAAGATTAATTTTAAAAAGTTAAGGTTGTCTGATATGAAGGTTAACAGGATATGATATGAAAATTATTTGTACAGCATACACTGTCATTGAATGTAACTTTCCTAATAAAATTTGTGAATGAAAATGTTATGATGTTTTTATTGTAATATAGGATACTTCAATGTTGGACGGTTTTTAGAGTTCCATCCGTACCTATCCAAAGGGTGAAAACGGGACCTTATTACAAAGGCTCGGCCGTCCATCTATCTGTTTGTCTGTTTCTAAGCTGTATCTCATGAATCGTTATAGCTAGGCTAACCTCAAGGCCTGTTTTTTTTTATTTAATCAATAAAATATCAAGTTCTGTACCAAAGCAAAACAATTTGGGTTTAAAACGAAACTACACTGTTCAAAATCATAATTAAATTGGGCTTATGCATATTTCAGATAGGTACCTAGTATAATTAATCAAGTGTAATCAAAAGTAAATAGAGTTGTGTAAAAGATTCAGTCAGGTCACAATATACAAAGTTCACAAGCTAGGGCTTATATTTCAGAAATGTACTACTACTTTTGGAGTAAATAGTGAGTAAATAGGGTTTTTTTAAAGGGTTGCTTCAAGTCACGCATTCAAAGGTCACAAGCTAAACAACTCACTCACTAATATAAGGATGTCCAGCAACCATTCTCAAGATATGTATCTCTTGTCTAGTAGCATCTCGCATTGTATGAGTGTCCACTCCGTCTTGAGACTCCTGACTCAAATCTATGATCTTTGCCGCGTACTCCCTCCCTGTTTCTTTCTCTATGCATCTTCGGACTGTTGAGCTTATGCCTCTGGAAAATACAAAGTGTTTTTTTTTTTTAATTTTTGAATGTAATTAAATACTACAGTATGTTCCTCTTTCTTCTTCACTTAATAATGTTAAAAGAAGAAAGAGGTGCACTGGTTTTAAGTTATAACTATTTAAACACAGTTTTAAAGATAACCCGTCCTAAATGAAATATGCTATTCGTAGTAGATAACTGCATTTATTTAGAGCTACCACCACATTTGATGGGTTTATTTGTAAAAGACAGTAGACTGTTAAAAGTAGGTGTTATATTTTGGTGGATATAACCATTGACATTTTTAAAATAATTATAATTCCAATATACCCTGTAGATTTATAAAGTAATATTTCACTAATTACGCAAAGTAACTTTTCAGATTGAAGTAAGTATCTACTTAATCAAGGTACTGTTAAAATACCATGAATAGAACCAGCCAGTGCTGTGTTGCTGCCAGTGTGATGGGAACTTTTGGTCAGGGAGCGATCCGTGGTGGCCTATTCGATTAGTGCTTTGACGATGCTTGTTGTGCACACTTTCCTTGTTATTATCTTTAATTTTGACAAAGCCTGCTGCTGATTTATTTTTGTTGTTCTATGAATAGATAACACATTAGTGTTATCTAGAATTTAATTAATATGGATGTATATCGCTCCAAATTGGATTAATTGCTAACGTTACCTGTAATTATCTTTGTGGAAATAAAGTAATAACCAGTATAGAGTATAGAACTGTAACGGATTTCACACTCCTTACCTCAAATCCTTAATTAAATAAATTGGTTCAATTATCTGCCAAATAGCTGAGCACTAGGTTAGATAATTAGAAACAATCAACACAACAACTAAACTTTCAGAATCGAGGACAGAGATTTAACTAATAATAATGAAGCCAGTATACTATACTAAGTACTTCCGAGTCCCCCACGAATTGGCAGGAACACAATTTTAGAGAATGCTAAAAAAACTAAAAACCTACCTTCCTATGATTTCTTTAGGTTCATATTTCGCGTAGAATTCCTTCGCTGCATCTTTATCGGGCAAATTATCATCGTCCTCCTCTTTCGCCATGGTTTTACCTAAAGTGGTAATATTTTTTGTGCACTAATCTTTTGTAATTAGTTCCCGTCGCTGTCGCTTCTTTCCCAATGACGAAAGGTTAATGTTGTGGACAGCTGACAGGTTTCATAATAAACTTGTTAATACACAAAAATTAATCAACTAAGCACTCGAATGGCTACAACTGCTATTCCAGCATTTAACACAGTTCATAACGCAAAATCTTTACTATTTTTGTTCAGAAAACACACAAAACCTACAATATCCTACAAATTCATCAAATAACTTCAAACCATAGAGTAATGTCAAACTTTTTTTTGTATTGTTTTTTTTAACATGGTTTTATGGCCTGGTTGCTGTATGTGGTCCCGAACATGAGAAACTGGTGAGACTGGCGCCGCCGCCGCCGCCGCCGCCGCCACCGGTGCTGTTTTTCCTTCCCTGTCTACAATTATATGAATTTTCTACAGATTTTTCGTAAGTTTTTTGTGGATTTTTCATAAGATTTTTTATAATATGTCGAAGGCACAAACCATGCACAGACGTATGAAAGCTGCTGTCCACAGATATTAAAAAGATTCGATAAAAATAATCGTAGTACAACTCGACTCGAATAGACTTGAAAAATCGAGTTCATAGTGAGTAGAGGGATATACCTTTCTCGCAATTTATAGTTTAAGCTACATAAGAAAGAAAGAGACAAAGCTTTTGACAAAGCTACCATTGGTGACATATGTTTTCAACAGCTGATTTCCTTTGTCTATGACAATCATGCTATCTCATTCTTTTTCGGATGTTTTCTTGTTGTTCTGTCCGATGGTTTTGCATTTTTCAATGTTATTGGAAAATTCGCTTATCGGCCCCTTTTCCCGTGACTAGTTTACGTGATTTTTATCCTGAAGACCTGGACACTGGTGTTACGTAGCAGAACCTCGCTTCGGATACCAGGTAAGCGCTTATTACGCATTGAATTTTGTTCTTACAAAAGTGACACTACCTTGTTCATCTCTTTTTGTCAACCTTGAGTTATTAGAACGAATTTACCAATATTTTATTATTTTTCCTTTGTTCTGGCATCGATTTTATGTATCTTTCATCTGCGATCCGTGCAGTTACTTGATTTACGTGGCAATTTTTACGAAAGACGTAAACTTTAGGTCTAATAGCTGTGGTATTAGTTTGATAAAAATGGCTAATATACAAAGCCTTTTGGTTTGTATGTTTGTTACGTATGCAAGATCACTGCGGCAATAGTCTTACCGCAATATGATCTGGTTACGCTAACTTTTTAATAGCTTTTCTTTATGGGGTAGGCATTGGTTGGGTCAATTTTAATGCCTTTTGGAACTTTCTTTGTTAATGGTACAGTTTGGGCTGTTGCTATGCATGGGTAATTTTGTTTAGAGCCCAATTTGCATTCACATGTTTTGAGGTTTTCCTAATCAGAAGGCTGTATCTATTATTATAATTTTAAAACAATATTTAACATCTACCCATTTTTGTTTGCGCTCTGAAAATAATTTTATTAATCACTTAAATACTTTTGAAAATCACTTTTCTAAATTGGCCAGTTTCTCTTTATTTGTTTTAAAATCTTATTTAATATAAATTTTTACTCAATTTAATACAAAAAAGATACCTATACATATTGCTTTATACCTAGCCATCAAATTATTTTTAGTTTCACATTCATTCTAAAAATTAGGCTTCTTGAATTAACACACTAATTATGTAAGGAGTAGAACAGCTACCTACAAATGTAGTAAAAAAATAAAATTATATCAATATTCAATACCTACTTTTTTATTACGATCGCCCATTTACACTTATATGTATATGCCACAGTCTAATTTAGTATTACCTTATTTTAATCCATACTTCCATACTAATATTAAAAATGCGAAAGTAACTCTGTCTGTCTAGCTTTCACGCTAAAACGGCTGAACCGATTAAAACGAAATTTGGCACACAGATAGGCTATAAGCCTGAGAAAGGACATAGGCTACTTTTGATTTCAATAGCGTAGGTTAAGCAACCGCGACGCGAGCGCCGCGCAATATAATAATAGTATAATGCGTACGAAGTCGCGGGCAGCCACTAGTTTAGAATAACTAATAATTTCCATGAAATACTTACTTACTAAAAATTCGGTGATCAAAGGTCAATGTGAACCGGATTTTTATTTAAAAAAAAAGCCAATTAACTGGCAACACGTATATTTATTTTTAATAATAATTTATATTAAATTGCAATTTTTAATTGCTATTTTAAGATAACTCTAATGTGGTTTCTTCATTTAGTTGTTTGACGAGATTCCATTTTTTTTACATTTTAAATGTGAACGGCAGTGGAACTTGATTTTGTGCACAGTTAAGGCAGGTTTTTTAATTCTTAAGAATAAAATAAAATATTTACATAATTTCTAGTGCTATGTAAATATGCTAGCTAGTTCAAAAGAAAATTTTTGGGCAGGGGCAATCTGAAACATTTTTTTTTTCAAATAATTTTCAAGTGGAGTATTTTGTAACATGTATTTTTTTCTTTTCTGCTCGGATATTAATAAATAATCTGACATTTCTTTCAATAAAAATACTTAAAAATCCACACAAATTTTTTCCGGATTTTACAAGTGTACCAATATCTAGCTTTAACATGTAGGTAAAGCAAATAATCTTGTAATCATTTGACCTTTTGATAAATATGTGACAGATAACATTTTATTAAAATTTATTATAAAACTTCACACTCCGCAAACTAGGTGGCGCTAGTAATATCGATTAAAAGTTTTTTAAAATATTGCTTGATACTTAAATATTTTGCAAATCCGTTGTAATTAGAAATATACTTACTGTTATTTTTTATAAAAAATAAATTAATTAAAAATAAGTTTCGTTAGGAAACTTCATTGACAACTTGGTACCTTACCTATCTACTTTCCTACTTACCTGACCTTAAATGGGAAGTAGTCGGTCGGTACAGAAAAAAAGTAAAATGTCCACATTGCAAAGAAGAAATACTTTTCTTTCATAGTAATAGGTACATAGATAGTCATAATATCAGTAAAGACGCAATAATTCGTCCTTGCAAGGCCAAGGACATAGACAAGGCGTCTAGAGTCCACCTACAAACTACACAAAGAAGGTACCTACTAATTCGTATTAATTATTTCGAGACCTGACCAACATGACCGCAGTGTCAACTCAGGTGCCAAGTAGTCTATTGCAAGTGGCAACACCCCCACTGGCATTAAAAAGAATTATGTTGAAACCTGGGGAATAAGAGCGCGTGTTCTACTGAAGTGTCAAGTAAACTATTGCTAGCCTTACCCCCCCACTTGCCCCCTTTCTTGTTAAGAAGCTTAAGAGATTTCTATAATAGTACTTTGAGTTTGACATTCAAAGTACCAGGGCTTTATGAGTCTTGTGTAAGTACTAAGTAAGTATGATTGAAAGTTAGAAGTTTTTCTTTGAGGAACTTAGAAATGTGAAATGTTTATGCACCTTTTTATCTTTGTTTTTAGCGGTTGAGGCGATATTCTCAGACTAAGATTTGATATACCTAACTTAAAATAATATTTTTCCTGTAAGTCACTGGTTTAGGAAAAAAAAACATTTGACTGACGCGGTTTCGGCACCTTATATCCATGGGTTCTGCTCAATCCTAAAGGCTGGCGAATGTTTTATTCCTCTACGCAATAAAGAAATAAAATTAAAAGACTACGTCGTCAATTTGTGTAATAAAATCAAATAATCTATCTACTCGTATCTTATATGATCCTTGTAACCTAGGATCTCCTTCTTGGCTATACGCCATTTTTTTTAATAAATTTATGGCCTGGTAGCTAAGACTCCATTACAAGATATACTTAAGATCATAATCCACCACGTTCGTCCAATACGGGCGGATTTTATACATACCCTTAGAATAGACCATCAAAATCGCAGGTTTCCTTATAACGTTCTCTTTTCTATAATATTTAATGTTTAATAGTCAAATAAACAATTCAAACAAGCATACAGCTTAAGTTAATGGTCGACAATTTAAAGACAAACATCGACCCAAATAACAGACTAATCAATATTTTACATAAACACGAAACGCAAGGAAATTAGTTCATAAACATATGAAAGGGATATAGATAATAAAACTACGTTATGTGGTCAGTGATAGAATTTAATTTGATTTTTCTAAAAATTTCTACCTTTAACGTTATTTTATGAAGCTATTTCCTGTCTTTTTAATAAATTTGGGGTTGGGCTTTTGACCAAAGCTAGGCACGCTCTACTTAAAGCATAAACGGCTTGATGGATTTTACTTTGAGAGGTGTCGTTAGATTCTTATTTACAGTGAGAGTAACACTGGGTACATTAAAACAAGATTAAAAGGCATTTAAAGGCAGTCGAGGTTTTTTAAAGTAAGAAGGTTTGGTTATTTTATTGAATTCGATTTTAATAGCGTTTATTATGATCGCAAATATGCAAATAAGCGCTTCTGCTGTAGTTTTACCTTTCTCTTGCAACAATATCGCATTTAAAACTTCCATCCGGGGATTATAGCTAACTTTTTATTGCTAATTAAAGTATGCAGTCACCGAAGCCAGTAAGATTCACATCGGACATCAAATTATACACATAGTAGGTGTTATCTTACAGCCGTTCCCTATATTCAAAGACAGATAGCTATCCGAGACCGGTTGTACTTAACTGTCACGTAGCTGTCACTTTTGATTTATCCTTCAGAAGAATCCCATAATTTTTTTGACAGCAGTAGGTTTCATCATCATCATGTCAGCCTATGGACGTCCACTGCTGGACAAAAGCCTCCCCCAAGGATCTCCACAACGACCGGTCTTGCGCTGCCCACATTCAACGGTTTTCAGCGACTTTAACCAAGTCGTCAGTCCACCTTGTTGGAGGCCTTCCCACACTGCAGTAGGTTTATAGGAACGAAAAATTCTAAGATAGATAACTATTTCTGTCTCCAGTAGGGCAAAACCAGAGATAGATAGAATATTGGGAACGGCCGTTATAGGTATGCTTTCATATAATATGTGATTATACAGTGACTGTTATTATGAAGATTCCTAGACTGTATTCTTTTGTATAATTGCGTGTTTACGGGCACGTGTTCGTGGGCAAAGTTAATCAGTAGCATTGTAATGATAAAAGAATTAAGAAGATATAAGTTTTCTTTTCTATCTAAGGCCGATTTGCTATTAAACATAATGGCGCCCGTCTACGTTAGACTTTTTGTAGGACACATAATCGGGCCGAATTATATTTCTAATTTTTTCTTACTATTTCTGACCGACTATTTGTAGGACGTGAGCGTTGCACTTTTGCGAGCAGTTCTATTTTTACACGCTTTATATTAGCTTCACTTGTAAGTAACTATGTATGTAAACAAATCTTAGAATCTTAATTTGACCCCCCAGTCTTCGAATAGGATGAAATTTTGCACACGCTCTGAGTTCTGATGACAATACAATAATATGGTACTTTCGAACAGACCTGATGATGGAGCATGTTTAGTGCGAGCTAAGGCATGTTTTAGTTTTTTAAACTACCTATTTTTTTCTCCTACAATAAATCGGTCGCCGATTGTCTGACGTAGGCGGGCGCCCTAAAGGTAACACTTTTGTTGCACAAACGTCAATTTTAACAGCCTTTTCTGAAATGGTTAACTAGACTTTACTGAATGCTATTTTAGTCTAATCTAGACATTTGAATAGTTAACTAAGAGCCCGGTAGAAAGTTGTCGCAGTTCCTGAGACAGTCGTGGGTATATTGTGGGCAGTTAGAGGCGGACAGAAATTATGGGCCTCTTGGGACTTGAGAAATATGGGGACACAAACTTGTAATTATACTTAGTAGTAAAACGAGATGTTAAATTAATTCGATTCGTTAAAGCGTAGGTTAAAGCATTGACTTATATACCCAGTCTATTCGGTAAAATAAAATAACTATGAGTAGACATATCCTACTAATTATTAAAAATGACAATGTTTGTACCGATGGATGGATATATGTTTGTTACTCTTTCACGCAAAAACTACTGAATAGATTTTGATGAAATTTGGCAATATTGTAGCTTATATATCAGAATAACACATAGGCTATATTTTTTTGAGATATCATGACTTTTTTTAAGATATGGCGATAAAAAGTGAGAGTCAGAATGGCGGGTGTATCATAAAAGATCCAGATGAGTATGGCATTAAAAAAATGTACCTAATTTGTACTATTTTGTACCTCATCTTTAAAAAATTGTACCTCTTTCAGCGCTTAGTTACAAGGACATGAATGTACACCCGCCATATTGACGTCATTGCGGCGGGTGTATCAAAATTATGCTGTTTATACTAACTTGTGAATTACTACTACTATTTGTTAAAAAATGTACCTAAATAGTACCTTGTACTGAAAAACCTGCATCACGAGATATCTATGAATTCCTGACAAATAAAACAAAATGTTTTTGGCAAGGACTTTTCCTATCTTTATCAGGTTATATTGTATTTTAATTTGATAATTTACATAAAGAGGGATTTTATAAACCAAGCCACCTTATTTATTTATTTATTTATTTATTTAGACAAGATATAACGACAGACAGATCCAAATGTTATGTTTAAGGAATATAAAATTAAGTTTATTTTTTATTTTTATTACTTTGATTACTTTTTATTACCTTATTTTTATTCGGCCCCAAGATTTATTTAGTCCAGAAAACTTTTATATTTAGTTTTATTTTTATTTTTTGCATAACAAGCTCTATAAACGCTTACAATTATTTTTGATAAATAAAAGAAAAAAATTAAATATGAAAAAATATTTTTATTGTACCTAAGTTGGTAGATACTTAGTTAATTGATTGATTTTCGTCCATACAAAATACAATTTATAATTAGTGACTTAGGAGTTTTAGTAACGTTTATAGAGCTTGTTATGCATAAAATAAAAATAAAACTAAATATAAAAGTTTTCTGGACTAAATAAATCTTGGGGCCGAATAAAAATAAGGTGGCTTGGTTTATAAAATCCCTCTTTATGTAAATTATCAAATTAAAATACAATATAACCTGATAAAGATAGGAAAAGTCCTTGCCAAAAACATTTTGTTTTATTTGTCAGGAATTCATAGATATCTCGTGATGTAGGTTTTTCAGTACAAGGTACTATTTAGGTACATTTTTTACAAATAGTAGTAGTAATTCACAAGTTAGTATAAACAGCATAATTTTGATACACCCGCCGTAATGACGTCAATATGGCGGGTGTACATTCATGTCCTTGTAACTAAGCGCTGAAAGAGGTACAATTTTTTAAAGATGAGGTACAAAATAGTACAAATTAGGTACATTTTTTTAATGCCATACTCATCTGGATCTTTTATGATACACCCGCCATTCTGACTCTCACGATAAAAACGTACGAAGTCGCGGGCAGCATGTCTTTGTTAGATATTTTGGTTCCCATTCATTAACTAGGTACTGTCTACATTTTCATGTAGGTACTAAGACCGCATAACATACCAAAAACTTCGCCCCAAATAAATCTAAAGTACTAGGACCTCATAGCTTATCAACAACATAGATCTCCCGCAAAGTATCTGAAGGCAATAATTAGATAATTCCAATATTACGGCGGCGGCATCTAGATGCGTATCGTATCCGCATTACTTTGAAGATACCAGCCGTTGATTTATGAGTCCCTGGTACCTACATCAAGATGCTAATTATACATAAATACATTTACTTATGTACATATAATTAGTTGTTTTATTCCAAGATTATAAGACCGTCATTTAGGTAATGGACTCATCATATCAGCTAGTAAACAAGTAAGGTCAAGTAAACTTAAATGCTCTTTAAAACTTATAGCTATCGCTGTCATTGTCAAAAGTGTAAATAAGACGGCACGATTTTTAATGGGTTATTAACTTAATGAGCCTTTTATCAACAAAACAGGGTAATGGAATGTCACAACGAAGCTACTTTTGGCATAGTGTCTTCATAATGAAAATAAAATAATAATAAAGCTGGTTGGATAAAAGCCTCCTTATAGCTAAGACTCCTTTTAATTTAACTATATTTTATACCTACACTCGTACCTAGATTATCTATAGGTACATACAACTTGTCTACCTACTTATCTATATTATGGCGCCTCTGACATAATCAGGCACCTATAAAATGTTATCTTAACTTACTATTTATAGATCAAATCAGTACCTACTTATAAGATATCAAACTTGTTTATATTGACTTGAAAACATTGAATTTAATACCTACTGGGTATATTAAAACTGACGGTAATTATAATTTATTTAATGTACTTACTATGTTCTAGTAAATAAATTCAAGATTTAGCTCCATGACTAAGAGTATAGTAGAACCTACTAATCCACTACTTGATCCATAAAAACCACTATCACTGAAAATTCACATTTCTCTGCAATGTCATTGATTGCGCCCAAATAATATGGGATCTTATTTGTTTGCCGGGACGATTTATTATATTACTAGAGGCAGCCCGCGACATCGTACGAATTTATCGTCATATCTTGGAAAAAAGACATGATATATAGAATAACATAGCCTAGCTTGACACAGCTTCTGATGTGTAAGCTACCATATTGCCAAGTTTCGTCAAAATCTGTTCAAAATTTTTTGCGTGAAAGAGTAACAAACATCCATCCATCGGTACAAACATTGATATTAAAATATTAGTTAGATAATTGAAGATTCCTTCCTATTATGCGTTTGTAAAGTTTCTTCCAAATCGATCTAGAGCGATTTGTACGTGTGAGTAACAGAAAAGCAAACTTTGTTCGCATTCATATAGTACGTACCTTTCAGTGTGATACCTAGCTACATATGTATAGGTATAAAATGTAAATGGTAGACAAATGACCACAAAACCTCAACATACCAGACCGCGCTTCTAACATGTTATTACCAACTGAATGGTAAGCGAAATAAGTCGATAAAATGTGCTTAGAACTGTTAGAACCAGTCTGTTTGGTTAGAATATAGCTCTGAAGGGTCAACAGCCTGGGCTTAGAACTACATCAGTCGCGTTACGTAGGATTTTGTCATGTATACTTTATAAATATTTAAATAAATCAGTGCGTAGGTTACCTAAGCTTTAATTTAAGATTGGTGTGTATTGTGGCAGAATGAAGTGATTGACTGCAAGAAAAGTCAATTAAGCTAATTGCTCCATTAATAAAATGAACTGAAAATGAAAATTTATTTAATCTTGTAGGACGAGTTTGACATCACATAAAACGGGTCATTTTTAAAGTTAATGCTAGATTCGCAGGACTGCAGTTTTCCCCAGATAAGAATCTAGCAAGAAACTCTGTTGGGTTGCTCTTTTCAAATTTGGTATTACAAATTCTTAGGCATAAACACTTAAATATATACATTACATTAAAATTAACATTTCAATAGTTATGCCAAATAGAGACAGCTGACAGAAGAGCAAGTCAACTAAATTATAGTTTTCTTGTTATTATCAACAATAAGAATAAGACGGCACGATGCTTAATGGCTGATTAAATTAATGAGTTTTTCATGCAACAAAGGCAGACAAATAGAGAAGTACGATGGACGAAAACTGTAACAATTAAACTACGTGTTTTATTTTGAAAAATGGCCAGGGCTAGCTGCAGCCCTACATTATTTATTTTGCTTTATTTCCTACACCTTAAACAATTTATTGTTAACACTTTAGTGCATCGTATAAATCTCGAACGCCTAATAAAATTGTCTTTGATAGCTTTTGCCAGAACGTTGAAATTAAGGCGCTCAGGTTCGGCCGTAATTTTGATTCGCAAGGGGTGTCACTGGGTGTGTTTATTTTTGGACTTTACAAACCGGGGATGGAATAGATAAGTCTAAAATAGCTGCCTTTTGGGGCGGTTACTTGATTTTAAAGGCACCAAGCTATTTAATATTACTAATTTTTAAATAACTTATTCTATCACATGATTTTGATGATTGAAGTGCGGTTATGAGGCCAAGTCAGGAGTAACCTAAATCGATGTAGCGGTATGGGTATGAGGTATAGATGACGCGACTGGTGAATTTGGATGAAGTGAAGGAAGTGTGTTTGGATCGTAACAAGTGGTGGGTAGTGTCTACATACCCCGATGGGAAAGACACCTAACGGATATCTATGTATGAGGCTTTAAAAGTTATTTAAACCTAATTAACATCGTGCTATCTTATTCTAATTTTGAACATCAACAAATGTTGTGATAGTTAAAATAATTTAATGTCTCGTTATTTAACTTACCGATAAAATAATGCTTGTAAGTAACTTGTTTATATTAAAGACGACAGAGGAGTGGCAAGCTCTTACAGCTTTGCGACAGAAAAGTAAAAGCCGCTAATGGATATGTTATCACTACTGCTGTGCTGGCCCTGAAATACATGTTTCACCTTTTTACTTACCTTTTCACGTAAAGATATTTTTGCTGCAGTATGTTTGCCCGGCAGTGGAACACATGTGGCTAGAAAAGAAAGAAAGAAAGAAAGGAGTATGTTTCCGTCTGTCAGACCCAGAACACACGGTGAAATGCAACTGAAACGAAACGTTTCAAACTAGTCAAATAAATAAATTTAATTTAATTTAGTTTTATTAATAAATAAATTTTTAAAATCCTCTTTTTAACAGAAAAAACAACTATTGTCTATGACCTACTATCAACTAGTTGCATCGTGTGTGGTTTTCTAAAGAAGTATATAGCAGATGAGCAGAAACTTTGATGCAACTCAAAAGTAACTAGCAGTTTCAGTTGCGTTGCAGTTGAGTTTCATCGTGTGTTCTGGGTCTTAGTATTTCCATCTGCAACTGCAGACTGGTGAAACGTAACGTGAAATGTAACATGAACACTCTTCATTGCAAGCTCGCTGCAAGGCTGGATACTATGAGAAATTGTTACAAGGTGTGTTACATTGCATGATACCTTGCAGCAAAGTGGACATCAAATTCTTTCATTGCATGATACGTTTCACCAGTCTGTAAACACCATAACGTGTTACGACATCATGTCAGCTTATGGGCGTCCACTGCTGGACAAGACCTCCCAGTATCTCCACAACGACCAGTCTTGCGCTGCCCACATCCAACGGCTTCCAGCGACTTTAACCAAGTCGTCAGTCCACCTTGTTGGAGGCCTTCCCACACTGCGTCGTCCGGTGCGTGGTCGCCACTCGAGAACCACTCGAGTCTTGTATCGTCCCGGAAGTAATGTCTTCCGGGACGCATAAAACTTTACAAAGACGAGTCTTTGGAATTACTTTGGAATGATCTTGATCTACACTTGACTGTACTTAAGCAGCAATAGATTTAGTTGTAAATAGTTTCTAGTTTACAATGTAATTAGTTGTTATTACCAGGAACGTTATTGGTACCAATACCAATACTACCAGGAAGATTATGGCGTTATCTCTACTTCCATACCTACTAGTATTATAAATGCTAAAGATTGTGTGTGTATGTTTGTCCGTCTTTAACGGTAAAACGGAACGAATAATAAACGTGATTTTTAGATTGGAGTTAGTTGAAGGGACGTAGAGTGACATAAGCTACCTTTTCTCTCTTTCTAAATCCTCACTTTCCTAAAATTGGGACTGGAACTCTATGGAGCATTTCCTACAATTCGAATTTAAAGCGACCAAACCCGCGGTCAAAAGCTAGTATCCCTATAATGAAGATCTAAATACTTGACGCGGAATCTCAGTCAGATAGTTTATAGGTAATTAAATAGTTTCGGAAATGTTTACAATTCGATGAGATTGGCAGATTTCATTCAACGAGCTACCAACTTCAATAAGTTGTGTATAATAATTTCAATGGACCCAAGTTCATAAGGCCTGAACATGAAAAGCCGAGAAATGCTTAGCTGCCTCTGTTACCTATCTAATGAATTTGATGATTGGAGGTATTTCAATTCAATATGATGTCGAAATTAGTGGCAAAGGAAAGGTCTAACCAAATGCCTTCGTAATTTATTACCTTATCTCTGATACTTTCTTTTTTAACGCACAAATTTCTCATCGAGGTAGGTAGAGATCATTCATGCTTACATATCTGTCACGCCTCTTGGGGTAGACAGACACCACTTCTTTCCACTTGCTACGATCTTGCCACTTACTTGTTGTGTCAGCTTGTGGACATCCACTGCTGGACAAAAGCCTCCCAAGGACAAAGGCCAAGGGTCCACATAAAACAGTCCATCTTATTAAACTGCGCATGCCTTTTTCATTCATAATAAGCAGGGCACAAGAAACACAAGGAGCCTTACTGGTCCGTTTAATACAAACTGAATTTCTGTAGCTTACTAACTCCTGTACGCCTAGTAGTAACAACCTAGTCTTTTCCAATTCTCAATGTACCAGAAAAGTAAAACCAAATTCATTAGCATTTAATTATCAAATCAAATCACGGGTCACACGATTGCACTTGACGACATGCATTGCACATAATGAAAGACAATTACACATAAAAGTCACGTGCACTATAAACAACTTTGTGCTTTGTGTTGAAGACGGGCTCGTGGTTAAGTTGTTTTTATGAAAAGGCACCTTCGAAATAGACCTTTAAAATTACGAGTAACTGAGAATAACCTTAATTTTAAATTAACTTCTTTGTTTTTTTTGACGTGTCCTTTATCAAAAATTCAAACCGTTAGTAGAAGAAAGATAAAGATGGCGATTACTCCACCTACCTATCTTTTTTATAGAGGTTGCCTGCGTCTTCGTACGCATTTATCGTCATATCTTGAAAAAAAAAAACCTGATATCTTAAAGTAATATAGCCTATTTATGTCTCTGATGTCTAAGCTACAATATTGGCAAGTTTCATCAAAATATATTAAGTAGTTTTTGCATGAAGCAGTAACAAGCATCCAACCATTCATCCATCGGCACAAACATTGACATTTATACCTATAATATTGGTAGGATTCAAACCGTTGATAGAAGAAAGACAAAGATGGCGATAGTTCCATCTATATTTTTTATTAAACTTCCCTTTAGAAGCTTAAATAGAAGCATAAGTCCATTGATATCTCTGCCCCTTCATCCGGTTTTAAAGATACTTGATGTTCTGTAGTGAAGTTATAAATAGATCCAGCTCGAAGCTGGTTGCTATGGCAACCATCTTGTTATATGTCCATTGCCATACTCCATGGGGCCTTGGAGAACAGAATATAATTTAAAAAATATACCCACAGCTGAATGCTTTCATATAAATATCAATTAACTTATACAATGGCAGAAATTTGGAGGGGTTTGGCTTTTGAATCTTTGTTTGTATTTTCTACTAAAATAATGCATGTTACCTCCCCTAGTATTCTAAAACATTGATCAAACACAAAGTAGGTACATCAGTATATTCATTTAACAGACATACATATCTGTCACATCTCTTTCCCATCATTTTGGGCAGAGACTATTTGAGTTAGTCCCCCTGATCATTTGATCTGTCGCAAGTGGAAACGGATTACGCATTTTAGTGCACTCTGATCGCTTGCTACGATCGAAACACACTTCTTTCGCTTTATCCACATTCATCAGTCGCCTCATAGATGCACATAGGTTATTACATTCATTTTAAACTAAAAGAAACTAAATTAAAAAGAGCAACCCTACAGAGTTTCTTACTAGGTTCTTCTCTGGGGAAAACTGCACTCTTGCGAATCTAGCATTAACTTTAAAAAATGACCCGTCCTAAGTGTTGTCAAAACCTACAGAACTAAATGATTTGCATATTCATTCATTTTTAAAAACCTCATTTATCCATGTTTTATCGCTTATATTATTTATAAGTAAGTACTAAAACTTACAATGCTTTACGAGCAGACCTCGACGTGCAGTGGTAGTAAATGTAAAAATAAAAAAGTGAGTAGAATGTAGTATTGGGGTTGTAGCCGTACGCAGATGTGTCGATGACCTTGACTGTGCTGCAATGTAGTTGGTGTTAAGCTATGAGCGTTTCGCGGGTTTTCAAATGACTTAAATAAAAGGAGTTTCTCAGTTTGACCTGTTCGTATTTATGTTTCTCCACGATTATCTCGCGTTTGGCTGAATCGATTGCAATGCGGTTTTCAGTAAAGTGTTTGATGTAGGTATACGATTTTTCCATTAACAGCAAGAAAGATCAAGCTAATGCTCCATAATACCTTTAGCAGTCATTGTCATGGTCAAAAAATCTGAATAAGACGGCGTGATGTTTATTGGATTTATTAACATAATGAGCCTTTCATGCAAGTGGTGGTTAAAGCCTTAGTTTTCTACACGAGCAGCAGTATTTCTTACTATTAGGAAGAATTTCTCAGCATTTCTTGGTTGTTCGTATTTCGGCGCCAAAAACTCTGTATACATATTATTCCCATGAATCTCCCCGGTATAGAATAAAATACGTGAAAATATTTCCCACAAGAAACGTCAAGAATTTTGCAGGAAAACGTGCTTGTCAAATTGTCAATCTATCAAAAATCTTCAAGCGTGTGCACATCTGTGGATGCCTTCCATTTGATAATAAAAATCTCTTATCACATAGAATTTCCTATTTTTTTTTATCAAATCGTAACATCTGAGGTTAAGAAAATGTAGACCAAAAATTCGTGCCCAAAATGGCATCACCGTCTCAATTCCCCGCGACAATTTCCACCCCAAACTATCAGTTATAAAAATACCACTGAAAGATCAAAGCGGTGCATCCAAGACTTGCACCAGAGTGCATCAGTCGGCCGACTGCATCAGAATGGCGGCGGGCTATTTCGGTACTGTCGCATCGCGTCGCGCGGCAAACGCAATGTAACCTTTTTTAAACTGTATGTACTTGATTGCTGTTTGAATTAATCGTTTTCTTTGTCTCGTTTATTTTGCTTGATGAATTGGTGAACCATTTTTTGCATGAAATGTTAATTCAGTAATTCAATGTAACTTCAAAGAATGCTGATGATGGAACTTTCTTTATATGCACAATGGAAGGGTTTCAGCTTACTTCATTGCACATATTTTGAGTATTGTAGTGTATTCCGTATAAGTCGACTTCGACACCAGCCTTAGCAATTAATTGGGCCTGCTAAATAAGTGAAGTAATTAAATGACCAGAGGAATTTAATTTGAGGCCACAAATATCAGCATTTGAAAAACATTCTCCTGACCTCCTGATTCTCCAAAACATAGGTACTTTGCTCTCTAGTAAAAAGACCTCTTAAATAAACAATCTCTTATTAATCGTTCAACTAAACGCAAGATCTTTTGAAATCGGATCATAGCTCTAAATACAACGGCTAGGTATAATATAATAAAATGGCGCCAGCAAATATACAAACAGACCTAATATATCTACAACATAAAACTAAATAATCAGTAAACTGAGATAACATATATCATTTTTTCATAAACACAATCGACCTTGCCGCTCGCTGAAAGACATTTGCTTTGTTTTGATAATTATATATTTTATTATTACTCTTACATAACAAGTGCATGCTTAATCTATATTTATCTGCGCGTGTTTGTCTGCTATTTTGATTATTGTCTGAGAATAGTAGATGGCAATTGGCTTTATCATTGTCTAACATCTAGATTTAATATAGTTCACTATTAAATAATAGCGAACTACTATTGTTCCTTAAATACTCCTTACTTATCATCATTATTAGCTGTAGCACGTTAGTAGGCCTTCTATGATCTTCATTTGTTTCGATGTCGGTGGTTGGAAGTGGCTTTGGATTCACCGTCTACAGCCTTCACAAAGTCATCTACGTGCCGATGCCGATATACGATCGTATTCCATTCATTTTAATAGTAAGCTAGCATCACTTAGGGCCTGTTTAACTATTTACAGATAAAAACTGGCAGATAAACCTATAACTATTTCATAAAATATGAAGTTTTAGACAGTGACAGGTGTAAAATATCTCTCAGTATTCTAAATATGTTTTCCCGATTTTAATAACTGAAATAAGTACTTAGGTATTGAATTATTCTACTGCGGCATTCTTATATGGCCTTGTAATAATGCTAATTCACACTAGCCGTATAAAGTTCATTGACTCTGTTTTCCTTACTTGTGTAGGTATTTCGTATTAAAGATACCTTTTATAATAATTATATTATGTATGTTGTATAACCGGTTTGACCACAGAGGTTTGTTTACGTTATCGTGAGTATATTTTTAATCTCTTCATAAAGAAAAGTTTGAAAGTACATACATACATACACATACATATCCGTCACGCTTCTCTCCCATTGGGGTAGGCAGAGACCACTTCCTTCCACTTGCTACGATCCAAACACATCTCTTTCGCTTCATCCACACTCATCAGTCGCCTCATACATGCCCGTCGGTTTAGGGTACTCTTGACTCTCTCTTCTCTTGGAAGTTCAAAATGTAGTATTTATTTATTGTATTTTTTCAATTCTCCATAACAAAAGAATTTGCAAAGCAGATGGAGGATTGCAAATGAATGTTTGATGTAAAGGGTAAAAGAATACATCTAAACCTGTTTCATTTAATATTTAAACATGCTGAAATATAAACAGCTGTTTCGGTATTTTTTAAATCTAAATAATGGGGATATAAAAGATTGAATTGAAAAGGACAGCATTATCTAACAATCTTCCTTTTTTGTGGTGTCTTGAGCGCTTTTTATTTTTTCAAATTAAATGAGTACATAAAGTAAATATTTTAATAATAGTAGATTGATTTTACTTAGTTAATTCTACTTATAAAAAAGAGAAGCCTCTCCTCTTTCATTTGCGGTGCCCTATAACAGGGTCCATAATCCTTTGCAATATAATTAGCTGTAAGCTGTAAGTTCTTATGAAGCAATAAACCATTGAGTATTGAGTACCTTAACGTTCTACTACTCATTACCTCCATATTTGGTAAATCCTACTAAACATTACGTCGATGTTTGTGCCGACGGATGGATGGGTAGATGTTTGTTACTCTTTCACGCAAAAACCGCTGAACAGTTGTAATGGTACTTTACAACATTGTAGCTTGCTCATCAGAACAACACATAGGCTATATAATTTTAAGATATTGTGTAAGTTTTCCCAGATAAATGTGTAAAATGTCGCGATAGCCGCAAGCAGACCAACTTATCTATGAAATGAACGGCGACGCTAGTAGTAATACAAAATTGTATTTCTACCAATCGCAGCAGTTCTGGAATTTGACATTTCCGTATTAGTGGCCGTAGTTCCAATAACTACCGTTTCGTAGATAACTTAGTAGCTCTGTATACTGTTGTGATAAGATGTCAAACATATAATATAACACAATGTTCAAAACATTAACTAATACTTGTTTATACGAAACTTGCGTGTCTATAACCTATTACTCATATTTGAAAACAAGGAAGTAAATCCCACACAGCATCAAACCTGACCTGTGATAACAAACTAATAAATCTGATAAAAGATAACAGGTATCTGGAACTGATATATAGCACCTGTTACTATATACTAGTTTGGTTTTGCGGCGTAGTTTTTATATGTCGCAGTTTGTTGTATCAAGAAATATAATGATAATAGTGATTAGATTGTAGGCAGATAAAAATGTCTAATTTTATGTAATTTTTTTGTTTTGTATCTACAAAAGTGAATAAATTGATAGGTAGATCTAAAAAAACTCGCTTTAAAAGTATGAGTTAAAGCCTGAAGGGGAAAGAGGCGTAACAGAAATGTATCTGTGTAGATCAAAACTAAACAAATTATACCTACTTAGGTACTATTTTAAAATCGCTTTGAAATCTAATTAGCCTTCAACAAAAAAGGCGCAAACATTTTATCTTTTGACACTAGCTAGACCCGTATCATTTACAACGGTTGAATGTCAAAATGCCAGACGTTTTAAAACTGAATGTTCTTTTTTTTTCAGGTAATTCAACACTTTCATACTGCCTATTGCTAGACTGGATTTGTGTTGGTGAGTTCCATTTTTGAATGTATTTTGAGGACGTCTTTTGTTTTATCTAATATTGTGGTATAACACGTGTACCTAAGTAGGTATTTATTTATTTTATGCAGAAAGTTAGTCTCGAACACTAACGTTGAAGCCACCTCAGAGATAATTAAGATTTTCTCCACTATCTTTGATGGTCAATTGGCCATTGATTGACAATTTTCCGCTGCTCTTTCGTGGGTCATTTGTAGGCAGTTGGTCCTCAGAAAGCTTCCAATCTAATTCTAGTATAACATTTACCTAATAACAAAAGGTCTAAATAGACCATCGCTGACACTTATTTGTATTACCACAACTTTACTTTAAAAATTTTGATGTTAATCATTCTTGTAGCTATAGATAGAGCATACAAGAATCACAATTCATTCTTTTGTTAGTTCGTTTGTTCTTATAGACTAACGAGTAACAAAAACTGTGTTAATCGGAATCGACCAAAAAGTGAAACTTAATTCCGGTAATCCAGGCTTACAACGTCAGAGTACGACGATCGATATTCATTACGACGTCCAGACAGCAGGAGAGGTTAAAACGGTCAAGGTTGACTGGATTGACCGACGACTGTACTTGGTAGAAACACTTGATTAATGAAAGGATTAAGGCCCTGATTCGACTGACAGATCAATTCCTACCAAAGGAACAACTTGGTCAGCATTTTGGGTCTGAATTTGGCATCGATTGGTGCATTTTGACACGATCCTTATCAGCCTTTTAACCGTCCCCACTACAGAGACACGAACCTACTCTCATACGAGAGTGACACGATCATTATTATATTTATGAGTAGACTCTTGTCGGTGGAGCATTCGCCATTTAGACCTATCTTCTGCTAGTGCTTTAACTTCTAGATACGACATGAAGGATAGACCGATAGTTCTTGAACTCTGATGATATCTCACTGCGTCGCTTGTTACGTATTTATGTGACCACAGACAAAAATAAACTATAAAAGAGAAGGGAAGAAAAGGATGATGAAATTGGTCCCAATTTAAAACCTTGCTCATATTTTTGAAAAGAATGTTTGGAATTTATCGACTTATTTCAAAGCGACCCTGTATAGGTTGATATTGGTACGCCATTAGTACTTAATATACGTAGTATGTAGGTACATAAACAGTACGGGAAGAGGTACCTAGAAGGTAGCTGTCAAAGTCACCCTGTATAGGTTGATATGGATACGTTATGTATGAGTACTTTAAGTAGGTACTTATAAATAGACAGTATACGAGAGTAGGTACCTTCCTACCTACGCCCACGCCCCTCAAACCTTAGTTGGTATATTTTTAGAGTATTTTGCGAAAATATTACGTAAATATGGCTAACCCTTTTTTTATAAAAGGTGCTTTGCAAATATGTGGACAGCATTGATTGATGAGATGACTTACACTTCAGCGGCGGGTATGATGTTCACTTTGCAAGTTTGTGTGGTCTTGTGATCTTAGGGCTGAGCCTAAAATAATATAGGTAAATTATAGGTACTGACGTATTATGCATGCATAGGTATACATATAGGGTAACTTTAAATTAGTAAACGATAGAAAACGATATGCATGTACTCGTGATAACAAACAACTTTTACTATGGGGCCAAGATCGAAATTATAAAAAAAATTGTTCCCCCATACTATCAGCTGATGCATTCTGAATGGGGAGTTCGAAATTTTTTGAATGTTTTCGGGCTTGGTCTCATAGTAAAAGTTGTTTGTTATCATGAGTATATGCATATCTGTTTCTATTGTTCACTAATTTAAAGTCACCCTATATGTTATCCATCGAGAAAATGTTTTTTTATTTTAATTTTAGGTTACTTATCAGTATTTTTGATTTGACCCATGAAACGTTGAGAAAATTGTATTATTCTGAACCTAGGTTATCAGTATTTTAAGTCGATATTAGGTTACCAACTAGAAAGTTTAATATAAATAAATACTTTTTTAATAACATTGTTAATTGCGAAGTAATCATGGAATGACCTTAATCTCATTTCAGAATCAAACACGTAGGTTTGAAGGAATCCAATTAGTGGAGGTCAATATTAATTTTTCATTTTGAACCTTTATATTTTAAACTCAAGTGCCATAATATATTTTCTCCATTTTAGAAGATTAAGTGACTTTATAGGGAAGAAAGCTTTTAATAAAATTACGTTTGTTGGAATAGATTTTTTTTTATCTTGCGATCGCGATGGTTGCGTTAGACAAGTGTATAAGATCAAAGATTATAAGATTTGGGGTCCTTTAAAGTAAAAGAAAAGTTAAAAAAGTAATTTTCTGAAATATTTGAAGAGTCACTACTCTACGCAGATTCAGGGATGTCAATTCAGTTTTTAGTTTTGGCGCTATTTTAAAAGTTGTCAAAGCAATAGCGACACCTAGCGTTTATCTGAAATTCATAGATACTTCAACCGTAGGTGTAATGAATTCGTAAAAGTCTACATTGTTTCAGATTTAAGAACCCTAAAGGTTTGAAACAAACATGACTGTAAAAATGTCTGGCAGAAAATTTTATGTCTCCCGGGATCGCAACAAATCAACAAATTAAATTCCAACCAGTCTGTTCCATTCTCTGCCGCTACACGCTGTTTTAAAAACATTGTTTCGTTTCTAAACGTCGCAATTAACGTCATGTTTTCATTTATATTTCACATGCCCCAGAAACGTTGTACCAATAGTTTGTATAAAACATGTCGCCCCCTAAGGCCGTGTTCAAACCAAATTGACGAAGCCGCCGAATGTGAGCGATCGTTACGCAGTTTATTGCATTTCCATACATATTCACTTATTCGTTCACATATAACCGACAATACGTTATTACGATATGACGCTGACATTCGGCGGCTGATTAATATAGTCTGCCACTTCCCTCCGCAGACGCTGATTTACTACGTAGCTTTTCAGCAATCAGCATAGTGCGAACGAAAAATGCCGTTTACGTTCCGTTTACACTGGGATTTGGGGCTCACAGTAAGTTTGCTCGCATTCGGCGGCTTACAGTCAGTTTGGTCTGAACACGGCCTAAAACATGTCGCCCTAAAATAATTGAGTAAGCACGACGTGTATCGTGGTGAGACACGCGAGCATTCTACAAGAAACCTTAGAAGTACGTGGATTCACTTGACACTATTACGTATATGTTTGTAGGTGAATGTCTTGGCTAGTTTGCGAATTGTCTTTTGTAACGCGCCATTTGGTGCGTTTTTTTTTTTGGACAATTCTTCGGTTTATTGAAGAGACTGATGAATGTGGATGAAGGAAGAGGTGTGTTTGGAGTGTGGCAAGTGGAGGGAAGTGATCTCTGTCTAAACTTGTCTAAGAAGATTAACCTTCGCTGTCGAAGTTAGTCGGTCCAATGGCTGCTAATATAAAAAATGCCTAACATTATTGTTCATAGGGTTTCTTTATCTTAGCCTAACACTCAAAGTGTCTCAAAACCTTTCAAAGAAGTTTTGAAAATTGCCATTTTATATCTTGAAAGAAATTATGTTTGGAATGAAAATACGCCACTAAATATATCATAATAGGGTTGATTTCCTCCATTCGAGAGCTACAGGTCTCCATTACTAATGTTCACCGTTTATATTAATGTCATGTTATAATTAAGCCATCTTGTGTGTTTAATTTTAAGCTTTACCTTTTGATGATACGATGCTTTGTCAAAACTGCACTAGGTGGACTGTCTCTTTGCCAACAGATTGTCGTTCATATTAGAATTAAGGTAGAGACTAAAGGTAACTGGTGATGAACCGATTCGCTAGGTGTGCTTTTAATCATAATACGTATTTCCAAGAAGAACATGTCATAATGCATAGCACATAATGCATAGCACACTTTGCATACGTGGAACCGATCCGATTAATGTGAATTGAAGTTTAATGGATGTAAAGTTAAAGACATTGTGGTTGGTATGCAAATGACAATTTTAAATGTTAAGTTAGTTACTTATTACAAATAAATAAGTTACGGTAGTTTCGGTAGAGCTATCTAACTCGGTAACGTTTGCCAATTCTTCCTTTCGCCACGAGACCCTCCCCTCCATCAAAACTGCATACAGACTGACGTTAATTGGGAAACTTACCCAGTTCGGCTTTAGAGATGAAGTTTAACCACTGCAACTCTAGAGCGAAGTTTGCAGTTTCACGATCGATTTGGCAATGGGACCTAAGTATACAGAGGTACCTATATTGCAAATTTAATCGGATGAATAGGTAATGGGGACTGAGAGAAAGTGACATAACCACAAATGGGATTTTCGACTGTCGAATATTATACAAGGTGACCTTTAATCAATGAACGATAGAAAAGGATATGGACGTACCGCTGCTGGTAACAAACAACTTTTACTATGAGACCAAGAAGTAAAAGATAGTAAATTAAAAAAAATTGTTCTCTCACACATTTAACACTATCACCTGGTGCATTATACAGTAAATACAGTAGGTCTATTAAATGTGTACCTATGTAAGTAATTTCAGAAATATTCTGGTTACAACCATAAATTCTCATTCGACAAGACATAAGCGTCATTTGCACATAAAAAACAATAATTAATGATGATAACTTTAAAACAAGTGTAAAAACTTAAAACCATTATCATGTTTTCGGTTATGAATTCGTACAACAACCTTCAAAAAACAAAGCATTTTTGAAACCTTCATTAAGACAAACTAAAAACAAATTCAAATGAGAATTAATCTTTATGCAAAATGCAAGATATGCAACGAACCCGACTGTAGGTATCTACTGTGGGAATAAGCTGGCAGAACATTAAAAATTTAATTAAAATCTTTTCATTAACATAAATGCTTTGAGACGGGCTATTTAAGCTTTTTTCTTTCTTATACATCGTTATTTAACTAGTTAAATGTATTTTAGCCATAAGTTTTGGTTCGGTTCGGTAGAATAGGGATGATGACTACATTCGAAAATTCAAAAAATAAATTAGTCCGTCTTTTAGGCTATTAAAAATATTTGAAGCACGTTTTTTACCTGATAAAATACATAAATAAATACAAAGATACAGAGCATCAAAGTTACGGAGTGGGGGTATTGCAACACTCCTACGTAAAAATCGTACTAAGGTGTGACGTCATGAGCAACTTTAACCCAGTGCATCTGTGTCATTTTTAGTTTAAGAGAAAAAAGAAATACGTGTCGAATATTTTAAAATAATCTATGCGATGGATTAAAAAAAAATTTAGTCACCATGCCCATTATTCTAACACTAAAGAATTTATAGTTGCCCAAAAAATCTCTCAAAACGTAGATTCTAAATTGTTAAAACTCCTTACATTTATCTATTACTGATTATTCTAGAAAACAAAACTAATAAGTGAGTAGGACGAAAGTCAGAGTGACAATCAATAACATTGGAGAGACCTCAGGGATGATTTTATCATAAAAAACTACATGTACCTAATTATAAATAAAGAAAAACACTCTACGCAAACAACTTTAACTCAATAAAATCTAGAACATCAAAATGTTTCATCTATCTTCGCCACGTGGTATTCCCCAATAGCAATAATGTATTACAATCATTCACAACAACACAACAAAAAACTAAAAACCGTTACACATTAAAAAAACAACAACAGTACCAAAATGACCGGTGTTCTAACATAACAGCTGACTGACCTAAATAAACAAATGAATGTTCCAGACGTCGCCGTTGAAGAAACGAGCCGGCATGCACGTAGCCAGTGGGGCAAGGCCGGCGAAAGATGACGATAAACATGGACTTTTTTAAAAATACGGTTGAATTGAGAAACCTCTTCCTTTTTTTGACGTCGGTTAAAAATATGATACGGTGGGGTTATGGGAATTGATGCGATGTAGATTTTGGCAATAAGTTTAATGTAGTTTGTGAAGATGGTGTGTGATTTTGGTAGTAGAACTTATTATATTTGAATTAGTCGGTATAGAAACGTATAAATGATGATAATATGCCTTGTTGAACTGTTGCGATAGAAGTACTAAGCAGAATTGATGCTGATTTAGGATAAGTTTGAAAAACTGCTTAATGACTTCGTCAACTAGCTTCAATCCTAAACAAGGGTTCTATGACTGTGGGACTAAAAACTTGAGGCTCTATATAGCAAGGCAAGATATTAATAAATAGAAAATTATGACACAAGGCAAACCTCATAAGTATGATAAAAAAAATTCGACTAGTAAGCCCTAAAAAGAATGAATGTATGTATTTTATGTAAAAAAAGGCAGACACGTGGCTTAAACAGCCTGTGAAATATGGAAATAAATATTTTATACAAGTACTTTATTCTTTAGTGGGCGGACACACATCGTGAACTCCACGTGGCTCAAGTATAAAAAATTCAAAATGTACTGTCGAGTTTGTGTTCATGAGACCTATTTATTTTGACTAGGTATAATTTAGGAGACCCAAGAAAAATCTGAAAGTAAAGTACTCTGACTGCGAGGTTTTACATACATACATGTCATGCCTCTCTCCCATCGAGGTAGGCAGATACCACTGAATATAGATGAAGCGAAAGAAGTGTGTTTGGATCATAGAAAGTTGAGGGAGGTTTTAGTCTTATAGTAGAAATAAAGATATAGCCTAAAAACAAAGACCTGACGATTATATCAAGTTTAACAGAGGTCCTTTCTTATCGGCACGATTTGAAGTCCTGACTAAACATAGATAAAATCACACTCAATAAAGTAAAAACAAATTGAGAAAAGCTAAAGGACGGAATGACGCAACGAAAAAAGCAAATAGTAAAAGGAGGGTCAGGTAAACGTTCGTAGCGTCACGTAGAACCCCAAGGGCAGGCGGAAAATTTGGTGAAACGCTTGTGAAACGCACACGAAATAGTAGTATTTCCTCCCTATTGTTTGTCAATCGAATTTCTGTGAGTTTTATGCTCGCAGGATTGAGGCCTTTGCCCAGCAAAGCAGTGGAACATAATGGGCTAATTGTATTTATTTAATAGTTTATTTCTAGAAGATAGTACACAGAGACAGAAAAGAAAAGAGAATTTATTCAAAAGGTACAGCATATTTCTAAAAGAATTTTTTTCCAGTAGACTCCACAGAGAGAGAAGTGAAAGCAAAAAGGCAGGATAGTCACTTAACCTACAATAAACTAAGTTATATTTTGTATCTTTATCTGATTATGCTCTATTCCATTAGATAAGTCTTCGTTTAAGGGTTTAGTGGTAGCTCACAAAGTACTTCTTAGCCTGATAATATGTATTAGAAATTCGATAGGTGTGTTGACTTTGGATGTGCCCATGTTTATACTCGCATCATGCAAAAACAAGTCTGTGTTTTGGGAAATTCGGCACTTAGGCAGGATGTCAGAATAAAGTTGTTTAAAGAAATAACTACCGTACAATGTCGTAAAAATGGCTGACAAAACATTTTCAAAATAGCCCATAGGTCGGTTTGTATGTCATTAAGCATAAACCGAAATATACACTTTTAATTCCCAATTTAACTTTTCAATTAAAAATTACGTAAAAGCAAAGTTACCTACTAAAACCGCAGACAGATTCGAAAACTTCCGAGTACCAAATCCGAAACTTTAATCGGCTTCTGTTGGCCGACCAAATGAGTTTATTAGACTAAAGCCAATTTGCACGAGTTAGTGAAAAACAAACAATGGCTTTATGCAAAACGTTCTCGTGAGACTGGGAAATCGCGTTACAATTTTATCATTTCATTTTCTATTGTTCTTATAGCTTTAGTAATAAGTCTTAAAATGTTAAAAAAATGAGCGTAAATGATATGTAAATTCAACTTCCTATAAAATCATTCACGTATACGAGAGTTGACAAGACAGACGTGTGAAGTGAGAAAGTGAACCGAAAAACGATGGGAATTATAATTAGATTTTGTTTACGTACATTTTAATTACTTTTGTAGGTAGATGGCTGCTGTAGGTATACCTATAGCTGTGTCGTTGATTAAAATTCTTATTGTTTTATCACGTAAACAGAACATAGGTACCTACATATTGTATTAGACGACATTATTTTATGTCTCGACAACATAAAACTGGGAAAATAATCTTTTATGAATATTATTAAATGATTTATGAACGCTTTGTTTATCTATATTGTATAAAATTTCCAACAGCGTCTGCCCAAATTTTCCCTAATGTTGTTTACAGACGAGTAACAAACATATTATAGCGATCGTATGTAGACCATCTTTGTACTGAGGTTGTGACCAGGAAAAACCAAAAAAACAATACCTGTAACCCACTGAAGGTCTCACAACACAAATATGTTAAAAGACAAATACAACAAAAGAAAGTTACAAACAACAGGTTCTTAAAACAAACTTCTGCCAATACAAAAGCAATAGCAAAGAAACACACAATATGAAATTTTCAAGGAAATCAAAAGCAAACTTTTCTTACGCGACAACAAACGTTGGTTAAAGGAAAGAATGGAAAGTAACTTGACGAGTCAACTGATAAATACGCATTGAGTCTTTGTAGAACAACTGCGTCAATTGTTTGTTAGGCTAGGTTTAATAGAATCAATGAATATATGTCTTGCGTGCGCGTAATAATGTTGATAATGATGGAAAACTAATTTATAGTTCTTTGATTAGTAATGGTCTTTTTGAATTAGCTAATCTAGAAAAGGCAGTTCATCTCGATCACACACTAAACAACGGGAAAATTCACTATTTAGAATCATTTCATTAAATATTGAAAGCTTTTCATGTAAAATTTTCATTAGCCTAATCGTCAGTCTTCAGTCTTGTCAGGACGACAAATTAAATGAAAAACTTATCATAGATTCATTAGTACCCGTCGTGTATGAAAGTTTATATTAAGAAAGATGACATAACAAAACCTCTCGTGTGATGAGGCGTTATGTTTACGGAAGCTTCTGCGGAAATGACATCCGTAAACGATGCAGTTAAGGTGACCTTAACTGAGGACGTGAATTTGCTAATGTTGTTTACAATCTTTAAAGGTGAGATTAACATTTTGGAGGATTTTATCATTATTGTGCAGGTCCAACACATAAATCTACTTAATCGATCTGAAGACTTTTTATGACACTTTCGACTTAAACAATAACACTTCAAACAATAAAAATCTATTAAATAACGATTTCAGCAATAAAAGCTTCATGTACGTCCATATTTATGAGAGATATTGACAAATTCGCGTAGAGACCAGACAAACGCAAATTGTGTCCCAATAAACAAATGGCAGTTTACAGTTGAGTACTAGGCATTCAGCTCTCTGCGGGTGTTAAGGCGTGGGTGCTTCTATAGAATCTTGCTAGTATCGATTTTCCTGCCCCAATTTCGCGACTGCCTAGACTTGTCTGGGTGCGCCTAGATTTATGGTTGTGTTCCTACGCCGCAATTCACCGGTGGTTTACTATGGTCCGGCACGGAATGGTAGTAATTAATTTGTTTAATGAAACAATGTAATATTGTGGTACGAGTAGGTACGCTGAGCTGTTTCTTGTGTTGGTAATTGACGTATAACTGCAAATTATCAGAAAAACTTCAGATTAGTCAATTTTATGCACGCAATACGAAGCTAATGATAACTAAGCGGTCACCTTGCAAAAATAAATACAAAGCGGTTACAAATTACGATGTGCTCACAAAGAGCCCCGTTTAATTTTAGCACCCTCAGTCATGTCGAATTGCACTCACAAAACATCGACATTAAACCGTGTGGCATAAACAAAATCATAAAAGATAATGCCTCTGGTGCCTTCAAAAAAGTTAATTTGGTTTTCCTCCTAAAATTCTTCTACAGCTGGTACCAGCTTGCTATTCGCAATGTAATTTAATTAAGGATATTCTCTTTATAGGGGACTTAAAAGACTTATTTCAGTTTAGCATACCGCAACAGTTTCATTTAAACCACAATTTGCTTCCATGACTTTAATATAGGCATTATTTTTGTCCAGTTTATTTACCCCACTTGCAGTAATGAGAACGCAGACAATATCAAACATTGTGACTGTAGTTTTGAGTGCAAAAATACTGCGAGTACATTATTTCAGCGGCAGTCGGCGCCATTTCACGTGGGTGGACATTGCCGGCATCGCCCACAACTAGTTCCTCGGGATTCTTGTCGACATTAGCATTTTTCTCTGCGTTTCAGTATTCATCACAATACATTGCAACTTTTGCAGAGTCTTTTATGTCACCGCCACCGATTCAACCAGCATTGGAAGTTGAACTTAACGATTCTTACATGAAATGTTCATGTTCGACATTGAAAATTAATCTTGCACATTGAAAATACGATGCTCCTTTATTATTCGTGTGGGTCCGGTATTTATTTTTGCATTCTTACTTTGAAATCTTTTTGTGTATAAAACATGGTTATTGATCTCACAACGGATGGTCCTGAGAAGAAGAAAAGCGAAAACTGGACAAACATGATCAAATTATTACTCATAATGCTCAAATATCAAATTTTCTTCATAAAATAGCCGTAAATACAATTACATAGATCACAATGTTAGTTTTTCTGAACTCGGTATTTGCATGCTATTTGCATTTATCGACACATTTATTGCCGCTCGGAAATGCAAGCGGAAAGCAATAATAATTTTCGCAATGGTTGAATTATGCCATAATCCTGTCGCCATAGAAACTATGGCCACGTGTAGTCGTGTTGCACGTTCTCGGCGTCCTTCGTTAAAACTGATAAGCATAGAATCAACTCTATAACATTCACATTGTGAAAACCGTATTTTTTATGCAATAGAAATTAATAAGGCGGGTGTCATGTCGTATAAAGATGTTAAAAAGAAGGCAGAGAATAGGGAAGGATGGAAGAGGCCCCACCGACAAGAGCTAAGCTCTTAAATAATAAGAAGAAGAAATTAATTATCGTATTTTTTAAAATTTTATACTTATAATAAATTCAGTACTTTCATCGTGTGAGAATAAAAATCGTGGTAATTTTAACTATCTTCTTTCTCCCCGTTGTTTGAACATTTGTTTCAAAACCAACATTATAAATTCTTATTATATCTTATTATCAAGTATATAAAAAAATATGTAAAGTAGACTATAGGTATATTGAAAGTATGGCATTGTTCATGTTACGATATCGTCGTATCGAATCGCATTAAAATTCCTTAATACTGTACTTATTTTCTGATGCAAAATTCTTAAGGCCTTAGTCATTCCGTTATTGTACTTTGAGTAAGTAAATAGCCTTGAACGGTTCTCCTTCATTAATGTTTCTCTTATCATGAGCTTATAAGTCTTTCCACATGATCTACATCATATAAAATGTAATGTTCATTATCTTCATTAAATATTTGTTTTGTTTTAAAACTGGTGTTCAACGTGATCTCTTCTGAATGTCAGTTTTGCTACGTTTTTTTTGGAATTTGATCTTTTATTAGAGCTTGCATAACTTATTTGTTTTTCTTGAGACATTGAAAATTTTGTAGTGCAGTCCTTTGAACTAAATGGCTATTCATAAAATTCATAGCAGTATTCAATTCAAATTATAATTGTATTTTTTTTCTATCTATGTTCAGATAAGTCTCTATTGTATGAAAGTTTTATACGAACAATTTCATGCGCTCCACGCAACAATTGTCATCATAATCACCTTTGAAAAAACCTTTAGCGTCACCAGTTTCGTATGACACAATATGTTTTTCGATAAAGCTAACAACCAACGCGATGACATCTTTGTTGAAAAAACATTCGCATTCAGGTTTCGTTTTCAAAAGAAACAATAGCCTCACTGTTGCCAACAATAGGGCATTACATCCTTCAGTTCTTTAATTTCTTGCATCCGGACAGTGCAAACATACTTAAGTCGACTGTTTTTGCAAACCGCTCACGTGTGGTAAAAACTATTCGCTAATCATCCAGACAGCTCAGCAAAACATTGCAGCCTTGGATGAAAAAGTTTCAAACATAATCGCCGGTAACGGCTGGTAACCCACGAACAATTAGAATTTACAATCGACTATAAACAAGAACGAGTTAGTGGCGCTTGTGAATCGTGACCGGTGAATCACCTGGGTTTTTGCAAAGACCATGAGGCTGTCTGGGGGCGCCAGATGGAAGACTCTGTGATAGTGCGTGCGTACACCGCGTTTGCTATCGTTGCACAATTCACGAGGTCCTAGTAGCGCGCGGAGACGCAGTTCAGACGCCGCCGCCGCCGCCGGCCCCCGCGCCCCTCCGCAGCCCCCTCGCGGCGCCCTCCAGTTGCCTCGCAGCTGCCGCGCGCGTCCGTCGCATACTCCATGCGACTCCGCTATCCTCCTCCCATAATATGGATATACACCAAATACGCTCTCTTATCAACATCCAGTTTTCGTATTTGTGGTTTTGCGAAGTCTTCGACAAATATAAATGGATTATATTGTAAAGTGCACCGGAGAACAAATAGTTTTGTAAGGTCCGCATTGGAATTTCTCGTATGGCGGGCCTTAGCGCCGACGTGTTCAGCACATGGCTTCGTAATGATATGGTGTTGGTGGGAATTACGTCACGTAACAGATCACTATGTGCTATTGTAAACCGAGATTGTAACATTTGTGTTCATTCAAGTGCCAGCGATATATTTTGATCATTTTAGCAATATAAATGCGCGCCGCAAGACATGGCGAACTCGTGGCGTCCACGTTACATTATGGCGGTTTTTCGCTTTTCAATATTATGAACATCACTCTTCAATTGACAATAAACAAGTATTTCAATTTTACTCATTTAAATCGATCAGCAGTAATGTAGGTAAAATATTTACATGTATGAATATTTATAAACAATTATCAAGTAGGTCCGATAAGCAAAAAATAATGTTATGATAAAATTGTCACTTGTTTGCAAATTCTTTTTGCAGTTTCGAAATTAGTGTTTGTTATTTCTTGAAGTATTCGAGTGGCCGCGGCTTGCTTTGTTCAAAGTACGATTCTGGCCGAGGTCACTGGCTTAGATGTTGGCTAATCACTCTGTACTTCAATGAATTGTTTACTTTAGTACTTGGCTGCGGCAGATCAAAGTCCAAGTGCATCTTTTTTACCTTCTCGTGTACTACTTCATCCAGACCAGACCACCCAAGATTTTAGAAATTTACATTTTGTTCAAATAATTTCATTAAGCGAATAATAAAACTTGCTCACCATTTTGTTCGGAACAAAGTAAAACAGTATTGTAATAAGTTAATTCATAAAGGAACAATAGAATCGTAATACTAGCGTCTTGAGAAACATCTTTGCGCGCGGAAAATGGCCGGTGAATTCTGCCGCCTCGCCATCGCCATTCTGCACCGTTTGCAAGTGTGTGCACCTGCGTTGCAATGTGTGCGTTATAGTGTAACCGCGACATGCCATAGTACTACAGGCCCTTGTAGGCGTGGCCGGAGACATTCACTCGCTGCTGACTTCCTGGTACTTGACAGCCGGTGAAATCAAGTTCAGTTCTGATTGGAATGTTTTTTTTCTTTTGCCTACCCGTTACTGTGACTTTTAGTTCCGCTTTCTTGAAGTATGATTGTAAATATGAGCTCCTTGCAGGTCGAAAATTGTTAAACTAAGTCGATTTTTAGTCAATCACAAATTCAATGTCGACATCGCATTATTGCATTGCATGTCTTGGGAAATCCTATTTAAAAAAAACATGTGACAATTCGTACTCGTCGGCAAATTATCCTAAACACTCCATTGTGCCTAGTTCGTTTACCCGCAGTAATGATAATATGCTAATTTGATTACTTGTAGCATGCGAAGCATTTCAATTTGTCTAATTAGAGTTGTTATGTGTCACACCTAGATTGCTGTTCTACATTCATATTCTGCCTTATCACTTTTAATTAGTGAACATTTTTCTCTTTTATCAAAATTTCATCTGTATCTAGATAGTCTGAGTCTACTACTGCAGCATTCCCAATTCTCTCACTTGTGTCAAGTCATATTCTGTCTATTTGCCTTATTACTTTTAATTAATGACTTTTTTCTCTAAAATCATATTTTTCATCTGTATCTAGACAGTCTTGAATCTACTGCAGCATTCCCAATTCTCTCACTTGTGTCATGTCATGTTCTGTCTGGGTTTGCAGGCACCAAGGTTATGCAACGGGAGATTGCCACGTGGCCCAATCCCGGTTTATGCGCATGTCCATTCGTTATATCTATGATATTATCTGCTTAATCTCACAAATAGTAAAAAAATCTTGAATCTTTTAGCACTTTCTCGTTTTATCTAAAACTAGTTATAGTTTTCTTTTTCATTATCTTGCATATTGCTTGCGCCGTATATTCTTTAGGAATTGCCTTTTTTTTTGAGTAGGTAATGCTGAATGTAAAAGGAATAAAAAAGTTTTGTAGTTTGGAACTGCAAAACTTTTTAAAAATCTAAGACTCTTGTTTTTAGAAAGTTTTAATAGGAATTACTTCCAAAGTTTGCCAATTTTTAGTTCCAAAATTTATAATAACTTCTGGACTAGAATTTCTGATTTCATATTTAACTTTAAAAATTTCGCCTTCTCTGGAACAGAAAACTTTATCAAATGTTGCAAAGTTACTCGCAACTTAACCCTGCGAAAGGAATACATAAGCAAACAAACATTCTGTTAGACGTAACTCATTCCAACTGGGATTAACCTCTCAATTTCCGCAATACACGATACGAATTCAATTAAAACTTGGTGTGTTGGCCACGTGGCGTAGGTCTGCTCTGCGCATGTCCACACTTCTCAGCTGTGATCGGGGAAAATCGTTACCGGCACCCAACTCCGCTGTTTCACAGTCACGTGGTCGTTTTAAAATTTAACCTCTAAAGGTACTTCGCTTTCTATTACTACTTAAATGCTAAATCTGACAACAACACTTTCGATGAATAGATTTTGGCAGACATTTATAGACTAAAACAATTTCAAGGTCACTTTCAATTCTCCCACAGACGACACCGACGACTGCAATTTGCATGTGTGAAATCATGTTGCACACTGCAACAATTATTTACTCTGTGGACGTTAAAATTCGTGTTATTGTTTTTATCAACGTAAAATTTTGATTAGATTACGCTTTCATAAATTTATAGCTTAAACGGCCAAGCCCATTATTTGCCCTAGTTAGGAATCTAGATATGTTGACTTTATCTACGAAAGCAAGGTAATTAGATCGAGAAACCTGTCGTGTCATTCGTGAGCGCGTAAGAGATGTTATTTTTAGCAGCATTATTACCTTCGCTATGTGCTAATGGATTGCAAATATCATTGTTTATCATTTAGGTCGTGGTCGACACGGAGGATTCGCGTGCTGCTCTTAGCGTGCTATCGCCCCAAACACTTTTCTTTTTACAATACCCTTCATTAGATTGTCCAATACAGCGTTCCTTTCTCCGTAACCACGACCACCATTCTCCCTTGTTATATCATCAACATTATAAACAAAAGTGCATTATTGGCCAAACGTTGCCAAGACACGGCGTGCTTTTACATTTCACGTGACTTACTAGTTTTATTACATTAGATATATTCGCCCTAGAATCATATCGCTCCGTGCCAAGACTTTCACTCCCCATACAATTTAGTTTGTAATAAATCTCTCCCGTGGTAGATATAAATCAATTGTGACATGCGCATAGTGCAAAGGGACGTGGGATAGCAGTGCAACCAAACTAAATGAGATATCAATGATTTACGCTTCCATCGCTTTGAAAGTTTAGCGTTTGAATCACAACTACCTGTCGATTTTTCAAGTAGTGCTGTTGTGTACCAAATCAAAACAAGCCATAATTGTTTTGGTCATCGTTGATAGTATCAGCGTTCGACCTTTACCGGTCATATCTAGACGGCCTTGCCTAATAGTGAATGTCCGGCTCACGTCCGCGTCGATTGGCTTGACATATAAACACAATCTATCTCGCCTTTAACCAGACATTTGTGCGAGACTACTTTCCCGTCTGGTTTAATAAGTTGACTCGTTGCACCGCGGAAGTGTTTATGTCTAACGCGGAAGAGTATTCGTCCGTGCATGCAGATCAGCCTACTGCTATGTTCACATAATTGTAGCCTTTTGCACGCTCATTATGTTTGATATCAATCTTGTCATTTTCTGCGCTTCCTCTTACCGGTTTAGCAGTTGCATCTTCATTCAGGATTACGTTGGGTGTTTTTATATCGTTTCATTAAGTTTTGCCAATAATTGCATACTTTCCTGTTAATATTTTTTTTCTACGACATTTTTCTTCAAATTATATTTTGTCATAATCATTTTCAGAACAGATATTATCTGATTAATCATTACTTAGTTTATAGTTGTATCTGATGTTACATAGTTGCATTCTTACATATTTGTCTGTAAATATATTTTTTCTTTCTTGTCGCATTTTTCTTCAATTTACATGTCATCATCATCATTTTCAAAGCAGATATCTGAGCAATAATTACATGGTTAACAATTATATCTGATGTTATATAGGCCTCTATGTCCATTTTCCTATAAATAACGTTGTTTACTGCAATGATCGTGCACTCGGCGAAGGTCATGGTCGACGCGGCGCCTGTCCGCGTTCACATGACTCGCCTCGGTCGCCCGACGTGTGACTTCGCCATTGGTCGTCGCACAACTATCATAAAATATCTCTCTAGTACCTACTAAAGGTGTGCAACTTGTTGATATGGGATAGTATAGACTTGTTTCCAACGATTTTCATTATTAGTGCCGAGTTTTGATGCGAAATGCTATGTGGTATCTGGTTTTATTGCGTTAATTAGCTCTTGCAAGTATCTCTGTCATGCACATTCATGATTTTCTACATTTTCGGGGTAGAAGCGTTGAAAATTCAACAGCAGCCTCTAAAAGTTATGTATTGGTGATCAAACCGCATTAAGCAATTCAAATATGTCATTTTACCTCCTAAATGGCAATTGTTTTTTTTTCCAATTCTAACGAACCAGTATTTCACGACTTCACGTAGCCTTTAAATGCTGGGAGCAAATTCTTATGCAAATGCTATAGTTTTTTCTTAGTACATCAAGTGCTTTTCGTCAGCAAGGCCGGAAGAGTGGCCTTGCTCCACAAATGCTGTCTAAAGCTTATTATCTCCATGTTTTGAACGAAGATCTCATGTGTTCTCGTACTGTTATTTATTGGTAAAGGACGCTTAAATTATGCTCAATGTCTTTGTCTGCATCCGTGTTAGTCACTGAATGTATTGAGTTGAGACTCTAGAAAACAATTCTTATGCTTCTTAAGATAAAATTGATTTTCTAAAACCTTGGTTGTTTAAAGAAATTCCTCCTTTAACGCTTTGTGGTATATTTTCTATAATAATTAGTATGTATGTCGAAAATCTTTGCACTTCAAAATAATAACTTGCAATTACAAATTGTTATTGATTAGTAGAGAAACTTGTTTACAATTAGCCTTAGGTACAATATTAATTTTAGAAAGCAGTACGACTGTTACATGATAACTTTCTGGCTAAACAGCAACAAAGTAATGTAAAACATTTAAGTGAATATGCCCAAGCATATTATTTTAACTTGCTTGGCCTTGTGCTAAAGTGAGCTCCTTAATTTTAATACACCTTTGCCTTTATGACTTAGATTATTGAAATTCCATAAGCCATGAGCAAAATATTCTTTTGTAAACTGCCAAAGCGCTTCCGAACTTGAATAGCTTTCTAAACAGCTCCAGTATCGCAGACACATTGTTTAAATTCTTTTCGAGTTCCATTTTCTAAATAATATACTATAGTTTCGCAATTTCATGGACCACTGCAATCGTTAGTTAGAAATCTTTATAACCAGGAGATCATATCCTAAAGGAGTCTACTAATTTTCCATTGCTCAATAAACCATGGATAATGGTTTCACGGTTGACATGAGGCCAGTTTAAGGCAGGATTTCTCGCCTCCGGCAGACGGTAACAGCAAATAATGCTTTATTGAATTGATAGCATCTTGTCACCCACGGCGAACAGTAAAATGAAAATTGTTGCTGTCCTGTATTAAAGTGGCCTATAAATATTATTGTTTTAGTATTGGTCGTCGTTCTTTACTCAAGTAGTCTATAAACAAAACATTGAACTGAATAGAACCATGTAAACAGAATTTAATCTTTATGCTTCTAATGTAAGTTATTATCTGAATTACGTTTATTGAACGGTAATAATAATATTTACCTTCAAGAATAATGCAATTGCAAGGGCTTCGACTTTAAATTTTGTAATAAAAAGTATTATATATTGTTAAATATGCAATAAACTTTGTGAATTATCATTGAAATTGCAAGCTTGATGTTCTCAAATACTCATTAGTTTCTTGGCGGTTTATCTTAAATTCTTAAAACTATAATATTGTAGCTAATTAGATACGTATACGGCTTCCATTATCCTCAATCGATTTTAGCATAAACAAGTCTCAAGGTCAAACACTGTTTTTTTCCAGTCTCGTCTGAAGATTGCAAAAAATGTTTGTTTGGTTTGTGCTCAGCTGATGTAAACTAAGTAGACAGCTGGAAATTGGAGTCTTGTGTGTTTAACATGTTTAATGTGTAGTACCTACTTAGCTTGTCCAAAAGTGTCGCAGCAAGGTCGTAGGTTTTGGTTATAGTGTCAAGTTTCAATTGCAACCAATGCATATACTTTTTGTACTCGTCTTTGTACTTCCATGTCACATACAGTGACATTAATAATATTTTAAATCCGTTTTACTACAGCTCAATTATATCACTTAATTAAATTTTAATCTCATTGATCAATAACTTCCGGGAAACTTACGATATGTGAAAATATTTCTATAACTGTATTGTGTATTGTAGTAGAGACCACTATGGTAGCTTATTACTCAATTACCGTCCTTTGTTGTTCGTTGAATGCGAACGGTACTCATGTGATGAGGTGTATGTTTTTTCCCAGCTTTTATCGTTCAAGGTCATTTCACGTTTCACTTGCTATAGCTACTCTATAGTGTTCCTCCTCTATTGTATTTGTTTTGTTTATGTCTGGTTTGGTTTGTGATAAGAAACGCTTTATGTCTTAAGATTGATCTGTCTCGCAGTTTCATCTCGATTTTTGTATTCTCACGTGGGAAGCTAGTAAAAATGTCACATAACGTTAACATCTTGTTCCTTTTTGGTTTCTTCGACGTAACTTTGACATTCAAACGCTCTTTAGATAGCTGTAGTTTCGTAGCTATTACAAGTTTGACCGTTGCAAGCGAAAGGTCCAATCAATTTGCTCATCCGTCTAAGGTGCGTGTGAAACGCTTCGAAGGTTAGTCACTAAAGACTCTAAATATAAATATTCATTCAGTTTTTATACGTTATTTTTGCCTTCGGAATTTGCTTAATCGTGGATCCTCTTTTGTGACGTCAAACGCAAATAGGTACTATAGTGTGTGTTAGCGTCATTGCATCATTAACCTAAACCGAGGCTTTACGCATAATTTTAATTTAATAGAATCTATTTTTAGCTTCATCTATTCTTCTTTTATTTTGTTTGTCAAGCCTGTTAGTTTGAATTAGAGGTTTAACATTTGCTTTAATATTATGTCTAACGACTAACCCTTCAGCATGTTTTATTCTATTCATGAAATGGTGTTTGTTACTCAACAAACTGCTTTCATCTACTCAAAAGAATTGTACGGGCACCTGTAAATAAACATTTTATTTACTTATTCAATACATGAATAATAGCGCTTCTTATTTTAAATCATTGCATGATGCATCTCACGAAAAGCCGTGATTCCCTTGCATATTTAAACTTGTACCAAGATCCAGTACCTAAGGTCTTTGTTTCTATCAGCTCAAATGAATTATATCTGATTCCCTTTTGATCATGTCCAATACAACCTTGCCAAACCACATTAGATGTAAAGAAGAGTCCTTCGTAAGCTTTACTTGGCTCATCCGTCTTATTACACCAGAGAATGAGCCAGAATCGTGATTCTGAATTCGTGATAGCCTTAGACCTTGGCCCAGTGGAGATGGTCACGTCACCACCAATCCGATTCTAATAACTTACAGATGGTAGATCCGTGAACGTTGTATACGAAATTGACTGTAATGATACTAGAATTAGATACTAGAAATGTTGAGAAGTTCATGGATATATCCTCGGATATGTTTATGTTTCCACTATAGAGCATTGCGTTGTTGTGTATGGACCTTGAGTGCTGTATCCTGTTTTCCTTTAATTCGTTTGTTTTGTTTAAGTAAAAGATAGTGTTCAGTAAACTGTTTTTTTCCTTGTATGAATTACTTGTTTGAATTTCGTCTTACCTTCTGTAATTGTTAATTTTCCTGTTGTATCTTATTCAATATCGAATTCGTCAAAAATTTTCTCGTTACGGAGTATCTTATTTCGATCTTTCATTATATCGTATTCAATCTTCGTTAATTATTGTTCGTCCCCTGGCTCACTGATTTTCCTTAAGCAATAATGATGCCAAAATTTGATTTCGATTATTAGAAGTAAACATTTACAATATGCGGATATAACTGGAACTTTAGTGTCT
Organism: Anarsia innoxiella; assembly: GCA_947563765.1. NCBI lineage: Eukaryota > Metazoa > Arthropoda > Insecta > Lepidoptera > Gelechiidae > Anarsia > Anarsia innoxiella. The sequence continues at coordinate 2,546,705 of OX387410.1, read as the reverse complement.
GGTTACCTACAGCCGTAAACCAAACCGCAGCAAATTTATATTTGCAACCACCTAAATTGAAGTTTGCTCAAATCCTTGTATGTAAAGGTGGTTTTCGCGTAGTTTTGTGTTCAGCTAGGTGTAGAATAAGTTGGTCGTAACACGAGACTTGGAGAACGGAGACAAACGCAGTCTGCGGCGCAGCAGGAATTTGATACAGCACTGTTTTGAGACTTTACCTTGCATTTCTTACAAATAGTTTTTATTCGAATTACCGCATAATTACAACATTCTTGCGGTCTTGTTTTACGAATTTACTTACCTACTTAATCTTTTCCCGACTGTTCGTTGCTATCAAGCCCACATCGTTATTAGTCTCAAAAATCATTGTAAGTAACAATAACAATGAAGAAAATAACTGAAGCATAGCGCGTCAACCATTGTAAAAACAGTTATAGCTAAGTGGATTTCTGTATTGCGTGGATTCTGCGAAAAAATGCTTGTCCGTTTATGAAACTGTACTTACATTAGTGTCAGCCATTTTGTGGAAATACATTAATTAAACGATTTACCAACATAGTTTTTTGTCGATCAAGTTTCAATAATTGGGTCTCTAAAATTGTAAAATCGACAATTTTAATAAGGCTCATTAATTTTAGGTTGTCAAAAAAAGGTAAATCGAAAGTGTGTATTTAACGCAGCTATTTTTAATTGCTCAAGGAAGCATCAGCAAATGTTTTTGCTGACCTCGATTCGTGTTGAAATCGCTAATCGTGCAGCAAACTAGGCATTCGATAGATTTTGTGCACGCAACTGGTCTGTCGTAACTGTGTTCATTATGCCACCGAGAATATAAAGGTATAAAAGAATCATCGCTTTCGATCTTGAGTACCTTAGTGGTCGTGCTAATGTGTCTAATATCAACAATTAAAACTTACGAAAAACTGAATACTTTATTGCATACTGTTATGGTGCAGGCGAATACCAGGGCGTCATAAATGGTGATTAAAGGCGCCACTGGCCGCATTCCACGTCACGACGACGACGGCGTTGCATGCAACCGAAGTAGAGCGAGCATCCGTTGAGCCTACAAGATTTGCAACACGACACTTACCTCTCAACTTCTACTACCCTAGTACTTTATTCAGCGTAACTAGACTGGAATACGACTGTTTTAAAATCTGTTAGACTTTGGACAGTAGGTATCTACTCGAAGAAACAATGGCCTCAACTCATAAATGTTTCAGAATACACATACTTACGTGTTTACGTCGCATGCTGATAGCGCCACCCAGTTACATAATCCTACGGTATGTGGGCAGATGCGGGACACGATAACGTAAACTAGCTCCAATATAATTATAAATGTCACAAGCGATAAAAAAAATCGGTAGCTGCTGTAAATAAAATAGAAGCGATTTTCTTCGCGGTACAGATAGTTTCGAAATTAAACGATATCCAAGTCGCCAGACGCGATTCGAATACTCAGTCAAGTTCTCAATAGGGGCGTATCGGAAAATTTCTAATAAACGGAGCATGGAAGTAGAATTTCCTAACATTGCACATACCAATCGGTTCGATAATGATTCTTCAGATAAATTGTTATTTTGACGATGAAAAATCCTTCTTATCGGTTATGAATGTCTGATTTTCTTTGTCTGCCGAATGTTTTGATTCTGCATCTCATCGTCGTAAATAATTGTGACTCATTGCTTTATCTCCCATCGAGTCCTTCCTCGGTCTTACAATGTGAATTGCGTGTCGTATTTTGAATCACGTCACGTTTTTACTGCAGGAACTCTGTGCCATGTGCACAGCTTCTATTTCACAAAATTCCCGTCATAAACTTGCGAAATTTCGTTGAAGTGTTTCATAAAATGGCGGACCATAATATTCAGCAGTACTGTCGAGTTGATTTGATAAATTGATTTATTACTATTGTCTGCGGCTGAGCTTATTCAATCGAGTGGACATTATATTCCATTAGAGGGAGATGTATGAGTCGTTTGGGATTGGGTATTTCAAAATTTCTTGCTTCGTTCGCGTCTTCTGTTGTTTCATTTATTGTATTAACTTTAATTAAAAATTCAAGGTTCATTTCCAAATGTGAATTATTCAGAATACTCTAAAAATAACTACAAAACTCAAGGTTTTAGTTAAAATTCGCAAATACTACCAGGAAACTATAAATCAATTAGATCTGCTTTGGATCAAGCTGACCTCTTGAACAGATTAAAGAAATAGGCGTTCCGATTCAATTTAAGTTCATTGACTTGGCTTTGAGTGCATTTGATGCAGATAACAAAAGATGGTTGTGAATCATCAAGTGCGAGGATATTGATATTGACGGCTTCTGAACATAATCTATCGATGTGTATCTTTTCATATTACGTCCTTGGAATCCTTTATTTAACAGTCAAGGTTTGTTCAATGCCAATTTCTTTGTTTATTCGTACCCTTATCTGTGATGTCTTGAGGTGATATACTTTCTACTAGATTAGACAGATGAACTGTGACGTCATTCATTATGCATTGTATATTGATGAATTATGTTTTGACTTTGTTCGTCATTTCTTTTGTTACGCATTAATTGTTCTTATTCGTTTTATAATAAGTATTTCACGAAAATCAGTCTAATTCCAATTCCTTTAGGAATTATGATATGTTTACTATCAATCGTTTATCTATCTATAGTTTTTATTTTATTTGTCCTTTAGGTACAATAGATTGTTATTATTCACTCTTTCCCGCCTTTTAAACAATGAAAAAAGTATTTCAATTGGCCTTGTCAATTGACGTTGAATAATATTACAAGACAATACTCTTACAAATTCGACAAACACTCTCGTTTTACAATTGAGGTAGACAATAGCAACATCTGCGTAAACTTTTAATAAACCAACACCATACCGTTACTGACGTCAATGTAAACATTTTATACAAGACATGGTCGGATTTGGGTTGTGGCATTTTATTTCGTACTATATTAACTGTGGGATTGAGTCCTAATTCAGAATTAACTGGTTTAAACACTTAGGCCGGAGCAGCCCAGAGTTAACGAAATAAACCCGGAGTTAGCTGCTAACACAGGATTAAATCAAGATAAATCAATACAAATTATTTATTTAATCCTGTGTTAGCAGCTAACTCAGGGTTTATTTGGCTTTGCAAGTGGGCCTTAGCAGATTAATTTCTGATGTTTTGTGTCTTAACTAATAAATTTTTCATAGATTCTGAGTTGATTCTATGGTATTTAATAGTGCTGTTTTCAAGAATTTTGACATCTGCTGCAACAACTCAAATTCTACTCAGTGCTAAATGTTACTAGTTTGGTAATGTCAAATTGTTTAGTAAGGGCATTATAGTATAGCCTTGAGTTTCCTTCCTTGTACCTCAAGTACAGTTGTAAAACTTTTATTTACTTTAGTGGTTATAGTATTTTTATGGGTTCCTTATTTGTTTTAATAATAAGCTGTTGCTGCTTCAAAGCAGGCAACATTGTCTACCTGGGCTGTTACCTCACGAATACCAACCTCTTTGCCAAGTGTGACAATTATTGTTATTATATGCTTGAAAGTAAAACAATAATAACATTTTTATTATAGCTAGAGGCTGCCCGCGACTTCTTACGCATTAATCGCTATATCTTGGAAAATTTACAAAATATCTCACAATAAAATAACCTATGTGTTATTATGATGTGTAAGCTAAAATATTGCCAAGTTTCATCAAAATCCGTTCAGTCGTTTTCGTGTGAAAGAGTAACAAACATCCATCCATCCATCGGCACAAACTTTGACATTTATAATATTAATACAATTCTCCTCTTTTATAATTTCTTTATGTTTCTCTATTGGAGTAATCTAGTTTAAACAGTAGCTTATCTTAGACGCCACAAAATTTTGGGGTCAAGTGATAAAATAACCGCATTTTTGATAACAACTCTTACGTTCAAGAATTGACATTGCTATTTTAGTAACAAATCACATCTGTTTTAGTTTGGTTACGTTTTGGCAATTTTTTTACACAATTTAAAGTATTTGGACACTTGTTTACTATTTCCTGAAACGCTGGTCGCCGTAAAAGGAAAATGAGTGTGTTTTATAACAATTTAAAATACAATTGAATTCAATGAAGTGTGTAAATGTACCGCTACGTTTAACTAAATCAAAACATTGATAATTTATTCAATATGTGAGCAAAAGTACGATGCTTACTGTTACAGTGACGTCAATGTAAATATAAGTACCTAGTTGCTATTAATGGAAACTAATTGTGATATTTTCCTTAACTAAGTACTAATTTTATTAAGTTGATGCATCATTTATTATTTGTGATGATAATTGTATTGTAGCTGTTTTGAATAGAGCTAATTATTTACAATGTACAGTTTGTGTGTGACTAGTGAGTTCCAAATCAAACAAAACACAAACCGCAATCTAAAATTGTCAAAACGTAACCGAACGCGTTCTGATGTGGTAACACTGAAACCGAACACTAACCGAACATTATTTCCAGTAGCTAACTGACTGGCCCCGCTGTGCAAATGTGATTTTATACAAGTGTAGCGTCTACCTATTTATTATTAGTTTATACAATATATATTTATGGACACAAAACATGGAACGTAACAAATTGTGTGTGTATCGATGGAGTGCTTCCTAAGTCCTTAAAGTCTGATCGGTTAAGACTATGTCCTAAGTCCTATTTATTAGTTAGTGTGTGAGTATGTTGATTAATACGTTTCTGGACACGGAGGATTTCGTGCATTTGTATTATGAGGACGAGCCTCAAGGTCAGCAACCTCAGGGGTGTGGGGCCGGTGCTCGTATGGCCTCCAAGTATCCTCAGAGACCGCCTTCGCCGGAGTACAATCAGGTCAGTACTAGTGACATTTTTAGAAGTCTGCATTGTTATGTATTGTTTTAAAGGAAGTCATGGCAAATCTATGGCGTGGCTGTTTTAAAGATTTAAACCACGGTAAAACTATGTAGAAGGTATACAAGTTTAGGATTTTTTGATACAACTTAGTTGGAGGCTTCTTAAGAGGAATCTTCAGTACAGATTTTTTAAATGATTCCTATAAAACACTATTTTTATAAAGGCACCTATTCAGATTGTGTTACGCAAAATGATATCCCTACGTACTTATTAAAAACTAAGTTAGTAAGTATTACAGTAAAACTACGACTCTAAAATTATACTAAAGTTAATCCACAATTGCATTGAAGCTAAAAGCTTCCTGTTTTTAAACTGGATGGAATCCTTAACCTTGAAGCAACATAATTGTTACTGACATCGCCCGCCTACTCCTATACCCACAGTCTCGTTTGAAAGGACTAAAGTACTAGTGGTTCTCACTACAAAACTCACTTTAGTCACGAAAAACAAGTATAAAATACTAACGGGAGAAAAGTAGCTGAAGATCATAATAATTGAAAGCCTATTAATAATAAAAATATCAATAATAAAGAAAGCCTATAAATTGTTTTTGTATACTGCTTATATTTTAGAGCTATGACACAATAGGTACATGATTAGTGTTAACATTTTAAAATTTCAAAAGTCATATCATAACAAAATTGATGTGCACCAACATAATTTTATCACTCGACCATCAAATTCACCCTTATTATCGTTAATAAGATGAATAACCACACAAATTGAGTTTAATAAATTGAATTATTAAATTATCCAGTGGTAGGGGCAATGCATTAACGGTAATGAAGGAACAAAGTATGACGGCCCCTACCATGTGTTTGTGACTCACATAACAAGCATTCAGCTTCGAAATGTGAACACAGCTGTATGAAATTAAAACAATCAATTGTTTTGACTATGGTCCATCAGTTTGTTATGATTGTTGTGAATTATTCTATTCAAAAGAGATATAGGTTAAAGAAAATAAAACAATATGACTAACCTAATACGAGAACAGATACCGAATTTGATAATTTCGTTAGTGATTGAATCTTGAGGGTAAAAATAATGAGTAAGGTACCTAGTTTTGTAAGCTTTAATTGTTATCGACAGAATCTACAATGGTAGGTGCCATTAAAAAAAGTTACTTTTATTTCTCTGATTGTTTTAAAGAATAGCAGTTTTAACACTGCACTGTAAATGAGAAAAGCATTGATGTTTCAGACACAATCACAATCCTTTTACATATTACCATATTACTAAATAACTTAACTAATGTCCGCAATATTATGACAACTATAACCTGAAGTAGCGGTGGTAGCCCAGTTGGTAAAACGCTTGCCTCGTATTCCGAGGGCGCGGGTTCGAATCCTGGCGCGGGCACGTACCTCTGAGTTTATTTCTCATGTACGGATCAATTTATTCGATTACCACTGGCTAACGGTGAAGGAAAACATCGTGAGGAAACCTGCATACACCAGAGAAGAAATTCGAAGGTGTATGTGAAATCCGCCAACCCGCACTTAGCCAGCGTGGCGGATTATGGTCTAATCACTCTTTGTATGAGAGTAGGTTCGTGCCCCTCGATGGGGACATAATATGGGCTGATAACATAACATAACCTGAAGTTAGCAGTATTTGCAATCCTATTCTCAACAACACGAACACAGCCACAAATCAGATCACATGAAAAACACGTTGTCTTAATCTAAATGACTTGTACATCACAACTGAGTCATAATAATTAGCACACAAACCACATGTGCATTTATTTACTATAATAGTTATATAATAAAGCGGTCAATGAATTACTTTACCGGTCCTTTGTCTTTGACTTGATCCCGAGTCACGATATCCACAGGAAGTAGCCATTGTTAACTATATGTAAGATAATTGAATTGCTGCTTTTGTTGGACGTTGAATAACGTTTAATGTTTTAATGGTTTGTTTTAGAATTGTATGATTCTGCTGAGTTTTAAGCGTATAAATGTATACTTGACTTGAGAAGTGTTAACTGGAAAACTCAAGAAAAATTTCAAAGGTTCTTAGCGCTGTTGTTTTAAGACTGGCGTTTTGATTCCTAAAAAAATGTGTGTAATGAAGAGCATAAAAAGTATATAAAAGATTTCGAAGACTAAGCTAGTAAATGTCAAATATCGAATCGACTATTCCCAGAAATTGCCATACCAGGATAAAATAATGTCCATAATAACTCCCTAGTAATAAAACTTGTAGCTATTGGATGCGTAATCAATGTCCAACAAGTATAAACCGACTGGATCCCTCGTATTCGAGTATCACAGATCACACCGACCTTTGAATCCCAGCGGCATCCGGCAATGAATGACAAACGCCATCATTGAGGAATTGTCGCTCCATTCATACGTTCCGCGCTAATACGGGTCACATTTCTGTAACGTTACACTTTTAAGTCTTGCCGTTTTGGATTTGTCTTCTATGGGGTTATGTGCGCCTGGTAGATTACTGACAACTAGCTTTAAAAGTTCTCTGTTTGGTCTGCACTATCAAAAAGCATTTGCGTAAGTAATTTTTATTACTTATTTAATTCTTTCCTCTGATTCTGCGAGAGTTCTGTTATTTTCTGTTTTTGCGTTGATGCTTACTCTCACTTCCACTCTTATAAATAAATCATATCGTCCATTATTCAAAACATATTTGGAAACTCCGGATATCGCGTTGCCCACATGGTAACCTCAATATCTATCTCCTACGCAGTGTGTTAGTCATTCGTTACTCAATGGAGGGCTTGCCCTGAAGCTATTCCGCCATTGGCCAACTAACTAGCTCGTTACAGCTCTGTACAATTAATAACTAATTGTTTGTACAACTAACTGTTTGTGTATTGCGCGATTTAAATTTTTAGGCGATTTAGGCTGGTTTTACTGCATGAGCTTTTACCCCCTTATTACAAAACGAGGTTTAAAGATAGACAAAACGTCAAAAGAAACGAACTAACGTCGGACTATCTTTAAACCTTGTTTTGTAATAAGGGAGTTTTGAGTTTAAAAAATTGTATTGTAGGTGTCTTGCAGCCAGTTTCAAGTTAGGTCAGTAAAACTAATGCTTTATTTGACATATAGCTGTAACTGTCATTATATAAAATACGGAACAAGAACCGTTTTTGCAACCAAATACTCTATGAATGTGAATAACACTTACTTTCTTACTTCACTTCCATCGTACTGTCTTGTTAAATAAACTTCGTCCGTATATTTTAACTAAGCAAAGAGCTCATGTCTCATCTTAATTGTAATAATATTCTAACATTTTATTGTTCTTTTTACCGCCGTTGATCTTATGATATGAATGAACGACATTAAAAAGTCCCACGACTTGAATGTACTTATATTAGCCACTGGCGGATGACGTATTCTTATAACTTTGTGACCGTTTCCCATCAAAAGTATTCAGACTAGAATTTCACTACAACAGACAACAATACCTTTTATCTTAAATGGAGACATTATCACGTTTTAAATGAGGCAGTTCCCATCCCATGTTATTTTCACCAATTATTATTTTTAGTCTCGCCAGTCCAGAGTTTTGTTTTGAATTAAAATGGTTAATGTTTTATCTTTTTTTCTTTGTATAGTTCCTGCCATTCATTGCTAGACTCTTCAGAATCGACAATTTGATTTTTCTTTTCATTTGAAGAGTAAACAAGTTTTCATTTAAAATTAGCTTTACTATGATCCTTGACAAGACGACCTCGCCAGTCAAGAAGTTCACCAAACACATCGTCCTTATCTCAAGAGACCTTCATCCTTAACACCAAATGATAAAGCACAATATGCTTTACCCAAATTTACGTGTTACTCAATTTTGTATGTGTTAAACGTTCTAGAATATTCGAAGCCACTTTTTGTGTTTACCAATTCATCGGTCTATAAGGTGAATGAACCGACGTATAAGAAATTCGTCTGTTACACCATCAAAGTTAGTTGTATGTTTATGAATTTGAAAGTCCAGGGTCCAGGTGTATTGGTATTTTTAAAATGGTTAGTTAATCAGTACTAGGCGCCCACCCGCACGGATTTTGACGACTGTTTTAATGGTCCAATGTTTATGTTTTAGTACCAAGACTAAACTGTACCTTACTGTGTGCTTGTTTACTTTCGTCTTTAAAGTCTATAAGTATTTGAAGTTGTTTATTCTTTTTATCTACTTCTTGGTCGTAACTTTCATTAGAGTTACTTTTAAAATCATCTAGGTATTTGTGTTTTATAATAATTTCAACTGAATGTACGATTTGTAACGAAATTGGAATCTAAGGCAGGGTCTTCAACCTTTATTAACTATCAAAAAGGAGCTATCATAAGCATTATAGTAATTTTTAACGCTACCTGTAACAAAAAGTGCTCTGGTATGACCAAATTTTTTGCCACCAGTTTTTTGATACCTATCTTCATTGCAACCTTTTTTGGCGTGCAAAAGTTGTTTGGCCTGTAGGGTGAATGTGCTGACCGACGACGTGGGCGCACCTACGCGCTCTTATTTATTGTTAACAAACCTCATTAGAACATAACTTGTAGTTAGTTGTTATGACACTAATGAACTATGTATCTTACTGGTTTATGATAGCCTGGTACTTGTAGACTATAAATTTTATTCTTTATTAGACTTGGCTTGATCAAAGCTATAGTTTTTGTGTTGTTTTGTAAAGTTAGCTTCAGAATTTGGTCGAAAAGAAGGAATGCAGCGATAATTTTACATGCTTACATATCTGACACGCTTTTTTCCTTTCGAAGTAGGCAGTGACCGATTAACTGCACTTACTACGTCCAAAACACAATTCCTCCACAATTGTTTATGTGCATATAATACACCAAGCTCGGGTTTTATTATTAATCAATTTATATTCCCTGACATGACTCTTATATCAAAGTACCTATAAAATGCGGAACATAACAGTCTATCTAAATGATAGCCTAGCGAGGAGCTCCTTTAATAACTATTCAAATTGATTTATTCATAACCGTTTAATCGAACTACCTCGCAATTCCAAAACGGCGTAAGAAATACTGAATTTATAATGCACTTGTTGCGTTTTGTATTTCCAGGAGGTCACTTAATAAACCGAAGGTACAAAAGGTCTTAAGTATCACCAACTTGTACTACACCTAATGCATTTTACAGCTGTGCTTCTGTAGTCTCGAAGAATATAGTAATATCATAACCGTAACGTCGTAAGTGCAAATGGGTTCTAATAGAAAATACAGCGTTTTAAAATTAAGTGTTAAAGAGTACATGTGAACCTCTTTGGAGGTACGCATTACATCATTACGTTGGAATGTTACACCAATTATGGCCGGTTTATTGCCTCGAGTATAAATATGAACTTTGGACTAGTGCATGCGTATGCGCGTTGCAGCTGAGTTACTGCCTTTTAAGGACTGGTGATCCGATTTAAGCGGACCGTTCGATAATCTAATTTTATTCTGTTTAAATGTTTTATATTAGGAATTAGTTATGTCGCAGTAAACTTAAGTTACCTCACTTTGTGACTTCATGCTTTAGAGCCCGTCACCTTCAGATAAAATTTAACTGATAGATATTTTAATACCTTTCTCTGTCTAAAACGTCATATTTTATGAAATAGACATAGATTTATCTGTCAGTTAAATTTTACCAGTAGGCGGTTAAACTGGCACTTAAAGTACCTATTCGTTACTGTCGAGAATAGCGGTAACTGAACAATATGAAATTTTATGCCATTGTACACGAAAATTGACCTTTTTTAACAGTCCCATAACAAAAAAAACCCATAAGACTCACTTCAAAGAATTGATTTGAAAGAAAGTAAAACTAATACAAAAATAAATGCTTATAAAAGATAAAATCTTAACAAAAACGAGTGACCATTGAAAACCCATTGACGATTTCACATGAACTCGCTTATGGGGGTTTCCACTTGGCAGTATAGCACTCCCAAGCTAACTCGAAACCCGATTCGCATTACCTCACATACTACACAAGTCTCGATTCAACTCGTGTTGTTTGTATTTTTTTCTCAAGATTACTCGAAACTCGATTCGCATTAGCCCGCATACTGGTCACGTTTCGAATAAACTATTGCTCGTTGTACATTTTTTGCATTCATAAGTAGTATGGACCACTGTGCTTTCTCTCCAGATTTACGCACTTGTAAGGTAAGTCGGTATTCCTTACATGTTGCATTGAGTGTCTGATTTCGGTTTTATAACGTGATTGAACATACTTTTGAGTTTACGTAAAAGAGTTGTCGATAAACTTATAATAAAAAAAAGCAATAAATAACCTTTGTAACTTTTTATTTAAAAAAAAGCCCGACAGCGTTTAAAAAGACCCTTTTTTTATTTTGATGTACCCAGAGTCACTTTTACTGTAAATACAAAACTAACGACACCTCTCAAGATAAAATCTATCAAGCCGTTTAGAAACAATAACATAACCAAAAACATAACCCTGCTACTGACTGGCGCATTCGGGTAAAAAATTACTCATAATAACAAAAAATAAATAAAACAAAAAGCAAAAATAAAAAACCTCACTTAACAAATTATTCATACAGACAGTCATACAACGGCAACGTTAAAACTCCGTAACTGGGAATATTCTCTGTGATTGATTGACAATGTAACCATAAAAGTTAACTTGTCTCTGCATTTTTATACACAAGCATACAGATCTCTCAAAACTGACGTGGGGTATTTACAATGAACTGCTCATTTTCTTTACACCTGACTCGACTACCATAACTGATTGTAAATGCTTCTTTGTTTATCATTTTTTATTACAGAACAAGGTCTTTTTACTATTCAATGCTGATTTTACAGTTTTTGCAATTTTAATATTTTCCTGCTCGCTCTTGCTTTATAATGTGAGAAAGAGTGGCAAAATTTTAGATATCTTGACTACATTGATTCTGGTCGTATAGTTAATGAGATTAGCTTGCCTGTTGCTGCCAAAACAAACGCTTCACGCTCAATACAACAAAGTTTGTATTCCTTGCTTAACCATGACGACTGTTAAATCTTTTTATTCACAATGTTCAACATCGAATTGTTACCAAACGAACGTTAAAATTGCATTAACACAAGACTTCTTGATTCTTACAAAACTGCTAAAGTTACATTGCATCAACCGCTTACATTGTCATGCGTCCCTAGTACTTCAAAGAACATTTTTGAATGGACAAACAGCAATAAAGTGTTTACTTTAGCAACAACCTTTATCTATTGCATAAATACGCTTTATGCAACGTACAGGTAACATCCGAGATAAAATTGTGTTTATCATTAAAAATACATTAACGTAACCTACTTAGAGTAAATTGTAAACATGTGATACCTACCTATATCTGTTTGTAACTTTTGTAATTTTAAGTTGAATAAGTAGAAACTCTTTGGTCATTTTTTGTGTTAGCTGTTAGCTGAGAGGCCGAAGTACAGAGAAAAAAAAGTCAAGAAAACAGCTTTCCATTTTTCAAAGTTAGTCTTCTGTTTACTATAGTAAGATGTGCATTTTTGCATCGCTTCCGTCCCATTTTCTATCACTCAACTCGTTTCTCCATTGACATATTAAAACCATGACATTTAAACAAACAAACTGTACATCATTTCCACCAGTGTCTTATGCATTACGTACGCTGTGTTCATTCTAGTTCCTGGTTCGTCAATCTTTACGAAATGTCTGTGTGAAATGTAAAAGGTTGGATTTCTAGTTGGCAAACATAGCTTTATGAGCCTGCTGTCTAAATGTTTGTGCTAATGACTTTTGAGTAAATCTGTGTTTTGTAATGACTGAGTTTACAAATGAAGAGGACATTTTGCGGACCTATAGATAAATTGTGGTCGCCTATTCCTCAAAGAACATGGGCCGTAACTCGAAAAAAAAAAAATTGGATCGCTCATACTTACTCGATCAGCTGATCGGACATTTTGTATGGAGGGGCGAAATTTTTTTTTTTCGGGTTACGACCCATATTCCTTGGGGAAAGTTTTTCAGTTTTATGAGGACTATCGCTGTGTTTCGGCTTTATACCCCCTTTCTGTTACACCCTGTATAACCCAGCTAATCATTTGACCATTTTTGTAGCTTTCTTTAATTTGTGTGACGTAATGTCTATTACCAGAAATGTTTCAAAAATATTACTCTACGAAATATTATCAATATTTACACCATTTTTACCAAAATTGTACATAATTGTTTTTAAAATAAAAACTTATCAGCCATTTTGTTTAAAAGTTCTTGGTCCACTACAAGTTAAATCCACTCAGACCCTTCAATAAAAGCATGTTAAGAATCTAAACACGTAACATCTTCACAAGCAGCGGATATAAAAAGTTGGGTAATACAAGGTCGCTTTCTAACGGCTTGAGTGCCTCTTTATTTGGTAGCTTAACGCGCCTTAAATTCTTTACTCGAGATCTAATGGAGAAAATGAGTCGCAAGGGCGTATGACGTCAAACTCGGGGCTTATACAGATGATACCGTAAATAGTCGGGTTTTATACAGGGTTATATTGTAAAGGTTTATCCAGCTGAAAAAGCGTTGTCAAATTGAAGAAATGTTTTTTAACCCCCGACGCCAAAAGAGGGGTGTTATAAGTTTGACGTCGATGTCTGTCTGTGTGTGTGTGTGTGTGTGTGTGTGTGTGTGTGTGTGTGTGTGTCTGTGGCACTGTAGCTCCTAAACGCGTGGACGGATTTGGATGCGGTTTTTTTTAAATTAAAGCTGGTATTCCTGGGAGTGTTCTTAGACATATAATATGCAAATCGGTTCAGCCGTTTCAAGGTTATCAGCTCTTTTATCCGCTGTGGTAGGGTTGTAGATCCAATATAACAGCAGATATATCGTGTTTGGGTTCGTTTTGATCAGTGTTTAATTCGTAATATAATGCAATAGTGACAACAGATGGAGCTGATGCTGGAGCCAGGACTTCCAGCACTCCAACCATTCTTCAAAAAAGTAACAGCAGATATGTCGTGTTTGGATTCGTTTTGATCAGTGTTTAATTCTTAATGTAACGCAATGGTAGCAACAGGAGGAGCTGATGCTGGAGCCAGGATTTCCAGCACTCCATCCATTCTTCAAAAAAGTAACAGCAGATATGTCGTGTTTGGATTCGTTTTGATCAGTGTTTAATTCGTAATATAATGCAATGTCGACAACAGGAGGAGCTTATAATAATTATTATAATAAAGGTTTAAAAACTTTGAAATAAAAATTAAATTACAAAATTTAAAAAACCCCCGACTATAAAAAGTAACAAATAAAATAAATATTATTTTGTCAACTGAACATCGCATTATATTTAATACAAATTGATAACTTTCATACAAACTTTATTTTGTCGGGGGACCGCTAAGTAGCTAGGTAGGTACGCAAAAATATATACCTATCATAAGTAATCATAATGAGATATCAAAATTAAAAAAAATAATAGAATGCGGTCCCACGACGAAATAAAGTTTGTATGAAAGTTATCAATTTGTATTAAATATAATGCGATGTTCAGTTGACAAAATAATATTTATTTTATTTGTTACTTTTTATAGTCGGGGGTTTTTTAAATTTTTAATTTAATTTTTACATAAGTAAGTCTAAATATGACTATAACTCGTCATTTACATAGGTTGAGAGTAATGGTTACCAAGCTAAAACATACAGATAGTAATCATAAAACTAAACTGTTCCCATAGAACATAGATCCAAAATGACAAAAAAGTGTGTGTGTGTAAAAAGATAGATGGATAGATTTGTCAGGAAGACACATTGTTTTATCGGATCATTTTGTTTTAAAATCATCTCCATGGTTTGTTTCGAGTTTCAGTTTGTACTACCGCGTTTCGGTTCAGCATATCCCGTATATTTGAAAGACAGGCAAATCATAAGAGTGAGAGAGATTCATTCAAGGCTGTCTGGATCGTAATAAGATAACTATACTCGTGGTTTAATAAGGAAAAAGCCAGTAATATTTATGTAAACATGTAATAGATACAGAAGGGACGGAACGGAATAACCTTCTTAACAAATAAGTTAAAATTAATCCACAGTTGATGCGAGCGAATCTTGGTATGCCTGTACTCATTGCAGACAATAATTTACATTTTACGTGCTCATAATGTGTAAATTACTTTATGAAGTTATTATAAAGCAATTTGAAGTGGTTGGTACCTATATTTTAAGATCAAGAAGTCATATTGTTGGCTGAAGAAAGGCAAAAATGGCGTTTACTCCACCGATAAGAGCCTAGCTCTTAAATATATGAAATGAAAACCTATATATTTTTTAGTTAACAATTCCACGCAACCCTACATCAAAAAAACTTTTGTCTTACATCTAAAACCCATTTGTGACCTAAAACAACAATATAATACTTCCCAAGAGAGAAAACATCTTCGCTTCCCTTTCGCTTTATCATAAAGGAATTCGATAATAATGTTATTGGAAGTATCCTTTATCGCCAGTACATAGTTCAATTAGGAATCTTCTGAGAAACGAACGCGGGCGCATGAGAGTTTATAATTCGTGTCGTAGTTCATTTGTTTCATCTTTCATTTGTTTCGTGGTTCATTTGTTTCATCTTTAATTTTTTTTGTCGTTCATTTGTTACGTGTCCAATGTTTATTGTCGCAACAGAAACGTCGTGTTCGAAATTCACCAGCTTCCTTCAGGTATTTTGCGGATTCATAGTAAATATTTGTTTTGATATTTATAGTTTTATTGGTTTTTTGCTAGATGATTAGATAGATTGTTGTTTTGTTATGTTTTGATTGTTTTTGAGTTTTGGACGCATTGTGACTACAAATCAAAAAGCTATCATTATTAACCTCCCCACTAGGAGCAGGAGCTTTCTGTAAAAATATAGATATTTAATAAAACAACACCGTACTATGAGATAGTGGAGAAAAGTGGTCTCTACCTTCCCCGATGGGAAAGAGACGTGAGAGATATGTATTGCCGAATAAGTATACAACACAAAGCTGAGTTCTTCATATCTAGAACACTTACTTGTTTCATTAACAAGAAGTCAATACACTAGCAGAAGATAGGCCTAAATGGCGGATACTCCACCGACAAGAGTCTAAATCTTAAATATGATGATCAGGTATTTAAGAAGGAAATTGTATCGCTTCTTGTAAAACATTTCCGAGATAAACCTTTTACAAATTGTATAAAAAGTGTTTGCAATTATGTATTAAAATACAAACTAATCCCTATCTATTAAGCAATCAGTCATGGGCGTGAGTGCGTGTATGTCCTGTCAACAAGCTTTTCCGCCAATCACTGTTAAGTATAAGTATACAGTGTTTTCATGCTTACTTAAGTATCGAGTAAGTTATTTGAACACGATTCCAAGTAAAGATGATGCTTAAGACTTGTTTTTCTAGTGCATGTGACTTTTGAGAAAAGTTTGCAAATAAGTTGGTAAACTTGTTGATTGATTTATAAAAGTGGTTTATGTTTAGGTAAGTGTAGGTCAGCATCTGTTTACCTAGATGATAAAACAATACGGTAACCTTATCTGTTCGGGTTGTTTCCTAGTGCTTTCACATTTTATCCAGCTTTTTTACTTACCAATAAATTGTCATACACTTGCAGTTTATGAATTCTAGATATGGTCACTCGGCACATCTATGACCAAATATACGTTTTCGTCCCGTTTACGCCACTTTTTTCCTTTTCGTTCTTTGCGGTTACATATCCCCTTTATTAATCATCCATTTACTATCAACTTGATACTTATTAACCCTAAATTTCCATTGCTTCAGGTGCCAACAAGTAGCGACATGACGGACGGTCGCGAGCGGTGTCGCGCGCCGCCGCAGCCGGAGCCGCCGCCGCACCGGATCCGCGCCGCCGATCTGTATCCGCGGCTGCGGACGCATTACGATGAACCTGGTCTTGATGTCGGATTCACGCCTATCTGTGGGGAGTTCGTTCAGGTAAAAAAAAATTTGCCTATTTCCTTCACTGTTTACATAATTTAGGACCCGTATCACTTACAGATTCAATTTCACTGATAGATGATCGTATGTCTATTTCATAAAATATGACGATTATCAAACGATCAGTATAGCCTTAACTTATAGGCTATGATGCTTATATCTGATCATGAAAGAGTAACAAACATCCATAGACACAAACATTGACATTAGTAATAGTACCTACTAGCATATATAGCTTTTCCCAAGAAATAAAATTGTACCTAATACAGACAATGTAAAATATTCACGCTAAATGACTCGTGATGATGTTCTAATATCATGCCAACCTTTGCCTTGTTGTAGATAATGATCAATCAAATGTAATTCTACAATTATACCTACAAGATTTGTAAAAGTTTTCTTTCCATTCATATAGCTTACAATAATACCGTTAAAAACAATAACATCTTATTGAACTACAAACATACAGAGTGACTTTTAATAAGTGAACGATAGAAAGGATACGCATGTACTTGTGATAACAAACAATTTTTACAATGGGACCAAGTTCGAAATCATTCAAAATAATAGGTTGGGGAAAAAGTCTTTTCGCATATAGTATGTATGAACTTGTATTAAAATCTCTTTGGCTATACCATTTGTATCTGGCTGGTTTTGGTATCATTAAAAAGTTTTAATTTTAAAGAAGGCACTTCCAAATTCAAATTAGGAATTTGTGTGATTTTCATTTGTTATTTTTGTTGTTAAAATGAGTGAATCTAAAGAAGAAATTCGATACATTTTAAAATTTTACTATAAAAAAGGTAAAAATGCAACTCAAGCCGCGAAAAAAATTTGTGATGTTTATGGACCTAATGCAGTATCTGTGAGAGTAGCGCAAGTTTGGTTTAAGCGTTTTCAAGCCGGAAATTTTGATATCAAAGATGCATCTCGCTCTGGTCGCCCTGTTACGGACAAAATTGATGCCATTTTTGAAAAAGTGGAGCAAGATCGGCATATTAGTAGTTACGATGTAGCTAAAGAACTGGCAATTGACCACAAAACGGTTTTGACTCATTTGAATAAAGCTGGGTACACTAAAAAGCTCGATATTTGGGTGCCTCATGAGCTCACTGAAAGAAACCTAATGAACCGTGTACTCATTTGTGATTCTTTATTACGACGTAATGAAACCGAACCATTTTTGAAAAAGCTGATAACTGGTGATGAAAAGTGGATCACATACGACAAGAACGTGCGAAAAAGATCGTGTTCAAAGGCCGGTCAAGCTTCACAGACTGTGGCAAAACCCGGGTTAACTCGCAACAAGGTAATGCTGTGTGTATGGTGGGATTGGAAGGGAAAAAATTGAGAGAAAGCGGCCAGAATTGATCAACAGAAGGGGTGTGGTTTTTCACCATGACAACGCTAGACCTCACACATCTTTAGCCACTCAGCAAAAATTACGAGAGTTTGGCTGGGAGGTATTAATGCATCCGCCGTATAGTCCTGACCTTGCACCTTCAGATTTTCATCTGTTTCGGTCTCTGCAGAATTCCTTAGGCAGTGTCAGGTTAACATCACGAGAGGACTGCCAAAACCACTTGTCGCAGTTTTTCGATCAGAAGCCTCAAAATTTTTACAGCAATGGGATCATGTCACTACCAACAAGATGGCAAAAAGTTATGGAACAAAATGGCACCTACATACTTTAGTCAAATGTAAATAAACTATAAAAAAAAACTTTTTGAATTTTCATATAAAATACGAAGAAACTTTTTCCCCAACCTAATAGTTCAAACTCTCCATACAAAATACACCAGCTGATATTTGGGAGAATAGTTTTTTTTTTTAAAGATATCAAACTTTGTCCCGTAGTAAAAATTGTTTGTTATCACTTCTATCGTTCATTAATTAAAAGTCACCTGTATTTACTTAACAACTGTTAAATATTAGTTAGCAACTTTATTAGACCAATAGCGGCAGACAGACCACGGAAAAGGTGGCGAGATGAACTGGATACCTTCACGAACGACTGGGCAGAGGCGGCTCAGGATAGAGAATCATGGAGAAGGAGGAGAGAGGCCTTTGCCCAGCAGTGGGACAACAACGGCTAGATAAGATAACTTTATTGACAGGTCAAATATTTTGCCAAGTACAAATAATTAACTAACTAACGTAATATATTAATTAGCCGAGGTCATCGGGTCGAATGCATAGAGTTGAACGCACTCCGTTTGATAACGATTCAGCATTTATACCACGTCATAGGAATGGACTGCTTTAATAAGGAAATCTATTTAACTAAATACTATTAGGGTCTGTTTTACCATCTACAGATAATAAATATCTGACGGATATTTTATACCTGTCTCTGTCTATTACGGTGCGTACAGACCATGTAACATGTTATATAACTTGTGTTATATAACACGTCCACACTATGTAACCTTGTTATTCAACATTGCAACATAAAATAATACTGTACACATTAGAATAACAATGCAATATAACAATGTTATATAACATTGTTATATTTTTATGTTGCAATGTTGAATCACAAGGTCATAGTGTGGACGTGTTATAAAACACAAGTTAAATAACATGTTACATGGTCTGTACGCACCTCCACGCGATCAAAGTTATATAACATTGTTGTACATATCAATAACATTGTTTTATAACATTCAGTGTCCACATTATGTAAAACATGTTATATAACAATGTTAAATAACATGTTATGTTACATGGTCTGTACGCACCTCCACGCGATCAAAGTTATATAACATTGTTGTACATATCAATAACATTGTTTTATAACATTCAGTGTCCACATTATGTAAAACATGTTATATAACAATGTTAAATAACATGTTATGTTACATGGTCTGTACGCACCTTTATGGTTTATTTACTTAGTAGAGGTTTCCCGCGACTTCGTTCGCATTTATCGTTATATCTTAGAAAAAGTCGTACTATCTCAAAATATAACCTACCTATGTGTTATTCTGACATATAAGGTACACTAATTGCCTAGTATTGCCAAAATCTGTACAGTGGTTTTTGTGTGAAAGAGTAACAAAAATTCAAATTCAAAATGTTTATTAGCACACCATAGGTATTACAAAGTAGTTTATAATAAAAGTATTCCAGTACCAGGTATGGACCCTGAATAGGGCACGGCTAGGCTATGTAGCGCAGCTACGTTATAATATAAACTTATATCTATTCTCACATATTAATAATTCTCACATAACATCCATCCATCTATTGACACAAACATTTATTTATAGGATATTCATACAAAATGTGGCTGAAAATATATCTTCTTCTAAGTAGATTGAAGGAAGTTCTATAACACCCACATGTATTCTGATACAATTCATCTCGCGCGGAAATATCGTATTCAAATTGGAGCAATTGTGTTTGTTTGTTATTTTGATAAGTGCGCTGTAGGCAGAAGGTATATAAGACATTCATCAATGGGATCATGGGTGTTCCGCACATGTGTTGTTTTTGTTGCACACGAAGCTTACGTCATTATGCCACCTTTATTGATGATTGTCTAACTGTACGCGCAATACGGAAAAGGACCCTTTGCTTAAATTTTCTGTGAAACTGTCTAAACTATTGATCGAGCTCAGTAGATCGTCTTTTGTTCCTAACCTTGACAATAAATGGTCTATCTACACACATCCGGGTCGTGTTCGGGATGTGTCAGGAAAAAAATATCATTCCATACATTTTCTATGGATTCGTTCATACACGTTGTCATGACGACGTATTCTTTTCCCTACTGACGGGCCACGGCCCGGATCTGTGTAGATAGACCTTAGGCAGACTGATCCCACATACGCAACGCATTATAACAATCTGTTCCATAGAAATATTACGATTAGAAACACACCTGTTTCGACATTGCGTAGGATAGCGTTGCATTTGACAAGTTAGCTTCTAATTATGAATCACTAATGTTTCCCATAAATTTAAGTATCATATTTTTTTATTCTATAATTTTATTTGCCATAATATCGTCATCTATATGGTCTTATTTGCCATAAAACTCATAAGACATATTATTTCGTGACATAAGTATGTTTGCCGGAATATAACAAAATGCACTAATATTTAAAAGCTATATTTACTTTAAACATAATGACTACATGACATAAATATATATAACCTATAACCTACAACCTACTGATGGTATCACCTACATGATAATATTTACATGATCCTGATGAACATGCAGCATGCAAGCAGGCATGCAGCAGGCATGCAGCATGCAAGCAGGCATGCAGCAAGCAGGGATGCAAAATCATGTTCTAACCTAACCTATCCTAGCCGTTCTGGTTTCGAGCCCCCCCTCGGGGGCTACGCCCCCGGACCCCCCTGCCGCCGTGTCTCGCCACAGCGCTGCCTGCTGTCGTCTAATCAATTTGTAAATTCATTCATAATAGTACCTACTACCTAACACATATTCCATATTATTTATAATAAAAAATATTATAGTCGTTTGATTTAGTACATATGACGATTATTAGAAATAAATGTTATGGCATTCAAAAGTTATACCTTGCAATATTATGACAAAAAAATAATCGGTGCCTACGTAATTGCCTACGTGGTGTCAATCTTTTTCTACCTTGACTCTGCATATTTTACACCAGGTTTTCTTTGTCAACAGTGGGTGGGCCGTACCACAGACGGCGGCACTGTCGCCATGTCTAACTACAGGCTACACGCGCAACCGCGGAAGAGGAACGGGCCCGGTGCGTCCGTACCGCTGCGGTTAATCGACGCGGTCGAGATTCGGGATCTACTGCATTTAGTTGTGCTTTGTAAGCATGGACGGCAGTTGAAGTGAGTATTAACACTTTTTCTTGAGCTTAGTCATTTCGTATGTGTAATATCGTATCAAAAAGGTATTCTATCAAAAAGCCGGCAAAATGTGAGTCAGTCTCACGCGCAAAGGGCTCCGTATTCACTAGGTTCCCGTTTTCACCCTTTGGGTAGTTACGGATCCCTAATAAAAATGACCAAAATTGCGTCCATTCCACCGACAAGACTTTAACTCTTAAATTAATGATGATAAATAGTCTTAAGCGATCTTTAGTAACCCTATTATTTGAAAGTTCTATGAATGGTCATGAATGGCATTTTTAAAATTTTAGACGGCAAATATTGCGCGTTTAATGCACCTTATAATTCTGCTAAAGTAATACGAATCAAACGTCCCTGAAGTCCCTTTCATCAAAGAATAAATTTTGCTTAAACAATGTAGTACGTTATGGAATTTCCTCAAAAGGTTTTCCATCAAAATATTCTTGTTATGTTGTTGCAAATATTTGTGAAAGGACCCTGTCTTGGTATTCCGATAAAAAATACTTTCCTAGAGGAAGAAGATAAGAAATAATTTAGTTCTCATAGTCACGACGTCAAGTAACACGTCACACCTACGTCAAATGACATCTGGCCTTGCTCTGAGGAAGGGTGTCATTTATTTTATTTTTAGTACTGCCTAAAAATAAAAATAGTTCCCTACCGTATGGGGATATGTTCTGCCATGAAAAAAGGACCAATAATGTTAGTATACTTGTTGTAATAAACTACTTTTGTAATGGTCATTTTTGTTTACAACTGAAATTAATTAATAAGATTAATATATCAAAAATAAACACTTTTTCTTATTTCATTGTATATTTATCTACTAAAGTATTGTTAAAGTACATAGATTCATTATTTTACCGTAATGTGCTAAACATCTTTTATTTAATCGTTATAATATAATATTTGTTTTAGCACCATTTACAAGCAAATACAGATAAAGTTTATTTTAAGAATAAAATAACAAAAGATTTACTTAAATAAACAGTAATTTACCTCCTTAGTTATTGATTTTATAACTTCCAGTTTCCGAAAAAATCATTAATTTTATCCATTAAACATCATACTGTCTTCTTCTAACATTTCGAAAATGACAGTGTCAGCTATAGATTAAATTGAACGTAGCTATAATGACCTTTTGTGAAACCAGTCGAAAACCAGTCGAAACTATGTTAAATGTGTTTATTTGGGCCTTCGACTGATAAACACATGGCAACTGAATAAAGAAAGTGTTTAATGCGACAAAATTTCCATTGGCATTACAGATAATATTTAGTGTTTACAAACATGATTAGTGGGTTTGACATGGATTACTTTCTAGAACGTTTTGGGTATTATTTACTTGGATTATGTAGACCGGTCGTTATGGAGATCCTTGGGTGAGGCTTTTGTTCAGCAGTGGACGTCTATAAGCTGACATGATGATGTATCTACCTCATGTTATTTGAGGCATCGCCAGGGAGGTGTTGCGCTGTAGTTTAGGTATATTCGAGCGATAGTTCCTTCATAGAAGGATAATGTATTGCTTAGCTAAAAGACAAAAGGCGGTTGGGTGCAAGGAACTTGTTGGGTCGTACAAAACGTTTGAATTTCGAATTCCGCACATAAGTAACACTTCTTAAACTTACGATACAACTTTCGGGTAAACTACCTACTATTGCACAAAACGTCCAAATCAATATCTAAACGAGAGACGTGCGTACACCACAAGCCATCTTTTCTTCTTACTAATCACTTAATTACTTTCCTCCAAATTCCAGATGCTCATTCAACACGGGCGAGCAATGCGTGGAATGGTGGCGCCGTTTAAACACAGCTTTAGCACCAATAGGATCAGTTCAAGAGACTTTTGCTGCTGCATACGCTGCGTGGGCTAAAGAGCAACCGCCAGCGTCAGTCCATCGAGCTTTGCTGAGGGCCTCTCATGCACCGCAGAGGCATTGGTTTGGGCCTGAGGTATGTGAAATATTTTGCTACGGAACTACTTTGAACCGGCAGTAGTTTTCGATCAAAAAAGTGACATCAAAAAAGTGTAATGAATTTTGCCTATTTTTGAATAAAACACTTTTCATTTTCATTTACGGTTTTATACCTAGCTTGTATAGTTTAAAGTTTTAGCTTTATGACGTGTTTGGAAGCCTCGAGTCTTAGTTCTGATGTTACATAAATTTCCGTCACGCCTCTCACCCATTGGGGTAGGCAGAGACAACTTCACTCCTCCTTCTTGATGTTTTTATATTTTACTATTAAAACAGCCTTCTAGATGGAATTTTGTTGACAAAATATCTTAACTAAAGATCTCATTTAAATTTTAGGGTGAAGTGTTGTAGTATCGCGTAGTGGGCACGCCATTAAATCAGTATAGTCGTCACTATTGTCCAATAAATAATGATTAAAATTAAAAACTTAAATTGCAGATTTTTCCACCTTAGCGTGCTGTCTAATGGTATCTACACAACAAAGCCGCCAGCTTTTTTGACAGCTGCCATTCGTATGACGTAATGCCGCCGGCTTAGCCCGGTCGCATGCCGGCGGCTTTGGTGTGTAGATAGCATTATGTTAGCCCGAGCTTATATTACCTTTATATGTGAAAACTCGCGATAATAGACAAACTATCTGATCGCTTATAAGCGACTCGTGACAGGTTAATTTAAACTTCCACCAACTTATGCTCGCCTGGTACTTTTATTCACTAACTTGGTTAGTAGGTCAAGGTTGTCATGATAATATTAAGTTAGAAATTGATTTCCATTTACTATATGAATAAAATATCAGATAATAAGTACCTACACCAATTTTTTTTTTTATGCTTGTCCCTTAGTGAGAATTGACAATGTTCATCAGTAGAATTAGATACTTCTTATCAACTGGTTTCAATACATACATACTTAACCGTCACGCCTTTCTCCCATTGAGGTAGGCAGAAATCACTTTCCTCTTCTTGCTACAATCTAAACACTCTTCTTTCACTTCATCCACACTCATTAATCTCCTTTATACATGCCTGTCGGTTTGAGAGTAGTGCATTTCACGAAAGAAGTCCCCCGGATATTTTTGGAACTAAATTTGACAGATCTATTTTCCCTATTTTCAGACCTCTTCCCTGATAGTAGGTAGAAAACTCTTTAGTTATTTTAATAAAAATATACCATAACATAACAGAAATATAGGTAAATAGATATTTTTATCAAAATGTATACAATTTACTTATGGAATGACCAGTAGGTACACTCGAAATATGCAGGAAATAGTACCTACATTTTGTACTCATAAATGACAACATTGTCAATTTTGACATGCTATACAGCGGACTGTACCCTTGATTTGGCCTTTCTTGAACAAGTCCCCGATTTGATTGATTTCAAGGGCCAAAAATTTTTATTCCCCAGGTGGAACGCCTAGGGTTCACAACGAAAGGTGCGTGGCGGGTGTCAGCTGCCAACGCAGAGCATAAGCTGTGTCCATCTTACCCACCGCTCCTCATTGTACCTGCTACTATTGGGGACGAGGATTTAGATTCTGTTGCGAGGTAAGTGAAGTAATGAGTTGTTGTAGATGTCCACGGCTGGAAAAAAGCCTCCCCAAGGGTCTCCACAACGGGTGCTCTCGCTTCCCGTGACTTACACCAGGTTGTCGGTCCACCTTGTTGGAGGCCCTCCCACACTGCTAATTAATGAGTGATGATTTTCAACGAAGTGCTTGTAAACGTAGGATCGCCCTACGCCTGCCAGCCGATGTGAATAATTTGGTATTACGTCGTATCTATCTTCTATCTATATATATATAAATGAAACCCGTTTTCCGTTGTCACGGCATCACGCCTGAACGGCTAAACCGATTTCGCTAATTCTTTTTTTAAAATGTTCATTGAAGTCCAAGGATGGTTCTTACGGTGAGAAAAATTCGAATAATTGCCGGGAAAGCCCTAAAACAGACCTTTTCTTTTTCCCATACAAATGTTTTCTTACTAAAATGTAGAGTCAATTTGAACTTTATTCCTACACAATAAAGTTCATTCTAAGGCGGGACGAAGTTCGTCGGGACAGCTATATTTGATATTTCTTGACTGCGCCCGCTTATTGTCCAATAGTACCTAAGAGTCCGATGTATCACTTAAAGTTAAAAATTAACTGACATATTATTTGTTATACCTGTCTCTGTCTAAAACGTCATGTTTTACGAAATAGACATAGGTTTATCTGTCAGTTTAATTTTATCTCTTAGTTGTGAAACAGGCCCTGAATGTAGCGTAATGTTGTAAGGTTTTCTAAACATTGTCTACTATATTGCGAAAATATGGTGAGATATTAAGTTTTTTTTTTTCAACTCGACATTTCAAAATTATCAATGTGCTTTTATTGTCTATTACTTATAAGTGTAAATCTGTAATTGGCTTTATAACAATTTATCTATGAAAAACATATTAACAATTGGCTGTTGATTTACCAAATAAAATAAAATATAATAATATTACAGTTTTTGCTTTTATTTTTTTATTGTAACCAAATCATAACCCTTATATCTCTAACTCCAGATTCCGCGCCATGCGCCGCGTGCCAGCCGTAGTGTGGCGTCATCGCGGCAACGGTGCTGTGATCGCGCGCTCGTCGCAGCCGGAGGTGGGGTGGCTGGGATGGCGGTCCAGTGAGGACGAGCGGTTGCTGGCCGCTTTTGTCAGCGCTTGTAACGCCGATCGGGGGGTGCAGCCGGCTACTCCTAATAAGGTAAATTCTTTAACTAGAGGCTACTCGTGACTTCGTACGCATTCTTCTTTATGTCTGAGGAAACTTACACAGTATCTTAAAATTAAAATAGTCTATGTGTTATTCTGATGTGCAAGCTACAAGCTACAATGTTGTAAATTTTCATTCAAATCTGTTCAGTAGTTTTTGCATGAAAGAGTAGCAAACATTCTCACATCCATCCATGCATCGACAAACATTGCCATTTATAGTATTAATAGAATTAGTAGGATTGAACGTAGGTAGATTATGAACCTACAGAAGATGTTATGAATGATCTCAACCAAAACAAAATAACGTTTTTCGATTTCAAGGAATTCTCTTAATGTTTCCATTCCACAGCAAACAAAACTGCTAATAGTAGACGCGCGTTCGTACGCGAGCGCGGTAACGAACCGAGCACGCGGCGGAGGCTGCGAATGTCAACAATACTACCCTAACGCAGACATACAGTTCATGAGTCTACCCAACATACATCATGTGAGACGAAGCTTTCAGCAGATGCGGGCGTTGACTGCTGAGCCGAGTGATCAGACCAAGTAAGTGAATGAATAGACTGTTGAATGAATGAATGAATGGTTCTTGAGGATCATAAATTCGTAACTGGTTTTGTTGTTTAAAGTGGATTTAAGCGAAAATGACTCTTTAAGTTATTGATAGGTGCATATTAAATATAGAGAAATTTGACAAATTTTACAATAGCGTAATCCCCACAGTTTAAGGTTTAAATTACCTCGATATAAATGTTTACCTTTTAGTTCAGTTTTTTTTTTTAATAAATAAATAAATAAATAATGTACGTTTAATTTGCGCAAGCTCAGAATCGTAAGAATTCGACAAAAGACAAAAATCGAACTCAATTCTAATTTGGGCTTTAAAAACTTATTTTTGTTAGTGATTTGTTGTTATTACACTGTACTTATACCAATTGACATTTGATTTATATTTCTTCCCCCGTCAGCTGGCACAGCAACCTAGAGCGCACGCTATGGCTGCAGTACGTGTGCGGCGTAGTCCGAGCGGCCACCGCCGTAGCGCGCGCGGTGACTGCAGGCCGGCCCGTGCTGGTGCACTGCTCGGACGGCTGGGACCGCACGCCGCAGATCGTGGCCGCCGCGCAGCTCGTGCTCGACCCCTACTACCGCACTCTAGAGGTACCTACTTATATACCTGATCTACGGGCTGGCTGTGCTGGTGCACTGCTCGGACGGCTGGGACCGCACGCCGCAGATCGTGGCCGCCGCGCAGCTCGTGCTCGACCCCTACTACCGCACTCTAGAGGTACCTACTTATATACCTGATCTACGGGCTGGCTGTGCTGGTGCACTGCTCGGACGGCTGGGACCGCACGCCGCAGATCGTGGCCGCCGCGCAGCTCGTGCTCGACCCCTACTACCGCACTCTAGAGGTACCTACTTATATACCTGATCTACGGGCTGGCTGTGCTGGTGCACTGCTCGGACGGCTGGGACCGCACGCCGCAGATCGTGGCCGCCGCGCAGCTCGTGCTCGACCCCTACTACCGCACTCTAGAGGTACCTACTTATATACCTGATCTACGGGCTGGCTGTGCTGGTGCACTGCTCGGACGGCTGGGACCGCACGCCGCAGATCGTGGCCGCCGCGCAGCTCGTGCTCGACCCCTACTACCGCACTCTAGAGGTACCTACTTATATACCTGATCTACGGGCTGGCTGTGCTGGTGCACTGCTCGGACGGCTGGGACCGCACGCCGCAGATCGTGGCCGCCGCGCAGCTCGTGCTCGACCCCTACTACCGCACTCTAGAGGTACCTACTTATATACCTGATCTACGGGCTGGCTGTGCTGGTGCACTGCTCGGACGGCTGGGACCGCACGCCGCAGATCGTGGCCGCCGCGCAGCTCGTGCTCGACCCCTACTACCGCACTCTAGAGGTACCTACTTATATACCTGATCTACGGGCTGGCTGTGCTGGTGCACTGCTCGGACGGCTGGGACCGCACGCCGCAGATCGTGGCCGCCGCGCAGCTCGTGCTCGACCCCTACTACCGCACTCTAGAGGTACCTACTTATATACCTGATCTACGGGCTGGCTGTGCTGGTGCACTGCTCGGACGGCTGGGACCGCACGCCGCAGATCGTGGCCGCCGCGCAGCTCGTGCTCGACCCCTACTACCGCACTCTAGAGGTACCTACTTATATACCTGATCTACGGGCTGGCTGTGCTGGTGCACTGCTCGGACGGCTGGGACCGCACGCCGCAGATCGTGGCCGCCGCGCAGCTCGTGCTCGACCCCTACTACCGCACTCTAGAGGTACCTACTTATATACCTGATCTACGGGCTGGCTGTGCTGGTGCACTGCTCGGACGGCTGGGACCGCACGCCGCAGATCGTGGCCGCCGCGCAGCTCGTGCTCGACCCCTACTACCGCACTCTAGAGGTACCTACTTATATACCTGATCTACGGGCTGGCTGTGCTGGTGCACTGCTCGGACGGCTGGGACCGCACGCCGCAGATCGTGGCCGCCGCGCAGCTCGTGCTCGACCCCTACTACCGCACTCTAGAGGTACCTACTTATATACCTGATCTACGGGCTGGCTGTGCTGGTGCACTGCTCGGACGGCTGGGACCGCACGCCGCAGATCGTGGCCGCCGCGCAGCTCGTGCTCGACCCCTACTACCGCACTCTAGAGGTACCTACTTATATACCTGATCTACGGGCTGGCTGTGCTGGTGCACTGCTCGGACGGCTGGGACCGCACGCCGCAGATCGTGGCCGCCGCGCAGCTCGTGCTCGACCCCTACTACCGCACTCTAGAGGTACCTACTTATATACCTGATCTACGGGCTGGCTGTGCTGGTGCACTGCTCGGACGGCTGGGACCGCACGCCGCAGATCGTGGCCGCCGCGCAGCTCGTGCTCGACCCCTACTACCGCACTCTAGAGGTACCTACTTATATACCTGATCTACGGGCTGGCTGTGCTGGTGCACTGCTCGGACGGCTGGGACCGCACGCCGCAGATCGTGGCCGCCGCGCAGCTCGTGCTCGACCCCTACTACCGCACTCTAGAGGTACCTACTTATATACCTGATCTACGGGCTGGCTGTGCTGGTGCACTGCTCGGACGGCTGGGACCGCACGCCGCAGATCGTGGCCGCCGCGCAGCTCGTGCTCGACCCCTACTACCGCACTCTAGAGGTACCTACTTATATACCTGATCTACGGGCTGGCTGTGCTGGTGCACTGCTCGGACGGCTGGGACCGCACGCCGCAGATCGTGGCCGCCGCGCAGCTCGTGCTCGACCCCTACTACCGCACTCTAGACGTACCTACTTATATACCTGATCTACGGGCTGGCTGTGCTGGTGCACTGCTCGGACGGCTGGGACCGCACGCCGCAGATCGTGGCCGCCGCGCAGCTCGTGCTCGACCCCTACTACCGCACTCTAGAGGTACCTACTTATATACCTGATCTACGGGCTGGCTGTGCTGGTGCACTGCTCGGACGGCTGGGACCGCACGCCGCAGATCGTGGCCGCCGCGCAGCTCGTGCTCGACCCCTACTACCGCACTCTAGAGGTACCTACTTATATACCTGATCTACGGGCTGGCTGTGCTGGTGCACTGCTCGGACGGCTGGGACCGCACGCCGCAGATCGTGGCCGCCGCGCAGCTCGTGCTCGACCCCTACTACCGCACTCTAGAGGTACCTACTTATATACCTGATCTACGGGCTGGCTGTGCTGGTGCACTGCTCGGACGGCTGGGACCGCACGCCGCAGATAGTGGCCGCCGCGCAGCTCGTGCTCGACCCCTACTACCGCACTCTAGAGGTACCTACTTATATACCTGATCTACGGGCTGGCTGTGCTGGTGCACTGCTCGGACGGCTGGGACCGCACGCCGCAGATCGTGGCCGCCGCGCAGCTCGTGCTCGACCCCTACTACCGCACTCTAGGAGGTACCTACTTGTATGCACTCGATCTACGGGCTGGCTGTTTGTATGTTCAAAATTCAAATTCAATAAAGATTTATTCATAGGTAACCCAAAATTACACTTGAATGAGTCAGAAATATAAAACAAAAAATAAAAACAAAAATATAACAAGTTAACAAAAGTAAAAGCAAATTAACTGACTGAAGCTACGCTGACTTCGGAAGGCAGATACCCCAGAGAAGAAGCCAGCAAGAAACTCTAGAGGTTGCTCTTCTTAAAAATATTGTTTACAATCATGTTTTTCAAAAGAACAACTTAAATATTATGATGTGTCCATTACGCCTTACTGAGGGAAGGTTATGAGCGTGAAACTTTTATTTGCTTATCTACCATCATGGAAATACATTCCTACAGCGTATAGTGTAGGTACAGTCAGCATCAGATATATGGTAACAGTCAAGGTACTCAAATATTTCGGAGCAGCATTAAATTTCAATATGTTCGTTACGATAGATGCGGCCTATAAAATCGGGACATATAAATCGTCACAAATTTAGGATCAGAGACTGTTTAATAAGTTCGTTACATACAATCAGATAATGATATCGGAACGAAAATAATCGTCAATGGTATCTAAACAGTCAAGATGGTCATAAATATCGGAACATTTATGCAATATTTAAGATGTACTTTAAATCTGTGTAATACAATTTAAAATGCTTGAGATTGGACCCACGAAGTTATCAATAATTTAAATTTAGAACGAAATGGTTTGTAGTGACATTCACCGAAAAGAGTGTGGACTTGTTATTATGACAAATATATATCTGTCTCTTTCAAATACAACAAATATTCTTACCAAACTAAATGCCTATTTATGTTCTTTGTTCTGACGCAATGTCAAAATTGAAGCGTAGAATGATTAGTTTAATTTCGATGAAACGATGTCAGATACTTAATGGCGTAGTTGATAGTCCTTTGACTATTAAAGCACATAGTCGTGGGTTCAAATCTGATGAGAGTGCGTTATTTATTTTCTTCTTTTTATGGATGAAAATAGCATTATTATTTTGAATGTCTTTCCTATCACGGAACAATGGTAAAGTAAATGGTAAAAGTCCTTTTACACTTGGTAGGTATAAACAGTGTAGTAGAAGTTATTGTTCTACAACAAAAGAAAATTACAAAGAATAAATATTACAATAAGTAAGTAAGTCAATAATAAAATAGCAAACATGTTGTTGTTGGTACTTAAAATTATTTTATTAGTATACCTAAGTATCTATCACGATTGAATTGTTGATCAAGTACTAGAACCTACTTGGTAGTTATCTTTCATGTCCGAACTCTTTTAACGCGTGTAGTTATATTTGTATTCTTTATGTTTTCTATTTATATTCTTGATGTTGACAAGTCAATATAGTTAGTACCGAATTCAAATGTGTACTATCTATGTAGCACAGACTTAAAGTACATTTTCCATAAATGTTCCGATATTTATGATCATCTTGACTGCTTAGATACCATTGACGATTATTTTCGTTCCGATATCATTATCTACCTGATTGTATGTAACGAACTTATTAAACAGTCTCTGATCCTAAATTTGTGACATTTTATATGTCCCGATATTATAGGCCGCATCTATCGTAACGAACATATCGAAATTTAATGCTGCTCCGAAATATTTGAATACCTTGACCGCTACCATATATCTGATGCTGACTGTACCTACATGACTTCAAAGTTCGAGTGGACGAAAGAAAAGCACGGTAGCGCCAACCTCCTTGTAGCATACGCTCCAACAGCGATACGGTGAAAACTGAGCTAATATGTACACCTCATTTAAAGATAAATACGACTAGCTAATCATGTTATACACCCTAATGAAAATTTTGCCAAATGAAGTACTTCGATTGGAAAGACGCGTGACAGATATGTAGGTATGTATTTTTCGTATGTAAATATAACCTATTCCTTATTCCTCAGGGTTTCCGCGTGCTAATAGAACGCGAGTGGCTAGATTTCGGTCACAAGTTCGCGGACCGCTGCGGTCATCAGTTCGGGCCTGAGGAACCCAATGAGCGGTCGCCTATCTTCTTGCAGTGGCTCGATGTGGTACACCAGATGATGCTGCAGTACCCTTGCAGCTTCGAGTTTAATGAGGCCTATTTGGTGAGTAGCTTTGGTGTTTTTAGAGTTATGCCACAGAATACCAACGAGTAGGTACAGAAATCTCACTCCTAAAACCCGTTCAATGAAATAACGTCTCATGCTACTATACTATTTAGATCAAATTCCGACCGCGCACCGCTACGTGCTTACAATTATAGATACCTACAACTACGCTCTCTTTCTACGTCATCGCTCGCTTAATAATAGACGCTTTTCTGAAGTCTTCATATTTATCTAAGGTCTGGCGTCATCCCTTTCAAATCAATCTAAGAAAAATGAGACGACACTACAGTGTTGCCACTCGGTTATTTCTTGCCGAAAGACAGTAAAGATACTTCTTTTCTGTTTTAAATCTTCTAAAAACTTATCTTTATACCAAATGTCTGTAATTCCAGATAAAACTAGCGACGCACGTGCACTCGTGCATGTTCGGCACGTTTCTGTGTAACACGTCGAAGGAACGACTCGAGGCGCGCGTGCACGAGCACACTGCGCATGTGTGGCAGCTGCTGCGCGCGCCGGCTTATAGGAACCATTTGTATTCGCCGCATCATGTTGATGAGGTATGTGCAGTGTGGATCTGTTAATAGCTTTGTATCGAATAATTGTAAACTTACTATGTCTCATTAGCTTATGATTTACCAGATAAATTAATATATCTATTTATAAAAAATAGGCACAATAACAGACATATATCAGAGAAATGAAATGATTTTTTTACTAAAAGCGGTTACGCACTTTAAACGATTCTTATTTGGTCCGAATATTTATTTATTTAAATAAATATATAAATATTAAATATATAAATAAATATTCTATATAATTTAGACAATTTGTTATTCTGATATGCAAGCTGCAATCCTCTAAACTTTCAATAAAATCTGTTCAGTTATAATTTTCAAATAGTTCCATTTTCAAATTAACGCGATAATATTTAGTACCTATGTTTATATAACAAACTTTTTATATACCAGGTGCTATGGCCAGAGCTGGGCGTGCGCTACATGCGCGTGTGGTGGACGATGTTCAGCAGCGAGCCGCTCTCCTCCCCGCACCCCGCGCCGCCTAACCTACATCCTGCGCCCGCGCAACACAACGGTCAGTATCGCACACTCATTCTAAAGTTCTATCTACACACATCCGGGCCGTGTCCGGAAAAAAATATCGTTCCATACATTTTCCATGGATTCGTTCACACACGTCATGACGACCACAACATAAATGTTTGAAACGAATCCGAAATGTATCTTACAAATTTCGGATTTGTATGAATTTCTCAGTATTTGGTTAATTTTCAAAGCTATGTCATTTATAACATGTAATTTATCATTAACTCATTAATAATTGCAGGTCTAATGACAAAAACAAGATCCTGCGACAACTTACTAGCGGAAGGAGAGAAGAGAACGACGCAGAGAAGATGCAGCGATCCTAGTCTAGCGCCTGATGTTATGTAAGTTTATTACATCTTTACTTACAAACAAAAAAAACAACATAATATAAGTACCTAAAGTTACATTTAGCAAAATTGCTAAAAAATTCCATATCTTTACCCCTTTACATTGCACTGGCATTATTGAATAGAATGAACCTTTCAAAACTTTTCTTTGTAACTTTCTCGTTCTAACAAATAACAAATCTGTAAGAAAGAAAGGGATAGATATTACCTAAGTATAAGAATTGTGATATTCACTGACATGATATTTCTCAATGCGGAATGTCAATTTTGAGTGTTACCATAATTATGAAAAATCTTCTATTGTTTTAGCGAAGTTATCTTTTTCTTTCTTTACCAATTGTTTTGCGAAAATTAAAACCATGACAAAAAAAAATTGTCTAAAAGGTTTTCTTGGCAATTATCCTGCCCGATTTACTTATTTCTGTGTAAAAAAATTATATTTTATTGAAATCATTGATCTGCCCCTGCAGGAAACTATCAATGGTAGTGCGAGCGGACAGAGAGCGTGAATGCCGAGCGGCTTTAACAGATAGCTGCGTGGACGAGCTGCCTGTACTACCGGTCACTGACAACGACGATAGTTGTATGCAACAGGTACGACATTCAGATATTTTATACTTATCACCATCTAAAGCCCCTTAATTTAGTAGGCTTGGTAATAATACAGGAAAACACACACGTGGGTTTCATACATATTGAACTGAATGAATGGTAGAATAAGTGTGAGCTGGGCCTAACCTGACCAGTCCAGCGACGGGTGTAATGTGTACTCACCTTATTCATATTGTCGTTCACTAAACGCCTGAACAGGGGGCTTAGCACGGCGTGCCGCGACAATTATCTCACGTATGCTGTCCTTATCACATTTAAAACTATAGACAGAGACGAAAGCGTGACAAACGCATGACAACGCCTTGTCACGGAGTGCCATGCTAAGCTAGCAGGCAAATCGACTAATGTCTCCTCAAGTGAGTGTGAACAGTTGAGTGTTTTTCTATACGTTTTCCTGTTCTTACGTGACGGATTCTCCTTTAGAAGTGAGTGAACCGATCCTTAAAGAACTTGAACGTCCTTTCTTAAAACTGAACTAAGACTTTAATAATCTTCTTGTCTAATAAACTTATAAGATACTTTGAATTGAACATTATAATGTTCTTATTGACAGATTCATAACCACTGAACTCCCATTTCAGAGTTGCCCTCAAGTAGACCTCCACCCAGACCATTTCGAACAATCCCCGCGAGTTCGCGACTTAACCAGCGGCTCCTCCTCCCTCGAACGAGAATTGGGCGGGGCTGCGATCTCAACAACGCTACACGACGACGTCGACTCCGCCCACCGGGAAACCACGCCCACCGACGATGAGAAGTCTGACGTCATGGTGGACAGTGTGATTAGGGTGGGGACATCACCTGATGTGGATACTCCTGAAGAGCCAGCTGTTTTTGTTTGTGATGCCTATGGGGATGTTATTGGAATGGCTGAGGTTTGTATTTCATTATATATTATATATTATTTTTTATAGTTTTTTTTATGCGTATTTATGCGCAAATTAATTTAAAACATAATTTAACCAGTCATGTGTGGACAGTCAAAAATTTGACAGTTTACTGTCAAAATCCTTGTCTTGGACTCGCCACAGATGACTGGTTAACACAAAAACACTAACTACACAAATCCATCGCACACTTCATTTCTTTAAAACAACAGATTTCTAAAGAAAACTTCCTTCAACAGGCTGCAAGAGAAGCTGGAAGAACAAGAAACATAAGCATAACGTGGCGATCGATATCAGAATCGAGCAACCAATCATCAACCGGCTTCGACATCGCGGACACGCCCAACAAGAACGATCTAGCCAATCAGATCACAGAAATGTCAGAAAACCCGAACCTACTCGAACTCGCGGCGAATTCGCACGAATCGTCGCCCATAGACAATCATAACTCTACTGACGGAGATCTGGCCAATCACAATGTAGTTGCCGTGAACGGATTGACCAATCACAGTCGAGAGAATGGTGTTGCTGTTACAAATGGTGTGAACGGTGTCAGTGAAGTCGCTACTAAGTTTTTGGAAGTCGATTTGAATGGTAAGTTTTTTTTTAAATTGTCGCATGTACATGTTTTTGTTTATTTTTGTAATATTTCTTTCGTGAATTGACCTTTTAACGTCATCAAATAACATAATTTTCGGAAACGATCTGTAAGTTTGAAGTGTGTTGTGTTGTGTAACTATGAATTGTTTTTGAATTTAATTGCCTTAAAATTTAATTTCACCGTTTTTTATCAGATTTCATGTAACGTTCATGTTACTAAGTTTTTATGTAACGAAGCTAACTTCAAACTAGTGATGGGCCGAGTACCAGTTTTACCGAGTAACCGAGTACCGAGTATTACTCGGTTTAAAGTTTACCGAGCCGAGTACTCGGCCGAGTTACTCGGTATACTTGAAGAAGGTAGAATTGCGCGCTAACAATTTCGGGAACAAACGGTGTTACGACCCTCCCTCCGCACCCTGCTAATTATTCAAATGAAACCAATAAACCGCAAGGTCAAGAGAGGAAAAAATCTGATAAAACACTATTTATAAAATTTTCTCCGATATAATTATGGTTTTAGCAGCTTATAACATTGCTCTAGCTGGGCAAAGGCCTAAATATGTACCATAAGAAAGAATGAGACTATGATCTACCAAGCAGATCCAATGCGCAAGGTAAGGTAGGCGCAAGGTAATATTTGCACCGAGTACTCGGCATTTTAACCGAGTTATTCGGCCGATTACGAGTAGTGAAAAAAGTGCCGAGTACGCCGAGTACCGAGTATTAACCGAGTACTCGGCCCACCTCTACTTCAAACACATTTCATTGTATCAACCGTGCGTGATATTGCCTTCAAATTCCATTTAAACGTGACCCGTGAACTTAACTTTTAACACAACAACCCATTTCCAACGTTAACATACCCTCAAACTTCCCATTTAACATGACCCGTGAAATCACCTTTTCACAAAACTAACTTCATTCCCCCGTGAACTTACCTTCTAACTGTCATACACCAGGTGGCGCCACTTCAAGCAGTATAAGCTCAGAGAGCGAAGGTGAGACAGGCGCGGTAGTAGAGCGACGAGGCGGCTCACAGCTTACTCTTTGTCCTGCGTCACCTAGGAGGCTGGCTTGCTGTCACTGTTCTAGAAGAGCTAGTACTACTAGTAAGTATGAGTTAAAAGAGTGAGGGTAGACTTGTAGATATTAAATGTTTTCTGACGAGACGACGTCTGATAATTCAATTCTACGGACTTCATGCATGAAAAATATGACGTCATTGTCCCGTTATGCTCATTGTCGCGGTCCGCAAGCGAAAGCGCGACACGAACGAGAGAGAGGCATGATCGGCTCGAGCGATCGGCTTTGACGTTGTTACGTCAAACTACCGTCTGTAAACCGACTTTACAGACAACCCATATTTGGAGGAAAGGGTTCTTTTAATTGAAAATATAAAGATATTAAACCAAGTAAGCTTTAAGTTTTCTTTGTTACATTTACCGGTACTATTGAGTAAAAGAAATAAATTTGCTATATTTGGCTGTTTAGGTTAACTTTAACTTTAAAGAAAAAATACATGGGTTTGTAGCTAACTCTTATAATTGAACTTACAGGCGGCATAGAGACATCCGGATCGTCAGTAGCAAGCGGCGAGGTGTGCTGGTGCGGGGTGTGCGGCGGTGAGGTGGGCACGTCGCGGGTGCGCTGCGTGTGCGGCGCGGGCGCAGCGCGGCAGAGCGACGCGCTGGATGGACTGCCGCCCGCTACTGACGTGCTGCAGGCTAGGTTGCACCAGATCATCTTGTATCAGAAGGTATGCCCACTTTTTTTTTTAAATGAGCTTAAGAGTGTTACGGTATAGTATAGAAGGATTTTTCATTTCCATTATCCCTTTAGGAATTGAATGTAATACAAGAAACGTATCGTATTGTGACAATGATCCAATCAGATCAATACGAAGTGGATGTACACCACATTTTGGAAAGAAATTGTGAAACATTAGGGTTTTAAGATTCATGATAACCCAAAACGTAACATTAATTTCTCTTATTCCGTTGCAGAAAGTGGTAGAGGAACTAAGCGGTCAGCTCCGCGAGGCGCGCGAGGCGTTACGTCGCTCGGCGCCGCTACCGCCGCCGAGGGGGTCGCCCTCCGCACCCTCGCCTACGCTGGTAACTACACACCTCTTCATTATTATTTTATCGCCCATTTAACGTGGTCAGTAATGGCTACTTGCCATGCTTGTAAAGCTTGGGATCAATTCTCACTAAAGACAATTATAGCTGTAAGGAATAGATGTGATATTGAGTCTGGATATTTCTATGATATTTAACGATATAATTATACGAATTATACTTAACCTCAATTCGCCTTAATTCGGCCCCTTTTCACGGCAAGACCCTTAGCTAAGCTTGCAGAATCGAGTCAATGTTTAGGTTTACTTAAGTGGAACTGCGAAGGAGACTGCGTATCAAAATTAAGAAGATTTTCACTAACTTGATCACATTGCACTTCCAACTTTACTCTCTGTTCCGTGGTTTACTTGATCTCCTCAGGTGGCAGATATGCTAAACTTTAACTACAGACACTATGTTCATTTCATAAAACATGACGTTTTAGACAGAGGCATAAAATATAATAATATGTAAGATACATTTTAGATGGTGAAACGGGCACTTACAGAACTAGATTTTTAACACTTTGTTAACCTTCCCAGATGTCAAACAGCACGGTATGCCGCGCGGGCTCGGACGCGTCGCGTTCGTCGTCGGGCTCCGGGTCCGGCTCCGGCTCGGAGGTAGAGGTCGGGGAGGAGGCGCGCGGCGTGGTTTGGCTGCCGGACGCCGCGGCGCCGCGCTGCCAGCACTGCCGGAACCACTTCTGGCTCGCACGGAGGAGGCATCATTGCCGGTCAGTAATGCTTGCCTAAAACTAAAGGGCCCTTTTCCTGTCATGCGTGTTTTGATCCGCGTGCATGCCTCCTGCAACCTATCATTTTATACATGTTTTTCCTGTTATGTGGGTGGCACGCGAGCGGTAGGTACGCCTGTGGTCAGCAGCGTGCTGTCACCCGCATGCGGACCAAAACACGCATGTCAGGAAAAGGACCCAAGTTGATAAATCAATTCTAACATCGAACCGTCTTATTCTGATTTTTAGCTACGACAGAGACAGCTATAAGTAGGTGTAGATAGAATTAGTCGCATCTAACAAATCGACTTATAAATCCAACCATCCTAACAATATTTTTTCTCTTACAACAGACGCTGCGGCGGCATCTTCTGCGGCTCGTGCTCGGAAATGAGTTCGTGGGGCGACTGCGGCGCGATCCGAATGTGCCGCCGTTGCCGCGCGCTACGGTGACCTCACCTCTCCTACCTTCAACCCACACGCGTACCCACGCAGGAAACCAGACCATGTATGAGCAAACATCTTGAGCAATGTCATTGATATAAATACAACCCGTGAAACGCCGTGAACTCTCCCTCACGTGGTCCGATTAATACAACCCGTGACCCACCGTGAATTCTCTTAGTCATTGACTGCTCAAGAATTTTGCCGGGATCTATACACCGCAATTTAGCGTGATAAAATATTATGCTGCTTACAAACTTGAGTGACATTTCGCGTCTTTATTTTAAAAGGTTTTCAGTTCGATAAAAGTGTTAAAAGCCCAGCAATGTTTTGAAATACTTATTTAAGTATCCGCTATCTCGATTAAAGCGATATAAGCGCTTTATGGAACTCTAATGAGACTTTAAGTTTAAATAAAGTTTATATGAAAAACGATAACTAAATGAGTACCTAGTGTAACAATTTCCACTTTAATGCCACATAATAACAATTCTTTGACCGTACATTTAAATCTTAAAAGTCACTAAAATGGTTTTTTAAATAGAAAAACTCGTGTCCTCAAGCTTGATCTCAAAGGCAGTTAACCTAACACAAATACAGACTTTACTGAACGTGTAAACAAGATCAACTTTATTAGCCTGAAACAAAATACGCTCGTATTTTGACCCTTGGGGCCTGTTGCATCATCTACGGATAAAATTTATCTGCAAGATATTTTATACCTGCCTCTGTCTAAAACGTAACGTTTTATGAATATGAACCTATATCTAGGTTTATCTGTCAATTAAATTTTATCCCTAGGTGATGAAAAGGGCACTTAAAGGCATAAAATGTTACAAATAACGATATTCGAACAATGTGTAGCTGCTGCGGCATTTTAGATACTCTGATGTGTCTTTTATAAGTGAATTTGCGATTTGAAGTTGCTTGATAGCTCGAACCAAACATGGTTAAAGCCTTGTTTTCTTCTTTTATTTATAATCAAATCAAATACAAGCAGAATTGTAATTATAACACCATACGTCCATAAATGTAATCCTTATATGGGTGACAGATATGTAAATAACTTTCAACTGTCATCCATATAAGTTCACAGTCAACATTTTCACTGCTTTCAACCCGCGAAGTGAACTCGCGTGAAACCGCGTGAAATCACCTTTTTGACAGCAGTGAAAGTGTTAATATTAAAAAACAAGGCTTATTGTGTTTTTTTTATCGAGAAAACGTGACTCGGAGATGTAACAAACTGATAATTCATAGGATCTAGTCTTTCGTGGTGTGTGGGACGTAAGGGCCGCTAGCTTATTGATAGGTCTTGCATTAGACGTGGCTCAAGTTAGATTGGACACCGTAATGAAGTACATAAATGGCCAGTATAATTTGACACCAAGCGAGCGCCCGTCTTAGGCGTAAGTAAGGCGTGAGGTCTAGTTATACTGGTCGATGTATGAATTTTGTCCAGTAACCAGTCTTACCAAAGCTAGTTCGCAGGGCTTTAGAGAATGGAAAAAGAACGTGTAGTGAATGAGAAGGCTGATTTTGTACGATATTCCTTTTGTTTTTCTACGGCTGTACATTATTTTTTAAAGACTTCTTTAGATTATTCTCAATTGGTTTAATTAAGGTTCTTTTTGGGATATTGGGGCGGGTTAGTGAGACCGATTTGTTTTAAATAAATGTTTTCGACGTCCCAACCTTCTTAACTTACGCTTGGGTCGCGACGGATAATTGAAAATTAGAAATAATTTATTTCACTTTAATTTTACCTACCTACTAAAAATGAAATCGCAAAAAGATATTGGTATATAATACAATAGAGTGGTTTATAATTTAAAAAAATGTTTATTTTCACCATGAAATATTCTCTAAATTCAATTTTCCATCGGATCCAAGCATTTCTTTTCGTTCTTATTACGCGGGAAAGCTGGCCCATCAAGACACGTAAAGACAATGTTGGATTTTGTATAATACGCTGTTTTTTTTTGTATAATAGTGTTTCTTTGTTCTATAATTATTTTGTACAGTTTTAGTTGCGTTTTGTTTCACACAATGTCAACACATTTCGTTTGACTGGCAGTTAAGAGGTCATGATAGGTTATACATGTAGATATCTGCCAGTTTTATTGAGACTGAAATCGTGTGAAGGACTTTTATTTAGTTTTAATTTAACAATTTCGATGTCGCGTCTAAAAGGCTGAATGACTGAGTCCCTTTGCCTAATTTTTAAAAAGTTTAACAAATGGCGGGTTTTTTTGGAAGTGACAGATGTGTTTATGTCGAATTTTTAACTTTGCAATACGTTTTGTGTGTACGTATCAATTGAATAATATTAATAAAATCATGAATAAACTGTGTTAGGAAAGATAATGAGATTATTGTGTTAAAATGTAAAACTTCCAAAAAAGTTTTCAAAATGCCAAATTCAGCCTTTTAGAGCAAAAGTTTGAAATTAACCTGCCTTTTACTTTAATGAAATGACGCATCGATCTCCGAAAATCGAAATAAACTAAATTCGTGTCGTCCTTTTCTCGTTTTCGATGTTAGAAAAGGACAATTCGAGTTTTATAAGCGCCATTTTCGAGTCCTTCAGTAATATTGTGTTTACTAAATCATGATTTTCAAGGGACTATTCCCACACAACCATAATAAGGCTAACGCCGAGCTCTGTATTTTATTTGTGATATATTAAAGATAATTTTATTAATAAGAGTTTAATAAAATGTTGTTAGAAGTTAAATTTATCTGGTGATTATTTTTATAACCTCGCGTTCATTTTTGTGTCGACTTAAGCGATTGCTTTCTTATTGTCTTGGCAACGAGTTTCTGTCTGAAATACTGACGACTAGTGTTATTGCTTATTTTGTATTGATAAAAGAAAAGCTAAATATCCATAGTGAATTTCCGCTCTCGTACATTTTTGCAACAAACACTCAAATAAGTGCATTGTAAACAAACATTTTGTAAAGATTTTTTAATTAATCAAATGACATTGAATATGGTTATAGACTTGAGAACATTTCATTAATTTATGAATACGAATAAGAAAGAAATACGAAAGGAAAAGACCAAGTAAGACTGTAAGATTGTAAATATATAACATAAACAAGTCTAAATGTCATTATTGGATACAGAAACACAATGCTACCGTATATTTATAAAATCTAGTCACGACCATGAGGCTATGTTATATTAAATAGTCCTCAATCACAGCTAAATACAAGAGTAACAGTGAAAAAATACCATGTTTAAACCAGAGACTCGTACCAGGACCGTCTGTCGACAATTAATGTAAAAATAATTTGTAACTTATTCACGAGGGACTGTTGTTAACTTCATATATTTTATATTTCGGAAGCTCGGGGTAGTTTAATTGTGTCGAAGTGTATAAACTTGTTTGTGACCAATGAGTAATGACACGATGTGAAATAAAGCATATTTTAGTTTTAATTTTGGTGTTTTATTTTGATTTTGAATTTTTTGGAGACAGCGACGCAATAGTTGCATCTCTTGATCAAGGTCTATTCCCTGGTCCCATAGCTAGAGACAAAACAGTTACGTCGCCGTAGCTTCGCTTATATGCGCGGGGCCTAAGGACTAAGGAGTCAAGTTCTAAGTATATTTCTGTTAAGAAAACGATGACTTGGGACTTCTCTCTTAGCTTACGTTTTAATGTCGCGACACATTTGCGGAACGTACGGTGCCGAACGTTCGGTTAAATTCGCTCGCAATGTGTTTCAAATCGTCTTTGACACGTCAACTGAATTTACGCACCGTACATTCACTCCAGCCAGACACTATTATAAAAAACAGCTTAAAAAAACAATTATTTTATTCACAACTATTTCACTACAGAAAAAATATACATATAATACTATTTTTGGCTACATTAGCCTACCTCACAATGCGCTCTACGAAACATCTTAAGTGGGTGCACATTAGTGACGTCTCTGTCTAACGCTTACAAATTGTAAAAGATAGAACTACAACAAAGTGAGTCTTTCTGACAATAACACGCATGTTAGTCTTGGGGTTGACTATATTTAAGTAAATTAAACACAAAACTAATAAATTCACTAACATTTTCAAATTCAATCGTTAATTTTCATATTGTCAGTTAATTAGGAAACCGTAATTCGTTGATTTTAGTTAATTACATATTTTAAACCTTTACATACATGTATCTTTGGTAATTAAATTACAAAATAAATGCTATGATAGGAATTCAATTTACATTTTTGTACATTATCAACTACAGCTAAACTTTTTACGATTACAAACTATGTTAAGATATGAATTTAAAATTGATTCAATTTACAATTTTTCGACTAAGTAACACTGTATTTTCGATTGTATTTTCTACATAAACAAATAAATTATTAATTAAGTAGTAAGTACAATTAATTGATCAACAAAATTATTTCATGTTTTGCCTTAACACGTCGTCACAAATAAATTACTTACACATTTATTTATTAAAGAACAAATAAAATACCTACTTACTAAAAAATCCTATAGCAAACTAAAAAACACAATTAACAAGCTTACGAGATTAAATGACAATAAATAGTTAACTAACAACAAATTATAAATGCTTTGAACACAACTAGAAAGAGTGAATACTTAGAAATACGGTTTTAAGTAAAATATAGGCCATCATATTATGTAACTGTATCGTAGTATTCGTAGTTAAATAAGCTCTCAAGCAAATATACCTTTACAAGGTAGTTACCCTTTCGCACTGTACTGTACTAAAATGTAACTTTTTTACAATAAATAAATACTAAATTAGGCCAACAACGAGTAAAACAAGACATTTTTTTTAAATTCGTAAACCTAGTTTAAACTAAAAATAAATTAATAAAGTTTAAAAAATCATGACTAGATAAATCTGTTCTAAAATGCAACTTTTTTGCAATAAATTAATACTAAATTAAATTCTAAATTAGGCTATGTTAAATAACAAGTAAAAACAAAACAGTTTTATTTGTAAACCTACTTTAAACTAAAAGTAAATCATAAAGTAAAAAAATCAAGACTAGATGAATTTGTTCTGACTAGAAGACGCCAACGCCATCTAGTATTCTGTAATATGTGTTGTGCAGGTACCTAACATAAATTGTATCTACCTATTTTACAAAAATAATAATAAATTGGCATAGCCTAAGCATTAATTTTATCAGACATTTGGCACAATAATTGGGACATACAGCGCTTTAATTTACTTCTTACTATCACGATTTCCATTTGTGCTATAGTACAAAAAAAATATCGTTCAAAAAGTGTACTTTAATGTTCCAATTTTGAATAAAAAACATTTTGATATAGC
This sequence comes from Anarsia innoxiella, assembly GCA_947563765.1. Classification (NCBI taxonomy): domain Eukaryota; kingdom Metazoa; phylum Arthropoda; class Insecta; order Lepidoptera; family Gelechiidae; genus Anarsia; species Anarsia innoxiella. Next base: position 2,501,960 of record OX387410.1, on the reverse strand, counting down.
TACCGAAAAGCTAGCTATTAACCTAAAACGTTCTAAATGAAATAAAAAACCGGCCAAGTGCGAGTCGGACTCGCGCAGGAAGGGTTCCGTACTATTGACTATTGATATCTGTGAAAATTTGAACGCTCTAGCTATAACGGTTCATGAGATACAGCCTGGCTGGAGACAGAAGGACGGACAGACAGACAGAAGGACAGCCAAGTCTCAGTTATAGGGTCCCGTTTTTACCCTTTGGGTACGGAACCCTAAAAAGTATAAATCGCCTACTTATTATCAAACTTGTAAGTTGACTAGAATTTCTCTATTTCGCCTAACATTGGAAAAGCAAAAACTATTTCTGTTATAAATGCATAGAGAGATGTTATTAACACAGCCTTTTCTAATTGAGAGAATGAGATAAAATTACGTATTTATAAAAACAATTAAGTACATAAATCTTTAGCATAGTTTTCTTTACATAAGTAGTAATAAATAGGGATGATGACTAGATTGAAAAATGGCATTATAATTAGTCCGTCTTTTAGGCTATTAAAAAATATTTGAAACAATTTTTGACGTGACAACGTCTTATGATTCGATGGAGCCGGCTGCACGCACGAAAAATCATGACTCATGCGGCGTTACCGCGCTCTGAGGCGTTCCATTTAAGGCTTGAAGTGCAAGCGAGAGCGCGGATCGGGCGACAAAGAGGCACAATCCGCCGCGTTCGGCAGCATTAATGACGTCACGTTCAACTATCGTCAGTAAACCGACTTTACAGACAACCGATTTTGTCAATACAAAGATACAGAGCAAAAATTGTACTCAAACGTGACGTCGTCGCGAGGAACTTCAACCCAGTGTATCTTTGTCATTTTTAGTTTAAGAGAAAAAGAAAAAATATGTGTTTAATATTTTTGAAAATAATATATGTGATGGACTAAAAAAAAATTTTTTAGTCATCATGCCTAATGTTCTTTGCTAGTATAATTTCTAGTTTGATTATGTAGATTCTGGTACTGCAAGACTAGTGCGAGCACGCGGTTTTTAACGAGGTCCAACTCACGGTACATGTCCGGTGTGAACGGGTCGAAGTCTTTGTGTTTTCTACGTCTGCGGTAGATTCCTTCGCGGTTCGCTAGTGCGCAGGTCATTTCTCTCTGGGAACAAAAACGTCGGGTTTTAATGGCACTGACATAAAGAAGCAGGTAAAAATAGCATTTTTGATAAGTAAAAAATTATAAATGGCGCGTTTGGTAACTATTTCAGCAGTTATAACTAAACAGTAAATAATATTGAATTGGATCGGTGAATATCTAATTGAGCGGGGAAAAAATAAAATGGCGGTAAAAATGACTGAATGAGCGGTTACGTGCAATACAAATATTCTTTATTGCACACAAAGATATAAGGTACAGACACAAACAAGAATATAAGAAGCAACAGGCGGCCTTATGAAATGGGGGCAATTATGTTTCATTACTTTTGTTTGCGGTGTTTGCTTATAATTGGATAGACAGTGTTGTTTTATTATATTACTAGATCTGTATACTTATGTTTTACTGTACATCCCGTCTGAAATATCTACGCACCTGGCTTGGTGACGTCATGAAACTCGTCCTACGTACTCGTCACCATTATGTGACCTGCCTGACTGACCATAATGGATAGGCGAAAACGGGGGAAGCGCGGGGGAAAGCACATTCCAGCGAGTTATACTACTGTATTCATACGCTATAACTACAAAAGTACCTACTATAAAAAATTGTCATTTTCAATGGAAACAAACATTAAATTTGATTTGTTAACTTAAAGGTTCTACTGGTGTACTACGTTTGAGGTCCGTATGTAAAAAATGGCAGCCTAAAAAACGCGACCCGTTTACTGAAACTTCACTGACCTAGGTGACAAGTGTCAGCTACAATTCATCAGATGTTTCATATTTCAGATGAAACATTAAATGTTACTTTTTTAGACCTTCAGTCCATCATATACCAGGCTATCATAAACCAACATCATTTCACCCACCTCATTGACATTAAATCGTAGAAACGCGAGCATCTTAACCAAGGTCGCCCTGGTATCTCGAACGAGTGTCTCGTAGAACACCACGTGGATTGGAGAATTAAACCTCTGCAGCCAGACTTGATGTAGGTGCTCCCAGGATGACAGCTGCTTGAAGACGTAGGTGTTCCAATCTGTCGAATTGGTTGTTTAGTCTTAGACCCAAAACACACGGTGAAACGGAAATGCAACGCAACTGAAACTGCTAGTTACTTTTGAGTTGCATCGCAGTTTCTGCTACAGATTTCCTTAGAAAGCCACACACGACGCAACTAGTTTGAAATTGAAACGTATCGTTTCAGTTGCGTTTAACCGTGTGTTTTGGCGCTTAATTTTCCGATATGCTTGGCTATAGCATGAGGCAGTATAGGAAATAAATATAGGTTCGTAAGAGTACCCCGTTGGAAATATCTGCGCATCTGACTTAGGGACCTTCAGATGTGCAAACTACAATATTGTAAAAAGTCATCAAATCTGTTCAGTTCAGAGCGAAAGAGCAACAAACATCCTCTCATCCACATAGGCACAAACATAGATATTAATAAGATCGATGTATAGTGTGCTTCTAAATATTCACATTGACAGTGTTACTTTTAGGTTTAGGGTCCCGAGATATCTGAGTAACGTACCGCGCCGAAGGCTCGCAATGTGTTTCAAGTCACCTATGACACATCAGCCGAAATTACGTCGCATACATTTACTCCAGGCGCTGAACGTTCGGCACCTTACGTTACGCAGATGTGTCGCGCGCGACCGACTAATGACCTTCCCTGCAATAAACTATTTAACTTACCAAGTTTTGTAGCGATTCCCTTCTCTTTAGGATCGTTGTCCTTGACTCTGGTTTTGAATGCGGATCGCGGCGCCGACCCTATATGGCCCATGTGAAGTCTGTTGAAATCTGCCTGGAAAATGTAGGATATAATATTACAACAATATAGTATTATAGTATAGTGATTATATTACTTATACCTACATACTTGTGATAAACATGTAGGTAGGTATAAAAGATATGTATGGATGAGCTTATGACAAATGTATATGTGAATAGCTATGGTATTTTTTTAATTACGAGATAAACTCAATCCCCCTTATTACAAAACGAGTTTTAAAGATAGTTTAGTTTGACGTTTTGTCCATAGCGGAAATGTCAAACTAAAGGAACAACATCGAACTATCTTTTTTTTTAATTTAGGTAACCTGATCTATAAATAATTGAATAAGAATTGAATGCTCCCATAAAGCTGGCGTAGCCACTTAGAATATTTGAAGCCTCGTCAAAAATTTGATTAAAACTCGTTTTGTAATAAGGGGAATAACTTAAACTTTTAATAACATTCATTTTTTTATTCATCAAGTTATGGAAATAAAATTATAATTCCATTTATAGAAAAAAAAATAGTAAACAGCTAAAACATGCATACTTACAAAACTTAATTCTAAAACTTATGAAATGAAAATAAAAGTTCAAATAATGAAATATTTACCAGAAATCAATATCAAAGTGAAGAAGCGCAACTGATTCAAACAAAAGCATGTTGTTGACTGGAAACATACAGTTATAATATTAATTTAATTATAATGGTGTTACAAAACATAAAAATTGGTAGTCTGTAATTTTGGTTTACGGACGGCAACATCAAACATTATAGTAATTAGTAATAGGTATGTGTGTAATACACAGAAGGAGTGGAAGGGACTGAACTGAGCCGATCGTGCCTCTCTGCAAGCGAGAGCGCAGCACGAACGGGATGCAATAAGCGTTAAGGGACAATAATGTCATCTTTCTGTGCATGCAGCCCATAACATCGAGTTATTAGATGTTGTCACGTCACAAATTACAACAGCATTGCTCAACAAAAAAAACTGAATTCATGCAATGATTTTTTATATGAAAATAAAAATTAAATGAATTATCAAAATGAGAAGTTATACAAACTTCAATAATCTTTATGACCTACTCATTAAAAGTTAATCACTAATTCATATTTATACAACTGATTTTTTAACATTGATTACCTATTCAATCAGGAATCAAAATTGCTTTTTTTTTTATATGGGTCACTGAACACTAGAAAAAAAATCTATAAAAGAGCACCTACTTAAAAAGCTATAAACTTTTATTACCTATACTTTTTTTCATTATATAAATAATAAACATAAATGTTAAAAAGCTGTATTTCTCAATAAGTGATTATGTATTCTTTTAGAGAAATAAATGCTTAAAACGTGAAAAGCTATTTACATATACAGGGTGTGTCGTAAATAGTGGTCCATAGTAAAGGAGTCGATACACTGTGTTCTTAGGTATCACAAACCGGGATTTTAATATTTTTTATTTTTTTTTAGTCTTACCACTTATTATTGTACCTTTTTAGAATCTGCATTTAATAAATGTTTTTTTTAAATAATGGGCCCTGACAGTGTAGTACATTTTTTTAACACCATACGCACCTAAAGTCACATGATTTGCTAGAGCAGAGTAATGAAAATTCAAAACAAACTCAATTTTTGATTACCTTGAATTGAAAAAAAAAAAAAATTATTAAAATCCCGGTTTGTGATACCTAAGAACACAGTGTATCGACTCCTTTACTATGGACCACTATTTACGACACACCCTGTATATTAGTACTTTTACTTACCAATATAGCATCTCTAGGGTTTCTAATAAGTAATATAGCTGCTTTAAACTTGTCTGGTTCTAAAGGAGGTCGTTCATGGGTCTTTACTACTAACACAGAGCCGTCTGTTATGTTTTCTGCTGGAAATCCATGCAGTCGGAGACCATGGTCCATGTATACAGAGCCTGTTAGGATTCCTGAAATTTTTGCAGTGAGGTTTAGGATGTTTTAGTGAGATTTAATTTTGAAGGTAATTGATATTATTGTTTTAGGAAATGAAGAAATATAAATCCAATAAGAAAGTATACTACTTAGGTAATAGGATTTTTTTATTATATATAATTATTACATGCATTTGCTGCAATTTCGTAAAGCATATATTAGTTTGTAAACAACTGTTTGTAAAATGACCTCTCGTTTGTAAAACTAAAGTTCTAAGTTAGTTACATCTTTACATGCAACAAATTAGATCTTTGCATATTCAAGAGCAGTATGTACAATTAAATAATTTGAATAACAAATCTATAATTACCAGTAGCTTGCTGCAAAAGATATCTGAGCCAAGTATTGCCACTGCCAGGATAAGATACCAGGGCAACAGGATCCCCAGGAGGTGACCTCCATTTCAAAGGCCTACACCACTCTACATTAGGGACTTGTCGGTACATGAGACTACCGTACGCCAGCCCGCTCCGCGACGTGTGAAGTGGAGTCAACATAAAGAGAATAACTGAGAAGTATAACATCACTACAAACGCAGCTATAATGAAAAGTAACCGCCGCGACATCACATCCACAACACTTTAGATGTTTCTAATAACAAATACACCTATGTAAATAAACATTAAACTTATTGATAGTAATTTAAACGAAGAATATTTAAAAAATATTGCGAGGTTTGTGCGAGGTACATTCTACGTTTGTTTTGATACGTTGCGGCATTATTCGTATGTAAAAATAGTTTTATACTGTTTAGTAACCGTTGTGTATATCGTTTATCAATAAATTTCGTTGATATTAATTTAATATTAATAATAAAGCTGATTTAAATTTTTACAACACCGATATGATAACAACAATTTGATTGACTATTTTTTTTTTGTTTGATTTGACATTACATTCGGAAGTTTCGTTTCGCTCTTTAAACGGATGGAGCAAATTATTAGCTCATTCACGTAAGTATAAAAAAAAATATTACATTCTGTTTTTGTTAAATCATATTTATACATTTTGTTTAATAAAAATATAAATTATTTTGTAGATCTAGAAAACAAGGCAGATAAAGCTAAAACTCAAAACTATTAAAAATTCTCTCACGCCCGTCCGTCAGTAGTCAAACAAATGTCAAAGTCAAATCATCGGACAAAAAAACTCTCCGATTCGTAATCATTATTTTTCGTCAACAGTTATATTTTCTTTCCCTACAAATCTAGATTAATTCTCAAACATTTTGATAATGGCCAACGTAAAAGACGAGCCAATCGTGCTAGCACAACAGAGCTATTCTAAAAAGGACTACGCGGCCGCTCTGCAGCATTTGAATGAAGTAGAAAATGCAGTCGGAACGGGCAACAAACGTGTACAACACAACAAAGCCGTGGTGGAATTCATGAGTAGTGATATGAAAAATGGGGATAAGTTCAAAAGAGCCGTTGTACAACTCCTTGGAGTCTCATTTCCTGACATCGAAATAAATGACGTATCCCAACCTTTTCTTGTGTACAACTATGCAGTATTATTGTATCATTCTCGTTATTACTATCAATGCACAGTGTTGCTTGAGAAACTACTAGGAACTAAGAACATAAAGGATCCTAAATTATTGCAACAAGTAACCCTTTTACTTATGGAGGCGACTTTATGCCGACGAACTTACGATAAAACTTTAGAAATAGCCAAGAACCATGGAGAAGCAGTAAAAGCTAATAATGAAGTTAGTGAGCTGTATGAGAGACTAGTCAGCCGTGCACAGCTGTTACTTGGTCAGAAAATAAAATTAAACCTTAAACCAGACACAATTGAAAACATATTCGTAATAGCTCAACAACAGTATTTAAACGGCGACGTTAAAGAAGCTGCAAATTCTCTCGGCCAATACAAAACACTAAAATACAATTATGATATTAAGTCACAGGGCGAAGACATATGGGCAGCAATAAATAATAACCTAGGTGTTATCTATTTGTCTATAAAGAAGCCATTTTTAGCTTCAAAGTACTTCCAACATGCAGTAAAGGAACATTTTAAAGCTATGGAGAGTGAGGATAATGAACGTCTCATTGCTTGTCGAGATCGGCCTTTATATGTTTACAATTTAGGACTAGCGTTACTGGCAGCGAATAACTCTGAAGGTGCTTTTGAATGTTTAGTAGAAGCCGCTAGACACTACCCAAACAATCCAAGAATCTGGCTTCATTTAGCTGAATGCTGCGTAAAGAAATGCTGCAGTGATGAGGCCCAGCAGTTCACTGTGAAAAAACTTGGCAGTGGCTCGCATACGCGTATTTTGTTAGCAAAGGAGACTAAAGAAAAAGACACATCTTCGGGTGAATCTTTTGCTATACCATCACTGTCACTTGAATTTGCAGCATTATGCTTAAGAAACGCAGTGACGTTATTGCCTAACCAAGACCCACCTTCGGACATAACAACCCCCTTAATTCAAGCTCCCCCTGGCCCACCAATAAACTGGAAACAACGTTGTGAACTCAAAAATGCCACGTTTGTCCTACAAAGTTACGTATTACTCCATTTACAAGATCCCTTAGCAGCTTTGATGAGTGCGAACGAGTTATTGAGTCAACCGGACGTGTCGAACAGTCACAAAGCATGGGCTCATATTTATGCTGCTGAAGCTTTAATTAATTTAGACAGGATTACAGATGCAGTAGAACATTTACACCCACCAATGATTCACGAATTGGTGTCAGTATTACCGTATCAAATGAGAGATATGATTGCGGTGTCGGTTTGGGCAAAGGCAGCCGTTTGTCATATTTTAAGAGGGGACCTTGTTACAGCAAGGAAAATCTTACTTCAAATTAATTCGCCTCGTGTCTTGCCTCTGCAAATGTATTTAGAAATCTGTACGGGAAACATTGAGAATTGCCACACAATTTTAAGAAAACTTAGGTTTAATAATTTATCTCAATAGTCTTTAATAAAGTTTGTATGAATGTATGATTTTTTTTTTTGTATGAAAGTATTTATTCTTATTTTAATTTATTGTAAATCCTATTTTGTTGCATTATCTTTTACAGTAGGATTTCTATTGCTGAACATAGGCCTTCCATAAGGGTACCGACTTCTCTTAATCAGAACTAATCAGAATTAGCTTGCATAAAACTACAGTATCTGTGAAATTGGCTTTAAAATTAGTACACTATCAAAATGGGGTGGAATAAATCAAATGACAATTTAAATAACCACAACTAATTTAATCTCATAAGTCTGGATGTATGTAACATTTAACTTTTTTTGTAGATCTTTCAGCTGGCCTAACACAAAAGTGTTTTCCAAACAATGTAATTTTGAATTTATTTATACTCAACTCAAACACACTTTCTCTTTTAGGAATTGTTGTAACAATATTATCTTTTGAGACTATTTTAAAAGTGTTTCTTGTGTCCATAATGCAGATGCCAGATTTTGAAACATAACTAGGGCACTTTGATCGGACCACAGTCAACATGGCTCCGTGGAAATCTGCTTTGTATAAAGTCTGAGTGAAGTTCTCCCAGCTTTTACTAGTACAATCTGGTATGGGTTTATTTAATTCTAACATTTGACTTATAAATTGTAACCACAGTTGGTGCATTGGTAACACATCATCGTATTTTACACTATTCCGAGGTATTATATAAAAACCTAGCGCTTTCTTTTCTTTTCTTGTTAGGTTATGGGATTTTTTCTTCTTAGGTTTCTTTTTTAGAACTTTTCCTTTCCGTTTTGCGAGGACGAAGTCTTTCTTCAGTTCCAACTCTACATTCTGCTGGTCAGATTTTGGTACGCTACCTTTCAAAAAGTTGATGATAGATTGAGTTGCTTCTTTACTTATTGGTTCCTCAGAGTCCATATTTATCGAAAACAATTTAGTTTGGAAATAACTTTATTCAACTTTTTAATAAAAAATACTTGAAAAATAATAATAAACATTAAAACAAGTTCTATCACTAGTTTTTATAACCTCAAAATAAAATAATGCAATGCAAGTGAGTGAGTAGCGAGTTCGTGATTGGTCAGCTTGATGTCAATTTCACAAATCATTTGTGACAAGCAAAAATGTACTCTATGGGATAGAGTTACAGTTAAGATTACACTGCGTAATCTTGACAAGCTGTTCGTTTTATAAAGAAAAATAATACGTAAACTCATGAATTAAACTAAAATTGCGGACGTAGCATTATATTTATTATAGTAAGTTAGTAGTTGTTTAGTTAGTTGTAGTTTTTTAGTTTATTTATACTTTACTTCACTTGACATTGGCAGAATCCACAATGGTAGTAGCCATTAAAAAAAACTTACATTGCATTGCAGAGTCACTCTTCAATTTATCAAATTAGAAACTATTTTCCTTTAACACATTTTTGACATTTATTTGACTTTCGTTCGGCAATCATTGACGAGGTGATAAATTGGTGATGAAACTTTAATTTAATTTTAATTAATTAATAAGGTATTTTATATGAAAATCGTGTCTGTATAGTAATTTATTTAGCTCATTATATAAGCTATTTAGTCATTTACGAACAAAATAAGTAGGTAACAAATTACTTAACTAAACACTTAATTAAGTAAGTCTTATCTTAACATAACTTATTCTCTCACTAGGGAAGGAAGCAATTAATTAAAATGCCGGTAAAGATTCCGGCTGTTAAACTAAGTAATGGAGTGGACTTGCCAGTTCTAGGACTTGGGACTTACGCGGTAAGTAACTTTAAAAAAAACTTTACAAGTTTTTAAAAAGTTTGCAATGTAGGTTATCTATCTTATAATGCCTTTTCATATGTTGAGGTAAACTAGATATATTAAAAACTTACCTCTAACCTTTTATTTAAATACTGCATGCTGAAATAAATAATTATGTAGGTATGTCAGGTAACTTTTTTTTCCTACTTACCTACACTTTGTTTTTTTTTGTAGCGTAAAGCCAACCCAGGCCAATACCAGCAAGCTGTAGAAGATGGAATAGACAAAGGCTACAGGCATATAGACACAGCATCATCTTACAATAATGAGGAGGAAGTTGGAATTGGCATCAATAATAAAATTAAACAAGGTGTTGTGGGGAGAACTGACCTTTTTGTTACCACTAAGGTAATTTTTTTTATATTTCATTTTTCATCTTTCAAAAACAACTACCTCCCTTAAACAAAATAGTACCTAACGTGGGTTTAAAATACTTATTTACTGGAAATAATTACAAACATTAACATTGATTTTATTTTAGGGGGAAGCTGGGGATAGTTGATCACCCCTTTTTATTTTTTCGTCAAACATATAAACTATGTAACTTAAAATACTACTACTTAAAATAACTTAAAATACTATAATTCAATATTGAACAGTAGTTAATAATAATGTTAAAAAACTTAGAGCAATATTACATACCTATACTATTTGTTCCTCAAGTGTGTTTTTCTTTACAAAGTTTTATTTATTTATTACCTATTTTATTTAAGAAACAATTTATTTATTTCAGCTATGGAATGATAAGCATGCTGAAAAAGATGTGGTGCCATCCCTAAAGGAATCACTCTCCAAGTTAAAGCTAGACTATGTTGATCTGTATTTAATTCACTGGCCATATTCTGAAAGTGTAAGTTTTCTGTTGACCACCTTTAAAATTAACTCGAAATCAGGTTTATTCCCATCGAGGTAGACAAAGACTTCCCTCTACTTGCTACCACACCACTTTCTGCCTAATAGTGTTTAATAATCCATATTTTCATAAAACCAGGAAAAAGGTGAAGATATGCACATAGATTACCTAGAAACCTGGCGAGGGATGGAGAAAGCTCAAGAACTTGGTCTAACGAAGGCCATTGGAGTCTCCAACTTCAATAAAGAACAGCTTATTAGGTTGATGAAACATGCGAATATCAAGCCGGTTGTGAATCAGTTTGAGGTAATAGAATAATATAAATAGACAGTTACTAATAAAAAGATAATTCTATTTATTTAAATATTTACCTCCATCTTGCCCATAACTCCCTTCAAACTACATTATTCCACATATTCCCATTTTTTTAATTTTTATTTTATTTACTTATTAAAAATGGTAAATTATACTTACCTACATAAGTACCTACATATTATAGCAATAATTTTTATAGCAAAAAAATACAAATTGTATTAAAAATAAGAAGTATACCATTTGACCCCAGTCTCCCCCCCCCCCCCCCCTATAACATTTTCATAACTTTCTTTAGCTTATCTGATCGATCACGATTTTCAAACCAACTAATTTCCCAGGTAAGCCCAACCTTAACACGTCACGACCTCGTCTCCTTTTGCATTGACAACGCCGTGCAGCCAATAGCATACACACCCTTTGGTCTCCTCTCAGACTTGAGGCCGGGGCCCAAAGGTACAGATGCCATCAAAACTGATCCTAAACTTGGTGCCATATGTGAGAAATATGGGAAGGCTAGACCGCAAGTTGCTTTGAGCTATTTGGTAAGTTAAAAAAAAAATACCTATATATGTAGGTATATTGGACATAACGTAGGGCCCTGTGCCGAAGGTTTCTTGCTATTTATTCCTCTCGGCTATACAGGTAGTGAACCAGCAGTAGTTTTAGATCAAAGAAGTGACATCAAAAAGTGTAATGAATTTTGCCTATTTTTGAATTAAACAGTTTTCATTTTCAATTTTCATTAGCCTGTTATATCCCACTGTTGGACAAAGGCGTCTCCTGTATCCAGCTTTCCCTATTCCCGGAAACTAAGTTCATTTCATCAGTCTTCGGCACACTGCTCTATAGTTTGTACCTACAGCACGATCGGTTCTTTACTAAGAGCATACGAGACGTGGGGTCTCGTATGCTGGTAGTAATGTCTTTAGTAGGCTTTCATTAGGTCGTCGGACTATCTGGCAGGTGGCTGACCTGAAAAAGATACTATTATAATGATAGATATGCTATGATGTTGTGTTAGCTTATAGACGTCTATGGACGTCCACTGCTGGACAAAAGCATCTCCACAATGACCAGTCTTGCGCTGCCCACATCCAACGGCTTCCCGCGACTTTAACAAAGTCGTCAGTCCACTTTGGAGGCCTTCGCACGCTGCGTCGTCCGGTGCGTGGTCGCCATTCGAGAACCTCATCTGCCCCATCGTCCATCGGTTCTACGAGCAATGTGCCCCGCCCACTGCCACTTCTACTAAGTATACCTTCTTCTTCACAGATCCAACGAGGCTTAGTCGTCATACCAAAAACGTTCACGGCATCTAGATTGGATGAAAACATGAACGTGTTCGACTTTGAACTGAATCCTGCAGAAATGGCCGTTGTGGACGGCTTCAATATCAACCATCATTGCGTGCCTGTGCTCGCTAAAAAGCATCTAGATAACTATCCGTTTACTGAGTTGTTGTAGTGTTTTGTTTTAATTTTTAATACTCAATTCTTTTACTCAATTTTTATTGCACCATAAAACGTAACAGCTTAATTACAGCTATATTGCAAAGAATTATGGACCCTGTTATCGGGAATGTATAATGACGGGTTTTCTTTAATTATTTATTTGTGAAATTGGCTTATAAAGTTGATGGTGCCTTACCTACATTCCGGTTTATAGGTGATAATTTTAAAGAATTTAAATGTAAAAAAACTTTTTGAGGATTTTTTAACGTTTTTATCTGTTTATATATCTACGTATACTGTGTGTTAAGAAAGTTGATTTTGAAGTAGTACCTATTTTGAAATATAAAAAAAATGTTACAAAAATTCTGACTATCAATTTTATTGATTTAAAACCTTTAAAACAATATTATAAATAAATAGAATGTCAACAGTTATCAAAAACATAAACGATAGTAAAATATAAAACAGCAAATTCATCAGAGGTAATCCATTTGGAATGTCCTGTTAAGATCTCCCAAATTCGCAACAGTTACACGTTATCGGAACTGACTTAAATAGAATTACAAAAAATCGTAACTGACTGAAATAGTTGTCAGTTACGAAAGCTTACACAACCTGCGCAAAGAAAAAAGAGTCTTACGTTGTAAACAATGAAAAAATTGCAGTAAAAATATATTTCAAAAAAGTTTAAGACACCTTAAAGGGGATTCAATAAAAAAGGAGTACAAAATACATAAAAATTCGAAGTGCAAAGAGCAAAATGCTATATAAAAGCGTTATTGTCACTTTACAGTGCCCTTTGTAACCATTTATTTACATAATATACGCTTAACCAATAACCATTTTCATTGCAATCCAAGTTAGTAACCAAAACAATACATGAATAACTATGATAGCATTTTGTCGTCATAACTAATCGTCTCTCTTTTACATCCGTGAATTTAAACAGAGACAGAAATAATCGACAAAACGGCACACATAGCGTGGTTTCTTCGAGTCTTTTTCATTTAACTAATATCCTTTTAATTGTTTCTATACTAAGGCACCTTTAAATGAATTTAAGTAGCTTTATGCTGCCTCTACAGTCTGGATAAGTGACTTGCCGAGTCAAAAAACTGCTCTGTGATTGGTGAACTCGCTGTCAAAAATACCTATCGCAAGAATGTAGCGGCGCCATATTTAAAATAAATGAGGTTTTAATCAATTAAAAGGATATTAGAAACAAAATAAGAGCGTACAAGTTTTACGTTCTATAGAACTAACGCATCTTACTTTTGCCCACTCTTTTTGTACCACAAAATACAACCTGTCCTTTAAAATAAATTAACAAATAAAAAATAAATACATTGTTCATGATTCGCATGTTTAAAACATTAAGTAGAAACTCGTAAGAATTGACAATCACACCAATTAATAAATTCATTTTTTAAAAACAATAAAAATAATAATCTAATAATGTCGTCATAATAATAATAAATATAGTTTTGTAACAACACAAAAAAACAAACTTACGCTATCGTAAGATACCTACAAAAATATACCTTTCGATGTCCAAAAATTAACACTTCAAATATCTATGTGTCACTCAAACATGAACTGTAAGCTTCAGCATACATTTATATTTGTACATCTATCCTTACACATGAGACTAACAAACGCTTGGTTAAAATACAGTAAAGATAAGCAGATGTCCACATTCCGTAATAATTGACAACTTTTAGAAGTCATTTTTCTAATCTGTGCGGAACTACAGCCAACCACACAATATATCAATATAATAACAGACTACTCTAACTATCTAAGTCTCACTCTGTGTGGATGACTGTGCATTGACAAATTGGACTAATTTTTGTTTTATGTTAACTTCATAATGTTACAGTCGTCGAAAATAATTTCATATCAAATGGGCAAACCAAGTGTTTTGGTCCCAACACAAACAGTAAAAAACGTCGTATCAAAATATAAATGCAACAATAAAACATTACTTTTGGCATCAATTTCACTTGACTTCATACTTAAAACTTAAAAGATTATGTAATGGCACGATTTGCTCAACAATAGTCAGTGAATGAATGAGCTATGCTAATAGGTGCCGGTTTTCAACAAGTGTAATTAACATATTATTAAGGACTTAGAAATGCCTAAGCACGATTTCGTAGTAACAACCTTTAATAGCAATATAGATTTCATTGGCCACTTTTATCTTAGTTTCTTTCGAGAATAAAAAAGGTAAAAACATTATAAAAATCACGAAAAAATCAGAGCGTCTATAAATTGCTGGCATCGATGTATGAACCGGTAACGCTCAAGCTATAAGACAACTGTAACATAGAAGTTAACCCATCTGCTTATCGAATCATAGGAATGCCAAGCTATTTACTTCCATGCAAAGTTAAATACGTCCATGATACTGTCATAAATGGTGAATGTTATAGCCACATCGAACACTACTCTGCTTAACCTAGGCACTGTACCTTTGTAGAAGGCTAAAGGCCCTTCGTGTTTCCACGTTTTGACGAAGCAATCTAATGTGTTTTTGTATTTATGAGCTTCTAGACCTTGCATTCGGGTTTTGACGACGTCGATTGGTGTGTTGCCGAAGACTGAGGCCGCTCCTGTAATTGTAAAGGGATTTATTAGTTTTGTGCGGTCGTTTCAAGTGTTTGTGGCTTAACTACATTAACAATAATTAGACTGCGTTACTCAGTTATGATTAACAAAAAATACTATAATCATAATATTTATAATATTTATTGCGCTTCCACAAAGTTACAAAATGGTCTTAAAAATAATTTACACTTTACAGTACATGTTGTGGACCCTGTTTTAGGGCACGGCAAAACTATTAGATAGGTATGAAATATAGATTCTATTAGATAAAACCCGCGATGCGAAAGTCTGAAGTTATAAAGCGACTAAAATAGGTATATATCACTGAAAAACGACTACTTTTTCTTTTGCTTTTTTTCTTGATTTCTGAAACTTAAGTTTTAGAGCGGACTTACTCTTTCAGAGACGTACTTATTTATAATATTATTTTATAATAGGTACCTATTGGTCTTAAGTGATATTATTTATTTTGTATATGACACCTACTGTTAATTACCAACTAATAATGATGATTGTTTTCACACTTAGAAAGTAGGCGTTGTTTGACGTCCGTTGCAATACGTAGTAGGTAACACACGTAACCAGTTACTAATGGTTTCTTTAATTTTATACGTCATGGGTATTATACCATATAGTACCTACCTGTGTAACTGTTTATAAGAACTATAAAACTTGATTTGAAAAGAGCAACCTTGTTTCTTGCTAGGTTCTTCTCTGGGGGAAAATGCACCTTGCAAATCTAGCGCTAGCTTTAAAAAAATACCTATATAATAATGTAACGGTTTCAAGAGCATTTTTGTGCCTATGAAATAAATATATTTTTGACTTTTTTGGCTTTATTATAACCTTAATATTCTTGTAATAGTGCTAGAAATTCTTGTATTATTGTTATCTAATGTAGTGGAATATAGGACAACAGTCTCTTTCAGAATAGCGTTTAAGTAATCAAATATTTATCGACGATTTGCCTACGGATTTGATAAGCAAGTAGGTTGATATTAAACATAATAATATCTTCTGTAAATTATATAAGATAAACTTTTCTTTTTGAGTCAGTCTAAGACGTTGAATAACGTTTAATGTAAATAGTTAAGTTAACATTATGTAAGTACCTAAGTACTTAAATAACTTTAGGCATTGCGAATTTTCTTAAAATATACTTCAAAATCTGTTAGACCTAGAACACACAGTGAAACGCAACTGCAACGAAACTGCAACTGATAGGTTAAGTTAGGTTAAACTGAAACGAAACGTTTCAAACTAGTTGCGTCGTGTCGTGTGTGCTTTTCTAAGGAAGTCTATAGCAGAAACTTAGATGCAACTCAAACGTAACTAGCAGTTGCAGTTTCATTTCACCGTGTGTTTTGGAGCTTTCAGATATAAATAACTTTCTTACATAATATAAGTACTTTTTTCATATTCACGTAACTAAAGATAGACGGACAAATCGGCAAAGTCGTTCTCAAGTGGTGATGTAGCAATTTATTTATTTTGGATATGCAATCGTTCGTACATCACACCATTCCATTGCTGCGTGATATTTTTATCAGATGTATCGCTTAGATACTAAGTGAGTAGGTATGTTAGTAGGTGAATATGTACGTACTTACTTTATATTATATATAGATTTTGTAACAAGATACCTACCTACAAAACTTATGTAAAATGTGATTACTTACATAGTTTAATATTAGAATATAAGCCCTCAAGCAAATATACCTTTACAAGGTAGTTATTATTTTATACTGTAATTGTATTAAAATGTAACTTTTTGCAATAAATAAATAATAAATACTAGTGCCCGCGACTTCCTACGCATTTATAGTCATATCTTGGAAAATAATCATGATATCTAAAAATAATATAGCCTATGTGTTATTCTGATGTGTAAGCTATAATATTGCCAAGTTTCATCAAAATCTGCTCAGTAGTTTTGGCGTGATGAAGTAACAAATCCATCGGCACAAACATTGACATTTATAATATTATTAGGATATCAGGATTATGTTTTGTAATATTTATTTGAATAATATTTAAAATTGGAATAGAGTTGCTGCATTAACGTAAGATTGTCATGAAAAAACGTTAATTTTCAAATCTTAATCAACTCTGTCTATTGCAAATGGGTAATATTACAATAAATACACTTTTCTTTT
Organism: Anarsia innoxiella; assembly: GCA_947563765.1. Classification (NCBI taxonomy): domain Eukaryota; kingdom Metazoa; phylum Arthropoda; class Insecta; order Lepidoptera; family Gelechiidae; genus Anarsia; species Anarsia innoxiella. The sequence goes on along the minus strand of OX387410.1, from coordinate 2,484,940 downwards.
TAATAATAATGACCAATAACATTCGTAACTTCTAATAAAGTACGCATAAAGAATTTATAAATTATATTTCAAGTTACGAACGTTTCTTAACATTGGACTTAAAATTTTATTGACCTATCTAGTTGAATGACAAGTGATTGATTAGGTAATCTGTTTATCAACAAAAAGAAGCCGTTACTTTATCAGATAAAGTAAATCTTGCCGGCCTGTTTGTTTAGGACACTGTGAGATCATATTTTTGAAGATTGACAAACAAACATGTGCTTCTACTAGCTGTCATGTTACGTTAAAACGTCTTTTTGCTTGTTTACTAGATAAGTAACTAGGTACGGTTATTATTTACCACATTATGATAGGATTTTCAGGCTTGGTTATTTTTCATAGTCTGCACTTTTAAAAAGGTTATACATCGTAGTATTGCTTTTGGAAACATATGTCCTATCTTTTAACTTAATCAAAATGTGTCTAACCATTTATTAGTTTACTTAAATTAATCCTCGTAAATATACAATCACAAAACTCTACTTAAAAACCCGAAGAGGACATATCTCATTGAGCAAGTGTAACGCCCGCTAGCTACTATTGTACCTAACAAACATAATACTTATACCTTACCTTATTCATCTTCGCTTTAACCCTTTCATTGCGGTAGACGCATAAACTCTATATTAGTACTCGATTACGATTTTTCATAAACGAGTTAATTCGTTTACCGTATCCAGAGACGGTTTTCGTTTCGCTGATTCTTTTTTTTTATTTCATTACGTCGGTCCCGCAACGAAAGGATTAACGTGCCTACTACAGGGGCACGAGCCTACTCTCATACGAGAGTGAACATAATATAATAATACAATAATATTCTCACCTGCAATACCACCAAACAACCCAACGATGTACTTAGGCACATGCTTGTCCCTATCGCCTCCCTTGTACCAATCTCTTAGAGACTCCATCACGAAGAATCTGATCGCCTGGTTACTGCCTTGCTTCATTATTGTCGCTGATACGCCTTTGTACACACCCCCTATGCCTGTGGAACAAGTATTAATTTATTAGTAATAAGTATACCTAAAATGTTCCTATATAAAATATTTTTTCTTCGGAAGTAAATAAATGAAAATTGGGTTCAGAATATGGGTATATTTTCCCTCTGTATCTAGCGGCGTTTTTTTTTATCTTCAAATGTGTAATTACTCGCCCTATCTACTTTGTACTTAGCACCTTCGATACCACTTTAATAGCATCAATAAAAAAAGTCTAAAATAAGTTACTATTTTAGACTTTTTTTTTATTTATATTTTTTACCTACCATATAAATGGAGAATTTAATATCTTAAGAAATACTATACATGTGAATATGTTATTAAAAATACTACAATCTAATAAATAAAATATAACCACAAAACTAAACGTTTCTTTTGAGGGCTTATATTATTAGAATATAAGCCCTCAAGCAAATATACCTTTACAAGGTAGTTATTATTTTATACTGTAATTGTATTAAAATGTAACTTTTTGCAATAAATAAATACTAAATACTAAACTAAACTTAACCTAACTAACACTAATCCGGGAATAATCCGCCCCTGGTCTCTCCTGGTGCAAACGTGCCCATCACCCCAGCTGCGTTTCCACGCTGGATAGCGATAGACAACCGCTGCAGCAGAAAAGACCCGGCGCGGGGATCACAGGTCCTCTCCCTCAGTCTACCAGCTAGCTCTTTGGTAAACATTTTTTTATTGATTAATACAGTTGTATTAAACGTTTATATAAAATCGTAACTGTTATCTACGTATTCCTTTTCAGAGTGTCAATTATTCTACATTAAAATCCTTTTCATTTATTCCGTAACTGTTTTTACTCAGTTACACAAAATCGTAACTGAGACCCAGAACACACGGTGAAACGCAAATGCAACGCAATTTAATTTCTGCTATTGACTTCTAGAAAACCACACACGACGCAACTGAAACGAAACGTTTCAAACTAGTAGCAGAAATTTCGATGCAACTCAAAAGTAACTAGCAGTTTCAGTTGCGTTGCAGTTGCGTTTCACCGTGTGTTTTGGCGCTTACAGTAATTTTGATCTGATTTGGTTCCGAATGTAGTTACATTTTCGATTTGAGTCGCATCGCATTCGATACTAGATTATTGTGGACGAAACAAATTCACATTTACATAATGTATTGAGTTCACGTATCGTTTTGCATGTAGTCACTATGCTGAGTTGATAACAAGATTATAAATAGGCTGTTTTTGCGACCCGAGATCGGGACTAATCGATTTTAGTTAGGTTATGCTATCCATGGTATACTATGTAGATAGTATATACGAACGAATGAAGCTTATATCTTGTAGAAAATTGACATTTTTCTCATCAAGAATGTATGTATGTTTGTAAGTAATTCTATCACGTAAAAATACCTACAGTTAAGCTGATTTTTATAACATTTGGCACGCAGACTACGCTCTAATGCCATATGGTATACGGAGTACCTACTTCTAATTCAAGTTCTAGGTTTGGCAAGCATATATTAGCAACTTCGATGCTTATTTATTCCCTAAACTTCCATTGGTAAGGGAATTCATTGATGACCTAGTTGGCGCAATGGTCACCTTTTCATACTACCACGGAAGAAGTCCAAGGTTCGAATCCCAGTTGGCTAGATATTTAAATGACGAATTTAACATCTGTTTTATGTCTGAGTGCGTTTCATAGAATACTTAGATACTATGCCGCTATGTTGGCGGCATTGAAAATTTGTACTGCCACATTACCCTCATTGTGTTTCGCAGTGCAACTATTAAATGATGCCAACATGGCGGCGTAGGAAGTATTCTATGAAACACACTATAGTGTACCTCTACTAGGGCATGCACCCGGGTTTACCCGGTTCTCAAAAACCCGGGAAAACCCGGGTTTTTTGATGATCTTGAGAACCGGTTCTGAATAATATGAAACCCGGTTCTCCCGGTTCCGACCAAAATATTAAAATGTAAAGTATTATTTATTTTTGCTGCGTTATTTTAACAAATTTGTTCAATCTGGCAACGTCGGACTCGCGTGCATCGCCACTTTTCGCGCCACGCATCATGCGTGGCCCTGATTGGTTGTTCCACCAACACCAACAGTTCCACCAACAAGTGTAGAGCCGGAGAGAATTTTCTCATCTGCAGGTGTTAGACTGCAATCGCTTGCGCACTTCTTTAAGCGACCGCTCTTTAGACGTTATAAGTTTCCTACGGTCGTATTACCAAGAAAAAAATGAGATTTGAGATTGAGAAGCTGTTGATTTTATTTTATGTTTCAGTTAATGTTTTAGAGATCTTTTTTGTTTTGCAGTTATTTAATTAATAAGTTTAAGCTGATCTCAGAGGTTATAATTATAATATAGTTAGCTTAGGAGAATACGTTGGGTAATAACCAAGAAAAAATGAAGCTGTTGATTATAATAGGTCTTTACCTATGAAATTGCCGTTTTACAGTACTGGCCATTTCAATTAAAAAAATTTTTTGTTTAGCTAAGAATTCTAATTTCAAATTAATTTCATTTTAAAAATATGGAATTCTTTTTCCAAAAACAGTCATTTGTTTATTGGTTAGTGTTACATTTTCATTGCATTTCAATCATTTTCGTCAACATGGATACGTTAAAAATTCGAGTAATTATGGAATATGAGTTCCGTCGTGGCAGCAACGCGGCACAAGCGGCTCGTAACATCAACGACGTGTACGGAGCTAACACTACAAACCAACGAACCACTAGTTATTGGTTTGCTCGCTTCCGTTCTGGAAATTTCGACCTGAAAAATGACCCCCGCGGTCGTCCGAAGACTTTGGTCGATGCAGACGAATTGAAGGCGATGGTGGAAGCTGATGATACTCAATCTACGGCTGAATTAGCAGCAGCTTTCGACGTTAGCATCAAAACAATATTGGTCCATTTGCGTCAAATTGGCAAGGTAAAAAAGCTTGACAAATGGGTGCCCCACGAACTCAATGATCGCCAGCGCCAAGTACGCGTCGAGACGTGCCGTGCATTGCTCAACAGACACACAAATGAAGGAATTTTGAACCGCATTGTTACCTGTGATGAAAAATGGATTCTGTTTGATAACCGTAAGCGCTCAGCAAGTTGGTTGGATCCTGGTTCAGCACCTAAACAATGCCCTAAACGAAAACTTACCCCTAAAAGGTGATGGTTACTGTTTGGTGGTCTAGCACCGGTGTGATTCATCACAGCTTCTTACCAAATGGGGAGAGTATTACTGCAGATGTGTACTGTGAAGAATTGAACACAATGATGGAGAAGATGGCACGTCTCCGACCAGCATTGGTCAATCGCTCGTCTCCGCTGCTCCTGCACGACAACGCGCGACCTCATACCGCACAAATGACGGTCTCCAAGTTGCAAGAACTGGGGTTGGAAGCTCTCCCTCATCCACCGTACTCACCGGACCTTGCCCCTACAGACTACTACTTTTTCCAGAATTTGGATAACTTCTTGACTGGAAAAAAATTCAATAACCAAGAAGCAGTTCAAAACGCCTTTGAAGACTTTGTTGCCTCTCGTCCAGCTGATTTCTTTAAGAAGGGCATTAATAAACTGCCACTGCGTTGGCAAAGATGCATTGATTGTATGGGTAATTACTTCACTTAATACAAACAAAAATTACATGAAAAAAAATCGTTTGAATTTTTTCATACAAAACGGCAATTTCATAGGTAAAGACCTAATAAAAGACACAGCAGGTACTTTTACAGGTACGTTTACAGTTACTTTTGTTTTATTTCGTGGCATGTAAATTTTTTCCGTGGTATTATAAAAGAACCGGGTAGAACCGGGTTACCCGGTTCTGAGCTCGATTTGGAACCGGGTTTCAAAAACTCGGAACCGGACTCGGTTCTGCATGCCCTAACCTCTACTACCTTTTCGTCTTTGTGTGTAAAAAGTTTATTTATAAAATTCATACTAACCTTCTTCCCTAACAATAGTCCGAACTCCATGGAAGAACCCTTTAAACCTGGGCTTCTCCATCCGCATGTCATTGATGAACTTGACCTTGACAGTCTCCATGGGGGTGACAGCGAAGATGGCTTCAGCCACGCCAGCAGCCAGCCCACACGCGAGTTTGCCCGTGTTTGTTAGAGTACCATTGTCTGTTACCATGTAGAGTTTTGCTTGCTCGAACACACCGAATCTTGTGGGAAAATGGGTAGATTAAGCAGATGGTACCTAGTTTAAGTAGCTAGTACCTAACCTAGTTTAAGTAGATAGTGCCTAGTTTAAGTAAATAGTACCTAGTTTAAATATATAGGTAGTAGAGAAGCGGTGGTAGTTTAATTAGTAGAACGTCCGCCTCCAATCTAAAAGCGCAGGTTTGATCGACTTGTATCTATCGACTTATACTTAAGTGCTTTGGTTTTAAGACTGTAACTTATATTGTACTGATAATAATAATAATAATCTCTGTGTTACATTTTCCTTTTCATGTAACTACGCGCTACGTGCATAGCTACGGGTTGAAATTCGATTACCACTAGCTAACGGCGAAGGAAGGAAAACATCGTGAGGAAACATGCGTGTAGGTATGTAGTGTTTTATTCCTTTTTACAGAACGGAACGGATTATTTAGATAGACTCTAGATATTATATAGATAGAGGAGTTTCTAAGTATTTCGTAAAATATAGGTTCCTATCCTAGATACAAATCCAATGCATATTTTATATCTATATTTATCGAATAAGATTCTTATTTGATTAAAACAAATAATTACCAAATTACTCATCTTAAATAAAAATTCGCTCATCTCAAACTCAAAGATAATTAATGCAAACAAACACACGGTGACTGATAAGTAAAGTTCAGTGTGTCGGATACGATGCGCGTGAGTTTCTCATCTGTAACACGAAGGTCGTAACGTGTTACAAGTGTGCAAGATAATGTGTCTCAATGTCGTTCAGGACGTGTGGGGCGTGAATGATATTTTATTATTAGTTTTTAATTGGTTTTAGCTTCCTGTTCATAACGTACCTAATAGATATTTGGATACATTGTTTCAGTACTCACAGATTAATGACAAAATTAGGCCTTAGAATTGGTACTACAAGAAAAATCCTATTTATCATCAGATTAGTCCATCAACTGATCGCGCTTTTTAAATGAGGATAGTCTAGTTTGTTTCCGGAATTCAGTTTTTCGCAATTATTGTTTGAGCAATGCTAATAGAAAGCTATTCCTACATTATAGTGCGATAAAAACAATAATAGAAACCCTCTAAGCAACGAGGAGATGCACAAAAACGCTTGTGCAATATTTTCCTGTTTTTGCTCTAAGTTTTGTTTAATTTAATTTGGTAAGTAAGTACATTACCAATTTTTCTTAACTTCCTCCATCTTACCTAAATAGAACAAATAGCTATCTAACCTACCTAATTACCCTACCAATAATCTCATTAAAATATCGACGAAAACTAAACTAAGAGGATTATTTAATACGCAGAAAAAACCTATTTTAACTTACCTAACAGCAGATTTTGGTATAGATCCGTACAGCAACACGCTGAGACCTCTGTACAGGCCAAAGAACCCATGGCCCTTGACGGTTTTCTTTACGCAATCTGAGATGCCCGAGTATTTCTTAGTACCTCCTAGAAATAAGAAGAAAGTGTTAGTTGAAGATTGCTACTTGAATGAGTTAAGCTTTTTATTTTTGTTGTGACCTTTATCTTCTAAAAAAATCCCATTTGCGATCAATTTGCGATATGCGGTCTATAGAAATTTTTTAATTGTTTTTTTTTTAGATTTTATGGCTTGGTATCATAGTTATGCCTGTAACAAGCAATTTGACAACCTTATTAAACTAAATCTTACTTACCATTAGACAGGCACACTTTTTAAGGTACCTAATTATAATTTAAGTACCCTACTTGATCGTACACACATAAGTATGCAGTAGGTACCTACTCTTCAAAAATTTATATACTTTTTACATGTTACATAGGAATTGGAAACCATTTTATAATTAAAATGATTTCAAAAATTACTTAGTTTTTTTTTCTTTTAAAGAAAAATGATATACGGCCTAAAAAGTTACATAATTCTGTGTTACTGTGTGACCGTGATTTTTAGGTCAAGTTAATCTACTTTAGGCAGTGTGAGGTTGTTCACCCATAGATAAAGTATTGTGGAACTTTTAAAAGTTTAAAGTCTTACCTACCTATTATTTTAACAAATAGTTTAATTTAAAATATACACAGAATTAAGTTTGAAAAAAGCAACCCAAAATAAAAAGACATGAAGTATGTACGGATTCTAAATATTTATCTATATCTTTGGAGTGGCATTATCTCTATGATATGTAGATATAACAATAATGCTAACTTTTATAATATGAATGTCATCGAGAAATATTGTCAAACATCTAATTTTATAACAAGATTCCAATCAGATAAACACCCATATTTTCTTGTTGTTGTACCTATTTTCAGATTCAATATAATTTATCATTATCAATTTAAGAGCCAGGCTCGTTAGTAGAATATTCACCATCTTAGCTTTTGCTTAGCTATATTTTATGGAATATCATTATTTGCTTGTTATTTTAGCAATTCAATAAAATAATAGTAAGACAAGTAATTATGTATTTATAATAAATAATTATTTAGAATTCATTATTAGACTGAATGCATTGCATTTTACATTTTATTATTTTTACTTTTCAATGGAATTGCAAAAGAAAATTAGTTCCTTATTCAATCACCAGCGAGCTTCAACAGTTTGATTTAAATGTCAATTACTTCAGTTCATTATCTTGGTGTTTAAGAACAGAAAATAAAACTCAAATGAATTTATTATTGAGCTACTAAATTGTTCATAGAGTAATCCTTAATTTAATACCATGTTATTCAACAAACAAGTGTTTTTTAAACTAAATAAGATACTATTTTCTGTGCCAGTTGAATATAAAACATAATAACATCTTGAATTTAAATTTAATTGCTAGAAAATTTAATACCGTTCGCATTTGATATAGAAGAACAAAATAAATTAAAATCAAATGTGTTTTTCTACAGCAATACCAATATATTAGGTAAACGACCTTGAATGTTTTATATTTGTTTACTGTAAGTCCACAGAGCCGACCAAAGTCCGTCGCTCGAGGATTGTACAGTATAATGGATAGTTAGCCACTTGGTGTGAATTACAAGACGAAATTCGATATTTATTATTGCGCTACATAAGTACGCAACCTCTACAATACGTAACATGATTCCAATTAGAATCCCCACCAAGTGAAACCATATGAAAAGGAAATTGATCAATGACAACGCTAGAAACTCAAATGACGTAAATAACTAGTATTTTTAGCTTTTGGTAACAGGTCGATATTATGTTTACTAATAAATACATACGCCCGTTACCACACAATCGTGAATGAAACTGGTTATATTAAAGAAAATGTATTTCGTACTAACCTTTTTCGTCTAATTGCAGCTGTGTTTTTACGTATTCTGTGGGAAATGTTATACAAATTTCAATGCCACCAGTGATTCCACCGGCTACTACGCCTTTTAAACCGATGGACCCGGAGCCCCCAGCCGCGGCCGCTGCACCAGTCTCCGTCATCCATGGCCTTCCAAAAGGATTTTTAAAATTTCCAGGTCGCGTGGACATGATATTAAATTATCAAGCACTTATCGCTGTGGGAAACGACCGCGGCGTGCACTCTCCTCTAAATGCAAAATTCGACTGATTGATTTCATTTCATTCGGTCAGTTGATCGTCATTCGGAATTGATTGAATGAATGAAAACAAAACTGGCTCAAAAGTTGTGAATACTAGGTCAATGAAAACAACAATGTCGGTTATTTTTTTTGACACGAGACCGGTTTTTGTTTTATCAAGTAATAGTGCGCGCGGGCTTTTTAAAAGGAAAAAAGAAAAGTAAATAAGTAAAGTAAAAAAAAAGATTGGTATAAAAAAGTTATTATTCAAGAGTAACAATTCATTTCAGGTAAATTTACTTAGATAACTAGGCACTTAAAAAATGTAATGTGGGTAAACATTTTGTGTCGGAAAATATACCTAAGAAATTATAAAGGTATCTAATAATAACAACAAAACACGTTTGAAGTGTTACTTACATACGTAGGTACTTTATTGTTTCTTTAAATCCGCCTTCCTAATGCTTAATTCCCATACATAGTTAAATAAGTCCAAGATGCTGTCGTAAATCACAAATGTGATTGCCACATCTAGGACAACTCTACCCAACCTAGGCACTGTACCTTTATAAAATGCTAAAGGTCCTTCTTTAGTCCATATTTTTATGAAACAATCTAAAGTATGTTTGTATTTATGAGCTTCTAGTCCTTGCATTCGGGTTTTTACGATATCTACCGGCGTGTTGCCGAATACTGAGGCGGCTCCTGTAACAAAATCGTGCTATGTATTTATTTCAACATGATATCAACCCATAACAGACTTGTTGATTTAAGAAAGTGTAGGTACCTATAAAAAACCCTAGGTGAAAGTAAAATGGAAACGTTTTCCGACTTTACGAACCAGCAGCGCCATCTATGATGTCTTTTGGAATTACCTACTCTTTTGAAAATCCCGATTAGTTTCGTTTATAAAAAACTAATAGGTAGGTCCTTACATTGTACTACACCTATTTTCCGAACATTTCAAAGCTTCTGATTTGATGAAACTGATTATGATCAATCGAGGTAATAAAAAAAAACCTACCACCTTAAACAAAATCTTTACTAATTAGTATATTTTTACCTGCAATTCCGCCAAACATTCCGACAATGTACTTCGGAATGGCCCTGTCTCTGTCGCCTGCCTTGTACCAATCTCTTAGAGATTCCATTACGGTGAACCTGATCGCTTGGTTACTACTCTGCTTCATTACTGTCGCTGTCATGCCTTTGTAAATTCCTCTTATACCTATTGAACAGCTTTTGGTTAGACCCAGAACACACGGTCAAACGCAACTGCAATGAAACTGCAACTGCAAGTTACTTTTGAGTTGCTTCTAAGTTTCTGCTATAGACTTCCTTAGAAAACCACAAACGACGCAACTAGTTTGAAAGGTTTCGTTTCAGTTGCGTTGCAGTTGCGTTTCACCTTGTGTTTTGGCGCTTAGTCTTGGGCGAGATGATACAGAAAAAAATAATTCTTAAACCTCTGTTTTGTACTAGCTGTGTAGTAAAATTCTGAATCTGCTCTGAAATAAGTAGGTAAAGAATGACAACGCGGCAGACCTAGGCGAAAGTGGAAAACGAATTACTTATTGATAAATACTTGCTTACTTTACTTGGTCAGCGTGGTGGATTACGGCCTAATCACTCTCTGTATGAGAGTAGGCTCGTGCCCCTCGGTGGGGACATATAATGGGCTAACAACAACAACAACATACTTGCTTAGACAAAATAATTCAGGTTTTGGGACATGGCAGGCTGACATTCCAACAATGGACATGAATTGGCATGAACTAACCTTCTTCTCGAATGATAGTCGATACGCCATGGAAGAACCCTCGAAACCTCGGCTTTTCCAGCCTCATGTCATGGATAAACTTGACCTTGATGGTCTCCATGGGTGTCACAACAAAGACTGCTTCGGTAAGGCCCGCAGCTAACCCACATACAACTTTTCCCGCGTTTGTTAAAGTACCATTTTCTGTTTGCAGCATGTACTTTGCTTGCTCAAATACACCAAATCTGTTGATTTGGAATCATACATACTTACATTACATATCTGTCACGCTTCTCTCCCACAGGGGTAGGCAGAGACAATTTCGCTCCACTTGCTACAGTCCAAACACATTTCTTTCGCATCATCCACATTCATTAGTCGCCTAAAATTGGAAACACGAAGAAGCTTTTATTTTCGATACAATGTAGGTAGTACTATTAATTTTCTTTATTACCTTAAAGCAGATTTCGGTATGGCTCCATATAACAACACAGTTAATCCTCTATAGAGGCCAAAAAAACCGTGATTTTTTAAAGTCTTCTTCACGCAATCAACTACTCCCGCATATTTCTTGGTGTGACCTATTGAACAAAATTAACGTTTATACGCGCCATGCCTCATGCCTTTGAAAAGCAGTGCCTTAGAAATTACATTAATATCAATGTAAAGATTGATGGTGTTTTAGAAAGTGAGATTAAAGCTGCTACATAACTAGTCAGTGGTTGGTAAAAAAGTTTGCCTATCTAGTATGCTCGGCGGCGGCTATTTCCAAAAAATCCTACGGTAACAATTTAAACAAACCTTTTTCGTCTAATTGCAATTGTGTTTTTACGTATTCCGTTGGGAATGTTATACAAATTTCGATGAAACCAGTTATTCCACCAGCTATAGCGCCTTTTAGTCCAGCAGTATTCGTAGATACTGCCGCTGCACCAGTTTCCGTCATCCATGGTCTTTGAAAAGGGTTCTTAAAACCACAACTTTGTGACGACATTAAATTAAGTTTATCCCCATAAACTTATTTTAATTATAAGCAGTCTGTCGAAACTTAAGGCAAAAAAAAAATTATATGAAACGGGGTAGAACTTCCATGGCGTATGAATCAATGAGTGAAGTGAACGAACGAGGAACGAACTGTCTGTCACTACATTAACTCACTCGATGGTTGTTGTAGATGCCGGCGTGTTTTCAGTGCGTATTTAGTGCTATTTTTATGTTAATTGACTGTTGTTATTTGTTGACTGTTTTAAATTGGACAATTATCTTTAAGTTTTTCGAAGATACCGAGTAATAATGAAGTATAGAAAGTGTGAAATTTGTGGACTCAAATCTGAAAGAAAAGACGGACAGAAACGCTTTTTCATGGCAAGATTTCCTCTAGAAGAAACTAGGTTAGTTAAATATGTAATATTTAATTCATATTAATGGCCATCCCATTCGTATTCATTACGAAATTCTGTGTTAAAAATTAAGAGTTATGTTTTTTAATATCATACAATAGTGCTGCGAACCTTCGTGCAAGAATCGATATCGACTAATACGTTTCTTGTTTTCCTAGATGTAGACAGTGGGTGAAAATGACTGGGAAGGAAGATTTGGCATACATACCAATTGAAAAATTACATGATTCGAAGTTTATATGTGGCAAACATTTTGAAGATAAGCAGTTTAAAAAAAAGAAGACACAATTAAAAAAAACTGCGGTCCCTTCATTGAGGCTTACAGCTCCACCACTGTCAGATCAAATTTTAATAGGTTTCCCCTGCCATATTTGTACTGCTGCGTCAACTTCAAATGAACAAATATTGTTGGAAGGTATGTACTGATATTCATTATATTTCTAATGAATTTATATTTATTTCAATCTTCCTTTAGTTGAACCAATATTTTTTTTTATGTTGTTATTTTTAAATTCGCAGATATCAACTGCCACACCGAAATACTATTAGAGGATAAGACGCAAAATATCAAAGATAAGCAAAGTGTTGGTACGTATTATTATGTCCAAAAATAACCCTGTATAATATATCAATATTATCTAATTTTAAATGTTGTAATTTTCAAAGAAAATGTAAGTAATTGTTTACTTTACAGATGTTAACTGCCGCACCGAAATACTATTAGAGGGAAAAACGCAAAATATTAAAGATGAGCAAAGTATTGGTAATTATCTTTATTCAATTTTTAAGTTCTTTCATTTTTTGAATACATGTAAAAAAACATTTTACTGTTGTAGTTCTAACTATATTCTATATCATTTCAGTTCTTCCAAAAAAGAAAACCCAAAAAGGCAAAGCTCCTCTGGGACAATTATTATCGCCAAGAAAGAAAAAACTTGTCAGAAAAATTGAGAAGTATAAAATGATGGTAAAAAATTTTCGGAAAAACGTCAAAGAACTCAAAACAATTAAGTCTTCTGCGCTGACAACATTGCTACAATCAGCAATAAAAAATCAAAATCGCAAAACACAAGGAAGACGTTGGTCCAATGAAATGAAAGGACTCATGTTGGCAGTATATAAAAAATCACCTAAAGTTTATCGTTACCTTCGACAACTGATGCCATTGCCAAGTGAAAGAACTCTACAGAGTATTCTCCAAAAAGTACCCATGGAGCCAGGAATAAACAAACCTGTGTTAGATTATTTAAGGAAAAAAGTTGATACTATGACTACTAAAGACAAAATCTGTGTACTGCTTTTTGACGAAATGTCAATTAAGAAGAGACTGATTTATAATCCCCGCAGTGACAAGGTAGAAGGCTATGTGGATCTAGGAAGTCACGGTAGAACTGGCGATTTGGCCGACAAAGTTCTGGTATTTATGTTGCAAGGAGCGCATAAAAAAATCAAGCAGCCCATCGCCCATTTTTTTGTCAAAGGCACCATATCAAGTGCAAAATTATCAGTTTTAATAAAAGAAGTTATAATTAATGTCTCTGAAGCAGGATTCCTAGTAATAGCCACAGTATGCGATCAGGGTCCAACAAATGTTGGCGCATTGAACTTGCTTAAAAAATTCTGTGGGCTTACAGTAGAAAATAACCACTTTCTTGTAGAAGAAAAGAAAGTTTTCATAATATACGATGTGCCGCATCTGTTCAAGAGCATCCGAAATAACTTTATGCAGGCAGGACAACTTATGTTTGATGGAAAGAAAGCAAGATGGTCACATCTACTTGAAGTGTCAGAAAAAAATACGAGCACATTGCATTTCAAAAAAATCTCCCCCTTACACGTCGCTCCATCTTACAGAAGTAAAATGAAGGTGAAGTTGGCGGCTCAAATTCTGAGCAACACAGTGAAAGCTATTTTGTTGTTACTGGCAGACACATATAGGACAGAACAAGAAACTGACGGATCGTTAAAACGTGACGCCACTTTACAAACAGCTAATGTTATTGGAGAATTAGATAAACTTTTTGATTCGACGAATGGTCCCGCTTCCCGAAAAGATATTAAAAAAGGCATTCGAGAAAATGTGAGTAAGAATAGTTTTCACCATACATTATGGCCGGTATATAAAAAAAATATTAAAAGTATGCTTTTCCTGAAATCAGACAGCCAAATAAGATTACGAAATGTGCGATGTGTTAATGGATTTCTCATAACACTGTGCTCACTTGAGGACATTTGGAGGACAGTTGAAAGAGCGGGATTTAAATATCTCAACCTTCGCCAACTAAACCAAGACTCTCTTGAGAATTTATTCGGGATTATTCGCCAGCATTGCCCAACCAATCAAAATCCAACATGCTCACATTTCACTGCCGCTTTAAAATCAACGATTTTAACTCGCTTAAATACACCTTTACGAGGTTCAAATTGTGAAAACGATGAAAATAAACTCGTTCTAGATTTTCATGAACTAGTTTTCAAAAATTCTGATGTTGAAGATACACTAAATCATGACCACTATTATGGCACTTCTCTGGCTCCTGAAGATTCAAAAATTAATGAAGATGATGATTATCCATCTTTACACCTTCCTGACGATGAAGAGGCCACTGTCGACTTCACGCTTTTCGAAAAGCAACCGATAGTGTATGTTAGTGGGTGGCTCGCTTCACGAATGATTAAAAGAATTCAATGTGCGGAATGTTTAAGCTCTTTGAGGACCAACACACCAGGGACTCAAGAAATTTATAAATTAATATCCCTGAGTGAGTGGTGGGACAGAAAGGCACTCACTTATCCAACAATCAATTTGGTTTCGGCTTTGGAAGTTGCAGTAAAAGTTTTTGAGGAAGATGTAGTACCGAATATGTCAAAAGAAAATTTAAGACAATACTGCCAAATAATGATGATGGTCAAAGTCGATTCGTCATGGATTTGTCAATCACACAGACAGGAGATTTTCGATAAAATGTTAAATTTGATTTCAATATTTTTAATTAGGAATCAATGCAAAAAAGTTAATAACATTATAAATGAGACCGAGCAATTATGTGCAGACAACACAAAAAAGGCACAGGTTCAAGGAAGTGCAAAATAATAATATTTTTTTTAGACAGACAGTTCGTTCCTCGTTCGTTCACTTCACTCATAGATTCATTCGCCATGAAAGGTCTGCCGCGTTAAATTTTTTTTTTTGGACTTAAGTTTCGACAGACTGGGAGAGACTTCTATTAATAATAAAACATTTTGTTAAATAGTTATTAAAAAATAAAAAAAAGTTGTAATTCATTACTTTTTGTTTTATTTATTTTTGAGATTAACGTATTTTAGTTATTAATAAATTATACTATTAAACTAACGGGACGTTATCGATAATATCGATTGTTCGATGCCCAGCACTATTTTTTTTTTCGAATGTTGGTATTCCTAGAGACTAATCTTGGACTGTTGGAAAACGGTTGGCAACGATTGCTCTGCCCCGTTTTTGACAATGACATTTCCCAGATCCACAATTATCTATAGAAGTTCCGTCTCTTAAAACGTAGTGATTAATTTCTCTATGATTATAAGATTGAAAATTATTGTTTTAAGAGTCATCATATGTCAGTCTAGAACACCAAATTGCTTAATAGAGTTTAGAGTCAAAGAAGAATCAGTTTAAAAGCTCAAATATTTTAAATACTAGGCCAAAAATGGAAAAGGTAAAAGTTACGGTTTTTGATAAACGGTTGCTACTCTAGCATTTCTGTTTGGTTCGTAGTTTGGTTGGTTTGACGCCGCCATTTTGACAGAATCTTTACCGGTTTTTTTTAATATGGTGAATTATTGGAAGGTTTTGCGAAAATATTGAAGGAAGCGGTGATTTTATTTTATTTCAGAAGCGAGGATACAAAATACTGTTCAAAATGGCTTTAAGAACATACGGCGATAAGCCGATAAGTTTTCAAATCGAGGAGGGAGGAGAGTTTTATTGTGTTGGCTCAGAGGTGAATTATTTTCAGATTTTTTGTGTTTACTTAGCTTTTTAAACATGAGACAGCCTGTAAAATTTGGTATTTTCTATGCTTTAATATCACAACTCCTTCAAACATGGCCTATGAACTCGACACTTCTTCCTAAACAACAGCTAAACATATTTTTTTAGGTTGGAAATTATCTGCGACTATTCCGCGGATCCTTGTACAAGAAATACCCTGGCATGGCCAGGAGGACCCTCACTAATGAAGAAAGGAAGCGTTTAGTAGATAACGGACTAGGATCTCATGTTCTATCCAGCTCGGTTTCATTATTGAAGGCTTCTGAGGTTGAAGATATTATTGAAGGGAATGATGAGAAGTAAGTTTTTATTTTACTATACCACAGTCATATTATAGTTTGCTTAGAACTTATCCTCTGCAACTACGTACAAATAAAGTAATCAAACTAATATCAAATCGGGAAACTGAGATTCCTATTAAGATCATGGCTTCATTCCATCTCATTAAGGGTGAAATAGGTTTTAATGTCATAAATTAATTTCTCCCTCTGATTAGAAGTTTAAATATACATAAGAAGAAATTACAAATAAAAAATACTACTAAGAAATATATTTACACTTATAATTATTATTAATTTTAATTTTCTTTAGTAATTCAGTTTTATAGTCATTTTACTTCAAGGCATTTTTTATTTACATATCAGTCCGGCTCTTATTGGTAGAGTCATCGCCATCTTAGCCTTTCTGTTGCCAGCGATTTGACTTTTTAATACAACACAATGTTAACTTACAAACATAGGCCTTACATAATTGACCTACTTCAAATTGTAATTGTTTTCTTTTTAACTTCCATTGTTCACTCAGCTCATTCTAAGAATTTCAATTCCTTTAGTTTTCAACTGAATTTTGGGCTTAGAATTGTGTTTGGCGATTTACAATTGTTTTACCTTTATTTCTTATCAATATGGCTAAGTTAGTAAATCTTCTTTGTTCACAAGTATTTACAAAATTTTACACATTACCTTTATTATTATAGTTTTTTTTTTTTTTTTTTGCATAGGTATTATAATGTCTTATCCATCTTCTATCCTAGGCTTGTACCCTAAAATAATTGATTACTTTACATAGTAACTTAACTATCTTATTTACTGTATCTCATTTATGTCAGGTTGGAAGGTGGGAACAAAAACAATTTAAAAAATATACCTATTACCTTCTTTTACCCTTCCATGGGTTGAAAGAAGATATGGCAAAGATTTCCCAATTTCCAACCCAGGGTGGAAGTCTAGGATGGAAGATGGGAAAAGTGAACAAAATAAATTACCTACAGATACAAAGCAGCAGCCGTCAGCCAAGAGTTGGCAACCCCACGAGAGAGTAAAAGCAAGAAGCCTCACAACCCGGCGTGGATGCCGGTCATGCCAAACTCTTCGCACTTGGATGCTGTGCCTCAAGCTACCCCCATTAGTCGCACTAGAGTACATAATAAGAAGGTATGTTGGGTCTAATAATTAGTGGATTATTGTGTCTTGGGTTATCATTCTCTGGTCCATCTTGCATTTGTGGTTCTTATTTAGCTGCATAGTGATGTGACAAAGGCACATAATTTTGCTGTTGTCATACAAATAAAAAAATTTGAAGTTGGAATAAAACTGTTACTTTTCCTGAACCAATTTCCAAAATAAAATTAAGAATAGATTTGTGATCATCTGTTTGTGTACATTTTTTTATTTAACAAATTTTCTAAAATCAAAAATATTTGTTTTCTAATAAGTCTTTGTAAGTACCAACATACTTCTGTATAAACCAAAACAATAGTTTGTATAACAACAAATATATTTTATAGTAACAACTTTTATAGGTGAGGACCTTCCCCCTATGCTTTGATGACACAGACATGACGTCAATGTTGGAGAACGCGTCTCAGAAACAGATCCTCGTGCCCATCCGACTTGATATGGAGATTGAAGGACAGAAACTCAGGGATACTTTCACTTGGAATAAGAATGGTATGTTGTTTATTTATTTTTAATATAATATAAGATATTCGCGCTGTGAGGTTGCAATATGACGAAACAGCTTTTATACTACTGCTAGATAAAGGCCGCGTCTTTCTTTAACTTCGGCAACTTCTGGCCAGTTTGCCAAGTATGCATACATATAGTCGCGCCATCTTTTCTTAGGCCAACCTCTACCTCTGTGGCCATCTAGCAATCAATTGGTAGATATCTTGGCCCATGGATCCGAATGCACACGACAAATATGTTTTTAAGCAGTCTAGTAAATAAAAAGTAATAATCTTTAAAAGCTGTATTTCATCATCTCAATAATAATCTGTTGCATAATTTCAATTTATTTATTTAATTCTTTCTTTGAGTTCTTCTTTAAATAAAAAAAATTCTCCAAAATTATTTTGTAACCTTATTTCAGAATCAATAATAACACCAGAGCAATTCGCAGAAGTTCTATGCGATGATCTAGAGCTGAACACAAGCACGTTTATACCGGCTATAGCGTCATCTATCAGACAGCAAATAGAGGCGTTCCCGAGCGAACCACCTGCCATCTTGGAAGAGCAGAGCGACCAACGAGTCATTATCAAACTCAATATTCATGTTGGAAATACTTCTCTCGTTGATCAGGTATGTGTCTTGAAGATTTTGTTTTGATCTATTGTAATTTTACTTCTCATCTTAGCTAGCTGTCGCTTTCCTACTATTGGGCTGTCTATCTTTCGCCAAGATTTTCGATCCTGGGGGCTTAGCACGGCATGCCGCGACAATTATCTCACGTATGCTGTCCTTATCACATTTAAAACTATAGACAGAGACGTAAGCGTGACAAACGCATGACAACGTCTTGTCATGGAGTGCCATGCTAAGCTAGCTGGCTAACTCATGATTTATTAAATAATTATGTTATAGGTACTTGTATTAATAAGTAGAGGCTTCCAGCGACTTCGTATTCTAATTTGAAAGACTCTGTTCAGTGGTTTTTGTGTGAAATAATAACAAACATCCTCAAATCCATCCATCCATCGGCACAAACATTTACCATTTTTAATATTAGTTACTTAAATGTACAGTAACAACTTTTATAAATGTTTTCTTTACAAATATCCTATTTTTATTCCATTATTCTAAAACCAAACTCTTTCAACCAGGTGGAATGGGACATGTCAGAAAAGGAAAACAACCCAGAACAGTTTGCAATGAAACTCTGTGCTGAACTAGGTCTTGGCGGTGAATTTGTTACCGGCATAGCTTACAGTGTGAGAGGTCAACTTGGATGGCATCAACGCACTTATGTGTTTAGTGAAGCACCATTGCCTGTTATTGAGGTATGTTAAAAGGATAATAACATGTAACATACAAGTAACAAGTTTAGTAACAAATTAGAAATAAGTTTAGTAACAAGTTTAGTAACAGATTAGTAACAAGTTTAGTAACTGACAAGTAACAAGTTTAGTAACAGATTAGTAACAAGTTTAGTAACAGATTAGTTACAAGTTTAGTAAAAGATTAGTAACAAGATTATTAACATGTTTAGTAACAGATAAGTAATAAGTTTAGAAACATGTTCAGTAACGCGGTTTACTATCTTAGCTTTAACACTAGATTCAAAAGCCTAAATCATTAGTCGGTCGGTTATCAGTCGCCTCATATACCTAATGCTTATCGGTTTTAATAGTTTGCTTGACTTGGCCTTTCTTTAATAAGTCCCCGATTTGATCGAGATGTGTTGGCTTTATGTGTAAGGCCTAGAACGCAAGGGGAAACGCAACTGCAACTGCTAGTTACTTTTGAGTTGCATCTAAGTTTCTGCTATAGACTCCTTAAGAAAAGCACACACAATGCAACTAATCTGAAACGTTTCAAACTAGTTGCGTCGTCTGTGGTTTTCTAAAGGAGTCTATACGTGTGTCCTGGGTCTAAAACTTCAATAACTTAATCACCTATTTCAGACACCCTACCGTCAACCTACAGAAGCAGAAACGTGGGCTCCATTCCTTGAGACCCTCACTGATGCAGAGATGGAGAAGAAGATACGAGACCAAGACAGGAACACGAGACGCATGCGCCGTTTGGCCAACACCACACCCGGTTGGTAGATTCATTTGTTTGTGTTTGAGGTCTTAAAAAAAATTTGCGGTTAATAGATGACTATAAAAATTTTGGGAGACAGATTATCAAAAAATTCCGGACACGTATTTTTTCTCATAAACGACAAATTTTAAAGCTGCAACACTGTAGCGTCGTACCTTTCAAATCAATCTAAGAAAAACAGGACGACACTGTTGCCAGTTGCTTCATTTTAATTTCTATTCTAAACTTTTCGAGTGACGCCTAGGTACAATTTTTACTTAGTAGTGACAAAATCCCCATTTTTGGAACGTTTTTTTAATATTTTGACCAAGTGAAAAATATGTGTCCTTTTTTGGTCACCTTGCTATCAATATTTTTCGGTTTTTTTTTTAATTAAGGGAGAATTATGGTGGGGGAGCTATTGTATAATGGGGCCTTATCAAGATCACAAATATTTTAACTATTATTTTTAGGGAATTATAATTATTTCGATAGGTAATTAATTTATTACATTTTATTCAAATCATTATTATCATTAATTTATAATCGCTATTTAACAATCAATTTATTTTAAATATTTTCAGTATTTTAAGTACTTAATAATGGCAGGCTTTTTATTTAAGGTATTTTTAAATCATTTAATTTATTAATTTGGGATATTTTATAAATGGCTATTAATGTCAACTGATAATAAAATGAAGTGTAATTTAAAGAACTGCTTAAATTACATACTTGTACATTGGCAATATTTAAAATTGACATGTTAGTATTTGTCATAGTGTCACGTTGTTTGACATGACATTTTTCAAAGCAAGTGACAATTTTGAGTGTTACCATATTAAAAAAAAATACTTTAAATTATTTTCTCGACTAAATAATTTGAAAATTCAATGTGTTAAATAATTCTTATAAGGCGCCTTTCAATAAGTACAATTTTATAAATCTAAATGCAATATTTATATTAAAATAAGACTTATGAGTAAAAACTGCACGAACATCACAAAGTTTCTAGTCTTATATCGACACTATATTAACAAATACTTATGTTACTTATTTAAAACAGTTGAGTCATACACATAATTAGGTTCAAAATTGTCTTTCCTGTTCCTGATGATTAAGGATACTGGAGCAGCCAATCCTCAAAATGTTTATACAGGCCAAAACTACATCGGGCACAGATTATGCGGATATAAATTAAGTTGAGAAATTAGCTTCCAGTGTCCTTAACTTTCGGGAACAGGAGAGACATTTTTTGTTTTTTCTGTCTGTATGACCCAGTTACGCAGTATTCATAAAAAGAATGATAAAGGGTTTGTTTCACCATGTACTGATAAAATTTATCTGACAGATATTTTACATCTAAAATGTCATGTTATACAGGGTGTAACAGAAAGGGTATATAAAGCTGAAACACAGCTATAGTCCTCATGAAACTAAACAACTTTCCCCAAGGAAAATGGGTCGTAACTCGAAAAAAAAATTTCGCCTCCCCATACGAAATGCCCGATCAGCTGATCGAGTAAGTATGGGCGATCCAAAAATTTTTTTCGAGTTACGACCCATGTTCCTTGGGGAAAGTTGTTCAGTTTCATGAGGACTATCGCTGTGTTTCAGCTTTATATACCCTTTCTGTTACACCCTGTATAAAGAAGACATAGGTTTATCTGTCAGTTAAACTTGGTGAAACGGGTAATTAATGTCGATTAATGATCTACGAAAATGTAAGTATGGAAATTTTATATTTTTCATATTTATTAGGCCCAGGCCACATCGCCAGCGAGCGAGTCAAGTAGGTTTTTTAATTCTTTAAATACTTTTCGGTTCACATGCCGAATCTAAGCTACTTAATCAGTGCGTATGTAGGTAGCGTAGGTAAGCAAGAAACAAATCTCGTGCGAACGTGCGTCACCGCTCGTGGGCACCTACTGAGCTATCCTCCTGAGGGTGGACGCCCTTGCTACTTAGGGTCAACTCACACCAAAAGAGCGTCGAAGCGCAGCGCAGTTTCAGTGTCATGAGAATTTTAACTTTATTTTCATTACTATAATACTTATTATCGCATGAGAAACTCGAACGAGGCGGGCGGATGCCCGCTGAGCCGCGAGAATACCGGCGAATTCTTCTAATAAATATATTCTAATAATACTTCGCTGCGCTTCGTCGCTCTTTTGGTTTGAGTTGAGCCTTACAGTTACATACCTGCGCGAGTGGGACAGGCCTGGTTATGTTTGCTAGCTGGCTATGTGGTCCGGCCTTTAAAGTGCAAGATTTATTTCCATATTTATTTAACGTAGAAATTGGCTCAAAAAATGACTGCTCACTGCCAAAAACTTTAAATATTAAAATTTTATTTTTGTGCAGTTATTACCGAAAAATGTTAATTATAAGTATTTTAAAATGTAAGTGGACTGTTAAATTTCTATCACATTAAAGAGGTTATATCAAAATTTCAAGCTTTTTCATTTTTAATAATCATTTCATTAGTTTTAACATTTGGCTTGCAATGGGTGATTAAAATGACACAATCTGCTTACCATTTTAATATTAGATTTAGAATATGGCAACATTGTTCGAAATTTTATGTCAACGTAAAATGACAAAAATTTATAGTATAAAAATTGTATGTTAGATTATTGTATTTTTTTTATTACCTTTTGTAAATTAAATATAAAGTAAAAAAGCCTTAATTCTGTAAATAACATGTTAAACTAGAGAAAAATGTACTCAATACCTAGTTACTTTTGACCAGTGTTGCCAAATTTTAAACATCAAAAATCAACAAATTTAAAATGTTGATGTAATATTTTTCTGGTAACAGATGTGTCGTTGGGGCGCGCGGTGAATCGGCTGATCAGAGCGGACGAGGCGTTGTTCGCGAACACCCCGGAGAAACGCAGGAAAAAGATATAATCACCCAATGCTGGCAACACAGACGGTATATGGCGAAGTGTGACCGGGATAAGAAGATAAAAATACTACTAAGAGTTAGATTTTTAAGGTCATTTATCGTACCATAAACATTTCAAACATTACAAGAAAAATATAGAAAAACTAAAGTAAAAGGAAAGTACCTAGTTAAAGTTTCCGGGATTCTCCGGGATAGGCTGGATGCTTAACCTCTTTGGACGGCTTTCTAAACTAAGTAGAGATACAGTTAATTTAAAAATCTGATGAATTGGAAATTTTATGGTTAAAAATAAGTAGGAATCCATATTTGTTTAAATATGAGGGTGTCCTTTCCTTGACACTCAAACTTAAAACAACAAATTAATTAACCTAACTTTTCATACAAAGTGTCCAATCAGATCAGATCGCCATTAACATAAAAAAAAATTGGTAAGATATGAGATTATCCTTGTTTTTTTTTTCAGACTTTGTGACTGTTTTTTATTATTATGAATATCTTACAGCTGTAATAAGGATGTAGGTAGGCTTACCTAGTTTTCTTATTCCAGTGTAGCAAAGAGATTGTAAAACCTAACGAATAAGTAAAAAAAAAAAAACATAAAGATAAAATTTAACTGCCAGATAAACCTATGTCTATTTCAGACAGACACAGCTACAAAACGTGTCAGATTAATTTTATCTCTAGATGAAGAAACGATCCCTTAAACTACGGTACTTTAAAATATACATTAAAGTAAATAAGCACACAATATTCTCGCACTATCATTATTTAGTATTTATTATTTATTTATTGCAAAAAGTTACATTTTAATACAATTACAGTATAAAATAATAACTACCTTGTAAAGGTATATTTGCTTGAGGGCTTATATTCTAATATATAGGATGACTTTAAATTAGTGAACGATAGAAAAGGATATGCATGTACTCGTGATAACAAACAACTTTTACTATGGGACCAAGGTCGAAATCATTCAAAAACTTTTGAACCCCCCATAAAAAATGCACCAGCTGATAGTAGGTATGGGGGAACAATTTTTTTTGTGATTACGACCTTGGTCCCATAGTAAAAGTTGTTTGTTATCACGAGTATATGTATATCCTTTTCTATCGTTCACTAATTAAAAGTCACCTTATATATATATAATAATATTAATAATATTGTAGATCTGATTAAATGAAACCCAGTTTTTTAATTATAATTCTTTATTAAGATTACTACCAACTGGTTGCCGCACGACTGGTTGACGCTCGACGGCCACAGAGGTAGAGGTCGGATTAAAAGATGGCGCGACGATCTGGATGCATACTTGACAAACTGAACATTGCCGGTGATAGAGAAAGAAGGAAGCGGGGGAGGCTTTTGCCCAGCAGTGGGATATAACAGGCTTAAAAAAAACTAGCAAAAGCCGCTTCGCTTATTGTGCAAATAAATTGTACAATATTTATCATTTATTGACGAATTAGTAACTAGAAATTAAGAAATTCAGTTTTAATCAGGCATTTCTACATTCCTGAAAAAAATATTAAAATAGGTTTTAAGATATGAATCTTGTTAGAATTTAAGTTAGTTCGCCATTTTCGAGGATTACGTAAGTATCCAGTGTTGTTTGTTTTTTAACTTTAATGTCTATTAAATAAAGTGTAATTTCAACGAAATAGACTCAGTAAAAAAGATTCTATTCAAGATAAGAAATAAATGACATCAAACATATTTGTATGGAGCCTGGTATAATAAAAATTTCGGTATCATTTACACTCAACATATAGAACTTTGAAAATGAAAGAATTTTGAAAATTGTTACATGCGAACATTTTCAAAATTCTGTCTCCGAAAGTATATCACTTTCGATATTTGTCCGAAATACTATCGTTTTATAATATTTTTCTCTATCGATTGACGTTAGTTTAATCAGTGGCCGCCAACTTTTTTTTCTCTACACTAGCTCGAATAGATGTGTAGTGTAATTTATACCGAAAATTTTTACTGTACCAATATGTTGGATGCTCTTTGACCCAAGAATAAAACAAACGGGGTAAGCTAAATAAGTTTAAAAAAAAAAACAGTTTTTGAAACTTGCCTGCCTACCTACCAACCCGTCGGTAATATTTGCGCAACTCGCTTCAATGCGCTTCCACCCGCGCTTCCCCCGTTTCGACCTATCCAGTACCGTGACGAGAACGTACGAGTTGCATGACGTCACTGAGGCAGTGCGCAGATATTTCGCGCAGGTACTATAGGTACATACGTAGCTGTCCATTTTTAAATCGACTTCAAAAAAATAAGGTTTCTAAATTCGACCGTATATTTTTGAAATCTAAATATTTGTATCACACAAATAGAGTTACATCTACGTATTAAATGTATTAAAATTGTCTTGATTTTTTTCCCTTAAAACATTACTTTCTTATGGGTAAAACTCGCCTTGATGAATAATGACATTGAATAAGTTTAATTTTAGACTTTAGTTATTGTGTTGTGATAATAATTTTATTGCACCTCTCTTTTTGATGTTCGAAACATTTTTTTTTACAATAAAATTTTAAGAAAAATAAAGTAATTTGTAGTGAGTAAATAAAGTTTTTTTTTTTCAAAACCATAATCTCCAAATATTTAAGTATGTACTTCAAAACAGTAAAAAAATGCTAACTATAATTATATCTTTATTAAATTATTAATAAAAATTACGACGATGTTTAAAAATGCTTAAATCAATGAATACATAATTTAAAAGCTGTTTTCTGTAACCATAAACAAAAAATATTTAATTTAGTGTAATAATTACAGCTATTAATAATATACGTAAACATTATTTACAAAACAATAAAGAATAAACACAAATTAAGATACCATATAGGAAAACACTTGAAGAATGTCCAATTATAAGAAATCTTCCCTTATTATGTAACAATGGCTACATCGCTACGCGTCCGCTACGAGGAGTGCTACGGCGTAGCACTCGTAGTCGCTCGTAGCATGTAGGCGGGCCAAGGGGTCCTACTTCAGTTTTTTTCCGCGTTATTGGAAGAAAAGTTTTTATGCACATATTCTACGACCATATTTTTGTGCATTTTAATTTTAAAGCCTATTTTGGAAGATTTGACAAAAAAAAAACATGTTCTAGCTACGAAAATCGTATACTTTAGTTTGTACTTTGCTAAAGTTGTTCACCTGTCTAAAGTTAAAGTGATTGATATTAGAATTATGGATGGTAGAAAGGCAGTCTCTTGGGTGCTCTTAGCTTGAAAATGGCGGTATCTGTTTTTTTATATTTTTTTACTACAGCAACATTATCAGCGACATAGTGTTAGTGGCAACATCTGTTAACAGAAAGTAACATACATAACATACATATTCACGCCTCTTTCCCATCAGGGTAGGCAGATACCACTTCCCTCTACTTGGAACCTCTACTTTAGCTTCATCCACATTCATAAGTCGCCTCATACATGCAAAAAATGTTACTAGTATTTAAAGTTAAATATTGTTCAAGAATGCTTCATTTTTTAGCATTCTATTGCCCAACAGTAAGTAATTGGTGTGATTGTAGCCTTAGAAGGCTGTATAAAAGTTCGTAGGGCCACCTAAAAGTACCAGGGTCACATAACCATAAAGGATATGAGTAATCCAAGTTCTCACTCAAGATAGGTCCTCGAAATGCCTTATTATTGTATGCTGTGGCATTAGGCCTCCACACAAATAGGGTTTGAAGATTTATAGGCAGAACGAGAATTCAAGTTTGGAACGCTGATAAACATGTTGGGCGCATGCGTGAAAACGGCCAGTGTTGCGCTGTGCTCGACGAGATTTGAGTAGGGTTGGGGTGCTATCGATTGAGTGTAGTCGATGTTATAGGGTTGTAGGTAAGTATCTATTTAATTCAAATAAGGACATAGGTGTGATGTTTTCTTGATTTCGAATTTGACATGGATAATAATTACTTTTTTATCTAAATATGGAAATTGATAGCCTTTCTAAATATTTAGCAGATTTTAAAGCAATCCGTTTTAATATCTTAATGCTTAATTTGATAGGCAGACAATTCAAGAGAAGTTATAAATAAATAAAAAAAAGAAAAGCAAAAGGAACAGCACACAAAATATAAATAAAAAAGAAAGACCAAAGGAATTCAACGATAAAAATAAAATAAAAATTGAATAATTAAAGTAATAAGACATGACAGCAGCCCCCCCAACAGTATCACCCACAATGCAATTGTATCTCGGAAACGCGCGTTTAATACAATTTCATGATGATTGTGTCGACTCGGCGCGTCACTATGGGGGATTTCTCAACGCTCAGTCTGATAAAATGTTTGCGACAGGCGGGAAGCGCGTCGAACTGCGCCCCACTCCCGCCATCGCGAAATTCAAATTTGGAATCATAAACGCTAAATTAAAAAACTAAAAAACCGTAATTTACCGACGAAAAAGTTTAGTTTCTAATCTAAAATTAAAAAACCGGTAATTTAAAGTTTAGTTTTAAATTAGGGATGCTAATTAGGTTTTAATTGTAATTAAAAAGGTTTTAACTCTAAAAGTAGTATAATTTGTGTGATTTCGGCTGTGGAAGTTCAAAAGGATGGAATATTGTGTTAATTGAATTGGAGAAGATATTCTAGTGTGTGTTGTAAGACCGAATGTGGTAGAGATCGAAGGAGGGCGATTAAGACGGATGTATTTTTTAAAGGTGAGTGAATTAATTTATTATACCCGCTTAAATGTATAACCATAAGGTTGATTACTCTTTGAACTGTTAATTATTCTCAATCAATTTATACTTTCGGATATAATTGTAGGTATAATCATGCCTTTTTCGGGAATTATCGAACTACCTACTTTTTACTAATTCTTATTCCTTGGTACCAATTTTTATTTAATACTACTTACCGTTATCTTTTTAAAACAACAAAGGCAAAGGAACTATAGATTTCTAAATAGAAATACTAGACAAGAAAACAGATGAAATATTGAACTTTAAAGAACTATTTGCATAATTGATGAGTTATCGATCCATTTATTGATAAAGTAGGTGCTTAGCTATCTCCATATTTGCAGAACTTGCTTAAGAAACTACGTCAAGTCTAGAATTCCTAATAGATCCTCTAAATGAATTTTTAATTACTAAGTTTGCGGTCTTAGTAATTAATATTGCAATGTGCGTCTTAGTTAAGCTTTTAAGCTGAATTTCGGTTTGTAGAGGCATTAGATATACCTAATTATTATACATAGATACATACATATCCGTCACGCCTCTCTCCAATCGGGGTACGCAGAGACCACTTCCCTCCACTTACTACGATCCAAACACAACTCTTTCGCAACATCCACATTCATCAGTCGCCTCACACATGCTCGTCGGTTTAGGGTACCTACTGTAATTATTATGGTCTTTACAAGTATCTTAGTTTTCGTAAAAGTGGACTAAGATCACCAGTATACCTACAAGTACACTGAAGCAGTCTCATCTTAATGGCTGGGGTTTCATTAGAATACGGTCCTCCATTCAATCCTATTTTGATTAAAATGGATTCTGCTTTCAAGCATGGAAGCTTAATCTTTATAACTAGAAAAATGACACAATATATTCAAAATTATGTAGCCTATGTGTTTTTCTGATGTATAAGCCAATATTGCCAAATTTCATTGAAATCTATTCTGTAGTTTTTGCGTGAAAGAGTAGGTAATCCATTTATCCAGTTCCACAGAAATTAAGATACATTTATGGGTAGGAAGTAGGATAGGATATGAACGACGTGCTTAAAATCATAAAGGAGAATCAGCAACACTATCTAAGTACTTTTATTCCAGTATTTAACAGAAACTGGCGTTAACTTTTGAATATTATGATAGCTGTTTTATGGTAACCCGAATACATAAAAAAGTTGTGTTCAGTGAATTGCATCACACATCATGGTCATAACAATACACGATATTGTTTGTTTTAAAAATATTGTTTTGAAAGGATTGGTCGTGAATTTAATTTTCAGTTTTCCAATTTTTAAAATCGAAACAAAAAAGAAAAAGTTAAATAATGACTATGGTTAGTGTGGTCCTGGAAGTAGGTATTTGTTATGATTATTTAGGTACTTAATAAATAATAACAGGTATTTAGGTACAGCGTTTAAACTAGTTACCTATACTATGGTTAGTGTGGTTCTGGAAGTATTTATTATGATTAAAATTTAGGTACTTAGTAAATAAGTAAATAATAACGGGTATTTAGGTACAGTGTTTCAAAAATACATAAGTAGGTATCTGTTACGCCTCTTTCCCGTCGCGGTAGGCAGAGATCACTCCTACAGTAGCTACGAACCAAACAATTTTCTAAAGTAATAGGCTACCTACGTTTTGTCTTATTTCACATACATAAATTAGTCGTCATAACAGGTACATACTCCAGCAATTATTTGTCTCATCCATATCCCAAACTAAATAATTTCCACGTAAATTTCTTCTAGCACCTAAAAATCTCAATTTCGGACATTCTCAACCCGATAGTAATCTAATATTGGTATTTTTGAGAAGCGATAAAAGGGCTTCAAGGAAATCATCACGGTAGGTTGCCTTCGGAGTGAATTGTAACCGGATTCCGGCTCAAACTGGATAGAACCGGATAAAAGATCGGTCACGGATAAAAGATGGCTGCCCAAGAATGCATTCTTTGCGACTATTGTTGAAGCGAAATATTTCCTTGTCACTATATTTCATTATACTAGTAATAAAACTATGTTACATCTAGTTTTGTTTGTATGATTGTGGTAAACTTTACTGAGAGTTTGTTAATGGACAGACAGGGTTAATCAAGAGGAAAATATTTCAAATACTAGAAGCTGCCCACGACTTCGTACCCATTTATCGTCTTATCAAGATTCACACAATATCTTAAAACAATTATGCTTAGGTAGGTGTTATTAGGTAGGTGTTATTCTAATGTGCAACCTACAGCATCATAAGTTTAATGGGGATGATGACTACATTCGAAAATTCAAATAATAATTGGTCCGTCTTTTAGGACATTAAAAAAATATTTGAAATACGTTTTTTACCTGATCAAATAGGCACAAATAAAAACAAAGATACAGAGCATCAAAATTACGGAGTGGGGGGTATTGACGTCACTCCTCGGTAAAAATCGTACTAAGGCATGACGTCATGAGCAACTTTAACCCAGTGTGACACAGATACACTGGGTTAAAGTTGCTCATGATTTTTAATTGATTTTTAGTTTAAGAGAAAAAAGAAAAAATACGTGTCGAATATTTTAAAATAATCTATGTTATGGACTAAAAAAAATTTTTTGTCATCATGCCCATTCAATTCCGTTCAGTGGCTTTTGCGTGAAAGTCCATCTAAAGTCACAAACATTATAACAGAATAAATGTAATATCATTTAGTATAGTATGATATACTTACATGATAAAATACATACAATGGAAGTTACTATTATACATAGTTCTGTAAGATTTTAGTTCCAAAATACGTGTATCGCAGAAAGCGGAAGGAGAAACTTTTCATTGGCAAATGGCATCATCTTGTTCGGACGCGGAAACTTTTTACTCGGTTTATGCTTGATGTGAAAATATTATCTATCAGATATAAAGTTAGCTGCTAGTTCTTTTTGATATCTGTCTTTTAATCTACAATAACAGTTCTAATCTACTTAATCTAGCCATTTGTGTCCCAATGCTGGGAAACGAAATCTCTCCTCATCCGCCATGAGATTCAGTCACGGGCTACGGAAAATAGTATCAACAAAAGCAGTTCATAAATCCCTCCAATTCCTACGATCCAATCACACTTCTTTCTCTTCATCCACATGTATCAGTCGCCTCATTCATACATACACGCTTTCCAAAAATCAAGAGCTTTCCAATAGCGACACATTTCATTAAAAAACCACAATTTAATTGTTAGAAAATACATACATACATACATATCCGTCACGCCTCTCTCCCATTGGGGTATGCAGAGTTCACTTCCTTCCACTTGCCACGATCCAAACACACCTCTTTCGCTTCATCCATGCCCGTCGGTTTAGGGTACTCTTGACTTGGCCTTGAAAATGGCATTAACAATAGTCCCATCTATAATCCCTGCATCCGCTACGATCCAAACACACCTCTCTCGCTTTAATCACAGTCATTTATCCCCTCATAAATACATTTACTCTTTCCAAAAGTTATGGATCTTTTTCTATAGCGACATACCTTCAAATAACACAATTTAATAGCTGAAGGTGTTCAAAATGGCCGTCATTAATACATTGAAACGGTGGTGTAATCCCATGGCGTAAACATAGAGTTGTTCGTTTTTATCGCTCGCAGTAAAGGGCTCTAATTGCATTCCGACCAATTACTCTTCGAGTTGGCGGATCTGTCTTGAGATCTGTTGAGGTTTTCTGTTTGGAGTTTGGTGTCGAGTTGTTTTTGGTTTTTTTCTGTAATTTACTGCTTTTGTGTTGTGTGGTGTTTGTTAAGTGTCGTCTTCTACCTCGTCTCTTACTTTTAACTTAGTTGACTCTCAACATGCCCTAAATAACAATGCTGTTGTGCAATATGTACGGTAACGTTGCACAACAGCGCGCAATATTGCCAGATATTGCGCAAATGTTACGAGCCATGACTCACGGCATGTTGTTTATTTCTTTTATTCTTTTTGGAAAAACTACAGTTTTTAGACTTATGTAGCAATGAAATATAAAACTTAACAGCCAATTAAAGATTTTACTGCTTAGTTTTTTTTTAAACCGCTACCGTTGAAATCAACTCTAGATTTCCTTGTGACAAGTTATCGACTGACGTAGTAGTAAAGGATACATACACAGATAACGTTATTAAGTAAACAACATGTTGAGCAACATGTCGCAACACAGTAATTAAAAAATGTTGTCTTCGAATCAACGTAGCGCCATAACGCAGTCCTAAGCTTGTTTGACCTAAATATAAAGTATTTTATATTAATATGATGACTATACATTAGTATTTATATTACATTTGGATTAAATATACACTCCGATCATTTAATATTCGTTCGATGTAAGCAATACTTCGGATGTAAATAAATCGCTTCATTTACCGTCTTGTATCGTGTTACGAAAATACGGGTTTTCGCTTCCAATAAATGTTATGGTTGACAGACAATCAGTAAAATAATGATGTTTTTTTATTGTCGTCTCTATGATGCTTTATTTAGAAAGACGAAGTATTTTCTTTAACATTTTGTTGGCGAAATACTTACAAAATACTAATTTATATTGTGTTATTTTCAACCGACTTCAAAAAAAGGAGGAGGTTTCTGAATGCGACCGTATATATTTTTTTAGTTTAGCATAGTTGGTGGTAGAACCATTAATAGTAATAGAAGGACTAATTGCACTTCTTCAATCAAATTAGGGATTTGTTTTGGAAAGGCCCAGGCGAGAGTACCCTAAACCGACGTGCATGTATGAGGCGACTGATGAATGTGGATGAAGCGAAAGAGGTTTGTTCTGACCGTGGCAAGTGGAAGTCTATCCCGACGGG